>CM051523.1:12875833-14161250 GCA_028017165.1 Herpetospermum pedunculosum
GAGCAGAACGAACAGGGCGTGCTTTGGAAGAAGTGATTTGTTACTAAGCCGTATTATTGGGAATAACAAAAGCATCTCAAAGCATTTTTTTGTTTTAAAAAAAAAGGAGAAATCATACTTTCATCGAGCAAAACAAAACCCAAAACAAAAGGAGCCAAATCGAAATCTGTTTGCATCAAAATAGTGCGATACTACTACTATTTCCTAAAATCGCTAGGATCATTCAAGAATTTTGGAGACCAAGCTTGCATATCCTCTCAGATGAAATGAAAGAAATAGAGAAAAAGAGACTACAACAACATAGAGATGAATCAATATATTCATATAATACTTGTGGGATCTGCCCAAAACCAGAAAAATTCTGATAAACTAAATTGTCATACTTTAGCTACTTAAGAACACAAACCATCACATACATAAAAACACTATGCCAAGAGTCTAAATACATAGATAACTTTTCAAGTCATAAATAGGGACAAAGAATGTATACTCATCGCTTTTGCGCTTTCCTTCGTCTAGACCGTGCTTTCTGCCACTTCTTTTGGGATACCAGTTTGCTTTTCGGTTTCAACTTCAATTCGGGCGAGAACTTAAAATTTGGATCTCTCATGCGTGCTTGTATATCCTTGAAAAACTGAATATTCAATTTCTTCTGCCCTCCCTGTCTAAGCTCTGCATATTCAGGTCCCGAGACTATGTTTTCAAATGCTCCTACTAAGATATCTACATCACTCATGACCTCCCACACATTGGTGTACCGACCATCCGGCCCTTTGTTCAACTTCTTCAAGGCATTCTCGACTGCAAGTTTCCTGGCTTGTTTTCCAGGAGATAACTCTTCTGGTTCCTGTTCAGCTTTCAAGAGTTCCGAAATTGTTCGGTATTTAGATGTTTCCTCAAATTCAAACAGTCTATCTATGTATTTGTCACTACTTTTATTGGGGTAGGCCTCTGTAGGAATATCGTCGTCGTCGTCACCTTCACTACCAGTCCACAAGGTCTTCTCTTCATCACTCCCCGACCAAACACTCCGTAATTCATCACTGTCATCAGCATCAATCAAGTCAGAGTTATCTTTTGCCTGCTGCCTAACCTTTCTTATCTCATCTTCGAGACGATTTTTTTTACCTTCTTTATCGTCTGCCTCATCTTCACTGTCTGTCCATAAAGTAGATTCCTCTTCATTCGTCTGTTTTTCCCAGGCTTTCTTAAATTCCTTATCACCAGGCCTTACTTTTCCAAAGAGGTCATAATGTTTACGCTCACCACGAGAATATGTTCTGGATGCTGCAAAATATATGAATATAGTAAAGGCTCATAAGCAGAAACACAAGCACAAGTCCTTAACTGCAACTTACAAAGGTTGAAAGAATGCAAAACCAAGCACGTTCAAACAATTTAATGCTTCTGTGACAAATATTTAAGATTTTCCTCCCCTTTTCTCCATTGTTGTTTTTGCACATCCTAGTCCAAACATGGTGAAAATGAAATGCCTGTAATCAAAAAGTGTTCCAAAAGAAGTTGGCACCCTCAATTTCAGTACTTGACAAGTGTAATGATGTCATGTGTGTATTTAATTTCAGCACACTCGTATCTCATTCTGAGCATTGTAGCATCAAACTGAAGCCAATTTTCTAAATGGCATCCCAAGTCCCGACTAAATTTTGGCCAAGCACTCACTTCCCAATTCAGATGGTTTCAGGTTTTAATGTAAGAAATATGATCAAACATAATATTTCTCATCCCAATATCTTATGGAGTTGTCAGTTTGCGTGAATTATGCTTGTTTTTAGTACAAGTACCTACAAGGTTTGCTATGACTTTTTACTATCATCAGACTATTAGTGAGGCTTTTGCTTCAGCTCAATATATATATTGATGGAAGCTAACTTTGTTATTCGAGATAATTTTAGGCAGACGGCTGGCATGTGTTTGGCTTGTAACAAAGATTGTCGACCGATTATGGAGGAGGTCTTGGTTCACTCCCTAATTTTAGGACAAGGGAGGAACTCTTTGAAATGCAGTTTTTTTTGCCATTTTGTGGAGTATTTGGCTGAGAGGAATAAGAAAACTTTTCGTGGTGACAGAGAGGCCTTGGGAAGATTTGGTCTTAGCTTAGCTACATTATATGCCTCTTTTTCCGGGGAGTATCCTTTAGCTACTATTCTTATCGATTAAAGCCCAAGTTTAAGTTTTTTTCCGAGCTCCTTTCGTGTTGGGCTTGTGTTTTCTCAATGAAATCTTGATTTTTCATCCCATGTGTATATTTTTCTCGTCTCAAAATGCAAAAGCATGGCCAGCAAGTGCTAAGAAAATAGACAGATTATAACCATTCATAAACAAGAAATCTAGTAAAAACCATCCCATTTTCCCCGCTCATTGAGAAGGTTTTATTTATTTTTTTTTGGTAAGAAACCAAACTTTCATCGAGAAAAATGAAAGTATAAACAAGAACATACAAAAAACAAGCCCAACAAAGAAGTTTCAGAAAACTACAAAAAAAATGACTTCAATCCAACAAAATCAAACCAAGACCATAATTACAAAACAGTCTAATGACCGACGCCCACAAGGAGGCGTTAAACTTAACCATTGAGAAAGTAAACACAAAATTAACATTCATCGACAAGCAGAACTCCACAACAACATGGATAGCCAGCCAAGACTTCCATGACCAATCCAGAAATGAAAATTCTGCATTGTACCCAACAATAATTTCTTTCAGGACTTTTAACAAACAGATGGTGCCCACAACAAACTATAACCAAACACATTGCCACTCCACTACAACCAATCAACATAACTTCAAAAATTCACCAATCAACTCCATAACCAAGCCAAAAAGTACAGAAAATTGCAAAATCAAAGATGCAAATTTTGAACAACCAAACACTTGCCTTGGAGATTTGGCCGAGACCCACAATCAACCCAAGTTCTTGAATTTCTTGCAGCATAATCCGAGACGGCTAGCAACCTGAAGAACGCAAATAAGGCGATTGGTTAGATTTTTGTTCTGTAAGAAATATTTGGGATTCGATACTGAAACAAAAACCCAATATGCAAAAAGGGAGGAAGATGAAAATTGAGTTAATTTAATTAAGAATCCGAGATTGAAAAAAGAAACAAGGGGAGAAGAAGAACTGGCCTTGAAGAAGATGAGTGAAGAAAAGCAAGGCGGGAACGGAGTCTACAAACGATCATTTTCTATCTCGAATGTTCAATTTTTCTCAACGGCTTTGGGAACAATTTTACTCTTTTTCCTTTTCATTTCGTTTCATAAGGGGATTATTCATTTTTTGCTTTTATTTCAATTTTTAACTTTCAAACTTTTTTTTTTTTTTTGGTTAAATTATATAAAATATGTTTATGCTTAAAACTTCATTTTGAATGATTTTATAAATATCTTTTTGAGTGGAAATGAATAATAACATTCCGATTACTCTTCCATATATTTGAAACTGAATTGTAAATGATGTTATAGGTTTGTTTTACACTTTTGATAATCAGTCATCTCGTAAATTTATATTCTTGATTTTAGTGAAAAAAAAAATTATGTTTTTTTTTTTTAGAACAATTTCGAAGTTGAAGGGTTAAATGAAAACTTTCGGGGGATGTTTGCCCCAACATGAATGAGGTGAGGGTGAGCTTAAATAACCCACTCCACGTTTGGGACACCAAATTATTAAACTCGGATTGGAGTTATTATAACCCTCGACTTGCTACAGTAACGATGTAGAACTTTGTACTTTTTTTTTTTTTCCACTCGGCGAATTGTTTCTTTTTTTCATCCAATTTATGGATTTTTCTTTGTTTTTGTTTTTTTCTCTTTTTTTAACTAAATTTATCGGTTTTTCCTCTCTCTCTTTGTCTTCGTCAGCTCAGGATTTCTTATTTTCGATTTCATCTCAAATTTCTCTCTCTACTGACAACGTCGAAACCTCTTGTAGTGGATTATTTGTGATTTCCTAAATAATATTTATTCTTTTAACTTTTAAAAAATTAATATGTAATATACATTTAACTATACAATACAACAAAAAGTTGTAGAAAAAAAATAAACTACCATAAACACATATTTCAAACTCCATGTTAAAGAAAATTGTATTCTAAACACAGACTTCTTAAACTCTTAAACTTAGACTAAACAACTCTGCACCCCAAACACAGACTTACTAAACTCACACTATACAACTCTGCACTCCAAACACAGACTAATATAACCCACCAACTATAATAACTCACTCTGGCCCCAAACACCCCCTCAAAGTTTAGGTGCATAATTGAAATCCACCACAAAGTTTAAGGTGTTTTTGTATAATTTTACTCTTTTTCTTTTTGTTTTTTTATAATTCTTTTTTAATTTCGACCATGTTAAACTTTTAATTTTGTTTCTCTATAGCTTTAATTGTTGAACTAAAAAATGTCATTGGTATTCTAATAAAGGTAACAATATGATTGAATCTTTGTTGTAATTGAGTCCAATGAATGAAGTGATAATTGAACCCAACTTTGAATTTGGACGATAGGAGGTACATAGTTGACTTTATTTATTTGTCACTGTCAGTATTCTATTCATGGGTTTTTTTTCACTATTATCTCCGGTTGATAATTATTTAATTTTTTATTTTTTTTAAATTAAACCTATAAACACACTAATTTCATTTATTAATTCTTTTGTTTTATTATTTTTGGCAATATGTTGGGGAGAGATTGAACCTAGAACCTCATACTCACAAGACCATACGTCATGCCAACTATGTTCTTGTTGGCTTCTTTTGTTTTATTATTGATTTATGAGTAATGTTTTCAAAATTAAAAAAATATATATATATATATATATATATATAATTTTTTATGATCCCTTTGATAACTATTTGATTTTGTATTTTTTTTTTGTTTTAGTTTTTCAAAAACAAATTTATCATTTTTATGTTTTAAAATTAAAAACATTTTTTGAATTTACGAAGAAAAGTTGAAAACAAGTTATCGAACAAGTTTGATTTTCTATTTGATAAAAACATGAAACAAAAGAGAGTTATAAAAAATATGTGGTTTTTGTTTTTAAAAAATACAAAACTAAAAACAGAGAATATAAAAATAAAAAAATCCAAAATTGAAATGGTTATCAAACGAGGCCTTAAAAACTTATTTTTGTTTTTGAAATTTGACTAAGAATTCAATTGTTTCTTTGAGAAATATGAAAACCATTGTAAAAAATTGTGAGAAAATAAGTTGTTGATGACAAAATTTGGACAGGAAAATCTCGTCGGACCCTCAAGGTAAGATTTGTAGATTTAAGAGAGAGGTGACCTGCAAAAATATGAGATTACACATTGAAGTAAAGGGAGAGTTGACGTGCAAAAATATGAGATAAGAGAGAGGTGACCTGCAAAGATATGAAAAATATGAGATAAGAGAGAGGTGACCTGCAAAGATATGAGATTACACATTGAAGTGGTACTTACCACCTACACAAGTACTTAGTTAGGAGATTAGAGAAACAACTTAGTTTAGGAGAGAGAAAGACTTTTTTTGAGTACATTGGGGATGGGGGGATTCGAACCACAGACCTCGTGGTCATCAATTCATACATATGCCAGCTGAGCTATACTCGCTTTGGCGGAGAGAGAAAGACTTAGTTAGACTTATTGTGTTTGAGTCGTCTTGTTGTATTTATACCACAGTTTCTTAGAGGTTTTTTTTATTTTCTTTTAGGATTAGATCTAAAAGGGACGGACCAAACTCGTGGGGGTCGCGCCTCGCACTAACGAGACGCGTGTGAGTAGAGTCGACCTCAACTTGGTTGGCCTTGGGTCAACTTTACACCTTGGGCTTTTGGCCCAAGGCTTGTCTTCCCCCGAGCTGTCTTATTTGGACTCTAGGCTTGGCTTGATCAGGAGAGGTAGGTCGACCCTCAAACTAACTGGCCTTGGGTCAATCTCACGCCTTGGGTTGGCCCAAGGCTCGCGTCTTCTTTAGGCTTAGTTGGGGCTTGGTCTAAATAGTCCGAGTCTGAATTCTTGAAGGTCTCAGCCTACGTGGGTCTGGATCCATTCTGTCTTCGGGCTTTTGATTGACATCGATCTTCCTTCATTCTCGATATTCTGGTAAGTTCATTTTTACCATAACATAAGCATAATTTTCAAAAACAAAAAACTAAATGATTATCAAACGGAGTCTTAACTTTTCAATATTTGAAGTATAAGGATTAAATACTTATAAATAAAATTATGAGGGTCAAAATAGACATAATATAAGGACTAATAACGTATGTTGGTTAAATTATACGTTTAGTCTTCAAATATTTTGTATCAATTTTAAGTTTTTGTACTTGAATTTTTTTCTATATTTTGTATCAATTTTAAGTCTTTGTATTTTAATTTTTTTCTAATGGAATTCTAAACTTTCTTTTGATCATGTGACATGAATCATATAAACAATAAGATTTTCTAATAGAGTTCAACGAGTTGAATTTGTTTTATACCAAGAAATTCAAAATGAAATTGCATTAAATGTGTACTCAGGCTTCGTTTATGATGGGTTGAAGTTAAAGTCAAAGTATAGTTAAAGTATGAGTCAATCTCAAGCATTTTTTTAGTGCAAGGTTCGAGCATCAATTGATGGAACTACACTACTTCATATTACTTTACGTAGGTAGAGCTTTATTTATATTTTGGGAGATTACAAAGACTTTAGTCGGCTAACAAGAAAATCAATTATCGGCCCAACATGTCAAAGGAGTTCGGCCCAAAATACATACGGGACTTGGCCCATGAAAAAAACTAGGGCCATAACTCTGAAAGAGGCACCAGTGGTCGGTCATGAGATTTCAGACCCAAAATGAGGGGTGGT
Organism: Herpetospermum pedunculosum; assembly: GCA_028017165.1. Lineage (NCBI taxonomy): Eukaryota > Viridiplantae > Streptophyta > Magnoliopsida > Cucurbitales > Cucurbitaceae > Herpetospermum > Herpetospermum pedunculosum. Next base: position 12,882,686 of record CM051523.1, read on the forward strand.
CGGTCAAGTCCAATGTCGACCACTCCTCGACTCAAGACGAAAGATTTGGCCTATAATAACAAAAAGGGCTAAACACCAAAAAAGGGGTCGATGCTGACCGGGTCAATCCCAATGGACTTTCAAGTCCAATCGAGGTGTGTTCGGTCAGACCCAGGCCGATCACCCATTGACCTTCATGGCATGCTTAGAATTTTTAGGCTCTATCTACTCCTAAGGAGAAGGGATAAGCTTAACTTCAGGGACTAGTCAATCTCTTTTCCTAAATCTAGTAGGAAAAGAGAGAGACACCTGAAACAACATTATAAATATCGCTTCAATAGCAGAAAAATAAGTCAATTCTAATACAAGAACTCTAGAGTAATTGTCGCACTACTGACTTTGACAACAAAGTTTGTTTACTTTATTTTGTAAGTTTCATAGATTATAAATTCATGATTAAAATATTTTTCACCGCGCAAAATTTTGCATCAACCATATTAACATGCAAAAGTTTTTTTTTTTTTTTTTTAACTTATTAAAAAAGAATTGAGAGGAGCAAAAGAAAAAGAATTAAATAATGATATATTGCATGGAATTCAAATTGATGTGACAATGTTTTAATAAACAATTATAAACATTAGATTCTAATCTAGTGTCACAAGATTTGGTTTCCTCTTACTTTCGGCTGAAGAGATAATTCTCCACCTTAACCAAATCTTAAAATTAATCTTTATTATTAATTTATTTGTTAATTTTTTCAAAATTTATTTAGTAACATCCTTCCATAAACTTTACTTACATTATATTGTTTTTTTTTTTTTCTAAAATAATTTTTTTTATAAAAAAAATTATGTTGAGTCTAATCCACCAACTTATGTGTTTAATATATTTTTCAACTTTCAATTTCGTAAGTAATAAGTTCTCGAATTTTAAATTTTAAGTCTAATAAATCTATCTTAATTGATATTTTTTAAAACTCAAATATTCATTAGATATAAAAATGAAAATTTAGAAACTTATTCAACATGTTTAAAATTTAGAAATTTGTGAAATAATAAATTGAAAATTTAGGGCCTCATTAGACACTTTTTAACCTTTATGAATTTAATTATCTCACGTTGTTGGTGATAATTTTATATTATATTCATATAAATTAATTTTTTTGGCCTCTCCAAACGTTATTTAGGTCTAACATGATGACAAAAATTTATCAAATCGAGCATAGCTCAATTGACATAAGATTGTCTTCTTGATTGAGAAGTCATGAAGGCAAAAAAAAAATGATAGGTTCAATCATTGCATTAATTAAAATACCTTTGAAAAAAAAATGAACAACTTATGGTTAAAAAGAAGGGCGGATTGCACAAACATCAATTAGACCCAAAATAATGGCAAATTTAACAAAATTTAAAACATTTTGCAAATATGGCAAAAAATCAGTGGTTATCACTGATAGACTGCTATCATTGATATATGACTACCATAGACTACTATAAGTGATAGTCACTAACAAAATTCTATAAAAAAAACTGAGGTGATAGACTACTATTAGTGATAGACCATATTATCGTGATAAAAATGATCGTATCTGAAAAAAAAGAAAGAAGAAAAAAAAAAAAAAAAAATATTTGTTATGTTTTTAATTATTTTATTCTAAATCCACATCAGTTACCATTTCCCTAAAAAGAATGTCTCACTAATGATTTTAAATTTGTGACAGATTTTCTTATTATTTACCTTTTCAACCCACATGTATTAGTATAATTAAAACTAAAAAAAAAAACAATTTATTTTGGTGTATTATCACAATGAATATAAAAATGAAAAACAAACTTTGTGGGTTAGATTTCCAAGAACTTTCTTCGCAATCATGCAAAAATTGAGTATATGGTTTACTTTTCTTATGATTTTGAACATATAATTTCGGCTAAATTAGAGAAAAGGCTCTAAAACTATGGGTCCCATGGATGTTAAATTTTAACTATTTCTCCCTTGCTAACTTGTAATCTAACCTGCCAAAGCGAGCATGACTCAGCGGGCATATGTATGTGTTGACGACCACGAGGTCTGTGGTTCGAATCCCCCCACCCCCAATGTACTCAAAAAAAAAAAAAAAAACTTAGTAATCTAACCTTCATTTAAATATAATTTGAAAAATATTATATATAATATTTATATTAACTACCTAAATATATTAGAATCAAAAGAATGAAAATTTGAAATATTTATTAAAATATCTTCAATTAATTAATTTTAAAAATATTTATATATATTTTATAAAATTGAAAAATATTGTTGGCATTATTGTTACGAACCAAGATAATTTTTTATTTAAGAAGGGTGCATACAAATATGTATATATAAAAGAAGGAATATTTTTTATTTAAGAAGGATATGTATATATAAAAGAAGGATTTTTTTTTAATTTAAAACCATCATTTTAAAAACATAATTTCTTAGAATCACTTATCAAAAATCATTTTGTCACTTCTGACTCAATCACTGATAGTAATTTTGAATTGTTTCAAAATTATTTATATATGATTGTCAAATATCATAATTTTATAATTGGAGTGATTTTAAACCTAAAAAAAGTAGTTTTGATACTTTCAAAATAACTCTCAAACATGTGTTAAGAATATTTGAATTGTTATTTAACAACTTTCTATTTAAAATGACAAAATGAATATTATAAAAAAATAATAATAATAATACTAATAAAAGATTTGAAAGGAAAAAGGGTTAATTTTTAAACTTTGACAAAAGTCATTTCTATTCTAAATGATTTTAGTTTTTATTTTTATTTTTTTGACATGTAGGACGGAAATCGAATCTATGATCTCATAGTTTCAAAAGAAATTTGAGGCTGATGTAACTAACAACTACCTTTATAGTTGATTCATTAGGGTTCTCATATATCTTATCAATTGAGCCATGTTCTTGGGGAGAATTTCTAGTACATCCGTGGTATGGAAAAACTCCATACCACTTCCTTTAAAAAAATGACACGTGACTAAATAGTTGTTTAACTGGGACCCACACTATTAAATATATTATTTTTTTAAACCATCTCGCCACATGTCATTTTTTTAAAGGCAGTGGTATGGAGTTTTTCTATACCACGGATGTATTAGAAATTCTCCCATGTTCTTGTTTGTCTAAATGATTTTAGCGAAACATCCTATTGGTTGGTGATCCCAAAAATCATTCTCAAATCTAAGGTTTTAGCTGGTTTTAGCTGGTGGTACTAATTGATTAGTTTGAGGCACTTTTTCCAATAGAGAAGGAATTTCAATTGATCTAAAATGATACTTTTTGGAATAATATAAAGTTAATAATTTGCATTTAAATTCATATTTTATTGCATATTATTGATTCAAGGAGAAATAATTTGAAGTTTAGAATGTTAAGAATTACCTAATTGCCATCTTTTGTTTTGGAACTTGGATGGTGACTGCAAACACCTGGTTGAAAAGTAATTTAATAATTACCCAATACTCAAATTAATTTAAAAAAATATATTTTTTCAATTAGATTGATTTGCTAGTTATCACTAACTTTTGAGATTTGATTTCCCAAAGAAAAGAAATGGGATAGTTTTTTTTATATTTTCTTGTAGTACAACAAATAGGAGTATGGAGAAAAATGCATATATCGTGTTTTTTTTTTTTTTTTTTTTGAGTTATGCTCTTGTTGGCGCATATATCGTGTTGAGTTATCATTACTTTAAGAATGTAATACCTCTTCTAATTAACTCTTGAGAATTCATATTTTATCTCTATTATATCTATTTTTTCATATTCAAATTTGAAGTTTATTAAACACTAATTTACTTTTTATTATAGCGCAACTATGTATCAAATATTTTAAAATCTAAAACTCTCAAACTAATTAGGGTGTGTTTGGTTTAGCTTTAATTTTTGCAAAAAGTCATTTTGGAATAAATTGAAGTGTTTGGCAACAATCCAAAATGAATTTTTGGAGAGTGAGTTTTTGAAATAATGCATTTTGGATGAAACACTTGATATTAACTTTTGAAAAAAATGTTTTTGAGTGTTTATTTGAAAAACCTACATAATTCTCATATTGTATTCAAATTACCAAAATACCCTCACACTCCTCTTTTAAATTTTCTCCACCAACCAACCTCCTTCGACCACCGCCGCCCCTCACCGACCATCTCCCATCGCCGCCGACAACCGCCTCCAAACTCCGACCACCACCGTCCAACTCCGGCCACCCGTCGCAGGCCACCGCCTCCCACTCTTGCCATCCGTCGCCCCGCTCAAACCGCCCGACCCCGGCCACCGCCGCCGCCACCCGACCCCCAGCAACCGCCACCGCCGCCGACAACCGCCTTCAAACTCCGACCACCACCGTCCAACTCCGGCCACCCGTCGCAGGCCACCGCCTCCCACTCTTGCCATCCGTCGCCCCGCTCAAACCGCCCGACCCCGGCCACCGCCGCCGCCACCCGACCCCCAGCAACCGCCACCGCCACCCGACCCCGGCCATCGCCGCCGCCACCCGACCCCGGCCATCGCCGCCGCCACCCGACCCCGGCCATCGCCGCCGCCACCCGACCCCGGCCACCGCCGCCGCTACCCGACCCTAGCAACCGCCGCCGCCACCCGACCCCAGGCAACAGCCGCCGCCACCCGAACCCCGGCCACCGCCGCCGCTACCCGACCCTAGCAACCGCCGCCGCCACCCGACCCCAGGCAACATCCGCCGCCACCCGAACCCCGGCCACCGCCGCCGCCACCCGAACCCCGACCACCGCCGCCGCCACCCGAACCCCGACCACCGCCGCCGCTACCCGAACCCCGGCCACCGCCGCCGCTACCCGACCCTAGCAACAGTCGCCGCCGCCACCCGACCCCCAGCAACCGCCGCCGCCACCCGACCCCGGCCACCGCCCCCGCCACCCGAACCCCGGCCACCGCCACCGCCATCCGAACCCCGACCACCGCCGCCGCCATCCGAACCCCGACCACCGCCGCCGCCACCCGAACCCCGACCACCGCCGCCGCCACCCGAACCCCGGCCACCGCTGCCGCCACCCGAACCCCGGCCACCGCCGCCGCCACCCGACCCCGGCAACCGCCGCCCCAGCCACCCGAACCCCGGCCACCGCCGCCGCCACCCGACCCCAGGCAACAGCCGCCGCCACCCGACCCCAGGCAACAGCCGCCGCCACCCGAACCGCGGCCACCGTCGCCGCCACCCGACCCCGACTCCCGCCTCCCCAGCCACCCGACCCCAATCCTACCACCGCTGGCCAGGACCTGACCACCCGACCCCGACCACCGCCGACCCGGCCACCCGACCACCGCCGACCCGACCACCCGACCCCGACCCTGACACCGACCCCGGCCACCGCCGCCCTATCCCGGCCACCCGACCCCGACCCCCGCCGCCCTAGCCACCCGACCCGGACCCTACCACCGCCGACCCGACCACCCGACCCGGACCCCGACCGCCCGACCCCGACCACCGCCGTCCCCCGACCCGGCCACCCGACCCTGACCACCAGACCTCGACCCCGACCCCGATCCCGACCGCCCGACCCCGACCCCGACCCCAACACCGACCGCCCGACCTCGACCCCTACCCCAGCCCCGACCCCGACCACCGCCGGCCACCCGACCTCGACCCCGACCCCAGCCGCCCGACCCCAGCCGCCCGACCCTAACCCCGACTGCCCAACCCCGTCCCTGACTCCGGCTGTCCGAACAAGACCCCGGCCCCGACCTCGACCGCCCGTCCCTGACCCCGACTGCCCGACCCTGACCCCGACTCCGACCCTAACCGCCAGACCCCGACCCTGGCCGCCAAACCCCGACCATCAACAATAGTAAACCCTAAACTCTAAACGGCAAATATAAATTTAAACTTATTAATTCATATTGTTTATTAATAATTGTCCTTATAGTAATTTGGCATTGAGAGAAACACTTTTAGTGTAGAACAAACCAAACACACTTGTAGATAAAAACACTTTTGAGAAAATGTAACCAAACACATGAGAATTATAAACATTTCTAGAAAAAATGTTTTTGAAAGAATGCATTCTTTGAAAAACATTTTTTTAGTAGTCAATCCAAACACACCCTTAATCACTAACATTTGTAACCGATAAGAATATTTGTCAAATTATTTAGAGCATGTTTTGTTGGTGATTTAAAAACAAGGGATTTGAAAACAAAATTGTCTTACATGTTTGGTAACAGATTTATAAATTGGTCTCAATTTAACTAATTCTTTTTAATTTTTTTTTTTATAAACTATAAAACCAGAGTAGTCACCAACTAAATATTAGATGGAATATAAAATATTATTAATTAATTTATAAACGGTATAATTATTATTTTATAATATCATATAATTTATTGTACATTATATTATACGTATTTTAATTTAACAAAAATGAATTGAATTTATAAAATCAAATAATTTATTTATTAAAGTTTTTATCATTTTAAATATAATTCTACATCTTAAAATTTGAAATTCAATATATGGATACACTCAAAATAAAATAAAAAAATTGTTTTTCAAATTTACACGGTTTGGATGATTGATTCCAAAAACAGAATCAAGATTGCATACCAACTATATTTGCTGGACTCAGTAAATTTAATAACATAAAACAGTATCTAGATTCTCAACCAAACCAGTCCTTGACATTTTTAATGAATATTTCTATATAGATTTAATAACTTTTTGGTATGGTTAAAAGGTAAAAAGGTTAAAACATTGTTAATATGAGCATAACTCAACTGACCTATTGTATTAACTAGTGACCAAAAGGTTCAATCCCTCACCCAGTTTTGTTAAAAAAAAAACATTTATGATATTTTGCTACCAATTAGAGCGTGATTTGAATACCTAATTTACTACAGTCAACAACATAATCTATATAATTTATCAACTAAATTCCAATATGGTAAAGGGTGAAAAAATATTTTTGGTGCCTTGGAGTAACAATTTAATCCATGAACTTTATATTATAACGATTTAGTCCTTAAATTTTTAAACGTGCAACAATTTAGTCTCCTAACTTTAGCATGTAATATTTAGTCCCTATAATTTTAAATTTATAACAATTTAGTCTCTACTGAAAAAATTCCATCAAAATTAAGTATCATTTTTCATTACATAATGACTTAGTCTTTGTAATTTATAAACACATTTAGTCCATAATCAATTTATTGATCAGATGTGTAAGAAAATTCATTAGATCTTAATAACTTTTTTAACAATAGGAATTGAGGAATTGAATCGTTACAAATTTTAAAGTACATGAACTTAATTTGTTACATACTAAAGGCGATGGACTAAATTGTTACACATTTGAAAGCATAAAAACTAAATCTTTACAATCTAAAATTTAGGGATTAGATTGTTACTTCGAAAGTTGAGGGACCGAAAATATTTTTTAACCTATTTTAAAACTACATAATTTCAAAAGATAGTATAATTTTCTATCATTTTTCCAAGTACCCTTTTGTATATATCAATATAGGGCTTAAAAAAGAGGTCATAGTTTAAGAATTCTTCCTTTTCATTGAGAATTTGTTCCAACTATTTATTTACTCATGTATATAATTTTTTATTAATACAACAAATGTGGATATGGAGATTTAAATTTTTGACCTTAAAGAAATTAGTAGATACCAAAATTATTCTTAAATTATATTCATGTTGGTTGATTTACATGTATACGATAAATATAAAATATGTTAGACTATACCATCTCAAAGATTGATGGTTGAATTCGCAACTACTAAACTAATTTTTTTTTTGACTTATACTTGAGTTAAAAATAAATAAAACCTAGGAAAATTGTAACATATCTCAATTTAGAGTAAAATAATTAAAAATATAACACGTTTTTTAAAAAATTATGGATATGGCAATTTCTATCATTGATAGCATGGTCTATCGCTGATAGAAGTTTATCGCTGATAGAAGTCTATCACTGATAGTAGTCTTTTTTTATAGAATTTTGTCAGTGATAATAGTCTATCAGTGATAGAAGTCTATTAGTAATAGTCATCAAGTCTATCAGTAATAGTCATAAAGTCTATGAGTGATAGCCACTAATTTTTTGCCATATTTGCAAAAGGTTTTAAACTTTGCTAAATTTACCATTATTTTGGACTTGATTGTTGTTTGTGCAACCAGCCCAAAAGCCTATACTATAATAATTGTGCATAAAAATCACATAGTAATTTAAATATTAATGAGCTACAATCACATTATATAGTAGGTCATTTATCTATATTATTTTATTTTTTTAAAGTATTTTTTTAGTTTAACAATGGTAAGATAGATAGTCCAAAACATCGACGTCGAAGATGATATATAATTAGTGTGTCTTATTCATTGAACTGTTCGAATTGACTCTATAGTATAAATATGCTAATAATATATATATATATATATATATATATATATATATATATATATATATATATATATATATATATATATATGACTGGTTGTACAAACAACTCAAAATAATTGCAAATTTAACACAATTTAAAACATTTTACAAATATAACAAAAAATCATTGGCTATCACTAAAAGCTATCGTTGATATATGACTATCACTGATAAACTAAAATTGTATAAAAAATTAAGGTGATAGACTACTATCAGCGATAGATCATATTATCCGTGATAGAAATTGTCATATCTGCCAAAATTTAAAAAAAGTGCTATATTTTTAATTATTTTACTCTAAATTATCCGTTACAATTTCTCCACATATATATATATATGAAATAAGAGACAAATTTGAATAAGAAAGGACCTAAATTGATCTCTATTGGACAACATTTATTAAATACTCAAAGAGGAGGGTAGAGATCATATAGGTTATTCCACCAAGAGTATTAAAGCCAGAAGTTGAGGAATTATGGTTGAAAAATGAGAAACAGTCATTGTCATGTAGTGCATTATTAGGGCAGCAAAAGAGTTTGTTTTATTTTATTTTATTTTATTTGTAAATTTCTTGATTAGATCATTATGTAAGATTAATGAATCTTTTGATTATGATTTCATTTTTGGGCCTTGAATCATGGGGGTGTGAATTTTTTCAAACAATGCAAACTTAATTAATCTGAAATTCAGCTCAATTATTGTTCCTTTTAATATACCTAGGTTTGGTTCTAACTAATATTTTAAATAAAGCATGGCAAAGGGAAGAATCTAAGGAACTTTTTTCTTTAAATTTATTTTCTTAAATAGTTTTTGAAGAAAAATGTAGGGTTACTATAATAATAATAATAATACGAGACAAGCTGACGATATCGAACCTATCGACAAGAAAACTCAACTATCTAACTTTGACGGATACATACAACTCTACAAAAGTATATATGTACTTTCAACTTACTTTTTATTTTTAAAATAAAATATATTTTTGGTCCATGAAGTTTCAAAATCGAAAGCATAACCTTATAATAATTGAGTTATGGTCAATTTGACTTAAAATCATAAGTTTGTAAATAGAATATGAATTCATGTATAATAAATAACATTAATTTTTACCAGCTATGATTATCTATTAATTTAAAAAAAAAAATCACTAAAACAGTTTTTTTTTTTTTTTCCAAAGAAACTCTAATTTAATCTTCATTATTATATTTCCTTAATGATCTCTCCCTACAAAACCCAAAACTAGTTTAGATTGTGAGAGTTTCTTTTGACAAATATTTTATCCTCTTACTTTAGATTTCAAGAAGACTACTGCTTGATTATTTGGCTTTTAAAAGTCTCATGAATTTTTTAGAACACTATTTTTTAAGGATAAAAATATGTTTGGATAATTTTAAAATTAAAGTTGTTTTCTTTTACTGTAATCAAAATTTTCAAATACACAACTCAAAATTCGAACCCCTTAAAATTATTTGTAAAATTATTTGTAGGACAGATGGTAGAAATAATAATTAGACTCAAAATAATGGTAAATATAGCAAAATATAAAATATATATTTTTGTAAATATGGCAAAAAAAATTGTGATGGTCACTGATAGATAGAATTTTATGTGTGACTATCGATAAAAATTGTCATATTTACAAATTTTTTCAAAAAGTGTTATATCCGCTAAATAAAAATTTAATTTGACACACCCGGTCACTTGGTCGTGGCCTACTTTACAAAAGTCTTTAACATCGTATTCGTAATAGACCTCCATCTCTTTGATTATGTTGATTTTTGTTTTAAACTTTTTCTTGTATTTTATTTCTCGTTCATAAATATATAATACACATCAAAACGAGTTAGACAATAATAATAAGGATATATACTAAAGTATAATGTTTGAATGCACCTATATTAATCATTCTTTATCAAACCAAGTAACTAAAAAAAATATCCATATGTTAATCTAACTTTAATTTGCATACTATTAAACTAAAATATCGTAACATGTACACTACTTCGATACCACTTCTAAAATATTACACACAAACTCTTCAAACAAAAAAAGATTCAATTTAAAATCCACGATATTTTCCTCAAAACATTTACAAATAATGAACAACCAAATAATTTTTTCATGTCATAACTTAGTAGATAAGACACAAATTAATTAATTTACCGTCCTAAAAGGTCGCAACTATTGAATAAAAAAAAATCATTAATAACGTTATTTTATTTCATTTCATATTCATAATCACAAAAGAAAGACAATGTTACACAAGAGAAAGAAAAAAAGGTTTCATCACCAACAACGACAACATGACAACATAACTCAACTGGCAAAATAATCCTCCCCAGTTGATTCTTCAACGCACCGTTCGTGAAGTTCAAACCTCTCATCGATCTCCCAACGAACACGTCGTTTGTCGAGAGAAAGAACTACATGATAGAACAAGCATTGACATTGTCATCACTAAAAATAGAGACATAGTTTTCTTGATGTGCATTTGGAAAAGCTTGCACAACATTCCTAACAAAGCCAGCAGGAGCTTTCTTATCATAAGCACCTGAGACATAAGGATAATGAACAAGATGTTGTGGAATGTAAGGCCAAATTTCAGCTCTAATTTTTCCAGTGCTTTTTACTCTCTTAAGCACTTTGTTTGCATCCACATATCCACTAACCCTCACCCTATGTTGCTTTCTCATCACCTCTACTGACTTCACTCCTGTATTTGATGTTCATCACCTCGATTAATGTTCGGGTCATGTTTCAATTTTATCTCTAAACTTTTTAAACATTCATCGGTACTAAAAATATTCACCGATATAAAATGATGCTATAACGTCAAAAACAAATATTAATATAGGGTGGAGATTCGAATTTACAATCTCTAGAAGAATGTAGGAATTTCTTAATTACTTAAGCCTTTCATAACCATTTGATTTTTTGTTTTTGTTTTTTAAAATTAAGTTTATAATAAACAATACTTACATATGAATTTCTTTGTTTTATTATCTCACTTTTAAAAAATGTTTTCAAAATCTAAACAAGTTTTGAAAACTAAAAAACAATAATTTTTATTTTTCTTTCGATAACGAAAAAATCATAGATATAATTGATGAGAAACAAGCATAAAATTCAAAAATAAAAAACTAAAAACAAAATCGTTATTTATGTTGATATTGAGAATTCATTAGAATTTTATTATACAAACAAACTCATAAATAAATAAAAAAAATAGCCTTTCAAAATTTTAGACAATATCTTAATTAGCTCAACAATTAGTGACATTAAGAAGTTGATTAAAACACGACCAAATTTGAGAGAGAGAGAGGACCTTTCATGGAAGTGACAGCATTTCTAACTCTTCTTTCACATCCATCACAGTCCATCTTCACTTTGATTTCAACTGTCTGAAAAATATTAACAAACTTGAATTTGTTACGACCTTCTACGATTAGTCTGTACGGAGTTTTATTGTATTAGGTCATTAGAAGGGTGTCATATATAAACTTTCTAATGACTTCAGCCGCCTTTATCTGTTCATTTATTGTAATTCTCTCCTATTTCGATATAATATTATTGTTCTCTCTCTTTTGCCCGTGGACGTAGCTAACACGACGTTAGTGAACCACGTAAATCTGTGTCGTTTTTCTTTTGCGCTTACTTATTCTTTGTTATTGATTTATCGTAACACAAAAACAAAACAAAAAAAATAAAAACAAAAATCTACAAATTAAAGAGACATATAAAGATCTTGTTTTTTTTTGGTACCTGCATTGGTTTGTGCTTGCTTCTTGTTGTTGTGACACTACAAAAGTTGGAAAGATAATCAAGAGCTCCCATTTTTCCTTTCCCTTTGCCTCAAAGAGAGAGATGAAATATTCACTTGAGACTTTGGCTCATATATAAGAGAGGTACCATCCTTTTTAAACACTTTAATTTAATTTAATTTAATTTAATTTAAAGAGATGGGCCATTTTAGCCTTTAAGATTAAAGATAAGTACAAAAGCATTATCATTTCATTTGTGAGAAGAAAAAGGCCTTTGAAATGATGAAAGAGGTCAATATTGGTTATGGAGTTTATCTTTTTGCCTATTTCTTATTTTATTTTTATATTGTCATAGACTCATATGTTTGTTTAATGGGTTTTTTTTTTTTTTTTTTTGCTTTACAGTTGTTTGTAATAATTGTGAAACCCTCCTTTTTACTAATTGAATAAAGGAGAGTTATTTCATTTCATTGTAATTAATTTAGGTAAAGAGTGGTAGTATTAAAGCAAATTAAATGGCATGATTTTTTGTGCATAGTTGATGAACCAAAATTTATATATGCTTAAGGTGTTTATGGTGTATAGTTGATGGAGTTAATATCGACGAAAAAGTTTAAACTTCGAACTTTATTCCGTAACTAAAATAAAATGTTCGATACAGTTAGTAAATTCTAAGTTCTTATGGTAAGTTGCTATTCTTGTATAATTTCATAATATATTGGTTTTGTTTTGAAGTAAACATTATGTTAGTTTTGGAAAAAAAAAATGTTTTTACAAAATTTGTAACTAATAGTTTACCAAACTTCAATTTTACTCTCGATGTATCAAAACTTTCAATCAAATGACTAACTGATAACATCCTCAAAATTGAAGGATTATAAATTGACTAAGTGGTCAATAAAGACCTTGAAAATAATAATGAATTTAAAGGAAATAAATTCAAACCATGGTGGCCACCTACTTAGAATTTAATTTCCTAAGAGTTTTCTTGGCAACCAAATGTATAGTCGGGTCGGGTGGTTGTCCTGTGACATTAGTCGAGGTGGGCGCAAACTAGTTCTGACACTCTCGGATATCTAAAAAAGTATAAATAAAATAGCATCCTTAAAATTGAATAACAAAATTGTTATATAGCAACCTTTTCGTTTGTGATGAACTAAAACTTGTCGGCCCCTCTCAACTAAATGCCTACTTTTTAAATAGATGAGCCAAGTAATTTTGAGCATATAGCTCAACTGATCAAGACATATACTATCAATCAAGAGATCAAAGATGTAACTAATTAAGACACACTGTCAATCAAGAGATTTGAAGTTCAACTGATTAAGACATGATGATTATAAAGGTGGACTGTGCAACTTGCCCAATGAGAAAATGGCAACAAAATTTGTGCAAGAGGTTTTTTTTTTATCATCAATACTACTTTTGATATAAAGGTAGGTTCAAAGAATACTTTTATACCTAAAAATTCTGATATATCTTATCTAATTTCTGGTATGGATGCTTTGTATTCAACATATCCTTTCTTACATCTCAAATTTGAGGAGCCTAGTATAGATTCTAAATACCATTATTAAAAGTTGAAACCCACTTAATTTCACAACAAATAATGATAAAAATATGGGCAAATATAAAATATTTGTTTGGTACTTGGGATTTAACTTAGTTTTCAGTTCGTCACTCAATTTTCAAAATTAATTTTTGATTTTTGAGATTTGAATTTAGTTTTTGTTTGGTCCTTCAAATTTTAAAAGTGATATGTTTGGTCTCCAAAGTTTGAGTTTTATTTTTAATTGACCTCTAAAGTTTGAAATTGTTCCTAAATGGTCTTTTAGTAGAGTTTTTTTTTCTTTTTCTTTTTTTGGACAATATATGGGGAGAGAGATTCGAACTTGAGATCTCGTACTCATAGTTCATACATTATGTCGATTGAGTTATGCTCATATTGGCTCCTTCGATAGAGTTTGACCGTTAGCTCACCTAATAAAAATGTCGACATGGTAGTTAATACATGTTGGAAAATTGCTCAAATTGACCCAAAAACTAAAAACTTCTACATAAATGATCGCTTTTGAAGAAGATATATATATTTTTTTTACCTTTTGAGTGAGTGAAATCCTATTTTTACCCTAGAGTTCAAAAACTACGGAGATTATTTGTCTTCTTCTCCCTCATCTATGTCGACTTCTTATTGTCTCTCTCACCTCTCTTTTCTTCTTCTCTCGCATCCACTTATTTTTCTATCTCTCAATTCTCATCTCACCGTGGCTTGAACACCGACAAGCGACTACGCAAAAAGATGAAATGTTGAAGAAGAAAAATTGTGTAATCCAAAATTCTGAATTGAGAGCCAAAACGATCGTTTATGGGTTGAAGAGTTGAACAAGTTGTTTTCAAGCACGTAGATATCAAAAAGCTGCACATAATAAATAAATAAAAAAATCATCCATTTTGATCAATTGAGCTCAAAGTTATGATCTCTCAAAGTTTAAACTTAGACTCAAGTGGTTTCATGAGTATAAAAGTCAAATTTCTTTAAAATTTGCTCATTTTATAAGCATGGTTGTAAAGAACATGAAAAGCGGTGTCGGATCCTGAACTTTGTGTTAGGGGGGGGGCTTGAAATATTTTGATATTAATTTGCGAACATGAGCATGGTTCAACTATCATAAAGCATGTACCTTCGAACAAAAGATCAAAATTTGAATCCACCACCCCACATATAGTAAAGAAAAAAAATTGATCAATAGAAAATATGACAAATATATTTTAAGTTAAAATATCATTTTGGCCTAGTAATTTGAGTTTCATTCAATTTTAGTCTTTGTATTTTCAATAAAGCTTAAAATTTGACTCTATTATTATTATTATTAAATAAATTTTGATAAAGATTAACTTCAAACTAACAATATCAGTCAATTTAAGCTCTATTAAAAATAGGACTAAATTGAGATATTTGAAAGTACGTGGACTAAAATGAAATTAAACCCAAAGTCCAGGTACCAAAATAGTATTTTAACCTATTTTGTAAGATAAAATATATTTTTGGTACATGTACCTTAGGTCTCATCTCATTATAGTCATTGAAATTTCAAATGTCTAAATTTAATTAATCTTAAAATTAGTCTTTATTGTTTGTTTTCTAATAAAATTAGATCTAGTTTGAAATAATTTTTTATCGAACTTAGTACAATAGTAATAATTAATTTTCCTTCAAGTAGAGACACACAATTTGAATATGTTTCCAAAATTTACAGGCACGCATTAACATAGATAATGTTTTTTTGAAAAAAAATAACGATAAAATAAAAAAGGTCAAAATACACTTTTGGTACCTCAGGTTTGAGTTCAATGTCTATTTGGTCCCTCAAGTTTCAAAATGAACACTTTAGTCCCCGGAGTTTGATAAATGGTTCTAAATAGTCATTTGACCGTTAGTTGACAAATGAAAAATGATGTGGAGCTTAATTTTGTTGATTGTGTATGATGAGTAGGAAAATTTATTAATTTAATATTGTCTTTTTAGTGTCGAGGTGACTCATTCTCTCTACAACTTCTCCATCTTCCTCATCCTCGGCGAAGCATGCCACCGCTACCCTCCTCGGTCGCGCGTCGTCGTCGCCTCTCTTCTCCTCTCTAATTACCGCCATCGTCAGAATTGCGATCAAACTAGTGAATCCAGTTCGAGGGAGTCAAAAACCGTAGATCTGAACTTAACAAGTTGTGGGGGGTTCAGATCTGAGGTCGAAGGAGGTATAGGTCACAAAATCGGAGTGGTTCGAGGTCCGATTTTGATTGGGTCTTGCTAGAGAACATGAATCTAATTCAACTGTGTTGCTGGAGGTTGCGAGTGGGTATGCTGCAGCCACTGTTGAAGGATTGTCGCACGAAAAATCTTCCTCTCAGCTTAGATCCAGATCTAAGTTTAACGAAAGAGTATGAAATCCTAACGATGGAGACGGTGAAAAAGGAGAACAGAGGCGGCAACGGGCAATGAGGGCAACCGGTGGCAGTGGCATGCTTCGCCAGAGATGAGGAAGACGAAGAGATGGAAAAGTTGTAAAGAGTATGAGTCACCTCACTAAAAAAATCAATATTAAATTAATAGATTTGTCAGCTCATGATACACGGTCAACAAAGTTACCTCCATGTCATTTTTCATTTTTCATTTTTCATTAGTCAACTAACGGTCAAATGACCATTTAGAAGTATTTATCAAACCTCGGGGACTAAAGTGTTCATTTTGAAACTTGAGGGACCAAATAGACATTAAACTCAAACTTGGGGACCAAAATTGTATTTTACCCAATAAAAAAATAACTTTAAGATTTATTGAAGGTACCATAACTAAATTTGAATATTTGAAAATATAATAACAAAAATAAAGCAAGCCTCAAAAGTAAAGGGCCAAAAAAATGATATTAATAATAGTATATGCGTTAAAAAGTTCAGGGGGCTCGAGCACCCCTTGGGCCTACGGTAGTTTTGGCGCTGATGAAAAGACTATAAAAACAAGTGATTATTTAGCTAAAACGAGTTTATATTGAGAAAGATATGAGATTCGAAAGACGGTCGCAGAATCGCACCCTACAATCGTACGGGCGTGTAGTGCGCGATTCTGCGAGTGTTTTTCGAACCTCATATTTTCGTCGATATAAACTCGTTTTTGCTAAATGATCACTTGTTTTTATATGTTTTTTCATGTCCTTTACAACCATGGTTATAAACTAAGCAAAAATTTAAAGGATCTTAACTTTTAATGCTCCCAAAAAACAATTGGGTCAAAGTATAAACTTTGAAAGATTATAACTTTGAGCTCAATCGACCAAATTATTTATCCCGTGTAATTTTTTTTTTTTTGACCCATAAATGGTCATTTTGGCTTTCAATTTTGATTACATGATATTTTTCTTCAAGACTTTATCAAACATCATAAAGCTCTATGATGATTCAAATGTTTAGATAATCATTCAGTTATTATGTACTGCAAACATTTGGGTCAATTTGAAATAATTGATTGGAGATGAACAACGACAATGATGACATTGAAGATGGGTCATTAGTGCTAAAGTCATGGTGGGATGAGAGAAAAGATGAAGTAGAAGAAGACAAATCAATGAGGTTTGATGTTTTGTTAACCTAGGGTACAAACAGAATTTCACTCCTCAAATGTAAAAAAAAAAATCACTTATAAAAAACTGTCATTTATGTAGAAGTTTGTTATTTTTAAGTTAGTTTGAGCAATTTTCAATAAATGTTGAGTTGACCAATTTGCTTATTTGTATTTTAATTGGATTTTTTAAAAAATATATATATATATAATCAAGGACCAATTAGAAACCAATATCAAATTTTATGGACCAAATAAAAAACAAATTCAAACCCCATCAACCAAACATGTCATTTTTTAAATGTCAATATCAAATTGAAATTAAATTCAAATCTCAAAGACCAAAAATATTAATTTTGAAAATTAATGGATCAAATAGAAACTAAGTTCAAATTCTAGTGACAAAAAATATATACTACCCTAAAAATATTAGGCAACATCATGGTAGCTTCATATTTGATAATCATCATTACATTTGTTTACTAACAACTTTCTTTCGGAGTTTTCAAATTAAACGAATAAACAGAATTTTGAAAAGTACTTTCATTTTCCTTGAAATATAACTATACTTTAAAAATGCTCTGAAATATGGGTACAAAACAAAGAAAATTGTTAGTACATGAGCATAATTTCTCACAAACAGAAAATTAAAAAAAAAAAAAAAAATCAAACTATCCTCAAAATGGAGTAATAATATATTGTCAAACAATGTATCATGAATAGCTATAGTTATAGGTAGGTTTCTAATCATTTTACCTAGACTATGCGAAGTTTGATATTTTCTATTATATAAAAGAGAGAGAACTCAAGAAGTCAATGTGGGAGTGGCAAGATCACTTGCGTCTCAACATAGTTTAACAGGCAAGGGCAAGGCATGTACCTTCGACCAAGACGTCAGAGATTTGAATCATTCCCTCCCTCCCACATGTTGAACTAAAATAAAAAAAATCACAGATCAATCAATATTTAGAGATCCATGTTAACAAATGAGGAAACATAATAATTGAATAAAAGATGCAGAAATTTGCATCACCTAGTTGCATTAAATATCACGACACATGCAAAAAATGTTTACGTTCATCAAATTTTTCACCTGGATTACATCTAAATATCACAACGACGCGTGCGAAAAATGTTTACTTTCATCAAATTTCTTCAACTTTTTCCCTTGCATGCCATTCCAAAACGCGAATGCGCTCACGGCCTTCTTTCCAGGTAATTGAAGTTCCAATACCTGGTGAAATTAACACAGCACTATAATAAAAATATTTGCAAACATTTTTTTTTTTTTTTAAAGGGGACCGAACTTTCATTGAGAATAAATGAAATGAAAGAATAAGATGACATAAAAAAAAACAAGAACAGAAATATTTGCAAACATGTTTGCGCAAAATAGTAATTCAACTTTATTCTGGATAAAAATGTGATGTATATTTTAATGAAAGTGAAGATATTCTGGGTAAAAATGTGATGTATATTTTAATGAAAGTGAAAAGATATAACATTAGTAACAAAGTAAAAAATGCAAGTGATCTTTAGTTGAAAGAAAATGTAAAATATTTGTTGTTGAGTTCAACAACACGTGGGAGTGGGGGTTCAAACTTCTGGCCTCTTGGTCGAGGACATATATGCCTTAACCTTAAGCATAGCTTCGGTTGACTTTGTGAAACTCTTTTTGAAGGAAGGGCAAAGAAATTGTGGAGAAATGTCATAAAGGCAACCTTATGTAATTTATGGATGGAAACAAATAATAAGAAGGATTCGAACCACTGACCTCTTGGTCGAGTTGTGCTCAAGTTGGTAACAAATAATAAGATTTTGAGGGGTGCTGGTGGATGTGCTCTTGATAATGTGTTTAAAACTTGATTATTCTTGGAGGGTTTCTTTAGATAAAAAGTTTAGACTTCATTCCTTTCCAGTGATTGCTTCAAATTGGGAAGCTCTTTTGTAATTAAGGAACTATGAGTAGGCTGTGGAACTTGTATTTTGTGCAGTTTGTGAGGCTTGATGTGAATTTTTGTGAATTTCATATGAAACTTTGTAATTTTCTAACATCTTAATGAAAGGTTCTATCCTTGTTGACAAAAGAAAAATTCAAATGATCTAAAACAAAATCCAGCCCCAATAGTAAACATTATTGTACACAACATGCATATAAGCATAATAGAAATAGGCTAGAACATGGAACCGACCTCAAGTGTCGTGCGCCCTCCACATGGAAACACCAAAGCATCCTTGAAAAAGCGGATCTCGTCTGCTTGAGTTTCCTGACTACTACAATTGATGCAAACCCTTGTAGTAATGATTTTAAATTCTAGGATATTGTCGTGACCGCTTTTCTCGTCAGCAACGACAACCTTAGCACGTGTTCCAGGCCATCCTGCAAATGCGCGAACCTAGAGGGGATGCATGTTTTAACTGCAAAGTTGAACAGAAAGAAGGGCAGAATTACCTTGTTGTGTAGGACATGTGCCTCTTGATCAAATGACAGCCATGCCTCATCCGGAGCTATCTGCATAACAAGAGCCAGATTCCAGATTACTTAAATAGTTTACCTGAAGATATATACGTTTTTAATAGCCAAGGTGTTGTGCGTGCAACTCCTATCATTATATATGCTCATGGTTTACGCAAACGCATTATCAGAAGGTTTTGTTGAGATGTGAGATTGTTGATATTATGGTTATTCTTTTAAATAAAACTAAGAAATCGATACTTATAGCTCATGGATTTGTTTTAGCTTTGCTTGATTGTAGGTCTAAATAATTTTTAACTAATTATAAGAGAATGAGTAGGGAATTTTTATTACTAATATATTGAATGATCAAATGAGTAATTATCGTCTTTTTCCCTGTCTAAACTCTAAAGCATATATCAACCAAAAATCACTCTCTTTCCATTTGATTATATATTTATCATAAAAGACCTCAACCAGGGGTACCTTTGGAGCCTTGGTAGCTTTAGATTCGTCTTGAGGTTGCGCCTTCTTTTCAGCAGATCCATCAAGTATAGAAGGAAGTTCCCGGATCAAAAGTTTAGAGCCTGCACATGAAAGTGGAAAAAGTAAGTTTGTCCTTTATAGTGCTACTTAAACCTTGTCAAGTAGTACAACTTAAAACTATCTATGTAATACTAAAAGTTTGAAAAATGGAATTGTCTTTTTTATAATATTTTTTCAACTCAGATTAATTTATTTCATTCTAGAAGTTGATGATATGTCATTTTCCCTTTCAAAATAAGACACATTTGTAATTATAATGCAACTTCACCTTCAATGGTTAAAACAGTCCGTGTTATCATCAATGAAGGAAAAATTGCACAATAGGTTTGATTCCTAAAAACTTAGAGTTAGAGCTCCTTTTTGTAAAAAAAATCAGTGTTCCTTATTCCCCTTATCTATGGTCTTTTTCTTGTACCTTATTTTCAATAAAACCTAGTCCATTTTAGATTGTAACAAACTAATAGGAATGTTATTAGGATAGAATTGAGAATATTATTAGGTATTAAGAGTATGTTAGTAATTAGCTAAGGAGTTTGTTAGGAGGGTGTTTTGTTATAAGTAGAGTGAGTGGGAAAAGTTGAAAGGAGGCAATTGTTTAGTGACTTTAGGCTTGAGAGTGCTCAAGAGAGGGAGGGTCCAAGTACCTCAAATTGCTTTGGTTATCTTAAAGCTATCTTTTATATTTCAATATATTTGGATTCT
Source organism: Herpetospermum pedunculosum (assembly GCA_028017165.1). NCBI lineage: Eukaryota > Viridiplantae > Streptophyta > Magnoliopsida > Cucurbitales > Cucurbitaceae > Herpetospermum > Herpetospermum pedunculosum. The sequence continues at coordinate 12,903,691 of CM051523.1, forward strand.
GACACAAACACACAGGTATATATTTAATTTTAAGTCAACTTCAAAAGTTGATTTTTTTGGTATAGTGGTTTAATTTATATTATCAAATGAAAAAATATTTGAAATCAACACCAATCTTTACACGACAGATGAAACTAAGAAGTTCCAATATGCTAAAGAATAAAAGAAAAGACAGACTTAGAGACAACATCAAGGTCAAGCAAAGTTCATGACAGACACTGAATGCCCACCTTCTAAAAATAGCAATGCAAGTAAATCGGGTGCCTGCTAGCAAATTGAATCAGAGATTAGTAAAGAAATGGTGAAGTGAACTCTCCACCTTCAAGAATTTAAAGGTAAAAGAAGATTAATATGTTGAGACTTTACAAAGACCAAAATGCAAGTTTTCAGATGACACATAATTGAGCAGGACAAAATATGAGACAATTAGCTGAATTCATGAACTCTACTCAAAATGATTGAGGAAGAAATGGAAAACAATTTGCACCACAAAAAGTTGACACCATCTCAAGTGTATTCTGATTATAATTTATAAATGAACCATGTGATGGATTTTCAGATTTCACCACTAATGCATTACAGGAATCAATAATCAAGACATACATATATGATATATGTCATGTTGCTTAACCTGTAAACTCAAAACAAGCATACCTTAATTTGCTCATCAACTTCAATTTTTTCAGAAGCAATGATGGGTCCAGCATCCAATGCACGAACTGTGAATGCTAGTGAGACGCCAGTCTCCTTAACACCGTCCTAAAAGCGGGAAAAAACCTTACAACTACTTGAAGATATTGATAAATTGAATTTAATGTACTTATCAATAAATTATAAGCATAAGCAACCTGCAATGCCCGCTGAACGGGGGCAGCACCACGATATAATGGCAATAGACTTGGGTGAATATTGACCGTCCCTGAGGGATCATAATTACAAAAGAAACTATTTAAAAAACTCCAGCAGGAAGAACAAAAACAATTAACTCCCAAACTTGACCAGATTATCTTTCCATCTCATGAAAGATTCTTCTACTCCCTTCTAGTTCTAGCCATATTTCCAATGACAAGAGTTTTTTAATTTGGATATCAACAAGAAATAAATGGCTTACCCAATGCCGGAATATTGAGAAATTTGGTCGGTAAGATATTCCCATATGCAGCTGTAATACATAGTTCTGGTTGCAAAGCCTTCAAAGTGCTCAAAAACATGTCCTGCAAGAAAATAAGAAAAAGAGAATTCCACACGACTTCAAAAAAAATCCATTAAAGAGAGTATTACGCAGGGTTCAAAAGTCTCACATATCATATTATTGTAACTAAGTCTAACAACTTTCACCATTGATCATACGCAAAATTGAGAATATATCAAAAATGGGACTTACGAAAAATAAGGAATAGGCTACCCTTGAGAGTATTACTGTGTGTGTATGCGCAAAGAGATCGTTGAGACAAGTTTGATCAAAAAGTTGTATGTAAATCTCTCAACACAAATTGAAAGAATAAAAACTAGCAATAACCAGTGTCAAATAAATCACCATCCACCACATATTTTAGACTTCATAAATATAACAAATTTATCATGCACTCACAAATTAACATACAAGGTCCTTCATCTCAAGAGCTAAACTTGATGCCCAGTGTTGTACACTTATACACTCTCACACCATGCTCATATTTTTTAATTTTCCACATTTTCAAAATTCAGTTGTTTCAATCACCATGGCAAGCAGAACCAAAACCTTAAACGACATTTTTTGTTTAATATGATCTATATCAACTTCTCTTCGAAGAGAAGGTAACATTACCTCTCCAGCTTTTTCAGGTGTAAGAATAAGGTCAGAAGAGAAGCCTTTATCAAGGGCATATTGCGCAACTGGAGAAGGCATCATCTTTCTCCCCCTATCCCTTCTAGAAGGTGGCTGAGTAACAATAGCTGCAACCTAAGTGGTTTAACATTAGTTGTATCAAAAACACATTGTTGTAATCTAAGATAACATCACTACTTATTTTTTTATAATAAGAAAGAACTGTTCATAATGTATGGTAAGATTAGTATAAGATCACAAAATCCACCTTCCAGCAGAGGAGAAAGAGAGAGAAAGGGGGAGAAAATCCATATATACATTACGTTCACAGCAGAAAGACATCCTTTTTATGAATCATTAATGCCCTGCATTGAAGATGCTAAAAACAAGTTCAATTTCCCTTTGAAATCTAAAGGAGAGTCAATAATCATGAATTCTATACCCTCCAAGCTTCAAGTTCAACAAAAACTTCTCAATAGTTGAAAAGCGATTAACATCAGAACAGAAGTTGGTAATTTGACTAATGTTCAAGTTACTCCCCCGCACCCACCATTCTTGTTCACTAAATTCACACTGAGAATTACAATAACACTCAATAGGAACATAATGAGAAAAGCAAACCCACATCAAACAGACACAAGAGTGAATTGAAGAGTATGATAATGGATACCTCAAAAGCTGCATCTGCGGCGGAAGATGCGTTAAAAAGAGCATCAAGAACAGCAGTTGAGACCTAGGAAAAAAGGCATTTCTTCCATTACGCAAAGAAAGAAGAATAGCGGGAAGTGTAGAGAGAAATAGAGAACCTGAGGAGAACCGAAGAAAACGAGGGGCTTCTTCTTGGAGGAGGAGGAAGAAGGAGAAGATGCAGAGTGTAAACAGCAAAAACGACGAAACATGAGCGAAGAAGCCATTGTTGTTCTTCCTTCAATGGCGGATTGGGGCTTCGGCTCCGTCTTACTGTTTATCCACTTTCAACCAGCCATGGACAGAGAAGGTTAAAATTGGTGAGGCTGGTCATTTTGGCAAAGTTTTTGGTTGATAGGTAACTTTTGCAATTTCTCCTTCTCCATGGGATAATTGTAGACTCACATTATTATTTTTTACCGTCAAACTAATCCGAATTTGAAAAATAAATCAAATTGACCTCCTGTTTGACATCATCATTTTTTTTAAATATTATTTTCTAGCTCTAGCAACCGGCGCAGGCTGATCTTAAATCTGAAAAAATATTCAGATTTTGAAATTTTCAGATCTGAAATGAAGCTAGAGCTAAATCAGCCTGTACTCGTAGCTGGAGCGAGATCAACCCGCACACGCAGCTAGAGTTAGAAAATAATATTTAAAAAAAAAATGATGATGTCAGCAGAAAGTCAATTAACTGGCAAAAATAGAAAATCAGTACAATTATCCCAGGGAGAAGTAGAAATTGCAAAGAGTGACCTATCAACCAAAAACTTTGCCAAAATGACCTGCCTCACCAATTTTAATATTTTTTATCGGTTTAGGCTTAAGTGTGGCGTGAAATTATCAATTTATTTTTTACTCAAGGAAACACAAAAGTTATTTTTCTTTCTCCTCTCTCATTTTTCGTATTTTATTCCCTCTCTTCTTCTAAAGTTAAAATTTTACTTACTTTATAAGCATGGTTGGAAAATAACACAAAAAAACTTTAAAAAATGAGTGGTTATTTAACTAAAATTAGCTTATATCGAGAGAGATATGATGTTCGAAAGATAAATCAGTATTGCATATCGCCCTGTGCGACGAGTGGTTATTTAACTAAAACAGACTTATATCGAGAGAGATATGATGTTCGAAAGATGAATCAGTATCGCATATCGTCCTGTGCGATCACGCGATCTCATAGGCCTATTTATCGAAACATTTGTCGAAATAGGCCTATTTATCGTTCTATTTTAGTTTTTGGTCATTTTTTTTATTGAACATTTATCGTAACCGTCCATTAAAAAGTGTAAATACATCCTAGACGTGGTGTCCCAATACCTACTCGCTTGACTACTTCATATGAACTCGACTCTAAATCACTTATTATTAAAAAAAATTAAAATGCTAGTATACTAACAAGTGGAAAATTCATAATGCAAAATTACAAAAGAACATAGTAATAATTGATAGGTATTCCTTCCAACATTGATTTTGCCTACAACTCAATCTGAAAATCACTTAGTGAAAAACATCTATAATTTATCCTCTTTATAAGAATCAATCCATGATATAGATGACAAACTTTTAAAGAGAATGAATTAGTACATGCTTCTATATCAAAATGAATTAAAACAATTTTCCCTATTCTATATGATTATGAGAAATCATAAAACATAGTTCCTTGTTATGAACTTCAAAAAGCACAAAATGAATAGGAAGGATTATACTACTTTCTTACATAGAAATAAAAGAAATATTAGTATAATTCACACTATACTCTAAAACTCAAACTCAAGAGCCAAATGTCGTTTAGTTCTTTGTTACTTTTTTAACAAAAAAAAACGTAACTTTTCATCGAAGAAATAAAAAATAGTTATGAAAGCATATACATATATACATACATCTTTCATATTTCCTCAATACATAGTGCAAAGCACAACAAAGATAAAAGATGCAACAGCAAAGCCTTTCAAAATAACACAAAGATGCAAATGTCGTTTAGTACTTTGTTATTTTTTTAACAAGAAACGAAACTTTTCATTGAAGAAATAAAAAATAGTTATGAAAGCATATACATATATACATACATCTTTCATCTTTCCTCAATACATAGTGCAAAGCACAACAAAGATAAAAGATGCAACAGCAAAGCCTTTCAAAATAACACAAAGATGCAAATATCGTTTAGTTCTTTGTTATTTTTTTAACAAGGAACCAAACTTTTCATTGAAGAAATAAAAATAGTTCTGAAAGCATATACATATATACATACATCCTTCATCTTTCCTCAATACATAGTGCAAAGCACAACAGAAATCCAAGATAAAAGATGCAACACCAAAGCCTTTCAAAATAACACAAAATAGTTCTGAAAGCCTATAATATACATATATACATATATACATACATCTTTCATCTTTCCTCAATACATAGTGCAAAGCACAACAGAAATCCAAAGCCTTTCAAAATAACACAAAGATGCAACGATTAGGCAACCAAGATCAGAGCCAAGCCAAGGCAACAGAATTGGATTCAGTGTTCTAATTTTCCCGAACAGGCGAAATGCGTAGCTCCAAGGCTGTCGAGGATGAAGATTGAAAGAAGCCATTTGGAATCAAAAGGGATTCATTTGAAGGAGGAGGAGATTGAAGCCGAGCTTGGATCTCCTTCGCTATCGATTGCGAGCGAAGAACACGCTCTTGAGCTTTCGCTTTGATTTCATAGTAAAACTTTCTCTTAGCTGCCGAACATCCAATCCGACTCACAGTTGCCGCATTCCCGAAGAGTTCAGACGTAAAAGAGAGGAGAAACAAAAAACCATCCGTCCGCTCTTGAAGAACACGATAAGTATCACCAGTAATGAGGCACACAGTGAAATTGGAATCATATGAGAAGCATTCGGCTGACTGCGGGTGCTGTGCCTTGAAATGCCAAGACAACTGCCCAGATGTACCAACAAACGAGCAATCGGATAAAGGGCACGAGCATGGTTCATACACACATGATGACTCGTGCTCGTTTATCTTGTTCCAATGTATCATCTTTTTGCATCCGTATGTTGAGTTTCGACAATGTATTTTGATCGATTCCAGAAGCTTTTCAAACAGTCTACAACGCATACTGCCAATTTCCAACCCACAGCTAGCGCATTTATGGTGACTGTTGGTGCAACAGCTAGAGCAACAAATATGCCCATTCTTACACTGATTCATCCAACAACCAACATTTCAACACCAAATAAGACAACATTATATACAAATGCAAATGCAAATGCGAGCCAAAGCGAGCATGGCTCAACTGACATAGATATGTGTTGACGACCAACAGGTCTGTGGTTCGAATCCCCCACCTCCAATGTATTAAAAGTTATATACAAATGCAAGAATGGGCATATTCATTCATCCCTTTCAAGTTCTTGATTCTAAACTAAACAAAGAAGAAAAATCCTCTCATCCATAAAAGATTTCACAACACATATATTAACTACATGTTCAGCTACCCTGCCTAAAGAGTTGGATTAAGTGGTTAGATGCTGCTGGGTTCAACTCAAAGTTTGGCATAGAAAGGTGAAGAAAATATCAAATAAACATGGTTTGATTCTGACATACACTTGAGATAAACAATTCAGCTTAAGAAAATTTCATTTCAATCTTTTAACAATTTCTTGACAATACCACACAATAATGTCCTGAATAATCTCAGGCAGGTGAAGATGAAAAAGAAAACTTATCATATCTGAATAACAGAGGCAGGCGAAGTAAGGTAGATAAGTCTCTTAGGAGGCGTTTGGAGCACCAACTTGAAGTTGGATGGACTGGGTTATTATAACTTAGTCTATGTTCCTGGTTGGTCCTTTCTATTGTATTCTTTGTCGGAGGGCGGAGGAAGACCTGGATCATTTGTTATGGAATTGTGAGTTCGCTCGGGATGTTTGGAACCTTTTTTTTAGGTGTTCGGCGTCCAGTTTGCTAGGCACAGGCGCCTTAGAGAGATGATCGAGGAGTTCCTTCTCCATCCGCCATTTCGAGAGAAAGGAAAATTTTTGTGGCAGGCTGGGATCTGTGCGGTTTTATGGGGGGAAAGAAACAACAGAACTTTTAGAGGTTCGGAAAGGGACTCGAGTGCTATTTGGTCCCATGTTAGATTTCAAGTTTCTTTGTGGGTTGACGCGGCTTTTTTGTAATTACTCTGTAGGTCTTTTATTACTTGATTGAACCCCTTTTCTCTAAGGGTTGTTCCCTCGGGCTCTTCTTTTCTGACCTGAATAATATTTACGAATTGTGTGGACTTAGTTTCACTTTTTTTTTTCTTTTTTTTTTTGAGTACATTAGGGGTGGGGGGATTCGAACCACAGACCTCTTGGTCGTCAACACATACATATGCCCGCTGAGCCATGCTCGCTTTGGCACTTAGTTTCACTTTAATCTCTATGATTTCAAAAGTTTCAATTTCATCTTAGTAATTTGGTTAAACTTCATAAATGGTTCTTAAACCAGAAAGAAAAAAAAAACCCACCACTTGTTCTCTAATTTCTCTCTCTCATCAAAAAAAAGAAAAGTCCAACCTATAGGACCAAATTGAAATTGATTAACAGTTTTCAACCCTAATATAATTAATTAACACCAGCTCAAAGTCACATAGATAGATAACATGTCATGGATTTAAATGGTAACCACTTATAAAATGCCAGGACAATTGGAAAGTTTGACCAAATTGAAACTAAGTTCAACCTATAGAACCAAATTGAAATTGAACCCAAACCTTAGAACAAAATTCATAATTGAACCTAGTCAAGCAGAAGAAGAAGAAAAAAGCATCACACTCACACCTATCCAGTTGAAAGCAAGGAAATAAAAAGATTAAAAAACATTTTTGGTCTCTAAACTTTCATACAAAAGTAACAATTTAGTCCCTGAACTTTAGTTTGTAACGATTTAGTCCATGTACTATCAATTTTGTAACAATTTAGTCCATAAGTTCTTTAAATTTGTACCGATTATGATACCGTTCTAGAATTAGGACAGTAGCAAAAGAGTTTCACCACTTTAAGGTTAAGAGCGAAAAAAATTTAGCTCACCATTCAAAGGAATCCTCGAAAGAGATAAGAAACTACAGATTCACCACTTTGATAAGATAAATCACTACCTTAAAGATGAGAATCAAAGGATATCTTGATCTGTCTCCGATTATTTTGCAAATATTGATAAGGGTTAATAGAATTTCTAACATATGTTGATCGATAAACAAATTAAGAACCATACGTGTTTATAAACTACGAAAACTAATTCGTTACATAATAAAAATCGACATTTCAATTTGATGGAATTTTTCACGGTATGGATTAAATTGTTACAAATTTTAAATACATGGACTAAATTGTTGCAGATTTCAAAGTGAAGAGACTAAATTGTTATCGACTAAAGTTTAAGAACTAAATTGTTACTTTCGTGAAAGTTTATGAACAAAAAAATGTTTCTTTCACCAAATACAAAAATAAAAACAAAAAAGGAATTTAAACGTCTTGAATGCATCACAAACTCACAATCATGTCCAGAATAATCTCCATCTTTTTCAGAACTTCAATTGCAGAGTTCATACATAATATAAAACCAACCCAAACTAAATTTGTAATCGATAGAAAAAGAGAGATGAATTAACCTGGAAGAGAGGCGCGGACAAGGGTTCGAAGCAAATATAGCAATCAAGAAGTTGGGGATCAGTGAGTATAAAATTCATCGTCTCGTTCTTGTCTTTGTTATTGAGCAGAGTTGTCTCCTCCTTTTCGGCCGCCATTTTCTTCTTCTTCTTCTTCTCTTAAACTCAAACCTCAAGATTGAAGAACTCTCAATCAAACCCACCCCAATATTGTTCTTCTTATTTCTTCTTTGTGAAGTTGAAAACTCGATTTGAGCCATTGAAATTGAAAACCCCAACACATTTTCAACAGATTCCTTTCGGCTTCTCATGATCTCATCTGGGTTTTGTTTTCAGTTTTCAGTTTTCAGGGATAAATTATTGAGGAGGTTTGGTAATGATGTTGAAAATAATTATCTATTTATATCAACACTCTATCTATAACTATAACTAATTAACTATATACATAAAGTAGTTATGTGTACAAATGAACCCAAATTCGAGGGGTGAAATGTCCCATGCATTTTAAATATAATGATGGATATCTTTTTGCTTATGTCATAATCTAGTGAAATTATTGTATTGTCCCTAAGTTAAAACCTAAGAGGAGATAGAGCGAGATCGTGAGGAAGGAGAGGAGAGAGAAACTCCTAACTTTTCATCTTCTTCATTCTCCCCTCCTTCTCGCCCCCTACATCTCGTTCTTCGATGACGGTAGCTCCACTGTTGGCGATCACGAATAGATCTGACGAACGACAATGGTTTTTTTGTGATTCTCTTTCGCCGGCGACCACAAATATATCTGAAGAACGACGACGAGTCTCTCGTGATCATCTTTTTTCTCTCACACGATTGCTTCTCCCTCACACAAAGCAGAACAACGAAAGTGTGAGTACGTTTCTCTCCCTCTCTGTTTGCGCGAGGGTGGTAAATCGCAATCACGATCATGAAGAGGGAGGAAGGGTGGGAGGACACTATGGTATTTTCGCGTGTTGCTGCGCATGCAAAATGATATATATCTTTATTTTTAAAATGTAGGAGTAAACAATATTTCGACCTTGAGATTTAAGGCATCTCTACCAAAAAAAAACCCTACATAAAGTGGGTCAAAGACGGTTCCGGAGAAACTTTTTGTTTCTACTAAACAAATCTTTCTCGCCAATAAGAGCATAGTTCAACGGTATGATGTATTGCTAGTGATCATGATGTCCTAATCTTTCTCGCCAATAAGAGCATAGTTCAACGGTATGATGTATTGCTAGTGATCATGATGTCCTAAGTTCAATCTCCCACCCCGACATGTTGTCAAAAAAAAAAAAAAAAAAATCTTTCTCTTTCTATTTTGTCATTTCTTTTTTAACTTATTTATTACAATTATTTCAAGGTTAAATTACAAGTTTAAAAAATGTCTAATAGTTATTTAAACTTTCAATACAACTTTAAAAAGTGTCTATTATGTCATTAAGGGTCGTTTTGTATGTGTTTGGTGCTGCATGAAAAGTTAATTTATTTTATTAAGTCAAATTATAAAAACATAATTGTAAGCAATAATTTCAGGTCGTTGATTTTATTTAGCAATCAATCTTAATAATTCTCTTCAAAGAAATGTATTTAATAAATTTATATAAATTTTTTATTCTAATTAGTCAGTAGAATAATAAAATTGAAGAAATAATGATCAATGTTATATAATTTAATAAAATTGTTGCTCTCTTTCATCTTTCGTCAAAGATAATGATAAAACAAAGCAAATGATACTAAAAAGTATGAGTTTTAGGATTCTAAAAAAGTATGAATTTTCTATTAAGAATTGTTCCTAATTCGCATAGTTATCACATAGATTACTATGTGATAGACTGAGTTATAATAGTTGTAAATAATAAATATCATTAAAGTCAATATAGTCACTTTATTGACCGTAGATTATAATAATCGGTGAGTCAAACATAGACTGAGTTATAATAACTCAGACTCTAAAACTCGAGAAGAATAAGATCGGTAAAGATTGGGACATTTGACTAGCACAAACATGAGATTATGACACACGATCTTGTAACCTTTGCCCGAATACTAAAATTTCGCTACCAATCTGAGCTTAGCTTAGTGGATGCATCAATTACTATCTAAAATGTCGATGGTCCAATCCTCCAACACCGCAATTGTTGAGCTAAACAAAAAACACCAAAGTTGCTTGATTCTTATTTTAAAAGCCATTTACAGTAACACAAAAGATGCAAAGATTTAGGCGACCAAGATAACAGCCAAGCCAACAAGTTTTCAACTTTCGGTTGCAGGCCAAATGCATAACTGCAAGGTCATCTCGGATGACGATTCAAAAAAGCCATTTGGAATCAAAAGGGATCCATTTGAAGGAGGAGGATGATCTTCACCACAAGCTTGGATCTCCTTCACCATTGATTCCGAACGAAGAACACGCTCTTGAGCTTCCACTTTGATTTCACAGTAAAACTTTTTCTTCGACGACGAAGATCCAATCCGACTTACAGTTGCTGCAATCCCAAAGGGTTCATATGTAACAAAGAGGAGGAACAAACATCCACCCTCCTCTTCTTGAAGAATATAATCCGTTCTATCACTGTCGAAGCTCAGTGTGAACTCGGAATCATATGAGAAGCTTTCAGCTAAGTTTTTGTGTTTTTTGCTGAAATGCAAGTATAACTGCGAAGCCGAACCAACAAACGAGCAATCTAATACAGGGCACGAGCATGGTTCATGCAAGCATAATGACTCGTGGTTCTTTATCTTGTTCCAATCTGTTATCCTTTTGCATCCATAGATTGAGTTTCGGCAACGTATTTTGATCGATTCCAAAAGCTGTTCGATCGGTCTGCAACGAATACTGCCAATTTCCAAGCTACAGCTAGGACATTTATTGTGAGCATTGGTGCAGCAGCTAGAGCAAGAAATATGCCCATTCTTACACTGATTCATCCAACAACCAACATTTCAACACCAAAGTGGGTGAAAGGGATAGCAAGCAAATAAGACAACATTATCTATACAAATGCAAGAATGGGCATATATATTCATTCATCACTTTCAAGTTCTTGTTTCTAAAGAAAGAAGAAAATCCTATAATCCATAAAAGAATCAGAACATCTATATTAATCACAGTTTCAGCCTATGAAGCACCGACACGGACACTGACATGGACACTGTGATGCGCCAATTTCAAAAAATGTAGGACACAAATACATTAGGGAGACACGGTTATTTTTTATTTTTATATAATATATGTGTATATATTGTCGTAGACTCGTAGTAATACTTCAAAATAAATGAATCATACATATACATACAAATTGGCAATGGCCGGAAATGGAAATCCAGCCGAAGGGGAGAAGGAGAAGAGAAGTTTATCGAGGGAGGGGGAGAGAAATTCTGACGAGGTTTTAAAGTTAGGGTTGTTTTAATTTTTGGTTTCTGATTTCAGATATGTTATAAGTCAGTGGGCTTAAGTGAACTAATGAAAAAGAAGTTGGGCTTTGGGCTTAATGGAAAACTTAAAAAAAAATGCTTCAGGAGTGTCCAAGAGGTGTCCTAGGCGTGTCCGTAATCACATTTAATAATTAAATATTCGGACACCTATTTTGAGGTGTCGGACACGTGTCCGGGCGAATCCGTGTCCGACACGTGTCCAAAATGGACACTCCTCCTAAAATGGATTGTCCATGCTTCATAGGTTTCAGCTACCCATTCAACCTCAACTTTGACATAGAAAGGTGAATAAAATATCAAATAAACACATGTTTTGGTTCTGTTTTGACATATACTTTGGGTTAAAGTAACAAGATAAACAATTCAGCTTAAGAAGAATTTCAACAATTTCTTGACTACACCACAATAATGTCAACAATAATCTCTAGCAGGTGAAGAAGAAAAAGAAAAGGTTATCAAGTAACAGAGGCAGGTGAAGTGTGATAGTTAAAAAGGCTAAATTACTATTTTACTCCCCTATGATTTTGGCTTAGTTTCAATTTGGTCTCTATAGTTCGAATTTAGTTTCAAAGGCAGAGCTCGCTGCACAACTCTATTAAGACTTATTTCCATTTAAACCCTATGATTTCAACCTTTTTAATTTGATCCCTATAATTTGGTTAAATTCAAACCTCCCAAAAAGAAACTCGCCCCTTCTCCTTCTTTTACCAGTTTTGAACTCTAATACAATTAAGTAACACAATCAGCGAAATAAAAAATATCAACTCATTGCCACATATAGATAACATGTCATGAGTTCATTATTGGTCAAGGTAGTTTATAAGGTTTGAACAAATTGAAACCGAGGTTAAACTGTATTGACTAAATTGAAATTGAACCCAAACCTTAGGATCAAACTGGTAATTTAACTAGTTAAATTAGGAGACGAGGAGAAGCAGAAGAAAGCATCACATCTAACCGGTTGAAAGCAAAATAAAAACAAGAAAAAAAAGTTAAATTACGAGTCTAATCCCTAAACTTTCAGCTTTGTCTAGTCCCTAAACTTTCAGCTTTGTCTAGTCCCTAAACTTTCAGCTTTGTCTAGTCCCGAAACTTTCAGCTTTGTCTAGTCCCGAAACTTTCAGCTTTGAACTTTGTATCTATTTGGTCTCTAAACTTTAAAAATGTGTCTAATAGGTTCCTAAACTTTGAAGTTGGTGTCATTTGGTCCATAAAATTTCAATTTTGTGTTTCAAAGGTCCTTTGCCTACCTAAAATTGGAAATGCAGGGACCAAATAGACACGAGACACGACCGGACTAAATAGATTTTAGACACCAAGTTAAAAGTTTGAGGACTAAATCCAAGTCACACACACAGGTGAAGCAAGAGAAAGCATCAAATCGTAGGTAAGAAAAAAGGTTGAAGTTAAGATTTCATTTGAATTTCAACAATCTCTAGACTACATGACAAATTCAAAATGATGTCCAAAATAATCTCAGTTTAATTGCAGAGTCCACTGGATAATATTTGGCAACAAAAACCAACCCAACTACACTTATAATCATAATCCAAAACTTGGATTGAAATGAAAACCAAAATAGAATTAGAGAAAAGAACCTGAAAAATAGGCGCAGACAAACGTTCATAGCAAATATAACAATCAAGCAGTTGAGGATCAGTGAGTATGAGATTCATCGTCTCAGACTGAATTGATTTCTCACCCCTTTCGTCAGCCATTTTCTTACTCAAAACTCAAAACTCAAATCTCCGATTGAAGAACTCTCTATCTCTCTAAAACCCAAAACAAATCAAGAATCAACTAACAAATCTCCATCTAACTGAATGATTCCCTCACCAACAACAAACAGAGAAAAAGCCGCAATCTTGTTCTTAAAAACCCTAATTTCAAGATATTTCTTTGGGGCCTAATTTTGAATTTGAAAGATCTGAAAATTATTTATACTGCTTTTCCGCCGCCGCAGTTTCAACTTCCAAATATAAACCCCCACCTTCAAGATTATTATTATATATATATTTTTTTAAAGGAAAAAAAATCAAATTATTCTTAAATTTGGAAGGTTATATCAATTAAAATCTTAAACTAATGATTATATCAATTTAAACCCTAAACTTTTAAAACTGTATCAATTTAAACCCTAAACTTTCAAAATTGTATCAATTTACACTTTCTATTAAAATTTTATTTTAAAAACGTTAATTTAAACACATAAGGACTTATAATTTTAGCAATTAAACACCTGAACTTTTATAAGTGAATCAATTATATGAAAGTTTAGGGGTTTAATTGATAATTTACAAGTCTTTCCAAGTGAAAAACATTTTTCTAAGAGATAGTGTAAATTGATACGCTCATGAAAGTTCAAGGTTTAAATTGATACAATCATTAGTTTAAGATTTTAATTGACTCTGAAAGTTTAATGGAATAAATTGATTTTTACATTTTTTTTTTTAGATGTGTTAAAAAGGAAGAGATCAAAAAATTACGAAAATAAATATTTTATTTTGTTACATGGTAATAACTTTTTGATTTATATTAAAATTAATAAATGATATTTATGATGTTTTATAAATATTTATAAAAGATATGGAGATATTCATCAACTCTAATTAGTATCTAATATCCAATCTTCTGATTTATAGATATATATCGACATATTAACTATCTTTGGTTAAAATATAAAAAATATTATTAACTTGGAGGGTGTATTTTTTTTTTTTTTTTTTTAATTTAAAATTTGTTTAAAAAATATACATTTATAGAATTGTTTTTCGTTAAAATAAAATGGACTAATGTGCAAAAATTGGGAGACATTACAACGTCATTCATGTAAATTGATGTGGCATTTATGTGAAAATTTTGATTATATGAATGATTTTAACGATATTTTTTAAAATGAAATAACCAATAATAACTATTTTAATCTTCTATATAATTATAAATAATATGACGTGCCTTTTAATTTTTATTCATTAACAGTCAATTTTCATCTTTTATTTTAACGAATTATATATGTTTTTTGATCGAACTTTTATTATATGAATGATTTTGCGAGTTGTATCTAAATAAAAAAACATCACTATTATTTTTCTCTTTTATTAACATGAGCATGACTCAACTGACACACTTATAAATTAATGATCAAGAAGTCAAAAGTTCGATCTTCACACCCTATATTAATTAAATACTTTTGAATAAAAAAACACTTGGGTTATTTCTTTTGGTGCAAATGCTTTCACTATTTGGCATCCACGATAGGCAACTTTTGTTTATAATTTTTCAATTGAGCAATGTCATTTTAAAGCTTACCATTCATAGTAAAGTAAGTTTGGATAATTTGTCTTGGGTTATGGTCTCAAGCACCTAGATTCTCACCTGGTCGATTTGAAGTTAAAAAAAAATAAAAAAAATCTTAGGTCATCGTTGCTAGGGGTGTAATCGGTTCAGCTCGATTTGAGTGTTGAACCAAAAATAATATTGAAGGAAATGTGAAATTGAAACCGAACCGCCGGAGGTTGTGAACCGACCCGACCGATTAACCGACGGTTTAATCGATTCGGTTTGGCGGTTCACCCATTACTTAATTCAAAGAGCAATGGGCCGATTCGCTAGGTTGGGTTGGGTTAAGTTTAGTGGTGCAAGAAGTTGGATGATGGGCCTTTGATATGTTATGGGTCCATTCTACTTTGTACGAGTAAATAGTTCAAAAAATATGCATATTGTGATGAGTAAATAGTTCAAAAAATATGCATATTGTGATGCTTCAAACTCAGTTTAAGAAGTCACGGTTGTAAGGCATCTCTGAAGCCACGAGATCACCTACGCTTATTGATTGTCTTTCGGTTTATTATATATACATACATTGTAATCGGTCGGCTCGGTTATCATCGGTTCTAAAGCATCAAAACTGAAAAACTGGCCGAATATATTCGATTTTCTTAATATTCAAACTGAAATCATCAACGTCGGTTTCAGTTGGTTTTTCAGTTCGGTTCAATTTTTTTGGGTTTTCCTTGCACCCCTACTGGTTGCAATCTTGGCCACAATTGCAACCCATATTTTTTTTTATACTTACAAACTTCGAGAAATATTTCCTAAAAAAAATCAAAAAAAAAAAAAATTAAGTATTTTTCAAAATAACATCCATAAATAATGTTTCATATGTTTTTCATTTTAAAATATTCCTCCTAAGAGAATATAGAAATTTATAAGGATGATCCTGATATAGATATTACATAGACTTTGAATACACACTAACACTTTTAAAAGACAAATTAATTAAGAATTTTTTTATATAAGCAAAGCATTTTTTTTTATATAAGCAATGAAATTCTATAATATATATTTTGATCCTTCTTAACAAATAGACACCACACGTCAGAAGTATACTCTAAGTTTTCTCATCCGTTCACAAATTATCCTAGATGTTTTATAGGAGTTGCTTGTTAAGAAAATTTCAAAATATAAAGAGAGAAAAAAAATCTTTTTTTCTTGGTTGCAATCCTGACAAAGATTGTAGGACTATTTATTTATTTATTAACTTCAAATACATAGACTTATTCTCCTCTATAAATTCAAAAAAATTGTCAATTTAGAGTAAAAAAAAATCTAAGTTACAATCTGGACAAGATTGCACAAAGAAATGCTAAAAATGAGAGTTCGCTAAAAAGACATTAAGACATTAGTCTTATAAACCATATTGCTAACTCAATAATATAAAAGAAGTTTGCACATATTCACAACTTCAAATTTTAAAATAGCTAATTAAAATTGTCACATGTGAGAATACAACACATGTTAAGCCAAATATAAGTCCTCAATCTCCATTTCAATATCAAATTTTCAAAAATCAACTTCTAGTTTAGTTATTAGCTCCTCAAATCATTGACAAGTATACCTCTCTTCGATACTTCATGATCACATCGTTGGGAACATTCATAATCTAGATTTTCTCTTTACAAAAACCAAGTCATGTATAGGGCAACTTTGTTGATTAAAAAAAATTATGCATTAGTACATGTTTCTTAATCAAAATGCTTTATAACATTTTCTTCATATTATGGGAAGCTATAAAACATAGCTCTTTATTTTAATGAGCTTTGGAGTGCACGAAATGACTTACAAATTCCTAATAATTAAGGTATACTAGCTAAAAAAGATTCTGACGTACTTCTTTCCTTGAGGTCAGAGGTTCAAATCTCCATACCCCACATTTGTTAGTCCTTAAAAAATAATGACTGCTATACTATTCGATATATAGAAATAGAAGAGAGAATATAACACAATTTACAAAACTTAAAGAATATGAAACCTGAGAATAAGATTGTTCAAAATAAGATGTATGGATCTAAGTTATAGAAGGATGAGATTATGAAGCACGATCCCATACAACGATAAGGCAACCAAGATCACACAGCCAGCCAACAAAATGCAATACTTTCTATATCTAGATATCTAAGACAAAAGATGATGGGATGTACAAAAGTAGGCACCAAATCCTTTGCAAAAAAAATAAACACAGATGCAAAGTTTAGGCAACCAAGATCACAGCCAGCCAACAATGTTTAACTAAGTTTATAAATAATCAGCCTTGTTTCAAAATGCATGTGTACCTGTGTTGATCCCCAGACGTCTTTAGTGTGCAGGCCAAATGCGAAGCTCCAAGATCGTCTGGGTGGGAGATCCAAAGTACTCGTTCGGAGTCTGGGTGGAAGATCCAAAGTACTCGCTCGGAGTCTGGGTGGAAGATCCAAAGTACTCGTTCGGAATCAAAAGCGATCTATTGAAAGGAGGAACTTCAGTCCAACCTTGAATCTCCTTTGCAATTGATTGCAAAGAAAGAATACTCCCCCGTGTTTTCGCTTTCATTTCGTAACAGAACTTTCTCTCAGATGACGAAGGCCCAATCCGATTCACAGTTACCGAATTCCCAATAATTTAGAAATTACCTTTGAAGTTCAAATTCTTCTCGATTCCAAAAAAAAAATTTCAAACGTGTAAGAGAGGAAGAACAAAACTCCATCGTTCTCTGCTTGAAAGATACGATATTTATCACCATTGTTCAAGCATATAGTGAACCTCGAATTGTATGAGAAGCTTTTGGTTGACTCCTCGTGCTTTTCTCTGAAGTGTGAGCACAACTGCACAGTCGAACCAACAAACGAGCAATTGGATAAAGGGCACGAACAGGGTTCATATGTGCACAATGACTCATGGTCATTCATATCATTCAAATTCGTTGTCATTTTGCAACCGTATATCGAGTTTTGGCAGGGTATCTTGATTGATTCCAGAACCTTCTCGATCGCTCTGCAACGTATGTAGCCAATTGCCAAGCTGCAGCTAGGACATTTATTCTGAACTTTGGTGCAGCAGCTTGAGCAAGAAATATGCCCATTCTCACACTAATTCATCCAACACCAACATCTCAACATCAAAGTGGATGATATGAAATAAAATAGACTCATAGACAAATAAGATATTATGCACACAAATGCAAGCTTCATTTTCTTCTATATTCATCCCTTTCAAGTTCATGTTTCTAAACAATGAAGAAAATCCTATAATCCATAAGATTGAACCCCAACTCAAGCACAGAAAAAGGTGAAGAAAATATCAAATAAACATGGCTTGATTCTGACATTTACTCGAGATAATGTAACAAGATAAGCAATCCATGTCAAGATTTCATTTAAACTCCAACTATTTCTCGACTCTATCTCCATAATAACCAGAATAATCTCCAATTTCTAAGATTTTTTTAGATCAAAACATTTAATAACTTCAATTCTACAGTCTATAACTCCATTATATTTGACAACACAAGTTCCATCCGCAGACTGCAACCAACAGTTCATAACTTCGCCATATTTCTTCAATTTTTAACATAATCCATAACTTCCATGGAAATCCACAATCTAGACAACAAACTTCAACAAGAGAAGACAAAAACCTCTAGAAAGGGGGATTTCAAGGTCGTCAAATCCAACAAACACACACAAGTGAACTACAGATACATACAGATGAACAATAACCAGCATTGAAAGCAAAATACAAGCAGAAAAAAAGGTTAATCGGACCTGGAAAACAGGAGCGGATAAGGGCTCACAACAAATGTAGCAATCGAGAATTTGGGGATCAGTGAATATGACGTTCATCACCTCCTTCCTCCCTCTGCTACTGTTGACCAAACGTCGCCTCAACCGAGAATCCGCCATTTTCTTCTTCTTCTTCTTCTTCTTCTTCTGCAACTACCAAGAAGAACGGCAAAATCAGTTTCTTCTTCACTCTGCAAAAGAAGACTTTTTTTTTTTTTTTTTTTTTTTTTTGCAAAATCTTTCTATTTAATAATTATCTTTATAAAAAATCTTAGTATTTATCTTATTTTATATTTAACATGGAAATTAGATTTAGCTAGTGGTATATATATTCATCTTGTTCTAAACCAGAAAACAAAAAAATACTATATTCAATAATTTGTTCCAAAATTAAAGGGTTATTTCGAGATAATTTGAAAAAGAAAAATTGTAACCGATGTCAATTTAGAATAACATAATTAAAAATATAGCATGTTTTTAAAAAAATTGCGGATCTAGCAATTTCTATGGCTGATATCTTATGGCTCGTTGATCACGAGCTTTAAAAATAAATTATTTAAAATAAAAGTTTGAATTATTTATCTTATGTCTCCGTTGAATTGCTCTAAAATAAGATATTCAATTTATTTTGGATCTAAAACGGTTAACTTTTTTTTTAAATAAAACATTGAATTGTTTAAATGATGATTTCTTTAATATGGGAAATTGTAGTAAATGACACCTTCAAGCTTATTGTTTGCAAATATAGCAAGTTTTGAAAACTTTTGCAAATATAGTAAATCTTTTAAAATACTTTTTTTATTCCCAAAAAACCCTTATATGTTCGCGTTCTTCCGCCCAAATTTATAAAACTCTCATCAAAATCCTCACCGATCAATTCAATCTAAGATGAATTCGATGTTCAGTTTGTTCGATGCTTTCACCGCCGAATTGCTCCTCGGAAAATTCGTTAGGGCTTCTTCTTCTGTACCTTCCTTCACTCCCAACAATGGCGTCGGCGCCTCTGTGAAGTCGTCGCTGCCGAACAAGAAAGAAGAAGCTAAGGTCAAGAACGCTCCCAGATTTGCTCTGGAGTTCGATGGCCTCAATTGCTTTGAGACAATCGTCCCCAATTGATTCAATTTCAATCTAACTCATTCTTTTTCATTCTTTCAATTTTAGGTTTAAATTAGGGTTATACCAGATTTGGGGATTCTAGTGTACGAATACAGAGAGTGTTCTTTCTTCGGTTTTCTCTTATTGTTTAAGCAAAACACCTCAAACTTTCCTTTGATAAAGAACTTTTGTCATCAAATAAAGGCGTGTCAATCAAGGAAGATGTCGGGATTGTGTACACCAAGCGCTCCGCCTAAGATAGCAGAGAGTGGGGGTTCGATTCTGCCATAGGGCAGATTTTATCACGGATAGACTCCATTTTCTATCGGTGATAGACTTTTATCCTATCACTAGACTTTTATCACGGATAGACTCCATTTTCTATCGGTGATAGCCTTCTATCATACTATATGTTTACCATACTATGTTTATACGGTTTGTGGATTGGTCCAATGCGCATTGTCGACCTCATCCATGCAAGAAGTCCAAGTAATTCGCCAAACAGAGGATGATGACAAACCGTATGAAGAATATGTGAAGATAATATCAATGATTGAACTATATCAGTGATAGACTTTATTCTTTATAACCGTTAATAGTCTATCAGTGATAGTCTTCTATCATTGATATACTTCTACATGTGATAGAAGTCTATCACTGATAATCTATCATTGATTCTTCAAGAAAAGTTATTTGAATAAATAGTTTATTGATACTATCACTAATAGAAAAGAGTACTATCGTTGATAGAATACTATTACTGATAGAAATAGTACTCTCGCTGATAGAATACTATCACTGATAGTACTCTTCCGATTTTAAATGGAGCTAAAGAGAGTGATTGAAAGTAAAAAAATATATATAGCATTTTATTACATATAATATCAATAAGTTATCACTGATAGCACTATATCAGCGATAGTATTCTATCGCTGATAGTACTCTTCCGTTTTTACAAAGTAATGCCATTTTTATTCTGAAGTTTACGAAAAGAAAAATTATTTTATAGCATTCTATCACTGATAGTATCAATAAACTATCATTGATAGCTTTCTATCAACGATAGTATTCTATCACTGATAACATTCTATCAACGATAATATTCTATCACTAATAGTACTTTTCCGTTTTTATCAAGTAATGCAATTTTTATTCTGAAGTTTACGAAAAGAAAAATTATTTATAGCATTCTATCATTGATAGTATTCTATCACTAGTAAGATTCTATCGCTGATAGAATCTATCACTGATAATACTCTATCAGCGATAAAATCTATCATTGATAGAATCTATCATAATCTATCACTGATAGAATCTATCAGCGATAGAATTCTGGGTTGGGGAAGGAGAAGAGACGCTGAAGAGGAGGAAACGGAAGTTTAGGTGAAGAAATGAATTGGGGTCTCTTGGTTTTTCTAATTGGGTTTAATGTATGGGCTTTTTGGTAATTTAAATGGGTAAGCCTTCTTATTTTGCTATATTTGCAATTCTTTTAATTTTTTGCTATATTTGCTAATACTTTGGGCCTGATTGCTATCTATGCAATCAGCCCTTTTAATATTCATAGGAGAGAAAACCGTCGTGGAAGGTAAAATTAAATAAACATAAAATAAAATAAAATAAAAAATCTAATTATCTTAAACAAAACAATTAAATAGTTATGAGTTAAATCTTTTAGAATAATATATTTAAGGATAAAATATATATTTGGTCCTTAGATTTGAGAAAAATGTTTAAACACATGTGGTCTAAAGTGAGCTTAGCTCATCCCTCATTGGCATACACTCTCTTGGATTCAAAGTCCAATGTCCCGACCATTAAACAAGCTAAGAGACTATCGAAATTTGAACTCAAATTACTAGATTTAGAGTCTAATGTCTAACCACTAGACCATGAGACCTTTTTTTTTCTTTATAATGTATCACGTGAAAATATATAACAGTATTATTATGGGCTGGTTGTACAAATAACAATCAGGCTCAACATAATTGTAAATTTAACAAAGTTTAAAACATTTTGTAAATATAGCAAAAAATCAGTCACGGATAGACTCTATCGATATATGACTATCACTGATAAACTTCTATCAGTGAGACTTGTATCACTGATAGACTATTATCACTGACAAAATTCTATAAAAAATACTACTATCATCGATAGGCTTGTATCATCGATAAAATTCTATTAGCGATAGACCATACTATCATGGATAGAAATTGCCATATCTGCAATATTTTTTTTTTAAAAATGTTATATTTTTAATTATTTTACTCTAAATTAACATCTATTACAATTTCTTTATTATTATAACATAACATTTTATTTGGAAACTTTGGAATTTTTTTTTTAATATTGTAATTTTTTAAATTTATTATAAAAATATTGTTATAGAACCTTCTTCATCACTCTACAACATATGTAGCGAATTGACAAGCAGCAACTAGAGCATTTATTCTTAATTTTGGTGCAACTAGAGCAAATAAATATGCCAATTCTCACACTAATTCATCCATGATCCAATATCAACATCTCAACATCAAAGTGGAGGATATGAAATAAAATAGACTTGTAGATAAATAAAAAACAGTGAACTTTGCCATTTATTTTAAAAAAATAACCCTAACAATTACCTTTTCATAAATATATCAAAACTAATCGAGGTGTTTAAATATCGTTCTTTCAGATTAATACAAGCAAATATCTTAGACACGTGTCATGTTGCTCCAGACCATCGTCACGTCGATCCATTTTCTTTGAATACTTTTTTGTCATTTTGGACGACTTAAAAAATAATGCAAAGAGGTGCATTCACGAGAATAATGCTCGTTTTCTATTAAATATTTTTTTCCCTACAAAACTCACTTTAACGATTTTAAAGATTTTTTTTTTAATACAATAAGGAGGTGAAGTGATTCGAACCACAAACTTTTCGGTCGTTAACGCATTTTATGTTTGTTGAGCTATGCTCACTTGACTTATAGATTCTTTTTTTTGTATTCATATATTTTTTTTTTTTAAGTATTGTATTCATAATTTTAAAGAAGTATTCAATCAGTCAAAGTAAGCATAACCCAACCTGACATATGTATTTATTAATTATGGAATTGTTTAAATGGTGATTTTAATATAATATTTTCATAGCCAAAGCGAGCATGACTCAGCGGGCATATGTATGTGTTGACGACCAAAAGGTCTGTGGTTCGAATCCCCTCACCTCCAATGTACTAAAAAAAAAAAAATATATATATATATATATATATATATATATATAATGTTCTCATAGGAAAGAAAACGGTCGTGGAACGTAAGGCGAGTCTATAAAAAAAAAAATCGTCAAGTGTCAATTTAGAGTAAAATAATTAAAAATATAACATTTTTTTTTAATACAATTTTGTCAATGTCTATCTCTAATAGTAGTCTATGAGTATTATTACTGATTTTAAACAAACCTTGCTTCGTTGCCATACTTTGAGTTTCTACATTTTTTTGCGTCAGCGGCCAATCTGACATGCTACATCTAACTATATCTATATTTATTTTATATAAAACATACGAATAAGGAAGAAATATTTTTTTTTTTATATATATCCAAATCATCCTTAAATATATATTTTTTTTTTCAAGAGTTAAATTTGAATAATAATGAATGATTACTTATTTAATGATTTAGCAACTTAGAATATGAAAGACCTTATTAAAAAAAAATTGTCCCTTCACTTCGATAAATTGATTTTAAAAGGTGATGAGTTAAAAAAAAAAATCCATTTTATTTTCTATCAAACTTCTCACACTCACACTCACACTCACACTCATATACTTGATGAGGTGTTATTATTATTATTATTATTTTGTAATTTGAAGAGTTAAATTTGAGTGATAAAGAATGACTAATTATTTAATAATGTCAAAAGTTAGAATTTGAAGGGTTAAAATATAAATAGCTTGAATTTATTAAAAGTTTTATCTTTTCATTTTTTAATCAATTTTTTAAAGTTACTAGTCATTTTTAATTATAATTAATAATGAATTTAGAAGAGTTTTGGAATTTGAAAAGTTGAATGACTCTTTATCTCCTAGCACAACATAAAGTTATTTTCTTTTGTTACTCATTAATTATAGGTTTGCTTTCAAGGATGACCGACATATGCACTGGGTGAGTTGGAAATCCCTTTGTCGTCCAAAGGGTTTGGGCGGCATGGGTTTTCGAGATCTGGAGCTTTTCAACCAATCCTTGCTACAATACTGGCGACTGCTGCGCTATCCGAACTCTTTCTTTGCGCAGGTCATGAGGGGTAGGTATTATCTTGGTTCTGATCTTATGGCAGCACAATTGGGATCGAGGCCTTCAGCTATTTGGCGGAGTTTACTATGGGGGCGGGAGTTGCTTGAGAAAGGGACTCGATGGCGCATCGGGAGTGGGGAAAGTGTCCTGGTTTATGGGCATAATTGGGTCCCAACCGAGTCCGGCCTGCGTATTATATCACCAGTATCGATGCCCCGTGAGACGCGGGTGTGCGAGTTGTTCACCAGTTGCGGTGTTTGGGATGAGGTTAAGTTAAGACAACATTTTAATTCCGTAGAGGTTCAAGCTATTTTAACGATTCCAATTGACCGTCGACATACAAGGGACCAGACAATTTGACACCGTGAGGAGTCAGGGGTTTTCACAGTTAAAAGTGGCTACCGGCTGGCTCAGTTAGAGTCTCCTCGACAGGAGGCTTTTGCTTCGTCTGTTGAGGGAATGCGGAAGTGGTGGACGGGGGTTTGGAGGATGGGGATAGTAAGATACAGATCTTCGTGTGGCGCCTATGCTTGGATCGTCTTCCAACTGTGGATAATTTGGGGAGGCGGGGGTTGATATTATGAATGTGTGTGCACTGTGTGGCAAGGGGGGAGAATCTAGTCTCCACGTTTTCTGGCACTGTAAGTTTGTACGGGGGGTGCTACAGATTCAAAGTTTGGGTCCCTGGTACAGTTGTCGGTAGGGAGGGACATGGTTGATCTCCTATGGGCATCTCAGGAGAAGTTGGGGTGGCGGGTTTTTGAGGAGGTTTGTGTACTGTGGTGGGCGGTGTGGGGTTATCGAAATCGGGTGAGGATGTAGGGGGCTCGCCCTTTGACCAATCTTGGCTCATGGGCTTCGTGCTACCACGGTGCTTATTGTGCGGCGAACGAACGAGGGGGAGGGCCCACGGTTTGTGAGGCTACTCTGGATCAGGCCAAATGGAGTCCTCATTTCGGGGATGTGTATAAGGTGAATGTGGATGCGAGCTTTGTGAGGGAGAAATGGTTAGGGGTTTGGGCGTTGTGGTTAGGGACTCTAGGGGTCGTGTTATGTTAACGGCAGTGACATGGGTCCAACATGTTAGGAGTGTGGCGATGACAGAGGGTTTGACAGTAGACGGACTCCTCTCGGATTTGTCAGTTACTTTAGAGGACGGTTGAAGACTTATCAGAAGTTGGGGTGATGGTGATATATTTATGTTCCCGGTTTTGTCTCCCAGGGGATGCTGTAGTTTCATGGGAATGAGGTGGCGCATCAGTTAACCAAACTAGCTTTGACTCTGGGTCAGAATGTAGTTTGGTTGGAGGATTTTGTGGTTTGGTTGGAGGATTTTCCTCCCCAGGTTGAGTCGTATTTTGTGGTTTGGTTGGAGGATTTTCCTCCCCAGGTTTAGTCGTTTATTTTGGAAGTAGTTTATATTTTTTATTTTGGTTTGTAGTGCATATTTATTTGTTATAATACATAAAAATATTTTTTGAGTCGAGATTCTATAGCATTGAAAAATAAAGTCCCATCGAGATTTGAACTTGAGTTACTAAATTCAAAGTCTAATGTCCTAACCACTAGACAATGGGACCTTTTTGTTTTTAAATTATATGTAAATAAATAAACCATTAAGATTACTACATAACATTTTTTATTTTATTAATCCTACATCTTTGATATTTTTTTTTAATATTGAAGTTTTTAAAATTTATTATAAAAATATTATTATTTAGAAATTTAATGTTGATTTAATGAACATCGTCTCTCCAAACGAGGTACATACATGCAAGTGAGTGTCGTCTCTTAAAGAGATGACATAGCTTCGTGGACTGTCACGTTAAAGATTTTATCAAAATACGATCTCTAATAAATGTTATAACTAAATGTTTCGTTACGGTCGTCGAGACATAATAGATTTTTGAAAAGATGATGTGCATTCATGCCAACACACATCGTCTTTTCAATAACAGAACCATAACTCAATTTCGACGATTTTTATCTTTCGATATATAACTTCAAAAATAGTGAAATCATGTATCAAATTGAAGCTCTCTGTGTTAGTTTTTCAGCCATATCTTTGTCAAAACATTTGCATATCTGGATAAAAAAATATCGATTTTTGAATGCACATTACTCAAAAGAAGATGTGTTGTCATTTTCGTGGATGCACATCATCTTTTAAAAAAAATAATTTGTGTTGGCATGGATGCACACCGTATGAGCTTGATTTAAAAACAAAGAAAATGTCCATAATTGGTTTCCTATGTCCATAATTGGTTTCCTAGATTATTTATTATTATTTTAGTGTTAATATCCACTTCCACAACTATTAGGAGACGAGGAGAAGCAGAAGAAAGCATCACATCTAACCTGTTGAAAGCAAAATAAAAACAAGAAAAAAAAGTTAAATTGTGAGTCTAGTCCTTAAACTTTCAGCTTTGTCTAGTCCCTAAACTTTCAAATTTGTCTAGTCCCTAAATTTCAGCTTTGTCTAGTCCCTAAACTTTCTGCTTTGTCTAGTCCCTAAACTTTCAGCTTTCAACTTTGTATCTATTTGAAACCATCTAGGGTTGGCCTAGTGGTCATAAAGGGCCTTGAGACTTCAATGTCCTCTAAGAGGGAATGGGTTCGGCGGTGACAAACGTTGCTAGCAAATACTTCAATCCAGAAGTTGAGGATACTAACAAATCTCCATCTAACTGAATGATTTCCTTTTGATCAACTCAAGTACATTAATTAAATACTTAAAAAAATAATAAATAAAATAAAATAAAATATTTTGGTACAAATGCTTTCACTATTTGGCATCCACGATAGGCAACTTTTGTTTATAATTTTTCAAATGCTCAATGTCATTTTAAAGCCAAAAATTTATATAAACAAATATTTTACCATTCATAGTAAAGTAAGTTTGCATAATTTATCTTAGGGTTATGGTCTCTTTAACAATTTTTTAACAAGATTAACGTTTTTTTTAGTGCACTCTTGCCTTCTCATTTTTAGCATTTATTGGTGCAATCCTATTCCCTATCAAGTACCCAAATTCTCACTTCAAAAAAAAAAATTGTCTATTTGAAGTTTAAAAAAAAAAAATATCTTAGGTCCTAATTGATCTTGCAATCCAATTTTTTTTTTTCTTTTTTTCTTAATTACCAACTTTTAGAAATATTTCTTAAAAAAAAATCGAAAATATTTTAAGTATTTTTTCGAAATACCATCCATAAATAATATTTCATATATTTTTCATTTTAAAATATTCCTTATAAGGATGATCCGAATATGGATGTTATATTTTTATCCTTAACAAATAGACACAACACGTCATAATAGGATAAAACACATATTTTTTTTATATAAGCATTAAAATTCTATAATATATATTTTTATTGAACAAATGCTGGTTAAGAAAATTTCTCTTTTACTTCATTGCAATCCTGACCAAGATTGCAAGACTATTTTTTTTTTAATTTCAAATACATAGACTTATTATCTTCTATGAATTCAAAATAATTGTCAATTTGAAGTTAAAGAAAAAAGAATGCACAATTTTTTTTTTTTAATAAAAAAGTGAGAATCTCGGTGCTCGATCTTGGTCCGGATTGCACCAAAAAATGCTAAATGAAAGTGGGCTAAAAAGGCATTAATCTTATAAAAAAAGTTGCCAAGGAGAATAACCCATTTGTCTTTCAATTGCATTAAATAAGGTTTAAACCATATTGCTAACTCAATAATATATATAAGAAGTTTGCACATATTCACAACTTCAAATTTTAAAATAGCTAATTAAAATTGTCACAAGTGAGAATACAACACATGTTAAGCAATTTCTTCCAACAAAACAAAAAAAACATGTTTAGCAAATAGAAGTCTTCAATCTCCATTTCAATTTCAAAATTTCAAAAATCAACTTCTAGTTTAGTTGGCTTCTCAAAGCATTGGTAAGTATACCTCCCTCCTAAACCCCTAACACCATAAATCATAAACCATAATTTTTTTTTTTATTATTATTTTTAAACGGCCCTTCATTAATATGATGAAATGGGATACAATAGAGAGATCTATCTAAGAACTAATACATAAAACACACCTCTATTGATAGCGATGGACGATAGATAGTCAATACAAGAAAGGGGAAAAAACTATGAGAAAAAGTTAATAATGAAAGAGAATTAATAAAAGAACTCATGTCTTGAGATTTGTCCATGAAGATGTGAGGGCTTCTTTCCATCCATAAAATCCAAAAAATACCGGAACAAAAAACAAGTCCAAAGGATTCCTTTGTTTTTTTTAAAAGGGTGACCCATAATAACGAGAGAGATAAATGATAGAATATCACCCAGTCAAGGAAAGTCTCATCCGAAAGATGCTTGAAGGAGATTCCAGAAAAAATGAGCAAAGGTCATCATTGAATATGTGTACACGAGACTCCATTAGATAAGCACATGTGGCAACAATCACTATTATTTAAGTTGGCACGACCCTTCAAATAAATAGCTATGGTTGAAGATATATTTATCATAATTGATGCCCAAATTGAGGTTCGATAACTCCATTTTCCAGTTTCGTTGCACTTGTCGAAGACTTTTGTTTATTCGGAATTGGCATTATGCACATCCCTTTCTTAATCAACCAAAATCTTTCTTTTCCACCAGAATCATCCTTCTGTGCATTGTTCTCATTTTCAAGAATAGGGATGTTGAACAAATGAGGAATTTGGAGGGTCAATGGAAGTGGTTTTATGGCTAAAGGCTCTTCATTTCGATAGAGTCATCCAATTGATCAAAGAGGTGGGTTAATCGAGTGGGTGAGACAGTAGAGATATCTGGACATGATTTGCTATAGGTGGGAAATTTTCTGCAAGATTGTGAGCAAAGGGAGGAAAGAAAATCATTTGAATCATTTAAAATCTTATCGGAATTTGTGGAGTACTTTGTACCAATAACAAGGTGAGTACTTGTATGGAGAAAGATTTTTGTAGGCCAAGATGAATAGAGAAAGCTGGGTTTTTTGGTTGACTGAGGTGTGACCAAGGGATCACTACATTTGAATGACTGCCCCATTCTTTTAAAATTAAAAATATATGAATTATATACGGGGGCGTCCACCAATTTTTTAATTAATAAATTTTCTATCTTCCATGAGTTTTCGTTCTCCTTCCTCTCTTTCCTTCAGTTCCCTTGAATTGAGTAATTGTGTGTCAAAGCAAGCATGACTCAACAGGCATATACATTGACGACCAAGAAGTCTGTGGTTCGAATCTCTCACTCCAATGTACTAAAAAAAAACTTTTAATTGTGTGGCTAATAGATTCCTAAATTTTTCAATTTTGTATCTAAGGATCCTTGACTTAGAAATGAATACTCATTTTGTATTTCTTCGAAATCATGATTTGGTTGTTTTAAACAAACGGGAGAAAATGGAGGGGAGAGGGAGGAAGGAGAACGAAAAGAGGAGGAAAGAAAAGACAATGATATTAAAAAAATTCATACCACCAATGTACTAGAAATTTTTCCTATTTTTTGTGGGTTTTTTGGAATAGTAGAGATGGTAATTGGAAGGTCAAGTTGTTGACAAGATGTCTAATTGATAGCTTTGGAAATTGGTGCTTGATTTTGAGGCAAATGGTAAGGGAGAGAAATCAATGCATCTTAATAGCTTCCCCTTTTATGATGATCCCCGCCCCCAAATCATGTAAAGTCTCTTCCTCATCAATGTCGGGTACAACTCATTTTGCTTTTTTCACGGCTCGATGGTACGGAGGACTGTTGCGCGCATGAGTCTGATCACATTGATACTTCATGATCACATCGTTCAGTACATTCATAATCTAGATCTTCTCTTTACAAAAACCAATTCATGTAGCGGGCAATTTTGTTGACAACAAAACTATGCATTAGTACATGTTTCTTACTCAAAATGCTTTAGGACATTTTATGAGAAGCTATAAAACACAGCTCTTTATTTTTATGAGCTTAGGAGTGTACATAATTTATTTTCAAATTCCTAATAATGAAGGTTATGCTAGTCAAATGGCTCAGCGGTGACATGCATTCATTTCCTTGAGATCGGAGATTCCAATCCCCATACCCCATTTGTTGTCCTAAAAAATAATGAAGGGTAACAAGCATTCATTGAGGAAAAAAGAAAGAAAATGAAGGGTATACTATTTGAGATATAGAAATAGAAGAGAGTATAATATAATTTACAAAACTCAAGAATGTGAAACCTTTAGAATAAGATTGTTGAAAATAAGATGCAAGGATCTAAGATAAGGCAACCAAGATCACAGCCAGCCAACAAAATGCAATACTTTCTATTTCTAGATATCTAAGACAAAAGATGATGGGATGTACAAAAGTAGGCACCAAGTCCTTTGCAAAAAAAATAAACACAGATGCAAAGTTTAGGCAACCAAGATCACAGCCAGCTAACAATGTTTAACTCAGTTTATAAATAATCAGCCTTGTTTAAAAATGTATGTGCACCTGTGTTGATCCCCAGAGTTTGTCTTTAGTGTGCAGGCCAAATGCGAAGCTCCACGATCGTCTGGGTGGAAGATCCAAAGTACTCGTTCGGAATCAAAAGCGATCTATTGAAAGGAGGAACTTCAGTCCAACCTTGAATCTCCTTTGCAATTGATTGCAAAGAAAGAATACTCCCCTGTGTTTTCGCTTTCATTTCATAACAGAACTTTCTCTCAGATGACGAAGGCCCAATCCGATTCAAAGTTACCGCATTCCCAAAAATTTCAAACGTGTAAGAGAGGAAGAACAAAACTCCATCGTTCTCTGCTTGAAAGATACGATATTTATCACCATTGTTCAAGCATATAGTGAACCTCGAATTGTATGAGAAGCTTTTGGTTAAATCCTCGTGCTTTTCTCTGAAGTGTGAGCACAACTGCTCGGTCGAACCAACAAACAAGCAATTTGATAAAGGGCACGAACAGGGTTCATATGTGCACAATGACTCATGGTCATTCATATCATTCAATTTCGTTGTCATTTTGCATCCGTATATCGAGTTTTGGCAGGGTATCTTGATTGATTCCAGAACCTTCTCGATCGCTCTGCAACGTATGTAGCCAATTGCCAAGCTGCAGCTAGGACATTTATTCTGAACTTTGGTGCAGCAGCTTGAGCAAGAAATATGCCCATTCTCACACTAATTCATCCAACACCAACATCTCAACATCGAAGTGGATGATATGAAATAAAATAGACTCATAGACAAATAAGATATTATGCACACAAATGCAAGCTTCATTTTCTTCTATATTCATCCCCTTCAAGTTCATGTTTCTAAACAATGAAGAAAATCCTATAATCCATAAGATTGAACCCCAACTCAAGCACAGAAAAAGGTGAAGAAAATATCAAATAAACATGGCTTGATTCTGACATTTACTTGAGATAATGAAACAAGATAAGCAATCCATGTCAAGATTTCATTTCAACTCCAACTATTTCTCGACTCTATCTCCATAATAACCAGAATAATCTCCAATTTCTAAGATTTTTTTAGATCAAAACATTTAATAACTTCAATTCTACAGTCTATAACTCCATTATATATGGCAACACAAGTTCCATCTGCAGACTGCAACCAACAGTTCATAACTTCGCCATATTTCTTCAATATTTAACATAATCCATAACTTCCAATGGAAATCCACAACCAAGACAACAAATTTCAACAAGAGAAGACAAAAACCTCTAGAAAGGGGGATTTCAAGGTCGTCAAATCCAACAAACACACACAAGTGAACTACAGATAGATACAGATGAACAATAACCAGCATTGAAAGCAAAATACAAGCAGAAAAAAAGGTTAATCGGACCTGGAAAACAGGAGCGGATAAGGGCTCACAACAAATATAGCAATCGAGAATTTGGGGATCAGTGAATATGACGTTCATCACCTCGTTCTTCCCTCTGCTACTGTTGACCGAACGTCGCCTCAACAATTTGTCTTCTGATGCTCGAGAATCCGCCATTTTCTTCTTCTTCTTCTTCTTCTGCAACTACCAAGAAGAACGGCAAAATCAGTTTCTTCTTCACTCTGCAAAAGAAGACTTTTTCTTTTCTTCTTAGTTAGACTTTCTTTTTTTTTATCATTATTTATTTTAATGGAAAGTCTTTCTATTTAATAATTATCTTTATAAAAAAAAATTAAAAAATTGTAACAGATCTCAATTTAGAATAAGATAATTAAAAATATAACATGTTTTTTAAATTTTTGCATGACAATTTCTATCGCTGATATTTTATTGCTGATAGAAGTGTATCGCTGATCACCTCAGTTTTTTATAGATTTTTTTGTTAGTCTCTCACTTATAAAAGTCTATAAGTAATATGATAAAGTCTATATAGAAACGATTTTTTTTTGTCATATTTGCAAAACATTTTAAAGTTTGTTAAATTTACAATTAGTTTGGGTCTGATTCCTATTTGTGCAACCAGCCCAAAATTTTTTAGTATTTATCTTAATTATCTTTATAAAAAATCTTTAGTATTTATCTTATTTTATATTTAACGTAAAAATTAGATTTCGCTAGTGGTATATATATTCATCTTATTCTAAATCAGAAATCAAAACAAATACGTCAAATCGGACATAGCTCTTGGCATAAATCATCATTGATCATGAGATGAGATATTCAAATCCTCACACGTTGGACTAAAAAAAAATCAAAATAAATACTTTCTTGTCATAGTTTGTTCCAAAATTAAAGGATCATTTAATTTAATATTATCTCAATCTTTCAATAAAGATTTCAAAACTATCTTAATGTTCACTACCTTTAATGATCTTTAAAAATCTCTTTTTTGTATTCATACTTTTCAAAAAAGTATTTAATCAATTTAAAGTATAAATATATTAATTATGAAAACGTATTAAAAAAAATCTTTTTTAAAAAGGAAAAAAAAATGAAAGTTTAAATGATGATTTTAATATTCATACTTCATATGAGAGAAAACCGTCGTGGAAGGTAAAAAAAAAAAAAAAAAAAATCTAATTATCTTAAACCAAAAAAAAAAAAAAAGTTATGAGCTCATCGCTCATTAGCATGCACTCTCTCCCTTATTAGATTAAGAGTCCAATGTTTTGACCATTAAACAAGAGACTATCGAGATTTGAACACCAAATTACTAGATTTAGAGTCTTAACGTTAAAAAAACTAAAAAAAATACTAAATTTCTTAAATTAAATAGTTATGAGTGGTCTAAAGTGGTCTTTGCTCATTCATTGGCATACACTCTCTCCCTTACTGGATTCAAAGTCCAATGTACGACCATTAAACAAGAGACTTAATTACTAGATTTAGGCCGGTTTGGATTGCGTTTGCTGGAATGAAAAGAGATTAAGGAAGGATCTTAACTGCTTGTTTGGTATATTCTATATAGGGGCAATGAGAGATGACCCTTCTATCCACCTGTTTTCAAAAATTAAAAATAACAAAAATCGTACCGACTTAAAAAATCATAAAATCATAAGAATAAAGAAAAAAAATCAGAACTTATACTAAATTCCCCTGCCATCTTCAATCCACATGTTTCAAAAATTAAAAATAACAAAAATCATACAAAATCGACTTAAAAATTTATAAGAATAAAGAAATAAAAAAAATCAGAACTTATACCAAATTTCCCTACCATTTTCAATCCACCTGTTTCAAAAATTAAAAATAACATAATTACACTGTATTTGCAATTTTTCAGATAGAAAAAAAAAACCCTAGTCTTTGTAATACATCTCGAAAAATAAAGATGCATTCTAAGTTTGCAAATTGCAATTATTTACAATTTTGCAAATTTTAATTACAGTGTATTTAAAATTTTGCAAATTATAATGACATTGTATTTGCAAAAATACACAATATCAGAAGGCAAAACAAAACATAACATACTGTTATTTGTAAATTTTAATTAAAGTAACAAATACACTGTAAATACATCAGATAAATTTTGCAATTTGTAATGACATTGTATTTGCACAAATACACAGTATCAGAAGGTAAAAAAAACAAAATAATAATAACATACTGTTATTTGTAAATTTTAATTAAGGTAACAAATACACCGTAAATACATCAGTAAACAAAACATAACATATTGTTATTTACAAATTTTAATTAAAGTGTATTTGCAATTATCAAATACATGTTAAATAAACAAAACATTAACATATTGTTATTTACAAATTTTAATTAAAGTGTATTTGCAATTATCAAATACATGGTAAATAAACAAAACATTAACATACGTGACAAAAAAAAATTTGAAAAAAAAACAAAACAAACTGTAAATATGTAAATAGTCCATTTCGTATTAGAATTACACAAACGGAAGAAAAGAAGGCAGGGATGAAAAATGAAACTATACTGTATTTATAATTTTGCAAACTGCAGTTCCAAGTTATTTATAATTTCGCAAATTAAAAGTATACCATACTTGCTTGCAATTGTCTTTACGAATTGTAATTGTTTTAGAAAACTACACCAATACCGAAAAAAAACATTTAAATAACTTCCAAGTTATTTACAATTTCGCAAATTGAAATTATACTGTACTTGAAATTGTACAATTTATTTTAGTAATATAATTATTTTAGAAAATCAACACCAATACTTTAGAAGAAAAAAAAACATTTAAATAAAAAATCTAAAAAATCACGATTCCCCATCAACTGAAATCTAAAAAATCAGTGAAATCTAAAATATCCCCAAATTCTACCTAATACCATATAATAAAATCTAGGGAGATTTTCCAACAAAATCCACATCTAAAAAATCTAAAAAAACATATCTCCCATATCAATTTTCCATCTCCCATCTCCTAAATCGATGTCAAGATTTTCATCTAGTGAAATCAAATTTCCCAAATCATGATTTCCCAACAAAATCCACATCTAAAAAATCTAAAAAAAATATCTCAACAAAATTTTTCAATTTCCCAACAAAATCCACATCTAAAAAATCTAAAAAAATTCATCTCATCAAAATTTTCCATCTCCCATCTCCCAAATCACGATTTTCCAACAAAAAAATTTCTCTAGATTTTCCAAAAAAAATTTATCTTTGGCTCATACTGAAATCAAAGAATCTCATATCTTAAATCATAATTGACCCAATTCCATAAATACCCATTTGAGTGTGAAGACATGTGTTTTGACCCAATTTCATAAATACCCATTTGAGTGTGAAGACAGGTGTTTTTAAGAGAAGAAGAGTCGCTCAGAAGCAGAACACAAAGAAGTTTCACGTCAATGGCAATGATGACGGTGAGGATGCTACAAAACAATCTAGCGTGAGGAGTTTTCCTTTAAAAACTATTTTTTTTTAAATCGTTAGAATATAGAAAATAAAATTAAGAGAGAAAAAAATAAAATCTAGCATTTTTTAGCATTTTTTTTAGGAGATGTAGAAATAAAATCAAACAATTTTTTTTTGGAATAGTTGTTATGAGGACAAAATGGAAAGAGAAATATTATGATAGAGTTTTTTTTTTAAAAAAAGGGACATCAAACTCAATCTAAAAAAAGAACATTGGTTGATATGAGATCTCAAAAACGGTCATTTATTAGGAATTTCGGCGGAGAAATAAAATCAAACAATTTTTTTTTTTTTGGGAATAATTGTTATGAGGACAAAATGGAAAGAGAAATATTATGAGAGAGTAAAAAAAAGGACACCAAACTCAATTAAAAAAAAAATGACGGTTGATATGAGATCTCAAAAATGGGTCATTTATTAGGAATTCTCTTCTATATAACTCCAATTACTAGATTTAGGCCTTGTTTGGGATTGGAGGGAAAAGAGATTAGGGGAGAATCTTGTTGTTCAGTAAATCAAATTATTTAATAATTTATCTAAAATCACTTCTCAATTTACTCAAAATCAGGTTAATACCAGCTTTTGAATTCTGCTTCCCTTAAATCTGCCATCATCTTTAACTTACTTTAAAAATTACAAATCTATCCTTGCATTTTTCTTTTCTTTTACGGATGAAATTATGATTGATTCAATTTTATTTTTTTAAAACTTTTATCAAACAATCAAGATTTAAAAAAAATTACTTACTAATACTTTTGCCAAAACGAAAAATTAAATAATAATAATAATAATAATTCATATACAATTTTAAATAATTACCTTATAATATATTTGATAGTAAATATCAATATAAAAAAATTGAAATAATTATCTTACTAATACTTTTACCAAACACCATAACTTGAATTTTGAAGTTTAAAATTAAAATTTACCAAACACTAATTTACTTTATTTCATGTTGAAGCTGATTTTTTTAAAAGCAAATTGGCATCAATTATTTTAAAAGTTACCTTAATCTCAAATGAAATCTTAGAACAAAGCCTTTGAGTCTAATGTCTAACCAAAACTTTTTTTTTTTTTTTTATAATGTATGTGAAAATACATAACCTTATTATTATTACATAACATTCTTTTTTTTTAATTGGAAACTTTGGATTTTTTTTTAATATTGTAATTTTTTAAATTTATTATAAAAATTATTGTTATAGAACCTTCTCCATCGGTCTACAACATATGTAGGCAATTGACAAGCTCCAACTAGAGCATTTATTGTGAACTTTGGTGCAACAACTAGAGCAAAGAAATATGTCAATTCTCCCACTAATTCATCCATGATCCAATATCAACATCTCAACATCAAAGTGGAGGATATGAAATAAAATAGATTCATACATAAATAAAACACCGTCAACTTTGCCATTTATTTTAAAAAATACCTCTACCATTTACATTTTCATAAATGTTTCAAAACTAATCGACGTGTTTGAATGTCGTTCTTTCAAACTAATACAAGCAAAATAACTTACTTAGACGCATGTCATGTTACTCCAGGCCATCGTCACGTCGATCCACTTTCTTTAAATATTTTTTTACCATTTTGGGTGACTTAAAAAACAATGCAAAGAGGTGCATTCATACGAATAATGCTCGTTTTCTATTAAATAATTTTTCCCGGTAAAATTCACTTTATTGAGCTTAAAGATTTTTTTTTAGTACAATATGGAGGTGAAGAGATTCGAACCACAGACCTCGCATTTTATGCTTGTTGAGCTATGCTCACTATTTGCCTTATAGATTTTTTTTTTGTATTCATAATTTTTTTTTTTTAAGTATTGTATTCATAATTTTAAAGAAGTATTTAATCAAAGGTAAACATAACTCAACTGACATATGTATGTATTAATTATGGAATTGTTTAGAAGGTGATTTTAATATAATGTTCTCATAGGAGAAAACGGTCATGGAACGTAAGGCGAGCCTATCAACTTCTTCGAGGTTAGAGATTCAATTCCTCCATTCCATATTGTGAACTCAAAAAAATTAAATAGTTATGAGTTAAATCTTTTAGAATAA
This sequence comes from Herpetospermum pedunculosum, assembly GCA_028017165.1. Lineage (NCBI taxonomy): Eukaryota > Viridiplantae > Streptophyta > Magnoliopsida > Cucurbitales > Cucurbitaceae > Herpetospermum > Herpetospermum pedunculosum. The sequence goes on from CM051523.1 coordinate 12,941,130, forward strand.
TATATGTTGGAATGTCTTGAATGTGTTATGATCTTCTACGACTGGTTTGATACAGGAGTCTCGGAACATTTTTGAGTTTTACTATTTTTTTTGGGTCTTGAACCATTTTGTATTAGGTCATTAGAAGAGTGTCATATATAAACATTTTAATAATTTTCGCTCCTAGTCTGTCATTTTTGTAATTCTCTCATATTCGTAATAACATTGTGCTCTCTCTTCTGCCCGTAGACGTAGCTAACACGACGTTAGTGAACTACGTAAATCTGTATCAATTTTTTTTTTGCGCTTTTATTCTTTGTTATTTGATTCGATTGTAACAATATATTTAAGGGTAAAACAAACAGTTGGTCACGGTCCTTCAAGTTTGAAAAAAAAATGTTTAAAATGTCCCTCAAATTAGTTGACCATTACTTTAAAAGTGACATGGTCATTGCTTGTTGATTGAATGAGGATTATGCGTCAAAATATATTAAATATAGGATAAAATACATTTTTGGTCCCTAAAATTTGGGGTCACGTCATTTGATAAAAAAAATGTCACTTTTAATCTTCGAGGGTTAAGAAAAATATTTAATTGGTCCCTGGAATTAGTTTATTTTACTAACGAAAATTGACATGAACATTACTTGTGGATTGAATTAGGATTATGTGGCAAAAATATATTATTTATTTTGCTTGATTAGATTGTGATGTGACAAATGACATCTTCTTCTTCACCTCTCTCTTTCTCTCTCCTTCATCTCTTCTTCTCCTCCCTCCTCCACTTAAACAACTTTGACACCGATGCTCGTTCTCCTTTCTTTTCCTCGTTGATCGCCACATTCTCCTCCCTCCTCCTCTTAATCGTTCTCCTTTCTCTCCTCGTTCATTGCCACCCTGACACAATTTATTAAGCGGGAGTCGACGGAGCAAGTTATTTTTAAATTCACGCACCTTAAATACAAAATTGTATATTTAGAACTACATTAGACAGCAAAGATATTATAATTGATACGAGAATTGAATTCATGACCTTTTAATCAAACACAATCTTATGTCAATTGAACTATGCTCGATTTGATGTTATTTTCTTTTGTTGCTCATTAATTATATGTTTGCTTTCTTCTTTACTAATTTTTTTTACTTTTGACTGATAATTTTTGTTGAAATGCCTCGATTTAACCTTCATAATCTTAGCTTTTTATTTTGATGCAATGCTGATAATTGTAATTTTAGAAAAGATTTGATGCCACATACTAAAAATAATTTATTCGTGGAGCTTAAAAATAATATTATTCTCAATTAAAATTAAGGTCATGTATGTTAATAATATTATTCTCAATTAAAATTGAGGTCATGTATGTTTCAAGTTTACATAATAATAATAATAACGTTGAAAGTAGTTTATATTTTTTATTTTGGTTTGTAGTGCATATATTAATTGATTTCATGTAGTAATTAAGAATAATACTATTCTTTATTTTGTTTATTTTCCTTTAATGAATAATGCATATATATTTCTATAAGTATTTTTTTAAAAAGAAAAATATTTTCTAAACATTTAAAATAAAATAAACATCTATTTAGTGTAATTATGCGAGCTAACAATTAATAAAAACATAAAAATATATTTAAAAAAAAAAATTTTTTTTTTGGACAATACTATTCATGGTTTTTGTACTCGGGATCTTTTTAGTCGAGAACTCATAGCATTAAAAAAAAAAGGTTCCATCGTGATTTAATCTCGGATTACTAGATTTAAAGTCAAATGTCCTAACCACTAGACCATGTGACTTTTTTGTTTTTAATTTATAACATGTAAATAAACAAACTATTAAGATTACTACATAACATTTTGGGTTGATTGCATAAACAGCATTCAAGCCCAAAACAATAGCAAATATAACAAAATTTAAAACATTTTGCAAATATGGCAAAAAACACTATCAGTGACAGTAAAAAAAATTTAGTCGAGAATCTATAGCATTAAAAAATAAGGTCCCACCAAGATTTGAACTCGGGTTACTAGATTCAGAGTCTAATGTCCTAACCACTAAACCATGAGACCTTTTTGTTTTTAATTTACAACATGTAAATAAACAAACTATTAAGCTTACTACATAACATTTTGGGATAGTTGCATAAACAGCAATCAAGCCCAAAACAATATAACAAAATTTAAAACATTTTGCAAATATAGCAAAAAAACACTATCAGTGACTATTATATAGTAAAAAAAATTTAGTCGATCACTATATAGTCAAAAAAATTTAGTCAATCCATAACATTAAAAAATAAGGTCCCACCGAGATTTGAACTCGGGTTACTAGATTCAGAGTCTAATGTCCTAACCACTAGACCATGGGACCTTTTTGTTTTTAGTTTACAACATGTAAATAAACAAACTATTACGATTACTACATAACATTTTGGGATAGTTGCATAAACAGCAATCAAGCCCAAAACAATATAACAAAATTTAAAACATTTTGCAAATATAGCAAAAAAACACTATCAGTGACTATTATATAGTAAAAAAAATTTAGTCGATCACTATATAGTCAAAAAAATTTAGTCAATCCATAGCATTAAAAAATAAGGTCCCACCGAGATTTGAACTCGGGTTACTAGATTCAGAGTCTAATGTCCTAACCACTAGACCATGGGACCTTTTTCTTTTTAATTTACAACATGTAAATAAACAAACTATTACGATTACTACATAACATTTTGGGATAGTTGCATAAACAACAATCAAGCCCAAAACAATATAACAAAATTTAAAACATTTTGCAAATATGGCAAAAAATACTATCATAATATCACGGAATCCATAGCATTAAAAAATAAGATTCCACCGAGATTTGAACTCGGGTTACTAGATTATGAGTCTAATGTCCTAACCACTAGACCCATGGGACCTTTTTAGTTTTAATTTACAACATGTAAATAAACAAACTATTAAGATTACTACATAACATTTTGGATTGGTTGCATAAACCGCAATCAAGCCCAAAACAATAACAAAAAAACTGATAAAATTCTACAAAAAAAAAATTGAGGTGAGTAGACTAATATCAGATAGAAATTGTCATATTTGCAAAAATAAATTAAAAAAGTGTTATAGTTTTAATTATTTTACTTTAAATTGACCTCCGTTACAATTTCTCTAACATTTTTAATTTTATTAATCTCACATCTTTGAGTTTTTTTTTTTAAATATTGCAATTTTTTAAATATATTATAAAAATATTATTATTTCTAAATTATTTAGAAAATTAATGTTGATTTAATGTACATCGTCTCTTCAAACGAGGTACATACAAGTGAGTGTCGTCTCTTAAAGAGATGACATAGCATCGTTGACTGTCACGTTAAAGATTTTATTTGTAAGAGACGATCTCTACTGTTTTGTTAACGGTCATCGAGATATAATAAAAAAAAAATTAAGTTCAACGAAATCTAAATACTAATTTGAAAGTTCGGGACTAAACTTTAAAAACTGAAAAAAATAGCAAAAAAATAATAATAATAATAATAATAATAATTATTGAAAGAAAGGTTCCACTAAGACAATGGAATTGTTTTGTCTTCACTTGATCACATTTTGGTAAATAAACCAATGTTTGTTTTTAAAATTAGTTCAAAATAGCAGAGACCACAATGATATTCTTACCCTTTTTTTTCTTCATAATCCAACCATCCTTTTAGCTTCTGAGAACATAAAAATGGATTGGTCATTGTATACCAAATAGCTCAAACAACTTTATAACCCAAAAAACCCAACAATATACAAATATTTCACAACATATTCACATAGATAGATACCATTGCATTCCTTTTTTGGCCTACAGAAATAGCATCTAAATTCTAACCCAAAATGAAGATACAAAAAACATAGCAAATCACTTCTGATTCAGTATATGAACTAAACCAAAATAAAATACAGCCCAAAAAACTTCAGAAGAAGTTGTTTTCTTTTACCATATTCGAAGCTCCACCTTGATTTGTTTGTTAGAAGTAGAACCAAAAAACTTGTTGGGAATCACAAGGAACTCCTCTGGAGGCAACTCATCAACCAACTCCTTAATGCCCTTCATTGCTGATTGCAAGCTGAGTGTTGTTTCTTTAGTTTTCATAACCAGTTCAAATGAAAGCCCGTCCTTGGTCGAGGCCAACCCGATAGAGTTCACAGTGATCGCCTTTCCAAATGCTTGAGTTCTACTCCCAAGCACAAAGAGAACTCCAGTTCTCCTTTCTCGGATCACAAGTAACTCGTCGTCAAGTTTCAGATCGATGGTGAAGCTGGAATAGTACTGGAAGTTAATGGCTGAACTCGGGTGTTTCTGGTTGAAGTGTGCATATAATTTCTTCGATGAGGCAACGAAATCACAATCGGATAGAGGGCATGGACATGGACCATATGAACATGTGTTCCAATGCTCTTTTCTCTGGTCAAATGGCAACTTCGCTTTGCAGCCATACCTTGAGTTTTGACAAGGTCCCTTCAGTGATTCCAAAACGTTCTCAACGGCTCGACAACGGATGTCACCAATTTTCTTATGACACAAGGGACATTCTTCTATATTTTTGCTGCAGCAATCAGTGCATGCTACATGTCCATTTTCACACTGAAATCACATAAATTTCATAGTCTTGTCAAGAACATATGTAGAAGAATAAAGATATTAAGAACCATATAAAGATTGAACTAACATTTGAACCTACATATCCTAATCTATTAGGTTAAATAGACCTAGTGGCATAGTTTAATAAAACTGATATCGACATTAAAAAAAAAGGACATGAACTGCAAATGTTTCATGTAGCAATCCTCCAAAAATCACTTTATATTTGATCCCTAATTTTCTCATCTAAACAAAGTAGACCAAATTTATTTTTATGGCGGAGCGGATTAGAGAAAAGAGAGTTTGAGGGGGATAGATACCATGAAACCATGGAGAATTTATTCAAGACCCGCCAACAATTAAATTCTACATCCTTGAACGTATAAGAGAGAAATAGAAAATATAATTTGATCAAACATCTGATGATTACGACTTATGAAAGTGACAACCACAATCTCGTGAAAAAGTATTCAATGAGGTCGCCACATTAATAACCGTAGGATATAGATTTGAAAATCTCTATGCCCCTAATAACTGTTGGATACAAAATCAAAGTACTTTTGTAGTTTCTCACTGATCCAACGGTGCAAAACTGACACCTACAATATGGCAGCCTCCTCGAATAATTTCTCAAATCTCGGGGCCATATTTAATGATTTTCGGGGACACTAGAGGTTAGCCGAGATTCGAAAGTTTGGGTTGTGAACCATTGTTGAAGCATAGCCCATGAATTTGTCCAACAAACCCATAAGACAAATGGGAATTGGGCTCCAAATGCCCAACATACCCACCATCACATAGTAGTCCAATTTTTCAAGTTTTACATGGATAGAGCAGCATGCTTGTAACTCCAACAAGAATTTGTATAAATTGTGTCTGTAATTCTAACATTCAGCAGAGCAAGCAAAGCAACACTACTTAGAAATGCAATAACAAACACACTACATAATCATCAGTAACCTAGCAAGTAGCAACACTAATTAGGGCAACAACATTCAAAAGGCAGAAGCATGGAGTTCGAATCAAACCTATCAATCATTTCAAAATTTTGCTAAATTAGTCGAACTACGATAATCAGAAAACGGACCTGGAAAACCGGAATCGCCAATGGCTCGCAGCAAATATAACAGTCGAGAACTTCAGGATCGATTAGTGATAAATTTTGAGACTCGATCCTCCTCTTCTTACAAGTCGTCTTCACGTTTCTCACCGGTTCCGGCGTATTAACGGCCGGATTTTCTTCTTCAGCTTCTTCGTTTTGAGCTTCTTGCTCATTATTTTGAACCATCTTCGTCGTCGCCATGGATTTTCAGAAGCTGATTCGGAGCTCTCGTTGGCTTCCTTCATAATTTTCATTTTTTTCAATATTTATACATAAAACATAAATTTCTTTTTGTTATTATTTTTTAAGTTTTTTTTTTCTATTATTAATAATGGGTTAAAATATCAAATTTCTTTTTGTTATTAATTTTTAAGTTTTTCTTTATTATTATTAATGGGTTAAAATATCATTTTAGTTCCTATAGTTTTAATTTTATTCAATTTTAGTCCATGTATTTTCAAACGCCTAAATTTAGTTTATGAATTTTCAATAAAACTTAAAATTAGTCTCATGTTTTGTATATAAAGAAAGTCGGACTCTAATGTTAGTTTATGGATAAGTTTTCTAAAAAAAATTATATCTTATTTCTTTTATAAATTTTAGAAATATATTCAAATTGTGTTTTTTTTTTCATGAAAATTATTATTATTTTAATCAATTTCGATAAAAATAACTTTAAAATTACAATAGGTAGTAGGATTAATTGTAAGCTTTATTAAAACTTAAAAATATATGAACTAAATTTAGAAATTTGAAATTACAAACAATAAAATAAAATGTCCCCAAAATGATATTTTAAACTTATATTATATACTTTTGGTTGGTTAAAAACTTATTTCAAAAATCAAATCATAGAAATTGAATACAAATCAAGTTTTTGAGAAAGTAGGGTGTATGAAGGACGAAAATATCGATAGCAATATTGGGTAACTCGAATTTACGCACTATCAATGGATATTTTGAAAAAAAATTACATATATCATGAAAATTTATAAAAAAAAAAATGTGATTTTTTTTGTGTGAATCTTTTTTAAACTAATGTTTTAAATAAATATATATATATAAATAAAGCCAAATATGAATATAATAATACAATAATAAATAATACTGAGGACCGAAAAATAATATAAATTTGAATACTTCCTTGATAAACAATTCTAGAAAATAAATAATTCAAAGTAAAATATATACTGAAAAAAATTGGTTAACAAATATATGATTGGTACTATAATAAGATGATGTTTTTTTTGGTATTACACCAACATTAATATATAATAAAAGTATTACTTTTGATTCATTCATTTTTGTTTTAAGACATAAATATAAAAAATGTGTATGATTTATAATGTTAAATATGTAACTCAAAATATTGTAAAAAATACAACACAAAGTAAAAACCAAATATTCAGATTAATGCTTAGCAAGGATCGGTTTTTTTTTTTTTTTTTTTTTTTTTTTTTTTTTTTCACCAAGATTTGAACTCGGGTTACTAGATTCAGAGTCTAATGTCCTAACCACTAGACCATGGGACCTGTTGGTTTTAATTATGCCACATTACAAATCATAAACTATTATTATTACTACATAACATTTTTAATTTTTTTTAATATGAAAACTTTTACATGGATTGTTTTTTCATCTAATACTTCATTATTTATATATATATATAAATCAAATTTGAGCTAATTTTAAAAATAAACACATAAGATTTTTAAACTATTTTTTATTATTATTAATATTTCAAGAAAAAAATGAATTAAATGAAATCCATTTCAATTTATAACATAAATATTGTTTCTGTTTAAATAAAAATAGTAGAATATATTAAGTAGATAATGTGCAAATTTAGAATTTTAAAGTTATATGAACTAAGATGTTGTAGTTGGAATCCACACATGTATTGTGAACTAAAAAACAAAAAAAAAAACAAAAAATATATATATATATATAAAAGGAAATTCATTTGGTTTATAGAAAATGTCAACAAAATATTTTCAGGTATGGACATTTTAGTAATTTTAACATAGTTCAATTTTATTTATTTTCTGTTGTCTTTTTCTTTGTCTGGGGATAACAAATGTGGGGTATGAACCTCTGATTTCAAGAGAATGAATGCATGTCAATTACCGTGTGATGTTCATGTTGACAATTCAATTTTTCCAACGTAACAAATGGTTTTAATAATTTGGAGAACAAGAAGAGAAGAGAAGAGAGAGTGGGATTTCTGGAGTATAGAAAAATGGGGAAAGCACTAGCACTAGCACTGAAATTTTGCTTTAATCCCGGTCTCGTCTGCCGAGCTCGCCACCGGGATAAGACAAAAATATTTTTTTTGCTAAAGAAGTATTATTAGTATTTATGAAAGGTGAAAACATTTATGTGCTATTTCAAACCATTACTCTTAAATTTTGAATACTTTAAAAGCAGATAAACAAATAAAGTCATAGATGAAAGGCCCGTGGCTCAGCGGGCATATGTATGTGTTTACGACCAAGAAGTTTGTGGTTCAAATCCTCCCACCTCCAATGTACTCAAAAAAAAAAAAAAAAAAAAAAAAATCATAGATGAAAGTAATGATTATATTTAAGCTTAAAATATGGTTAACAATCCGAGCATTAAGGTTTAGTTTTATCAATTCAAAATTTCTTTTAAAAGTAATCAATTTCAAGCTCAATTTCATTTATTTATTTATTTAAAAAAAAAATGACTTGCTCAAATGATGGAATAAGAAACGAAGAATAAAATAAACGATAAAAATACATTTTATTTTTAAAAAGGAAAAAAAATAATCTATTGATGCTAATACACCTTCCTGCTTAGCAATGCATATGAGTACTTTGAATTCAAACAATTCCATCTTGATCCAAATCTCAGCCTACCAAAACTCAGACAAACTTCCATTCAAGTTTCAGTAACTTAACTCAGAATCATGGGAAATTGCAGGCCAAACTAAGTCTCACCGTCCACATCGTGCCGACGCTTCGATACGGATTCAGATATCGACTCGAGCATTATTTTAGCTTCTACACGAGGGGAGAGATGGGAATGCTTGGAGTCTTGAATTTTCAAAAACCTATACTGGTTTAACTGATTGGTAATAATCACTTTTAAAATCTTACAGAGAAAACAAACTAGGATACAACAATAGAAGCAAAGGAAGGAGAAAGAAGAAGAAAGGGGCGGGTCTCGTGTCATACAGGACTCGGTTCTTCTGTTTCTTGCTGGTTACCGCGCTCCTCGTCACTTCCTTGACCTCCTTGATATCCATTCTGCAAAAGCTTGTCTTCTGAAGGCAAATTCTTCTTAGCTTTCCGGCTCCCTTCAACCTTCCATAGATCCCAGACTCGGGTTCTCGGTGGAGGGGTTGCATCTGCAATTGGAGCAATGAGCCCTGGCTTTCCATCATCAATAACTTCATCAATTAAACCATATTCCTTAGCTTGCCAAGGATTCATAAAATTATCACGATCCGTATCCAATTCAATCTGCAAATGACAAATAAATATCAATCAAGGGTTTCGGGAAGAAACTGAGAACCAGGTACGTAAAGAAACAATGTAGAGGCAAACCTGCTCTAATGGCTTTCCTGTGATTCTAGAAAATATTTTGTTTAGCTTAATCTTGTGATACGCCATTTCTCGTATCCGGATGCTCATCTCTGTTGCCTGGCATGGACAGGAAGGGTAACCAGTGAATTACAAAGTGATTAGGGGAGAACTACCATAAGAACGTGGAAGCTCAAACCAACTGATTACATAGATCAACAGGCAATCAACAGGAATAAAATTTGGGGGAAATTCCTGCATTTGATTCCATGCTCTTATTTGTGTACCACCAAAGCTTAACGTCCTTATAAACAAATTCGCACACAAATAAATCGAGTTCATAACAACTAGATTACGCAAAACGTAGGGATGGAAAAATGCCATTAACTTAACATCATCAAGGCACAGAAAGAGAAAACAATAATAGTCTACTCACTTTCCCTCCAGCTGTTCCAAGAGGTTGATGGATCATCACTCTTCCATTGGGCATGCAGAATCGCTTCCCCTTTGAACCAGCAGCTAGAAGAAATGCTCCCATGGATGCAGCAAGTCCCAGACAAACGGTTGAAACATCGGCCTTGCACAACTTCATTGCATCATATATTCCCATTCCTACATGCACCCAAAAAAATGTTGAGAAACAAACATGGATTGAAATTACAACCTGCAACATTAGAGGTAGACCAAAAGAAATGGTGGAATTTCAAAGATCTGTATGAAAAGGCCTTTAAATGGTTGAAGAAGGAAGAGATCAAGGAACAAAATATAAACAAACAATAGAAGGGCTGTACTTTTTCTTCCTTCTTTTTTTTTTGAACAAGAAACAAAAAATTTCATTGATAAATGAAAAGATAGAAAAATGTTCAAGGATACAAACTCCCAAAGAGAGGTAATTGTTTGGGCGGGTAGGTAGGTGCCTAGGTGGTTTCATATGCTAAAGTCACAACTTATGAATAACGAGGCAACCAGGAGGAGAACTGGACAGACTAGATAGAATGGGTGTAACAAAAAAAATTATAATATCATTCTTAAGACAGTTGAAGAAAAGAAACCAACCTAACCTCGAGGATCTGTTTATGCAACCCTCCTAATCAGAAAATATTTTAGAGATTATCACGCGAAATGAACTTGAATGAGGTTATATGCATATCATCCAAACTCTTGCCCCATAATTGCCACACCACATACTATAATTTTCATTTGGTCGATGGCAAAAGTTACAACCACAGTGCTAAAAAGTAATAACTAGCTAACTGAACATAAAAGACAATTAAGAATATTTTTTGAAAACTAAGCATATCAAACTGTTCTCAGATTCTAATACATGAATTGGTTAAAATATTTTATTCATAAAACAACCAATAACAGATGCTCTTGCCTCACAACTAGACGGATTATGCTCCTGACTCAAATATGACAGCTCCCAAGCTACTTCCGAAGTGAAGATAATCAAGTCAAAGCACAAAAAAATCCATTTAGAGTTTATAGTCTTTCTTCTCTATTTTTTTTTTATATGAAACAGAGAACTTCATTGATATAATGAAAGGATACAAAGTATCCAAGAGTTACAAAAAGCTTCTCCAATTAGTAACGAGAGAAGTAAGACTATAATCACAAAAAAAAAGAGACAATTTACACCAATTCATAGCTAAATACTTAATTGATGTAAAAAATTCACAAGTGTTCTGTTTCTTATCTGTGAAGATCAAAGTGTTTCGATGAAGCCAAGTAGTCCATAAAAACGCCCTAACCATATTGAGCCAAATAACCACCTTTTCTTTCTTGCTTCTCTATTTATGATTTGGCAAACTTTCTTGTAGTCCACCTTTTAGTGGTTGGAAGTGTTTTTACTCCTTTTTTTTTTTTCTCATTTCATACATCAATGAAATTCATTATGCTTCTTCTTCCAAAAAGTACGACAGAATTAGAACCTGATTTTTTCTCAATCCCAGTCGACACTGCATCTCAAATGTTTCAATGATTTCACAATTTTGAAATATGCTTATCTTTCATTGAGAACTACATAGCAATGCAAAGGGGTGAAAAGCTAAAAGAGAATTTGTGTTCTATCATCTGCAGTTGATCAACACAGAAGGCACTTGAACTCACTTAAGTACAAAACATTATACACTCTTACATGAGAGCACTTTGGAGCAATAAGAAGCTCGCTTGAGGCCAAAACTAAAACCATCCTAAAAGAATGAAGGGAAGGAATTCTGTGGGATTCAACCATAAAGATTTTACAAGAACATACTTCCAATCCAACAACTTCAGATTAAAACTATAATTAAAAGTCTGAAAAAAGATGAATGAAGGATTTCATGATGAAAATAAGATGATTACCAGCAGTGACAGAGCCACCAGGTGAGTTGATTAACAATTTGATATCCTTTGTTGGGTCTTCAGCATCAAGAAAGAGTAGCTGACTTATGATGAAATCTGCCGTCATGTCATCAACCTGCCAGTAGCCGATAGAAACATTCAAACAATTCCCAAATCATCCAAATAAAAATCCCAATCCAACAAAATCGAGAAAGCAAAACAAAATTCAACACTCCACAGAAATGAGGAAATTGTTCGAGAGATTGCCTGAGAGCCCAAGAAGATGATTCGTTGGCGGAGAAGCATGTTGGTTGTGTCGAGCTCTTCGAATCGAGGTAGGGATGGAGCCGAAGTTGCAGAATAATTCTCCAAAACGTCCCAATTAGTGGATAAGGTCCGTCTCGGAGACGACGAATTGAGGGAGGCCTTCACTACCGGAAACGATTTAGTGATTCTGAAAGCGTTTTTACTGGAATTGGCGCCATGGGAGTGCTTGAAAGGAGTGGAAAGTGGAAGATGAGAAGTAAGAACTCCATGGTCGAAGCGCAGAAGCCTGTGAGACGAAGGAGAAGGTGCGTATGTGAAACTCAACTCCATTTTTCTCTGCGATGAACTCCAAGATTGGGGTGGGCGAAATTTGGTGTTTGTCTCTCTACCAATTATACCAATATTGAGTTTTTTCCCCCAAATTTTACTTAAAAAAAAACCTAATAAAAGTTTATTCCCTTAGGTTATCTACCTTTAAAAATATCTAATATTTTCGATTTTGAAGCAGGTAAACTTTTAATTTTGTGTCTAATAGTATGTTTGAATTCTAGAAGTGTTAATTAAGTTTTAAACCTTCGATTTTGAGTAGATAAGTCCCTCAACTTGCAATTTTGTAATAGAATTTGTGGACACTTTTAGTTAAAAAAATACCTCATCCCGAGTATAGTGTCACATCAACCAATCTCGTCTAGATGTCTTGCAGATTGGTATGCCCCGTACCACCTCCACATCCTCCTCACTTAGCACATATCGAAGTTGATCAATATCCGATTGACCTTCATGTTTATAAAATAACCAATCCTCTTATCTTTCTGCATTGGGTGAGGATTGATTAAGATAAGAAAAGAGCTTTCCTTAAGCGAGGTCTCAAAGACAAAAGTGCCCTCGCCATTTCCAATACTCATATGAAGGCCTGTTTTTAGCATTTCTCCCCCACATAAGGCTCTTCCACATATACTAAGGGTTGCTTTCCAGAGAAGCGTCAAGAATACTCATACCTGGAAAATATTTGCCACTAAAAATTATAGCCATGAGCGACTGAGGTTTCAGGAGCATTCTCCACACTTGCTTCGCCACGAGTGCCTGGTTAAAACCTTCCAAGCTTTGGACCTAGCCCCCAATGACATTGACACTAAATGTTCAAAAAATGATACACAGACGTTTCCATCTCAACCAGTGAATTTTTTGTAAACTCCTCACAAAAAGTCACATAGAGCTTAACACATAACATACATATGTCCGCTGAGTCATGCTCGCTTTGACTATTCCTTTACCTCTTAAATAGATAAAAATAGGATTTTTCATGATTTTTTTAACACTTCTGTCTTTTACGTTTTCATTTTTTTTCGTCACATATGTACAATTAGAATTTGATGTGTTGTTTATTGCGAAGATATTTTTTAAACATTTTTTATAGCGTAAAAGTTGAGGGATTTTTTAAAACCAAACTCAATAGTTGAAGGTTATTTTATTGATAATTTAACCTTTTGTTTTTATCCATATTTCATAATGAAATGAAACTATGAAAAGGGTGAACAAAAATCGATTATTTCATACGAGCTTGTTGTTTACGGATTCAATTGCTCAAATAGAACAAACTCCACAGCAATTCAATCATTTCGCAATGGCTCTCAATCTCCATTGTTACTGTTCATCAGCTCGCTTCCTTTCTCTTCATCCAAAAGTTCTTCGCTCCGATCGTCTGAATCGCGCTTCGAAACTGAGTGCAAATTCCCCCAAATTCCACAGAATTCGAACCTCCGCGAACTCGAACAACCAATTGACGCTTAGAACTTGCAGGAATTGCAAGACGCAATTTGACCCCTCCCTCAATCATCCACGAGCTTGTCGATTTCACACTGCCCATTTTGGAGGTAACGCCCCAAGTTATTTGTATTTCTTCCAATTTCATCGCCCCATTTTGTGTTTCTGTTTCTACAGTTTGAACGTTGTTGCTTAGCTCTTGGTTTATCTATGATTTGTAATCCCTGTTTAGTTAGCTGTTTGATAAAACTGGAAATTTAAGGTTTATAAGAATTTCTCATCAATTAACTTTTGGTACTTGTTTAATTTGCTTCAATTGCTTGCAGATATCTACTCATGATGTGAACAAACTAAACATGTGTTGTGTTGTGATGGGTCTCTGCTACATGATGTACAAAAATCAAATGATTAGGAGTAAAATAGTTTTTGTTGCAAAGTTAGAAATATAATATTTGAAAATTTAGGAACTAAAATCGAATTAAGTTAAAATTCAGGGATACGAAACTACCATGGTTGACCTAGTGGTGAATAAGGGCCACCTAAATAATAAATGGTTTAGAGGAAATAAGTTAAAGTCATGTGGCCACCTGCCTATGATTTAGTATCCTACTACTTACCTTGACAACTAAAGGTAGTAGAGTATGGCGGTTATCTCGTGAAAATAGTCGAGGTGCGCACAAGCCGACCTAGACACTCACAGATATAAAAAAAACAAAAAAAATCAGGGTTGATTCAAAAAACATAGAAATTACTGCTGATATCCTACAACTACGAGTTACCTTGACAACCAAATGTAGTAGGGTCATGCAGGTGCCTTCTGATAATAGTGTCTCCTCATGGATATCAAAAAAGCAAAAACAAATAAATCAGGGATACAATCACCTTTGAATGGAATTTCTGTCTATTTACTACTGATGACTTTCTTGAACTCTGCAAAGAATGACCATCTGTTTTTCCCTTTTTGTTGAGTTTCTTTAAATAATATCTTCCAGCACATATCTTTAAATCTTTAACATTTGAATGTCAACCTTAGCTATCAGTTACTAAAAAACAAAAGCATAGTGTCAATGCCTTCACAAGATTAAAATTATGTTACGAGTGTTAATGTGCATGAGTATTGGAGGATTAAGTGCTTAGTACTGAAAAATCTTTCCTTTGTTGCTTGTTTATACACCTGCAAGTTGAAATGTTAGACATTGTGCATACTTCAAACCTTATGTATAACCAAATAGATGCCGATTGATATCAATCGAAAGAGGCGAAGGTTCGGGATTGACTGTGAAAACTTAAAAATGTTTTGTTTCTCTTTTGTATCTGAATGGTTTTTTGGACAATGTGAAGATTGAAAACAGACTGGAATTCAATTTACTACTTCAAATCATTCTGGACTTTTTTTCTGAAGGTCCAAGTTCCAACTTCTGGAGTCATTATTTGGCTCCTAGTCAATAATGTAATCCATTCCTGTTTTCTTTCTTTATACAGGTGAAACAAAAAGAAAGTTTGAAAGTGTACACACAGGAGGAACAATGGACACTCCAGACTCTGGCAAAGTTCTTCAATACTGGCATTGCTGTGGGTCTGAGGATCCTTTCGATCCGGGCTGTACTGCTGCCCCGCACTCGTCCTACGATGATGATTAATACCGTAAATCGAAAACCTTTCTCGAGCCCCCTTCTTTCATGCAGGACTCTTAAAAAAAATTCTTCCTGAAGTCATGTGTACAAGTGTACATATTCATATCCTATCTGAATTGTTTATCTACAGCCATTTTTGGGACATGTATATGTGTATGATGTATATCATTGTCAATGATGGCCTAAAATGTTTACTTCTGCAAAAATCCATCTTACTTTGCTATTTCTGTTTATGGGATTTGCACTCTGATGATCCATAGAGGGTTCATAGGAAAATTGAAATTGATACTTTTACAAGGGTAGTGAAAACATTGGTGTTATATTATGTCAATGAAGAGTCCATTTTCAGCATCTTAGATTGTCAAGGAAAGACCATTAAGGAGCTAGGAGCTATGAAATATGGTTATTGATTATCTTCATTGTGTTGAGATGTTTTTTTTATTTTTTTTTTAGTTCAACAAATATGAGGATAGGGATTGAACTTTCGACCTCATGAGAAGTAATACATGTCTATTACCGTTGAACTATATGATCACCTCAGCAGATGTTTTTTTAGTTGGATGAGAGATTTTATGGCTATGTTGGAGTATTTTTCTCGTTACATTTTAGAATTTATTGAACATGATTTTGAGTGATCATGTCTCAACCTGTTGAGACATTGTACCCTCTGACAACAAAATTAGGTGCACAATTTTTTTGGGTTCAATTTAACATGTAGGAGTGGAGATTCGAACTTCTGACCTTGGTCGAGGGTACAATATTTTAACTAATTGAGTTATGTTCAAGTTGACATAATTTTAAGTAGTTTGTTAGTTGATTGTCGGTGTAATTTATTAGTTTTTTTTTGGTTGGAGGAATTTTTAAATTCATCACTTATTAAATTTTAGGGATTAATTATAGAAATTGAAAAAATAAGGCCAAAATTTACAATTTTTTCTATTTTTTTTCACTGTATTCTATCAATAATTTGTTTAATAAAAAAACATGTTTGTTTTTTTATTTCCAAAGTTGAGATTTCATGTTTCATGGATGTGATAATTGAGTGGAAGTACTTAAATTAAATTACAAAATAATTAACTATACACTCAAACGAATAAAAAAAAAGGTTGGTTGCACAAAAAAAAACAATCAGGTCCAAAATAATTACAAATTTAGCAAAATTTTAAAATATTTTGCAAATATGTCAAAAAATCAGTGGTTATCAAGGATAGACTCTATCGTTGATATACTTTTATCAACTAAACTTCTATCAGCGATAGACCATACTATCAGCCAACGATAGACCATAGTATCAGCGATAGAAATTGTTATATCTGCAAAAAAAAAAAAAAAAAAAAAAAAAAAAAAAAAAAAAAAAAAGATAAAACCAATTAAACTAAATCAAAACAATCAAACGGTTAAAAAAAGGAAAATAGAAATCATTTTTGGAAAAAATCGCAACAATTTCAGAGCAAATAATTTATGGACCGTTAGATCTTGTATTTCCTTAATGGAAGGAACGATCCGATTGCCTTTAAATTTAAACGATCAATTCATCTCTCTCACTCTCACTGTTCTTGCCCGCCAAGTAAACCAACGATCAGTTTCATCTCTCTGTTTTTCACTGAAATTTTCAGCCATGGGAAGAGGAAAATTGAGGTTGAATCTGATGCCGAATCGAAAATCTCGAAGCTCAACGTTCAAGAAGAGGAAGAACAGCTTGATGAAGAAGGCTTACGAGCTCTCGACGCTTTGCGACGTTCGAACCTGCGTTCTCATCCACGGCCCTGCTTCTGCGCCGGATGAAGATCGATCGCAATCGGATGTAGAATTTCACATCTGGCCTCCGAATCGCAGCGAGATGGAAGGTATGATTCACGCCTACAAGAACAACAACTGTTTGATGCAGAAACGGAAGTGTTTCGATTTGTATGATTTCTTCTCGGATCGGAAGAGGAAAATCGAAACGGAGATGTCTAAGATTCGGGAGAATGTTGAGGAAATTCTGTCGCAATACGAATTGAGAGAGTTTATGGATGGATTGAATTCGAAGATTGATGCCGCGAGTAGTATGATTGATTTCATGGAAGCTGTTGATTACGATAATTTGTTTGGTGATCAGGATGACCAAATTGTTCTTCCTCCTCCTCCTCCATTGATGCCATTGCCATCAGTTGAATTTGCAGATTTCCCAGAATCGTTGATTAGCCCTAACAATAATAACGGAGATCAAATTGAGTATAATTTCGAGCATCTTCAATTGCTGTTGGAGGAGGAAGATGACAACGAGTTCATAAATCTGATGAACAAGAAGGTGATTGATTATAGCAATAATCATGAGTATTTGTTTATGTGCGGGTAAATTCTCTCTAATTTTACATTGGAATTAGTACTAAACTAACTAATTAATAGTCTTAATGCAAGTTTTGTAAATTATTCTCTCATTTTCCTTTAAAGTTTCTGAGTTACCAATAACAATAGCATTCTTTTCTGACTAGAATTTGGTTCATTAATTTGTTGATAACTCTTCATTAGTGATATTACTAAAAATTGACACTTCTGTAATCTTATTTGGACTTCATTCACCTTTTAATACAAAATAGGCACTTCTATTGTTTAAAGAACTAATTTTTCATTTTTTTTCTTTAACTAAATAAATCAGTGAATTAAAATGTTGGTTGAAATTGTATCCGTAAATAGAAGATATCGATATAAAATGAAACCTCATAATATCAAATATGGTATCAGAGCCCATGAGCCCATGAAGCGGTCCAAAATTGGGATCCGACCCAAGAATGGTGAACTCAATGAGGCACCATCTTGAGGGAGTATGTTGAGAATCACACGTTGAAAAGATGAGGAACCTCACTCACAATATCACTCACCATATAAGATACATGAGTTACTTAATTATCTTTTATAAATATATATAGGGAAATTGTAATATGTCAATTTAGAGTAAAATAATTAAAAATATAGCACTTTTAAAAAATAATTGTAAATATGACAATTTCTATCCCAATTTAATAGTTTATCACTGATAATAGTTCATTAGTGATAGTCATATATCGAGAGCAATCTATCAGTGATAGCCACTGTCCAGTGCTCGAATTATAGCGAAAATATCAAAAAATTGCGATAATATTTTTCATCTCTTTCAATGAGAAATTCTAAGTTGAAAATGACATTCTTGAGTAAATGTGTTAAAAAAAGACTAACACAAAAGGCAAATAAGAAAGAGAATTAATGACCAAAGTCAAATCTCTTTAATAAACAAGGTACAACTTTTTTTTCCTTTTTTGAGTTTAACTTAGGGGCTCGAACCTCAGACCTCATGGTCGATAACACATTTTTATGTCAATTAAACTATGCTCGGTTTGACATAAGCAAGGTACAACTCAAAAACGGGCTGGAGAATATTTCTCTTATCAGCAAACAGAAATCAAATAGATTCAAAAGAAGACAGTGGCTAAATCTATATCACTCCTAAACCAGATGTCACCTACACCATTCTTATATAGCTACTTCCAAAACAACAACAAAAAAAAAAAAACTGCCATGCCCCATTGCCCCATCATCTAAAGCATAAGTAGGATAAGCATGTTTCGTTGGCATCGACTGTCCTGGTAGGCTTGTAGCCTTCACGAGCATATGATGGAGACGTTTGATAGCTATCTACACGAGCATACTGCGGATACGTCGTCGATATCCATCTTCCTCGAAGCATACGTTTCTTTGAATTACTTGTCCTTGTGTTAAGTTAAATTTGACCTGATTGAGAAAGTATGTTCCCATGGTTGAAAAGAAACAACCAAAGTTACTCTTGTGGCCTTGAAGGCATATTTGGTGTGAAGTCCAGGAAGAAGAGAACCATCATCTTTAAATCCGAAATCCAAGAAGAAAAAATTAAGATTACATATTTACTTTGACTTAGGTACAAATTGAAAATAGAGTATTTATAAACTATTACAATAAATGATTTATTTTCACTGTGCAATATTTTAAAGACAAAAGGTCAAATTTAAATTATAATTCATACAGATGTATCATATATCTTCAACAAGAGCGGTTGCAATAAGCGCCTCAGGCCACGACCTTTTTCTCTCTCTTCATTTCTTCTTTTCCCTCCCAGTTATCCATCTTTATTCCTAAGGGTTTCGTTCATTCCCCATACGTCCTCTTTCTTCCTCCCCCCACCCAAAAATGCCTATATCAATGCCACATGATCGCCAAGGATCAAACAATATAATTACGTGTGAAGTATATGACTAACCCAATAACAGATTTTCGTAATGGAACAAATCCTAGTTCAAACATAAGGATTTGGTTTGAACTAAGAAATTAGCACGGAAGCATTGTAAAGAACATACACAAATAAGACCCTAGGGTAAAGATGATCTTTTTGGACTACTACTCCCCATTATCCAAGCTCTCATATTTATTATAAATGGGGAAGAGGCATACCTGGAGGTGGCCATTATCAATGGATCCTTGCCCATTATGTCAATAATCATGCTACAGCTTTTAGCCCAACAAGGCAACAACCATCTGTGGTAGAGTTTGAGGCACTCGATTATTGCCTTGGTGTCCACATAGGGAATTATAATTATAGCAAACTCTTCACCCTCACTGGAAAAATGTTCACCAAGCCATTTTGCAGCAACTTTCCAAATGAAAAAGAACCTTTGTGAGTTGCAGCTTGCAAGACCTCAAAGAGGCAACTGAGTTCCAGTTCTAGTGAAGATCAAGAGAAGTGTTGCCAAAATAAGCTCTAAGAATCAAGTTGTATCTTTTGAACATTAGTCTCTTTTCATTTTATCAATGAAAAATTTCGTTTTTTGTTCAAAATAATAATCTCTTAGAATCAAGTTGTTCGAGTATCATGAATCCTCACCAGCTACCAGTAATCCTTGCACGAACAAATCCCCTTCTCAAAGTGATGAAAACGGTGTCGATCTCTCAACACAATTTGACGACAAAAAGCCTTAGAGATTAATTTTGCAGCAGTGTGACAGTCATTACATATCCTCAAGTTTTTCATTATCCTGATTGGTGTTGGTGGACTAATGTTAATTAGGCCAAATGCAATGGCTAGCTTCTCACTATGTCTAAACAGAGTACTTTCCTTCTCTTCTTCATCGACATCAAGCAAAACCTCATTTGTGTCTGGTGTATAACCTTCTAACTTTAATTTCATAGCCATTTCACTTAACATGTCCTCAATTGCATCCATATCAGGGTGTGTTTTATCTCCAGCTAAAAATTCATGAACAACTCCATTTGCTTCAATCATGCTACAACCAGGAGTTTTTAAAACCCTATGTTTTGTCATCATGCCCCTAATCTCAAGAACATCATCCCATTTCCCTTTCGAAGCATATATGTTCGATAACAACACGTGGAACCCATCATGATCAGGTTGAAGCTCAATTAGCTTCCTCCCGACCTTTCTTCCCATTTCACTATCACCATGCTTCTTACAAGCCCCAAGTAAGGCACCCCAAGTAGCAACATCGGGTGCCATAGGCATACGGTTGAGTAGTTCCTCTGCTTCTTGAAGCTTACCAGCACGTCCTAGAAGATCGACCATGCATCCATAATGCTTAATATTGGGTTTTATCTTATGATCAAGAATCATTGAATGAAAATGATGTCGCCCTTCATCTACTAAACCCATGTGTCGACAAGCACCAAGTACTCCCACAAATGTTATCTCATTAGGTGTTACATGGCATTTTTTCATATTAGAAAACATATCAAGCGAGCTTTCTACCAGCCCATTCATGGCCAACCCAAGAATTAGAGCATTCCAAGTCGAAACCCCTTTCTCAACCATCCCATGGAAAACCTCCAAGGCACTTTCAACACATCCACACTTCATATACATGTCTATGAGGGTTGTACCTAGAATGACATTAATGGTTAGACCGTTCTTTTTTATATAAGCATGGATCCACTTTCCCTGCTCAAGGGCAGCCAAGCGAGCACACGCAGATATCACACTCACTAACGTGGTCTCATCTGGTTTAAACCCATTCAGTTGCATTTCTTGAAAAAGCGAGAGAGTCTCGTTAAAAAGGTCATGTTGTGCATAACCTGATATCATAGAACTCCAAGACACAACATCCTTCTTGGGCATGGAATCAAATATGGCTTTGGCATTCTCAACTAAACCACATTTCAAATACCCCGAGATCATAGAGTTCCAAGATATCAAGTCTAGCAAATAGGCTTCATCAAACAATCTACGCGCCTCCAATATATCCCCACATTGCGAGTACATATGAATCAAAGCATTTTGAAGGTTTATATAAGATTCAATTCCAATTTTCAAGGCCAAGCAGTGGATCAGTTTCCCCACATTGACAATCAGTAAGCTTGCACAAGTAGAAAGAGCACTAACTGCTACAACCTCATCCACCATAACTCCAATTTTATGCATTCCTACAAATATTCTCATAGCCTCTTCAAACATATCATTCTGCTCATAGCAAGCAATTAATGCACTCCATGTAACCATATCTTTCTCTGGCATTTCATCAAACAGTTTACATGCTTCAACCACTAGCCCTTTCAAGCCAAACAAAACAATCATAGAATTTGAAGCAATTATACTCCTCTCTGGCATTTGATCATATATATTCCTAGCCAACTCTACATTTCCTATTTGAACATACCCAGCCAAAATTGAATTCCAGGACACCAAATCCAAAGCAGAACTTTCGTCGAACACCCGGCGGGCATCAGTCATATTCGAACAAACAGAAAGCAAATTAATCAAAGTATTTTGAACATAAACATCTGAATCAAAACCCAACTTCAAAACATGATTATGTACCTGTTTTCCTTCCCATTCCGATCGACGGATAGAACAAGCCTGAATCAGAAGCGGGTACGTGTAATTATCAGCACCCAGATACTTGGACAGCATCAATTTGTAAAGACTCAAAGAAAAATGAGGCGAATTTCTTTGAATATAAGCTCTCATCATCACATTCCACATGAAGCAATTCGTGTTCTCAATCAGGTTGAAGATTCGGCGGGTGTAATCGATGTGAATGAAGGGAAAATCCGTTGAGAATTTGATTAATCTGCTTGCAGCGTAAGTGTCCCTCATGAACCCAGTTAGAAGCATCTGAGAGAGAATTTGGTTGAATTGCTCGATGTTTTGACATTGCTTCATATGAAACTCCAAAATTGAAAGATCAATGGTGGGTTTGAAGGTGGGTTTATGAATCAAAGATGATTTAAATGCAGAAGAAAGCTGGTTCAATCTGAAGAAATTCATATAAATATTACCTTCAAACACCCACGGCTGTTTCGCAAAATGATTTGCTTCCGAAGCAGAGAGTGGCCGACCACTGCCGTGGGAGTTCGCTTAACAGGTTCGAAGATGTCCCGTCCCTTCTAGGCAAGCGACTTAAAAAACTCTTTCTTTTACTTTTAGTACTTCAAACTTTAATATTTATTTTATTTGGTCCCTAAACTTTTAAAAATATCTAATAGGTTCCTAAACTTTTAAATTTGTATCTATGTTCTTAAACTTTAAAAAACTTCTAATTTATATCTATTTATTTGGTCATTAAACTTTAAAAATTTATCGTAAGTCTTTATACTTTTAATTTTGTATTTTTTCAAATTTCTACAAGACATGCAAAAAAAAAAAAAAAAAAAAGTTATCATCAATTTTATATCTAATAGTTAAGTTTTAAATTTTTAGAATTTTTCAGGAATTTATTGAACACAAAATTAAAAGTTTGTAATTTATTAAACAATTTTATTCAAAAGACTTAATAAACACAAAAATAAAAATTTAAAGATTTATGAGACATTTTTTTAAGTTTAGTAATTAAAAAGACACAAACCTCAAAATTCAAGTACTAAATTAAATTAAATTATAAATGGTAAAAATTAAAACTATGAAGATTAGATTCTAACTTTCTTCGTAGCATAACCATGACTATGTAATTTAACATTTTTTTATATCTTTTAAGGAGTTATTAAATAATTTTTAAGGTTCAACAACTTTATTTTTGCAACGGTATTTTAATTAATGCGAGAATTGAACTCATGACCTCTTTAGTCACAGACTCAACCTTATTAGGCTCGATTTGGCAAGGTTCAACAACTTATTAAATATAAACAGGAAAAAAACACTCACATTTTTTTTCACTTCACGCACCTCTCCAAAGAGAGAAATTTGTCTATACAATAAACTTACGCACAACAAGTTAGTCAAAAACCTAGTTACAAAGATTTAAATCTCGGAACACAAAAAAAAAATCCTAACTTAGTTAGATGATGAATTTAGTAGGGTTTTGGTCTCAACATCCGCAGGTTGCATTTTAATTTAGATATAAGATACAATTTATGTCAATTGAGTTATGTCGGTTTGGGGTTGTTTCTTGCCTCCCTGTTATTTTATTTATTGAAAAAAAAAAACAGAGAAAAATGTGTAAATAAATGGTCATTTCGTTTTTGTTTTTGTTTTTTTTCTTCTAAAAATTTAATTACTAAATTGAAAAATAACTTGAGAAATTGATGAGATTCATTCGGAATTGTTAAACGGTGAATTGAGGTGTCGTTTCGTGAAGGACATGCCTTCTGTTCTGCCGTTGGAATCTCTGGGCATTTCTCCTTCTCCCGCTACATTCTACGGAGAAGAAAAAAGAGCACAAACTTTGCTTCTCTCAATCCATTTTCGCTATAAATAATCTGTTGTTTGTTGATTTGGGTTACTGAAATTTTACAAATTTTCTGTCAATCAATGTAATGGAATTATAACAACACTCCATCTCTTGCTTCCTCTTTCAAAAAACAGCAGCGGGAGGAAAAGAAGGCTCATATTGTTTGTTTCTTCTTATCGCAGAAATTCGATTCCCATTTTCGTAAGCTTCCCTATTTCTCTTCAATTTAATTTTACTCACATGATGCTCATAAGTTTTTGCCTGCAATGTGTTTGTCGAATTGCCAATGGTGGTAGTTGTTTGAAGGTTGCTGTCATTGTCTCTTTTTTTGTGCATTTTCGTTAATTTTAGATTTTTCTTCATCTGGGTTGCTGTTTTTTTGGATTTTTTCGGTTTTGGTTTCTGGGTTTTGTTTTTGTTTGATTTCCCAATGTGGGTTTTGAATTGATTCTCCTCCTTGAGTTTTTATGCCAATTGATCATTTGGTTTTAACTTGATGTCTTGTTTGGTTTTTGGTGTTTTGATTGGTCATTTTTTACTTACATTCTTACATTTTTGCAATGAGGTTTTTGTTACATCTTTTGTTTGATTGCTGCCAAACTTGAAGAACCGAACATGTTTCTAATTATGTCTTCTTGCTCAGTCTTAAACTATGAATGATAAGTGCAAACGTTTGAATCAGTTCAGAGGTCTTAGGAACTACTTTTTCGAGTCTTAAGAACGAAATGTTTATCAGAGAGCAAAATCTTACTGTTCTAACTGGGGTATTGGGGCTCAATCCTTGATTATGCTCATAGGTCCATTCCTACTAATTCTCGAGGAGGCTTTGCCCATCCGAAGGCCAATCTCCTTAACAAATGCAGATAATATTTCATTTTTAGTTTTCTGTTTTTAAAATTTAGGTTTGTTTTCTCTATATGGTTTTCACCTTCCTACTAATTCTCGAGGAGGCTTTGCTCATAGGTTCAAACCCCATATTAAGGCCTCAGTTTGATAATGATTTCATTTTTTGTTTTTTGTTTTTGAAATTTAGGCTTGTTTTCTCTCAATTTCTTTAATATGGTTTTCACCTTTCTTAAAGAAACATTCGAATTCTTAGTTTAATTCCAAAAACAAAAACAGGTTTTAAAAAACTTTTTTTTTTAGTTTTCAAAACTTGACTTGGATTTTTAAAACATTGTTAAAAAGTAGATAACAAAACAAAAAAAAACTCAAAAGTGGAAGTAGTGTTGATAAACTTAATTTTCAAAAACCAAATAGTTATCACACGGCGCCTAAGTTTTCATTTTCAACATGGGGTTTGAACCTAGAACTTTGGAGGGTACCTCCGAACATCTCAAATTCTTTTTCTTCTAAAAAAGACAACCGTATGGAGCATATGGTTTTTCATTTGTCCTGAAGAGCTATATTACATGATCTTCCTTGTTTGTCAAACTAGGATCCGTTTCTTTGATTAAATGGACTTCTTTCTTCTTGGAATTAGTTTTCTAGTCACTCCTCTATCTGAACTTCGGGAGAAAACAAGGAGGGAAATAAACATCTATAATTTTTTAGTTTTTACTTTTGGAAGTATCTATAGCATTCTGCTCAAAATAAACTTCTTAAGTGAAATAAACAGTTGCAACTGTTCTACAGCAGGAAAGTTTCTAATAGTTGATGCCCAAAAAACTGAAAAACTCCAAGGTCCCAACCTTTAGTTTCTTCTGTGCTATTTTACTTCATTAAGAAGTTGATAGAGAATCTGAATGCACACTTGCATATTTTTTTGCTTTCCACGGCACTTTTAATATTTAGATTTTTGTTCCCTTCTCTTTTCTTCTGCATTTGATGATTATTTATTTTCAGATTAATTATTATTACATTATGTCTAATTTTCAGGTAAATCTAAAGAATCTTTCTTCATTTTTTTTTAATATTTTAAATAAATAGAGAATTAGGGGTCTCATTCCTGGCATGATCGATTCAAAGTGTCTTTTCTTTCTTTCTTTTTTGCTCTTTATTTTTGAAATTATATTATGCTGAGAAACAATCTGAATTCTCATGGAAGTTGGTCACTGCAGGAAACAAAATTGGTCTACACACTTGTAAATGTTGTTTGGCTTATTTTATATTATTTTATTGATATTCATATCAATGTCTGTTGGGTCATTCAAGAATGGAGGATCATTTTGTGCTGTCGGTGGATCAGTTGCTCACTGAATCAAACCTTGAAGCTACTATTGAGAGAAAAAACCGAATTTGTCATCCTATGGCCTCAACAATTGCAGATAATATGATTTCTTCCATAGATATAGATGTTGAATCCATATCACCTTCAAGTAAACTTGTTGAGTGCAGAATTTGTCATGATGAGGATGATGAATCGAATATGGAGACACCGTGCTCTTGCTGTGGCAGCTTGAAGGTTAGATTTAGTTTAGTCAACACCAACTGGTTTCATCGATCAAACTCAGATAGCTATTCTTTGAATCCCCCTTTTTCAAATTCTATGGTTGACTAAACTGGTTTCAACAATTCTCCTGTCGACATTTTCTGCATTTAGTTTAGTATCCAACTTCATTTTTTCCCCCAAAACATTTCCCCAGGATGTTAACATGATATAAAACACTTGCTAAGTCAGGTACCTGAGTTTATATTTACTTGTTATTAGATTGAAAAGGATAGAATCAGATTCATGGCACAGATTGGGCATCCTGTGCTATACTTGGTTTCCTTTCACTTTCAAATCCTTATTCCTAGTTGTGTCCGTTTAGATGGTTCACCTTGATAATTAGCTTCCAATTAGTGTCGATAATTGCAGTATGCTCATCGCAAGTGTGTTCAGCGGTGGTGCGACGAGAAAGGCAATACAATCTGTGAGATTTGCAACCAGGTCTGTTTTTTTTTTTTTTTTAAAACACTCTTAGGGCTAAATTTATGGTAGTAAGAAGTCTTTTTTCTTCTACTGCAGGACTTTAAGCCCGGGTACACCACACCTCCCCCTGTATTTTATTATGGAGGTATTAGTTCACCAATGCATTTCAGGTATTCCCTCTCTCCCCACAA
Source organism: Herpetospermum pedunculosum (assembly GCA_028017165.1). Classification (NCBI taxonomy): domain Eukaryota; kingdom Viridiplantae; phylum Streptophyta; class Magnoliopsida; order Cucurbitales; family Cucurbitaceae; genus Herpetospermum; species Herpetospermum pedunculosum. The sequence goes on from CM051523.1 coordinate 12,968,082, forward strand.
TGCATTTCATTTCACCTGCAAGTTTCTCTACTTTATCTTGTATATTCAATTCTTGTTCATCATTTTTTCAACACTATTGATATAACAATGCTGTCATCAAATTGTGGTCTTAGGGGAAGTTGGGAGATGTCTAGTCTGAACCTGCATGTACCTGCAGGAATGCCTGATCATGAGTCTCTCGATTCTGACTTTGATGATTTCCTCGCTCCCTCTCCAAGAAGCGTATTGTGGTGCCGCATAGTTGCCGTAATTGTATTCCCTATCTCCTCAATTTACTTCATTTGCAGTTTCCTTATCTCTGTGAACAAATTTAAGTGTCACGGTTATTGGCTTTGCCTTCTGCAGATCGAAAATCATTACATGTTTTTGCCCGTTGATTCCTTTTCATTTACTTGTTAAGGAACCAATCTAATATAGTTTTTGGTTTAAATCCTATTCTGATGTCTGAACTTTCATAATTATTATATTTTAATTTTGAAACTTACAAATATTTTGTTTTAATCCTTCAACTTCTTTAAAAGACCATTTTAGTTTTTATCATTAACTATTTAACATAAGCATGATATAGATATATTTTGTTAATTTACATGAATGTGTCTACATGGACAAGTGTTTGAAGTTACATGTAGTAAGTTAAGCATGAGATTTCAAACGTTAAAAGAAGAATAAAAATAGTCCTTTATTCTAAGTGTAGGAGGTAAGATAGAATACTTAAAAGTTAAGAGGTTGAAACAGTACAATTTGAAGTTTCAGGACGAAAATGAAACTGATTATCGAAGTTCATAACTAAAATAGGATTTAGATCTTAACCACCATGGGCATGGGTTGGGCTAGTGATCAATAGGACCATGTAAATGATTAAGGGCTTAGAAGAAATGAGTTTTGGTCATGGGCCACTTACCTAGGATTTAATATTCTACAAATTTTTTTGGCAACCAAATGTAGTAGGGTCAGGCAGTTGTCCTAGGAGAATAATTGAGTTGTGCGCAAGCTAATCTAGACACTCAGAATATATACATATTTTTTTTAAATAATAAATCGACCTTTATTTTTTCTTTCTCATATTTGTATCATTAGGATAGTTGAATTGATAAAAAAAATCCCCAGTTTGAAATAGCTATCATATCTGTATGTTGCAGTTTGTCGTTCTCCTCGTTTTACGCCATACTCTACCAATTGTAATTAGTGGAGCTGGAGAGTATTCATTGACATTGTTAATGGTAAGCTCGTCGCTTGGTTTTCCGTTTCCCCTTCTACTTTTCTTCCCCTTGGCCCTCCATTGTTGAGTCCAATGAAGAACCACGAGTTGATATGTTGTATGTTGCACTTGCAGTTGCTGATCTTGAGAATTGTTGGGATTCTTCTGCCTATATATGTGATGGTTAAGGCATTTACTTCAATTCAACGACGGCGGCATTATCAGGTTAGTGATGCAGTTTAAATCCCGATTCGTTTTGTATAACATTTCGTTGTACAAACTGCTCGGATTTTTAATGGAGTTGATGCAGAATAAGGTAGAAGTATCATGTTTGATATGAATATTTGTTGGGCTATTCTGTTACAACCTTATTCTCTTATTTAACCATGTTTCTTATAATCACCCTATATTGGTGCCCGCTAGATTAGTCAAAGTGCATATAAGCTAATCTAACTTAATCGCCCTGGGCTTTTTTTAAAAAAAAAGAAAAGGAAAGAGAAGAAAAGAAAAGGCATGTTAAACACCCGAGTCCATTAATATTAAATGAAAAAAGCCCTTTTTAGTTCTTTTGGTTCTAAAGTTTCAAAATCTTACCATTTAATCCCAAAGTTTTTTAAATGCTTCCAAATGGTAAAGTTTCAATAGAAAGTTAAGGATTAGTAAAAAAGTGTCCCTGGGTCCAGTGTACTTTTTTTGGTAAAATTTATGGGAAAAGTTAAATGATTAACAAAAAAAGGAAGAAAAAAAGTGTCACTTGGTCCATCCAATTGTACTTTTTTCACTCTTCAATAGTAAGCTTTTTGTTTCTTAGAGCCAAAAAAAAGTTATGATTGTACTGTCCTATACAAGAACACCAACCATGATAAACATATGGTAGAAAGTGCATATTCCTGAAAAATTGGTTCTGGTTATCTATTCTTTTTGAGCTTGATGTCTAGTCATTTACATTCCCCGAATACGACATTTGAGTCTACTCGTATTCTTTTAGGTAGGATCCCCGTCTTCACCTCGCAACATCAGATGACGAAAGTGACTCGACGAACCATTCTCAATCGCGCTTCATCCACTTGAGATAGCAGTACATTGGCCCTCATCTCTGATGTGATAGAAACGTTGTAAAGACAAGAAAGAAAATGGTTGGAAAAAACGCATAGGTCTTCAATGTCATTTGTGGCAATGACATTACGAGTTATGAGTCTGCATTGCAATGCATTTGTGGGGAAGCAGCGGATACTTCTTTGGTTAAAATCAAGCTTTTTATGCAATGGAATCATTGGCTCACTACTTTCTTATGTATAAAGTGTGTAATGGTTAGAAAGGGATTTGATTTGTATATAATAAATATTCGGGATAAGTACACAAATAGCCACATTATGCCTATGATTTTATATTAACGTCATCCGTTCTTATTTTTATCAAAAATGTCCAACTATTTTAAGATTTTTTCATAAAAAGTTTGACTGCAATTACTTTCAAACTCTTTAACCTCTCTAACAGTTTAATAAATTAAAATAAAGGAAAACAAGCTCATTTAAGGAAAAAAATTAAAATCATAAAATTAATATTAATCACGCATCTCTCTACTCATTAAAATTGTCTTCTCTCCTCCTAACAAGACTTAAAAATCTTCCTTCGACAATATATATTCATGTATAAAATATATAAAGTTTTATATATAAAGAAATACATATATATTCTTAAAAAAAAAATACGTATAAAAATATATATTTTCTATAAAGCAAATGCATATTATCTACAAGTATATATATAATATATATGAGTATATACTCATGTATGAAGTATATATGATGGGTATATATATAGATATATACATGTATTTATTTTTTAGAAAATATCATATATGAATTATGAAGTGTATATATAAATAAATACATACTATCTACAAGTATATATATGCTGAAATGTATATATATAAGTATATATAAAGTGATCATTTGGGACAATTACTATAAATATTGCTTCAAAGATATGGATGTTTGATTATTGGTTGGTTGGTTTTTTACTCTTTTTTTTGTTTGGGCTAAAGTACAAAGTTAGTTCTAGATCCTTGAACTTTAGAAAATGTGTCTTTAAAAGTGTCCAATATATCTAATAAATCTTTAACATATTTGACATTTTTTACAGTTAATAGTTCTATTATAATTTTATGTATAATCGGATTCTAAATTTTAATTTTTATACGATAGATCCATGAATTAAAAAAAGAACGAATATGTTAAAGAACCTATAAGACGTAAAATTGAAAATTCAATGGTTTATTAGACACTAGACCCGCTTGGAACTCCCGGATTTGAGAGAATTTCAAATCATTTCAAGTTTTGGATGCATAAAAGAAGTAGGAGATTTGAAATCAATTATGATTTGAAATCTTGTTTCATTGGTCGGATTTGGTAGAATTCTAAACTTAAACAAATATGTTTCCAATTTACAGAGTTCATATCATCAATTCTTTCTTCAAGGAAACTCAATATCAATTAAGTAAACCCAACATTAATTTCTCTATTTTTTTTTTTAATTTGTATTTTGCTATTTTCTTTTAACTCAACAATCATTTCAAACTTTACCATACAATTCTTTTTAAAAAAAAAACTTTACCATACAATTTTTTTATTTCAACAAGTTTTTTTTTATAGCCAATCAAACTATAGGTGATTTTTTTTTTTACATGTTTTTTTATTTGTTGATTCAGATAAGAATATTTATTGATTTAATATGATTTTTTTTTTCTAAATTACTGTAATAAATTTTTAATTTTATGTTTTTTATTGGGTTGGTGGAAGAAGAGATCAAACAAGAAAAAAAAAAACTTTATTTTGATTCCCTTTTGTGATTAATGAGAATAAAAAAAAATAAAAAAATCAAACGCATAAAGAGGAGAAGAGGAAAACGTTTTTTTTTTTCTTTTTTATAGTGGGTCACCCTAATTGGTCCAAAAGAATGATTGACCCTGCGGGTCTTCCCAAGTCTTAAAGGGTCGACCCTTTATCTGCTAGGTGATCTTAAGGGTCAAACCCCTAACTTAAGGGTCGACTCCTTAGAGGTTTGACCATAGCCAACCCAAAGGAAGGGTCGACCCTAGCCTTGAAGGATTGACCCCTACAAGCTAATCCAAAAGAAAGGTTAACTCACGAGTAAGCCTTAGCTTCGAAGGGTCAACCCCTTAGGGGTCAATTCTAGTTGGCCTAAATGAAGGGTTGACCTGCAGGTAGCCCAAGCTTGGAAAGGTCAACCCCTTAAGAATCGACCTTAGGTGATCTTAAAGGAGGGTCAACCCCCAGGTTCGCACAAGCCCGTTCTTAAAGGGTTGACCTCCTAAGAGTTAATCCGGTTTCGAATACACCTTTTAGTTCGACCTTAGCCCAAGGAAATGAAGGTGTTGGACTCGAGAGACAACCATATCAGATAGGGTCCAAACCGTTATGCAATACCATAATCTCTCTTTTTTTTAGTATAATTTTTTGGATGCAATTAATATGGTTCATTCAATAAGTTGGTTTCAGTTACATTATATCCACTCCAAAACACTCTTGATTCTACCATCTAAACACTCTCAAACTCATACTAACTTGATCGTCGGAGTGTTGGTTGCTCATTTCTTCATTTCCTTTTGTCTTGTAGATGCAATTTGATTCCTCCAATTTACGGATATATCTTCGGACATATGACAAATATTTTCATCCTTTAAAAACTCATATCTAAATTAAAAAATAAATAATAAATAGATAAAAGAAAAGAAAAGAAATGAATTGAAAAAAGTCAAATTCACTATTTTGTTCAAAGTAGGCCACAAATCTACATGTGAACTTGCCGTTTACTTTGAGGAAGAAGAGAACTTTTACAAACAAACAAACAAAACAAAAACAAATAATTTGGATCTGTCGTTCTTCGAGCAGATCAGATCCGGCTTCAATTCATCGTCTTCATCCACTTCGGCCATCGCCATTTTCGCAGCTCAAAGGTATTTTATTATATCAATTCTTTTTTCGCTCTTCAATCCTCCTCCCTCTCCATTACTCCACAGTAAGCTTTCTGTTCTTCTATATTCTCTGTACCTGCTACTTCTGTATCCATTTCCCTCGTTTTTTTTCCCCTATATTGTTCATAGATTGATTCTTAGATGCATTTCTGATTGTTATGTAATTCAATGAAGAAACTTCTGGAATTAGAAAAGGGCTTTGTGATCTGTGTTGCCGAGAAATCGAATGTAATGGATTTATATTTGTTGGGGTTTTGTGGTAGTTGATATCAATTGTGTCTGGTTTAGCTGTATGCTGAAGGAGATTGTTCAATTTCAAGGAGAGAGTAAGATCTTGTTCTTCTTAGTTCTAAAGTTAATTAGGTGAAGTTAAAGATTAAACATGGTGGTGTGGTGGGTGGAAACATGGATCCATGGATAAGGGAGTGACCAATGTAGTTCTTTGTAATTTTTTCTTTTGTCAATTCTTGAATGTGATTAAGGAGATTCTGATGAATTCTCTCTTTCGGGATAAGGGAAGAGTGTTGTTGCAGACTTATGCTATTTTGTGGAGTGTGTGGCTCGAGAGGAATAGTAGGATCTTAGAGGGGTTGAGAGGTCTTTAGATGAGGTGTGGGAGATGGTGAGGTCTAATGCCTCTTTATGGGCGTCCTTTAATCAATTTTTTTTTTAATTATCAGTCTGGTCTTATTCTTTTGGATTTGAGTCCTTTCTAGTAGGTAGTTGATGACTCCTTTTGGTGGCTTATTTTTTTGTATGTCTTTGTACATTCTTTCATTGTTATCAATGGAAGCTCGGTTTCTCATAAAAAGAAATCGGCATGAGGAAGGTGGGGGGTAGAACTTCCTGTTTCTGTTATTGGATGGTATGCTTTCTATTGATGAAGTATTCTCAGATTTTATCTCTGATTTCTGTCTGTCTACCAATGAATATTGAGCGCTAGCATATTGTTGGAGGGTTGACTCCCTTCCAGATAAATGGTTTCCCATCTATAAATTGCAGCTAGTTCTTAAATTGGTCTTTAACTTTTTTGAAGATGAATGGTTACCGTTTCTTATCAAAAAAAAAAAAAAACTTTCTTGAAGATGATTATGAGTGTGAAAGATACTGCGAGTTCATTTGCCCCTGACTTAGAACTAATGATTCGTTAAATTTTACCTGCAGGCTGCAATTTTATAATTATTGGAGCTGCTGATTAACTGGTATTTACTAGTTAATCATGTCTGAGCATATCAAAGAGACCGGACGAGTGGATGGAGATGGACATATTGGATCTGCAGAATCTACGTCGTCATCTCGAAAGGAGGTTTGTAACTTTATACATAAGCATTTTCAATAATAACGTCCAAATTTTATTACAAATTTACCAATTTGTAGAAGTTGGTAACTGATTTTCTCTACAGGAGGAAGTTGTAAAGAAAAAATATGGAGGAATTGTTCCCAAGAAGCCACCACTCATTTCTAAGGTGATTTTTCTCTGTCAAAATTAATGTATTCTTTCAGTATGATTTTCAATGAGATCCATGCATCCTTCCACATGGGTGTCTAAAGCTTTTGAATCTCAACTTCAGGATCATGAACGCGCTTATTTTGATTCTGCTGATTGGGCCTTGGGAAAGGTATTTCTATTGTATTCTTATAACGTCATTTTTACTTGAACTCGAAATCGTTTGGGTTCATGAACGTGCTTAAGTTTGTTCAGTCCATTTGGACTCGGTGGCTGAATTCGTTTGAGAGATGCTCCTGGGTTCGCCGTTTCGGGAGAAGGGCAAAATTTTATGGCATGCTAGTTTCTTTGCTATTTTGTGGGGAGTTGGATTGAGAGGAACAATAGGGTTTTTAGAGAGGTGGAGCGGTGTTGTGATGAGGTGTGGGAGGTGGCTAGGTTTAATCATTTAATGCTTCCTTGTGGGCGTTGGTCACTAGACCTTTTTGTAATTATGGTCTTAGTTTGATTTTGTTGGATTGAAGGCTCTTCTTGTAGTTTGAGGCCCTCATTTTCTTGGGCTTGTTTTTTGTATGCCCTTCTATTTTTTTCATTTTTACTTGATCTCGATTTGCATAACTTCACCAATTGGCTAATATATTCTCCATATTTTGGCTAATGGCAGCAAGGAGTTGATAAGCCTAAAGGACCTTTAGAAGCCCTTCGGCCGAAATTACAGGTTGGTGAATAATATCCTTGTGGTGTTCATCTCAAGTATATGACCTTTGATATTATTTTAGGGTAGAGATCTTGAGTAATAACACGTGCTGAACAGAGTGGTTGTCCATTTCAAAATTTAGACCTTGACCACTTGAATAAAAGATTAGGGCATAACAGTTTTAATTTCCATTTTGTTTTCAATTTTCTAATTTTAGTATCTAGTTATCATATTAGAACATGAAACTTTTTTTTCCTTTTAAAGCAAAAAGAGGAATAAAATTTGTCTTGACTTTTATTTTTGAGAAATTTAAAACATCATTTTGGTGCCTGTAATTTGGAACTAGTTCTATTTTAGTCCTTGTACTTTAAAATATCTAAATTTAGTCCTTGTACGTCTCATGTTTACTTATGTGATTGCAATTTTTTTTTTCTCTGGCATAGCCAACACAACAGCAAACGCGATATAGGAAGTCTCCTTATGCTCCATCAGGCGAAGGTATGCTCAACTATTGAAGCTTTAGCTGAAAATAATCATGAATGAATGAATAAGTTTTTGAACTTTCAAGGTTGTATCTATCTAGTCCTTAAACTTTTAAGGTTAAATTACAAGTTTAGTCCTTGAACTTTCATGTTTGTGTCTAATTGTTCTCTAAACTTTAAAAAGTATCTAATAGGTCTCTTAAACTTTTAATTTTGTGTATAATAGGTCTTTGGCATATTCAACAATTTTTTTTAATTTAACGAATCTATTAGATATAAAATTGAATTTTACTAACACAAAATCGAAAGTTGAGGACTTTGACACTTTATAAAGTTTAGGGACCTATTAGACACAAAATTGAAAGTTTATGGACATAATTGACACAAACTTGAAAGTTTAAGGACTAAACTTTTAATTTAACCAATTTTTAATTACGTCTACTTGGCTTGCCGACTATATTATATAATGATTACGTGGCAAGTTGATTTTCAGACAATTCCAAGCAATTGTCGACTGTAGTAGTTAATAGCAAAGATCTATTAAACATAAAAATTGAAAGTTTGGCTCTCTTGGATAATCATTTGGTTTTTTTTTGTTTTTAATTTTAAAAATTAAGCTTACAAACACTACTTCTAGCCATGAATTTTTTTATTTTTTTTTGTTATCTACTTTCTACCAATGTTCTAAAAAACTAAACCAAGTTTTGAAAATTAAAAAAAAATGCTTTCTTTTGGAATTTGACTAAAAATTCAAACGCTTCTTTAAAAAAAGAGAAAAATTGGAGGAAACAAGCATAAATTTCAAAAACAAAATGGTTAGCCGTGGCCTTAGCAACCTATTAGAAGCTTTTTAAAGCTTAGAGATTAAACACAATCCTATAAGTTCAATGACCTAGTAAAAAGAATTAAATATCTACAATCTTGAAAGTTCCGAGTCCAAACTTATAACTTGACCAAAAACAAAAGTTGCCCGTCCATTCTCGACAACTCTACGGTACTGATATGATCGCGGTATATTTATTGATGCAGATGGAGGAACTGCTCCAAATGAATCGAATGAATGAACAACTGCTGCTTGTGCTTGTTAGGTATGAGTATGAGCAATTTTCTTGTGTTTTTTAGAATACAATTGCTCAGCTTCAGGATCTGTTATTATTGTGCTTCATTAAGAATATCTATTGTTTGTAATCTATTGTTTGTAACTACATTGAATCTATTTCATATTTGTCATTGATGACTTATATTATGATTTATTTTATGAGTCAAATTCAAGAATGTTTTTGCAGATTTGTGAGATCTTGTGTATTACCACCTTTAGTTTAATTTAATTTTAGTCCAATCATTAAATTCATCTTTAACTTTAAAAAGTTTCTGTAACATTTAGGTTCAAGATTGAATTTTGGAGTATATTTTTATTTTTGTTTATCATGTTTGTTACAAACTTACATTATGTCAACTTAGCTAAAATTAACCTAATAGATATTCAATTTCCAATTTTTACACCTAAATTGTTGTATCAATTTTCACGTAAACTTTCAATTTTTTTTAAATTGGACCCGAGACTTAGTTAAATGTTGTAATTTCTATCCTCTTTTTAATTTCATCTAATTCACCCACTAATTTTAACAAAAGTCAACGTATAAATCTTCTTAATCTCACTAATTTCAATGATATCGAATTTTGCATAAATTTAAGATGAAAATTAACAATTGAATAACTTTTGCCAAAAATTCAAATTTTAGCAAAAAATAAATTAGCTATATTGTCTTTTTTTCTTTGCATACATTTGTTTTAAAATTCATTGAAAATGAAAGCATATGAAAATACTTTTGTTTTACAAATTTCAAACGACTTATCATAGGGTAAAGATGACAACACTTTTTCAAGTTTAAGGTTAAAATCATAACACTACTTAGATTGTCATTTGATGAAATTAAAAGTTTAAGGTAAAATTAATACAACTTGACAAGTTTAGGGATAAAAATTGATTTATTTTTCCCATATATTAAGAACCATATAAATATAGATTTAATTTAATTTTTTATTATTATTTTTTTTTTTTAATTTTTTTTTTTTTTGTTTGCAATGGTAATATATTACGATTTATTGTTAGTTAAAAAAAAAACTCTATATGTTGAGTGCTATTTGATACTAGTGAATCCTAATAGTATAAATCAATATACTCTAAGGATCCATTCATTGAATAATGAATGAGAAAGGGATGGAATGTGATGAAAAAAACAAAACAAAAAAAAACCTTTGAAATTAAATAAAAATTTCCATAATGTGCTTACTAAAATTAGGGAGGGGAAAAATCATTTTTTACCCTAAATTTTTTTAGGTTGTATTAATGTTAATCCTACACTTTCAGTTTCATCAATTTATACTTCAAACTTGGTAGATTGTATCAATTTACAACTTCCGTTAAGTTTTAGTTTCAATCCCCATTAGAAATGTTTCTCACACGTGTCAAAAGTCATGTGTTGCTTTATGATACATATTTATTTGTTGAAAAAAAAAACTTGGTGAATAATTTTTTTTTTTCACTTTTGATCTTTGATTCTTCTGGTTTTTTCATTTCATTAATGGAGGGTTTTTCAATTTCAAGGCATGATTCTACTCGATCTATCGACTTTTGGAAGAAACAAAGCTTATTTGCACTAGATTTGGAGTACTCTCATTCTTGAATCGGTCCCAGTATTGGTTTGTTATTTATTTTTTTTTTTTTGTCAACCTCGAGCTCGATTTGTTATATATCTGCAGCGAACGCAAGAATTTCGAAAACACCCTTGTCAAAATGTATGTCATTTTCCTCTCTGGTATCAGTGTCGCCTTCATCCTTCGTGAGACCGCTGACAGTGCCGACGAGGTCTAGTTCTTTGTTGTCGTTGTGTCTGTCACCGCCTTTCATGTTCGCGCTCGCATTTTAGCCAAGCTCAAACTCCTCACCATCGAAGTCGGCGAAATCGGCATGGTTGTTGCGTCTTCAACGACATTGCCTCCTGAATCTTGTTCAGATTTGTGATTTTCATGATGATCGTGACCGAAATGATTTAATTATTTTTTTTTTGTATAAAATATATATATATGTGTGTGTTAAAACCCTAAATTTAGAGAAACTCTAAACCAAGACTCCATTATTGAAGCCTTATGTTGATTGCAAAAGATTGAAGCCTTATGTTTTTTTTTTGAGTTCATTGGGGGTGGGGAGATTCAAACCACAGGCCTCTTGATCATCAAGACATACATATGTCAACTGAGCTATGCTCGCTTTGGCAATTGAACCCTTATGTTGTGCACATTGTATGAAGGCCAAGAATATCACACACCCATCAAAATACTATACAGCCTTTTCAACTTAGGCTACGTTTAATTCTCTCAATCAATGGTAATTCTGACATGAGACCCACATTTATTATGTTTGCCCATTCATTCATCCATTTTTTGTTTATTTTTTCTATGTTTGCCCATTTCTCTCTCTTCCTTGAAATGTCAAAGAAAGTCATGGTCATCCCCTTCACCTTCTTCTTCCTCTCTTCTTCTTCCCTCCTCCGGCCAACCACGTCGCCGCCCACTTACTCCCGTCAATCTCGTTGTCGCCGCCCACCTCACCCCGGCCCACCAATCTTCTGCTTATACGTTAGAAATTAGTTTTCTTTCCCTCTCTCTTTCAAAAAATCCCTTTTTCGTGTTTTCTTTTTCTTTTAACAAATGCTTTCACGTCTCATCGCCAATCTCATTTCTCTTTCTTCTCCATAAGCTTTTGAATTCAAAACTTTAGAGAAAAAATAAACTCATTTTGATATAAAATATATAAATATATATATATATATATATAAAATAAATAAATAAAAAATAAATTGTTGGTATTGAATAAAAGATGAACAAATTGTGGAGAAAAAAAAAGAAACTCAAGTACTGTAATGTTGAAACAATTGAATATTGGGAGTTGTTTTTTTGTGAGGAAGAAACAGGAATGGTTAATGGAGGAGGGAATAGATTGAAGCTCCAATGGTGAAAAACAAAGAAAGAAAAGAGAATAAACAGAGAAAAATGAAGATTCAGGTTAAAAAATGAGTTTACAAGTATCCACACGAGTCTGCACACGAGTAACACTCAGATAACGAATCAGCACATGATTCTGAACAAGCTTAAAGCGAGAGGGTATTATGATAAACACATAAATGATTAAGTGCAAGTAAACACTATCAATGAAGCCTTAATTCATTGCGATTGTTGAGAAAAATCTCTTACGGTGTAGTAAACATGACCTTAGTGTAATAGCGACATCGTTAGGTAGCTTCACAATTATTTGTTGCAAGTTTGTAACTAACACGATTGTGTGTTTCACATCAGCATCAAAAGTGAGCATAGTTCAGTGATACTTGACATGTACTTCTTCCGTTGTGATCGAAAATTCAAATCTCATATAAGTTATATTTAAAAAAAAAATAATAATAATAAATTAAATGAGAAATGAAGATACGATAATATCTATCAAAAATAATTTGTTAATGATTTGATATATCAATACTCAATGTCAAATTACAAACTTGTTCAATTCGGGCAGGCACAGTGATTTCGTATTGAATAATCGAATATATTGAAATCCTGAAAAAGGCATTGAGCTCTCAATATTACACTGACATGAAGCTGCAATTCAGTAATTTTCCACTCTACTCCCCACTGTAATTACATCAGTTCCCTAAGCAGAAGCTAAAAAAACTTGAAAATGGTTCAAAGTTTTACACAAACACAAAGTCTTGTGGTTTTCAAGCAAAAAACATTGACTCTTGGTGGGGGGCAAACTGTAGTAGGCTCAAACACTACAAATCCATACATTTTGTATAACATACAGAAATGACTTCAATCCAAGATGACCAGCTAACACAATCAATCAATTTCTTAGAAATGCCACTGTGGCAACCCGAGATCCCACAGATCCTCCAAAGGTGAATGTCGGGTACGTACGAACATGGCTGAGGTACTGAAATGTAGGCAATTCTCTTTGTGTTTCATTCGACGACCCGGGTTCCGTAAAGGAATTAACCCTTCTTTGATTGAAGTTCTCAACTTCTTGCACAAGTTCATCTTTTGTACTGTTGCAGGAAGTGATCACCTACAGCAATTACCGGTGGGGCAAGTCAATGTCTATGCACTAGCTCTAAGAGAATGAAATATCAAATATGCCAAAGAACATAAAATGTAAATGAGAAAATTCGGGGAAAGAATTTGTTTAAAAAAAAAAATTGATGGCCGTGAGTGTTTGGGCAGCTCACACGCATTTCATTAATCTCACAAAACTATTAGCAAGATGCTACAATATTTGGATGTTAGAAAACTCATAGGATTTGAACTCTAAAGTACTTGTACTTGATCACTTATCCCATAAAAACGCTGGGATACGGATAACTCAGGGTGGTTAACGTTATTATACTTTTTTTTTTCTGCCAGATCGGTGGGAGAGGGAAAAGAAAGGCCTTACCAATAGCCCACCCGGAGCCACCAGTTTCGATACCGACTCCCAATACATGATCCTGGAAATAATAAAAAGGAAACAAGATTTTCCAATTACTTCGACCTTCTATAAAGTAATATCTAACAAACTGAAACTTGAAAATCACCAATTATCTATTTATTATGAGCATATGCCGCCCATGCTCTATGCGAGCAAGCACCAATCCAATGAGAACAGTTCATTTTTTTTTTTTACAAAGAACCGAACTTTCGTTGAGAAAAAATCTCAATGAAAGAAACAGTTCATATACAACTGTCTGTATTAAAGGATGCCTACATTTGCTTATCGTTACCTTTTAACAGGACCATCTGGATGCAATCCAATTGCATCTAAAGTCCCTTTATCCACAACGAGTTGAAATTTCCCTTCCAACTTTGTCTCAAGAACATCATCAACCTAAGCCATGTAAAACAATGCAATTATGATGATCGCACTACATCATGCGAAACCACAACAGTGCTAAAAAAGTTTAAAAAAAATCATGTTACTCCGCGATGCATAACTGCGTTGTAAAATATTTCTAAATAACTAATAAATGACATACTTTACTATTTCCTGACTAATCATGAACCAATGAAGTGTTATGCTTTAAAATTTCTACATACATGCCCATACTAATACACTTGAAATAAGACACGTTCCACAAATAGTAGCACAAGGGTTGAGTTGAATAATTCTAAGAGGTTGCTATAGCAAATGAGTTTGTAACTTTCATGCTTGTAAAATCTCTGCTTCCACTTGTTGCAGATTTTTTATTTTGATATCTGTGAGGGTCCGGGTCAGTTTGCGCGCACCTCGACTAGTCTCACGGGACAACCGCCTAGCAGGATATTAAATGGTTTTTATTGTTTACGATGCTACAAACTTCAAACTATACCCTACAATGCTTGATCGTGGAAATTTAATAACCCAATTATATAGCTCAAAAAGGCATCATAACCAATGATCAGCTAGTATGAACCCAAGGGCATTTAACAACAATACCCATTTATTTACTTGAACTTTAAAAAGTTTCAATTATCATCTCTAGACTTCAAATCATGCTTGCCATCAATGGTTGACGAAATACAGATGTGACAATCATTTCTGGAAACTTCGATGCAACATAATCTGACAAACAATTGGATGGATTTAAGAAATTGACTAAAAAGGTAATCGCCCAACTCTATTACATGCCCAATCCATCTCCCAAATCTAATTTCTCAATTACTGCACTTACAAAAGAAAAAAGGCTAACAGTGAATCAATTTAGATCAAATTCTGAAAACTAAGGATTTAAAAGATTAAGACTGGAAAACTTAAGGATCAAATAAACAAAAAGATCTTTACAAAAAAAATAATAATGATAAATAGACACAAAGTTAGGAAAACATTTATGGTAAAAAATCTAATTTACCCTAAAATAAATTATCAAATCTAATTCGACCCAATTACCTGCTCTTACATATCTATGACTAGCTGCCAAATAAGGTTACCTAAATTTCGAGATGAATAAGGTTACCTAAGTTTCAAGATTGACAATGGCAATGCATTACTGACATTACATGTGCCACATAAGTCACATGCCCAGTAAAAATGTGACAATCGTTCAGCAAACATTTTAGTTCTTTTTTAAAAAAAATATCAGGAACGTATAGGGAAAAAAAGATACATATTCTGACAAAAAAACAAAAATAAATCCCCAATTTCCAAAGTCCAGAAATACCACCAATTTAGTAAGTAGAAGGTAACTATGTTCCATGCACATCCAAGAGAGAGAAACTGAGAGAGAATAAGTTGGTTAATCAAAATATCATCGTGCCAAGTCATACCAAAAATTTAATATTGGAAAAACCATCTCGCTCCGCAAGACTTCTAGCAAGATCTACTGCCCCTTCACTATAATCAGTTCCTGTCAAATTAGAGAATCTGCAAGCAAATGCAAGATGACAATCAGTAAGTACTGATCAGATGCTATTTGCGATCTTGTTCATTCTTTAGTAACTAAAATCTTTCAGCTTTTATGATTGAATTGAGCTCAAAACTAGAGCCTATCGCTTAACAATACTGGATAATTGGGAACCAATAACCTTCAAGTTGAGTGCAAAAGTCTTAATCATCTAGATTAGCCCTTAAGTTGCCTACCCGTGAATGCTGCACGCGCGCACACACACACACTAAGAATCTATTTCATTGGAAAAATGAAACATACAAAATGGTAGAGAAAAAAAAGCCCCAATCGTAACGAAGGAAAATATAGATGACTTTCCCATTGGCACAAATAGAAGCTAAAATGTAGTTAGAAAAAGAATTGCTGAGTTTACACGAAGTAACAGCTGCAAAAACTAAGAAAATAGGAAGAAAAAAGAGGGGGTGATTCTTTTTCTCCTCATCCTCAAGAGCTCTCTTTTGTTTCTTTCATTCCAAAAGATCCACATATGAGTTTAACCAAAGTAACTTTGCTCTTCCTTCGAGAGAAAGCCCTCCAAGAAAAGCAGGCAGAAAGGCTGGAAGTTATTTGGGAAGGAAGTCAACCAAACAACAAAACCTTCAAAAAGAGAATTATTTTTCTTATATAAGAACCTTCAAACAGAGAATTCAAAATTCTCTGTTGGCAATGAGTATCCTAAAAAAGTGAATATATATATATATATGGAATTGTAGGAATCTAGTGGCAATGAGGCTGCAAATCTTTTCTTTGGAAACCCTGCAACAAATTTCAGCTACAATTGCAGTACCTTTTTTTTTTTTTATATCTATCAGGGTTCGGGTCAGCTTGCGCGCGCACCTCAACTAATCTCACAAAACAACCGTTTGACCTTACTACATTTGGCTGCCAAGGAAACTCGTAGGATATTAAATCCTAGGTAGGTGGCCACCATGGCTTGAACCCATACCCTCTAAGCCCTTTATAATTTTCATGGTCTTTAATTTTTCTTTTTTTCAATAAAGTGCCGAATTTTCATTGATAAAAAATGAAAAAATGCAAAGGGAATACAAAAAACCAACCCCAAACAGAAGGAGCCGAACTAAAACAAAAACGGGCTCCAATCAAGCAAAATGAAACCTAAAGGGTAATTACAAAAAGACTTATCAAGTACAATGTCAGTATTGTAAAAGAATCCAATAAAGAAGTCTAAAAGAAGATTGAATTTTAAGAAACAATTGGCAAGATATAACGGAAAGGAGCAAAAATAGATAAAATTCTTTTTTTTATAAGAAACAATTTCATTGATAAAAATCATTAGCTATGATAGGACAGCTGGGAATTTTGAAGAAGAGGCTGCTCATGAAGAAATGAAGCCAGATTTTTGTTATTTACTAGAAATGAAGTTTGGATTGTAGAATAAACAGATAATGTCATCCCTTTGGAGCTCTAGAACACAGCAGCTTGGGTGATACCTGATGTCAGTTCTTCGGAAGGAAACCTCATAATGTGGAATGATTCTGAATTCATTGTGGATAATGTAGTTGAAGGTGCTTTTTTCCCTTTCTTTAGAAATCGCTTTTGAGGGATTTTTTGTGGGAGGGAATGGAAGAAGGGGGTGGGTCTTATTAGGTTAGGTGGAAGATGGTGTCAAGGTCTAGGGAGGAGGAGCATTAAGCATTGGTAAGTTGAGATGTCGCAATGAGGCCTTGTTAGCTAACTGATTATGGGCCTTGTGGCGCTTTTTCCGGGAACCTAACACTCTATAGAGATGGATCATAGTTAGTAAGTACGGCCTGCTAGTGGGATTAAGGATTTTGCAAGAAGCCCCTAGAAAGCTATTTTTCCTTCCTTCCTTTCTTTCTCTCAATTCCTGAAATGCTCGTTTGGGGATGATTCTGACACCTACTTTTGGGTGGGGGCAAACCTCTTTGTTTTCTTTTACCCACATTTATCATTTGTCTAAAATGAAGATGCATCCTATGGCTTCGATTTTCTCGTCTTTGAGCAATTCGCTCTTCATTTCTTTAGGGTTCTCTCGCCCTTTGACAGATAGGGAGGCGTTGGAGGTTGTAGCCCTACTTGGAAGAGTACCATGATTGAGGAGGTCATGTTGATCCATCTTTTAAGGGATAAAGGGAGAGTTCTTTGGCAGGCTTCTTTTTTTGCGATGTTCTGGTGTATATGGCTTGAAAGAAATAATAGGATTTTCAAAGGGGTTAAGAATTCGTGGGATGTTCTTTGGGAAAACATTAAGTTTAACACCTCCTTATGGGCAGTTGTCACTAAGGCCTTTTGTAATTATCAGCTAGGTGTTATTCTTTTGAATCGGAGGCCCTTTTTCAAAAGATGGACGAATGGGAGAGAGTAACATTAGATCACTTTCCTCTTTTATTGGAAGATGGAGATTCCAAATGGTGATATCCCCTTTAATCGAATGACAAGGTATAACTATTACTAACAATAAAGGGCTTAGAGTTTTTATAAAACGTGTATAAAAGAGAAGGAAGAAAAAAGAAGAGCACGCTTTACATCTCTATGACCTAAGATAATCTCTGTCATTATCAACTAGCTTAGCAATCAATGTTTGCGTCTCTTTGAATTGTCTAACCAATGGAGAAAAAAGAGGGTGAAAAAAAAAACACCCTTTCTTTTGCCCACTTCACTTTGGATTTTTGCCTCCAACTTGTTTCCTTCAACGGAAAAGACAATAAGAGAGAAAAGGATCTATCATCCAAAATATAATATTCGTTCTCCTACTCAATTTATTAACCAAAGCTTAAGCCTTTAATTGGGGTATCTATTACGACAAAGCTTATCCACTTGAAATAAGACATAAGTCAAAAAGAAAACCCTTCTCTTAAATGTTAGCAAGAATCAAAAGGAAAAATCTCAAAACATACCCCTCCTTGGCAAGTTCTTGAAGCAGCAAACCATTTCCCGTCCCAATATCAAGTACACTCCAACTAGTCAAGAATTTGGAATCTTGTTCAACATTCAGAGACTTAACATTATCAGCTTGATTGGGAAACCGGCCTTGAGAAATATCAGAACACAAGCTTTTTGTCCAAGAAGCAACAGTTTCCATAACTTCAGATCCGAACCTGAAGAATAAAGAAAGTATAAAAATAGAAAACTAGATAAGGAAATACAAGTCAAGTCTCTCTCTAATTCTACCCAGCCAATCTAAAAATTCTTCTTCATTTTTTAATCATCAAAGCTTAACTAGTGAATCAAGTTTAACAAACCAAATTGCATTTGAAAAAACCATAGTCCTCAGATGAATTATTGAGAATAATTATCAGGTATAGTCACCCTTTGAATGACTAATACCTAATATCATGTTCAAAAAGCGAGTCCAAGAACAGTTCTTCAATCTCTCAACGGAACTAACAGTAGTACACAGAGAGTACCAACATATAGTAGATTGACAAGGAAAAGTGATTAGAGAAAATGATCGATAGTTGAATGATATAGAAGGCCAAAAAAGTACACAAAATTGAAGTGCAGCTAACTAATAACTACGTCTTTTGCCAGAATGCCAACAGCATAATGATATTACAAAATATTAGAAAACAGGATACCTTAAGCAATTCTTACGTACCAGACTTCACCAACATGACCATGTTCACGGAAATTTGTCAATTCATCAGCATATTGAGAGTTCCAATAACTTTGGAGACCTAGCATTGATGTCACAGCTTCAGCATCTGGTTCCATTTCATCCTTGTCAGAACTGAAAATGTAACAAGTCTTATTTAGAACGAAAATACGCCCATGAAAAGAAAAAAAAATCCATAATACCAGATTAATAGTATTCTTATTTTTTAATCTGGTCACATAGTTACAAATCGGCTGAACATTACAAAGTTTTTAAGCAAATTTTTCTTTGATATCCATGTGTATGGGTCATCTTATGTGTATTTCGACTATTTTTACAAAATAATCGTCTGACCCTACTTCTTTTCTTTTTTATCCGTGGGTGTCCGGGCCAGCTTGCGCGGACCTCAACTAATCTCACGAGACAACCGTCTCACCCTACTACATTTGGTTCACAAAATAACTCGTAGGATATTTAATCTTAGGTAGGTGGTCACCATGGTTTGAACTCATTCCATTTAAACTCATTATTAATTTCACTCCTTCATTGGCCCCCATGACCGCTAGGCCAACCCACATAATGGTTACAGATAAACGTATTGAAACATAGATCTAATCTCTAAGCAAAGCAAAAAGGACACAGCTACACAACAGTTCTCCTATTCCTTCAGATTGACGAGCTAAAGGGAAAAGCAATATAAGAAATCAACCCGAAGTCCATGGGACAAAGGAATGAAAGAGCAAGAGATTGGAGAAATGATATTCTACACCTTCAAGAATTCAATATAAATGTAAAAGAAAAGGTAAACTACGCCGCAGAAGGCAGAACCATATTCATTTATTCCAGAAATCGACGAGAATAACATGATCATTGAATACTTTAGGAATCAATCTAAACTAAATAAAAGAAAAGAAAAAACAAAACCCCAAGTTCCCAAATGCCAAAGAGAAACAAAGTTTCAAACGTACTGGATTTCAACTATTTCCAGTAAGATTCGCACAATTCGAAAGAAGGAACTACGCTAGACCTGTAATCGGATGCGGCACGCAAATTCCCAGCAGATAGAGCCTCGGCAGCGTCGGCATTACGCTGGTCATCGTCGAGGGTGCTACCATACTCGCTCTTGATGGACCAAGAGTCAGCGGCCACTGATCGATCGTCGTCGGAGACTAGATCGACGGCGGACGGAGCAGCCCGAGCCTGCTGCAACAACTCGGCATCTTCCGGCGTCAATCGAACCGCAGCCATGATCGGGAAAATGGAAGGAAAAAAAAACCCTAGAACAAATCTGAGGAGTGGGAGTTGAATCGGAAGAACCTTGGTTGGTACGACACGGAGCCGATCACAGCGGAGGGTGGATCGATCTTGTGATAAGGCGTCAAATTTGGGCTTTTTTGCAAATATAGTATAATATTGATGCTGTTTTTATTTTTATTTTTTTTTTAAAAAAAACCTTAAAATGAGAATTAAAATTTATCTTAAAATTACATTAATTGGATAAGTTTGAATCAAATGGATCGTTTCTCACGTGGATGATTTTGTGAATGTTGAGTTTTTGAACAATTTTTTTTTTTTAAAGATATTTAATTACTACAGGAAAAATTGTGGATTTTGTTTCAATTATGTCCTAAAAAGAATCTTTGTCAAAAAAAAAATATATATATATAAATGAATCAAAAAAATATATAAATAAATCAAAAAAATCAAAAAAAATCAAAAAGTAATAATTTTTATTGTTACAAGAGTACTCTTATATTCTCGTAGGTTGAATTTTCGGACATGTTGTCAAAAAAAAAAAAAAAAAAAAAAAAATTAAAAAAAAAAAATAATAATAATAATAATAAATTATTGTTAAGTCTTGAAATGAAAATTATTTCATAATTTCATATATATATGTTGGGTAACATAATTATAAATTAAATCTCAATTTAACTATTATTTATAAACTATAAAATTAATTATAATCATAAACTAAATATTAAGTTGAGTATAAACTATTATTACTTAATTTATAAACATATTTTAATTTTATGTTATAAATTTTATAATATCATTATATTAGAGTATATTATACATATTTTAACTTAACAACACTTAATTGAGTTTATAACATGAAATACTATAACTATTAAATATTTTTAAAAAAATTGTTGTTTTCAAAATTTACACATTTTGAATCACATAATCCGAAAATATTTTTTAAATTCATATTTTTCAAAAACAGGATTTGAATTGCATATCAAACTGATATTCGCGTGACTATATGAATCTGAAAACATAAAATAGAATTCAGATTGTCGGCCTAACGGGCCAAGTTTAAAAAATATACCTACTTTTAAAAAATGTTCAAAAAGATCACTATCGTTAATTTTTATTAATACTTTTAAACAAAAAAAAAATACTCATATTGAAAAATGTTTTTCATTTCTCTACAAACAAAACAAAACAAAAAAAAATATAATAATAATAATAATAATAATAATATGAGAATTAACAAATTATTAACATTTAAAAGGTTGTACTAACCATTTGACCAAAGAAGCTCAAAAAATGCCTAAATGTTGTTACCTGTTGGGTCAGATTAAAAAAAGTAAATAGGCGGATTTGGGTAGGGATTTGTTCAGTTCTTTGAAATTGAAGGATAATTTGTTGTCGTCTTGTTCCGTGAGATCGATTTTGAACTTCAATTCGCTTAAAATTCAACTACTCAAATGCTTGAATTTGACGTCAAATCGTGGGGATGAAAAATAAATTATCATTGGCCCATCTACTAACTTTTATCTTCAGGTTTGTTGTTTTTCATCGGATCAAAATTAACACTCAAAATTTAAGTTCATCTGTGATTACGTGTTTCCTTTAAACTTTTGGGTTTTCCTTTAACAATCATTAATGTAACATTAAACTTGGAAATTTAATGAGCCTTACAACTAACAAAACAGTCAGCTGAAAAAACGATAGCTAGCTAGGCTATCACGCAATGACTTTTTCGTCTTTGGGCTCGTTTCGTCAGGTTAGTCCACAACCTACTTATACAAGACAAGGTGTTGCGCGCTTCCCCTTAGCTACAAGTGGCTTACATATTTATGTAGTGGTCGACATTTCTACATGCTCCTTCTTCTGTTTTGGTATGTGAATATATGACAAATAAACAAAACTTCTCATTAATTTTCATGGAGGAAGAATGTGCATAAATAGGAGGAAGAAGAAACATTTTCTATTAAGAGTGTTTTTTTTTGTTTGAAGGTTGAGGGGTATTGATGAAACTTTAACGTCTTTTATCCAAATCTTAAGAGTAAAAATATTTTTTAACATTTTTTTAAAGGTCGGGAGTATTTTTTTTTAACTTTTTTAAAGTTCATAAATATTATCCAAAAGAAACTTTAACATTTTTCATCCAAAATTCGAAAATTTGATGATAAGAATATTTTTGTATTACTGACTTTAAAAACCATCCAACACCAAAACTTATACACAAATGATCTAACCTCTCTCTTCTCTATCTTCTTCTTTATTCTTCATTTTTTTTCTCCCTCTTCTTTCTTATCCCACTATAACGTGAGCATCAACGACCCATCTTCAACGCCTTTGACGTTGTTCATTTTCAATCTGTTACAATCATTTTTTGATTGAAGGATCAAACGTCTTCCCACACGTACGTAGATCTCAAAAAGTTAACAGAAGACAAAAAAAAAAAAAAAACATTCAATTTAGTCACTTCAAAGTTATGACATCTAAAATTTTAAACTTAAATTCTCATGGTTTTCAGGGCATTCAAAGTCAACATCCTGTAAAATTTTGCTCAATGTATAAGCATGACTGCAAATAAACATAAAAAAAAGTCGAGTGGTCGTTTAGCTAAACCGTATTTATAACGATGAAGATATGGCCAAAATACAACCATAGTGTGTGATTCGTATTTTGGTCATATCTCCCCCGGTACAAGTTTGTTTTAGTTAAATGACCACTCGTTTTTATACGTTATTTTCATGTTCTTTACAACTATGCTTGTAAATTGAGCAAGAAGTTAAAAAAATCTTCATTTTTTAATTTCTCCGAAAGCTAAAATAATCTAAGTTTAGTCTTTAAGAGATCATAACTTTGAGCTTAATTTATAAAATTAGATAATTTATTATTTTTAATTTTAATTTTGTGTAATTTTTTTAGATCTACGTGCTGAAAGGTAATTTGTTGTCCCCGAGTATAATTGATAAAATTAGATGATTTATTAATTTTTTTTAAAAATTTTGTGTAATTTTATGAGATTTGCGAGCTGGAAAGTAGCTTGTTGACTCTTCCACAAAAAAAATATCATAATCCTAATTGATTGTAGATGAGAATTTTTGTGCATTTGATTCTTTTTTAATTAGGGACAAATAGATAATTTCAAAATAAACACTTTTTTTAAATCATGTAATTTTTTTTATAAAATTTTTGGTTTTTAGGTTAATTAATACAATTAGACTTAATTTTTTTTATCCAACTGTATATAACACAAGCACCTAAAACTCTATAGATTCATCTATCTTATTTTATCTAACACCCGAACAAATTCACATGATTGAGCAATTAGAGAATTAACTCATATCCATAACCAACGTGCACTTCATATGAAATCCATATTCCACACTTTCTCGATTATAGTCAACTTCAATCCTCTATTTTAGTTCATAAACATTGACTACATGAATATTCGAACCATCAATACTTCCACTTAGTTCTATTCAATCACCAACACGACAATCAATTTTTTTTTATTTTTTTTTTAGCAATATCGTATCTATGTACTTTTAATTTAATACAAAAATCAAATTCTTCCATTCAACATCAAAATAGATCGAAGAGAGAAAGAAAAAATCGCTAATATGAGCATAGCTCAATCGTCATTTATGATCTAATGAGTAGTGACCGGTGGATGATTCAAAACCTCACCAAAAAAAAAAAAAAAAAAAAAAAAGAAAAAAAAAAAAAAAAAACTCAATTGAAATCTTGTAGGCCCAAAACGTTCGGGTTTCATCAATTTCAAAGCCCAAATCAACAGGCAGTGTGTTCCCCTACTATCTCCAATACCATGATTCCATTTCAATTTGCTTTTGAAAAAATTCACTCCTTCAAGCTTCTGTTCATCGCTCCAAACAAGTAGAAATCTGGAAAAAGCTCGGTTTGTATCATTGTATGTTGAATTAACCAGTTGCCCATCATCTTCGTTCATCTTCCCGTCCTGTGGGCTGTGAAACGGTCAGGTTTGGTTCCCGTTTCCTCCATTAGAGCCTTCATATTCAGTTTAAAGCTTAAACCTCTCTGTTACTAGCCTCATATTACTTTTTATTTGATTTTGCTCTTTGGATTCTATTTCGGAGTTATTTGTTGATTGTTTCGATATATTGATGCTGAGTTTTCTCCTCTGTAATCGTTGTCTGTTTGCTGCTCTCAGAGAAAGCTGTTGAATGCTGGAAATGGCGTTTTGTAGAGCTGCAAAACGTTCCTTTGGATTTGTGATTTCTAACAGGCTGCTGAATAACGCTAGTCGGCGTGGATTTTCCAGTTCCGCTACCAATAGGACCCTTGTTGTTGAAGGGGTTCAATATGGAAGCTCAATTCCTTACACTCATGATGCTAATTTTGTTCTTAATTCGAGATTTAGTCTGTTGAGAAGATTTAGTGGCGAAACCCCAGCCGGGTCGGACCAGATGAGTCTCATAAGGCAGCTGAGAGAAAGAACTAGTGCACCCATTAAAGATGTCAAGGCTGCTCTGATTGATTGCAATTGGGATATTGGTAAGGGATCGTGATAGTTTCTGAAACTTTCTTTTGCTTTCGGTTTCATTTGCTGATATCTAATGTTGGAAGTTAATTACTTGGAAGTACAGAAGCAGCACAGACAGAATTGAGAAAAAGAGGAAAGGTGCTGGCCCTGAAAAAGTCTTCTCGAACTGCTGCTGAGGGCCTCCTTGCTATGGCCCAAAATGAAACCAAAGCTGTTGTTATTGAACTTAACTGCGAGACTGACTTTGTTGCTAGGAATGAGATTTTTCAACACTTGGTAAGTTTTTTATTGCCTTCTTCATTTGTATGCAACATTTCCACTTGAATACGTGTGAATTACTATGCATGTAAATGATCATGTGTAGATTGTACGGGCTTCCATAGTTTTCTTCTTCAGGAAGCCTTGTTCTTTTGCTCATAAGATATCGTATTATTTTGATCCCAGGCTCTATCTTTAGCAAGGCAAGCATTGTTGTCTGAAAGTTTGTCTCATAACGTTGCTGGAACATTTGCTGTTGGACTAGAGCAATTGGAGGTAAGGTGTTTGTCAATTTTATTATTATTATTATTATTTTTGAAAAGATACCGAATTTTCATTGATAAAAAATGAAAGAATACAAGGGCATACAAAAAATCAAGCCTAGAGAAAGGACCCCTGTTAGAGGAAGGGGCTCCAATCAAGCAAAATAATGTTCAAAGAATAATTACAAAAAACCGCGTTGCTGACGCCCATAAAGAAACATGAAAACAAGCCAGGGACCAAACTACACAAGGGTCCGTCTCAGCCCCTCTAAAGGTCTGTTTCTTTCCCCATACCCCCACAAAACAACACACACCTGCTTGCCAAAGAAACTTTCCTTTCTCTCGAAACGGCGGATGGAGAAGGAACTCCTCGATCATATCCCTAAGGTCTCTGGGGTTGGCCAACTAAGGCCAGAGACCTAAAAAAAGAGATCCCAAACAACCCGAGCAAAATCGCAGCTCCACAGTAAATGATCCCGATCTTCCTCCGCCCTCCGACAAAGAATACAACAAAAAGGGCCCATCAAAGAAGACGACCTCCTCACAAGCCAATCCAAGGTATTAACCATACCTTGAATGACCTGCCAAAGAAAAAACGGAACCTTCTTTGAAACTTTCACCTTCTACAATGTCGAAAAAACCGACTCGCCACCAGGGGACGGACCCAACAAACAAAGAAAGAACGAGCAACAGGAAAACCCCACCGAAGTAAAAAATTATTGCATTCTTCTTGAATTTTTGTTACTTGGTCTCATATTGTATGAATGCAAGTAATGATGGGTGAAAACTTGCAAATATGGGTGGTATTGGTTGGATATTGACAGTTTAGGAGCCCCTGAAAAGCTATTTTCCATTATCTTCTTAGTTTTCGTAAATTTATAAATTTCTCAATTAAGGATGGCATTCACATTCAATTCTAGGAGGATCGTTTTTCTTTTATAAGAAATAAAAAATTCATTAATCGAAATAAGACGAATTGAGGAGGATCGTTAAATTGGAGATGGTCAGTCTACTTGGGTCTCTTTTCTCACATTTCTTCTTCTAAAAATGACCCTGTGCCTTGATTCTTTCATCTTCTCTAGGGGATCTTCAAGATAGCCATGTTTGACAAGAAATTATTGATTTGTCCTCTATGCTCCTGATTTGGAATTATCCTCTAGTGTACAAGTAACCGCGTCATTGGGTAGCCGAGCATGGAGCAAACATGGCCTTTACTATTCTAAGAATCATAGGATTTTGTTTCTCGAGTCCTTTGGGGTCTTTATTTGTAATTCCTTTTTCAGACCCATAGTTCCAACCCTTACTAGTCTCTCCCTTTTTGCTTAGCTGTAAGGATTCTTGGATTGCCACCATGGATACCACCACCCATCTATCTTTCAGTTTTGCCCTTTGCCTGCATCAATGTGTCCTACATAGCGTGGTATTGGAGGATCAGATTCATATCATTTATCCCTGTTTGTTTTCAAGGAAGACTTGGTCTAATTTCGGGAGGTCTTTAGGGTGCCATTGGCAATTTTAGCCCTTCATCACTCCGATCTGTTTTTAGGGTGTCATTGGCAGTTCATCATGATAGACTGTCATTATGTCTTGGAGAAGAATATATTTCATGAAAAGAGGGAAGAGGGATATCCTAAGGTCGAGGGTCAAGACAACCCCCCCGGAAAACTACAAAAGCAGTGCTTTCCAATCATTTATAATCATTAGAACTTGAGAACGCAGTAGTTACAAGAAACAATTCTTGTGGTTTGAACACCACAACGAAGTAGTGTGCTGTACACTATTACAAAAAGAATCCAATGAAATCATTATATTCTAGAAAACCTTCTGATCTTTTTCTTTCCAGATGAGCCAGAATGTTGCCCTCACTGCACAATTCCACAAAATATTAGCTTTAACTTTAAAATTTAATCCTGCTAAACTTTCCTCCAGCCATAAATCCACCCTTAAACAAATGGACTAACCCAGCTCATTTATTTGTCTGTGGTACATTTAACTAAAATGATTTAAAGTTTTCAAAGTGCAAGGTACAACGAAGGCAATAGGTCCTTTGGTTGCTTGAAGGTGAGAGGTGCTGAGGGGTCACTGCATTTAGCCCACTTGAATCAATAAAATATTTTATAAAGGAATTAAATAGTTAAATACACAGCATATTATAAATATAAACATCAATATTTAAGAAGACATCAAAATGTGTAGAGCGGAGGGGTCATTGGGAGTTGGTTTAAGAGTGTGACGCATTTCAATGTTTTTTTAAGTATACTACTTAGCTTTTTAGTTATTTTTTATCGTTTTTGTTAACCAACAAGTGGGGCTCTTGTAATTTTCTTTTTATGTACCCATTTTCTTGGTTTTGGGCCATAATTTTTGTGTGGTACGTTTTCCCTGCACTTTCACTATTCTTAATAGAATCCTTTTTTTTTGTTAAATTTTAATATAACATATACAAGTATATTTGTTCTCAATGAAAGTTCAGCACTAAAATATAATATATACAAGTAATGACAAGCAGATTGACGACTGGAAAAATCTTTTTTCTTATTGAACAAAAAAATTGAAATCCTGCTTGTAATGTCACTTGATCATTGATTCCCAAATCCTAGTGGTGAGAGTGTTCTTGATTGCAATGCTGTGAACTGCTGCAATTTCAGTGGCGATAGCTTATGCAGATGTGGTATGGAGGGCTGATAGCTTTACTAAAAAACAAAACAAAAAAAGCTTTACTCAAACAACGTCTCAATCTATTTGTGGTCCTCATAAATAATCATTTCCTCTTTGAGTGCTTAAAGCCAGATGTAAATGGATATTCTCATAATTTGACCGTGCTCCATTGAAAAACTTGGATAATATTCTCATAATTTCGATTAAAATTAGATGCAAATAGATATTTTTCTATCATTATTCATCATTTCTAATTGAATTATAGTTAAATAAATCTTATTTACCTTATCTAATCTACATTTGTATATAATGTAATTCTTTCCACTTGTCAGGGAATGAAACTAAATCTCGAACACCCAAAAATTAATGGAGAAACAACGGCTCTTAATGCAGTTACTGAAGTGGCAGGCATAATGGGGGAGAATATTAAACTAAGACGAGGTTTTTTGATGTCTGCATCTTCAAGTGGTGTTGTTTCTACATACCTCCACACAAGTCCTAAACCAGGTATTCTGATTTGAACTGCCTTGTCCTGTTTTAGGGATGGAATATATTTTTCCTTGGGTGACTGACATTCAGGTATCTGGGCTTTGAAGAGCATTCAACTTATCCTAAATGGTGCATGCATTTGCATTCAATTCCAATGGCGGCCATTTCATGAATGCTTGGAGTTGCTCCTAGCCTTCTTTTCTTGTATAATTTGCTTGAATGTTTTTTAATTTTGTGCATAGTGACAATTGGAACTTAAGACTGAATTTTTTTCTTTACGTCAATTAAATTACATTCTGCAAATGGAAAAAATAGTGTTGACTAAATTTGGTAATTTTTTTTGTCTTAACTTTCATTTTTGTGTAATTTTCAGGTTTGGGTCGTATTGCTGGAATTTTATCTCTTGAAGTCGAGGGTGGTAATTCACAGTCAGATGCTCTTCAACGTGTTGGATCAGAAGTAGCAATGCATATAGTGGCTGCAAAGCCATTGTTCTTGACAAAGGAACTTGTTGCTTCTGATGCATTAGAGAACGAACGTGAAATTCTCAAGTCTCAGGTCTGTTTCCTATGTACAATTTTTTGAGTGTTGGTTTATCGCTGGATGTTATTGTTCAAGATCTTTTCTTTTCCCCTCTATTATTTTCTTCTCCACACCCTTTTCGATTTCAATATTGCTTTACATATCAGTTGTATGCCATTTTTTTTTAGCAAGATATGAGCTTTTCAATGACAAATGAAAAGAAGCAAAAATGATCAAGGATACAAACTCTCGAAAGAGTGAAAAGATATCAGTTGTCTGTCATTCGTATTGAATTTTTATTTGGATCAGTTTGGTGATCTATTGTTGCTTATTAATGGAGCTAGTTGACACAGCACACACGAGATAGATTGGTACTGTGGCGATGCAAAATCCAGGGGACAGGGTTATTTGTGAAGAAAGTGATAGAAACCCTAGTCTGTGGCTGTGCAGCTAGAACGCAAATAGAACCCTAATTTATTCCATGGGGCTGTTCTAAACAATAAGATTATTTGGGCCATTCCTAAGGTATTAAGGTTATCTCAGTCACTCTGCCCATCAAACTCAATTGACCACTTTTGCGTAAGTGTAGTTCAAAAGCAATCAAGTATATGATGATTTGTCCACTTAAGCCAACATTAAAGTTAAAATAAACATGTAATTACTTTCAAAGGTGATTCCTGGTAAACAATCCTCGAAATACAGATTTACATATTTTAAAGAAGAGGTTAAATTATAAATTTGGCTATGTACTTCCAGGCTTGTGTTGATTTAGTTGTATTTAAGAAAAGTTTTAATAGGTCATTTGACTTTTAGGCCTGTGCCTATTTAGTCCCTATACTTAAAAAAGATTCTAATAGGCTCCTAAACTTTTAATTTTGTTGTCCTTGCCATAGAGGCTTTGTTTTTTGGTTAAAAGTATAGTGGTGTTGTGGCTCCTTCCCCGGGGTGACTCGGTCTTTTCGGCCCTTTGGAAGGTGAAGGTTCCAAAGAAGGTGGTGTTTTTTACCTAGCGGGTTTTACATGGTAGGGTTAATACCTTAGATCGGCTTACAAGGAGGTCGTCGTCCCTAGTGGGCCTGTTTTGTTGCATCCTTTGTCGGAGGGCGGAGGAAGACTTGGATCACATCCTGTGGAACTGTGAGTTTGCCCGGTCCGTTTGAGATTTTTTTTGAGGTGTCTGGCTTCTAGTTAGCCAGGCCCAGGGACCTTAGGAGGATGATCAAGGAGTTCCTTCTCCATCCGTCGTTTCGGGAGAAAAGAAAGTTTCTTTGGCAAGCGAGTGTGTGTGCTATTTTGTGGGGGTTATGTGGTGAAAGAAACAATAGGACTTTTAGAGGGGTGGAGACAAACCCGTGGGTTGTCTAGTCCCTTTGCTGATTCCATGTTTCTTTATGGGTGTCGGTGACGCGTTTGTTTTGTAATTACTCTTTGAGTGTTATTATTCTGGATTGGAGCCCCTTCTTATAGCGAGGATCCTTCCTTCCTTGGGGCTGTTTTTTTGTATGCCCTTGTATTCTTTCATTTTTTCTCAATGAAAGTTCGGTACCTTTTCAAAAAAAAGTATAGTGGTGTGTCAGCGTGTGTTCTTTTTCTGGGCTTATCATAGTTGCATTCATTTTTTTTCTTCTGATGAATTGCAACGTTGATTAGTTTGTGATATTTGATCTCTTATTTTAGGTATATCATTTTTTATGATAGTTAAATGTGATATTTATGTAATGGTTCATATGTCAGGCTGAAACAACTGGCAAATCTCAAATGGCCATAGAAAAAATGGTTGAAGGTCGTTTACGGAAGTACATGGAAGAAGTTGTCCTGATGGAGCAAAAGTTTATTGTCAATGATAGCATAAATATAAAGGTGAGGTGCCAATCATTTTCTCAATTTATATTTTCTCAGGAATCAGTCTAGTATGCTGATAAAATTGAAAATTAATCAACCCAAATAAAAAGAGGGTCTGCAAGTGTATTGCTAGTGAATGAAGAAGAGAAAGTGTGTTTTTGGTTTATTATTTTGAATTCTGATGCTTTTGTTTAAGGTTGTAAATTTGTGCCTTTTTATGTATTCATTTTAAATATTGGATATATTAGTACGCATAATGCCATATTTAGTTCATTTATAGATTTTGAAGTTATTCACAATTTATTTTGTGCTAACCACGATGGAATAAAAGGGTAAGATGTAAATTAGATATTTTTGTTGGGCTTGTTTGTTGTTTGTCCTTGTTCTTCCTTTCTTGTTTCTCAATAATGAAACTTCGGTTTCTTACCAAAAAAAAAAAAATGAAAAAAGAATAGATATTTTTGTGATTATAGATAGGTTCAAGTACTAGTAGGGACTAGCTAGATTATTAAATACTCAGTGCATTTTTCAATGCAATGGTTGGTGGATGTCCTGGGACTTCTATTGAAAAATTAGATTGTAGTGTTTATTTCCTGAAGAGATGTCTGAAGACTTTTTATTCATGTTCGAGAGAAGATAAATGATACTATCAGGCCAAATACGAGCCAATCTTAACATCTTGGTTACTATCTTCTGTTTGAGCATGTATTCACTCGTCTGTTGGCCTTGCTTTACTAGGAATGACTTACGAGATCCAGATTTGTTGTTTGAGGGCAACTGAAGAACATAAACATTTACATAATGAAAATTAACAGTCATTCTTTACTCTCGATAAAAGCTTCAAGGTTCTAATTCAGAAATGCGGCTCTAGGGTAGTAGACAAGAAAACAATTCACAATAGGAAAGGTCTTAAAGGACTGTATAGAAATGTTTGTCCTTTTTATTTTACACACACGTCCATTATTCTTGATAAAAACATTACAACTTTGTTTCTATGAAAATCATGACGGATTTGGTGATGTGCACATAAGGTAGGATTTAAACCAGGAAAGATAAAAAATGAACATTTTAAACAATAAAATCGAATAATAAATAATAATGGCAAGGAGTCCACTTTGAACAAAGATCTCTGAAGCTGGAAATTCATCGTAAATGTGTGTAAACTTTTCATTAGTAAATTTTAAATTGGATATTGCCTATTTCTTCCAAGAATGGATTATTGTGTATCAAGCATGTTATATAAATATATACTTTTCTTGGACCTCTTGCATACATGTGTTTCTTAGATCTCCAGTTTAGTTCACTGTTACGTTGGAACTATTTTTCAGACATTGTTGGATAACCTGTCCAAGGAAGTGGGTTCACCAGTGAAGATTGGGAACTTTCTAAGAGTGGGAGTTGGGGAAGGAATGGAAAGGTACACTCTACTCATATATGTCATAGTGGTCTTATGATGTATCATTCTTTCTAAATGGAAGGATTTCACTGATCAGCTATGCTTCTCTTCATTTACGTAAAGATGCCTAGTCCAGTTTGACGTGTCACACTCGTCATTTCTATGACTAGCATCCAAGGTCTTGGGAGCTTTTGTTTATTTTTAACAAGAAACAACTTTTCATTGATAGGTGAAAAGATACTAGATGTTCGAGGAAACAACTTTCTTAAAAGGAGAAAAAGAAAAAACCATAAACCGACCAAATAAAAAGGGCTTAAAACAGCAGCCCCAAAAGAAATTCAAAAGCAAACCAAATAATATCCACAGTCCAACTAAAAAGAAAAAACCCACAAACAACCAACCAAACCCTGCAAACCAAAGAACCAATTGGGAACTTTTATGAAATAAGAAATCCAAACCCAAAGTCAGGAAGGTAACAAAAGGACTTCCCAGTTGGCTATGGTGGAAGTGGAAGAGACTATGATTGTAAAAGACCTTACCTGTAGAGCTCCAAAATTAAAATACAAAAGTAGCTCTTCACCATAGTGAATGTTAATATTTCTGAAGAATAGAGAACAATTTAATATTCTTCGTCAAGCCATTTCAAGATGTAAAGGCTCCAACCCTCAGTGCATTGTCATGGAGGCATAAGTCTCTTCTGACCTACCCTAAGAGGACGCATCCCTCGAGTTTAAAAATCCAAGCCGACCTTACTTGAATAGGATCTGTTCTATAAGTTCTACAACTTTCTTTGAGTTCTAAAAAGTTAAAAAATCCGAGCCTTGTCCTGATACTTGGGGTGCATAACCCTCAAAGCCTTTAAAACATTGGTTTCAAGCCAAAATTCTTAAAGAATTTCCACGACATTGATATGTTAAAAGAACTTCTATCTTTTTAAATGACTTTTAATTTAATGAAATGCCTTTTCGAATACTGTGAGGACCTGATGGGTTTAATCTTTATTATTTTCACTGTAAATTGCAGGCTGGAAACATCAGATTCATCTGAACCTGTGGCTCAGGCTGCATAAATTTAGGTAATGCTTTTGCTATGTTATAGTGTAGTCTTAAAGTAGCCCTAGATAAAGTCCCCACCCCCGCTGTTTTTTTTCCTTGTCTATGTTATAGTGTAGTTTTAAAGTAGCCCTAGATTAGTCTAATTTGTTCTTTTTGGCTTCTCGGCATTCACTGACCAAGCTTGTCAAAGATTCTCATTAATGTTGCAAGCTCGATATTATTTGTTTTGCTTTCTATTTCTTGATTAAGTTTCTTGTCGGTGTTCTTTTAGGAGTAAAATTTACTTTTGCTCGTCTAGATATTAAGTGAGATAATTGTAATAATACTAATTGATGCACGTTGTACAGTTTACCACATTTGTAATTAGGGGGAGAGGAAGAGTAATTCTTGATTGACATAATTGATTGTTCTAGATATTAATTATTAACCGAGCCAATTGTAATAACCACTACTAATTGATTCACATTTTACATTTTGTCATATTTGTTATTGATTTTTGAGACTGTCACATTTGTAATATTGGGTCTGCATATTGCAGAGGTCTGGCATCAGCATCTTAAAGCTCATTTCCTACCAAAAATGTTCTTGGTAGTTAAGTTCCATTGCACCTCAGTCACTGCAGAAATTCTTAGGTGCAAGCATCTAGCAGGGATTTTCTCTCCCCCTTGCTTTTAGCATTACAAGGATTGTATGCGTTTTGAGCCAGAAATCCTTTTGGTAACAACACGTCTACATTTTTGTCTATCGCTCGTGCCTGATTATACGATTGCCTGACCAATAAGTTTTGAAATCTGGGTCAGTTAAGAGTTTATGTTTTTCCACACAAATTGTGCTTATTTGTTCATGAAACTATATTATCTCTAACAAGTAACAACCCCACAATATTCCAAGGTTGTTTTTTTTTATGAAATTTGTATCCCAGAGTTGGAAGAAGATAAGGAAATAGATGTAACAAGTTGTGGAGATTGTGGTTATCACATTCATGGGCCTTGAGCTTGGGAGTCCTGTTGGCTGTTGCTATGAATGATGATTATTTGGTGCTTTTGAAATGTTAGGGATCTTTATGATCCCAGTGAATTCCATGATGCATATTTTTTTAGTTTCTTTGAATTTTTCTTTCTGTTTTCTTCTTGAAACTTAAGTTCACAACCACCTCGAATTGGTCTAATGGTCAATAAGCGTCATGTAAATAATAAAGGATTTGGAGGAAATATGTTTAAACTATGGTGGTTGACTACCTAGGATTTAATATCTCGAGTTTCCTTCTCAAATGTATGTATATAGTACGTGCTTTTGAATGAAAATTTTAAAATCCCTTTTCAAGATGACGTTAAAATCATATCAAGATAAAAGAATAAGCATGGGCTTACGCATAACCCTTGCGTAAAAGTAATATGTGCTTCTTTCAAATACCTTCATTCTTAAATCTTGCTCTTATACTACTTCATTTAGTACTAAACACTAAAAACGAACTAAACATTGCATATTTAATTCATAAATAAATGAGTTTTTTATGAAGAAAAAATCGAAGAAAAAAAAATTACTTTTAAACTTTCAATTTAGGCAAGTATTGCAAAAACTTAAACTTGAAAAATGTTGCAATTTTTATTTTTTACCTTCTAATAAGTTTTTGTTTGAAAAATTGTCAAAAAAAAATAATAATAATCACATATACTTTTAATTAATTATAAAACATATGTGAGTTTTGTTTTGATGATGTTATTCAGTGGTTAATTTGTACATTAATCAAACTTATATTTGTGCAAAACTTGATGTTATAAAAATTAGTGACTTTACGAAGAAATTACATTTGTTTTTGTTAAAATTAGTGAGTGAATTGGCGGAAACTGAACAAATGGTAGAAATTGCAACACTTATCTAAGCTCATGGTCCAATTTGATGAAATTGAAAGTTTTAAATAGGGTTAAAAAATGATTTATTTCCAAAAAAGAATTATGCAAATCCCTTCACTACAAAAGAAAATGGGATGTCATATATCTTATCTTGACTTTCAATAGATGATGGGGATTAGTCTGGATTATTAGCTCACTAATTGAGAACTTCCTTGAGTAATTGTCTATGCATTAAGCAATATCAAACACTATAAAGCATGGAGTGGTGGAAGGTTTCAATTGTAAGGTCTTTAGGTGTTTTATTATTTGTCCCTAGTTAACCAAGTTCAGCTCAATTATGTATCAACAAATGTGTCTCGGCTAAAGTTTGAGAATAAAGTGATACATTTTAGGGTTTGTTTGGATTCGCTACTTAAAAAAAAAATGTTTTTCAAGAATTTTGGTTTGTTCTCCATTAAAAATGTTTTTCTTAATGTCAAATTACTATAAATGACATTATTAATAAAGAATATGAATTAATAATGTTAAATTTGTATTTTAAAAATATGAGAGACGTTGACTATTGTCGATAGTCGGTGACAGGGTAAAGTGGTGGTGGTCGTTGTCGAAGATCGATCGGAGGAGGTGATCACCAGAAGGCGACGGAGGCGTCTCTGGAGTTCTATCGGAGTTTCACTGGAGGTCGTCGGTGATCGGCCGGAAGTGGTCAACGAAAGGCGGCGGAGGTCGCCGTCGATGATCAGACTTCAGACGGAGGCGTCTTCGGAGGTCTGTCGGTGGTCGGTCAGAGGTGTCGCCGGTGATCGGTCGAAGGTCGCGGCGGTGGTCGTCGTTGTAGGTCGGACAAAGGCGTATCTGGAGTTTCGCCAGAGGTTGTCGGTGATCGACTAGTTGTCATTGTCGACGATTTGCCAGAGGTGGAGGTCGAACGGAGGTGACGTCGGAGTGGTCACTGGAGATGACCGACGACAGCAGTGCCAGAGGAAGTGGCCGACAACAATCATGGGTGGAAATTTTTTTAAAAGGTAGTGTGAGAGTATTTTAGTAATTTTAATGTATTATGAAAATTAAAGAGAATTCTCAATTAAACACCAAAAACCATTTTTTTCTAAAAATTAATATGAAGTGTTTCATGTTGATTTATTTCTAAAACTCATTCTCTAAGAATTTATTTTGAGTTGTTGTAATTATTTTTAAAATGACTTTTTTCAAAAAAAATTATAAATTT
The DNA here is from genome assembly GCA_028017165.1 of Herpetospermum pedunculosum. Taxonomy (NCBI): domain Eukaryota; kingdom Viridiplantae; phylum Streptophyta; class Magnoliopsida; order Cucurbitales; family Cucurbitaceae; genus Herpetospermum; species Herpetospermum pedunculosum. Next base: position 13,004,256 of record CM051523.1, read on the forward strand.
TTAAAATTTGTGTAAATATACTACTAGATTTCTTTTAAGGTCCTCACCAAATTTCTGTTTTGTTGAGATTTCTCTCCTATAAACTTATGTTAAATTAGATTAAAGAAGAAAAAAAAGATAATGAGAATTTGATTGGCTTGATGAAGTTGAGATTGGGCTACTATTGAATTGATGACAGGAATTTATTATTTAGGTGAGATGTTTGGTTGTTGGATTGTGGACAAAGTAATTTGAAGAGGCTCATGTTATTGCATTTACTATTCTTGCAATGTTCATGATTAATTGTTTATGTTTAGTTGCAAAATACTAGCATCTACCAAGCATATGTTATTTTTATCAACTAAATATATAATTTTGTTACTAATTTTTTGTGTCGTTTTTAAATTCACCCTCATTTTTTTTTACAACATGTGAAAAGGGAGGTTCGAACTTGAAACCTCTTGTTCATAGTTCATCCATTATGTCGGCTGAGATGTGCTCATGTTTGTCAATTTTGTTTATTATGTATAGATTTTTTCAATCACGATTTATATCACTAGCTATGAAAATAACAGTGACGTATAAATTTTAAAAAAAACTAATATTTATATATATATATATATTAGAATGCTATATTATAAATATAGAGATAAAAATTAAACTTGTAATCTTTTAGGAGTGTTTGGAACACCAACTTGGAGTTAGGTGAACTGAGTTATTATAATTTAGTTTACGTTTGACCCACCAACTATTATAACCACAGTCAATAAAGTAACTATAATGATTTCAATAGTATTTAATATTCACAACTATTATAACCCACAAACCATATTATAACCACCGACTATAATAACTCACTCAAACATCTCAAATAACCTCTTAAAGGTAAAGATGGCTTAACATGATTCTTTTTGTGAGGGCGTTAGTTGTTACTTTAGTAGCATTTTTAATGAATCTATCTTCATCGACAACAAAGTCATTTCGAGACTTCGAGTTGATAAGCTATTACGAGTAAGATTACGAGGTGGGTATGTTTTGAATTTGATAGGGTGCACATATTCTATGTCATCTTAATTCTCACACATTCTATGTTTTGAATTTTCTTCTAATACAAATATAGGATCAAAATAGTATGTTCTAAAAAAGGAAGTAAGTTTCTGATAGTCAAAAGACAGAAAATGTTTTAACACATTACCTAAGAAAGCCTTGGGTGTCTGTTTTGATAATTTCATTATTTAAGGAAACAATATAATTAAAAATATGAGGACATGAAGCTTTGGCAAATAAGGCTTCCAACTATTTTCCATATTAAGGGAAGGGACAACCATTTTTCACCTTTACCTTCCAACCCAAAAAATATTACCTTTTATTCTTTTTTCTTTTTTATTTTATTTTATTTTTTAAGGTTTAAATTAACATTTTGAATTACAACTTTTGTTTGTTTTTGACATTTAGCTTTGTAGTTTCAAATTTTGTTCATTCTAGTAGTTTTGAGCCTATATTTTAAAAAGAGGTCGTTTTAGTTTTTTTTTTTCAATCACATTTTTTAATACATAGTGCTCAATCAATTTCTTGAAATTTGTTAAAGAAAAATTATTCTAGATTGAATTTGTGTTAAAATTTTGCGAACAAAGACAAATATTGTCCATTTTTAAAAATTCAAGAATCAAAATTGGAAGTTCGATATATGATTTAGCATTCGTGGACGTTGATAAGATCTTTCTATTTAACACCTTAAAATGACATAGCCTTAAAGTTAAAGGCGAGACTCAAACGAAGAAAGACTTACGATAGATACAAAGACAGAGAAAGACATAACAAGCGACAAAATGGTTTAGGAAGTTGAAAATAAGTGTAAATCCGAAAATTCTCAAATAGATAAATTTTTCAAACTACTGCTGAATCCATGGGCAGACAAGAAAGCAAAAAACAATTCTCCTAGTAGAAGTGGATGTTGTGAAACAATGACTAAAATAAAAATTAAATTATTAAAATAAACATTTTAAAGTACATAGACTAAAAATGAATAAAAATTTGAAACTACTAGACTAAAATAAGATTTAAATTTTCTATTTATTTAACATTTTCGACCAGAATAATTTTCTTTTTTTAAAAAAACCACATTTGAAAAACTATCTTCTTCAGATCCGTCAAAATAAGTGTATAATCTATGATTAATTTAGCAACAAATAAAATATTCAAACTATAATGTTATAAAATGATTATAATATTTGTCACATACTTAAATTCTAAGGAAAAAAACCCATAAAATAAAACAGAAAAGTTTTACATTGAAAAGAAGCAACTGACAACTCCTTATGAAATTGACCCAACAAGTTCTAACCATTTCATTTTGAGCATTCAACAAACACAACACAAAAATCAATCCAAGCCAGAGCAATTCAATGCAGCCTTTATCCTCTGAACTGTGGCACTGATAAGAGTATTCACTGTTGCCACAGACTCCACATTCAGTTGTTTTGAAGATGATACACTGGACACCAATATCTGGAAGGCTACGGTTAACAGAGACCCGCTCGGCCTCCCCGAGGTTCCACTGGTTCCACTAGTTGAAGCTCCGACAACTCCTGAGTGACCACGGCCATCCCCTGTGATTACGAACCCTGAGGGAAGTATTGGTATCGCTGATGGGTCCTGACCACTTGTTGCAATGTTCATGGCAGGCATGTCGATAGGCGCATATATCACCATGGATCCTAGCGGATCTATGCAGCTTTCTTGAAGAATCAGCATGTTGTTCTCAGTTGGGACAAACGGCTGGTTCGTAAACCATTCACATGAACAACCATCAAACCTTAACAACTTCAAATTTAATGATATAGAATGCAATAGATGGTTAAGATAATCCAAAGATTTCTAGTTAATTTCATCGACACTTTTCCCCTTAAAAACTCCCTATTTCTAGTATGAAACTGAAACACAAATTGAAGTTACAAAAAGGAAAGTACCCGTATTATCGATATCGAGTTTCCTGGATGAACTCCTGTTAAGATGTGCGCAATTTCATGTACTGGGTTTCCATTAGAGAGAACATCCCACTGGAACATGAAATGTAGATAAGTCTTCACTTTATCAAGGAAACAAATAACAATCAAGAAAAGGAAGTCTGTGGTATAACAAACCTGAACTCTGGCCTTTTCATCCCTGAAGAAATTAAAGATGCTTTCAGGTTGTAGGGGAAGCCAAAGAGATGTAGCGGCACAAACGACTGTCCCACTGGGCTGCCCCAGTTCCGAGCTAACCCGAACAGAGATTCGAACACCAGTATTGTTCACTTCGGATAATTGAGGGAAATCTAATTTACCTGACATGCTCAATACACCACAAAAGTTTTTTACCATCCTGTGTGACAGCTTCATGATGCTCCTTCTACCTTCAAGAGAAGTTAACACTGAGAACAAACTAACATTCACGTTAGAACTCGAGTTTGATGATAATAAGGGAATGTCGTTTTTTAACACCAAAACAAACAAATCATAAATAAAAGTAAACTTCTACCTCCTCCAAGTTCATGGCTAGGGGCACAGTCCCTGAATGTGTGAGCCAATCTCTCACACATCCTTTGGAGAGTGAAAACCCATCGTTCGGCTCCATATGCCATATTATCGAACACGAGATCCCGATAGAGCCGGTGGGTTTGTGATTTATCATCCACTTCCACATGCTCAACCCAGGTAATCTGTTCAATGACGATGTATGATTTCAAGATACTAGAACATTGTGCAAGGAACAAATGGCTACTACTGCAATGAATGAAATTCAATATTTCTGAAACGGCTAACATGGAACATGGAGTGACCTAAATAAGTGACTTCAAGCGGATAGAGTAGCTCATAAATAATTCATAACGGTCTCCAAAACACGTTGAATGCACGTATATTCTATTTTACGGTCACTAGTCCAGCAGCATTAATTAAAAACATAAGATCCATGAATGAGATGAATTATTAATGAATGGAGTTAAGGACCTTAGAGCACCCATTGGGCATTTCTTGAATCATGCACCCAGAAGGAAGCCTCCAGCAGCGGGCGGAGGTGACACAATCCTTTAAGAATTCATAGGAAACATCCACTATTACCCAGACACCAAGCTCAATCTGCTGACAATGCCGAATGAAGCAGAAATCCCGAGGAGACACGAGGGGCGAAAAGATGTGCATTTGTTCATACATCTGCATTTATTAACTTTCATTTCTACCCTGTTGCGTAGAAATAAACAAGGCCGAACATTACCAAAAAAAAATGTGGAGTATGATTTTCATACCAATTGTAAAGCGCCACTGCGATTTCCAGGCATCCCAGGGTCAATAATATGAAATGTCTCCGCATTGATTATGATAGTTGGAAAAAGATCTGCCCATTTATCCTGTGTAAATTGTAATTGAATCAATTCTCAGAGTAAGTATCTTTCCAAGAATGGAAACAACAGTTAATTTACTAGGTATAACAGAAATTAATAGCTACCGATACTGACCGCATCTAAGAAAACATCAACCAATTGCAATGCACTCATTGTCACCACTCCTGAAGCTTTAGATGATTCAGTACGAGCACTAGAAGATTTCGAGCGATTGGGTTTAGGAAATGTTTTGTCGTAGCTGTCACGATTAAGATTATAGCTCCCATCGTTCAGGGTCTTCATCCACAAAGGCTCATCAATCCTCAAAAGTCGGATCAACTGCTCCAAGGCAGTTGCCGTAGTTTCCAACATGAGTGCACTTTCCAAATCATTAACACCTCTTGACTGGTAGGGTGTTGCTGTTCCATTTAATATTACAGGATCAGAAATAAGATCAACTGCAGGACTTCCACCTAGTTGGCTAAGGGAACTTCTTGGTGATATATCGAGCGAAGATCCAAGAACAGGCAATAGTGATTCAAGTTGTGATATTGGTTTTCCAATGTACTTGGCAAGAAGGTTAGAGACTTTTTCGTGCTGCAAAACGATCATAATCGAAACCATTGAAGTTGATGCATCCATATTATGAAGAAATAATAAATCATTGACAATTCAATATTGTTAAGAGAAAACATAAAGTCTTTCAACTTCCAAACATGAAAACTAGCCTCGTCTTTTAAGTGAGCATTTTCAAGGCGCAGCTTTTGGAGATTGCGCTGCCGTTCTTCTTCTCCAAAAGGTGGACCTCCACAGGATGGACAGATGACATTCCTCAACGCTTCTCTAATTGCAAGATTTTCACATTGAATCTTTTCATTCTCTGTGCGAAGCGCAGAGTTATCTGCTCGCTCATTCTGAGCCTGTAAGAGGGGAAGAAAGAGTCTCAATTGCGTGGGGAAACAAAAACAAACAACTTCTTTACAGACCTGAGAAGATTTATTCTACCTTTGTTTGAGTCCTCTTGTTTTGAAACCAAAATTTTATCTGTTTGGCCTCAAGACCAAGCTCTCGACTCAGCTGGCGCCGCTGATTTTCATCAGGGTGTGGGCATGCCTTGAAAAATCTGGGAAACAGACAAACAATTCGATTGTTTTAGAATGACACACGTGCATAGGCAAACAGGGAGAGACCAGATTGTTGAAACCAAGATCCCTGCAGACTCCTTTGGTAAGAGAAAAGGATCAAATATGTTCATTTTTTGTATAGTACAAAAGGAATGTCCAAAAGAGTGACACAGATTCAACATGCAACTTCAGAAAACACCAACAGGAGACAGGGAAAGGCCCACAGCAACTCAAATACACATAAGGGAGACAACAAATGCAAACCAGAACTCAAAAAAACAAGCTGAAATGAGCAGACAAACGACAAAGGAATCCCAAATACACACGAACATACAGAGATAAAACTACAGGCAAATTGCAAAGAAAAGTGAGAGAAGTCTGTGGAGTTTCCTTACGATTCAAGTTGCTGAATCTGGTAAGGATTATGGCGATGGTAACTCTTTTTCCCCTTGCGATCGTTAGAAGCTTCTTGTTCATCACCTGAGCCACCGCCATAACCCCCACGACCCTCCATCATAAAATCCATCCCGACCAATCCCACTAAACGAAAGAACTACAACTACAAACTACAAACTACAAACTTCTCTTTTCTTTTCTTCCCTTGAAATTCCCAAAAATGGGAGTCGCGAAAACTTGTATTCGCACGGGCTGTACTCGTTTGTACACAACATTGTAAATCACAGATAGGATAAATAGAAGAATGCATAGCACACAGAAGAGAGTCGAGTCCAATTTCCAAATAAGGATACCAAATCAACACCAAAACAAACGCAATAAATGGAGAGATATCTCTGAGTTGGGTATTGGATTTGGTAATTTTAGGGGTTAATTCGTATATGAAACTCTCTCTCTTACTCTACCTCTGTCAAAGTTCTTGCAATGGAAACGAAACCGATGAAGTCCACTTGTTGTTGTTCACAACTTTACAGAAGAAAACATCCAAAAATCTGCGAAAAAAGGGGGCGGGGGAAAAGAGAAATTGATTGAAATTAGCTTACCAAATGCAGAAAAGCAACCAATGGATAGAGAGGAAGGAGGAGGAAGAAACTGAGGTTGATTATTCCCCATGCGCTGTAGAACTTCAATTTTCCTGTGAATCATTTCGTCTTGCAGCGCTGAAAACAACAATTGAAGAGAAGATAATGACGACAACCAACACGGAAACAAATCAAAATAGTCAAACAAATTCAGAGATGCGTTCATAGCATGGCATGGCATGGCGTTTGTCAAGCTTCCATTTTTTTTCCTACATGAACGACAACTGGAATTTAGGGCTCGTCGGATTTTGTAGGACCTTCATTTTTTTATATTCAAATCTTCCTTTTTTTTTGCCCTTTTAATGTTGAGAAAATTATTTAATTAAAGATACTTCTAACTCAATTTCCCTCCTAATAATGATTAGTTAACAAAACGTAATTAGTGCAACATTATGCTCGATCAATCTATTGATCTATTGTATGACCTATTGACTAATAGATTTAATATTCGAATTCTCTATCCCGGATGTTGTAAAAAAAAAATATGTAATTTGTAACTGCTCACATTTGTTATACCTGTGACCATTTAATCGAGCGTATATATTACATGTGAGTTGAGTAAATATAACAGAGAAATTAAAGAATAAAAATTAGAGTACATGCATATAAGATTTTTTTTTTAGGTATGAGATTGTGGTTTTACGTTATGAATTTAACTAAATTCTTTTTTAGATTCATGCTAATATTGGTGAAATTATGACTTATTATTCATGATCGATGATTTAATACGTTTCGTAAAGACGGGATTTATGTACAAAACGACAATAGAACTAAATTAATGAAATTATGATTTATTATTTATGAATCTATGATCGATGATCGATGATTTAATACGTTTCGTAAAGACGCGATTTATATACAAAACGACAATAGAACTAAATTAATGAAATTATGACTTATTATTTACGAATCTATGTCGATAATTTAATACGTTTCGTAAAAACTCGATTTATGTACAAGACGACAATAGAACTAAATTAATGAAATTATGACTTATTACTTATGAATCGATGATTTCATACGTTTCGTATAGGTACTATTTATATATAAAACGACAACGGAACTAAATTAGACCTAACATGAATGAACCAATAGTACATTAACCATAGATTTGTTTTGTCGCATTCGTGTACGACAACGATAACGACAATGATAACGACAACGATAGCGATAACGACAACAAACCAATCTGATAAATCATTCTCTAAAAATAAAAAATAAAAAAAACATCTAATTAATCATTATTATAAAAATTGATGTTTTCTTCCATTCATAAAATCAGCACACTTTCAACAATAAAAGAAGTTATAGAGTAAAAATTGTCTTAAAGTAACTAATCATTTAAAACATTTGTTGTATTACTTTCAATAAACTACTTATAGTTATATAACCATTTACTACTTATAATTCAAATTTAAATTCTTATAGTTCACAATTTAAAAGAAAATGCAGAAGAAAAGTTATGACAAAAGATATTAAAGAGTGATTTTTATTATTTTTGTGTTTGATTCCTCTATAATAGAGCAACACTATACCCCATTCTTTATTGGTTACCAAAAAAAAACAAAGTAACAATCTTTAATCAACTAAATTAACTTATTAACTTAATTAATTAACTTATTAACTTAATTTTTCATTTTTTTAATTTTTTTTTTAGTACAACAAATATGTAATATGGAGATTTGAACCTCAATCTTAAGAGAAGTAGCAAATGTTAACTGAGGTAGCTCGTGTTGACACATAATTTTTTAACTTAGACTATAATTTTTCAACTTAATACATTGTGTTTGTCTTATTTTACCGGTGTGAACGGGGTATAAATTATGTGTTTTTTTTTTTTTTTTTTTTTTTTGAGTAAGTGTACAAATTTGTTATACTTACCTTATTTACTTTTGGAGTTTAGTGTAACAAATTCATTTGATCTTTAGTGTAACAAATTCATTGACCTCTTGCAATGATCCAAAAGCACTAGAGACATGAAGAAAACATAAACTTCACATTGGAGATTTTTTTTTTTTTTTTTTTCTATAAAGAGATTTTATGAGCTACATTCTACTTATCTCATGTAGCTTATTTGAAGCATTTTACAAGAGGAGAAAAAAAAATAGAAGGTGAAAAACTTATAATATTAATGAAAGTCACTACTATTTATTCGATTCTAGCATTCTTCTCCAACGTTAGATTAATCTATGCATTTAAAAGTCTTAAACACGAGAATTATGTATTAACATTTTTAAAGTAAAATCATAACGAATGGTCTAAATTACTTTACTTTTACAATTATTGATTTGGAATTTTAATTGATTCAACTTGGAGTTTAGGAATGTGTATTGGTTTTTTTTTTCCTTTTTATTTTCTAATAAACATAAGGTACATGAAGTGTGATACTACATACTAGGTAAATCCTTAAAATTGTATATGATTTTCATTTTCTTGTTAATGGTAAATTGTGTCATAGCCCAAAATATTATCATTCTCTCTTTATATTTACATATATTCTCAGTCGAGAATGAAAATATCCATCGATATGTCGATATATCCGTAAATCAAAAGGTTCGACATAAATATTAAAGGTTAATGAATATCTGATATCTTTTATAAATAATAAAAGATAATAATAATATATATATATATATATCATAGATTTTAATATGAATCTAGACACTAATAACAAGATCTATAACTTAATTTGAAAGTAAAAATAACTTAATTATTAATTTAAATCTATTTAAAAAAAAATTAATTAATTTACAAAATACATTGACATCGATATATTCATGGATATATCTGTAAAATTGAAATACCGATATCAATATTTTCATCCTCATTTCTCACTAACCTCTCTTCATTCACTTCTTTGCAAACTTTTCATTATTTGAAATCCTTCCCTATATACACTCTCATTAGTGTCTCTAAATAAATATTTTATTTTAGTAATATCACTGTTAATCTCATATTTTACCCTTAATCCCTCTGCACATCTAAAAATGCCCCAAGCATGTTCCCTAAGTGCATGCAATTTCTTTTTTCAAGTTGAAAAAAAGTGTTTTTTCACTTCCAAGGGAGTATGCATTTCTAGAAATTATTGCTAAAAACTTAGAAGATCAAAGTGAAAAGGGGCATATTACCAGTCAACTATATTTCTATAATGTGGAGGGGAAGAAAACTGAAGAAGTGAAATTTAAAAATGGTGCTCAGAACAGTTGAATTATCTGTCTATTTTCAATTCTAATAAACTGTTCAATCAAATATACAGAAATGTCTTTGATTACCTGCCTTCGAGCTGTCGATGGCTTTTCTGTAACGATCAGGGCAAGGCAATCATATGTAGATGCTGCACCTGAAGTAAGATTAGATACAAGATGAAAACAGAACAAGAAGAAACTATACAGAATCTCATCCAGACTTTATATCATTTGTGAACTAACATGTAGAGCTTCAAAGGCATCAGATCCTGCCCTTCACCAATGGGAGGCAGAGGGGGTTGCAAAATTAAACAATACAACACCTCTGCAACTACATCCAAAATCCTCAGGAACGAAAACGTTTGAACTATCGATAGTGTCCTATTTTTCTCAGCCTTTTCATTTAGTAGTTCCATTTAGTTACCTAAAACGCTGTATCAATCTCTCTTCAAGGCCTTTATGATGGAGCTTCGCACGGCTACTATTGCAAAATAAGCCAAGATTGTGGTAGTAATGCCTCCAAGTAAGACAAAACGATCATAAGCGACGGCTTGGACGGTATACATTCGGAGTCCTACGGTATTCCAATTGCTCTCTGTCCAAACAGGATCGACAGCCCCCATCGGGTCTGATGAATTTGGAGGAAGCACATTCCAAGATCCAGATTCGAACTTCAATCGTGTTGAGTATGCTGGAACGTACCTGTAGCAAGTAACTACAGATATTTAACAGAGAAGGGCAGTCATTTTACAGGGCATCCTGCAGTGTGACTACTGTGCAAGTTTAATAACCATTTTTTTTAGAAGTATGGTATGTTGCTCAGATTGGCTGCAGAAGCAACCAGCCACACGTATTAGCAGTCAAAATGCAAACTGAGCTCCTCGATATGACCATCCGTGGAAAACATGACGTACAAGATGAAATGATATGTTTAAACTGAGACATTGTAACAATGTAAATACTGGACCATCCGAATGTAATTTTTAGCCCATAAAGCAACAATGGGGAAGTCACAAAAGTTGGGATTTTTAAAATAAAATAAAAAAATTGCAACCCCTCTTTCGGGTTGGGTTGGCCTGCCCTTTCCTTTTTAGGTCTCTCTTCAATCTCTGTTCTTTTCTTTTAATAAAAGTTGGTTTCCCATTTAAGGGAAAAAACCAATGAGAAATCATTAAGGACCAATTTCGTATATATATTATATTTTAGTTAAAGCCGGGGACAATTACATACACCATTTCTCATCAGAAAGAGAGGGAAAAAAAGAAAAGAAAAAAAGGAGCAGAGGCAACTGATCAAATAATCTATTTTTTTTTATAAGAAACCTATAAAAACCGATGTTCTAGATTTCCCATTTGAAGTCAGACATCGATTTTGGTGGCAAGAGAGACTAACTCACTTACACCCTCTCTGGGGCAATCCTTTCTCAAGACACATTCATACTTTTTAATATTTTTTAGTTTACTTTAATTGAAGTTCTTTTTCTTCTCCTCTGATTTTTTTTTTTTTTTTTTTAATTTTAGTTTCCATGCAATATCTCAGTATGCCATGTGTCCACCAATACGCCATTCTAAATCAGTTGTCTGGCTGTAAATGTAAATGGTACCTGGTGGTTGATATAACACAAGTTCCCTTTCCAGTCTCCGCTCCAATGCACACCTCACTTTTGTCTTCACAATTCTGTGAACAGACTGAGCTAGTATTCTCTTTAGGAATTGATGTTCTGTCAGCCAAAAAATTCCAAGCAAATCTCGAAACGTCATGAACATAACCAGGATAAGGAGTAGAGGAAGGTTCATCAAGGATAACACCAACATAATGGTTTGGACAGGCACTGGAGGGAGAAATATATCTCTTCACCAACTCACAAGAGAGACCAGGGTCACAATTCAGGAGACATCCTATAAGCTCCTCAACCAACGAGATGTTCACTTTGATAGCAGTTAGGGCAGAACTACTCAATTGCTTTTTGTTGCTTGCAAGAATGTAAAGAGTTCGGGCAACAAGTAAAGCAGCTGCTTCAATAGCCGATGAGTTTATATTATCTGGATTAAAAAATATACGAATAATGAGAAAAAACAGGACCAGCTATATGACAATTGTCAATGAACGACAAATCGGAAAGGAAGAAAAGAAAAAAAACATAGTCAACTTACGTAAATCATCAAGGTGACTCTGGTAAAATTGATTGGTAAAGCTAGTATCGAAGTCTTCTAATACCACCCCAGAGACCTTCGAGTTCTGTATGGACCGAAACAAACTTGTCAACTTATCTGGTCACAAACCTTGAATTGAGTGCCTTTCATTTCTTATTTTATTTATTATTAAAAAAAAAAAAAAAAAAAAAAAAAATCAGAGGGTTTGAACAATAGAGAGCAAATAATGGTAGCATCAAGTATATTGTTGAAAACCTTTCCCAGAAATGCCATCAACGAAGATGGTGGGATCCCTGGATTCGTAGTACTAGCTGGTGAGACTTTTATGTTCTTAAATGGAAGTGAATCTTGAGCAAGCTTCAAGGCGTTCCATGTCTCATTCTTGGAAGATGAAACCTACAGTAGCAATATCTTGCTAAAGTAATAAGTTCAAATAAAATCTTTCATCTGACATGACTATGTAGTTACTCTGTGCATCATAGGTTATAAAACAAAATACCAACGGAATAGTTGATGATATTACTAAAGCACCATATCGAACTAGTAAATCAAAATAATTCAAGTATCCCTTATGAAGAAAAGTAATAATCTCAGACTCTCCAAGAGTTTGGATGAAAATTTTATCAATTTAGAACACAATTAAGAAGCAGTCAAGTTGTAACCGTTTGCATTTACCTTATCAACCAGACAACATCAATGAGGGGAAAAAGAATTTGACACCATATTTTTCATTGAATCTAAGATGGTCTTTCCTGGCCATCACGGGTAAAAATAAAATTGAGTTTCATTGGGCAAATTACACCCAACCTTTTTTGTGCTACCTTTTAAGTATCATTGTATTGGATAGATCACCATTTTGAGTGATTGGGAGAGATGCCTTATCTCACCTTCTTTCGTGTGTTCCCTCTTCTTTTTTTGGTAATGAAATCTGTGTCCTTTATATGTGTGTGTGTGTGTTCAGCAATTTATCATGTAAATCCTATAACATTTTTCCTCTGCTCTTTAGAACCAATCAGTGCTCCTTGCAATGATAAGTTGATAACTGGGTAAGTTGAACATGCTATCCTTTTAAAGGGTTTAAGAATATCATTTCTGATGATACATGTTGCATGTTGCAGATATGCATAGAGAAACTTTAAAATGATAATAATAATAGATTTCAGAGGAAAGAAGTCATTACCTCTGTCATGTGAGCGAAGAAGTTTCCAAATCCATGACTGGAGCTCTTTCCAACAGAGCCAATTTCAAAAACCTAAATTGAACACGTGAAAGCACAATAAGTTCAACTTTTTATCAATAACTTAAATAAAATGGATCTAAACTGTCAAAAAGAAAAGAAAGATCACACAGGCACCAGAGAACAATAAATAAAGGCAGCTCTAGCTCAAAAAAACCGTTTTTCTTACATCATGCTAAATCTGCATCATGTCATTCAAAGGAAATGGCTGCATGAAATCCTTATTTTCCTCAACTAGGAATCTGTATAGAGCATCACTTTCTTTACCTCATATGAGGGGGAAAAGTTATTGACAATATATTTCTCTCACCCACATGCAATTGCCAATTTATATAATGCACTAGAAATTTCTCTTGATAATGCACTAGGAAGACACTCGAACAAGAAAAGTAGAAAACATACATTTTTCTCTTAAAGAGCAACTATAATTCTACACTGTCAAAGTATAATGAGTACAAGAAAACAAAAATTCAGAGCACTAACTTAAAAGTTGAGAAGTATACCGTATCAATTAATCTATTGTTAAGGCCACTGACAGAATCGGACTGTAAATCAAGTTCAAGCAAAAATCTCCTACTACCAAGGTAGCCCCAGGACTCTCCAGTGAAGACAACAAAAGCAAGCTGTATAATCACGAATAACTATTAGCAACCAAAGAACGGGGAAAAGCAAAGGATACAAACAAGACTTAAAGCACCATGATCTATGTAATCAATCTGAATGAAGCCAAATAGAAAAGGAAACAAATTATAGACCATCTGCCACAAGGGCTTGGGATGATTATATCTCATCTCACACATCATCAAACCCCCAGTACATCTCATAAATGCTCAAATATATATGCAAAAAAGGATACCAAAGCATATGAATTAGGGCATCTTAGGGATAGACCCACTAACCTAAGTGTCCAAATCAAAACAAAAAAGGACCAACAACAATAACTAGTACCAGTGGGTTTGATTTTCTGTAATTTTAAAACCAAAAATATTTTGGTTGGTTCGTTTCACTACTATTGGTTAAAGTTGGTTCAGTAGGTTTCACCGATTTATACAGCAATAAGTTCAGTTTCAAGGGGGGGTCAGTATTCTATTTTTCTTCGACCAACATGCATGTATCCGACTTAGACCAAAAACCAATTCAGTTACATGCCTATAAGAACCATGAGGAAAATCATAGCCTCCACTAAAGAAGGGATCACAAACAAAAAACTAAAGATCTCATCTTCCACACCTCCAAATCAAATAATCCTTGTACAAAGAGGCCATCTACACTTCTTTTTTTCTTTTTCTTTTTTTGTGAGGGGAGGATAGAAAACAAACTTCAATCGAGTTCATGAAAATACAAAAGAGAGACACACAATTGAAAAAAAAAATGTACAAACATGGACAAGGTGACACGTATACAAAATGACACAGAAATATTTCTTTTTTTAAGAATACATGTATACATATTGATATATTTAACACTTCAAAAAAAAAATATATATATATATATATATATATATATATTTAACACAAAAAAGGGATGTGCTTCAGTAAAAATATATAAAGTTGTCGATTGAACCTTTTTTTTAAGGGTTGCAAGTTATAGCAATCTTTCAATTTGTTTGTTTACGGCTGGGCCATTGCAATGTATATAAACGAGCTTTTTCCTTATGAATGGGTTGCTACTGCAGCATTAAATGAGTTTTTTTTTTTTTAACTTCTCATTTTTTATAGACACATATCCACATGTCTGATATTAATGAAATCATAATACAAAAGTAGACACTCTTTTTTGTATGTCGGAAACATGTCCGGCATGTGTCCAAATGTATCCGTGTTCGACATGTGTCTGACCAGAGTATCCATATTTCCTATAAAATGCGTTAAGATAAAACCAATGGTCATTCTAAACATTTGGATATCATAATACTAAAAGCAGACACTCTTTTTTGTATGTCAGAAACATGTCCGGCATGTGTCCAAATGTATCCGTGTGACCGTGTCCAACGCGTGTCGCACCATAGTATCCATATTTCCTATAAAAACTCGTTAAGATAAAACCAATGGTCATTCTAAACATTTGGAGAAAGTTTGAGGACCAATTCAACAGGGTGAACATTACAAAATTACTATACTGCAGAAAAAGTATGATAAGTATCCAAGGACTCCAGAATATGTCTTTCGTGACTGTAGGGTAGGCATATCCCACCGAGCACAATAATGCTCACAATAATCTTGTGTGTCAAAAGGAAAGCGCAACATTCACTTAGCCAGAAGAGAGAACTTCTTACGTACCAGATTTCTTATCCCCAACCCACCATCATCGCACAACTTGGAAATAACCTTCCAAGTCATGCAACAGACACAGACAAGGTTGACACCAATGTTCTATGGAAACATACAAAGATGTGACCATTGTTTACCCACCCTTCCTAGATAAAACACACAATAGGAATTGAGATATATGCAGGGTGCTTTTTCTGAATCTCATCAAAAGCATTCCAAAGAAACATGGTCCAAACAAGAATTTCAATTTCCAAATTAATTTAGAGAGGTCATAAGTAATAAAATAAGACAATCCGATTGACTGAATCGTGAGAAGGCGATAAAACAAGAAACAATTCAAGGTCAAGGTGAGAAGGCGATAAAACAAGAAACAATTCAAGGTCAAGGTCAGACGACAGACATAACAATTATATCTAAAATGCAACTATGTAGATGAAAAAAATTATAGAATATTTTCATTTGAGTTAATAAGCTCTTAATATAAAGACAGTAAAATAGGCTGCAAAGAAAATAGCTTCTATAAGAACCTGTTTATGTAGATCATGCAGTCCATCCACATGGGAAAGTGCATCGACTGCAGCCAGCAATGCAATCAGGCCCTAAAATGTACCAAAAAGACTTTAACAGGTAGCAGAATTAACATGGTAAGGTTTATGATGTGGGACAAGATGATAGGTAATTAGTATAATTTAATTAGTATTAACTAAATTATACTAATTACCTATCATCTTGTCCCACATCAGTTTATGACTGATATACTTGCTCAAAATAAATCATACAGAGATGGGGGAGTCTGCACCAATGCTTTTATCACGGAAGAAAGAAGCAGAATCCATTGAAGCTACTGTGAGAATGACTGGCTTAGACTGATCGGAGGAAGAAATATTGATTGGAGGAAGCGACGACCAGACACTGTAAAGATACTGATCTCTTTTAATAAAATAAACGCAATGACATTGTAAAACTGTGGAGACACAAAAAAAAATCAAGTAAAACTTAACCTGTATCCACCTAATGGAAGGCATGTTTCTTCTTTCAAACAAGACATTGAATTATGAGTTCCAGCCTTAGTTGTCTAGACAAAAAGGAAAACAAAACAATTACACTAATCTTGCAAACTGTGATTAAATAACCATTTAAGATGTGAAATCACTGAAATGTAATCACATTGTAACACCAAAGCTAAGTACCTGCATCACCAGATCAAATTCAGCAACATTAGATGTGTAATCTTTCTTATTCTCCACATTGTTTGAAGCAGCCTGCATTAAGTGGTAAAATCGTGCGACAGATAAATTATTCTAGTCAAAAGTATTCGCATAATTATCTTTTAAGCATGAAGTATCGCTTCAATAGCTTGAATTAACCACTTAAATGGATCGAGTTTATGGTCAATTACATAAGATACATCAACCATTATGTCAAAAAATATAAATACCAACGTAACTCCTGTAACTTCATAAAATATAAACTAAAGCTGTCCTCTTTTAGTTCAGTATGCAAAAATAATTGCAAAACATCAATGAATCTACAATGAATTTCAACCCTAAGTCACATGCACTTATTCAAGAACAGTTCTACTTTTTGCTTTGGGTTGTTGTTGTTGTTATTGGTGGTGGTGGTGGTGGTGGGGTGTGTGTTGGGGGGGATTATGTTTTGAGAAGAGAAACAATTTCATTGTTTGATGAAACGGAGTATAACTCTAAACACCTATTGGTGAGTTACATGAAAGTTTTCCAATTGGTGATTAAAGAGGAAAAACTATAATGAATAAAAGGATGTTTGCCTTTGCAACAAAATAAAGCATTAAAAATTACCATTTATAAGAACTGTAAAAGCACATCATGATCTTATGTAGTGACAAAGAAGAACCATGCATCATTAAAAAATGTCTAATGGCTACCATCAGAAAAATCAAAATAGAAAACCAATTTCCAGAGACAAGCATATAACAACTGAGCCAAACTGCCAGATAGTACTTGAAATATCTTAATGCAGTTGGAAGTTTTAAGTGATTAAGAATCAGAATTACTTCCTGTATGGTCGAAATGCTGCTCTCAGATACTAAGAAAACAGGAAAGTTATATTGATTCCACATAATTCCAGATCCCTGCAAGTGCAAATTGTTAGATGCTACAGATTGTCAAGCCAAAGAAGAAATGAAAGCCTGCGATATAAAACAAGAGTGTACAAGGGTATGCAAAAAAGAAGCTCACAAAAGGAGTCCCAACACTACCTACAAGAACAGACCCTCCCTAATCCAAAAGAATGAGACCAAACTGGTAATTACAAAAAACAAACCCAGTTAATGACACCCATAAAGATACATTAAACCTAGCAACCTCCCAAACCTCCTTAAAACATGTGCGTTTCCATGCCATTCCAAATATTATTTTATTAACCAAGAGAAATATAGCAGTATCACGGACAAATATTCCTTTGAGCTTCATTTTTTCCCCAAGGTTTACCATTACTGAAAATAGAGTAAGAAACCTTTGATCTAAAAGGGCATGGGGGGGCCTCTGAGGACCCGAAACGAGAAAGCGTGGCCGATGATCCGAAGTGACCCTGGGATCAAACGTTTGTCTCACACTAAAAAAACGTCCATCCACCCCTTGGATAACAAGCATCTGTCAATTCTACTATGCGTCCAACTATTGGCCCAGGTAAACCTCCCAGTCGCCAAAGGGGGATCAAAAAGGCTACAATCCTCAATAACCTCATTAAATTGTCTCATAGACCTTGTCACCACCCGACGCCTTCTCAGAACGGGACCGAGTCACATTAAAGGCACCCACTAAGCACCAACACGACTCACAAAGACCGAACAAATCACATAACTCATTCCAAAATGCCTTTTTGCCTCTAGGCCTAAGGGGACCACATACACCTAGCCCACCCCATCTCCAGATACACAAAAAGAGATGGAGATAGAAAACACACCTTTAACCACCTCCAAAGGAGCAACCAAATTGCCATCCCACAAAACAAGGATATCGTTGGCAGCCCATGTGGACTCAAGGCCCTACCACTCCACCTTCCTATTACGCCAAAGGCTTCTCACGAAATCACGTCAATACTTTTGATGCTTGGTTTCCAACAAGACTACAATATTAGGGTTCTCTTGGGAAATAACTTCTTTAACAAGGCTCCGTTTATCCCTACCCCCAAGCCCCCTCACATTCCAAGAAACCATTTACATCAGACAACTGCATAAACCCCAGCTTCAGCAGAAGCTTTCTTCCTTACATAATTTACCGAACTAGTCAAATTTCTAAGCTCTCTGGCTAACTTCTTAGATCCCCCTTCACACTTGTTGGAGTCTTTACTTTTCTTAGTAGAAGTGGTCGGGACCAAATGGGAATCCTCAATCGGGATCGCCTGGATGCCTACAGAAGCAAGAGCGGCCCATCCAGACGGCCAATTGCCGATAACACCACATTGAAAGGGAAGACCTGAAACCCTATAGGATTAGGTGAAATTAAAGGATCTCCCATTATCACCCTACCGAGAAACGGATGACAAAACTTCTTTCAAGCTAATGTCGTAATGCAATGGAGGCTGATTTTCGAAAAAATCAGAACTCAATTAAGATAAAAGGATATCTCATCAATGAAATTGTTTCTTATACTAAAAAAAAAAAGAAAAAAAAAAGGTTAAGAGAAACCCCCAAGTTAGTAGTAGCTGTAGCTCTAAATTTCACCACATATCTGCCCTAATGACTGCATGGGCGACCAAACTCTTATGAGCTTCTAATCACACATGGAAGGCTGAGATTAAGTCATAATAATCATATGGCTGATATGATATCAATCAACCATCAATAATTTGGTGCTTAGCTTAATAATTGAGAACAAAATAAGAGTTTTGCAGTATAAATCTTCCACAGGTTGACCGCTCCCAAAAAAATCTAAAATTCTGTAAGAATATTCAAACATACAATTGGGTTCCATTCATAGTCAAGTTTTTGGTAAGGAGCAAATTTAGCTTGTGGAAACTTTTGAGCAGGAGAAAACCCTGCAAAGGAAAATAAATCCCCACGTCAGTAATTGATGTGCATGCCTGAATTACCACACAATTACAAAAAAAAAGAAGAGGATAGAAGAAAAAAAAAAGGGGGAAAGAACCTGAATATAGGTAAATGAATTCTACCTTTCGTTCTATTTTGTATTTCAGTTCCCGGTTCGATTAAAACACCACCAACATTATTTGCAAAATTGGAATCGTCCTGTAATCTGAAATAGGTAAATGAATTCTACCTGAGTAGATAGTTTTCTTCCAACTCTAGTAAGCAAAAAAGAAAATGGAGGAAGAGATCATTTATATCTTCCCCTGGAGAAACAGTTCATACAAATATTCAAGGAAAAGCGTAATTGAGGATTTTTAATCTGAAATTTCATTGCTAGTGGTGTGGTGATAGATTTTAGTACGAGAAACCCAAAGGAGACTTTGATTTTCTTAGTTAGTTTTCCACTCCAAACTCTTTCATAAGAATGTATCTTCACTTATTTTTTTTATTTTTCATTGGGCAATTTGGACCGTGTTTAGACCGAAGTCCAGAAAATAATCCTTGTAAGGGAACCAGAGTATGTATGAAGCTAGGGAGAGTATATATAAAAATGTAAAACGTACCTAGTAAAGAAACTCGAGATGTCATCCATTGAAACTAAAATTGCAGATGGTTGCAATATCTCATCAGCATCTTTGAAGTTAATCATCGGAACTACAACCTTTTCTCGTCCAGGATCTGAGGTACATAGTAAAAAGGACATGGATGACGCCTCCATATTCCGCTAAGGATTACGTTGGCACTTGAAAAAGTAATTGATTTTCTACATCTAGTGCAAAAGAACCTACTTGAACAACCGATTTCTCCAGAAAGATTGAGTAATCGAATGCACGGATAACCATCAACTGCTAGATACATCGAATTTTGAAGATCAGGAACCGACTCCATTGAGTGTTCATCTGCTGAATGCATTATCAAAAATGATAACAGGTCAGGAATCATGCTTTTAAGTCAAAATAAAAATGCCCACTCAAAAGAGAAGTAAAATTATAATAGAAGAAAGGATAAATTTTTCCTAAACCCATAATTATTCATCATTCATCTGTGTTATTGCCTAAACCCATAAATGATAACAGGTCAGGAAAGCTTTTTGTAACTAGCTTCTTCTTCCCCCCTGCCTTTTAATAGGGTAGTCTGGGGAGCTGGGAACAGAGGCTTCAGCCAGAGAATTAGCTCATGGGGATGGAATAGAATCTCCATTGGTTAAAAAACAGTTATGTATATGCAATGAGAACTTGAAAATAAGCAGAGAAACCAATATCCAATCAAACAAAACACGTACAGCAAAACATTCAGTGGTGAAATTAGAATACAAAGTATCAAAACGGCATGTAATTGCTTCAAACAACGTACACTTTAGCTGCCAATAAACTATGCAGAATAAGAAATTGGAAGTAACCCAAATACACTAGTAACATTACTTTAACACAACAAGATTGATTGGCATTCATAGTCAACGAGCAATAAGAAGTCATGGAAACAAAAAATTGATAACCCCTTCTCCTTCAACGCACCTGATAGAGAGAGACGAAGAGAGGTTAAGAACAGAAGGAGGTAAAGAAAATGGGAAGACATGGATGGTGATTTGGCAGTTCTTTGTGTCGAATCGAAGTCCGTCGGAGCGTTCTTGGGGACCTCAGCTCTGCAATGGACTCGAGAGCCCACGTCGAGTTGGGAAATTGAACTGAAAATTGATCTTCTGAAATGGGAAAAATATGGGTTTTGCTTCTGCGTGTAGAAGGAGAGAGTAGGGGAAATTGATGTATAAATGTTTGTCTATTTTTACAATTGACATGAATGTGTATGTTTATTGGCTCTCTAATTTAATGGGAACATTTTTTTTTTTTTTTTTTATTTATGTCACGTTCACTAAGTAGCTATGCTCGATTTGACAAATGAGAACATCTTAGACTAATAAAAACTAGCCTAGATAAAATACCAACTAACATCATAAAAATTGGTGAATAGACTTTTCTTTTCAAAACAAAAAAAAAAGTTGGTGAATATAACATCGACCATAACATAGTAGATAGGCACCAATTATCTTCCCAGATGTCAAACTGAGAATAACACATAAAGTTGTGTCTTTGACGGTGAGGTCACGAGTTCAATCTCCGCATTAATTAAAATACCACAATGGTTGAACTCAAAATAAAATTACCCTCGCCAAAGCGAGCATAGCTCAGCTGGCATATGTATGACTTGATGACCAAGAGGTCTGTGGTTCGAATCCCCCAACCCCCAATATACTCAAAAACAAAAAAAAAAAAAAAAAAATAAATTACCCTCACTTTTATTTCTTACATTCACATCATTTGAAAATGTTGTGGGATTCCGAATAGTTTATTATCAAGAAAAATCCATAGGATTACAAAATATATATATATATATATATATTTTTTTTTTTTTCTTCGTAAAGGTATTTTGATTAATGGAAAGGGGACGATCGAACCTCTAACCTCCTGATCATTAGTTTAGTTCACGCTTATGATTGATAACTTTAATATTGTTGAAACTATGAAACACGCAATTTAATTTCATGAAATATATTTATTGATTTAAAGAAAAATGAACATATCATGGATCTATTAAATATAACATTGAAAGTTCAAATATTTATTTGACATTTTTAAAGTTAAAAAACCTATTACATACAAAGGTGAAATTTTAGGAATTTATACACAATAACAAAATATCAATGACTAAACTTAGTTTAAACATTAAATCAATAATTTAGAGTTTAGTTAACTAACTTGTTAGGTATAAAATGATTTTGCCAACATAACATAACTTGACGGACGTAATGTGTGAACTATGGACAAAAATGTCAAAAGTTTGAATCTCTCCCTTGTAGTAAAATTTAATCCCTTAATTTTGATGTTTGTGTTAACTCTTATTTAAGTTTGAACTTTCAAAATTATAAGTTAGTAAAATTTAATCTTTTATATTTAAATTTGAACTTTCAAAATTATAAGTTTAATCATTAAACTTCTGGTGTTTCATACAGTTTATTAGACAAAAAAAAAAATTGAAATTTTAGAGTTTCGTTAAACATAAAATTCAAATTTATATCAATTAAAATTTAAAATTTAAGGACTTATTAGATATTTTTTAAGATTTATGGACCAATAAATACAACTATTAAATATTGGACTAAACATGTAGTTTAATTAGGTTTTTATCTAGTTTTTTTTTTTTTTTTTTTACATATTGGAGTGGAGATTAAATCTAGAACTTCATCATTATTAGTGTATTCATCATTATTAGTGTATATATCATGTCATTGAGCTATAATTTTGTAGGCGAAATATGAGTTCGGTTTGAAATTGGTTTGAAATTGTAGTAAGTTTTAAAATAATTGAGTAATAAGAACAATTCGTAAATGAATATTAAATTGCTACCATTTAGGTATAATTGTATAATAATGTTTGATATATAAATTTAGTATAAGATAAATGATGAGGAACAATCTTTCCTGTTAAAAACTTCGCCGCATATCGACACTGTCGTCGTCCCTTTTCCATTATCGTCGCCTCTGTTTGCTGTCGCAGTCACAATCGCAGAAGAAATCGCTCTTCGTTCCCGACAGAAACAAAGGGCGAAAGAGTTTTTAGACTTTGACCTGAAATGATGGAGAAGGACGATGTCTCATCTCCTTCGTTCAGTTGAGATCTTCATAGTTCCAATTTGTCTCAGGCGATTTGATTGAATCAAAAAAGAAGAACAAATGGATGCTCAAGCCAAGAGAAAAGCGTTGTTTCGTGCTAAATTGAACGCACAGAAGAAGGATAAGCGCATCGATTCTCCTATTGTCAGGTAAAATTATCCATGATTATGGAGCTTCAAGGTCCTATACGGATTACTATTATCCATTTCTTCTTTCTCTGTTTCCATTTTCGACTTTGATTTGTGTACTGCAGTAGACTATTTGGTTATTCACAGGAAGAATTTATCAATAGGAAATTATGCTGTAATGGAATTCAATTCTCACTTTGATTTTACATTTAGCTTAATACTAAGTTCTCCATGTTGTTTTCTTGGTTGTTCTTCCATTCTTGTTAGGTAATCCATTTTTTCTGTATTTTATTTACTTAATTTTTCTGGTTTCTTTAGCTGTTTTTCCATATTGAAAGATTTAGAGTTTAATATGAATTATTTTAAAATACATGAACAGGTACAATGAACTGGACCAACCTGTCTGTAGGGTTTGCGATATTGTCTTGAAATCAGAGGCTTACTGGGATGCTCACCAATCTTCTCGCAGACATCATGAGGTGATGCTTCAACATTTCAAATCTTATTAAAATATATTATTCGTGGGCGGGCACATTGGTTTTTCTACATTGAAAAAGATGAGCTTCTCTTGCCTGTAATTTGAAAACACAACGTTGAAGGGGTAAACTGTTTCTTTAGGATTCTAATGATGAATGATTAGATATTTAGTTGACTCAAGTCAATGAATGATTGCTTCGCCTACCCTTTTTTTAATTTGATTTTTAATTTGTATAAATATTGGTAACTGAAAAATATATTATCAGGGGTGGAGATGAGGTATCCCACAAGGCAAATGGGTTATAAAAAGGCTAGTTAGCAGAGATATGCATAAGCTCATAATTACAAAATATTTTGAGAGTGAGCACCAAATGGAGAAGTAAGGCCTAGTCAGGTCTCAAAACCCCTAAGGCAAGATTCAATCCTTTGAAGACCCTATGATTTCTTTCAAAGATAGCTATCATTACCTCAGACCACATAGACAATCTTTGGGAACAAGAGAGCTCGCAAAGAACCAATCACGGTTGTTAAGGGTTCATTGTTTTGAATCTTTTAAATGCTAGGGCGATGAGTGCTGATGGAGTTTAACATGGATATTCAATTGTCATCTTCCATATGAGTGAGGTTTCTTCTGATTGAAGTTTTCACTCGGTAGATTCCCTTGACCAACTTTGCTTGACAAGAGTTCCTTTTTTTTTTTTTGATAAGAAACGATTTCATTGATAAATGAAAAGGAGCTAAAGCTCGAGCACCCGAAGGTGATTACAAGAAGGCAGACCAATTAGTGGTCAAATGAGAAAAACTATAATCTGAAAAAGGGTGTTTACATTTACACCAATACAAAGCATTGAAAATGATTAAATCTAACACCCTACCAAAAGAAGAAAATTCTTCTCTAAAGAGATGAGCATTTCTTTCTTTTCAAAGGAACCAAAGGAAAACCCGATTGAAAGCCATCCATAAAGTCTTAGCCTCTCCCCGGAAGGGATGATGGACAAAAATAGAGCTCATAAAATCATGCATATTATTTGGAAAAATCAAAGACCAATTAAAAGCATGTAAGATAAAAGCCCAGTATTGAGAGGCAAAAGAACAACGGAGAAAGAGATGAGCTGGCCATTCATTGTTTACTTGACACATCACACACCAAGAAGGAGAGAAGTTAAAAAATGGCATACGGCGTTGTAATCTATCAGCAGTGTTAATAGCACCAAGGCTCAACTCCCATAAAAAGATTTTGACCTTCTTGGGGTAGAAATCAGTCCATATTGACTTGTAAATGCCAGCTCTCATACTATCCGATATAGCCACCAAATTTTCAACAAGAGATTTGACAGTGAAAGAGTTTGTTGGATCCAAAGGCCAAATCCATGAATCCATGCACTGTCTAAAAGAGACACCCTATAAGAGATGAGATAAGGAGGTCCATTCAGCTGTTTCCAAGTCATTTAAATTACGACGAAGAGATAAATTCCAACCAAGTGAATCTGTCAACCATGCTTCCTTAACCTTCAAATTCGGACGAGTAGTGAGTCTAAAAATTCGAGGATAAATAGAGGCAATAGACCCACACTCAAGCCAAGAGTCATTCCAGAAGCTAGTCAAATTGCCATCACCCAATCTCCTTTTAGCCCTGGAGGAGATAGTATCAGAAGTAGAACAAATGAATCTCCAAGGAGTTTTCGAGGAGCCGTGTTGGACAAGATGGGGCCAAGCATCCAAACCACCTGGGTTAAACTTAGCCACAATAACCTTATGCCAAAGAGCATCAGGCTCATGGACAAACCGCCAATTCCACTTGGCTATGAAAGCCAAATTTCGCTGCTGGAAATTCCCAATGCCAAGACCTCCCATTAATCTAGGAAGTTGAGTTTGGTGCCAATTTACATTGTGCAAGCCTCCCTCACCCCTAGATCCTTCCCAGAAAAAATTTCGGATAAGTTTGTCAAGTAAAATAGTGACCTTCTTTGGAAATTTGAATATCGAAAAAAAATATGTAGGCAAGTTAGACAATGTAGGCAAGTTAGACAACACTGATTGAATGAGAGTGAGTCTCCCTCCTTTTGAAATAAAAGCGTATTTCTAATTATGAAGCTTCTGCTGAATCCTTTCAATCACAGGAGTCCAAAACTGGGATGATGTTGGGTTACCACCCAGAGGGAGACCAAGGTAAATCGCCGGCCATTGGCCCTGTTTGCACCCAAAAGTAGATAAAATGAAATTTATCTCCCCATGATCTAAATGAACACCCAAAATCTCACTCTTTGCTAAATTGACATTCAAACCCGAAGCCCGCTAAAAAATTCTGATAATCTCAAATAAATTTGTCAAAGCAGTGTGGTCAAAAGAGGAGAAAAGTAACGTATCATCAGCGAATTGCAAATGATTCACGCTAATATTGGAGGTGCCTATGGTATGAGCAAGAATTTTGCCAGAATTGGCTCCATTTATTAGGAGTCTACTTAAACAGTCAGCAACAATGATAAACAAAAAAAGAGAGAGGGGGTCACCTTGGCGAATACCTTGACTTGGGATGATTTTGCCTCTAGGCCGGCCATTAATGATAATTGAGTAATTCGCACTTGAGATACAACCACGAATCCAAATCCTCCAAAGGCGCCCAAAACCTTTTGCACGAAGAATCTTGTCAAGAAAATCCCAATCCAGCTTATCAAAAGTCTTTTCGAGATCCAACTTTATTACCACTCCTTTCTTGCCCCTCGACTTCCAGTCATCAATGATCTCATTAGCCATTAGGGAAGCGTCAATGATTTGGCGGCCAGCCACAAAAGCCAGTAGAGGAGCACTTTGACTTTCGAGCCAATAGCCCTCCCAAAAGAGAATTTTATCACCCGTGTCCAGCTCTGGTTTACTATTTATCCACAAATAAAGCAGCATTTCATAGTGGAATACCATGGTCCCTTGGAATGGATCGATTCATTAAAAACAGGAAACTATTATTCATTGGGAAAAAACTACTTACTTGCAATATATGCAGGAAGTAATTTCCCCCTCGAGTCTCGACTCGACCAAGTTTCTACTTGTACCTTTCAAAATTACTTTCCACAAAATATCTCATATAATACTCTCTAATCTCTTGACAACTTTCCTGGGGCAATTGAATGTAGAAAAATAATATAGAAGGGGAGGTCCCTATTTGGTTAAGTGGGAGTTGGTGGTCAAACCAATGGAGTTATGTGGTTTAGGGATTGGTAGTTTGAGATTACGTAACGAGGCTTTGTTGGCTAAGTGGTTGTGGCGGTTCTTTATGGAGCCTGGTGCTTTGTGGCATAAGGCTATTGTGAGCCGGTATGACCCACATTCATTCGATGGGTTGCGACTGGTGGTTCTAGTAGGCCGTCTAATATCCTTTGAAAAGCGATTGCGTTTGGCTTCCCTTCTTTCTCTTTGAATATTAGGTGCTTTGTGGGGAGGATTCAAGTGTTTATTTTTTTTGGAGGATTGGTGAGTGGGAGAGAAACCCCTTCCGGGAGGTGTTCCCTCGTCTTATCATTTGTCGAATGAGAAGTTGCATTTCGTGGCCAATATTGTACCATCTTTTGATCTTTTATCTTCTTTGTCGTTGGGTTTCTAGCATCATTTGTGACATGCTAGTTTTTTTGCTATTCTGTGGGGGGTTTGGATGAAGAGAAACAATAGGATTTTTAGAGAGGTGGAGCGGTCTTGTGATGATATTTGGGAGGTGACTAGGTTTTATGCCTCTTTGTGGGCGTCAGTCACTAGGCCCTTTTGTAATTATGGTATTGGCTTGATTTTGTTGGATTGGAGTCCCTTCTTGTAGTTTTGGGTCTCCTGTTGTTGGGCTTGTTTTTAAAAAAACATTTTCATTTTTGCATCAACAATGTTGATAACCACTATCATAGTCTTGCAGGTACTCACTTTAAACCTTGAAATGAGCTAAGAAAAGCTGAATAGCAGCATGAAGGTGGTTGTTGTTGAGCTTGCCAATGTCACTGCTAAAAAAGAGAAGAGTATCTGTTGTGAACTAAAGATGATTAGATTAATATGCATAAGTCTGTTCCCTGAAGACAACCTTTCTTAATCCCCTCATCCAACATGATCACTTTACCTACTATGTCCGTATAGATTAGTATCAGCTCAAGCATTTTCCTTTAAGTTTCCAATTGTGTTTGTTCTCAAATTGTGCTCAAGCATTTTTCTTTTACTTGTTTATTCATTTTTAAATGTTATTTTTTTGCTTATCCTTGTTTCCATTTTTCTGTTTTTTCTCTACTAGCTCTAGATAGGGAACTTAAAGTTTTAAATCCTAATCCAATCAAATTTGAGCTGATTTCTGGTTGACTTATTACTGAATCGAAGTTATTGTAATAACAGGCAATAGATAATCTCAAAGCTAATGCAGCAGGCAGGTCTGGAGTTAACAATATTAAAGCTGAGGCCCCTGTTGAACTCCCTAAAAGCAGACCAATAGATTTGAAAGAGCAGAAAGCAATGACTGGGACATCGACAGAGTTACCAAAACGTCAGTCATCATCTGTGCTTCCTCCAGATTTTTTCGACCAGAATGCCAAAAGGCTTAAAACTGGTAAGGAAATAGGCATGCACAAGATACTTATTCTGCATGTATGCCTGAATATAGATATGGTATCCTTGAAACTTTGGATGTATGGACACATATTATTATATAAACATCTATAAGGTGCATGTATACTATGTGTGGTTGTGTATAAATTCTATTTATATATGTGCAACTACAAATATTTTTTTGTGTGGAAGTATGTGATAGTATAGGTGTTATTGTTATCATGATTAAAAATAAAACTTGGCTGAGTTGGATCCATCTCAACATGTAATGAGACGGGAATGAAACATGGTATGTAGCATATGTGGAATGAGAGTTACTCTGAGGTTACTTGGACTGTATATGTTGGGTGAGATAGAATCAAATTGGCTTTTGACTTGGTGACATGGTTGAGTCATCATTGACTTTAGTACTTTTTTCATATTTAAATCATATCATCGTTTCCTCTAAAAAAAAAAAACACATTTTTCATATAAAAAGTGACCTACATCTTGACATTTATTTTTTAAACTTCTAAAACGTCCCCCAACTCCTTGAAGCCTCATTTAGTAGCCTATTATTTCTTTCCAACCAAATACTCCATGGTACTCAGTTTATCGTATTACTCCTGCTCCACATTCTCCATTACCGAACCAAAAAATGTAACAGATGGCACAACATGCAATGCAAAGGGCTAAGCACTCAAGATGTTTATGCAGATTTTTTTCTGCCGTATTTATACTTTCAATACTAACTGATAGTCTGATCCTACAAAAGGTTTACATTTTTAGGGCAAAGACCTTTCCAAATTGTGAAACAAAAATCTTTATACAAAACACAACCTTTATAATCAGACTACTACTGAGGAGATTTAACAGAGAAGCTTCCATCTGGCTCCAACGACCAAACTCTCTTATCATTCCCAATCATTAGCACCTGATTTTTTTGGCAAGTCTAAAACCACCTGCAACACAATCTCCTCTTCTTTAAACAAACTAATTCTTGTAAATTTGTAATAATACTCAAACTATTTATTCTTGAGTCTCAAACATCTCTTACTAGTCTGAATTTTGGTTCCACCACCCTACATAATCTTTGAACTTGACCTCCAATGCTAAATCATCTAACCTATTATCTTTCCAAAATTTAACTCTCCAGAATTTCTGAACACCAACTGTGATGTTACAATTTTGTCCCCGAACCGCTCCCTCCCTTCCTTTCCTCTCAATTTCTGTCCATAAATGCTAAAGATTAGATTATGCCACAACTGATCAGGATTGTCAAGAAATCTCTACAACCATTTAGTCAATAGTTTGCCCGTGAGCTATAATCTTATATGTTTATGAGAATAGTTTGTCATAATTTTTTCTTTTATCACTTATAAACGTGGTAAAATTTATGTTCACATCCACCCAAAAAAAAGAAAAGAAAAGAAAAGCGAGTATTTCAATATCAAATAACTCTTTGTTAATATATTGATAAACAAGTATAAATGAATGTTAGAAAATTCTGGAGAATTCAAGAGAAATCTAGTAAGGTCTGCGACAACGTAGAGAACTCAACTTGTGTGGATTTTTTTTCTTCCCTTTCTCGCATCTCAATCTCTTGAATAGCTTCGTTGCATGGAAGATGGTGACATCAGGCTCAGGGAAATTTTATACTATTGTTATTTTTGTGTTCTCGTAAGATGTTTAGTCATTGAAATTTGTTCCCATTTGAGTTTGATATGGTTGAGATCTTATTTTGGTGCTTAGTTTTTGTCTATTTGATTTCCACGTTTAAATTCAGTGTTCATTTGTGGTATTCTGATATCACTTTTCAACATGTCTGATTTGACTCGTGTCCTTCCAGGAAAGGAGTCTGTCAAGTTCGAACCAGATTCGCATAGTGGAAGCATTGCACAGTCAGAGGTAATTGCAAAGGCCAGTGACCTTAGTCAGAAATCTTCTTTGAACGCTGGTTCAGAGGGGAAGCAAATAAAGGGAGCTCTGCCTGAAGGTTTCTTTGATGATAAGGAGGCTGATATGCGTGCACATGGCATTAAACCTGTTAAGCCTGATGTCAAGTAGGTTCTTCCCACATGCATGCATCTTTAAACTTGTTATGTTTAATTCGGTATCTTAAGTTATTCATCAAAAAAAAAAAAAATTATCTCCTTTTGTTATATCTAGCCTTATTATGTGTCCTTGCTTTTGAGGTAGGTGTTTATATATTTTCTACCCTTAATTTTTTTAGAGGAATTCACGCATCTTCTTAGATTCTAATCAGGTCTTTGAAAGTTTTATATCTTTGGTTATTTTTACTGCTCTTACTTGGTGTAAATTGGTAACACCCTTTTGTAATTACGGTTTAAGCTCACTTATTGCCCATTGGAAAAGTTTTTTGTAATCCTATGGATAGGCCACCTCTTTTGTAATTTCATGAAATCAATGAAATTCTTTGTTTCCTATAAAAATAAATAAATAAATAAAGTTTTTGATTTAATTTCTCATTTGATCCTATATTTATTTTGCTGTAAATCCCAACCAGAGAAAATATTGGGAAATAGGCTACTGATTGGATGCCCATTTAAGTTTTAATACTTTTCCAGAATTTTATGCATGGACCTCTATTTTTATACATATTAGAGAACTGGCAACAATCTTTCTGATGAGAACTCCAAATGGGGCTCTGTCTGTCGATTGTGTGTATGGAATGATTTATTGGATCCATGGAAAAATAAGCAACATGTTCTTGAATTTATCATTGTTGTGCATGCTCTTTCACTTTATAGTTTATGGCATGGGATTCCATAGGACCTTGACTGTGTGTACTTATACTACTTCATTATCAGAGACGAATACAAGGAATTTGAAAAGTTGATCCAAGAAGATCTACGAGAGGTGGATGACCGTTTGGAAGAGGAGGAGGTAATACTCTCTGTCAACAAATTTATGAAAGCTTAAATTTCATTTATATCCTCTCTGTCAATAAGTTGATTAATGGTATTGGCTTAGAGTTAATCGTACGTCTTGTTACGTGTTATGCACTACAGATCGATGCTGCCGAAATGATAGAGGAGGCTGAAACCTTAGAGCAGAAGTAAGTGAAACACGATAGTTCTCGTCTCTGGTTCTTGTAATCTTCATTCCTATTTGCACCAAACTTTCTGTGTTTCTATCGACAGGGGCTTCAGGGAGAGAGTGGAAATGTTGAAGAGGAAGAAAATGGAGTTGAAGACCAAAAAATCAGCAGAACCAAGCAGAGCCGAGCCCGAAATTCCTACTAAAGAGTCTAGCCTTGACGACTCTTTGAGTGATGATGATAGTGACACCAATTATACAGTAGATTGGAGAGCTCAACACTTGTGATAATAAGTCGATTCTAAATTTTGACATCCTTTAAGATGCGATGAAGAAAAAAGAGAGAAATATGTGATAATGTAGATATAAATTTGATGTTTAACCAAATATTGTAGCTTGGAATGAGTTGTCAATTCTTGTTGCATATTGAAGAAAGGTTTATTGATGAAAAAATTGAGTGATATTATGGGCACTTTTGAGTGGCCTTTTCAATGGGGGAAAAGAGTTTGCATCACTCTTCTTTTGGCATTTTGAATTGGAGAATGGATTTTGAGATTGCCAAAAGTTACTGATAGAGAACATATTGGTACTTATTTTATTCACATCTCTGTTTCTCTGTCTGTGTATCACATTGATTCTTGGAATTTTGTTTTAATCTATTCCTAGTTGTTGTGACATTTTATAAATTTAGAGAAAAGAAAAATGTAATGTGAATTTAGAGAGGAGAAAACTTTTACAATCTTATAAATTATAAAAAAACAAATGTCATCTAAGTAGAGAAAACTAGAAAAATTCTATCAAAATCTTAAAAGTTTAGAGAAATTACAAACTTTTCTCTTTAAATGATAATTTCCCCTTTTAAATGTATGTCAATTCCCTAAGTATCCTATCATACAAATTTACCATGAACCAATTTTAAACCAATAGTAAAGATCTCGATTGAAAAAGATTAAAACATATACATGAGTAGATTCATAACATCAAATTGTTAACTTCAACATAACTCAACTAGTTAAGTCATAACTCATATGTCATTGATTATGTTTGAGGTTCGAATCACTCTAAACTAATAATCATTGGATACAAAATCGAAGTACTTTTGCAATTTATCTCTCATTCATCCAATGGTGCGAAAGTGTCCGCCACATTGTGGCGGTCTACTCGAATAATCGGTGGCTATAATAGTTATAATAGCTTGTGACTTATAATAGCTGTGAATAATAAATACAATTGAACTGAGTTATAATAACTCAATCCACCCAACTCCAAGTTGGTGCTCCAAATGCCCCCTAATAGGTTTAAATACTATTTTGGTCCGTGTACTTTTTGACTTTGTTTCATTTTTCGTTCTTATACTTTCAAAACGTCCCTTTTAGTCCTTGTACTTTTGAATTTGGTCTACTTTGGTCCCTGTATTTTTTGACTTTGTTTTATTTTAATTTTTGTACTTTCAAAATGTTTATTTGTGTCGATATACTTTTAAAAAATGACAAATTTTGGTCCTTCCGTTTTCATTTTTACGTTCATAATTTTAGGATGACCACTTACTAAATTTCTTGAAATATAATAAAAAATTAGTATTAAAAGATTTATATTGTAGATAAAACATTTAAATTGGTCACTTTTTAAAAATACATGGTCTAAAATGAACGATTTTAAATTACACGAACCAAAATAAAAAAATACCAAGACCAAAATAAATGTTTTTAAAATACAGGGAAAAAATAAACCAACCCCAAAAAAATTGCATGTATCAAAATAGTATTAAGCTAAAAAGCCTAAAATGTAAAACCCTTAAAACCCCTTTCGTTCTCCAACACCGACCTTCCATTTTCACTCATCCAGAAACCCGCCAAAATCAGACGGAGGATGTACACGAGACAAGCAGCTTCCAAATGGTTGAAGCGACTAAGCTTCCGCTCTACACCATTCAATCGCACTCCCGAAACTCCTCCTTCAATCAACGTATCGATCTTCTCCTCCCGCTGTATGTAATTCAACCTTTTCATCTTTCTTTTCTACACAACTATTTTTGTTGATGCATATGCAACTGTGTTGATTGAACCTGCAATAATGTGAATTATACAATTTGCGAAATGGGTTTTCACCCTGAGCTCATTCCTATGATGTTCAAATAACTGAATTGCCATTAGTTCCTCAGCTATCTTATGATGCGAATCATGTTTTGCACTATAGGAGTTAGAAATGTTTAGAGTGTTATTAATCCAAACTAAACTAGGTTTTCAAATTGTTCCCAGCATGGACAAATGGTTGAAGGATTCGTTTATTGATTCACAATTGCTTTCTCTTGCAGGCAACGTGAAATCTTCTTCTGGAAATAATAGCAATGGCTATCGTTATGGTTATCTCAATGGTTTTCCATGGGTTCTTTTGTCTGGACCTGCTGCAGGTCTGCTCTTTTCACTGTTATATTTGGGCGTTTCCATTTTGAGGTTACCACTCGAGGTGTTTGATTTAAAGTGATCATCAAATTAAAACTGAAATAAGTGATTTTCCCCTTTTCATTTTGGAATTTTCTTAATCTGCCTCTCATGCCTAATTTTTGTCCTAGATTAACTCTGTTCCAGATACTATGGAGATAGAAAACCTTGACAGAGCTTATAGGTTGAAGAAAACAAGCAAATTGGGGGATGGGGGGTACTGACTAGACTTTTTTTTGAAGGAGAAACCCTTTTATTGATGAATGAAATGAAGGAGTAGAAACACAACTATAGGTGAATTACATGAAAACTATCCAATTGTAGATTAAATAGGATAAACTATAATGAATAAATGGTTGCTTCTTTTTGCAACAAAATAATGCATTAGAAAGAACGATGTCCATAAAATAGTCAAAAGAAGACGAAATATCCTTGAAAATACGACCATTCCTTTCGTCCCGAGATACCAGAAAAAAGCTCGATTGAGGGCAAGCCACAAAGCCTTCTTTGGACCATGAAATGAATGGCCCACCAAAACAGATGCAAGGAGATCAAATATGTTGTTAGGGAACGTCAGGGACCATCCAAAAGCATCTAAAATAATTAGCCAATAACGAGAAGCGAAAGGGAAATGGACAAATAGGTGACGAGGATGCTCAACATTTGGTGCACTTGCACACATAATGCATCAAGGGGATAGGTTGAAGTAAGACATTCTCCATTGTAGCCGATCTGCTGTATTAATAGCTCCAAGACTAAGCTCTTAAATTCCAAAGCTTGATAGAAATTGTGTTTTTTGTCTTTACAGTAATGTCATAGCAGAATCTTGTGGTTGGATGGGA
The DNA here is from genome assembly GCA_028017165.1 of Herpetospermum pedunculosum. Taxonomy (NCBI): domain Eukaryota; kingdom Viridiplantae; phylum Streptophyta; class Magnoliopsida; order Cucurbitales; family Cucurbitaceae; genus Herpetospermum; species Herpetospermum pedunculosum. The sequence goes on from CM051523.1 coordinate 13,038,830, forward strand.
TGAAGTTGCAATTCCAACCAATAAAGAGGACCTCGGAGGAACTTAAATACAGGAATGCTGCACTATTGGTTATGCGAGGTTAAAATTGTTCTAAGAAGTCTTTGGTTCAGCATGGGGGTTAATAAATATGGATTGGAATTTGGAAGATGGATCACAAAAATCAGGTGAAGCATGAGCAGTAGAAGTCCTCATTGCATACATGAAACTGAAAGTAAAAGGGTGAATAAGTCCTTTGCCTTTAAATTGGAAAAAGGAGATGGGATTAGATTTTGGGAGAATATATTGTTGGAGGATTCTACCTTGGCCAATAGGTTTCCAGACATCTTTTGCTGGCTAATTATTTAAATAGTCTAGTCAGTGGCTGCTGGTTGGGGTACTTACTGTCTTGGAGGCTAAATTTTGGACGAAATCTCACTGAAGATGGAATTCACGTGCGGTGTCCAATCTGAGGCCCAGTCAATACTTAGATTGCATGCTTTGGATGCTGAATTCCTGTAGGATTTCTCTTGTAGTTTGCTTTTAATGGAGTTATCCTCACCACCATCATTTACTGGAGAAGGCATCCATTTCAGTTAAGCTGTAAACCCAAAATTGTAAAGAAGAACATGGTCTTACTTTGGATAGTGGCAAGGTCTTCCTTTGTAATTATCCTCTCAGTGTTATTATTTTGGGTTAGAGCCCTTTTTAGTGTCAGGTTTTTAGGTGTTGTTTTGGCTTCATTTTTCTGTGCAGTGGTTTTGTAATCTTTCATTTCTTCTCAATGAAAATGTTTCTAAAAAAAAGTGGCACTTGGGCAGGCCAACACTTTTGACAAAATCCAAAGTATTTTGCTTTCCTTCTATCTCTGGGCTGGTTTGTTTTGTATAAAAAAGAGGACCAAGGACACACGTCCTGGTCTTGCTTGTTCAACTTTGGTTGTTGGCATAAGTTGTTGGAACTTGGAAGCCTTTGGGGTGTACTGTTGTACACCTCACGAATCCTTCCTCTTATGTTTGATGTTTTCTCTGCTCGCAAAGCATAATCACCATATCTAGATTCTCATAAGAGTGCTCCTAGGGGTGTCATGAGGTTTTTTTTAAAGTTGTGTTAAGCCACCATTGAAGGAATCTCGAAAAACGACAAAACCAGAGGATATCTAACTTCTAAACTGAGAAATAAGGACTCTGATATCTCCGAACTTCTCTTTAAAAGAAACTTTTAATAATAAGTTTCCAGTCGAAATGAATGAGACATCTGAGAGTGCATATCCATCATTGTAACTGTTTGAGGCGAAATTGAAAAGAATGCTATTATGGACAACTAATGAGAGAGAAGAGAGAAAGAGGAGAGTTAGGGAAGGGTGAATGTGGTGAAGGTGTGCAGGAAGGAATTGGGGTGAGGGGGAACGATAGAGATTCCAACCCCATATCCAGAGTTAACGAAGTATTGATCAATTCAACACCTATTTTTCCATCAATTTCGTTGAGTTTCTCAAATATTCTGTTTGTTTTCCATTATAATTAGCTATAGGGATTGCTGAACTTTTGTTGGGGAACTAGATTATTTTTTTGTAGAACCTTTATGGTTCTTGCTTTGTCACTTTTATTTTCTATTTCATGTAGTTTTTGTATTTCTTAATAAAATTTTCCGTGATAAAAAAAATAAAGAATTGAAGATGCCCGAAGATCGATAAGTTGTTGCAATTACATCCATTTACCTCTGTGGTGCAGCTGTAATTCTTGGAATAAACTCAAATCCTGTCTTAGCTAAAGACACATCATTGAAGCCAAGTTCTGAAAATGGTATTGAGGAGAGTGACACTATTGGACTACGCAAAGTGGAGGATGGTTCTGTGATATCAAATTTACATACTTCAAAGTGGAGGGTTTTTACTGATACTGCTCGTGACTTATTTCTGCAGGCAAGCATTATTTCTTTTACCTTCACTGGCAGTTAATTCTTTAATGATTTGCAGAAAGAAGTATTTTAACTTTTTTCTTTAATTAGGGAAGACTTGAAGAAGCTGAAAGATATTTTATTTCTGCGATTCAAGAAGCTAAAGAAGGTTTTGGGGAGAGGGATCCTCATGTTGCATCTGCCTTCAACAATCTGGTATTCTAGCTGCTGGATTTTCTAATCTTTTGCTTATTTTACCTTTTTAGGATTGTGGAATAGAACTTTCTTGCAGTCACTGAATAAGCCTAATGGAATAACATTTCTTTGAACCTAGACGTCAGGTCAGATAACATATTACTAGTAGTAAAATAACCAGCCTTTTACTGAATTACATTGTTTTGGTTATTAGTTGTTATTAAACCTGGAGATTAGACATTTTTTACTTGAATTGAAGTCTTCATGTAGTTTTTTTTTTCTTTTTAACAAGATACAGACTTTTCATGAAAGAAAGAAAAGAAACAAAAAAGTTCAAAGGATACAAACTTCAAATGAGGTCTTCATGTAGTTACAACTACAAGTAGTATCTAAATTTGTTGGGCTCAACTACCTACAAGTTCTTGCCATATTTGTATTTAGCAATCTATCATCTACATTGAATTGAAGTAGAACCTAGGTGGTTAAAATTCAGAAATGGATCTAATATCAAAACTTCTTTACTAAAATAGGTATTTACTTATAGTTATAGTCTTTCTTATTTGATCTCTAATTGGAGAGCTTTCTTGTAATTCACCTTTAGGTGTTCGGAGTTTTTACTCCATTATTTCATTCATCAATGAAATCTTGTTAGTTGTTTCTCTTAAAAAAATAAGTATTTACTTTGCTTAGAAAAATCTATGATCAAGGACTGTTATGAAATAATGCCATTTATTTTGGATTGTGGAAGCATAATTAAAGTGATAAATATTTTTTGCTATTCTCTTTTTAGGCAGAACTGTATAGAGTCATGAAAACATTTGACAAAGCAGAGCCCATGTATTTGGAAGCCATCAACATATTGGAGGAGTCCTATGGCTCTGAAGATATAAGGTTCTTGAATCCTGCGATCTTTTTCTTTGTAGCAAAGCTCTCGTTTTTTCCTTACAAGAACTAGAAGTATCCGTTTTATTGGCCTTACTTCGTTAACATGGATTATTTGTACATAGGGAATACCATATAAATATTATGCAACAACTTTGTTTTATTGCATGAAAGCGACATGTTTTTCTTCTCTAATTTCCTATGGTAAAGGAACTTTCAGCTGGAAGATCATTATGAGGGCCTTGTAATATACAAAGGATATGGTGGGGTGTAAGGCAGAGCATGCAATATGCCCAGGATACGGCAGGGGTGTAAGGCAGCACATAGAGTGCTTGCAGGACATGGAGGGCAAGGTGTGATGATGGTGTGTTGTGGATGACTGCAACGGGTGTAACACTGATTGCACAAACTTTTGATGATCGATCCTAGGAGAAGGGTGCACGAACGACAACTTTGAAGTGTGTGGGTGGCACCAATGGACGATGACCGAAGAGTATGGCTAGCATGGCATGGGTGGTAACCCAATATGCATTTAAATGGGTTGACAACAGTGGCAATGGGAGGTTGCTATAGACATGTGTCGAAGGTGCACCAGATTAGCTAGACATGTGCACGTGTATGTGTATAAGTTGGTGCAAGACGATTTGTAGAGCCACACAAACAAATGATAAATAGGTTCATGTGCAATGTGATAGAACCCAAAGTATATCTGAAGTATAAATGATAACAAAATTGCAATATAACTCCCAAAGTATGAGGTACTTGGAACCTTCCCACTCTTGAGAACTCAGCCTAAAGCCACTAAACAAGTGCACCTTCATCCTTTCTAATCCATTCTATTTGTAACAAAATTCTCCAAACAATCTCCTTAGTTAATTCTAACATACCCTTAATACTCCAGTAACATTCCCATTTCTATCCTAAGCTCAATCAGGCATGATTTATAATCAAATACACGTTTGCTTGATTAAATATCGTGTTGTTTATTTGATTCAATTGCTTCAGCCATTGTGCCTACTATAAGGTCAAAATTAATTTCAGTCCAAGGTTTTAAATCAGCTCTGCTTTTGTATATCATTTTTCTTATATATATAAAAGAAAGATCTTTGATGTGATTTGAACTCTTATTGTTCAGAGTTGGTTCTGCACTTCACAACCTCGGACAGTTTTATCTAGTTCAGAGGAAGCTAAAAGAAGCCTGCAACTGTTATGAGGTATCAAAATATTTTCAATTATTTTCACTAGTTCCTTGAGCATTTTTGGTCCTTGCGGGTTGCAAATTTCCCCCCTCATACAAACATACCTATTTCCAAAGTCTAGTCATTAATAAGTTTTTGCATTTTTTCTTTATTGATTCTTTGATGTGCAAATTCATGCTAACATTTTTCCCCCTTTTGGCTTATGTTTTATGATCTGTTGGACAGCGGGCACTGAAGGTATGAGGCTGGTCATCTATACTCGAATAAACAATTGCTGTTTTATTTTCCTTTTCAAAAATAAATCATCTCACTTGTGATTTTTTATCCTTCAGATCAAAGGTCGTGTTCTTGGATTTGGCCATGTTGATTATGCAGATACTATGTACCATCTTGGAACAGTATGCTCTGAGATTCTTGCTTGATCATATTAGTTTTGCCATATTGTTTTTTTTCAATTTTTTTCAAAATGTTTGACAAATAATTTTACACGACCATGTTTTGTTGCTTCAACGTTGATTTGATAGTCCTGATACTTCAAATAATAATATATATTTTCCATGCAGGTGCTATACCTTCTAGGGGAGGAAAAAGATTCCGAGGCCCTGATCCAGGATTCTATTAGAATACTGGAGGTATATCAACATGAACATGCATTGCAAGGAAGGCGACTTTTGTATTATGTCATATTTTCTTTGTTACATATTTCACACCCTTGTATTGTTTGGTCATGCAGGAAGGTGGCTTAGGCGAGTCAATTCGCTGCATCAGAAGATTGCGATATCTTGCTAAGGTTATGCTTTATCCTATATTCATCTTTGACTTTCCACATTTTCTTCTCCTTTGGTGTATCTAAAATTGGCCTTTTATCTCTTTCAAAACTATTTCCTTTGTTAGGACGGATACATTAGACATGCATGGTCATCAACAAGAGTAACAAACCATCTTTTTTCATTATGAGTCTTAATCTTTTAGAAGTTCCCCAAATATCACTATGATATGATAAGTGCAAACTAAGTTAACGCGATTTGGAGACTATAGATTTTGGTAAATATATTGATGAATGATCTTTTTGCTACAATGCAACTTTTACAATGCAAAGAGTTAGAATTAACCCATTAAATAAACTTGGAAATAGAGATTTAAGACAAAATATTTAGGATGCAGCATGCTAAAGATGCCAAAGCATGATCTGGTCAATGTCTGATAGAGAAGTAATATTACTAAAGTTGCATCGTAGACTGTAGTATAGTAGTAGCATCGTAGTAGAATGTTCATCGTAGTAGTAGAGTCCATTAAGCAAGCATGTTTAATCATTTTCTCTTAGTCTTAGTTCTGAAAAATATAATTAGATTTAAAAAGTTATAGAAAAGTTAGAATCTATAGAAGTTTAGGATAGATGAAAGATTACATGCTTTATGATCATGTAGGACAAATTAGGGAAATTGTCTCGGTTAATTTAGTAGTTTATTTTCTTGCAATAGAAGTGAGACTACCATTAAAAATTCTAATTTTTTCGTTGTAATAAGATATAGAGTGAATCAAATAGATGAGAAAAACTAGTCTAAGTCTTTATAGTAAAAATCTCGAGAGTTTGTAGTCAATGGAGATGAATTACTACAAGAGAGAGCATTAGGACATTTACTTGTTTGTGTGCCAAGTGGAAACATGGTTGTTACAACGTGGGATGTATGGTGGCACTAAGAAGAATTGCAACTAGGATCATGGTTGGTAGGGTTTCAAATAACTAGGGTTTTCTTTGGGAGCTGTGATTTTTCTACTCTGATACCACCTTATTTTGTGAAGAAAAGAATATTGTATTTTGTCAATATCTTGATAGTAGTACAAGGTCCTTTATATAAAAGGCCATCTACAAGTAAAAAAAACTACTATATTTATTATCATAATTTAAAAACTAATATTTACAACTAATAGAAAAGAAAATTAAACAATTTCACCTTCTCTGATGTAGAGACTGCTTTGCGAAGAAAAAATGAGATATGATTAAAACATATGTGAGTATGTTATTTGACAATAACATTAAATTTCTTCGTTTTCATTTATGATTGTTGAATATATGATTATTAAAGCATATGTGAGCATGTTAGTTCTATCTTATGCATTTTCTTCTTCCAACTCTTCCCCCTTCTTAATCACATTCACATTCTATAGTTCTACTTGAGCTGCAGTTAATGTTTTTGTTATTTTCCTGACGCTCCAGATACATATGAAGTCTAATAATCTTTTGGAGGCTGAGAATGTACAAAGAAAAGTTTTGCACATCTTGGAATTATCAAAGGTTCATTTTGATTTTTTCTTTTTTTTTTCTATCTTTCTATGTTTCAGTTTTTGCTCGGGATGTAGTGCTCATGTAATGTCTTTTCCTTTTTGATGTTGATTACGTGCAGTTGTCTTTACCAACTTCTAGACCTCTCTCTCTCTCTCTCAATTTTATGTCTTGATATAAGAATATTTACTTCATGATTTTAACCTAAAAAGAACATGGGCCTCGGATATTGACATGACGTATACAAGGCAACATGTGGGTAGATTGATAAAAAATTGGTGATGAATACTCAAGTTTTTTCCATTGTTTGGTGAACAGTATAAAGAAGCAATTTATTACTGAAATACCCAGTGAAAATGGGCATTTACTTATCACAGGAGAGGATATAGTGCACAAAGTTGCAGGCTTTTTTAGCAACCTCTACAAAAAGAATTGATAATCGTGAACTCCTTACCACCACATTTCATATGACCAAGCTTATGACAAAGATGACATAGTCTAAGTCTTGTCTTTGATTAGTCCTCAAATGAACCATATCAGATACCCTTGCAGGCTTTTGTTCCACTCCACCATTCCATGAAAAAACAGATGCGCAAGAAAATATAGACACAAAATTAGAGGCGAGCACAAACCTCAAAAAATTAAATATGGACAGAATTGGAAACCAAAAATCTTTATTTTTTATTTTTTATTATAAGAAACGGTAACCATTCATTGATATAATGAAGACAAAAAGGGAAACAAGATACAAAACCAAGATAAGAAACAAATGAAACACAGAAAAACCCTAGAAAGATAGCGAGCTCCCAAATGGGTAAAAATTGAGGTAATTTTCTATCCAAATCGATCATCGAGAGAAGGATTTGGCTGAAAATAACCAATCGATCCCATTTGAAATGAGCCACCCATCATATGAAGCATCCATAAATGAACGACCGACAATAATAAAGCTCCAATTATGGCTCTTGTTGATGTAGGGAGTATTGATATCAAGGAGAAGAATGGAAGAAAGATTGATGCGTAGGCCAATGAAAAGAGATCTCTTCTGTGGAGATCTAGAGTTTCTGTCATACCAAAAAATGTTGATCATTTAGGCTTGTTCGATCCTTTGCCCGTGAGACGATTGTTTGTGCATTTATCGTAATTGATATTTGATTGGAGATTCATGACTTCTCTGTCCCAATTCCTTTGTTTCTTGGTAGCGGTGGACTGTCTCTGTTTAGTAAGGAGAGGCATAATGCATATCCCGTTTTTTATTAACCAAGGTAACAAAAAGGATAGATGAGAGGATGAATCATCATTCATTTCTTCCTCCGTTTCAATTCCATAAGGGATCCCTTCTGTTAAGGGATGCCTAGATTGATCAGGCGGTTTGGATGGGTTCTTGATAGCCAGAGGTTCAATAGCTAGAGGATGTTCCTCATAATCTGTCAAAGGGAACCATCAAGGGTTGACTTAGTGGTCATAAAGGGTATTGGGACTTCAATGCCCTCCTAGAGGGAATGAGTTCAATCCTTGGTGGCCACCTACCTAGGAATTAAATTCCTACGGGTTTCCTTGGCAGCCAAATGTTGTAGGGTCAGACAGTCTGTCCCGTGAGAAAAGTCGAGGTGCGCGTAAGCTGGCCCAGACACTCACGGATATAAAAAAAAAAACATAAGGAGAATTTTTTTCTCGATGGGTGTGAGGAGTGCTATCTTGTGAGCAAGGAGAAGATAGAAGGTCATCCGAATTAGTGAAGGCTTTGTTTTTGGATGTGGAGTAAAAATTTCCAGTGACTAGTTGGGTACTTAGAATTGCTGATCACCGGTTTAAGGGTGGGGATGGGATCAATGGTGTGGAGGGGAGGGAGAGCTAAAATGGGGTGTGTTTAAAAAATTCAATTTTATAGAGGTTTGACCCGAATTTTTGGATGGACCATTGATGGGCTGATTGGTTAAAGCAAAGTCAGTGATGGGGGCTGATGGATAAGTTGATGTTGATGGGGACAAGTGGTAGTTATGGCTGATTTTTTGGAAGGGTCAAAAGGGAAGGAAGAAAAAGGGTGAGATGTCTTTTGTGGAAATGAAACATGAAGGGTCAAGGTCTAAAGGAGGTGGATTAGGATAGAGAGAGGGGTTAAAATTTGTGGGTGAATTCGTGAGGCAGTAGGTGAGAGGAGAAGGATTAGATGTATTTTGGCTTTTGGTAGGTAGAGAAAAAGTAGGAATTTTAGTCAAATCATAAGGAAAGCTAGCTTTTTGGATTAGGGATGGGGAATGAGGATTTTTGGAGGGTTTGTCAAAAGGAGAAGGATTTGATGTATTTTAGCTTTTAGTGGGTAGAGAAAAAGTAGGGATGTGATTTATAGGGATTAGCTTGGTTTGGGGTTGGTCAGTAAAAGGGGGATGTGACAGCCAAGGACAATTGATGTCTCGGGGGGAAATGGTACATTTTGTGGGCAAAAGGGGATGAGAGGGTGATTCAATCAAATCAAGGGCAGCAAGAGTACATAAATCTGACCTTTCTTCTTCAAAAACAGTGATGTTCACTGTTTGTGGGCCTCTTTGTGCGAAATCACCTTTTGCACATGGGTTGTAAGTTCTCCCATTCTTTCAGACACGTTTTCCTTAGTTGTACTCGCACCATTGGCGCGTGCAATCACTTCTCCGGCAGCTTTAGGGATCAGTTTTCCATGGATTCCGGCGATGAAGCTCATCGAATATTCAGGCTTGAAAAAAGGGTCAATCCGAAATGTGATTGATCTTTTTCCTTGTGTATCAACTTGTATCTCTGTTGGGATGAATCCATGGCTATTTTCTTTCACTTTTATACAAGCTTCCATCATATCCAATCTTGATAAAGTCTTTGTGGCTATCACTAAGAAACCACCACAATCATCTCCAATGTTCTTAAAAGTCTCTAACGACCTATCAAAAGGAAGGTTTCAGATTTTTATCCACCCCCCATAAGATGGTACCATAGAGTTATCAAGGTAAGCTTCTTCATTCCATTGCTCGAATCTGATTTTATGATGCCCTGCCAAAGTCCAACCTTTGATTCTACACAGTGTGATACCTTGTTTCTTATTTTGCACCTTCAACAAAGCCCTACCTGGTTGAATGGGAGAGATGAATTCTGCATTAGTGACATCAAGTTGTAGAGCCTTGATGATCTCCGCCCAACTATCATGAAAGTTTTCTCTAAAGACTATTATGGCCTCCTCAGGGTAGAACTCAGCCAACTCTGAAGTAATCCTATGCTTTTCTGTATTCACACGCAGGATGGCTTGTTTCAGGGTTGCGGAAGTCGAGGTCTCATGTTTGTTGGTCTTTAAAACTTCCTTATAGGACAAATTGTTCCTATTCAAGGGGAGTTTTGGAGCTGCATTGATGACCTTCTTTGGCTGGTTGTTGTGGGAGTTAAGAAGAGAGAGGAAGTTCTTCCATCCATGCTTATTACTACCAATAGGTATAATAATTTTGTTTAGTCCTCCCTTTGAACCAAGCCTTGCAATTTCTGCACAATGACCCTTTCTAGTAGAGATCTTTTCAACCCAAATAACATAGTCATCTAGTCTATCTTCTACAAAAAAGCTCATGGTGAGTGGTGCTTCCATAAGAGTAGTAAAAGATTTGATCAACCATTGTTGAGATTCTTTTTTTAAAGAGAGAGTGTATGACCTATCTCTTGTTTCTTCAGTAATGCTTAATCCATCTCCTATCTTGATGGAAAATGATTTTCTATCGATGGTGAATGAATTGTATGGTGGATGTGTGTGCCTCCGGTCCATTCCGGCGAAAGCTCAGCTTCCGACAGGCTACTGATGAAGTCCAGAGACATTTTTCGGGAAGAGGAGAGATGAGAGAGAAGAGAGCATTTTCCGGGGTTTCAATAGCGAATGTCATAAACTCATCGCCAGTATCAAAAATCCAATTTTCTTTCTGAAATCATTCCAAATATGAGCTACTTATGATCAAAATAAGCATACAAACTGAATGTGGATAGCAGGATTGTTGAAGCACGACGATGGTTGGAGAAAATTCCAGCCACTCATGCACCCTCACAAACTGGAATGTGAGACCAAAGGTGGAGGGTTCTGGTGGCGTGTGGAGCCCATGCGCGGTTGATCTGACAGTTAGACTTTAGGGTTTTTTTAAAATTAACCGATGGTCTTCCCAAAGGTCGAAGTACTCCAAAGTAGTGTTTCCAAACTCCAAGCCCTAACTCATGAAAATCCTAATGGTCACAAAATCCTACAAGAGATAAAAGACGAGAAATACTTCACATCCTTCCATACACTTTATACTACACACACACACACAAGATTGTTACTTGTGAAACGGAACGAGTATCAAAATTAAAATTTAGTGTACCGTGTAACGTACTAATCATGTATTGTAAGTTTTGTTCTTTAACAAACTTTGCCAGCAACTATTTAATAGTATTTCTTTTAACCTCCATGGGTTGTTTGTTTTCTTGTGTGCGCACTTGTGTATGTGCATACTTTCTTGGTTAACTGGCAACACTGAGTATATCTCTTATGGGTGTAGGGATGGAATTCTCTGGAAACTATAAATTCTGCTGACGGCTTGGCCTCAACGTTATATGCCAATGGATGCCTGAAGGAAGCACAAGAGCTTTTTGAAAGGTAAACTGATAAGTGTTAGTAATTTTAAAAAAGGGTTTCTTAATGAAGTCATTACTTTCAGGTGTCTTGATGCACGGAAATCTTTACTTCCTGAAGACCACATCCAGGTTTTCAATCTTTAACATTCAGATTGTATTCCGAGGATGTAATTAATAAAATAACTATACTCATTTTTTAATTTTAATGCATTTTTGTTTATGTATGTGAGAGAAATGATGGGGTTTTAGAAAATGCATTTATTTTTTGGTTTTGTATGATACATTTGCTCCTCTTTTCATAATTGTGTCTCATGATGGATTAATTAATTTTATGAAACTTTCGACTTCCCATAACCCCATATCTACTAATGTGGTGCAGATTGGTGCTAACATGCTTCACATTGCTCGAGTGGTAATGCTAACTTCCAATGAACTAAAGGCGACTGATATTTCTAAAGCAGTTATTGCGATTGATAAAGCTAGAGAACTTTTAAATAACTCTATAAGGTTTGTATTGAGTTTTCTATCATAGTCCAAATGGCTGCTTTAGGGTCATGTATGGAGGCTAAGTTTTAATAAGGAAATAGGTTAATTACAAAAATTAGAAAATGGTGCGGGAAAATAAATATTTAGAATCAAAATCAAATAAATCCGTATATTCAGGAGTCTACAATCCATGGGGATATGTTAGGGAATTCAAGGGACCTACACTCTTCCAAAGCCATCCATATCCATAATAACCATTGCCAGCTTTCTATCTTTAAGTGTTCAGGTCGCTAGAGAAATACTCGATCAAAGTTTCTTAGCATTTCTAAAGAAATAGATTTGCCAAGGTCAATCTTCAAGCTTAAGATCTTCAAGAAAGAAATTAAAATGATTAAAACCCTTTGCAACTTAGCTTGGTCTCCTGAACAAAAAAATTAATGCCATTATAGATTTGAGGAATTCCGATCTTGGTTGGAAAATAAATCAAGACCATCTAGTAACATTCTGAAAGATTTACTTTGTCTAGCTATTTGTTATTGAGTTGATTAAACATGTTAAAGTGTGGTCCATACGTTACAAGCCACCTATCATTGGTGAACAGGAAACTGAAGTGTAGAAGGGTAACAACATGGGAAGGAAAAGAACAGTTATGCTTAAACAATTTACGCTGGAAACTGGAAATAATCTTTTACTTGTGTTTGGGGAACAACATCTTGAAATAAGTAAAATTGGGAAATCATATAAGTTAAAATGCTTAATAGTATAAAAGCCTTTCTAGCTTCTTGAATTTAATCTTTTGAAATATAGAATTATTGACCATTAATCCTGTTAGCTTTACAGGTTTAATAGGGACGTCCAAAATCCTTCCCCACATTTCATCCTCTTCATGTAAAATAAGAATAGTTAACCTAGATGATTTTATGACTTTAAATCACCGTAGTTCAGCTGGGCATAAATTATTTTACAATCAGCTTATGCAGATATCTCTCAATGATAGGATATCACGAGGAGTATTGAATAAAATAAGCAAGCAGGGTGAGAAGAAAAAAAATGAAGAAGATGGAGAAACTAGAAAGGATGGAGCCTACGGGCGTACAGCACTTCTCATACTGGTAGTTTTCCTTTCTTTACAATATAGAAATGAAGTTTTGTCTCTTGTTAAAAGATATTATTCATTTCTAATTTGCACTTGGCTTGTGATTCATAATGAAAAGTCTTTTACCATGAAAATTATATTAAGATGTGTAAAAATATCGAAGTATGTTAACTTGTTAAGCAATATGTGTTGATGAATATATCCTTGCTTTTTATACCATAATTTTTTAATTGATAGTGCATCACTGTGTTTGTGCCATGTTTCATTTGATTCATTACCACGTCTTGCGTTTTTGCCCCTTAGACTTTTTTTTTTAATAATTTTTTTAATTTTTTTTAACAAGAAATGCAGGGACTAAGATTCAAGAGACACAAACTCCACGAGGGAGAGAGAGAAAATAATACAAAATAATTAAGGAAAAGTAGAAGTCCAATTTAAACCAAGATCTTGTAATGAAAAACCAACAAATTGCTTAGAAAGATAACACCATGAAGAAACATTTAAACTAGCAGACTCAAAACGGTCGAACCAATGTTAGTGCTTGTTTGCAAAGATCCTTTGATTCATCTCCAACCATAATACTACTGAAAGTTAGGTTTTAACCGCGAACACCCTATAAAAAGCTTGACTGATGTAGAACTTTGCCCCATGTGATGATAAGATCAAGACTTATTAAAATTTAAATGATTTCAGTTGATTGTTTGGGTAGGAATTTACTCATGTCAATTGGACCCATCTATATTGTGTTTGCAGTTACAATCGCTTGATGCTCTTGGGCATTTGGAGATCACCGTGCAAGAGATGCAAGTATCAAAGGTTAGCAGTGATGGCTAAAAGAAGTGATATTGTCTGAATCATACAATTGCTTCTGAACTGTAGTATTAGTGTGGTATGTGTGTATATTTTCATATTTGTGACTATTTGGGCCAACTTACTTGCATCCCGGCTAATCTCCGGTACAATTGTTTGACCCTACAATCATAAATTTGCTTTTGAATTGTGTGAGTATGTATAATATGTAAAATAGTTGAGAAAAGGATATTTGTTTTACACTTCCTTAGAGTATATCTTTGCTATTATTGGGTCCAATTGGTGAGTTGTACTCATCTTGAAGGTGGGCAATACAAGATGGAGTTTTGTTGAACAGTCCAGTTGATCTTTCATAAAATATCATAGGCATTAAGTTGAATCCTGGGAACAATAAAGAAACGAGTAAAGGATAAAAGCTAAAAGACTACATTGAATCTTGTCATTTATTATGCTATTTTTTGGTGTAAAAGTTCCGAACTCTTTGCTTCCTATACTTATGTGTTTCCCGTTGGTTGAAAGCTTTCTGTAATCAACATGGATCTTTGATCCCTTTTGTAAATTTCATACATCAATAAAATTGTTTCTTAAAATAAAAAAGACTAAAAACTAGAAGAATAAGCACAGAGGGAAGAGAGAGAAGACAAAACAAGAAACTTTTTTAGTTTTTATTAAATTCATTTGGATCAATGGACACTTCCCAGAAGCAACGAGAGTCCGTTTTTGTTGTGTTTGAATTAATTCATCAATATAATTCCATTGGCTTTTCTGCTACCACTTTGAGTAACCGGAATGTTGTTACAGGAGGATCCTTCGCTCGTTCAGGCTGAGAATGTACTCTTTGAATGCGTTTCTGCTTATCAAAAGGTAACACGGTCTAATGCTATTTCTTTTTTCTGTGCCTTGAGCTCGACATCATTGACCACATGACCTGCATATGCAGTTTAGACAACTCAGGGTGATGACAGTTTTAATTTTTGTTTACTGAAACTTTTTTTAATTTGTATTCTACTGTCTGAAAGCTTTTTGTGAATTCCCTATAAAATTCTGAAAAATAGAAAAAAGTAGTTTTCAAAAACAACTTATTATTATATATATTTTTTTTCTTTTTCAAATCTAACCAATATTTTGAAATTATTATAAAAAGTAAAAACCAACCTTTATTTATATTGGTATTCAATCCCCTATCCAAGGCTGGATATGTAAATGAAAATTCATATCGAGAATTGTATGGAATCATTGGGAAATGATATTTAAATGTTGTTCCAGATGAAGTGGTGGTTAAATGAGTTCTAGGAAACGGCTATTCATTGCAGTTTGTGAGAATACTGGTAAAAAGGCTTACATTTCCTGCAGTTTTACAGATCGTACCATTTGCAAGAGGTTTTTGATTTTTAGCTAGAAAAAAGTTATTTTATGACCATATTATATTAGAATCTTTATTGGAGTCTAAAAATTATATTCTTTATATTTATTTTTAATGATGGTGGCAGCTTTTTAGACTCCAATAAAGATTCTAATATAATATGGTCATAAAATAACTTTTGGGTGAGAAGGTTATTCTCAAAAGTTATGCCGAGGTAGTTCAAAATTCTATAAAAATTAATCAGAAGAAGAGTTTGAAGATTTTTACTCAGCATCAAGATTCTTCATTAGTCTCCTCTGTTTGGGTAAGAAAAGAGAAGGAAGTAGTAGAAGTTGATTTTGCAGAGATTAAGGTGGTCTCCAGACTTTGTGCTCACAATTCTTGGAAGGATATTTGGCAAACTTTGGAGAACTATTTTAAAGCAAACATTATCTTGAATCCGTTTATGGTGGACAAAGCTTTCTGGAAGTTTGCTAAAAAAGGAGAAGATTTTCAATTTGAAGGAAATTGGGAGGAAATTGGAGATATTCATTTGAAGATTGAAAATTGGTCTCAAGAATTGCATTCCACTTCAGATCTCGTTGAGAGTTATGGTGGATGGATTTCAATTTATAACCTACCTTTGCACTATTGAAAGTTAGAGAATTTTGAAGTCATTGGAGAACATCTTGGTGGTCTGATCAGTATAGCTTCACAAACCTTGAATTTGACTGATTGTAAGACAACACGTATTGAAGTTAAGAAAAATCTGTGTGGCTTCCTCCCCTCATATATTGAGTTTAAAGACAAAGATCATGGAGATTATTTTCTTAGAATTGAGAATGTTTCTTATTCGGATCCCCCTCAAGGAGACTTGCCTCTTAGTGACTTTACAAATTCTTTTGATTTACTAAGAGTGCATCAAGTCATGGAAGATGAAGGGTACTTCACAGATTTCGAGGAAGGTGAAATTTCAAAGGAATTTGAAGGTTTGAACACAACACCTATTGAAATTCCCAAGGAGAAAACACAGCAAGGGATTTTTGTCCTTTTGAATTCTTCTAAGGAATTGTCAAAGTTGCCCGTTGATCTCCCCACCTATCCAACTCTTAGTAATACATCTGAATTAAACAAGGCATTGGAAGATGGAGAGTTCATTGTTCCTCTAATTGAAGTTGATTTAATTACCTTTAGGGAAGAGGAAGACACGGTTTTTGAAGAGCCTTTACCAAAGCTGTCCGTTGATCTTCCCAACAGTTCAAATCAAAGTGAAGCCCTTGCATTAAATCAAACATTGGAAGATGGTGAATTCATTGATTCTCTAATTAAAGCAAATTTATTCACTTTTATGGAAGAGGAGAATTCGGTTTTTGAAGATGATAATCATTCATCATTATTTTCACAGAATGATAATGATGGTGACTTTTCATTATCCAAGGAAAACACATCTATTACTCAAGCCTTGCATGAAGAGGATATCCTTAGCCTACTACCAAAGTCTGTTGATCTCTTTCTCATGAATACCAAAAGTCTTCCCGAGGGCCCCACATCTATTCAATCATCAGAGAATCTGAATAGTTGCCTACATTCTTCTCTTGCAGACTCATTGAATAAAATGCCTAAGTCTTCACAAGAAACTCCATTGCCAAATCAGATTCTTGAAGACACTTTCTCCCCAATTAATAGGGAAGGAAATCATCCACGTTTTACAGAAGCCCTCCCTTTTCACTATACCCGGAAAAAACTCACAGAATTCACACCCCTCTCAACTACACAATTTACAGGTGCCAACTCAGACGTTTTAGAAGAATCTTGTACTCGAAGTTTGGTTGCTTCATATAAGGAGAAACTAAATCAATCAACAAAGTTCCCTTCTATAAGTACCTTCACTCAAACCTCAATATCCATTCTTGGCACAAAAATAACCTTGACCAAAGGTACTCTTTCAT
This sequence comes from Herpetospermum pedunculosum, assembly GCA_028017165.1. Taxonomy (NCBI): domain Eukaryota; kingdom Viridiplantae; phylum Streptophyta; class Magnoliopsida; order Cucurbitales; family Cucurbitaceae; genus Herpetospermum; species Herpetospermum pedunculosum. The sequence continues at coordinate 13,055,556 of CM051523.1, forward strand.
CTCCCAAGAATGCTGTTTTTCCTCCATCTTCAGAAATAGATTCAGAGGATGATTTTAACGTTAGTGTGAGTAGTTTAGATTCTGAGCAGTTGCTAGAAGAAACGCAAGATTTTGAGGAAGATTCACATGCCGACTCCTTCAATATTCTCTTCCAAGATGAAAAAATAGAGCAACCAAAGACAGTGTGATAAATTGAAACTTTTTGTGAACTCCACTTTGTTACCTAGTAAATTTATTCCTTTTATTGAGCGTTGTGGAATACAAGTACGAGACATTCCCTCTTCATCACTCAAAACTCACAATTAGCACAACCCCTTAAAGGTGTTTCATGAAGATCATCTCATGAAATACTTGGGGTTTGGAGGGTAGCAATATACAAATTGCTTTAAGAATTTTCCACAACAACAATGCTCTGATATGGTTCCAATTAAAGAGGAAAAAAATTCAGATTTTTATAAGTGAGTTTTTTTATTGCTACTGTGATGCACCTTGGTGTATAGGTGGAGTTTTCAACATTACTTTTTTGGGCTCATGAGAGGCTCCCTCAGAGAAGACAAATGAAGGGAATGAGAAATTTCAATTTTTTTTAATTGAAGATCTTGGCCTATGGAATTTTCTCTCTCAAATGAATCACCTTCTGCACATCGGGAAAGTGTGTTGACATCATCCCAAAGTTCTCCCTTGAGCTCTTCCATATGGATGGTCTGGTTTTTGGAAGCAAGGAAAAGAAAGCATTTTATATCAGAACTGAAATTCAACATTCGACAACTCCTTCTCTCTTTTGGAGCAATTGATGCTGAAATTCTTTGGTTTTTTATCCTTTTTACTAAACTATCAGATTTCCTTGGATCAACAGAACTAATTGGCAAGTTGTGTCCTAAAAAGGAAGTGAGGAGACTTTGATGCACCTTACTTACTACTTTTTTTATTTTCCTAACCCTTCGTGGTTGTTTGTTGGGAGGGTTTATTTCGGAACAAGAGTTGTCTTTGGTTGAATTGTTATGAAGCAACTCACCCGAAAGCTTCCACCGGTGTTTTCTTCCTTTTTCTTTTACCTTTATTTTCTTTTCAAGATCTTTTTTCTTATTTGTTTTGTTGTTGCTTTCTTCCTTTTCTTTTTGGCGTTTGTTTGTTTTTTTTTTTTTTTTTAGCATTAGTCTCTTTTCATCTTTTCAATGAAAAGTTTTGTGTCTTGTATAAAAAAAAAAAAATAGAGAGAGTAGGGAAGGGGAAGTATAAGCAATATTTTGTGAGTAAATTAGGGTTTGAGAGCTATCTGAAGAAAGGACGGTCCAAATACCTCAAACACTTGGTTTATCTTGTATTTCGATTACCTTTATCTTTTAATATAATTTGGTTCTATCAAACTCAACTAAAAAACCAAATATCCCTCATGACTAGAAATAGTCGACCTGAGTATGGCTAAATTGGCCAAAACATTACTTATCTTCCTAAATATTGAAGACTCAAATTCTCCATCTCTAGTTGAACCTAAAAAGAGAAAAAAGAGACTTGAGATGTTTGGATGTATTTTTGTGGAAGGGGTTTTCTCAACTGATTACATTTAGAATTTTTTCTACAATGTTCTTTGAATTTAATGTATTACATCTCATAGCCCGTAGTTTTGTTCTTAAAACCACTTAACCATCATGAGTTGACTTAGTGGTTAATAAAGGTTAATGTAAATAATAAAGGATTTAGTTCTTTAAAAAAAAATAATAATAAAAGATTCGGTGAGAATAGGGTTTCAAGCCATGGTGACCACCTACTTAGATTTAATAGTCTACAAGTTTCCTTGACAACTTTTTAGTAGTAGGGTTAGGTGGTTGTCTCGTGAGAATAGTCGAGAATAGTCGAGGTAGGTGCAAGCTGGTCCGAACACTAACCAAACAAAAGTTCTATATTAAAAAAACCAAACTTCGCTTTTAAAAAAACAATTAACAATATTCACACAGTTTTAACTTTTAATCATTCTGGAACTTTCTCAATTTTTGAAGTATAGGCTGCACTGGAGTGCTCAAACCATGCCAAACAGAATAAACATTTGTACTTTTGTGATTGTACATGTTCTAAAGATCTGGAACTAAATCATGAATGATAACGCTCATGCAGTTCAAAGGTTCAACTTTTGAAACTCCTGAAGTCAAGGCCGAGTACTGTGCATGTTTGAAGCGTCTCTCGAGCCTGATTAGCGATGACAAAACGAGTAGGCAAACGAGAAAAGTCAGTTTGCAAGATCTACAGGATGAAATCAGTCGCCTTGAGGTTGAATTGTTTCCCTACCGAAAACGAAAAAGTTAACATCTGGTTGCTTCTTCAGACCTGAAACATTATTATAGCTTCCCTCATCTAAAGCAGCAACATGGGGAAGGTTCTTTACTAACTTTTACCTGTCTTCTATTTCTTAATTATTTATGTTGGTCTTTTTTTTTTCTTTTTCTTTCTCTATTCTACATATGGGCCTGTGCCTTTCAACTGGTTGTATTTGCAATAAGGGGAGGGCTGCTTTTGGCAGTTTTTTCTTTCTTTCTTTCTTTTGTAAGATCATTCATTTCTTCAGAATAAACATTGTATAACATTTAACCATCTACATTATGTTGACCTATGGTTTATGTAAAAGTGTTGACATTGAAGATTTCCTTTTCTTCTTCTTCCTCTTTATTTTTATATATATATATATATATATTAGAAAGGTTTTATTTAAAGACATGGTAACGTTCTGACATGGGTGAGTGTAAGATTTCTCGTAGAGCTTTTTGACTTTTATATGATAAAATGATATTCTAGTAATAGCAGATTTTGATATATATACTTTTTCGAACGGTGCATAGTTGTGAAGTCTAGAGTCGAAGTAGATGTACATGGAATAACTAGTATCTTTGTTCGAAATTGATTTTTGTGTGTAAACCCCCTAGTGTTGCATAAACATTTGTACTAAATTCCCTAAGGGTGTTTGGGGTGCAGAGTGGATTTTTATAGTTGGTGGGTTATAATAGTCTGTATTTGAGGTGCAAAATTGTTTAGTTTGAGTTTATTAAGTCTGTGTTTGGAGTGCAGAGTTGTATAGTCTGAGTTTAGTAAGTCTGTATTTTGGGTGCACAGTTGTATAGTCTGAGTTTAATAAGTCTGTGTTTGGGGTGCAAAGTTGTATAGTCTGAGTTTAGTAAGTCTGTATTTGGAGTGTAAAGTTGTATAGTCTGTGTTTGGGGTGCAGAGTTGTATAGTCTGAGTTTACAACTTTTTTGGTTGTATTGTATAGTTAAATGTATATTACTTAATAATTTATTGTCTAATAAATGCTTATTACTTGTGCTCATTGCTCCAAACTTAACTTCGCAATTTTAACACAGAAACAATAAGAAAGATTTAATCATGAGTGTATATAAATGATTTTCAAAGAAGTTCTCATAAAATAACTTTAGTGAGGTTCTAACTTGAAAAGTATGGCAGTCTTTGACTAAACTCCTAATCTTCAGACGAGTTATTCTCGTCATGGGAGTTCTGAGGGTCATCATCTATGAAGATGAGGCCTTGCCAGATGATCCAACCAAAGAGATCTTATTGATGGTCTCATCTCTTTCACGAGCATAGGTCCAGTAGACCTTGTTTTGTTCTCTGATATTCTCAGGCTCGGAGAGAATGAGGTCAGGTTATGCAGGTTCTCGACAGAAGGAGGTGCAACATAATCGGTGGTAGCTTGCAGTCTGGATGCGATTGCAGTCTGGATGCGACCGCATGATGTGAAAATGGGGTCTCGAGCTATGAGGCCATGGAAGTTGTTGTCTTCTCATTTTTTTGAGCGTTGTAGAACTGCAACTTCCTTATGAGAGGTTTGTCAATGGTGGTCTTGGAGATGTCTATATCTCTTGGTCCTTCTTTAGGATAATCTTTGTCTGTCTTCAACAAAAACTATGTAATGAGCGAAGGGAAAAACAACTTTCCCACAAGCCACAATCTCATCTTCGATGATGTGACATATGTTGATGTCTAGCCCCTTGTATATGTTGCACAAGAACATCACCATCTCTTGTGAAATAATGGAGTTGTGGAGTGGTCAACATGATCTTGTTTCATAATAAAAAGGTCAACTAGAAGGCATCATGGAGTTGTTCTTCAGTTGGTTCAAAAAAGAAAAAAAAAGAAAAAAGATTACAATTTAGTCGTTGAACGTTCAAATTTGAGGTTTGTGTCTATACGATCCCTGAACTTTCAAAATTATAAATTTAGTCTTCAAAGTTTTGAATTTTTAAAAAATTCACGAATCTACCAGACACAAATTTAAAATTTAAAGGTAACATTAGACATAAAATTTAAATTTATATCTAATAGAACAATTAAATTTTGCCAAACGAGCATAACTCAATTGACATAAGGTTGTGCTCTTAACTAATCAGAGGGTTAATCTCCGCATTAATTAAACACCTTTCCAAAAAAAAAAAATTAAAAAAAAAAAAAAATTAAAAAAATTTCAAATTTGTAAGGGATACAAAATTGAAATTCGAGAAACCTGTTAGACATAAAATTGAAAGTTGAGTAACCTATCTACAAAATATGTTCATGTTTTCTTGGGGAGAGAATATGGGGTTGCTTTTTTTTTTTTTTTTTTTTTTTTTTTTCAATATTGCAATTTTCGAAACTTTTGTTTCAAACTATTTTTTTTTAAAAAATGTAGTTTTTATTGAAGATCGTCTTTTGGAAAGAAAATTTACATTCACGTGGCTTTCAAGTTTCAACACATCATATTTTGAACCGTGTGCCTTTAAAAATATGCAAAAAAATTCGAAAAAGATATGAATATACATAGTCCAACTTCGATGATCTTTATCTTTTGATATATAACTCCAAAAATAGTGAAACATGTATCAAATTCAAGCTTTATGTGTTAACTTTCCAACCGTACAATTTTCAAAATTTTTGAAATCCGATTAAAAAAATATCGATTTTTTTTAATGCACCTCAGATCCTTTTCATGGAATCTTTTGAAAACACGATCTTTGTTCATCTGAGAATTTCCAAGAGATGTTGAATAAAATTGACATATTTTTTTAAAATAGTTTAAAATATGCAATATTTTTATAAATAATTTTAAAAATTGCATTATTAAAAAAAAAGGTTGGTTGCACAAACAACAATCAAGCCCAAAATAATTGCAAATTTAACCAAGTTTAAAACTTTTTGCAAATATGTCAAAAAATCAGTGGCTATCACTGATAGACTTTATGAGTATTACTGACTGTATGACTATTACTGATAGACTTTTAGACTATTATCATTGACAAAATTCTATAAAAAAGACTACTATCAGCGATAAACTTCTATCAGCTATAGAAATTGTCATATCTACAATTTTTTTTAAAAAATGCTATATTTTTTATTATTTTATTCTAAATTGTTACCATTTTCCAAAATAAAAACAGCCGAAAATATGGTGGGAAATTTGAAACCATGAGAGAGTATAAAAGCACAACAAAAGTTACTCCATCTTCATTCTTCATTCTTCAGTCACTAATCGCCACTGAAATTATGTTTCTGTAATGGCACTCGCAGACCTCCTCAATTCACATCCATGGCTACCAATTCCACCTTATTCAATCTCTCCAAATTCTCCAAATTCTCCACATGGCAATTCCCACCGGCCGATCCTCTCCTCGCCGCCGTCTCCACCGCCATCAACAACGCCCAAACGAAGCCTCTCGCCTCTTCTCTCCGGCGACTCCTCCCTTCCTTCAAACCCCACCATTTCATCGACCTCATCAACCATAACCCCTTCTCTCTCTCCCCTCCCTCTCTCTTCTCCTTCTTCAACTGGCTATCCTCTCTCCCCACCTTTCGCCACACCCTCCAATCCTACTGCGCCATGGCTAATTTCCTCTGCGCCCATCGAATGTTCCAAGAATCTCAATCCATCGTCCGATTTCTCGTCTCCCGCAAAGGCAAGGACTCCGCGGCGTCGATCTTTGCCGCGATTCTCGAAATTGCAGGTACGCGTTGTTCCAATTTTGTGTTTGATGATTTGATGATTGCGTATGCGGATTCTGGATTCGTCCCCGATTCGATTCAGTGTTTTAGGTTGGTTAGGAAGAGCGATTTTCAAATTCCCTTTCGTGGTTGTGGGTATTTGCTTGATAAAATGATGAATTCGAACTCCCCTGTTACGATTTGGACGTTTTATTCCGAAATTTTGGATTCTGGGTTCCCGCCTAATGTGAAATATTTCAACATTTTGATCAATAAATTCTGTAAAGAGGGGAGTATTAGAGATGCCAGGTTGATTTTCGATGAAATTGGGAGGAGGGGTTTACGTCCCACAACTGTTAGTTTCAATACCTTGATTAATGGGCTCTGTAAATCTAGAAATTTAGATGAGGGTTTTAGGTTGAAGAAGATCATGGAGGATACTAGAATATTTCCTGATGTTTTCACCTACAGTGTTCTGATTCATGGGTTATGTAAAGAAGGTAGGTTAGATGATGCAGAACAACTGTTTGATGAAATGCAGCAGAGAGGATTGAGGCCGAACGACGTTACGTTCACCGCTTTGATCGACGGGCAATGTAGGAGCGGACGAATTGACTCAGCCATGAACACTTATCAGCAAATATTAACCATGGGAGTGAAACCAGATTTGGTTATGTATAATACACTCTTAAATGGCCTTTGTAAGGTTGGGGATGTTAGTAAAGCTAGGAAGCTAATTGAAGAGATGAAAATGGTGGGGATGAAACCAGATAAAATCACTTACACTACACTCATTGATGGTTACTGCAAAGAGGGAGATTTAGAAACAGCCATGGATATTAGGAAAGGGATGAATAAAGAAGGGGTTGTGCTTGATAATGTTGCTTTCACAGCCCTTATTTCGGGTTTGTGTAGAGATGGAAGGGTGATGGATGCAGAGAGGACCTTGAGGGAGATGATGGAAGCTGGGATGAAACCCGACGATGCCACGTATACTATGGTGATCGATGGTTACTGCAAGAAAGGCGATGTTAAGACGGGCTTTAAGCTGCTGAAAGAGATGCAGACTAATGGCCATAATCCTGGTGTCATAACTTACAATGTGCTTATGAATGGACTTTGCAAGCAAGGACAGATGAAGAATGCAAATATGCTATTGGAAGCAATGCTTAATTTAGGAGTAACTCCAGATGACATTACATACAACATTCTTTTGGAAGGGCACTGTAAAAATGGAAGAGCAGAAGATTTCCTTAAACTCAGAAATGAGAAAGGACTTGTCGTAGATTACGCGTATTATACGTCTTTAGTCGGTGAATACGATAAATCCTTTAAGGATCGTCGAAACAGGTGATGAAGATATGTTGTTGAATGCAAAAAATGTGTTTTTAAACACCTAGAAAGTCATTCCAAACAGGCCTTAGACTTCCTTTAGATTAGTGAAAGTGCACGTAAACTGACTAGAGTATTCTAGCATTAGAGACAAAAATAGAAAAGAAAAAGAGGAGCTTTGAAGGAACTCTTCTTGTCATTTGCAGCATTTTCCATGGACGAGCTTGATTATAGGGGGTTGTTTGAAAAAAATGATTTGAAATTTTCTATTTTGTGTTTTTAAATTGTTTCTGCACTCAGATTTTGGTAGAAATAACTTTTTTTTTTCTTGAAAAAACAAGCCAATCAAAAGGAAGAAAAAAGAACTTCTAAAATAGCGATTATCTAAACATAATTTTTTAATTTTTTTTGGTTCTAAAAACAGAAACTATTTTGAAAGTAGTTTGCAAACAATCCCCCTATTCATTGTTGGCATGGAAATTAGCCTTGTGGACATGGTTAAAGCCTAAAAATTCAGTGTGGAGAAGCATGTTACTTTTGGCTGCATGCTTGTGTATCCAAATTGATGAGAAGATGATGCAATAAGAAGAGAAACTTGATCTATTTTGTGCCTTTATATATTGGATTTGTTTTTCAAGTTTCCCTTGGGCAAGTCTATTTCTTTCATTTATTGCTTTTGTTTCTTATTTCATTTCATTTATTATTATTATTATTTTTTTTTGATGTGGATGACACTTTGGTTGTTGTAGTATAACACATGTATCCTATTGATTCACTTTTAGCTAAAACTCATTTTCTTCCTCATTTCTTAAGGAATATCCAACTTATCGTAGGCGCTGTTCATGTCAAGAAGACCAAACTCATTTTATATTCATTTTTGTCTTGAATAGGATATAAACATTCAAGGGATATTTGGCCAGATGCCCTTGAATTAAGGCCCAATCGAGAGATTGACGCGCGATTTTAAAAATTAGATAAAATGACCTTTTGCTGACATCACTCTCGCTGAGATTTCTCTCGCTCTCACTCTCGTTCTTTTGCGGACTCCATTTTATAACTAAAAATTCCCCATTCTCGTAAACGTGAACGTGAACGTGAGCGAGAGAAATCTCAGCGAGAGTGATGTCAGCAAAAGGTCATTTTCACTAATTTTTAAAATCGCGCATCAATCTCTCGAATGAGCCTTAATTTAAGGTCATCTGGCCAAATATCCCAACATTCAAAATCAATCAAAATGATAATAGAGATCCTCTCATAGGGGCTAGAGTACTCCCAAATGTAGAAATCAATTTATCCAAGATCTGTTTTGTCTACCATTGAGTGGCATATAGCAACCGTTTTATATAACACGTTGCAAAGGTTAAGAAGGTGAAAGTCTCTTACAAGCCTTGGATGATTAATCTTGTTACGAGTGAAGTAAATATTTTGTTAACCATTCTCGAGAAAGTAATGTTACTAACCCAATATAAGCAAATTGTAGTCATAGGAATCTCCCACAAGTTTTCGATATTTGTGGTACGGGAGCTTTGTCGTTTTTAGCTAAAGCGTCGATCTTCTCTACCAATCTGAACACAACTCAAATAGTTAAGACATACATTATTGACTACAATATTAGAGGTTCAAATCTCTACCTCAACCTGTTGAACTAAGGTCAATCTTCTTTCGGTCTTTATTTCCATAATTCTTTATTTTTGCAAGAATATCATTTGATATCAACTTTGTCAATTTGATTGCATTAGCAGTTAGCACTATAGCCTCTGCTCTAACAAACACTTTGTTGAGCAACTGATTTGTATCCTTAAAATAGGAAGTAGGAACAATCTTCAACTAAGAACTTATTGTTGTATCATGAGCATGTGGAAGTGCCAATTAGTCCTTAGTCCCTGAAAATAACTTCAAATTAGAACTGCTTACATCCTCACTTTGTTTAGATCATTCAATCACGCATCAAATTAGTTGGCCCTTGAATGATGTTTTTCTTGCGCTTTGGCTAACTCTTGCACGAGCCAACTTGAGCATACCGAATTAGTTTAAGCATATACTCTTAACCAAAAGGTCAAATGTTCGAATCATTTTACCCCACACGTTGTTGAACTCTTGCATGAAACTTTTTTATATTCTTATCACTCTTACAAAGTCGATCTTTTCTCGAGCTTTACTTTCCAAAAAAGAAATCCTTTTCTCAGTGAGAATATTCTCTAGTAACCTCTCAATTCGCACTGACAATTTGATTGCATTAGCACGGGCCACCGCGACCTTGAAATTTTAGAGAATCCCGCTCTTGGGTTTCAAACAATGGTTGTTTAGTCCATGGTCCGTTAGATGGTTGGGATAAGGCCAAAAATTTGAACACATTGATTCCGCTCGTTCCCTTCCTTCACTTCAGGGCATGTCCCTTGGTGTGGTAGTACGGTTACCCTTATGTTGGAGAGTTTATGTTATGTTAATAAAAAATTTCAATGAGATGAAAAATTCACAACAATATTAATAAAATTCACAATAACATTTTTTTTTTTTTTTTTAGTTCAACATGTGTTGGGGGATTCGAATGTCAAATATGTCCCTAAACTTTCAATGTTGTGTCTAATTGGTCTCTGACATATTCAACATTTTTAAAAATTAACAAATCTACTAAATATAAAATTGAATTTTGTGTCTAATAACTAAAAAGACAATAAACTTTCAATTTCGTGTTCAATATATTTGTGAATTATAACACATGTCAAATAGGTCAATGACGACCTATTAGACAAAAAATGAAAGCTTGGAGACTTTAGGACACAAAATCAAAAGTTTAGGAACTTATTACACTTTTTTGAAGTTTAAATACTTATTAGACACAAAATTGAAAAGTTAAGAACCTCTTAGACATTTTTTAAAGTCCAAACACATATTTAAAACAAACCTAAAATTTCAAGTACTAAACTTGTAATTTAACCAAAACGGCTTTTTTATAACCCAAACTGAATACAATTCAACCAAAACCGAACCAAATCGGTTGACAAAGAAAGTGTAGAGATATTAAATCGATTTGGTTCGGCCAGTTCGGTTTTCTCGAGTTTGTCTCTACACCTCTAGTATGGAACAAAGAAGAGAATGATGTAGTTTCCCTCCAAAATCAAAATATTTGTCCAAGGAAATTAAAGTGGAGGAACAAAAGGCCAAAGCCGAAAGGAAGAGGCAACAGGCTGGCATTAGACTGACAAAACACAATTGGGGGACCAAAAGAAATACTCTGTATTTCAAACAAGACGGCAACCCAAAGTCTTCCCATTTTCAGACCCATTGCCCTATAAAATCCAACCATCAAACAACCTCTTTTTTTTTTGCCCTACATAGTTTTTTGGGAATGTGTGTGTGAGAATGTTTCTACAAGTGGGGTCACCAAAAGTGCTTCCATTATAATCATCTTAGGGTTAGTTTAGATCACCAACCGAAGCTTTTAAAATAATTGCTGACAACTGTGTTCTTACTAAATTCAGTAATTTCAAAGAGTTGGTTGCTTAAAATAATTGCTGACAACTGTGTTCTTACTAAATTCAGTAATTTCGAAGAGTTGGTTGGGAGGGATATCAGATCTTTTGAAAGTGAATCTCAAAAGCTACCATTAACTGATTTTACAATTACCAAACATTAAAAATGGTTAAGATTATCTCAAAATCACTCATCGGAGCCTTAGTAATAAATAATATTTTAAAAGACTCTTTACAAATGCTTCTTAAGGGAACACTTACACCAAAAACATTCCATAAGTGTCCTATCATGAGGTATTTTAAATGTTTTTGACTTTCCTTAATATAATGAGTATGTCTTCAACATTGTTAAAAGCATTGCTAATTAAACACATCTTTGATATAACTTTGAATTTAAGTTAATTTATGAAGGTAATACATTTTTCAGAATTAGAAAATTAATTAGCTAGTCAAGAATCAACTAATATGTTCATACCTAAATTTTAAAACATTTGAGCATAATCACAAAATCTAGTAGTAACAAACATGGAAAACCAAGCACGTACACAATAAATAAATAAAAACTACCGCCAAAGCGATCATGACTCAACTGACATATGTGTGTGTTGACGACCAAGAGGTCTGTGGTTCGAATTCTCCCACCCCAATGTACTCAAAAAAATAAATAAAAACCATCACCTCCTAAATAAATACCAACAAAATCATAAACACCAACACAAGTTTTTTTTTTTTTTTTTTTTTTAAGAAAATACAAAATTTTACATGCCAACTTTTATATATATATATATATAGTTTCAAATTTGAAAATTAAGGAGGGAAAGATGAATTTAGAAGAAAACTACAAAATCTTGAGTACTTCTATATATATATATAGTTTTTGAATTACGACAAACAAACTAAAAGGTAGACAATTGTCAATTGTCTCACTCTTTAAATGATGTGATGACAAATTAAGAAGCGAACAATTGTCTGTTCTTCTTTCTTCGTTCGGTCCTCGACTAAGCGTTAAAATAGTTTTGTCAAACCACGAGAATATTCGCATTAGAAAAAAAGAAATAAAAAACAAAAATGAAACAAAAGAAAAGGTATTATATATTCGTTACTTAATTCAAATTTAAAGGTTAATTAAATCGTGTAGATTAAATTTGGAAAAGAAAAAGTGGAAATTTGAAAGGGAATATATATATATTTGTAGTCTAATGTGTACTATACTCAACTTGTTTGTTGGTGGGTTCTCGAGAACTGCTTCTGCGAACCAAAAGTGCTTTTTTTCCCTCTCTCTCTCTCTCGCTGTCGTTGGTTACCAATATGACCTATTTTCCAGCTGTTGGCTTCTTTGTATTCTTTTTCCCTTCCCTTTGCGTTCTTATCAAGTTTTCATCAATTCATAAAATGCATTTATTTGGCTTTTAAATTCTACTACTTATACTTCTAAATTTCTATTTATATCTCGAAAAAAATAATAATCAATTTTTACTTATAAACTTGTAAGTGGTATCAATTTTCATCTCGAAGTCAAAGTGCACTTTCGCGGTCGAAAGATTGTTAAACAAAGTTAACCTTAAACTTAAAGCAATGTTAACCTTAAACTTAAAGCAATGTTGCAATTTTTCACTTTCGATAAATCTTCAGTCGAAAGATTGTTAAACAAAGTATTCTATGTGCGTTTTCAATGAATTATAAAAAATATATATGTTAAAAAAAATTGATAGCTAGAATTTAAAAGAAAAACGACATTAGAGTTAATTCTTTTGTTAAATTTTTTAAGATTTGGCAGAGTTATTCCATGGTTAATTTGTACATTAATCAAATTAAAATTTGAGCAAAACTTATATTATTGAAATTTGTGAGTTCATGGACATTTTTACATTAGCGAAAATTGAATGGTGGGTAGAAATTGCAACACTTTATCAAAGTCGGTCTAATTTGATGAAATCGAAAGTTTAGGGTGCAAAATGATACAACTTGACAAGTTTAGCCGTAAAAGTTGATTTTTTTCCCTTGTATATAATGAGTCCTTGAATTAGTATAAAAATGTATGATAAAAATCCGAGTATCTGTTCTTGAATTTTTAATTTTGTCTTCATCTAATTTTTTTGAACATTGAAAATTGTGTTTGATAGATAAATCTCCAATTTATTAGATACTTTCAAGTTAAAAAATCTATTGAATAATTGAACTAAACATAATTAAGATATATATTATAGAGGAATAGTTTAAAGCAATTTTTGCAAACATGTAAGGAATCTCATGTTTTTCTTAGAAAAACTAATAATATATAATAGAATACATTTTGTAATGGTTTGGTGTAAAAATCCACTACACACCTAGAAACTTCTAAGTGCAACAACCTTCTTTGCTTTGGATGACATTTAAGACCAATATCAAGAGCTTGTCCATACTCTTGTTGTAAAGTTAATGGATCATGCTTTACGATCAAATTATGCTACAAATCTTTCTATTTCAACTTGTTCGAGATTAAGTTAAGTCAATCACTTTTACAACATAAAGGGAACTTTCTAAATGTGAAGTTGAAGGATCCATAAGTTTCATTCTATTTCTATTGTTAGGGACAATCGACTTCTCCACGATTTTCACAAAATAGTATAATATTATATACTTTGAACATTAAGTCCTCACGATCATGACTTTGCTTTTTATTTCACCAAAATTATCTCATACTAATATATGGAGATAGTTGTCCTTATACTACTACGTACCATGATATATATATTCTCCTTGTCTAGCTGATGTGAGACTTTGATATATTAATTTCCAACAATCCTCTCTCCTTAATTGAATAAAGGATCGTCGAGACTCTCTTCAATTTAGAAAATTTACAAGTATTACAAAAGTATGGATACTCCTTCCATTTATTGTCTGTCACATCTACATCATTTTAAAAATGTTATGGGACCTGCTAACATTAAAAAATATTTATAAAGACAAAATCATAAAGACTTTATGATCCACTCAATTCTTTGTTTGTGTCAAGTGCTCATAATCCCTTGAGAGCTTGCTCTTTATCGGCTAACTTCTTTTTCTCTAGAGCAAACATCACTTGCCTTGATAGAGTATAACACCATGAATCACATTGTGGGATATATACGGTGTCAACAATTCCTTGTTGCACTTCTAACTCTTCTCCCTTCAAACAAAAATCATCAACTAACCATCTATCTTTCTATCAGAGAACACCGCCCTACTTGATAGAACTCTACTACTCGCCATTTTTTGCCGACATCTGAGGATTTTCATACTTATATTCACTTCTTTGTTTTATCACAAGTTTCGATTGACACGATTAATTTTGGGCATGACTTTTGATACCGCTTGTTAAGGACAATAAACCTCTTCACAAAATTTTCAGTATAGTGTGGTATTGTTCACTTTGTGCATATAAGTCCTCATGTATGTGATCATGACTTTTCTTTTGACTTCACTCGAAAAGTTTATACCAATGGAGTAATTGTTCTTACTTTATACACGTTCACAATCTTTCTCTTTGATCTCTAACAAATATGGAGTTTGATCGCACTCCCAACATCCACGACTTCTACAAGTCTACATCGTACGTGTATCCTCCAAACACATCCAACCCCAATGCAAGTTTATAAGTTAATATACGTGTCTATATGCATAGTAGCGACGAACGTGAAGCAAATAATTTTCATCTCTTAAATTCATCCTAGAATTAAAAAAATTATAGATATAAGTTCAAATTTTAAAAGGTTCAAAAGAGTCTCAATCATGGTAATTCTTTTGATCTCCATAAAAAAAGTAATTTTTTTTAATATTCCAACCAATGGTGAAAGATTTGAAGCATAAATAAAAAGTAAAAACCATACACTTTCAAAAAAAAGAAAAAAAAAAGTTGAATTGAAGAAGACATGAGATTGATCACAATTTCGAATGAGTAATATGAAACGACAGAAAACGTGTAAGAAAGAGCCACGTGTCAAACGTAAACAAGGAGCAAGAAGACCAACATATCTAATCATGTCAGTGTCGGGAATAATTAAGGTTAACGGTTTTTTTTTTTTTTAATTCAAAAATTTATTATTTTATTAATTTTTGCTTTTATGGGATTTGTTTAGGTCGGCAGATAGGATGAATTTTGAATACTAGCCAAATTAATTAAACCCCCTATTACCCTTCTCCATTCTTATAATTATTAGGTTAAATTATAAATTTAATTGATGAACTTTGTTCCGGTCTATTTAGTTGATGAATATCCAAATAAGTTTCTGATTTTTTTTTTTTTTTTTTAAAAATACATTTGAGAGTGAGAGATTCGAACCACAGACCTCTTGATTGTAAACACATACATATGTCATTTGAGTCAGGTTCACTTTGGCTCAGCTAACATATGTATAAGGTTTTTTAACTTTAAAGAGTGTAATAGATTTCTAAACTTTTAATTTTATGTCTATTAGGTTTTTTAGCTTCAAAAAACTGTCTCATAAATCTTTAAACTTTATTTTATATCGAATAGGTCACTAAATTTTTTAATTTTGTATCTAATAGGTCATTGACTTAGTAGACATTTAAAAAAAAAAAATCTACTAAACATAAAATTGAAAATTTAGGTTTCCATTAGACAAAGTTCAATTTTGTTTTTAAATAGATCAATTACCAATTCATTTAATTTTATTTTTGAATATTTTAGGGACCTATTGATACAAAATTTAAAGTTTAGGGACTTAATAGACACAAAATTGAAAGTGTAGGGATCTCATTTGAAAGTTCAAGACCTATTATACTTTTTTAAAAGTTTAGGGACCAAATAGACAAAAATATGAAAGTTCAGGGATTAAACTTCTAATTCAACCTAATTATTACATCGTTTTAAAAATGAATATAGTTTTTTTTAGTTCAACAATGATAGGAGTGAGGATCAAACCATCTACATTTGAAATGATAATTAGTGTCTTAATCACTATGTTAGATTGAAAAAAGAAGAGAAAAAAATATAGTTTGAGAGTAGTAATATATGGAAAGAGATTTGCATAAATAAAATATTATTTATAACACTATTATGTCATGTATGACTAGAATAATTTATAAGATTTATCTTTCACATTTATAATTGAGACAAAACTACAAACATAGTTTAAAGTATGAACTAATGGCCAAGAAGACAGATGTACGATCCCTCATCTCGCATTAACTAAATACTTAAAAAAAAACAATTATGAGAAAAGAGATTTAAGAGGTGTAATACGTTTTATTTAAGCTAGTTAGTTTTGCCAAAGTCCTTGTGAAAGTGATTTTTCAATGTTAGAAAAATTAAAACCAAGTTCGAAACAATCTTGATTGAAATAATTAAGTGTTTATCCAAACTAGACCAACTAAACCATGAGAAAAGATTTTCCCAAAAAAAAAAAAACATTGAAAAAAAATCCAAATCCAACAAAATAAATCAAAGTTAACCATATTTAGCCAATTTCATCTTCCACTCTAATTAGCATTCAACTTAACCATATTTGAACTAAGTTTAGATTAATAATATTAGATAGTATAACAAATTAATTTTTGTTTTATTTATCATACAAAGTGTGAAACTATACACACATATATATACCTTTTTTTTTTTTTTTTTTTTTTTGAATCCCACACATATATACCAAACATGAACACACGTGTAAATAAATCTTCAATCTGTAATCTCCACCGTCCATTATGATAATGATGACTTGAATCTGCTACAGTCAGCTCCACCAAAGCCAATTCTCCTATTGGCCAAATCATACTCCACCCACATATTCTGCTGATGAACGTTCCCGATTATATTACTCGCAATCCCAAGCCTTCCCGACCGTCCGATCCCCACGCACTTCACTCCTTTTTCCACTTCCGTTAATACCCCTTCCCCTCTCCCCACGAAAATCTCCACCCCATTCTCAAACACCAACGATATAACGCCAATCCTCCGCCCCACCTCCGCCACCGTCGCCGCCGCCTCACCGTCGAAACACATGTCCGCCACGGCGGCGTATTCGTACCCTTTCTTCATCATCGGCCCCACCAATCTCACTATCTCCTCTCTCACCCTGTCGTATGCTTCGTCCACCAAATACGTCAGATCCGACCCGGAGTCTATCATGGTCTGACCCGACCCACCCCCGTCCGGTTTGAACACGGTCGACGATATGTTGAGCCGGTTCCTACCGATTTTGATCCCGCTCATCGGGAGGGTGTAGGCCAATGGGTCGAGATTCGGGGCGCGTTGACTCTTGGGGAAAGTCAACAGGCTGACGTATTTGAACCGGGCGGAGTACGGGTTGGTTCCGAGGTAGAACAACCCGGTCGGGTTGAACCCGGTTCGAGAAGGAACGCAATAGGAAAACTTGGAGATTTTTGCCTGGGAGATAAAGGAGAGGCGGCCGGAGTTCATACCCAAAATGCCCATGTTCTCGGTGGAGGCTTGAGCGCAGCCGAGGATGACGGGAGGGGTAGAGAAGGAATTGGAGAAGGTGAATTTCTCTCTGACGAGATTGCCCTCGGAGAGAGTGCCGTCGGCGAAGAAGTAGGAGTAGTGGCAGAGGCGGTTTTGGTCGCAGGAGGTCGGAAGGGTAAAATCGGGAATTCTGGGTTTGCAGAGAGGATTGTTGCAAGGGAGGAGAGAGAAAGAGGAGGAGAGAGAAGGGTCAAACGAGGTCGTTTTGGGCTTGGGGAGTTTTTTGTTGTGACATTGAATGTAAGAGAGTTGGCTGCCGGTGTCTAGAACCAAGTCCGTCGGCTGCGGCGGCGTTCCGATGGGGAGAGAGATGACGAGGGCGTTGTTGGAGTATTTGAACGGCCGCCTCACCAACGACGGCGTTTTGGAGGCTGCAAAAAGGGAAGGGTAAAATCGGGAATTAAGGGAGGAGGTTTGTTTGGAGAGAGAAAGAGGGAAGGAGAGAGAGAGAGAATTGGAATGGTATAATTGGGAGAAGGAGATGAGAGAGAAGAGAAAGAGAAGCATGGTGTTGGTGTTTGGTGCCCTTTGGTGGGCTTTTGGTTTTGGTGGGATTGCTCAACTTAGGGTTGGGATTATATATTTATAGAGAAAAAATTGGAAGAGAGAGAAACATAAATTATTAGCGATTCTATACCATTAAATGTACGGTAAGAATTTAAAAACTATACTCTAAATTGGGATCAGGTTGAACTAACGATCGATCTTTAGAACGATAGCAAGAGTCTTATTTTGATCTAAGAAAACAAAAAAAAATGTTATTGACAAAGTTCGGCGCTTAGATTGGACATATTTCAAATTGGTATCAAATGATTAGGAGAGGAACCAAAAACTTAGTTCGAGTATAGTTTAGTAATAATTGATATGTACTATCTCTTTCAAATCTCCTATTCCTATACTCAAAGAAAAAAACAAAAACAAAAAGTTTACTTCATCTCTCTCGTCTTTCAATCAATAACTAGTAAAAATATTGACAAAAAAAATAATGGTGGTATGCAAGAGATTTTTATAAATCATTTATATTTTATTTGGGGTGAGAAAATTCAAACTTATGACTTCGTAGTCGAAGATATATGCTTAATACATAAATGAGTTGAGTTGATGAATAATTTTTTTTTTGATTAGGGGGCAACAAGACCTTAAATTATCAGGAGACAATTATTTTGTAGGGATTGGATGGAATAATTTGTTTTTTTTTAGAAGAGGAGAGAAAAGAAAAAAGAAAAAAAGGAAAAAGGTGGGCATAAAACCACAAAAAAAAAAAAAAAAAAGGCAAAAAAATGGGAAAAAGGGAGAGACGCGTTTTGTTTGGAGAGGTTACATCTAGTAGGTTATGAGTTTATATGAGTTATGGAGTGAGAAAATGAAAGAGAGGTGTTTGTTGTTCTATTAAATTGCATGGTGTTTTATGTTTGTCGTTTTACTATCATATCATAAACCTTCCTTTGCCCTTTCTATTTTTAATTTTCTATCTTTTCTTTTCCATTTAATAATTAATTTAATTTTTTTGAATTTGAGTTGAGGGGACTCGAATTTCAGACCATGTAGTCGTCCGATAACACATTTTTATACAATTGAGCTATGCTCGATTTAACCTAGCTAAAGTTGGATAAGATTATTATGCCTATTTAGTTTTTAAACTCTAAATTTTTTTTTGGTTACATTTGTAAATTTTAAATTATTGTAATTGATTTTGTTGGCGCAATATTTTGGACTTCCCTGAACTTCTGTGTGCTCCGCCACGGGTGGTCGCCGGAAAAATGGTAAGACACCTGCGTGAGGAAGAAAATGGTAAACTTGCACCAGTGTGGGGCTAGGCCCACGAGGCTCCGATGCTTAAGTCAGAGAGGTCTGAGCATAAGTAGGAGTGGTAGAGTGAGATTGCATAGAGTTACGCGTTGTTACGTACCTCCCCCTCCTTGAACATGAGGGGTATTTATAGGTGGTGAGGAGGGAGTGTTTCCCGAACGGTTTTGTTGGCTCGCCATCGTGTGCAGGGGCGGATCCAGACATGGGATGTTTGGGGGGGGGGGGGGCAAAAAATTATAGTATATAAATATTAAAAAAATATCGCCAAAAATACAGAGGTTCGAATTCACACGCTCAAGTTATGTTGACATTAAAAAAAAGTTATCAGTGATAAACATATGTGAGTGTATCAAAGACTTACGGACTAAGTTTAAATAAACTTAATACCATCATATAATTTTGTTCATCTAAAAAAAAATAAAAAAATAAAAAAATAATAATAATAATAAATAAATAAAAAAAATAATAATAATAATAGTGAGTCCTTAAACTCTAAAATGTCTTTAATGCCCCTTTATACTTTCAATTTTGTTTCTAATGAATTCCTAGATTTTAAAAAATGTCAAATAAATAAAAGGATATATTACACTTAAAACTTGAAAATTTGAGGACCAATTAAATACAAAATTGAAAGTTAAAAAATATATTGAACTCTTTTTTATGTTTGTGGTCTACTAAACACAAAATTAAAAACAATATAACATGAATTTGTTTCCAAAATTTATAAAAGGGAGGTTAATATAGTCTCAATTACTTTTGAAAATGTTAATAAATAAACTAATACTAAGAATTAATAAATTTTTTTAAAGTATGAAAAATAGTAAATTTAGATATTTGAAATTACAATGACTAAAATAATATAAGTAGAGATAACATTTCAATTAAAAACAAATCTTATAGAAGTAAATACTAAAAAAAAGAAAAATAGGTCTTAATTATTTTTAAGAATGAAATTTATATATTTTTAAATTTTTAAATATATATAAACAAAATATTAAAAGAGAACAATTTTTAAAAAAAAAATATACGGAAGGAAATGTAAAGCAAATACTTCATTATTTTTCTTAATGAAATTTATATATTTTTAAATACAATTTTTTTTTTTAAAATACACATATATATATGGAAGGAAATGTAAAGCAAATAAATTATTGTTATGGTTGAGTTTCGAACTCAGGCACAACAAAATATAATGCTAGCACAATGACCACTGCAATAGAATGAGATTTTGATAATTTGGGGGGCCAAAATGTATTTAATAACAATAGTATATATTTAAGGCATTATTTTTGCCTACGAGTATAAGAAAATAAAAAATTTTGGGGGGGCTGTGGCCCCCCCTAGTCCATTAAGAGGTCCGCCCCTGATCGTGTGAGTCCCCGAACCGGGGTGAGGAGGTATGGACTGACCGGAGTCGGCCCGTGTACCTTGTCATGATGTGGGTAACCGTCGTCCCCCGATTCTCGGGAGGATTGGGGGTGCTGTTGTACCACCGTCCCATATCAGGTGAGTTAGAGTGTCTTGTCGATCACTTCTCACGTTGACCGAGAGGCAGTCTGGCAACAGTGGGTCCTCGGGTGAGCTGCTAAGCCTGGACCCTCGGAGTCCTGGGTCGGCCCTAGGTCGTTGACTCGTCCGATGTTGGTGTCGGGGTCTCGACTTCCTAGAGAAGCGGGTCGTGACGTCAGTGGTTGACCTTAGGCTGAGGTAGCCCATAACAGATTTTATTAAAATACTTTTAGTTTATATGAGTTTTTGTGGGAGTAATAATTTAGTCTTGGTCAAACCGAGCATAGCCCGATTGACATAAGGTTGTGCCCTTGACTAAGAGGTCATGAGTTCAATCTTTGCATTAATTTAAATACCTTTGCAAAAAAAAAAAAAAAATTGTCTTTGAATTTTAGTCTCTGAAATTTGTTCAGTTCTGAAATAAATTAGTCCATGAACTTTAATTTAATATGTAAGTGTTGGTTGGATAAAATTTAGTTTTTTGTCTCTGAAATTGCGATTGTTTTCACACTATTTGATCTTAACAATGATTTTCATATCTTAAAATTTGTTACAATTTAGTCTTTTATGGTAGAAAATATTGTTGAAATTTAATAAGATTTTTTACTTATATAGATGGGTAAATAAATTGGGGGATCAATGCGTTTATAAATAGAAAGGGAGTCTTTACATAATAAATATTGATAGATGCTTATTTTTTTTTATAGAATTTTTATGGTAGAAATTAAATTGTTACAAATTTTAAAGTATAGGAACTATATTTGTTACAAAGTGTACAAAGACTAAATTGTTACAAATCTAACGATATATAAAGTTAAATAATTACAAATTATAGTTGCTTGACTAAATTGCTACCATCACCAAAGTTCAAAAACTAAAATAAGTAATTTTTTAACCATTATAATTCAATTTAGTTTATGTAGTTATATTGTTATTGGAGCTAACATATACCAATTACAAGCATATAATTCAGTACTTGAATATCTTTCCTAATATTTTCCCTCTTATTTGTGATATGATATTTTCATACTTTAAAATGGATGCTAATGTGACATATTTATTAAAATAAAATATATTAGTTGATTTGGTATGATATGATTTAAGTTAGGGATGATTGGAGAAGCTAATTATTTCTAGTCAAACAGAGGGCAAGACACATGAGGATAAGCTTAGCGATAAACAAGTACTATAAAATAGTGTTAAAGTGGATCATGAATGGACTTACAAATTCTTATCATTTAACAAAAATAGTTATTGGTATTATTGGTGTTTGATAATTGTAATTAGTTGAATAACACATTTATAAATTGACAATCAATCAATTGTGCCAACAAGAGCATAAGACGATTATATTATGTATGACTAGTGGCCAAAATGTCCTAAATTTGATCCCTACTCCTACTTCACATGTTGTGTAAAAAAAAAAAAAAAAAAAAAAAAAAAAAAAAAATTGTTGTTTAGAGAATTTTTATTTGTTTGGCATTTTTGACCAAAATCCTTAAGGTTTATTTATTCTTAATGAGTTGTATAGTGATGTGCTTTTGGTTTTGGAAAACTCATTGTTGATTGAGAAATCACTAATTCTTTGTCTTTGATTGTGTTCTTGGTCTTGGAAAGCTTATGGTGATTTGATTCTTTTTCACAAGATTTATATGTCTCTTGTTTATGACTTTTCTTTTTCATATTTTTTTTTTCAAATCTTATAGCTCTATATTTAAGGATTGGTTTATTGTTGTCCCATTCATGGATTTTTCAATAAGTTTCCTTCCCTTCTATTATTTTCTAGTTATTCACCTTAGATCTAAGAAGATAATTTTAATGAGTATGAGTTTGGTTGTTGATCAATTCGAAAATTCGTGTATCGGTCGGTTCATTGAAAAGTAGAAGTTGGTGATACTTTAAAAGGAATGAAGTTCCTCGAACTTAAATCTACCGGAAAAGCTTGTAGATAATCCATATGGGGAGCTTGTAGATAATTCATCTCGAAGATCACCTTCAAATAACGAGAAACTATAGATCAAGAAAAATAGAGTTTTTCTTGTATTTTACATTTGTTATTTGATTTCATAAGATTGTAATTTTGTGACTGGTCTTTTAAGGAATTTTTCTCTAGGCGTGGTCCCGTGATTTTTTTCTCTCGATTTCAGGTATTTCCACGAACAAAATCTCACGTGTTAATCCCTTCCCCTTACTCTATCTCGTATGCTACTGCTTTATGTTTAATGGTTTGATTAATCAAACTAAATTATAACAACTTATATTATGTTACACCTGTAAGTTTTTTGTAACGTTGTATTTCAATTCTTGATTTATAAGTAAATCAAATAAATTTAGGTTTTTACAGATTTGATATTTTGTTTAACCTCATAACGTTTGAATAATGTAATGCTATTTTTTCAAGTCACTAAAATCAAATCAAATAATAGTTACAATCAATATTATTTATCATTGTCTCTAATTATCTTACAAAATTCAATACTTCAATTAAGAACATCTTACTTAAAAGTGAGTATTGCTCAACACATTTAAAGAAAGTTAATTTTTTAGTTAATTAATTTAATATTAATTGTTTAGATCTACAAGTCCTATATATATACTTTCTCTCCAACCATACAATATACAACCTTTTCAATCTTCTTTTGTTTCTCCTTCTCATATTTATCTCTCTTATTGTCAAAATAAAATAATAATAAATAAATAATCATCTCTATTTTTTCTCATTTATGGGCCAAAACAAACGTTCTAATAAAATCGAGCATAGTTCAATTGTTGGCATAAGGTTGTGCCATTGATTAAAAGGTCATGAGTTCAATCTTCGCATTAATTAAAATATCTATGCAAAAAAAAAAAAAAAAAAAAAAACAAACGTTCTAATTTACTATTGATCTTTGAGTTCAACCTCTTAGTACATCTTGTCAAAATGAGCCTAGCTCAATTGACATAGTGTATGAATTAGTGACCAAGAGGTTAGAAGTTCAATCCCTCACTTTTACGGCATGTTGTAAAAATAAATTCTCTTAGTACACAATGATTTAACTTATACAACGTTTCATTGTTATATTGTGAAAAAATATATGTCAAAGAAGACCTTGTTGCATCGGTATTATTTGATAAAGAAATATACATTACAAATAACTTACTAAATCTCCTTAATGAGCCAAATATCTCGCCCCAACTTATTATGTATTTGTTTCTCAATATTTACTCACAATTTCTTTGTTATTTGTAATTGTCCTATGCTTCTAGTCATTTAACAATAGCATCTAGAGATAAGATAAACAAAGATATAATGCCAGACATTGCGAACAAGAACATAGTTCAACGACATGATGTATCGCTTAGTTACTATGAGATCCTAGGTTCAATCTCTCACCTCAACCTGCTGTAAAAAAAACTATATTAGTTACAACAAAGTTTTTTTTTTTTTTTTAGGGGGAGTTTAGTGACTTATATACCTAAACTATATTAACTTTTTTACGGTATAAAATGGTTAAAATATATTTCTAAATTATAATCCCAATACTTTTTTAATTTAACTTTTACTCTTAGTTTGGGTTCATGTAATTTTTAAAATTTTCATTATTATCTTTTTATCAAAATTTACAAGATATTTCTCTCATTAGAGTAACAAGTTATTTGTGGATATTTAAAATAACTAAAATATTCATTTAATAACTTGGTATTAAACCAAGTTATATGAGTTGAAAACAATGAATTTTGGTTAGATTTAAGTCATCATTAGCTTAATTATATTAGTAGCAAAAAAAAATTACAATGACTAATATTGTTTTAGCATGTAACAAATAATTATATTATTCATAAATTTTTGTGACTCATTTATGAGTATTGTGACTGTTGACATGAGATTTCAACAAAGAAAATTACTTTGAATTTGTATTTATTTATATGTAAGTGTAGTGGATTGCAATTAATCTCTAATGGTATGATCATGTGATTCTCTCACTCGGATGTGCAATTTACTTGAGGGCTTTGACTTTGTTCTCGAAATTGAATCTTCAGTTTCTAGAAGAGGTGAAGTCTTCAAGTGTTTGATCTTCGAAAAATGTTCAGACTTTCAAAGGATTCAAAGAGTTTTCTTTGTTGTGAATTCTCCCTCAGCTCTTGGGAGTAAAATTTCCAAACCCTTCAAATGAAGGAAGACTTCTCTATTTATAGAACTTCCATGGGCACATAGTAGACTTGGGCCTTGACGACCTTTAGACCTATTTTTTGGATTTGAGTTTTGTTGTCTTTCAAATATCTTTGTAGATCCTGACTAAGCTTACTCGATCAAATGATCGTAATGAAGACACGTGACATTATTTAGGAGTTGTCAATTTTTTTGTCTTCAAATGTAATTCGGGACACGTGTTAGTTCGTGATTGATCCCAAACATAATTTTATCATCAATTTGTGTATAATGATGTGATACTTTCAGATTAGTCGACATTCACAAATGAATTTTAATTTATATGTTATGCTAGATTTTTATGATACTAATAATGATGTAAATATTTGGTAAGCCTAAACGCGTTATCAAATTCAAAAAAGAAAAACTTTTTTTTTATGCAAGGAAACTAAAGAAAAAAGGAAGTCTAAGACAATATTGTAGTAGGGATGATTTAAAATGAAGTCTTTTTCCTTTGTGTATTATTATTTTTGTCTACTTTCTCTTTTGGCTGCAATGCGCGTTCTTTATTAATTGAACTAATTTGTTTATAAGCTAACTCTTTTCCCTAAAAACAATTTGAGATTCTATTCATATTTTTTATTTATTTATTTATTTATGTGGGAACAAATATGTGGGACCGAGTGACCTTCATGGGTGGGTCCCACTAAAATTGATAACTCAAAATCAAGACAATAATTTTATGTATATATTTATAAATTATGCAATTATATTAACCACAAATTAATTTCTTTATCATGCATGCTAAAGGGTGGTTTCTTTCTTCCCTTTTTTCTTTTTTTTAAGAACAAAATATTTGAGGTGATAAATGTTATATAGCTTGATATTTTATTCCAAAGGAATTTAATTATTAAAGGAGATATTCAACCATAATTCTTAATTAAGGATAAATCTTATATCAAGCTATATAACATTAATTTTATCGTACTTATTTTATTAGTTTATATATATATATCATGCTTATTTTATTTTATTTTAATTTTAAATATTTGAATATTTTGTTTTAATTAGCTCACACATCTTAAAAAAAAATAATAATAAAAAAAAAATAGTTATTGCTGTTATTTTTTTTTATTAAATTATTTAACCAACCACTCTGACATAAACACATTTTTTTTTTCATCACATATTTGATAAACAAATAGGATTAAAGATTAGTGCAAACTTAATTTAAGTTAATTTTACTTTGTTAATCTTTTAATTATTTGAAATTAAAGTAGTGCCACTCATTTAGGGTGGTAGTGCCATATATTTAGGGTAGTCCCTTATAATTTAGAGGGATGTAATTTAGTGGCATGGTGGAACAATTATAGAGAATTTTAAAGTTAGTGAGGTGGTACTTTACTATTTATTTACTTATAAATACTTGTAATGTTTTCAATTTAATTTCTTTCTTGTTTTCACATTTTAATTTCTTCATTTTTTGTGATGCAACTATCAAAATTCGAAAAGAATTTATATTTCCTTAATTGATGAATGGAAAATTAATAATTTCAACTAAAATAACTGAGTACTAAAAAAATTAAAATAGTTTATGTGTATGCAACTAAAATAGAAAATTTGGAAGAATGGGAGACTAAAATAGAATTTAGATATTTTTATTAATATTTAACATTAGTTTTTATTTTTTTTATTATTTACGTGTGCATTTGTACGCGCAATAATTTAAATAAAACATTATCAAGTAAAATTTATTTAAAATAAATGTAAATTTTATACATTATTCTTATATAAGTTTTATTTTTTCTATTTTTATTATGATTTTGGGGTTTATAATAGGACTCAATTTTTATATTATATTTATATATTTTCTGTTATAATATAATTCTTCATATAATATAATATGATTTTTTTTTTTTTTTTTTAATTTCTTTTGTATTGGTGAAGCAAAAAAATGTTGGGCTGGTGTTGTTAACGAATTTTTTTTTTTTAAAAAAAAAGATAAAAAAGAAAGAGGAGATTCCTAAAACAAATAGGAAATTTTAGGAGATGTATGTAATGTAAGCCAATTTATAGAGGGAATTTAGATGGAATTTCTAATTTGTTTTGATTCAAAATTAAATTATATCTTCAAAATTATCCTTTTTTTTTTTTAATTTATTTATTTGAATCTCATTTTAAACCAAATTATCTAATTATGAGATTTTATTGGTGTTTCAAATATAAAGGAGTATTTGTTTTATTTTTTTTTTCTTTGACAACTTCAACTATCTTTATTTATGCCAAACCGAGCATAGCTCAATTGGTATAGGGTTGTGCCGGTGACCAAAAGGTCATGGGTTTAATCCCCGCATTAATTAAACTACTGTTGCAAAAAAAAACTATCTTTATTTATTAATATAGTATAAATTTTTCTAAGGAAGAATAAATGATTTAACAACACTAGGGAAAAAATTAATTTTAAAGCTGCATAAAAAACTACAAAAAAAAAAAAAAAAAAAAAAAAAAAAAAAAATTCTCAAAAAGGCTACACAAGAGAATAGTGCCACGTGTTAATGTGATAAAGGACAAGATAAAAATGGAATTAGTGGAGGTTCTAAATTTTTGTGGCTATATATAATAATGTTTTTTGAGACAAAAAAAAAAAGATTATATGTTAACATCAAAACTAATGTGGTTGAAGATTGAACAGATGTAAGTCTTGATTCACACATGTTCTTAAACAAATTGAGTGGGATGTACACCTCATCCTCTCCCTTTAAACATAATCTTCAAGAATATGGCTGATTCAAGTTTATTTGAATTTCTAAAAGAATGATTATAAATATTTGAGTTTGTGTAATAATTTGTAATGGATTTATTATGAGTTATGTGATTTTTAAATGGATTTTTTTTTTTGTTTGGTGATTTTTAAAAGTGTTTCGATGTATTAGGTCGATGTTTATTTAACTTGGATTCATGTAGTTTATTGAGTTAATAAACACGTAGCTTCCAAATCGAGCATAGCTCAATTGGCGTTGTTTCCTTAGAAGTCATGGGTTCAATTCTGCAGCTTTGGATTAAGTATTAATCAATCATATATTAGTGTGGTTAATCTTAGTAAGCAATATATTTTTCCGATTTCTATTCATAGGTTGTTACGTGGTTATGCAACTATCTCTTCCTTTCAATAATGAAAATATTTAATATTTTTTATCACACACTCTTTTACTCTTAGGGTTTCCAACCCTTTTCAATAAGCAAATTTATACACTAGAAAAAGGTTTAAAGTAGAGGCAAAGGTTCAATTTCTTCCTCTTGACTTGTATAATGGTATGTTTGAGAGTAATTTTATAGAAAATAATTTGTTTATAAAGTGATTTATTAAAATTGATTTTCGTATAATTATTTATATGTTTGGTTCTCCACTTTTAAAAGTTATTGTCATGGAATGAAAATTGATTTTAAATGATTGAGAACATGTTTGAAACTGAATTTAAAGATGGTAATTTTAGAGAAAATAATTTAATTATAATTAGTTTGGTAAAAATATTTAATTATAAATTATTTTAATATTTGATTCCACAACTAAAAGAAATTTTGATTTCATTACAAGTTTTTTTTTTTTTTTTTTATGATTAAGGTTTATTTTCGAAAGTAATTTTAAAATCATCAAAATACTAAAAAGTCATTATATTTGAGAGAGAAAAAAATGAATGGTAAACAAAAATTATAGAAAGAAGAAAAAATGAGGAGAGAGAAAAATTTAAAAGAAAAACAAAGAGAGAAAAAAAAGTTCTAGATAAAATGTTAGACAAGAAGAGACACAAATTTTTTAGTGGAAAAAAAATCAATGTAGCGAATATTCAAAAATAGATAAATAAAGTTAGCAAGATTAAAAAAAATCAAACCGAACATAACTCAAATGATATAAAGTTGTGGTATTGACTAAGAGATTAAGGGTTCAATCGTCCCCACCCCACATTAATTAAATATTTTAAAAAAAAAAATTAAAAAAAAGCTTTAAATATATATTGAACCAATAACTAAAAAAAAAAAAAAAGTTTGAGGGATACAAAATTTTGAAACTATATAGAACCAATATAAAATAAACTATATATATATATATATATATATGTTTCTTGTGGATTATTTAACAACTAAGAAATGAAGTTGGGGAAGTTGATTCTAAGTAGAGAGGGGAAGGTGGCCAAATAAGGAAGAAAGTTGAAAGCTTTCAAGTAAATTTCAAATTAGGTAAAGGGAAGGTGTTTTGAAGGGGAAGATTTTCTTACACAAACTCTTATGGAAAAGTTTTGTAAAATTGTCTTTTCATATGTACAAATTAGTTTCACTTAATTCGTCTTATTCACAAGTGCTCAATGAGATTTTGGATGTGATAAGTTGCCAAATCAAGAAAATTACACACTGATGTGATGTTTGTCACACACACTCAGATGCCTAAGTCAAAAAACTGAGAATAATGGTGCAACATGCTAGGGTTTAAAAAAAAGCAGTCAATTTGAACTCACCTCCATTGGAGTCAAGTTTATTTATTTGAAGTTGACTCAACATTCTTCGATTTTTCCATTCAAATTAGACCGAATCAAATTGAACCGAACCGGCGGTGGGATCATCTTCGAACTACTGAGGCCAACTCGACCTCGATCGGTCATGGTCGAGGTGGCCTAAATGGGCTTTTGGCCCATGCATGAAATTATTTCCCCTGGGCCCAATTGTGCCTTAGGTGTGGTTGGTTGAGCTCGGGTGCTAGTTTGCTTCCACTCCGAGCTTCTTTTTCCTGACCTTATGTAGATCTTCGATGTATTTTATTAAGTCCATTTTCACTCATAACATTGTCATTTGTATTTATTGCTATACAAGCACAACTATGTAAAAATGGTTGGAATTTCCTTATTTGTATTAGCTCACCCAAAAAATTATGAGTAAAACTTGCTTACAGCCCGGGCTACAAGTATCTTTTGCAGCCCAACACGTGTCACGATTTGATTTACTGAATATTTATATCATTTTTTAAATAAAAAAAACTCTTCACGCCCGTTTACTTAGATTTTTTTCTTCCGTAACTTTCTCTTTCTTCTTCGTTAGATAAACAACTTCTCCTATTTTCTCTCTCTTTCTTCCATTTCTATCTGTCATGACCATTATTTTCAATTTCTTCTCTCACTCTCTCTTCCTTACTCTACAATAAGTATTTTTTTTTGTTAACTATTTTTTAACGCAGTAAGATTTGCATTACTCTAAAGGATATCTCTAGACAAATAAAAAAAAATTGTTTTTTTTTTGGAATTTTTCTAAAAAAAAAAAAAATCCAATTTACCTTCACCTTTACCAACCTCAGATGAATCCATATCCAACCGTGAAATTTCCCACTCTTTCCTTCACTTCCTCTAAAACCCCACTTGAAAATTTATGTCTATATAACACACAATCAATCCTGCAAATTCCAAATAACCCCAATTGAAATTTCATGACCTTGAAATTGGAGTGTAGAGAAATGGAGAGAGAAAGTATAAAAAGTTGTTAATTTACTGGAATAAGAAAAGGAAAGTTACTGACAATAAACGGCGTGAAAGATTTTTTTATTATTTAAAAATGATTTAAATATTAGTCAATCAAATCATGAGATGTGGCTGGACTGCAAAACATACGGCAGCAACCAAGTTTTAGTCAAAAATTATTATGACTTTAACTTTATGTTATATATACATATAAAAGAGAGAGTTGTGAAATTAGTACCAAGTGAAGTAACGCCTTTAATTATGAGCGATGTTATCTCATAAAATAAAAAGAGAACTTACCAACTTAAGAAAACATTTTACTTTGGGTAGGTGTTTTTTTTTTTTTTTTTTGAAAAGATTGGGTAGGTGTTTTGAATCTTGTGATATCTCCTACTTACTACAGGGTAAAACTGTGTAATCTCGTTATTGGATAATGAAAGCTGTTAAAAGTTGTATCGTGAATTTTTTTTTTTTAAGTACAACAAATGTGTGGGTATGAGAATTTGAATCTACTATCATAAGATTCTCATAATAATATAATAAATGAAAGATTTATGTAGTTAAATATAGAGGTCGGTAGCTTAAGATTTGTTTAAAGCCAATGTTAATGGTTTAAATCTAGAAATTATTGTTAAACTGAACATACCTCAACTGACATAAAATCATATGTTGTTGATCAATAAGTTAGAAGTTCGAATAATCTTCTTCTCCCAATTTATTGTTGAACTAAATTTTTTTTGGAAATGATTTAAATTAAGCTATAACAACGTTGTTGCTCCTATTCATCGAAAAATTATTCAACAAGACATCATATATTAATGACCGTTGGGTATATGGAGTTGAAAGTTTGCATGCCTCTAAATAACCACGACATACAAATTCAAAATATTTTTGCATATTCTCTCATATATCTAATAGTGCAAAAGTACTCTCGACACGTTATAACAATCTCTTCCAATAATTTTTCTATTAATCATATTTTAAACCATTTTAAAAAGCACATAGTTTAAGAATGTTAATATATTTGGGACTATTTATTTAACCATCATGAACAAGTCACAAGCTTCAACAACTAATAATAAAATGTGGAATGCATAAAATAACTAATAATTTCTCGTACGGAGTACTACCAATACCAATACCAATTTTTGTTAGGTTAAAATATCATTTTAGTCTTTGTAGTTGGAGGTTCGTTTATTTTTAGTTCATGTATTTTTAAATGTCCAATTCTAATCGATGTATTTTTAATAAAACTTAAAATTAGACGAATTAATTAAATAATAATAATTATTATTTTGATCCTTCTAGAGTGAAATGACAAAGACTTCTACTTTTGAATTATGGTTACTCACACGTCTCTTCCTTTTGTTACTTCTTTTGCATCCAATAAAGTTCCCTATGAAAACGAAAGCACACATTTTTTTTCTTTTCTTTTAAGGCCTCGTTTCAATTTTGTGCTTCCACAAATTAATTACTACCTTTCAGTTTTGTTAGTTATTAATTAAAGTACCTTTTTAATATCACGTTCACTATAACCAACTAGGATCGTCCACATTTCTATATGTCTATAAATTTGATATAAAGATGAATCGATATTATATCATAGAAAAAACGATAATATATCAATAATAATAAAATATTTAAATTTATTTAAAAATTGTGAAATGATTATTTATTGATATAAATATTTTTTATGAATTTATTATATTTATAACTTTTTTAGAAATACGATATTTTATTCATATTTCTATTGACATTTCCATAAAAATGTGACCTCGACAGAGAAACGTCGTCGTTCTTTTACACATGACTTCACATTTTCTTTCGATTTTTTAAATTCTTTTAATAGGTTGATTTTACTTAAATTTTAAAAAATAATTATTTTAGTTAGTTGAGGTATATAAATATGAAAGTGGATAAAAACGAAAGAAAAAAACGAGAATTGAATTCCATAGGAACCGAACCGAGAGAAACCCGAAACGACGATTTTGTCATTATTGAACTTCGGTTTGATTTCTATTTTAGCCAAATCGATCGATTCGATTATCGATTTGACCCCTACAAAAAGCAAACAAAAAAACGGAACAAAGAGATTAAATATATATATTACAAAGTTTTAAAATTCAAAATAATATATAAATATACATATTTGAAAAATTAAGAAATAAAATAATCCAAGTACTAAAAATAAAAATAATATATAAATATATATATATACTGCAATATTTAAAATTTAAAATTAAAATAATATATATTATACCTATTGATTTTTTCTTAGAAATTTTTAGAAACTGTTATAAATTTTGGGATGGATTATTAAATAAATTTGTTTCTTAAAAAATGAGAAAGTATAATCGAATAAATCCTAAAATAAATCTTAAAAAATCGGATTTTTTTATATTAATAATGTAGTTTAATAAAGTTATTACATAAATAGAGTAGTTTTTGAAAGTATTTACAAAATTAAGGTACCTAAATCGTGTACCATGGACACGAGTTCGAGAAATCGTGTTCATGGTCCACGAGTTATAGGATATTTCGTGTACTATGGACACGAGTTATGGAGTAACTCGTGTACCATGGACATGCCAACCACGTAGACGCTTATCTGACATCTGCTCGGTAGTTGGAACTCGTGTACCATATACACGAGTCTTATAAAACTCGTGTCCATGGTACACGAGTTACCTCATAAATCGTGAACCATGGATACAAATTACCCCTAAGTCGTGTACATTGGATACGGTTACTGGAAATCGTGTCTATGGTACACGATTTAGGTACCCTATTTTTGTAAATACTTTCACACCTATCCTGTAATAATTTTATTCAACTACATTATTAATATAAAAAATTCTAAAAAATCAAAGTTGAACTTGAAAATTTATAAAATAAACATTTTAAAAGCAAGTGGGTGCTTAAAGTTTAGTGCACCCAAGGAACCAAAACATTAATTATAAACCTTTGGTTTAAATCCTCTTTTTGGTCTCTAATTAATTTTTATACTTATTTCTTTTTTTTTAAAACTTCAAAATATTATATTTAGTCTCTATAACTTTTAAATGTTTTATTGTGATGAATTTAAAACTTTTTACAAATTATTTTAATCTATAGTGTAATTATTTGTAACTACTTGACATAAAATTAATTGTCTCTAGTGTAAATTATTTTGAACTACTTAACATAAATTAGAATTCTTTTGTAACCTTTACTTGCTACATGCATGTGGCTTCAATAATCTGTTCATCCATCCATGGAGATATTCACCCCATGAAACTAAGTGAACTAATTAAAGATGCCCTTATACTCAATATTTCCACTTGAGTTTCTAAATATTGTAATATTTATTAACTTTCAAATGTGTCACTTCTTTCCCAACTTTCAAATGTTATTTAATTTAATTTAATTTTAGACTATAATTAACTTTGTAGAAAAACTATTAATTTGTCTCTAATGTGTATCTATCCAAAATATCAATATGATTCAACAAGGTTCGATTTTTTTTTTTCGGAATCCAATATCTATAGCTTACTACATGCTACTTTAAGACTTTGTTTACTTAAATATGTTTAGATCAAATAAATGACCAAAAGATGTATCTACACAAGATATCGATTACATGACTTGTAGAAATTAAAATAAAAAAATTAAAAGTAGGGTTGATTGCATAAACAACAATCAAACCCAAAATAATGACAAATATAGCAAAATTTAAAATATTTTGTAAATATGGCAAAAAATCAGTGACTATCACAGATAGACTGTTATCGCTGATATTTGATTATCACTGATAGACTACTATCATTGATAGTCACTGACAAAATTCTATAAAAAATGAGGTGATAGATTACTATCACCGATAGACTACTATTAGTGATAGAAATTTCCATATTTGCAATTTTTTTTAAAAAATGATATATTTTTAATTATTTTACTCTAAATTGACATCGGATACAATTTCTTTTAAAAGTATTGGAGACTGAAATGAAATTTAACATAAAAGTTTGGGAAAAAAAAAATCTATAATAGTGTTAGAGACAACGTAACTTCACGTTCACTTTGGACTTAAACTCCGACTTTGCTTTTGGTTACATCCAAAAGAATTTCATACCGATTGAGATGTTGTCCCTCACTTATATACTCATAATATTCTCCTTTTCTAACCAACGTGGGATTTTGATCGCACTCCCAATCTATAAAATATATAAAACAAAGGTTTTTTTTTTTTTTTTTTTTTGAAAGTTAGTAGAGAAATTAGAATGAAAGGAAAGAAAACAAAGGATCACGAGAGCAAAGGGATCACGGGATGATTAATTAAGACAATAAATAAAAAATTAATAACATAAAAACAGACCAAAACTTCACATAACTCTTATGACATGTTTGGAAGATGACAAACATTTTTCAAAGGTTTGTGAAAAGCACTGTCTTTGTCACTTTTTTATTTTTTTTATTTTTAATATTCTTCATTTTTTGGACTGTTCTGTTTTAATTAGTTTGTTAAGGGTCTAAAAATATCATCTCTATACTGTGAACAAACCTTATCAGTTATCACCTTTATCCTAAAATCACAGTCTAACACATGTCAAGAAATTTGATTGGGTTCATTGAACTCAACTTTTAAATTCAAAGTTTTAATTGCTTAAAACTGTTTAACAAAGATTTGTTGGCTAATTATCAGCATTATTCTAGTACTTAGCTAGAACTGTTTTGATGGATTAGTTGTTTTAGTTATGTTGGATGCTTTTTAAGCTGTGTTTTAGGGTAAAGAAGAATTTTTTTCCTATTTTCTTAAAATGTAATTGAAAAGACTGACATTTAAAAAATAAAATCATGTGTTGGATAACTTTGAACTTTTGAAAAGACTGACATTTAAAAAATAAAATCATGTTTCAATAATCATATATATAGAGATTTGAACTTTTCATCTATAAAGAAAGACTATTTAATAATTTAGTCTATTAAGTTATGCCATTGATTTGGATATTGGTTGAATATATTATGATAAGAAAAACTACAAAGGTTTAAACTAGAAATATTGATTGATTATAATTGTGGGATAATAATCAATGATTTACTTTAGTAGTAGTAATTGGATTTTTTTTTGGTACATTAAACCAAAAAAACAGAAAAAACTAACATTTTGAATATTCTTAAGGATGACATCCAAGGTGGGTGGTATTCAATCTAAATTTCATAATGTCTTGAGATTTGTGCATGATGCGTCAAATCGTTTGCCGTTGAATTTCCCTTCTTGTTGGTTAAGAGGACGAAACCTTGAACTATCCCACAACAATATTTTGAGATGATTGTGTTCCTATAAGCTTGGATTTCATTCATGTACAAATCTTGACCCATCAACAGTTTTCAAAGAACCAGTCTGTTTCCACCCATAGAGGATGCAAACCAACTTCAATGACCTTTGAAAGACCATCACAGACCGTCATTGCCTCTACGAGAACCACTGAAACCTTCATGGGATGAAAAGCTCCGTCAGCTTCCAGCCACCCAACCAATCCTGAGGAGTTTCTGATAATTGTACATAATTGACATTGAGGTCTAACACAGTATTAGAGTTAAGCTTATATACTCCAGGAGTGGGAGGATTCTAAGAACAACTAGTAGTGGAGTTAGCGTCAGAGTGCATATTTGGGTTGACCGCCATCTGTTGCTAGCATGTCGTCCTAGAGTGCTTTCGTCGAACTCCTCTAGCATGTCGAACACCCATGTGACCGTATGTTTTTCCTTGGTGTCAGTTTCACTCTGAACAACTTAGTTCCATCGTTGCCACATGGCTGAGACACAATAAGAACAAAGAGGCGGAGTTGGACCAAGTCCAACATTTGGAGACCCTACAAAATACATCATCATTCAATTAAAATATATATATTTATTTTCATGAGAATAGTATAATTTTAATTAAAAAAAAAAAAAAAGCATAATTCAGTTAATTAAAACAAAGTATAATTCATTTTCTTTAATTATTATTGTACCAAAATTGCATTTGTTCTTTTTATAGCATATTTCTTTAATTAGAGGGAACAAGTAGGACACATGCAGGGGTAGATTTACCTTAGGTCCAGAGGGGGCTCGAGCCCCCTCAGCTATGGCAACTTACTTAATTTATATATAATATGTGGCATATTTTTTAAAATTATCTCTCAACTTAGTGGTAAATGTATGTTTAGTCCCCTCACCACCCAAATTTTTTATTTTAGCCCTCCTGACTTAAATTTCTGGATTCGCCAATGGACACATGAATGTGTATATGTTGAAAGTTGCCTAGTACAATGAGAGATACTCTGGGGATGATTATTGGTTTGACTCAATTCTATTTAATTTTTCTGATTTCGTTTTTAAAAAATCATTTTAATCTTATAATGCATTTATAGTTAGATTTGGTTTGTAAATAAGAAATTGAACCAATTCAATCAAATGAAAGAATTCAAATTGACTTAATTAGTTGAATTTTATACCCAACAAATGTATGTGATATGCAATCACCAAAAAAAAAAAAAAAAAAAAAAAAAATAATAATAATAATAATAATAATAATAATAATAATAATAATAATAATAATAATAATAATAATAATAATAATAATAATAATAATAAAAAAAAAATAATAATAAAAAATCTTTTTTTTTAAGTCTAGTCCCTAAACTTTTAAAATTTGTGTCTAAAATGTCTCTAAGTGTTGCTTAATTTTTTTTAAAAAAAATATCTGATAGATCTTTGAATTTTTTTTTTTTTTTTTTTGTACGATCTCCAAACTTTAAAAATGGGATATTTTATATTAATAATGTACTTTAAATAACTTATTATAGAAATAGGGTAGTTTTGAAAGTATTTACAAAACTAAGGTACCTAAATCGTGTACCATGGACACGATTTCAGGGTAACTCGTGTCCATGGTACACGATTTAGAGAGTAACTCGTGTACCATGGACACGAGTTATGATCTGCCACGTCTCATGTAACTCGTGTCCATGGTATACGACTTAGGGGTAACTCGTGTCCATGGTACACGATTTAGGGGTAACTCGTGTCCATGGTACACGATTTAGGGGTAACTCGTGTCCATGGTACACGATTTAGGGGTAACTCGTGTACATGTTACACAACTTAGTTACCCCCTAAATCGTGTACCATGGACACGAGTTACTTCCTAAATCGTGTACCATGGACACGAGTTACCCCGAAATCGTGTCCATGGTACACGAGTTACCTGAAAATCGTGTCCATGGTGTACACGATTTAGGTACCCTAATTTTGTAAATACTTTCAAAACTACCCTATTTTTATAATAAATTATTTAAAGTACATTATTAATATAAAATATCCTTAAAAATGTCTAATAAATCCTTAAATTCTTAATTTTCATCAAATAGATTTATGACATACTCAAAGTTTTTTTTGAAAAATTAACTAATCTATAAAATAAAATTTTATGTCTAATAAGACTTTAAACTTTCAATTTTGTGTCGAGTAAATCCGCGAATTTTAAAAAATGACAAAAATGTCAGTGATATATTACATACAAAATTGAAAGTTTAAGAACAAAACAGTCTTAAAAGTTTATGGACCAAGTAGACAAGCAAACTTGAAAATCATACACATATTAGACATTTTTAAAGTTTAAATATCAAATAGACACAAACTTAAAAGTTTAGGAATTAAATTCATAAATTATCTAATTTTTATCACTTAAAAAAACTAGAAAAACTAATAGAATTTTAATGTCAAAAGTAGATAACCATAAGATTTTAAACAAATTCCTCTCCAAAAGTTCTTTTACTAACTTCCACATAGACCAATGTCATTAAGCTAACTATTTATGATAATTAATTTTGAGGAAAATTATAACAGATGTCAATTTAGAATAAGATAATTAAAAATATAGCATGTTTTTAAAAATTTTGCGGATATGACAATTTCTATCGCTGATATCTTATGGCTGATAGAAGTCTATCGCTCACCTCAAATTTTTATAGATTTTTGTCAGTGATAATATAGTCTATCACTGATAGAAGTCTATCAGTGATAAAAACAGATTTTTTTTGTCATATTTGTAAAACATTTTAAAGTTTGCTAAATTTGCAATTAGTTTGGACATGATTACTATTTGTGCAATCAACCCTAATTTTCATTATTTTAGCTTTCAAGTCTATCTAATTTTTCATTATGAAATAACTAAGAAAAATAGAAAAGTGAATTGTATTTTTAAAATTTTTAATTTCATCTTATTAAACCGGTATAAAAAATTAATGAATTCAATATCAAATAATAATCGATATTTCTTTTCTTTATTTTTTTTTTCTTTTCTTTTATTGGATATGTGGTTAGTGGCATGGTATTAAATTTTCATCAACATGTTGATATTTCCATCGACATTTTCATATATTCATAGGTTCGACATCGACATGAGAAGTGAATTGACATTTTCATCATACCGTACAAAATCGATGAAATATTTAAAAAAAAAACAGCAAAAACCGAACGTGAATATAATATTATAATAAATGTATTTAACTTATTTTAAAGTGCAAAATGTTTATTTATTAATTTTAATATTTTTTTTAAAAATATATTTTTAAAAATCTTTCAGAAATATTCATCGACATTGACATTTTATCGATATTTTCATCGACATTTCTCCAAAATTGAGACTTCGATATTTTCATCGACATCGACATTTAAATTCTTGTTAGTCATTACTAGACAATACTATTCTAGTAGATGATGATACTTCTAACTAAGAGAGATGTTTTTTAATTATATTTTGAATTTGGTTAGGTTGAAAATTAATCTATTCTATTGTTAGAACCTAATCTAGAGTAGGCTCTTTACTTTCAAATCAAATTTGAGTTTTAAAGGGAGGTTTATATGAGTTGGTAGGTAAATAGAATCTTCACTTAATTTTTGAATAATCTTACAATTTAATTTATATTAAAATTAAATTAGTTAAAGTTGCTTTTGTCACTTTAGAACAAAAACACTTGAATTTATTTAAGTTTATGGAATCTTTGTAGTGCATGTCTTCAATTATTGATGACTTCAACACTACACACCATACATATTCTATAATTATATTATTCCATTTTAAATTGAAGAGATAATCTCTCTTCTTATATATAGATATATAAAGTTTGAAATTAGTTAGATTGATTGGAATATCTTACCAAACAAATAAATTAAATAATAGAAGGTAATATTCAACTTTATTTTGGTAGCTAACTTTGTAGTAATATTTTTAGCTAACTTTGTAGTAATATTTTAATTTTTAAACATTATCTTATTCTAATTCATATACTTTGTATCATCAGCTATTTTAATCTTTGCTTTAAAATTTTAAAAACTATTTAATTGATAAATGATATAGGTATGTATTTTTATTTATCTATGTAATTAGTACATGTTTAATTAAGTTGACTAGTATTTAAAGTTGGATGGAGTGGATTAGGTATAGAGCTTCAAAATGACTTTGTTGTTTTTTATTCACTGATTAAAATATTTTTTATACAAAATTTATAGATTGAAATAAATATAAATATTTAAGTTAAATGAAATAACATTCTATAAGATTTGAATTTACAACAATTTTAGTGTAGAGACCGATCCAGGAACTACGTAGTAGTGAAGTTTGAATCTCCCACCTGTCGTTGAACTAAAAAAATAAAAAGCTATCACTTTTTGTTGTTGATGAGATCATTGAATGCATTTTTTTATAATTTTTAATTTGTTTAGGGTAAAATAAAAAAGAAAATATTCTTGAATTTGGATTTTTGGTGCAGTTTTTACCTATCAAATTTTTGTTCGATATGACTTGAGTTTAAGATAGATGTATAATATTTTTGCGTTAATTTGCTAGAACTTTATTTAGGAAATTCTTACTTGTGTTTTGCGTTTGGTTGAAATTAGTTGATAAATAGAATGACCTAAGGTAAAAATACAACACATATCCAAGTCTAAAGGAATAATTTGATGAAATTAAAATTTTAGAGTAACAATTGATTTATTGATTTGTTTTTTCTCTCTAATTTTTTAAAGAAAATTAAGAATTTGATTTTAAAATATATAGTTTTCAAATAAAATGAGTAAATGACCTTAGAATATCAAAATGCTTTTAATAAAATTGAAAGTGGGGACATATTAGACAACTTTAAAATTGAAAACCTATCAATTTTAAAATTAAATTTGTAATTTAAACATTTTTTTTAAGAGTTAAAATAATTTTTAGACGAAGATGTTTAGATTTGACTACAATCTAAAAATTCCTCTTAAAAAAAGTCGAAAAGTATTTAGATTTTTTTCAATAAAACAATTAAAGGGCAAAAAAAAAAAAAAAAAAAAAAAACATTTATACCCTTCAATTTTAGTGTCAATTAAAATCCTAAATTAATGATTGTATCAATTTAAACCCTAAACTTTCATAAATACATCAATTTACATATTTGTTAGGATTTTATTTTAAAAACGTTAATTTAAACATGTAGAAACTTATAATTTTAACAAGTAAATTTCTAAATTTTATTAAGTGAATCCATTGTAGAAAGTTTAAGAGTTTAATTGATAAATTATAAGTTTCCACCCATGAGAAAACTAACAAATTTTTTTAAGGGAGGGTATAAAATACATTTGTGAACGTTGAATTTTAAATGAATACAATAATTAGTTTAGAATTTTAATTGATACAATTTTCAAAATTTAAGGGTATAAATTAATTTTTGTCCAACAATTAATATGTATTTTATTAAATGTTTTCCAAAGGATTCCATAGTTGGAAAAAAAATCCATAGTTGATCACTAACTACACACTTCCTTGTTTAACTAAAATTTACACATACTTCCTTCTCATAGTTAATCCCTCTCCTTATACACTTTTTTTTTTTTCATTTAACTAATTCTCATCACACACTTTTCTTATATAAAATATAAATTGTATACGGGTAGCTTTATAAAAAAATTGTTCATCTTTAATAGGAATTGAAGTCAAAGTCAACGTGTACATAGCAATAAGAATGGTGCATCACCTATTTTTCGTTCTCGCTAGGGAGCTAAAACGAAAATGCTTGCTACCCTTCGACCAGATATTCGACCCTTGTCGAATTGGAACCAACCACCTAACTCTAATAATAAGATAAAAGAAACGCTTGATTAGCTGAGCGGTCGTCGGCGAACAACTTTTGTATACATATATAGATTCATTCTTCGTACTTGGTCCAACTTCACAACTCTTCGTAGGTCGGTCAAAAATCAGTTCTGTTTGATAAGACGAAATTTGACAAAAAAAAAAAAAAAAGGGTGCTCGACCAGAACAACGGCCAATAAAGATAGTAATTACATCGAAAAC
This sequence comes from Herpetospermum pedunculosum, assembly GCA_028017165.1. Lineage (NCBI taxonomy): Eukaryota > Viridiplantae > Streptophyta > Magnoliopsida > Cucurbitales > Cucurbitaceae > Herpetospermum > Herpetospermum pedunculosum. Next base: position 13,097,080 of record CM051523.1, read on the forward strand.
AATTCTTCCTCCTCCCCTTTCCCTTTCTTCCTCGAGGACTTTCTCTATAAATAATTTAATATGGATGCGAAAGCACTCCAAACACACACTAATATATACAATAATAAAAGGGGAATAAGTTGTTGCAAATTGTGCAATGAATGGTATTTAGAAATGAATAATAATTTTTCCTAAGTTTGAACCCCAAATAATGAACACACACTAATATATACAATAATAAAAGGGGTAGTTGTTGCAAATTGTGTAATGAATGGTATTTGGAAATGAATAATAATGTTCCTAAGTTTGGACCCCAAATATTAATGAATAATGTAGATAAGCTCCCACCTTCAAAATTGGTGTGTGACAAGACAACCATATCTCTCTACCTTTGACTCTATCACTTGTTCTTTGTCTTTGGAGATGTCTTCTCCCCATGCTCCTTGGACCACTTTGGTCACCCTAATTATACTTCAAATGAATACAATTAAATCTTCAAATCCTCAATTTAATTGGACCACTTTGATTGGAACGATTTTCTTTCATGCAGTCGAATTGAATTGAGAAGATGAAACATCTTGTTCATCGATTTGTCAACAATTGAAATAATGCACAAAAATATTTATTAGTGAATAATTATTCATGAATATATCTCATTTTCTTGAGATCGGAGGATCAAATTTTCATATCCGCATTGTAATTAAAAAAAGAACTATTCATGAATATATATAATAATTTATGATATGTTTAATATTTTAAAATAGGGAAAAGATATTTTTGTCATTATTCACTGAAATTCCATCCTCCAATTGATGATATATGGTTCAATGTATATATAATAATGGTCAAAAGTGTAGATCCAAAGTGCTTACACAATTCGAAGTCATTTTGTTATGATATAGCATTTAGATAAATTTTAGAGGTAGAATATGAATCAACCCCAACATAGTTGAATTAATAAATTATTAACAACTGCGCACAAGAACATAGCTCAATGACTTGATATATAGAATTGTCTAATGACCAAGAGGTCTTAGGTTGAATCCCTATCCCAACCTGTTGTCCAAAAAAAAAAATAATAATAATTATTAAGAACTTCAACAAAGATCTAGGACTTTATACTCAGTGTCGGATTTGCAATTGGCCCATAGGCTCGAGCCTCCCTCAACTTTAAATTTTTTAATTTTTTATATTCTTACAGAAGAGTTCACTACAAATATCAAAATTGATTTATAGTGCGGTGCACATGCAGGTACCCAACCCGAGAATCAACAGAATTTACGTGGTACATTAACGTCGTGTTAGTTACGTCTACAACAGAAAGAAAAAACAATTGTATTACGAATAGAAAAGATTACAAATTACAGACTAGGACGGTTGAAGTCATTAGAAGGTTTATATTCGACATCATTTTAATGACCTAATACAAAATGAGTTAAAACTCAATTCAAAATACAGAATGGTAAAACTCAAAGAATATTTTTCCTTTTGGGGTGTTGCCCCCATACCCCTACCGAGCACTTCACTCTTGGATCCCGACTTTCGTACCGAGCCAATCGTAGTGGGTCATAACAGATTCACCATGACAAGTGCAATAATGTAATTCAGAATTTTTTTGGATAGTTTACATGTAAATTAGTTTTAAGAAATTTTAAGTGAAGCTCGCTTGGAAAAATAATTCTCAGTATATATTTGATATACCCCTCAATTTATTTACTCTTTACCTTCTTGGGGGAAAAGCTCCTTTTACTTTTAAAACTTAATTTACCCTTAGTCAATCTTAACCTTGAAATTTAATTTCATCAGATGAAACTCTGAGTTAAATAAAGAATGAAATCAATACTACCTCAAAAACCAAATAAAAATATTGTTCATTATCTTACCAATAAACCTCCCAAAAATATTCAACCAACAAAATCAGCCAATATCAACTCAGAAATGCCTAAACTCATTCATAAAAATATATGAACTTAAGATAACAAAATCAAATAAGTAAAAGAAACACACAAACTCAACACCAAAGTGTTCAAACACATCTAAGAAAAACATCCAACATAATCAAAAGAATCATATTACTCACAAAATAGTCTTATCCAACCATAAGAATGCCAACATAATATCATAGCCAACCAATTTTTCAAAAGAAAATTGAGAACTCAACCAAAGGTATTGATTTCTCGGGGTTTTTATACGGATGATCCACCCCTCGGGGTGCGTGAGGTTTTTTAACCTAGTTTTTTAAAACTTATGTTTTTTTACCTTCTCTCGTGATAAGCAAGTGCACAAAGTCTGTAGTACCCTTCACTGAGCATGATCACGAGGAGACAATTGTGATGCCCTCGTGATAAGCAGGGTGCGGATGACTTTTCACAAGGAGAGGGCACTTGCTTATCATGACAGAAGGTCAAAAAACATAAATTTTTAAGAGAAGGTAAAAAAAAAAAAAAAAAAAAAAAAAAAAAACTTTACGCACCCTGAGGGGTGGGTCATCCATACAAAAACCCCTTGATTTCTCTCCTAATTTAAACTCAATATTCAATTGAATGAAACTATAACTTTAACTTTTGATTAAGTACAAGAGAAAAAAAAATTAATTTTTTATTTTTATTAGTACAACAAATATAGGATATATGAATTTGAACCTATGATCTCAAGAGAATGAGTACATGTCAATTATCGCTCAGTTAAACTCGTGTTATCAGAGAAAAAAAATTAGAATTTTGTCTAGAGAAAACAAAAAACACACAAAATGAGCGTTTGTAACTTGGGCTTAAATGTTGTTCATGTAATGGAAGACAAAATTGAATGGAAGTTCATATGAAATTATACACAAAGGGAAAGGAACTAAATGCATTGCTCATGGGATAAATGTTGTAGACATGCTCACCATGTCCTTCATGAGTATGGTCTTCAATATTTAATCCATGTGAGTCCTATGCTTTTTGGCTTCAATAAATGTTACATTAATTTTCATCCAAACTTTAGATAGAATAAATAATATATTTTTATGGATTATGTTTAGAATCCTTACAAATTTACACCTTCATATATTTTGTCTATTATACCATATACATCTTGTTTATATTGTTACAAGAATGAATTATTTGTGGTTCTAAAGATCTTCCTTACTAGGACTGAATATGTGAGAGAATGTTTCTTCCAATAATTTTCAAGAATGAATGTCATATTATTTTATCTTAATATTTTCTAGTTTTATTGTATTTATTTTAGATATTTTTTTAGTTTTTTTTCAATCTCTATATGCATGTCTCATCCGATGAAACAAGACCAATGAAGAAACAAATATTTTGTTTTATAATAATAAGATTCGTGCCACGACATCAGACAACAATTCAAGAAAAAAAAATCAAGCATAATTCAATTGACATAAAACATCTACGCCATCGACCAAGATATTTGAAGTTCGAATCTCCCACATATTGAGGCTTGAATATAGTGTCTAGAGACAATAATCTAGAACAAAAATCAAGTCAAAGATTTAAGGAATATATCTAAAACAAAATAAATGTAATAGAAGTTTTTTTTTTTTTTTGACCTAACATAAAAGGTAATGTCTTGTCCATGGAATGAACCAATATTATGTAATAATAGGTATGGTCCTTGTGAGATATATAGAGTAGCTCCAAATATTATTGTGGGGGTGGTTGGGCAAGTTACCATTCCAAAAACATTAGTTTTCTCTCACAAATTGATTTGGTTGTATCTATCAAAGACTCATTAGGGTTGTATTATTCTTCATGTATGTATATATTCTCTCCTAGGCTTAGGTATTGTGTTGTCCATTATCAATACACCAACATATGTACATATATACCAAATGGATAAACTCAAATCTAGGTTTTACCTAAAGAGAGAAATACACAAATTTATACATCTCTAATTGAGTTCTAAATGCTTTGATAATAGAGATATAGTTTATTATTCTCTCTACATAGCCCCTATTCCACCAACTTTACAAGACTCTAGAATTGAAAACTATATAGTCTATTACTATCTCTAAGGAAAGGTGTGTTCACCAATACCATTTTCTACAAGTAATCAAAGAGGCAAAACTCACCAAACATTCAAGAGAAATTTGAGTGACTACCCTAAAAATTGGAGTCCAAAAAAAAAATTTGACCAGACTTTCTAAAATAAAATTTTCCAAAATTTTTTAATATTTTTTTCTTCTCTTCATACCTCTGCTTTCCCTCTCCCTCTCCCTCTCGCCTACCTCTCTTCTTTCGCTCTCCTCCCTCTCAGCTCCACGTCTTTTCTTCATCCCACTCTCTCATTGTCGGCGACTCTCTCCTTCTGTCGAAGAGCTGACACACCGATGGCGACTCTCCTACTGCCGACGACGCATCGTTGTAAATTTTTTCAGATCTGAAAAAGTTCAAATCTGAAGTAGAGGAATAGAGAGGTGGGATTCTCGTCGGAAGCTTCACTATATAGTCATTAATCGTATTATGAAGACAAAAAAAAACTGTCAATAAACAATCAATAATGATAGTTTTTGGTTTTTGTCATTTATAGAGTAAAGACGACAACGATTATAACGACTAAAAAAAATTGTCATCGTATGTGTTGATGCAATTTTTATTGGTCATTATATCCCAAATTTGTAGTAGTGTATGTTTATATATGAAGAAGAAATAAAAGATCAAGAAGTCAGAGAGAGAGAGAAGAAAAATAGTGAGTCCGAGTAAAAAATACTTATTGACACCAACAATAAGTTAGAAACCCTTCTTTTTGAAAAATTAGGTCAAATAAACAAATGACACTTTTTTTTTTTTAAGTACGAAAATCCCAACATTCAAGACAAGATCATTTTTTTTACACCACATTTTCGAATCAAGGTATTTGTGTAATCGAACAGCTGGGTGTATGCCTACATATTAGTTATGAATGTTGTCTCGTCATTTAAATTGAACACTGATCATCAAAAGCGACATAATTTCTTTACTATGATTTTCATATTTGTTAAGAAAATATTTAGATTCTTAATCAAATTTTAAAAAAAAAAACAAATTTTTTAAAAATATTTTTTTAGTTTTCAAAATTAGCTTGAATTTTGAAAACAGTTTAAAGTAGATAATGAAACAAAGAATCTCACAAATGAGAGTAATATTTATAAGCTTAATTTTAAAAAACCAAGAATCAAATGGTTATCAACAAAATCTACTAACAGATTTTGAAGTACTGAGTACATTTTTCATTTTATTTTTTCAATATATTGTTTGGGGTTGTAGGTTAATGAACCTCCTAAACCATATTGAAAAAAGAAAATGAAAATTGTTCTCATAAAAAAAATAACAAAAAAACCAAAATGACTATTTTCAGACCAAAATTGAAAGACTATTAAACAATTTTTTTAATTCCCAAAAAAAAGTTTATATTCATATAAAATTCACATTCTCCACTTTTTATATGAACAAGCATGTACCAAATTCAAGTAATTCAACCACATATCTTCATTTATGGTTTTGAGAATTTACTGTTTAGGAAAGAAATTTTAAGGTGTTTTTGGCACGCAACAAGCTATGTTTAGGAAAGAAATTCTCCTCATGGATGCATCATTCCTGCCCCGAGTTGTCTCCAGCACCTCAGAGTTCTGATCCGACACCTGCAGCAGCGCAGAGTCCTGAGCTGCCATCTTCGCCACTGAGTTCTGCGCAGACACCATCAGCAGAGCACAATTATCCACGGCCTGATCCTGAATTCCCTTATGGGGATTATCAAGAGTCCACGCAAGGCAGTGGAGATGCTGGGGAAGACGAAGTCTTCTCTCCTATGAGGGAAGATAGCCCTGCCGAGCCTGCACAGCAGGACGATTCTATGGAAGAAACGTTGGGGGCATGCCTCCAGCAGATCAACATCAAGGCCAGGCTCAAGAAGAAGAAGAAGGCCAAGATTGTCAAGGCCAAGAAGTTGAAGAAAAAGAAGGCCAAGAAGGTGCCGTCAACGGACGAGGAGAGTACTGAGCCTTCGCTCAAACGCCTCAAGGTGGAGGCTGCCGAATCATCCAAACCAGCAGATAAGGGGAAGGCTAAACTCTACCCTGAAGACGAACCTCAGTCAGTGAGGTATGTCTCATCTGATGCTGAATCAAGGGGTGCTCAGCTGCGGAAGAGGGACCTGTTGCACGAGAAAGGCTTCCTCGACCGACTCGCTGACCTGCCGCAGTTCTTACGCGCAGGAGTGATCAACCACGGCTGGGAGGAATTTTGCAGACCGCCTAATCCAGCCTACACGAGCATGGTGTACGATTTCTACGCCAATATGCTCAGCCCTGAGGATGGCCTGTCTGTGGTCAGAGGGGTGGAAGTGGATTTCTCAGCCAAAGCCATCAATGAAGCCTTTGGTCTCAAGGGCCAAACGCACACAGATTATGCGCGGATAGTTGATGAGCCGACTGAGGCAGTGCTGGAAGAGGCCATTCGCACAATTGGCCAGCCTGAAGCAGCGTGGACTGTCTCACGCAATGGGAGGCACACCTTAATGAGTGCCAATCTGACAGCAAAGGCAGCTGTTTGGTTTGCCTTTGTGAGGAGAAAGCTGTCCCCTGTGACCCACGAGACGACAATCAACCAGAGTAGATCACTGCTGGTCTATGCCATCATGCGCGGTCTCACGGTCAATGTGGGGGAAATCATGTCAGCTGCCATTGCTGAATGCGCAAAGAAAGGTAAGGGACCCTTGTTTTTCCCTAATACCATAACCAAGCTATGTTTGCTTGCAGGAGTCCCCACCGAGCGCTTGGAGCAGCAGATGTCGTACACAGGCCATTTGGAGCTGCCTGCGAACCTGAGGCTGAGAAGAAAGGGGAATATGGAGTTTGAGTTGGATAGGCTGGCTGCTGAACAGTCCCTATCCATGGCCTGCTTAATGGACATGCAGAGGAGAATGGCTCAATGGGCCAACTATGCGCAGGCAAGGGACAAGGAAGTTGCAGACCAGTTGGGGTGCATCTTCCCGGACTTCCCTACCAATCTCCTAACTCCATGGGTGCCCCCACGACCAAGGCAACCAGATGAGGATGATGAGAATTGAGTGCTGGTTTGAAGTGCACAAAAGGGAGTATTGTTGTTCCCTTAAGAAACAAAAGACAATTTTTCTGCTTTCTGATAGGATCATGTATATTATGCTGTTTTGGGATCAACTTTTGATCTGTTTTTAATGTTTAGTTTTATGTTTTTTCTTCTGCTTAGTCTAGTCTGATGTTAGCTGAATAGGTAGGATAGTTTAGTTTTATTTTTAGGATGCATGAGTAACAGGAAAAAGCATGCTAGGGGCCTGAATCAATGTTAATTCTGCCCGGATTGGATTGCGAAATAATTGCGGTTCCCGCAATTTTTGTGACTGATTGCATGTTTTGGCCTGTCTGTTTAGTTAGGCTGTGATCTGTTATATTCTATCTTTTGCTGCGAGCATGACTACCTTATATAGCTGATCTTAAAGCATGCTGGATGAGTGTCATAGGACACGCTTTGATAGTTTAAATTTGCCTCTGAATAGTGCTCAGCATGCATAAACCGTAAGTCCTTAAAACTGTCTGTTATGTTCAAATTTTCTGCTGTTGGAATAATTGCTTTTAAAATGTTTTGCCTATGCCTAGGATTTTTAGATTCTCTTTGTTTTACTTTAGACTAGATGCTTCTAGGACAAATTTGGGGGTGTGCAACCTCAAACACTCATTGGGGACAATGAGTAGTTGAAGTTTGGGGGAGGCCACCCTAGGCCTAGGAACATTCCTCTCTTCCTTAGGACATAAGCATTCTTCTTCTCCTTTAAGAAAAATTTTTTGTGATAAATAGAAAAAAGTGAAAAATAGAATAAAGAGGGGAGTCTCTCTCAAGTGCTGAGTAATCAGTGCCAGGTGTGTAAACCACAAGTGGCATTGCATCAAAAGGCAACCCAAGGAGAGACTCCACCTAAGTAAAAAAGGAAAAAGGGAGAAATAGGGGAAGAAGAATGTATGCTTAGGAGTTATAATCTTGTGGCTTAGATGTCCTAGTTAAAAAAGAACTCTGATCCTTAATGAGCTAAGCACAAGGTTATAGCTTTTAGGTTTGTCTAGGGAGATGAATGTATATCCAATGTAGTGATGCCAGGGCTTAGGTTGTTCTCTAAAAGTACCACTGTCACTGTTAATACTAAGACTGGCATGACTCTAAGGAATCCTAGGCACATTAAAAGTTAAGCTAGAAGCATGTACTGAGTCTGGAGTAAAGCTTGGTAGAATTTGAAACCTTAGGGATAGTGGCATGATATCATAAAAGTAGTTAGATCAATAGTAGGGGGTTAACAAAACCAGCAGGTATAGTAGGCAGGTGAAGTCAGAAGAAGCGTGATAAGAGGTTAATTCTAAACTTAGAAGTGTGTCACAGGACAGCACTGCTAGAGATAGGGATATAGGGGAGTCGGTAAGTAGTTAAAGAAGATAAAATAACAGCCTATGTAAGTCCTTAGTATGCTTGAGGACAAGCAAAGCCTTAAGTTTGGGGGTGTGTTAAGTCTCTGAAAGTGACTTATTTAGGACCCATTTAGCTTAGGAAGATGTACACTTTTAGGTGTTTTTGTTAGCATTTAGCCTAAACCTATGCTTTAATATGAGAATTAGAAGAAGGTAGCTAATATAGGACTTATGTACAATAGGTAGAAAAAGGGTTGAAAACCGAAGGAAAAGAATGAAAAAATAAACATTGCGAATGAATTGCGAAATCATTGCGGTGACCGCAATTATTCAAGTGAAAACCGTAAGTTGACTGATCTTTTTCTGTTAATTTCCGTATTTTCAGGGATTCGTTCTTTCTCCTCCATCCATTCTGATATACGACGTTGAAGATTGATGGTTCTCCTTGGCCCAAACGCACCTGCAAACTACTATAAAAGGGGGCCAAAGTCGGAGGTTTGATCATCATTCGAAGCGTAGAAGTCTCCTCGCAGTCCATCATTTCTCTCTGTTTTCCTTTGCCGTTTGTTGGAGTGAGAGTCTCAGCTTTTGGAGTCGATAATCTGATAGGAAGGAGAGGAGATTCTTCTTCTCTCTCGATTGGATTCATCCAAGCAAGGCTGACTTCTCATCACCTTCATTCGAGGCGACTGCCACGAAGCTTTCCAGCAATCCTTTACTGCTTTTCTGTCTTGTTCTTCTTACTTCCATGTCTGATCACTGTTGTTCTTAGTTTAGAGTTTGAGTTACTGCATTTCGTTGTTGTCTGTCTTTTAATCATTTCTTTTAAAGCTTTCCTTTGTCGTCAAACAATCAAAGCAATCAAAGTACACTTCTGCATTTCACAGTTTCTACCTTCTGCTGCTACGGTTTTGTATTACTGTTTTAAGCACATTTTCCTTCTAAGCATGTCTATCTTATCTGCCATTTCTGTTCTCTATATATACATGAGTAGCTAAGTCACTTAGGGGCATGCTAATGACAGAACTATAGGCTAAAAAAAACGTGAATCAAGTAGGCAGATTAACACTCGAACATTGATTGTATGTAAGCTTCATCCCACGGGCAATTTCGATTGGCCATCCATTTTGTCCAAAGAACTCCTAACCTCTGGAAGGAGTAAGAGTTCAGAGTCATATAATCATGCTAGCCTTTCATGGTAATCAGGAAACGGCCTAGGAATAGGCGTTTCCCTAGTACAAACTAAACACTCCTGCTTAAACAAGATGCTTAAGTCCTTACTTTGAAGTCGAGTAAACTTAAGACTCTAATGCATGGAATCGGACGATACTTGAGATAGAGTGAGTTTGATGTATAGAGAGTTGATCCAATGCTTGAGAATCGTAAGAAAATGCCTATAGGATAGTCATTAGTAGCCCTTAATCCACCCATTTACACACGTTCGTTGCTGTTTAATTGCGGAAACATTGCGGTCCTCGCAATTCTGCCAGATTTTCATTCTGTTTAGCTGTTTTCTTTCTCGTTTATTAATTCCATCTCTTGCCTTTTAAGTCTAGTTTTAACTTGCATTTGTTTATGTTATATCCCTTTATACATTCAGCAAAAAGTAGATAATTAAAAACCAATTTTACCCCATCAAATTCATCCCATCTTTCTTAACAAACACACTTCGCGAATAGCTAAAAATGAGTCTCTGTGGAAAAAACGAATGAAATATACTTACTACTTGCTGTGAGACCATGTATGCTTGCATGTTCTAAGTGCTCTCTCTACACTTTTGCATAATTATCTTTACACATTGAGCACGCAACAAGTTTTTGGCGCCGCTGCCGGGGACTTATTTTAAGTGAAAACGAAGTTTGTTAAGTTAGAAACACAAATCTTAATATCTATTGGAGCTAATCTTCTTTCATTTCCTTTACAGGTACTATCAAGCTAGTTTATGAATGAGTTTCCAAACCTCAACTCGCACAAAGAGAAACTTTGCAGGTGGAAAACGTATGGGTACGACAAAGTAAATGAATACGCTGCAGAACTTAATTGGAGGACGAGTTTGCCCACAACAGTTTGAAGGATTTTACCAGCCATGTGCTTATTGTGGGGATAATCATAACTTGGAGAATTGCCCAACATTGAATTATCAAGAGAGGCAATATCAACAAAGCTATGACAACCATTATTCGTACATGTGTGAACATGATCAGTGGCAACTCTCAAATAATCCTTGGGAAGAGCATGTGCAAATTGCTCATTATGAAGAGTTCCCCCAACATGAAAACTATCAACATTATGCCCCAACTCCAAGTGAAGAATTATCACCCACTTTGGAGGCACTATGGATAGAATTCATGGAAAGGAATGATGCATCCATGAGGAGAATGGATGTGCAATTAGCTCAACTCACAAATGACTTACAAGATCTACTTGCTATAGCAAAATCACCACCACCATGCCCTCAGATGTTCGATTTTTATGATGATGAATCCTTTGTTACCTTCGAAACTGAGAAGAGTGATCCAATGGAATCTCCATATGAAATGGTGGAGTTGGTTGAAATCGTGCTGGATGAGGCCAAAGAGACTAATGCGCTGCTTGAGGAACCAGAATTTGAAATGTCTGATGATGCAACAAGCTCCTCCACCAATGAAAGAGTTGAGCCACCACCACCACAAATGCTCCAGCTGAAGGAGTTAGAAAGAGTTGTGCCAGCAAAAGAAGTCCCATCGCATCAAAGCTATGTTGTAGCAAATGTTGTAGAAACAAAACCAACGCACATAAAGTACAAACCTTGGAATGTTATAACATGCAGCCTCTTTGAGAGAATCAACAATTTCAAGGTGTGGCAGAATGTCCTTGGGTTGCCATCTCCTATGAGGAAATTTTAAAATTTTAAGGTGTTTTATTTTTTTATAGCTTGGGTTGTAGATTAACTCAAGTCATTTTTTTAAGGCTTTTAGTCTGAAAGCTTTGGGGTTGTAGGTTAATGAACCTCCCAAACAATATATTGAAAAAATAAAATGAAAAATGTACTAAAAAAAATGATAAAAATGACTGTTTTTAGACAAAAATAGGAGGACTATAGTAAACGATTTTTTCAATTTTTTTTAATTCACAAACAAAAATTGAATATTCATATAACATTTACATTCCCCACTTATATTTGACCGAGCATGTACCAAATTAAAGTTATTCAACCACGTGCTTGAAATGATCTTGTTAAGGGTTTTGAGAATTTATGGTTTATGGATGGAGTTTTAAGGTATTTTTCTTAAGGCTTTTGATCGGGAAGCTTTGGGTCTTTAAGTTAGTGAACCTTCCAAACCATATATTGAAAAAAGAAAATGAAAAATGTACTCATAAAAAAATAACCAAAATGACCATTTTCAGACAAAAATTGGAGGACTATTAGTAAACCGTTTTTTCAAAAAAAAAATCACAAAAAAAGTTTATATTCATATAAAATTCACATTCCCCACTTATTATGTGATCAAGCATGTACCAAATTCAAGTTATTTTACAACGTGCTTGAAATGAACTCGTTTAGGATTTTGAGAATTTACGGTTTAGGGATGAAATTTTAAGGTATTTTTCTTAAGTCTTTTGGTCCTAAAGCATTGGGGTTGTAGGTTAATAAACCTCTCAAACCATACATTGAAAAAAATACTCATGAAGAAGGACCAAAATGACCGTTTTTAGACAAGAAAAATTAGAGAACTATAGTAAACGATTTTTTCAATTTTTTGAATTCACAAAAAAAATGAATATTCATATAACATTCACATTCTCACTTTTTATTTGGTCAAGCATGTACCAAATTCAAGTTATTAAACCACGTGCTTGAATTGAAATCATTTAGGGTTTTGAAAATTTACGGTTTAGGGATCGAGTTTTAAAGTATTTTTCTTAAGGCTTTCGATCCTAAAGCTTTGGGACTGTAGGTTGCTGAATCTCTCCATAGATTGAAAAAAGAAAATAAAAAATGTACTCATAAAAAATGACCAAAATGACCATTTTTAGACCAAAATTGGAGAACTATAATAAACAGTTTCAAGTTATTCAACCACATGCCTGAAACGAACTCGTTTAGAATTTTGGAAATTTACGGTTTAGGGATCGAGTTTTAAGTTGTTTTTCTTAAGGCTTTTGGTCCTAAAGCTTTAGGGAGATGTAGGTTAATGAGTATTCCAAACCATATATTGAAAAAAGAAAATTAAAAAATGTATTCATTCAAAAATGACCAAAATGACCGTTTTTAGACCAAAATTTGAAAACTATAGTAAACGGTTTTTTTTTAAAAAAAAAAAATCACAAAAAAATTTTATATTCATATAAAATTCACATTCTCCACTTTTTATTTGGCCCAGCATTTACGAAATTAAAATTGATTAATCACGTGCTTGAAAATGAACTCGTTTAGGGTTTTGGAAATTTATGGTTAGGGATTGAGTTTTAAGGTGTTTTTCTAAAGGTTTTTGGTCCTAAAACTTTGGAGTGGTAGGTTAATGAATCTCTCAAACAATAAATTGAAAAAATAAAATAAAAAATGTACTCATAAAAAAATGACTGTTTTTAGACCAAAATGGAGGACGTAAACTATTTTTTCAATTTTTTTTTAATTCACAAAAAAAAAAATTTATATTCATATAACATTCACACATTTCCCAATTTTTATTTGACCAACCATGTTCCAAATTCAAGTTATTCAACGACGTGCTTGAAATGAACTCGTTTATGGTTTAGGAAATTTACTGTTTAGGCATCGAGTTATAAGATGTTTTCTTTAAGGCTTTTGGTCATAAAACTTTGGGGATGTAGGTTAATGAAATTCTCAAACCATACATTGAAGGACCAAATTGACCATTTTTAGACCAAAATTGGAGGACTATACTAAACGGTTTTTACAAATTTTATTAATTCACAAAAAAAAGTTTTTATTCATATAACATTCACATTTCCCATTAATTATTTGACCAACAATGTACCAAATTCAAGTTATTCAACTACGTGGTTGAAATGAATTCGTTTAAAGTTTTGGAAATTTACGGTTTAGGGATCGAGTTTGAAGATATTTTTCTTAAGTCTTCTTTTCCAAAAGCTTTGGGGTTGTAGGTTGATGAACCTCTCAAACCATACATTGAAAAAAGAAAATAAAAAATGTACTCATAAAAAAACAGGACCAAAATGACCATTTTTAGACCAAAATTGGAAGACTATAGTAAACTGTATTTTAAAAAGAAATTAATTCACAAAAAAAAAATTATATTCATATAACATTCACATACCCCACTATTTATTCGACCAAGAATGTACCAAATTCAAGTTACTCAACCACGTGCTTGAAATGAATTCGTTTAGAGTTTTGTGAACTTACAGTTTAGAGATCGAGTCTTAAGTTTTTTTTCTTAAGGTTGTTGGTCCTAAATCTTTATGGATGTAGGTTAATGAGTCTTCCAAACCATATATTGAAAAAAGAAAATGAAAAATGTATTCATTAAAAAATGATAGAAATGACCGTTTTTAGACCAAAATTTGAGTACTAAAGTAAACGGTTTTAAAAAAAAATAATTCACAAAAAAAAGTTTATATTAATATAAAATTCACATTTCCCACTTTTTATTTGACCATGCATTTACGAAATTAAAGTTATCAACCATGTGCTTGAAAATGAACTTGTTTAGGGTTTTGTAAATTTACGGTTTAGGGATTGAGTTTTAATGTGTTTTTCTTAATGCTTTTGGTCCTAAAGTTTTGGGGTTGTAGGTTAATGAACCTTCCAAACTATACATTGAAAAAAGAAAAGGAAAAATGTATTTATAAAAAATAATCAAAATGACCGTTTTTAAACTAAAATCGGAGGACTATAGTAAACGGTTTTTTCAATTTTTTTTAATTCACAAAACAAGTTTATAATCATATAAAATTCGCATTTACTACTTTTTATTGACCAACCATATACCAAATTCAAGTTATTCAACCACGTGCTTGAAATGAACTCTTTTAGAGTTTTGGAAATTTACGGTTTAGCGATCAAGTTTTAAGGTGTTTTTCTTAAGGATTTTGGACCTACAGCTTTGAGAATTTAGGTTAATGAACCTTTCAATTAAACCATACATTGAAAAAATCAAAGGAAAAATGTACTCATAAAAAAAAATGACCTAAATGACCGTCTTTCGACCAAAATTGGAGGACTATAGTAAACGATTTTTTAAAAAAAAAATTAACTCACAAAAAATGTTTATATTTATATACCATTCACATTCCCTATTTTTTATTTGACCAATCATGAACCAAATTAAAGTTAATCAACCACGTGCTTGAAATGAACTCGTGTATGGCTTTAGAAATTTGTGGTTTAGAGATGGATTTTTAAGGTGTCTTTCTTAATGCTTTAGGGTTGTAGGTTAATCAACCTCTCAAACCATAAATTTAAAAAAGAAAAGGAAAAACGAACTCATAAAAAAATGACCGTTTTTAGACAAAAAATTGGAGCACTACAGTAAACGATTTTTTCAAAAAAAAAAATATATATTTATATAACATTCACATTCCTCACTTTTTATTTGATCAACCATGTATCAAATTCAAGTTATTCAAGCACGTGCTTGAAATGAACTCGTTTATGGTTTTGAAAATTTACGGTTTAGACATCGAGTTATAAGGTATTTTTCTTATGGCTTTTAATCCTAAAAGCTTTGGGGATGTAGGTTAATGAAATTCCTAGACCATACATTGAAGAGATAAAAAAATGTACTCATAAAAAAAGGACTTAATTGACTGTTGTTAGACCAAAATTGGAGGAATATACTAAACAATTTTTACAAATTTTATTAATTCACAAAAAAAAAAAAAAAAAAAAAAATTATAACATTCACATTTCCCAATATTTTTTTTTCACAAAACATGTATCAAATTCAAGTTATTCAACCACGTGCTTGAAATGAACTCGTTTAGAGTTTTGGGAATTTACAGTTTAGGGATCGAGTTTGAAGATGTTTGTTTTTTTCCCAAAGCTTTCGGGTTGTAGGTCAATGAACCTCTCAAAACATACATTGAAAAAAGAAAAGGAAAAATGTACTCATAATGACCGTTTTTATACCAAAATTGAAGGCTATAGTAAACGTTTTTTTTTAAATAATTAATTCACAAAAAAATATATATATATTTATATAACATTTACATTCTCCCTTTTTATTTGACCAAGAATGTACCACATTCAAGTTATTGAACCACGTACTTGAAATGAACTCGTTTAGGGTTTTGAAAATTTACGGTTTTTAGGGATAAAATTTTAAGGTGTTTTTCTTAAGGATTTCGGTCCTAAAGTTTTGGGGTCGTAGGTTAATGAACATTCCAAACCATATATTGAAAAAAGAAAATGAAAAATGTATTCATAAAAAAATTACCAAAATGGCCGTTTTTAGACCAAAATTGGAAGACTATAGTAAACTTTTTTTTCAAAAAAAATTAATTCACAAAAAAGTTTATATTCCTATAAAATTCACATTCCCCACTTTTTATTTGACCAAGCATTTACGATATTAAATTTAATCAATCACGTGCTTGAAATGAACTCGTTTAGGATTTTGGGAATTTACGGTTTACGGATTGAGTTTTAAGGTGTTTTTCTTAATGTTTTTTGTCCTAAAGCTTTGGGGTTGTAGGTTAATGAACCTCCCAAACCATACATTGAAAAAAGAAAAGGAAACATGTACTCATAGAAAATGACCAAAATGACCGATTTTAAACTAAAATTATAGGACTAAACGATTTTTTCAAAAAAAAAAATTTATATTCATATAAAATTCACATTCCCCAATTTTTATTTTACCAAACATGAACCAAATTAAAGTTAATCAAGCACGTGCTTGAAATGAACTCATTTAGGATTTTGGAAATTTACGATGTAGGGATGAAGTTTTAAGTTGTTTTTCTTAATGTTTTTGGTCCTAAAGCTTTGGGTTGTAGGTTAATGAACCTCCCAAACCATAAATTTAAAAAAAGAAAGGAAAAATGTACTCATAAAAAAAATAACCAAAAATAACCGTTTTTAGACAAAAATGGGAAGACTATAGTAAACTACTTTTTCAAAAAAAAAAATTATATTCATATAACATTTACATTCCCAACTTTTTATGTACTAAATTCAAGTAAAAAAAGAGACTATAATTCGAGAAAGCGTGTTTACTTTTACACTAATACATAACATGAAAAAGAATTAAATCACCTTAAAACTATCCACCTTTTGGTGTTTGGAAGTGTCTCCCCTTTTTTTCATTAATCAATTAACCAATGAAATTATCTCTTCCCAAAATATTCATAATTCAAATTTGAAAGACTAAAAAAAATAAAACATCAGTTAAATGGCTTCAAGGTTGCAACACACTCTTAGTATTCTGCATTTTGCAACAAAATATCTTATTCTTACCATTTCATTCTCTCACAGGGGCTGTCTCATTAGTCAGGAACGATGGAGACTTCGAAGTATCGATCTGTTCTTTCCACACTTGACTCTCATCCTTTTGAAGTAATGTTAACTCTGATATCTTATACACTGAGTTATGAATACGAAAATATATAAACATGAAGAAAGTTATCATTTTATAAGACAAAAAATGTTGAAGAACCAAACTTCAAATGCCATCGTTTCAAAGAAATGGTTGCCCATTGCGAAACATGTTACAGTGAAACAAATAAAGCCCGGTCACTTTTATTAGAAGCACTAAAGGGCGTTCCAGATATTTGGTCTAAGAAGAGAAAGCCTTGCAAAGACTTTAATTATCAAAAAAAAAAAAAAAATCCCAAAAGCATGGGGGAGGGGCAGAATAGTAAATCTTACAACATTAAATAATGAAGAAAATCTCACTTTTTAGACAGCAAAGCACTGCATTGTGCCATGATCTTTGATGCCCTTGTAATGGCATCAGTCATGTAGAAGTTTTCTATGGTGCTGCCAAAATCAGCCATGTCCATCTTCTGGGTGCTTTCAGGCTTAATTGAAGCTGAAAATGTAGCTGCCTCTCTCTCGTCCACCTGCAAGAGGTTTGGAGCCACCATCCTTATCCGGGACCTTATCGCCCCAAGGGAATCATATGGCAACCGCAAACCAACAACCTCAGAAAGAGCACGAACGATCTTCCAATCTTCTCGTGCATCACCCACTGTTGGTACTGCTGGCAATGTTTGTTGGGCACAACCTTCAGTGTTTTCGTATGTTCCTTCCTTCTCGCTAAATGCTGCTGCAGGGAGAATGACATTGGCTCGATAGACGCCACGGTCACCGTGGTGTCCTTGATAAACCACAAAAGCATCCTTTGGGACCTTCTCCATGTCCACATCATCGGCTCCCATCAAATACACAAACTTAGCAGACTCAATGCTATTTGCCGATTCTGGCACGAGTCCAAGGTCGAGGGCTGCAGCCTGAGAAGCATTCAAAAGCAATACGTTGTAACCATTCCAGTCAGGTCTGACCACATTATTTTGTTTGGCAATGTTTTCAACCACAGAAAAGATTGCATCTTTGTCCTTTCTTTCGAAAAGTCCAGCACCAACAATGATAGCTGGATTTTTGGCGTTTTTGAGGATCGAGCAGAAGGGATGGCGACCCTCAGCTATGTCAACAAGTGCCTGAGGTCCCGTTCCAAGGTGCTGATGATCATAGTTGATTTCGGTTGGCGGGCCAACATAACCAACTTTAGCTTGAGTTGCTTTTACAGTCTTTCGGATTCTTGCATTCACCATAGCAGCTTCAACCCTTGGCTGGCAGTTTAGTTTGAAATAGTGAGAGACAAAGGAAGTTAATACAAATAATGACACAAACCCAACAAGATCTCGCTATGATTCACGAGCATTTATACATGATTCATGCACATCATAAGTCACGAGATAGTGAAAACAGACGAACAAAAGTTACTGAAATAAATGATCAGAAATACATTAAGAGAGCACAGGAAATCAGAAAGAATACCAATGCCCAGTGCCAAAGACCACAATATACAAGCAGATGAGTGATAACGATGCAGATTGCATATTGTAAGCTAATGGATCAAAATAGAAGATGAACTAACAATATCATAAAACAAGTACAGCAAACACAAGCAGAATTTAAAAGTAGAGAAGATGATAAGGAAATAAACGTACCTGAGTGCCAACCAAAAGAAAGACATCTGCCTTCTCAAGATCAGCAATACCAGTATTCATGATGTACCCAGAACGCAGATCCGCATTCGGTTGTGGTCCATTTCCTTCACACCATACATTATTGGATCCCAACCTATTTAAGAGATCTTTCAGCGCAATCATGGACTCCGCATCAGACAGTTTACCAGCAATTCCAACAATTTCCTCAGGTTTAACCTGATGGGCAGCTTCAGCAACCATAGCAAGGGCATCACGCCAGCTAACAGCCTTAAAGCGACCATCAGCACCACGGATCATTGGATCATTTAATCTCTGTCTCTTGAGACCATCATAACAAAAACGAGTCTTGTCTGATATCCATTCTTCATTAATATCCTGCAAATGGTAATTGGTGAACTTATGCATCAAATTGATTTTTTAAATATTGCAAGTCTACTGGAGAGTAATTGATGAATTTAAGCATCAACTTGATGTTCAAAATATTGCAAGTCTCCCTAAGATGTTCAAAGATGACAATCAATCAAAAGGTGAACAAATCAAACCGTCCTTTAGTTCCTTTAATATGAATCTACCCAATTTCTTTGGTCAAAGCTTTGATTAAGTGGGTGTGAAGAGGCATTTTCGAGATTTTTTTTTTTATGAGAACATTTTCAAGATTTGTAAATTAGGTGTCATATTGGGAGTAATCGTTTAACACATGCAATACATGTACTTTTAACTCTCCAACTTCCAAATATTGAAATTCTACAATACACTCGATTGCATCATTTGGAAAGATATTCTTTATAGCTAAGTAATAAAATAACAAAGGAAACTAAATTTATGATAAAATTATAAGACTGGAAGAAATCATTTTAACAGTTAAACAATATTTCTAAATGTTCTTTACTCTTTTAAAATGATTTATATATTCAATCACAATGAAATAGTTTATCTAAAATAATAATTAGGAAGGTGTTCGCTTGCGTTCTATTTCATTTCAAATATTGATTTTTTTTAAGAAACAGAGCACCAATGGTGGAATTGTAAATTCTAGGAAGCTTCTTAATTGTTGTAAATTTCATAGGTCCTCTGATTTATCTCTACTATAGAACGGCAAAACCCTTAGATTAGCAATTAAATTAATTATAAATGAATTAGCTTTATTAAATAAGAGTAGTAGAAAGAGCAGGAAAATGGAATAAGGAAGTGTCTATAAGATTATTAGATGGAAGAAAACCATGCCTAAGGATATGATAATAGAGTATTTTCATGTCAACTTGGTGTTTGAGGCATAGCCCCTGTTTTTCTTACTTACCATTTATTTAATTAGAAGTTTTCCTTTCCTATAGACAGGTCATAGGATCACATGGAGAAAAAAAACAAAGAAAACAAACAAACAAACTACCAAGTTGCTAGTCAATCAGAAATATGCAAAATCAATTTTCAGCTAAAGCAAATGGACATTTTATAGAGATATAAGATAGACAAGGGTAAGTGAGCATAGTAAACAAGACAGTTCTCAAAACCTACCTCATTTAACCGAGGCACGATACGCATAACCTCTGGACCTCGGCTATCAATTCGAATGTTGGATCCAACTGCATCAGTAACATCAATAGTCTCTGTACCCTTCAATTCCCAATTCCTGGCTTTAAATGCAAAGGGCTTAGAGGTCAATGCCCCCACAGGACAAATATCAATGACATTCCCCGATAGCTCACTAGTCATTAGCTTTTCGACATAAGTCCCAATTTCCTCACCACTACCACGACCTAAAATACCAAGATCCTGAACCCCAGCAACCTCTGTAGCAAATCTTACACACCTGCAGGAGAATGGATGTCATTCAGATTAGATATCCTAGTAATGGGAATGGTTAGATAATTACAGAAAAATCAGAACTAGAGCAACGTTTGATAAACATTAATGTTTATAATTTTTCGTTTCTTAAAAATTAAGCTTTCTTACCAATAGTATCTTTGCTTAGTTTTACATTTTTTTATAAGAAACATAACTTTCATCATCAAAGGAGGTTTACAAAAAAGGGGGGAGATGAGATATACCCACACACCAAAGGGTTACAAAAATTGTTTAGTTTTACAATTTATAAAAAACAATTTTGAAATTTATTTTTTATAGCTATTAAAGACTCTTTTCCGAGAAAGAGAAGCCACATAACCCTTTTTTTAGAATATTCTTAGCTATCACATAGTGTAAAAAAAATTTGAAACAAGAAACAAAAATGTTCATTGATGAAATCTCTTTTTAATTCATAGTTTATTTGCTTCTCTTTTGTCCATTTGGAGAAGTTTATTGTAGCTCCATTGGCTTGGAACTCTTACCCATCTCTTTTGTAAATTCCATACATCAATGAAATTGTTTCTTAAATACAATAAAAATAAATAAATAAATAAAAATCCGCTGCTAAATTTTGGCAAAATCCCACCATAGTTCAACCAGTCATTGGGGCAAGTGAAAAAGTTTTTTTTTTTTAAGATAGGTACCAAACTTTCATAAAAAAAAATGAAAGAATATAAGGACATACAAAAAAAACGAGCCCACAAAAGCGAACCCCACGAAAAAAAGGGGCTCCAATCAAGCAAAATAAGATTCAAAGAATAATTACAAAATAACCGTTTCACTGACACCCAGAAGAAAACATAGAACCTAACAAAGGACCAGGTCCTCTAAGCCCCTCTAAAGGTAGTGAAAAAGTAAAAGTAAAAAAAATATAAATATAAATATTTTAAGGGAATGGGTCCAAACTCCATGGTGGCCACCACTTGAGATGTCAAATTCTACTAGTTTTCCAACATCTGATGGTTGTAAGATCAGGAAGCTTGTCATGTGAGATTAGTCGATGCATGCATAAACTAGCCTGAACACTACTCACAATCATTAAGAAAAAGGAGCAAGATTTTAAAAACATTTTTAGGAGTTAGGGAGAGAGAAAAAAGAGAGGCAGAAATTCTTAAGTTATAGAGTGCTAATAAATCTTATTTCTAAGCTAATTATACAAAAAATGAGCAAGTTAAAACATCTAGTAATTTACTCAGAATATTAGGGAAGCGCTATAGGTAACTAAGAATATTGTAGTTAAAGAGACAATCAAAAGATAAATCTCAAAGCAATTATGATTCAAGAAACAAAAATGAGAGACGTTGATACTAGATAGAAGAGTAATTAAATCTATTCGGAGTTCTATGATTACTTGATAAGCAGCTAGGAGTGTTCTATTTAGATACACTGAAGATACATTGAAGGAAAGGCAAAACACAAAGGATAAAAGACTAGTCAAAGGTTCGAAAGGTCTAGGACTCTCCACAAAATGATACTATTAGCTTAACTATCACCATCCATGTCTGCAATTACATATACTTCTCCCACCAAACTCACCATGAGGCCCCATTTCCCTTGCTTACAAAATATGGTCTCTGACACCAAACCAACGTAATCCCCCTAACATCCCCATGTGAATTTCTTTATCGGCTCTTCCTCACATATATTGCATTCTTGCCAACCTGAGTCTTAATTGGTTAAAACATTATGCATTTGTCTGAAAGATCATATGTTCAATACCTTGAACTTCCCTTGGGAAATAATCCAAAAAACCTTGTTGTGGAAAAGGTTAAAAAATGTTGGTCTACTCGGAAAAGGGCCTTCTTTTCTAAGGCAAGGGAGGCTTACTCTTTCCCAGTCTGTGTTCGAGTGAGATCCGTAGTTACTTCTTTTCCTTGTTTAGAATTCTCACTTTGGTGAGTAAAAGTATTGCCATAGTGATGAGAAATTTCTTATGAGAAGGGATGGATGAGGGGGGAAGGATCTCATTTGGTTTAGGCATCGGTAACTTGAGATTATGCAACGGAACTTTATTGGCGAAGTGGTAAGGGCAATTTTTTATGGAGCCTAATGCTTTGTGGCATAGGGTCCTAGTGAGTAGGTGTGGTCTGTTGTACCCATTTGAGTGGGTTTTAGGTTGAGACTAAGGGCTCTAGTAAAAACCTCTGGATCGCTATTAGTAAAAACCTTTGGATTGCTATTAGTAAAAACCTCTGGATTGCTATTTCTTCAGGTTTCCTCTTTGTGCCATGTTTTCGTGCCTATACCATCTTTCGAATAGCACTCGGTGGCCTCTATCATGCCTACCTCTAATTCTTTCTCTTTCTTTCTTTGGGCTTTTACCGTTCTTTATCTAATAGTAAGACAACATAAGTGCCTATACCATCTTTCGAATAGCACTCGGTGGCCTGATTCTTTGTGGCATAGGGTCCTACCTCTAATTCTTTCTCTGGCTCAACATGGTCAGGGCGTTCCTATGGACCACTTGGCTTCATCGCAACTCTTTGATATTCACTGATAAGAAACAGAACACAAGTGACTTTTTTACTTCAATTTCGTATTTAGCTATGAATTGGTATAAATTGTCACCTCCTTTTTTAGATTATAGTCTTACTTCTCTCATTAACAACTGGAGAAGCTTTTTGTAACTCTTGGATACTTTATATTCTTTCATTATATCAATGAAGTTCTATGTTTCATATAAAAAAAAATAGTAAGACAACATAAGTGGCAACTCTTCTTTCGCTCTTAAAAGATCATCCTGCAGGGAGGAGGGATAGTCAAGTTTGGACCCCAACTCTTCCTCCTGTGGTGCCCTCTACTTTCTCCTCTCTTTGGAAGGTTGAAATTTTCAAGAAGGTCCAATTCGTTGAATGGTAGGTTTACCATCGAAGAATTAATATAATGGACCATGTTAAAATATATCGTAAGTATATTATTCATTATATTAAAGGAGAATTACATGAGAATTTATATAGATATTGCTATGACAAATAAGGAAGGAACAAACACAATTAAGGAAAGAATAATCTATAACAATAAGGAAAGAATAATCCCTAAACCTAAACCCTAAATCCTAACAGACCACATCCAAAGACATTCTTCCTTATTGTTGGATCCACAATAGTGCATTATGTGTTGGCGTAGAGGCACCATAGGAGGAAGAGTTAATTAATACCACGTCCAAAGACATTTTTCCTTTTTGATGGATCCGCAATGGTGCATTCTTTGTTGGCAACAAGTCAAGGACATTGACTATATCTTGTAGGGATGCCAATTTTCTCAGCCCTTATAAAATCGTTGTTTGAGCTCGTTTGGATTATGTTAGGCTTGTAATAGAGATTATTGCTCTATGATCGATGAGGTGCTTTTGAACCCTAACTTTCGAGATAAAGGCAGAGTCCTTTGGCATGATTTTTTTTTTTTTTTTTTTTTTTGCAGTGTTGAAGGGTATTGTGCTCAAGAGGAATAATAGGAATTCTTTAGAGGGGTTGAGAGATCTTGGAAGGACGTGTAGGAGGTTTTTAGATTTAATGCCTCTTCCTCTTTTTGGGCATCTGTTACTCAGTTTTTTGTAATTATCAGTTTGGTCTGATTCTTTTGGATTGGAATCTGTTTCTGTAGTGAGGGTTTGGACTCCTTTTGTGGGCTAGTTTTTTTGTATGTTCTTGTATATTCTTTCATTTTTCTCAATGAAGGCTCGATTTTTTGTGTACATATATATAAAGGGAAGTTCATTCTTTGGGATGAAAAGAAGGTGAAAATAGTAGAACTTTTCAAGGACAGCTATTTTCTCTATAGAAATTAAAATTAACCTACATATAATGACATTACCAAAAATCCTGGAATGAAACATATTCACTAGAAGAAATTCTGGATAAGAGAGCTGCATATTCTCAATATGTAGTTTCAACCTAGAAAATTTAGATTTAAACATCGCAATAGCACAGAGCATGCTGATGAAACTCTCCTCAATGGAACATCTAAGAATTCAATGGATCTGGTCTGGAAGTAGGTACGTAAAAAAAATTGTGTCAAACAATTCTATCATGACTCAGAAAATAATACCATGACTTAGAAGAATGAGTTAAGGGACAAAAACCTCTAAAAAAAACTTCCATCGAAGTTTAAAAACATTAGAAGCTAACTACAGAAGAAATTCTGGCATAAACCTCCATCAGAAAAACACATAATTACCATCTTAAAAGAAATAATAGTAGTTCGTAAATCGTATCATACATGCACTTCTCAGAACGTTTAGCAAAATCAAGGTACAAATTTCAAACTAGGTAGAGAGGTTACTGATCCAGTCCTTAGGTCTCATTATCAAGTCCATAATTCCAACGTCAATTTTCAAATATCACATTCTTAAAAGCTGAAGAAACTTTATATGGTATTACTATTGGAACAAAGAACTCTTGGACAAATGCCCCTAAATCCAATAGTCATGTAACGACTTCTATTGAATTATTCCATTTGATGCATCCAAAAAAAGAAATGCCTTTAAATCAAATAATTTCACTCTATAGACTGTAAACTACAAAATCTGACCTGGTACACTGAATACATCGTGTCATTACAGTTTTCACTAGGGGACCAAGATTCTTGTCGACCACTGATCTCTTCACATCAGTAAACCGACCACGATCAGAACCAAATGCCATAGACTGATCCTGAAGATCACATTCTCCACCCTGATCACAAATTGGACAATCCAATGGATGATTCATCAACAAGAATTCCATCACTCCTTCTCGAGCCTTTTTTGCCACCGGGGTATCAGTCTTAATTTTCATTCCTAGAAAGCAGATACATTTAGATAGATAAGACATAGAGCTGCCATTCTGAAATTATTTTCTCATTCATCACTCAAGATTACACTGAATAAGCCATATAACCATTCAAAAACTGAATTCTTTAGGAATCTCAGTGTATCCCCTTAAATAGATGATCCATTCCACACAATAAACATAGAAACAAAATAACCCAAACCAGAAAAAGTGAAGTATGCAATATTAAAACCATATACAGAAAGCAAATCACTGTTACTGTCTTAATGTCAAGCACACTAGTAACCGATAATTGCTCTGATTCGAACACGATACACAAACAGAATATGATATGCACAACAGACAGACAATAAATCAATCCTCCATCAATTTACATAATCGAAATCTAAGAAAACCAAAATCAAGGAGGCAATTAACCCATATCTTAGAAATCAAAAACATAGACAAATTGCAAAGAAAATTACCAGGAAGAGCGGGCATAGCGCAAGAAGCAACAGGCTTGGGGGATTTCTCGACCTCAACAAGGCACATACGGCAATTCCCAGCGATCGAGAGGCGACTATGATAACAAAATCTAGGAATGTCAACCCCAGCGATCTCACAGGCCTGAAGAACAGTCATACCTTTAGGGACTTTGACGGGGTACCCATCAACGAAGACCTCGATGGCGTCCTCGGGAGAGGAAAAATGGACGCGGGCGCCGGCGACGGGGGTGCGAGGAGGAGGGGGGGCAGGATCGGCGGAGGCATCGGCGTTGCGAAGCTCGGTGGTGGAGACAATGGGTCGGAAAGGGAGGAGATTTCTAGGGTTTTGGGAGGAGAGGAGCCTGGAAGAAGGTCTGACAACTCGGGAAGCGAGGGAACCCAACCCCATTGTTGGCGAATTGAGCTTCAGAGGAGGATGGTCTGAGATTGATTTTGCAGAAAGCGTTTTATATATGTGATTTCGAACAACAAGAAACTCCAATGGCTGTGGGAATTTTAGGATCTTAGTTAAACATCCAAGCTTTCCAATTTGAGTATTGTGTTGTTTTCCAAAGTTTTTTTTTCTTTTTAGTTCAACCACGGGAGTGAGGGTCGGGATTCGAACCTTCGATCTTAAAGGATAATACATGTCAATTACAACGTTAAGCTATGATTCGTGTTTAATTGTATTCGGTAAGGATTCGTTTTATTAATATTTGGTCATATGATAAATAGATGGTTAAAATATCATTTTAGTCCAAGTACTCATTTACTTTTTCAAAAGAAAATTTTGTGTCTATTGGATTTTTTTTCATGAAAATTATTATTATTATTTAATCAATTTCGATGAAAATTAAACTAACAAAGATTGATTTTAAGATTTATTGAGAGTGGAAATTTTGAATTTGACCGGGTTTTTTTTTTTTTAAAAAAAAGGTTTTCTAACCTTTTTTTAAATATTTTTTTTTCTCCTCCCTCTTTTTCTTCTCGCTTTCACTCTCCCTCTCGCTCCACCACTTTTCTTCTTCCCGATGAGGGCACCCTTCAGATCTGAAAAAAAAATCAGATCTAGAGGGGTGCGATCTTAACCTTGTCAACACAAACGACTCCACTAAATTTATCGACGTAGAAGGAAGAGAGTTAGAAAGAGGTGAAAGACGAGAAGATAAAAAAAGTGAGGGAAAAGAAGAAGTTGGAGCGAAAGGAAAATAATATTAAAAAAAATGTTTGTTATTGCCAGCAAAAAGGTTAAAAAAAAAATGTTTAGAAAATTTTGTTTTGAGAAATTATGTTAAATATCATTTTGGCACAAATGTTTAGGTCGTACAATTATTTTGAGAAATTCGGTTAAATATCATTTTGGCACAAATGTTTAGGTCGTACAAAAAAACTCAAAGTACATCGAATAAAATGAAACGAAGCTGAAAGTATAGACCAAAATAATATTTTAACCTAAATAAATATATTGTTCTAATTGCATGGGGTTCTCCCTTTTATTTAGGTTAAAAAAAAAACTTTTGATCCCTCTACTTTTATTGAAATGACAATTTAATTCTTGAACTTTAGTTTGTAATAACTCAACTTTCAAATTTGTTACAATTTAGTTTAGGTAGTAGCTTAAAATTTGTAGTGATTATTCCCTATTATGAAAAATATCGTTAAAATTTAAATGATTTTTTATATATGTAGATCGATAAATTAACGAGTCATCAAATGTGTTTATAAAACTACAAATATTACATTGTTACACCATAGAAATTGACACTTGATTTTGATGAGATTTTTCAGAGAATGGACTAAATTATTACAAATTATAAATTGACCAAAAGTTATCAATTTTAAAGTTACAAGGACTAAATCATAATTTATTTTAGTTGAATAGAGTACCTGTTACAATAGTATTAACAATTTTTCTCGGTCGTATTAGCCATTTCGTAGTATAATTCAATTGGTTAATACATTAGTAACCTCTATTTTAAACCAAGGATTTGAATTCAAGTCTCATATTTGAAGTGTTATATTCTAAAAGGAAATATTTATTTGATTTTGATCTCTAACTTTGAATCAACATTTGGTGTTTGATTTTTCATTAAATTGATAGAATCTATTAGTTTGACATTAGTTCGCTAATTTTGGAGTTTCTATTTTCACTCGGGTAATTTCAAATATCAATGCCTATCAAATACAAGTTATAATATAAATTATGCATCAATACATTAGTTTCACTCGCTACAAATGAAATGAAAATTTAGGATTTGAGCCTCAATATTAGTAATGCCCTCCAATTCTAATTCTATTTCAACACTTTCAAATTCGAGAAAAGAAACCAATCATAATAATCAATGTTTGTAAATTAGGGAGGAAAAATCAATCATTTTATTGAACTACTACCAACATAGAATAAGTGTCACATTGCTTGCCGTTACCATAGTCGCATTAAATATTTTAAAACATACTTTGTGCTTCTAATATTGTTGCATCTTACATGGACCTTAGTGGAGAGAGGCAAACAACCGATGACCATTAAACAATCCAGAGATCGAAGAGCACTAACAAATTTGAGGTAGCCAACATGAACATGGTTCAACGATAATTGATATTTATTTTTTCTCTTGAGGTCAGAAGTTCAAATCACCTATTCACTTGACGAATGATCTAATCTTAAACTTGAATTATATCTCAAACCGGTTAAAACATTAATAACCACTCTTTTAATTTATTTTAGTGTCGGTGTAGTATTGAATTTATATTCATTTGTTTGCTAATTTGGGAGTTTCTATTAACTTTCACTTGGAGTAATTTTGAAGTGTCCATGCCTACCAAATATGAATTATGCCAACCATAAATCACAATATAAGGTATGAATCAATAAATTAGTTTTGACTATAAATGACATCTCCAATGAAAAATTAGGATTTGAGCCTCAAAGTTAGCAATGTCCTCCAATTCCAATTTTATTTCACACTTCAAGATTAGGAAGAAGAAGAAAAACAAACTAATCATAACAATCAATTGTTGAACATTAGAGAAATGAAATCAATCATAATATTGAACAACTAACAACACATCAAATATATCATTGAAGGCTTAGTTTTTTTATTGAGAGAGAAATAATAAAAGGAAGAGATTTGAGAATATGAAGAAAAGCAAACACATAATATCGTTTATATCGTGAGTCACTTTACTTTGCTTATTGAGTACAACAAAGGAGAGTATGAGAGATTTGAACCTCCAACTTCGAGGGAGTATATGTCAACCACGCCTGAACTATGCTCACTTTGACAAACAAAGAGAGTTAAAAGGGCTAGAGGAACTTGCTAGAGTAAAAACTTCGATATGAATCACTAACACATTTTTCTTCTCTTCCTCACTAAGTGAAAACTTGTAAAAAAAAATAAAAAATCTTAAACATGTAATTTCCTTCAGTCTGATCTATACACTAAACTAAAAGTTGATCAACAAGCTTCAATTCAAATTACTAAATCAATCTAAAGTTGCCGAATGCAATATTAAATTTGATATATATTATTCATACAAAGGATGTAATTTAAATAGTCTGCAGTGGAGATCTCATACACTCAAAAGTAGCACTAAATAAGCATCACATTTTCATTATAAATACCTATGTATATAAGCTAAACTTTAAAATGTATAAAGGAAGACTCCAATTAAAACATAGTACAGTGTCTTAGAAGCCATAGTTATATCAGGAGAGAGAGAGGGAGAGAAGTTCATAGCTGAATTTGCAAAAAGTGAGCTTTATAGAAAGGCTTCACATTATCAATAGTCGTCACCTCTGGAAATCACTTCTTTGCAGGTTGGCCTCAGTAAAATGGTATGCTCATACTGAGAAACATAGCTGCCCTTGGAATCACATAATGGAGGATAGGCCTGAGAAAAGTCGAGAATTATCAACATCGGCATCGCAGCTTTCTACTTATTTTAGTCTCTAATGTTTCAACTATTCTAAACAAGGTAAACTTCGCATAAGAAATTACTACATTCTTTACATTTTTATGGATTGCTCAACTAGAACTCGAATCTATTAACTACTAAATGATGCATAAACTAAAGAATGTAAAATTACACTAATAAAAGACAAATAACTAATGTCCTATAAACTAAGACATCGTTGATTTTTAGTTTTTGAAAATTGCCTAAACCTCATTTTTACCTGTGAGTTTCTTTACTTTTACAAGTGTTTGGATCCAAGCCAAGTTTTGAAAACTAAAAAAAAAATATTAAAAAAAAAATTAAAAAGCATTTTGTTTTTAGAATTTGTGTTTCCTTAAGTAAGATAAAAATCAAAAGAAATGGTGAGAAAACAAACACAATTTTCAAAAACCAAATGTTATCAAATGGGGCCTAAGTTATTTACACTTAATATTATATCAAAGATATGAAGCCAATGGGAAGTAGAGGAGCACCTGAACGACGCCAGTATCACACAAATTCTTCAATGCCATTAGATATTTCGTCTCCCCAAGGCGATCCAAATATCGTTTGCAGAATGCCAATGTTGAGAAGTTCTTATTAATGGTTGCCAACAGTTGCTTAGCACTCGGCAACCTCAATGGCACATGGCCAACGTCAAAATTCTTCATGTAATGGCTACATTCAAGATCTTCTCTAACATATCCTTTTCCTGGATAAAACACAGACAAACCGTGCTATCAACAAGGGCAAACCCGTAATTATAAAACAATTACTTCCAAGTTTGCATAAATTCTTACCAGTTGATCCAAAAGTTTCAATTGCAAAGAATTCACCCTCTTCCATTTTGGTTTGCTCCCCTCCTTTAACGATAGGAACAGATTTACCAGCATGGATCTGGTAAGGACCAATGCTATGTCCATTCAAATTTCGAATGCTTTTGACTGAAGGAAAAAAGAACGCCCATGAGAATATATTTGACTAGGACAAGAAATGCATATGAAGCAGTTAGAATGTGAAAAGCAACAAAAATAAGCTTAAGATGATATGTAATTATAAAATACATTATTTCAACAGGGAAAAAACTACTATTAACAAAATAAAGAGATCATGAGATCATCCAGATCATTCCATTCTTCTCTTCCGCTACTTAATAAGGATTTCTCATTCTCTAAATAAGTAGTAATGTCTTTATTTTTACATTTTTTTCTAAAAGCAGTACTATACTAAAATGCACAAATCCACTAGATTAAGTAAAGCTCTAATGATTAGGCCATCGGTCGGTCGGGGTCCAGGTTAACTTGCACGATGTTCTCAAATTTTGCCTTGATTTTTTTTAGAAATGAAGAAATGAATGTAAAATCCTTCCTCCATGAAACTGCAAATTGCTTGACGAAGAATCAAACTTACAGATCAAAAATGAGAGGAAGGAATTGACGGATTGTTCTATGCCCACAACGGAACAACAATGTCATTTTATCTTTAGCAGTACTCTCAAAGGCAGTTCTATGGAAATATCTCCTAGGACATTGTTTGGGATATTTTCCTTGGTTATTAGAAACCTATGCTATTAAAAAAGTCAGAAAGTCATAAATTTGTCATTAAATACCATGCTTCAGGAAAAGGTAACAACATTGTTACATCAATATAATAAAGAAGAGATGAGTTGAGAACTCTGAGTTGCCTAATTCAAAAGATGATGAATGACTTTTGCTTTGATGACAACTGAAATACTCATACCTTGACACACCTTTCCATTAATTTCAACCTCATACGACTCCATGACCTCCTGGATTGCAGCACCGACATCACAAAGTCGTACGTCGATTCCCGACTCCTAAAGAAATAAGAGAGAGTTCATTTGTAGAGGATTCAGGTAACCATAAAATTCATTTGGAATATAAATAAATAAATAAAAGTCTAGTGCTTTTGTAATGCAATCTTTAAAGAGAATAAACTTATTATTGAAAACATGGAATGCACATATTCTATCAAACTTAAATTCTTTGATATTAACTTGATAAATAGGCCAATGAGCAAAACTTCCAATTGCATCTACTATGAATAATTAGATGATTTTTCTTTTTAAACACAAATAAAAGCAGGTCATCACAATATCCACAACTATTCCATAGAAAATATACTTCATCAAGGCTCGGCAATCAAAATATTATAGTTTTTTATAGGAAACATAACTAGTCATTGATAATATGAAATGTGTTACAGAAGATAGTTCTATCGGATATCAATTACAAAACACACCTCCACTTATTAATGAGTGTGGTGAGATCATAATTACAAAAAGGAAGAGAAACCTTGCTCCAAGAAATTGCTAGTAAAGAAGTAGAATCAATAAAAGATCGAATATCTCTACTAGAATCAAAATATTATAAACTGCCAGCAGACAGGAACAAGCACTATTACCTTGATACCGGTATTAGTTGCTTCACGTGAGGCTTCGAGTAGTGGATCGAACATAGGATTGAATGCAACTGTAAATGCACAATCAACTATGTGTCCTGCACTCACCAATAAACAAGTTTCAATGACTCCTGGAATATGATATTATCCACATGATACAATAACAAGTACACAGGAAGTCACTGAAACACAAAAAATATACCATCAATATGTGTTCCAAAATCCAATTTCATCACATCATCATACTGAAGCACAGTTTTATCTCCGGTGTTAGGGGTCCAATGAGCAGCAACCCTGAAGAAAAGAAGCATAAACCATCAATAAATAGTCAAGAAAAAAAATACAATTTTTTGATGCCACGTCTTTAATATTACCAGTTCAAAGAACATCCTGTAGGAAATGCTATGCCTGCTTGCAAGCCATTCTCGGATATTAGCTTTCTAACTGTGTTTTCTAATGTCTCACACAGGTCAGTCATTAACATCCCTGGCTTCACTATGCTTCTTATGTATTTTCTTACCTAATATAATAGCAATGAGAAGGAAAAAAAAGGTTAGGTAATTCTAAAGCACGACAAATCCTCCCGATTTTTCTGGACTAACAATCTCAAATGTCCATACTATATAGCAACATAAACAATAATACGATCAAGTTGCAATACCTGGCGATGAACTTCGGCTGCTCGGCGAATAGAATTGTACATTGGCTTTTCAAGGCGCTCCAACTCCCTCTTCTCTTCAGATGTAGTCCTCCACAGGTTACTGATGTAGAGAACAAAGAAAATAGAGTCAGATATTAATGACTTTGATAAAGAATCTTCATAGCTACCTTTAAGTTCCCAGACACTACAAGGTTTTGATGAATAGCCCTTACCTTTTGTATCATGGCATAATGGAAAAGCTTTAGAATTCTCCATTATCCTTTCAATGAATAATTGGGCAACCAATTCCCCTCAACTTAATAAAAAGTCTCTTAACTTAAAATGAAATCGATTTCTTGCTTTCAGACTCTTAAGTACACAAGGGCAAGCTTATTCAAACAGTCATAACAATGAATAGTCTCACAACCAATTTATGATTATTGTCTTCATTTAATTGCACAATATAAAATGTAAATTTTATTTCTTGAACAAGCACATACGTGAAGCTTTTTATTTTTTGGCACCTTGCTGTATTTTCCATTCAATTTGAAAGATGGCTTACAAGTTACAAGTGTATCTATACCATTTTTAATATATTGTTCTTGCTTTTTCAATCCAATCCAAAACAATATATGTTTTGAACAATAATATTTGACAAGAAAATTATTAATATGAAGAATTAAAATCAAGTCTTATACTCACTCATCCTTGTACTGTTGAATTTCACCCTCTGGAAAATCCCCAGATGGGAAAAGATCAACAATGGGAATAGATGGTGGATCCGTCTGTTGCGGCGCCTCTTTCTTTTTCCTATTCATGAAAGAAAAATATCAAACTCAAAGGTAGCCTTGCAATCCCCCGTCAATCCCCAGACCTAAGGGAACGCATACGAACACAATAAATAGTGAACTAAAAATAAACGATTCTCACTTGCTTTTATTTTTCTTCTTCTTTTTCTTTGTCCCTTCTGCAAAAAGAGGGAGAAATATCAGCCCATTACAAGCATCAGTACAAAAATCAATAAAATGGAAGTAGAAGTCCCAACTAATATCCAACCTGATAACATTTATATCAAATATAATAATCATTTTACAGGGTACAAAGTTAAAATTACTTTTCAATACTTGCAATGAGAAAGTTATTAATTATATATATATATATATATATATATATACATATATATATTTTTTTTTTTTTTTTTGAAAAGTTTTTTTAATATATATATTACAAGCAGCAGCGAAGAAGAGTACAAGTAAAATTCAGCTTTTTTTTTTTCTTGTAACCAAACCAATTTTCATTAAGATAAATGAAAGAACATAAGAGGACCACCAAAATAATAATAATTAATAAATAAATAAGCCAACCAAAATTTTCTTTTCTTATTCTGTCTTCCCCTTCTCCCACCCTTGTTGCCCCTGTTTTTTCATCACTCTAGAAGGTTAAAATTTCAAAGAAGGTTAAGGTGTTTCCATGGAAAGTTTTACATGGGAGAGTTAACATCATGGATTGCATTCAAAGACACTCTTCCTATGTTTTGTTCCCGCAATGGTGCATTCTTTGCCGGAGGCACAAGGAGAACCTTGATCATCTGTTTTGGGATTGCCAGTTTGCTCACTACCTTTGGAGTTGCTGGATGAGATCGTTCGGTGTTTGAAATAAAGATGGCATGGCTCAGTTGAAGGAGGTGCTTTTGAGTTCTCCCTTTAGGGAGATGGGCAAAGTTTTGTGACGGGCTTCTTTGCAATTTTAAGGGGCATTTGGATTGAGAGGTATACAAGAATTTTTAGAGAGGTAGAGAGATCGGATGAGAAAGTTTGGGAGGTGACTAGGTTTAACGCCTCCTTATGGACATTTATCACTGTCTTTTTGTAATTATGAACTTGTTCTTGTTCTTTTGGATTGAAGTCAAGGGTCAGACTCATTTTTTGTTGGGACTTGTTTTTTTAGTATGCCCGTGTACTTCTTTCATTTCTCTCAATGAAAGCATGGTTTCTCACCAAAAAATAAAATAAAAATAAATAAAATAAAAGAGGATCACTACAAAATAGCAATTACTAAATTGCGTCAACTCGAACTCCAAGCATCTTCCTCCAACCAATCAATACCCTAAAAAGTTTTCTTGCTAAGTTTTCTTGCTCCATTCCAACCAAATATTCCACAACATAGTGAGAGGGAAAAGAATTCTAACAGACAAACAACTCACTCCGTGTTTACCCCAAAACAGAGAATCATCATCTTCATCGCACAAAAAATATCAAAAGCATGCGAAAAGTAACACCACAAACCTTGGTACCTATTAGCAAAAGGGCAGAGCTACAAAGGTGATTTAAATCTTTGAGTAATGTCTATGGTCCTCCAGAAACATATGTGCGGCTCATCTCCAATAGAGAATTTGAAAAACTTTGAAAAACTTTGAAAAACAAGGGAGACCCAATGAGATTATCTTTCACAGTTTCTTATAAGTGCCCTTAACCACTAGAGCCAAGTCCCACCCAGCAATAGGATATCACTCGTAATAACTCACTACAACCCTGAGCTACAAAGCATCAAAATACAAAAGGAACTTCCCTAACCATTTAGCTAGAAGACCCAAATTTCCCATTCCTAGCTCACCTAAAAGCCTAAAATTTATTCCTCAAACTAGCTCAATTAAAAGCTATCTTTACGTTCTTAACGCAAGAAAATTAGCCAAAGTTCTTGCAATCATGCATAATAGAATATTTTCATCTACAAACTACAAATAAAAAACGAACGATGATAAACTCTAAACTCTAAACTGAAACATTATATAACTATTTGGTTTTTGGTTTTCGAGTTTTGAAAATTAAGTTTATAAACACTAGTTGCGTCTATGAGTTTGTTTGTTTATACTTGTTTTGTTTTGAAATTTGACTAAGAATTCAAATGTTTATTTAAGAAAGGATAGTAAAAAACATAAAACTAAAAAAAAAATCATTATCAATCATTATCAAACGAGACCTTTCGAACTACAACAACACACATTCAAGTTTAATTCAGAAAAACAGATACAACCAAGTGTATTTTTAGTCCCTCTCAAAAACCCATTAGCAAACACAACTAATTGGGCCTAATCTGAAGACAACCTATCCAAAGGCTGAGAAAGCTTTCATCTTTCTTTGGGAATTTCTATTATAACTATTTGAAAAGCATAAAAACCCAATCAGAATGAAACAATAACCCCCAAATTGCAAACAAAAATAATTCACCTTTCACATCATCCTCATCCTTTTGCGAAGTCGGAGCGAGTTCAACAGAAGCTTGTTCATTCCCATTAATGGGTTCTGAAGCTCCATCTTCAGGGACAGGAACTTCAGTGTGATTTTCGTCAGCCATAGTTAGAAGAAAAAAAACTTGGCGGCGGCGATTGCTATCATCCAGGGGAATAATAAAATCAAGAAAACAAAAGAAAGAACAAAGTAGAGGGGAATGTAAATAAAAAGAAACAGAGAAAAAAGGAGCAGAAGAAGGCAACTTACGGATTTATTCTCCTTTAGCTGAAGGAAGAAGAAGAGGAAAGCTGCAAATGGAAGAACCCTATGACCAAGAAGAGTTTCTCAGTTTGTAATAGTGCGCCGAGAAGCGAAGAGTTGAAAATTGGTGGGTTCCTTTGTGGAAAAGGAATTTGGGTTTTTGGCAAAAATTGCCCTTTTTATGCCCAAACCTTTTTTTTCCAACGAGAGAGGTTTTGTTTGAGCTTTTTCTTCTCTGATTCTATTTCATCACTTTTGAAAGATTAGGGCATATGTCAAGAGTTATCCGAATTTTGTTTTATGTTTTTATATTAGTGAATATGTGTTTGGTATCTGATTTGAAAGGCTGGTTGCACAAATAGCGGTCCAAATTAATTATAAATTTAGCAAACTTAAAAATGTTTTGCAAATATAGCAAAAAAAAATCAGTTTCTATCGACTTTATCATATCAGACTTCTATCAGTGATATAGACTATTATCACTCATAAACTATTATCACTGACAAAAATCTATAAAAAAAAACTAAGGTAGCTATAGATTTCTATCAGTCATAAGATATCAACCATAGAAATTGTCATATCCGCAAAATTTTTAAAAACATGCTATATTTTTAATTATTTTATTCTAAATTGACATCCGTTACAATTTCCCTCATTTGAATTCTATTTTTTTTTTATTTAAAAATAAAATGATTTCTATCATTCGTGTAAATTTATTTGAATTCTATTTTTTTTATTTAAAAATAAAATGATTTCTATCATTTGAAATCCTGTAAATTTTAAAAACAACCTTTTTTTAAAGATACAAAATTTAATAACTATAGTATTTCAGATTCTAAACTCAATTTAATTTTGTTAAATTAAAATGGGTATAATATAATATAATATAAATCATATGATATTATAAAATAATAATTATACAAAATTTAGAAGATAAAATATATTGATAAATTAATTAATAATAGTTTATATTTAATCTAATATTTAGTGGAGGATTACAACTAATTTTATGATTTAAAAAAAAAAAAAAATACATTTTGAAGAATTAGTTAAATTGATATCTAATTTTATAATTCTACTATCAAATACAAATCTGAAAATATGAAATACAACATTGTTTTCGTTCAACTTCTTGTTTTCAAATTTATGTTTTGAGATGATCGACCAAACATGCTCTAAGTAATTTTTTAATCAATTAAGCTATGTTCATATTTTTATTTTTTACTTCAATAACTTGTGAGAGTAGTCACCCCTAATTTTTTTAGTCGAGAATATGATGTCTTAATTAACCAATTGAGTTATGTTTAAGTTGACAAACTATGTCAAAGTAGGTATACATCAGTGGTAATTGACATGTACTCTTCATTGAGGTCGGAGATTCAAATCCCTCTACCCCATCGGTTGTACTAAACAAAAATGTCAAATTATAAGTTTAGTCCCTAAACTTTCAATTTTATGTTGATTTGGTCCCTAGACTTTAAAATGTATCTAATAAATCCTTTAATTTTAATTTTTGTGTCTAATAGATCCTTCCCCTATTCAACATTTTTTAAAATTTACGAATATAATAGAACGAAATAGAGAGTTTAGAGTCCTATAGATTAGTTAATTTTTTTAAAAAAAATTGAATATGAACAAAGACCTAACAAACACAAAATTAAAAAATCATAAATCTATTAGACATTTTTAAAGTTTAGATACCTATTAGATACAAAATTACAAAATTGAAAGTTTTGTGAGGTATTAAAAAAAATTAAAGTTGATAGACAAAAAATAGACACAAAGTTAAAAGTTAAAAGTTTGACTAAATTTATAATTTAACCAATTATAAATATAGTCTCTAAACTTGGAATGGAGTATTTTTTAGACCCTATACTTCAAAAGTATAAGAGGAGAAATTTTATCTTAGACCTCTTGTCATCACCACATACATATGTCAGCTGAGCTATGTTCGCTTTGACAATAAAAAAAATACTTAAAATCTATAATCTATTGAGATTTTTTTTTTTTTTTTTTTTTTTTTTTTTTTGCCAAATTCAACCTTTCTTTTTAAGATGCTCACAATTATTTTGATGGTAATTTTGTCATTCAAATATAATGTATCAAAAATCAGTTGTGATCTTGTCAAAAAAACTCAAAAGTCATGGTGAAAAATCAAAAGTCATGAATGCACTTGGACAAAAACTCAAGAGTCATGGGGTTGCATATCAAAAGTCGACCCCAATAAATGTAAATGCTTGATGAAACTGAAAATGTGACATATGAAAAATCTACCCGAGGCTATATAAATCATCCCCTTTGTTTGGTCTCCGCTAAGAGATGGAACTGTCATTTTACTCTGATTGTGAATGCAAGACTAGATTATGGAAAATTGAAAATGAAGAAGAGGAATCCCTCAAATTTATAATGATTGTCTATGGTGTCGTCTCCAATGTCTCTTTGTGTATCATCTTCCTTCATCAATTTTTAATATAACAGCATTCATCATTACTATATTGTGAATTTTGTAATGTGTAAATTGTTTCAATTTCATTTCATTTTACGCTCACATGCAAACGTTTATGCTCTCTCTGTCCACGAAGATGTGCAACAATAATGTGGGAATAGTTTGCAAACTCTAGGTTTCATTTATTGTTTTTTTTTTCTTTCTATATTAGTTTGTAAATACTTTTGTAAGCAAAAAAACAAAACATATATGCTTATACATTTAAATTATTAGTGAATTTAAATAAATAATTTAGGTGTGAATATTATCTCTCCAAATTCTCTAATGAATGAGATTTGAGAATACACATTTGTGATGATGGAGGAGGATCTTAAGAACACACGATAGATGAAAATCTTCTTTAACATTTGAGAATACATATATGCTTAGATCGATTTATAAGGAATTTGCATTAAAACTTATTTAACATTTGTTTTTTTATGGACATCTCTAGGTTATTGTACTGTCGAAAAAAATTTCGATCAAGACAACAAAAAATAATAATTTACCTTTGAATTGTATGAAGAATATTGTTTATAAAATTTATTTTTGATATATGGAAATCTTACATTTTTTTTTCTCTAATTGTTTTTACTTTTTCCAATTCACATCTAGATTTATCATCATTTTCAATTTCAAATACTCACAATTGACTTAATACAACACAAACATATATATATATATAGGGTTGGTTGCACAAATAGCAATCAGGCCCAAAATAATTACAAATTTAGCAAACTTTAAAACATTTTGCAAATATGGCAAAAAATCAGTGTTTATCATTATTGATAGACTCTATCGTTGATATATGACTATCACTCATAAACTTCTATCACTGACAAAATTCTATTAAAAAAACTATTATCAGCGATAGACCATGCTATCCGTGATAGAAATTGTCATATCTGCACAAAAAAAAAAAAAAAATAAATAAATAAAAAAACAAATGCTATATTTATAATTATTTTACTCTAAATTGACATTTGTTTGTAGATTTATGATTATTTATTTTATTGTTTGTATATTCCTAGCTTTTTTTTTTTATTTTATTTAGGGAGATCGTAACAAATGTCAATTTAGAGTCAAATAATTAAAAATATAACATTTTTTTAAAAAAATTGCGGATATGACAATTTTATAACTGATAGTATGATTTATCGCTGATAGAAGTCTATCGCTGATAATAGTTTTTTTTATAGAATTTTGTCAGTAAAAATAGTCTATCAGTGATAGAAGTCTATGAGTGATAGTCATATATCAACGATAGAGTCTATCAGTGATAGAAGTCTATGAGTGATAGTCATATATCAACGATAGAGTCTATCAGTGATAGATACTGATTTTTTTTTGTCATATTTGCAAAAGGTTTTAAAATTTGCTAAATTTGTAATTATTTTAGACCTGATTGTTGTTTGTGCAACCAACCCTTTTATTTATTCATGATTAATATATATATATATATATATATATATATATTAATCATGAATAAATATTTTAAAAAATGTAACTAAAATATTTTGAATATAAAATTTACCTGACATATTATTGTTTTGTCAATCAAGCAATAATATTCAAGATTTTTTAACGTAAAAAATACAAAAATTAACTTAGTACAATATTTTGCATATATATATATATATTATTTGAAGAAATTATAGCAGTTTTCGTATAAAATTGATAACAAGAGGAGTACAATTTCAACCAAAAAAATTATAAAGTTATATATATAATTTGAAGAAATTATAATAATTTTCTTATAAAATTAATAAGAGAGTACCGGTGAAATTATATATTTTTTTTTTATAATGTGATATATAATATTTCTCAACAATTTGTCCGTAAAACTAATGACACTTATCAAGTTGTTATAAATTGATTAAACAGTAAACAAGTAATTTTTTAAAAGATTTATATTCTCTAAGATTTTGTAAAGAAATAAAAATGTTATTTATTTATTTATGATAGATTAAATAATTTTATAATATAGATAAATATAAAATACATAATCCTAAAGTTCAAAGTGAAATAATATAAAAGAAAGAGTAAAACTTAGTTGTTACGAGTATCTTTTTGTAGTTCAGCTGTGAACGATTTTATTAACTACATTTTATGTTTTTTTTTAACCTCTAAGAAATTCATGTGGTTTGGTGGGGTTTCAATTATTATTATTATTATTATTTTAATATTTTTTTTTTCTTTTAATGCATTTTGAGGTTTTTTCTTGCGTTTGGTGGGGGCTTCAATTGGGCAGTTTTTTTTTTTTTTTTTTTTTTTTTTTTTTTTTTAAAATAATATTGTACTTTTTATAAAAATATTGTAGGTTTGAAATTATTTTTAAAAGACGACCTCTACACTCAAGCAAAGAAC
This sequence comes from Herpetospermum pedunculosum, assembly GCA_028017165.1. Taxonomy (NCBI): domain Eukaryota; kingdom Viridiplantae; phylum Streptophyta; class Magnoliopsida; order Cucurbitales; family Cucurbitaceae; genus Herpetospermum; species Herpetospermum pedunculosum. Next base: position 13,138,027 of record CM051523.1, read on the forward strand.
GTCTTTTGAAAAGACACCTTCCTCGGCATCTACGTTCCTTTTATTAAAAAAATGATATATTTTTAACCAGATATTCAAAATTTTCAAAACATGTATTGTTGGAAAGCTAACTGAGAGAGCTTCAATTTGAGAGCTTCAATTTGATACCTGGTTTCACTATTTTTGGAGTTGTGTATCAAAAGATAAAAACCATTGAAGTTGAATTATAGTTCTACAAATTTCAGAACTGACGATTCTTTGAGGAGTGCATTCAAAAATTGATATCTTTTTACTCACATATTCAAAAACTTCGAAAAGGGTACTGTTGGAAAGCTAACACGGAGACCTTCAATTTGATAACTGGTTTCACTATTTTTGGAGTTGTATTAAAAGATATATATGGTCAAAATTATGAAAACTTCATTAAACCCAGAATTGAAGATATGACTGAAAACTTCAAAATTGTAGCTAAACTTCTGTATCTTTTAATACACAACTCTACAAATAGTGAAACTAAATATCAGATTGAAGCTCTCTGTGCTAGCTTTTCAACCGTATCTTTTTCGAAATTTTTGAATATCTGGATAAAAAGATATCAATTTTTTAATGCACTCCTCAAAAGAATCTTCAGTTCTGAAATTTGTAGAATTATCGTCCAATGTTTTTTATCTTTTGATACACAAGTCCAAAAATAGTGAAACCACCTATAATTAAGCTCTCTCTTTACAACCATACCTTTTTTGAAAATTTTGAATATCTGCTTAAAAAGATATCATTTTTTTAATAAAAGAAACGTAGATGCCGATGAAGGTCGTCTTTTCAAAAGAGGACCTTCATCCATGTGGAGCAAGATGGAGACCTTTGCTCGGGTGTATAGGTCGTCTCCATTTAAAACAACAATATTTTTTAAAATAGTTTCAAACCTACAATATTTTTATAAAAATATTTAAAAAATACAATATTATATTAAAAAACATGCCTTCAATTGTCTGTGTTTTATTTATTTATTTTAAATATTTTTTCCATTTTTTTTTAATGCTTTTTTAGTATTTTTTTCTCTGTTTTATCTTCTTAACCCATTTTTATGCAAAATTAGAGTAGCAAATAGGAGAATAAGAAGCAGAAAACGAAACCGAAATTTTTAACTCCTCCGTCCCCTAAAAGTGAAAGGAAATACCCCTCATACCCCAAGTGACAAAAATTCAAGAAATGAAGAACAACAAAAAAAAAAATTATCGAGGGTTTTAAAATCAAAATAAGAGAGGAAATTGAAATTTTAAGGTTCAAATTGAAACCCACTATTTTTTTTTTTGCATGACATCGAATCCTTCCATTCCAAAATCAAAACTTCATTTGAAGAATATGTGAAAAGAAAATTTGAAGAATTTGTGAAATGAAGTTTTGATTGGTTTTGTTTTGTTTTTTTTTGTTTTTTTTTTTTTTTTTTTAAGTTGAAACGTTTTGCCATTTTGATAAGAAGATGAAAAATGTAATTACTAGGAGACTTGTTTTACAGCAAAAAATAAAAAAAAAATAAAAAAAAATAAAAAAAAATAATAATAATAATAAACCGTAAAATCTAAATTTAGGTATGTTTTTTTTAATTTTTTTTTTTTAAATGGTTAATGAAAACGTTACATGTGGCTTGGGCTACAAAACAAAATTAGCCAGCATCAAAGTTTTACTCTAAAAGAAAAACAAGGAGAGGGAGGGAGGAGTATCAAAATTCGGCCGAGGTAAAAAAATAAAAAATAAATAAGTTAACACGTGGCGTCATACGATTGAGCCACGTGTTGGGATGTAGCCGAGCCAAGTTCTGCTCCACCCAGAAAACACCAACATGCACAAAATTCTTTCAAAACTAAAGACCCACCTTGATCTGTTTCAAAAAAAAAAAAAAGACCCACCTTGATCACCCAAGAAATCAGTGGTTGTGGCGAAACTAACAAGCGAGTGAACAACAAAATTGCACCTACAAGAGTAGTGGACATCAAAGACGTCGCCCAGCCTACCTGCCAAAACTTCAATTTCATCAAGAGTAAAACTTAGTTGCAGGCTGGGCTACAACTATCTTTTGCAGCCCAGCCACGTGGCAGATTTTGATTGACCAAGTATTATGTTATTATTTTTAATTAAAAAATCATATTTAATGCGTAACGTGACTTCAACTTTTTTTTCACTGCTTTTTTTTCTCTTCTCCGTGGCTTTTAATTTTCGATTTTGTCCTTCCCTATTCAATACTCTCCAATATCTCTTTTTTATAAATGATTTGAAATTTTTTACTAAGATTTGAAAATAGCAAATCATCCATAAAAAAATTCTGGGACAATTTTTAATAATAATAATAATATCTAAAACTTCACCATTGTCCAACATCCTATGACATTTTTTAATAAAATTCATTTTTCCTCTTCTATCTAATTTCTTTGTTCATTTCAAGTTTTCAACTCAATTTCACTTCATTTATCATAAAATAAATAATTAACTATTACCTTTCTAAAATTCTGCAATAAAATTCCTTTTTCCTCTTCTATCTAATTTCTTTGTTCATTTCAAATTTTCAACTCAATTTCACTTTATTTATCATAGAATAAATAATTAATTATTACTTTTCTAAAATTCTGCCAATTTTCGCTATGCTATTAGGCATATGGAGAGATTAAAAAAGGTTTATTAAGATTTGACAGTAACAAATCATCTATAAAAAGAGATACTGGAGTGAATTGAGGAGAGAAGGGCAAAATTGGAAATTAAAAGTTATGGGAAAGTGAAAAAAATGAAAGAAAAAAAAGTGACATGAGACATTAAATATGATTTTTTAATTAAAAAAAATAACATAAAACCTGACCAATCAAATTCTGGCATGTTGCTGGGCTGCAAAAGATAGTTGTAGCCCAGCCTGCAACTAAGTTTTACTCTTTCATCAAATCACATTCGTGATTTCGGAGAGATCTTCTCCCTCCTTGTGCAGAAGCTTAACGATCAGACGCATCCGATTTAACAATAATTGGAGGAGTTGGATGTCTGAACTCGGATAAGTTCTTCATCACTTCCAAAATAGCCATAGCTTCATACATTTTGATGGACCAATTTTATTGATTTTCTGTATTCCGACGTAGATTGGAGACCCAGACGAGCAATGCACCACCCATTTAAGTCTCTTTTTCCTTGAGCTTCATTCTAGAAGGCACCTGAGTTAATTTTTCAAGCGTTCAGCGATGGGGGCACCAACAAGGCTGACTCGCGAGACTCTCCAGCCTCATCGGATTCAGGTTTGGGCTTTCAACCTTCCCGACAAAACCAATCTAGCTCTTAATCGATTTGCTAATTTGTTTAATGTCCGCCTTTAAATTGCTTTAATTTAATCTATTTCGATAGCTTCAAAATGCACAACTTTCTTAGCATCAACCTCTTAGGAACTTCACCATCCAGCTCCAATAATCATCAACTCCTCACATGTTCTTGTCCAAAAGAAAAGATTGTCTGAGAAAGGGACAAAATTGAGCCAAATATTCTTTGACCATTTGCAATCCCAAATCAGATTTTATTGATTCTTCATTTTTCCTGCACAAAAGACATTTGGATTTAGTGATGAATACCTAATTTACTATTTTTTACCCTCCAAATCTAGGCTATTTAGACTCATTTTACTAAGTTTGTATAAGTAAATATGTGTAAAAGGTTCAATAAAGGAAAAAAAAAAACACGAAATCATGAATCTCGGAACCATAAAAAGAAAATGGAAGTATTTCAAGGGAAAAAAAAGGATGAATTTTGATATTATTTTACCCATTTTTGGTCTTTTGCAGGAAGCTCTCAAAGTCAGCCCAAATGCGACTGCATTCTCGATCGCATTGCTCTAAAGACTATTTTTCTGATGCTGCCGCAATCCTCTGAAGACTGATTATGTGGCTGCAATGTAAAATGATCCAGACGCAATTTTGGAAAAATGAAGAAAACGTGATGCGGCCACATCGCAACCGAAGGCCAAGTAAAAAATATCTTCGCATCTACCTAACCACTTTGAAGGCTATAAAAGAGACCATTGACAACCCATTTCAATCGCGTCCCACACCAGTCTAAGTCTAAAAGGAAGACTCACTACTCCATCTCACACACCATCCTTCATCTTCATCTCCATCTCTCTTAGGACCGACATCTGTGCTTAATCTTGCACCCTTAAATGAGGATTGTTAGCATGATTCACCTTGGAAACGAGAGGGAAGCATTAAAGTGGTTTTATGATTTTTTTTCTTTTTTTTTTTATTATTTTTTTTTTCTTTTCAGATTTACCCTTTGTGTTTTTATTTTCCAGCACTGTTATTTAATTCTTAGTTCATTTAATAAACGCTTTGTATTCATAATTTTTAGATTAATGAGCTTTCCTAACATTTCTTTTAGTTTGTACTAAGTTTTTTAAGGGATCTAATATGATGGATGCCCTAAGAATGAAGTGATTTAAGTCAATAAGCTCAAGTTGTCCGCGACCACTTTTACTTTTTCCGTGTTGATTACATTCTGTTTTGTCAATCTAAGGTCGCTATTTAGGTTAACATGTTAGTTGAGTCAGGATGCTGAGAAGATTCGGGCACTATACAGATCTCATGAGGGGATATGAGACAAAGAGCCTAGGAATAGGTCGTCACGTGACCTTAGGTATAAGGCACACGGTAGGACTCCTAAAGGTATACTCACGAAGGTCGAATATGTGAGGTGAATTCACAGTCCATAGTAAGTTGACAGTGCGATGGGTGATGCAACCACATTGGGGTAATCCTTCCGGATTAGTGGGTGAACCCGAATCAAAGTCCCTTGTTTTCCTTAAAGATTTTATAAAGCAGTTACCAATCATCACTCAAAATATTATCGGTTACCTTTGATTTCAATTCGAAAGCACTTTCTTTAAAATTGAACTCACAAACAGTCTCTTGGGATACGATACTTGAATACTTCCATACTTTATTTTGAGAGGTCTGCTAACATCGATTTGGATTTTAACCCTTAGCGCTTGTCGTGTGTGCACTTCCCTCTGTCGTTCATCTTCACTTCTTTAAAGGCTCCTATTGCATTCCCGAGTGGCTTCACATGTTTCCTGGAAAAGAAAACTCGTGGTAAGACGTGGAAATGAACCCAAAAATTAGCGTACCTGAATTCAAGCTGAGAATGCCTGCTTGTCCCTCTAGCGTCTTCGAAGAGAAGTAGTGCTTTATAAAAATTCCATGATTCTCCTTCTGTTATCCTTGTTTTTTCTTTGTTGTTTCTAAACTTGCAGAGAAAAATGTTTCTTATATGTTTTTAATTTTCGAAAAAATAAAAAAAAAATCGTAAAACTGAGCGCATTTTCCAAAAACCGCCCTCTTAGGGTCTCCTCCATTTTCTAACTGTCATCTTAGGTGGAATTTGTTGTAGTGTTATGATGTTCTCAATCTCTACTTTTCCCTCCAAATTCCATATCCTAAGAAGGATTATCTTAAATGTATCCACCGAGACATGCTTTGTGGTCAGGAGCTTGCAAAAAGCCAAACTCTCAAGGTCTTTACACATGGTTCGTCTAAGTCAGCATCTTCCACCTCCACCACTTTGGCCTTTTCTTTTGTTGTCAGCCTGAGCTTTTCCAATTGTTGATTAATGTCATCGTTCGCCATTGCCACCCAAACCAAACGATCATAAAGGATCCCATTTCAGAGAGGATTGTAAAGTCCCTCAAAGATCATTAATATAATTTGGTTTTATTTTTTCAAAGATAGAACCAATTTTTTTTTCAATAGAAAGAGGCTTAAGATGTAGGAGGAAATTAAAAGAAGAAAATTTAACAATATCTTAGGCTTGATTGATATAATGATTTCAGTTTTTGAATTTTGATTTTATGTTTTGTATGTATTTTCTCTGTTTTGGAGATAAGGACTTGCAAAAGTCAAGTAGTTACAAAAGTAAGGTCTCAAACTCGCACAAGACAAATGAAAAGTATCTCGAGGTTTCGTCGTGGGAATTTCACGAGAGTTTTCGCCGCTTTGAAACAATAAATTTTAAAATCTCCCAAAAAATCAACCTGATTTTTCTCTAAGAAATTGTGTTTTTAAAAAATGAAAAACCATATATATGTTTGGTAATTGTGTTTTGGTTTTATGTTTTTCGAAAAGTTGTGAAATACATTTGCTGAGGCTAGAAATAGAAGTTTACGTTATGATACACTTATGAAATATAGAGTGAAAAAATGATAAGGTGTAATTGATAATTAGTTAGTATAATGAATTGTTTTAAAAGATCGATTATTTTCTGCAAATGATTCTGAGAGCAGACGATTTAATTATTAAATTGTGTGATGAATAATAAATTAAAAGAAAAATAAATATACAAAAAGAAGGGATTGGATAGCCAGCCACTTATGTACGGACCTCAAGTTTGTACTTTATTTAGTATTTTGTCAACTTCAGATCCGCATGTTTTATTATTTCAGAAAATAAAATGGAAATCATCTCGTTAGATACGGCGTCGTATATAATTTTTTATTTCTTTTAGTAAAAATCTAACTAAATATTAGTTTATGTTCTAATCATTTGATGAATTAAAAAGTGACAATCATAAAGGGCTATGTGGTAGCCATTCCCTTCTTTATAGTTTTAAACTATAATTGCAAATTTATAATTGATAGTATATTAAAAGAGTAAAACTGAGTAAAACTTAGTTGCAGTCTGGGCTACAACTATCTTTTGCAGTCCAGCCACATGGCAGATTTTGATTGACCAAATATTATGTTATTATTTTTAATTAAAAAATTATATTTAATGCGTCACGTGACTTCAAATTTTTTTTTTCTCTGTTTTTTTTCCTCTTCTCCATGGTTTTTAATTTTCGATTTTGCCCTTCCCTGTTCAATCCTCTCCATTTTGCCCTTCCCTCTTCAATCCATATCTCTTTTTTTATCCGTGATTTGAATTTTTTACTAAGATTTGAAAATAGCAAATCATCGATAAAAAAATCATGCTTCAATTTTTAATAATAATAATAATATCTAAAACTTCGCCATTGTCCAACATTATGACATTTTTTAATAAAATTCATCTTTCCTCTTCTATCTAATTATTATTATTATTATTATTATTATTATTATTATTGTTATTTTTTTTATTTCAAGTTTTCAACTCAATTTCACTTCATTTATCATAAAATAAATAATAAACTATTACCTTTCTAAAATTCTGCAATAAAAACCCCAACTCAATTTCACTTCATTTATCATAAAATAAATAATAAACTATTACCTTTCTAAAATTCTGCAATAAAATTCCTCTCTTCCCTCTTCTATCTAATTTCTTTGTTCATTTCAAGTTTTCAACTCAATTTCACTTCATTTATCATAGAATAAATAATTAACTATTACTTTTCTAAAATTCTGCCAATTTTAGCTATGCTATTAGAGGCATATGGAGAGATTAAGAAATGTTTACTAAGATTTGACAGTAACAAATCATCCATAAAAAGAGATACTCGAGAGAATTGAGGAGAGAAGGGCAAAATTGGAAATCGAAAGTTATGGGGAAGTGGAAAAAATGAAAGAAAAAAAAGCGTTGCAGTGACGTGAGACATTAAAAATAATTTTTTAATTAAAAAAATAACATAAAACCTGATCAATCAAATTCTGACATGTTGCTGGGCTGCAAAAGATAGTTGTAGCCCAGTCTCCAACTAAGTTTTACTCATATTTAAAGGGAAAACCAGAGGAATGTCTACGATAAAAAACGGTTAATGAAAAATGTTCAAGTACGTGTTTTCTTTGGAATAAATGTCTAGAGATTTTTTAGCACAAATCTATTTAAGTGATTTCTCCATTATACCCTTTTAGGATTCACTTTTTTTAAAAAAATATTAGGTTTAAAATTAGTTTAATTTATTTTTAAATTAAATTAATTTTAATAGTTTATTTGTTGAGATGGATCATTTCACTAAAAATAAACCGTTTTTCTTTTTCCGTTAACTAACGTCAACCATTTTGTATCTCCATATGTTGCTGTGAGTAGATCCGACACTAACACCCTCTGCCGGGGTATACGCTAGGACACACCCGTGGGTATATACAGCCATTGCGCACCAGAAAAAAAAAACGGTAGGGGTATACAACTGGAGCCTGCGTGTGTAATTACTAGTTCCATTATTTTTGTAAATCTTTCCCTAAATATAGGGATCAAACAATACACAATCCACCCCTACAAATGAGGAGATATAAGTCAAAATCTCATAGTTTTAAACAATAATACCCCTGAAATTATGCCATGTCTAACATTTTGGAGAATCAAATCTTCAACCTTACGTTTTTTTTTTACGTTTCCCTTTTCCATCGTGTTTTTTCCCTTGTTCCACCACACAACAACAAACCATGTCGTCTCTTTCTATGATGGTGGCATTTGATGAGATTTGGAACGAAATGAACCAATACATAAATTACAAAACTTGCAGAGTTGTAGTCCCCCGAATTCTACACTTGTGGAATTCACCAATTCAATCTCCAAGGCTCTAGAGCTGGATTCCCACCACACAATTCCACGGTTGTCCCTCTTTCGGAACGACACTGACAAATCTTTGATTACGAAAATGAGGAAAAGTAGGCAGTTGTTATATTTAACAACAGGTAAATCCCCTGTAACCGCCTATTTTTTATATTCTGGAACTTCAACTGAATCCCTCAAAAAGAGGGATCACCACTTATTATCCAGATTTTTTGAAATCTTGGAGCTATCCGTGATTTTAATTCAAACAAATCACCTGTTTAACAAAAAAAAATTCCAGGTCCCGGTGAAGGTAAAACCCTATACCCTATAATCGTCTATTTTTTATATTCTGGGATTTCAACTGAATCCCTAAAAAAAAGGATCACCACCTATTATCTAGATTTTTTGAAATCTTGGAGCTATTCGTGATTTTAATTCAAACAAATCATCTGTTTAACAAAAAAAAAATCAACTCTCGCTGAAGGTAAAACCTTAGATTGTTAACCCGAAACCCCTTATACCTAAACTTTCATTATCATTTTAGTCGTTCGTTGGAAAAACAGTGACGAAGAAAAAATGCAAGAGAGAAAAATGCTTACGAAAATTAGGAAAATGCTTACCACGACTGTAGGTCGAACTTCCCTGTCTAATGCGTGGTGTTTACGTCGAACGATGTTGAAGAAGGTAGTGTGTGTTTTCGGTGTGCTCTGCCTCTAGGTCGAAGAAGAAGAACGATGTCGAAGAAGGTATGCGTATGTCTTTTCTGCCTCTAGGTCGAATGGAAGCAACTTTTGAGGATGAATTTAATTCTAGGCGGCGTGGTGCAGGTTTCTCTCTACCCCATAAACTACATGATATCAAAATATTGAGAATCGTTACCTTATTTAAAAATAGAGTATTCTCCCTTTTAAGTTGTTGGCCTCTTTTATTACTCTGTATGCCGTAATGCACACCCCCAGTGATGGTTCATTTGTTGGCTGTATAACTTCTTCGGGGTATACATATTTCTGGTTCCCCTACATAAATCGTTTATGCCCATTTCTTACTATGTGTGCAGACATGCACACACCGCCACTGTTGATATTCTATTTAGTCTGTTTGCAGACATACACACAGACACCCTGCTTTGTTTTTGCTCTGTGTGCAGTCATGCAAAGACCTACGTTGATTGTTGCTTCGTTGGCTATCACACTTCCTATGGTTAAACATATTTGGTCCCCCCAGTGTCGTGTATGTCTCATTCTTACTACATATGCAGTCATGCACACACAGCAACTGTTCGTATTCTTTTTATTATGTTTGCAGGCATTGTCGTGTATGTCTCATTCTTACTACGTATGCAGTCATGCACACACAGCAACTGTTCGTATTCTTTTTATTATGTTTGCAGGCATTCACACACCGACCGTCACTTATGGATTCGTTCTGTCTAGACCCAATTATTAATTATTTGGGGTAGGAGGTATATCTATGTAATACTCATGGGATAGGTGTCATTTCAGTTCTAAGATTTTTAACGTCCTCTCTCTGTTAAATCCACGTCTAGAACTATTTTCTCTCTCCTCCTAACATTTTATATTTTTAAATATTAATTTTTTGATTCTCAAAATTAGGATAAATTGTGGAAGGGTATACTTGTCCATTTGGTTGTAAATAACTTACTAAATATAGGTTTTAGACATAATTCAAAAGAAAAAAGACATTAGACATTTTTCATCTTACCTTCCTTATTTTTAGACATTCCTCTGATTTCCCCCATATTTAAATGAGTAAAACTTAGTTGCAGGCTGGGCTACAACTATCTTTTGCAGCCCAGCAACATGTCAGAATTTGATTGGTCAGGTTTTATGTTATTTTTTTAATTAAAAAATCATATTTAATGTCTCATGTCACTTCAACGTTTTTTTTTCTTTCATTTTTTCCACTTACCCATAACTTTCAATTTCCAATTTTGCCCTTCTCTCCTCAATTCTCTCCAATCCAATATCTTTTTTTATGGATGATTTGCTACTGTCAAATTTTAGTAAACATTTCTATTATTTATTCTATGATAAATAAAGTGAAATTGAGTTGAAAATTTGAAATGAGCAAATAAATTAGATAGAAGAAGAAAGAAGAATTTTATTGCAGACTTTTAGAAAGTTAATAGTTAATTATTTATTTTATGATAAATGAAATGAAATTGAGTTGAAAACTTGAAATGAACAAAGAAATTAGATAGAAGAGTAAAGAGGAATTTTATTAAAAAATATCATAGGATGTTGGACAATGGTGAGGTTTTAAATATTATTATTATTATTAAAAATTGTAGCAGGATTTTTTTATCGATGATTTGCTACTGCCAAATTTTAGTAAACATTTTGAAATGTGAGGTTTTAGATTTTATTATTATTATTATTATTATTAAAAATTGTTATAGGATCTCTTTTTTTTATCGATGATTTGCTATTTTCAAATCTTACTAAAAAAAATTCAAATCATTGATAAAAGAAAGATATTGGAGAGAATTGTATAAGGGAGGGCAAAATCGGAAATTAAAAGCCATGGAGAAGAGGAAAAAAATCAAGGAAAAAAAAAGTTGAATTGACGTGACGCATTAAATATGATTTTTTAATTAAAAATAATAACATAATATTTGGTCAATCAAAATCTGCCACCTGGCTGGGCTGCAAAAGATAGTTGTAGCCGAGCCTGCAACTAAGTTTTACTCATATTAAAATGTAGTTTAAGGAACAAACTTTAGACTTTTTTCCATTACTTTAATTTTTATCAAATTAAGGTTAAATTATAAGTTTTTGTTATTGTGTTGTCCTTTTCTTCCATAACTATAAAAAGTTTTGAATTGTGATTCTATGTCGTTTTATAGTGAATGCATAAATCATGTAGAAATGAATTTGATTATTATCATAATTTTTTTTTTTTTAAAAACAATCATATTTAAAGGAAAACAAAGTTTGTGCACTTTCATTTTTCATTATTTTTTCAGAGTAATACTTTGCTTTTATCTAGGTCCAACTCTGCAGACACCTGTCACGTATCATTTTATTTTATTATATATATATATTTTTTCAAATTTTTATTTTTAAGAATATATATTTTCTTTCCTTTTCATTTTTCATTTTTTTTTTTTTTTTAATTTTTTTTAGAATATATTTTCCCTTCAATTTAAATTTATGATTTAGAGTTTAAATTTTAAGATTCAAGGATTAAAGTTTATGGTTTTAGTATTTAGGAATTACAGTATAAGATTTATGGTTTAAGGTCTCTCTTAAATTTTAATAAACCTTAAATACTAAACTTAAAATCTAAAATTGTAAATATTAAAACCCTAAATAAACTTAAAATCTAAAATTGTAAATATTAAACTTTAGACCCTAAATATTAAATTCTAAATGTAAGGAGAACACATATTCTCGATTTTTTTTTTTTTTTTTTTTTTTTTTTTTTTTTTTTTTTTTTTTTTTTTTTTTTTTTTGGGAAGTTAACAATAAAAAAAACATGTACAAAATAAAAGTTTTCTCGATTTTTTTTCTTTTTTTAAAGTTAACCATAATAAAAGTGTATAAAAAAAAAATAGGGAAAAAATCAGTTTATATCCCTAAACTTTGAGGGTTGTATCAATTAAAACCCTAAACTAACGATCATATCAATTTAAACCCTGAACTTTCATAAGTGTATCAATTTACACTTTCTATTAGAACTTATTTGAAAAAAAATCCATTTAAACGAATGAAAACTTATAATTTTAACAATTAAATTCATAAACTTTCATAATTTAATCAATTGTATGAAATCAATTGTATGAAAGTTTAGGGGTTTAATTGATCAATTACAAGTCTCCACACGTGTGAAAACTAACATTTTTCTAATGGAGGATGTAAATTGATACACTTATGAAAGTTCAGGGTTTAAATTGATACAATTGAAAGTTTAGGGTTTTAATTGATACAACCCTCAAAGTTTAGGGGTATAAATTGATTTTTCCCAAAAAAAAAAATATTAACACGTGGCAATCTAGCCACTAGGATTATAGCCAGAGGAATTACTCCTTTTTTAATATATATTTGGTAACTGATTTACAATTTGAAAACCATATTTCAAGATTACAAAATTCAAATATAATCTAAATACTATTTTAAATAATAAACACATCAAATATAAATTCACTTGTTTCAATGTATGAATTTTTTTTTTTTTTTGGAATAAAATATCAAATATATCTTAATTCTTTTTACCAACATGAACATATAGCTTAACCGATGTAAAGTATGAACAAATCAAAAGATCAAATGTTGAATTCTTCCGCTCCATAATTAATTAAATAATTAATTAAACCTTTGAAAAAAAAAATCTTAAAATTTAAAAAAAAACATAGGCTTGGCTCATGAAAAAAAGGCCAAGGGGCATGTGTAGAATTACTATTCCATTTTATAATAATGGTAAGTGCAAGAGGCATGAAAAAAAGAGAGGCAAGAGGCATAGGCATGGTATTTTCAACATTTCTTATGTAATTATTAATCAATTATTGGCTTCAAGTTTCAACTATGACGACCATTTTTGTTATAAACAATGCCAATTATTGAAACTCATCATTTTTTTTGTATTGTTTCCATCCTTATTCGAGTGACAAATAATTAATGTAGTAATTTAATTTCTTTTTTAATTTTTTATGCTTGACAATGATTGCTATAATTATTCTCATTTTATAACAATACGAAAAATATAGTTAAGTAAATGACCTGCCAACAAGAGCCTAACATGTCAAATCGAACATAGTTCAATTGACATAAAGTTGTGCCCGTGACTAAGAGGTCATGGGTTCAATCCTTGTATTAATTAACATTCCGTAGCAAAAAAAAACAAGAGCCTAACATAATTAATGTATCGTCCAGTGACCAACTAGTTTTTTTTTTCTTAAATTGTTTATGGTTTCTCATATATTCTTATGCAAATCTAGCATAATTGAGATCAAATGTTATTAAAATAGCAGTAAAAAAGAGCACTATAACAAGAGTAGTCAATATTTATATTAATTAGGTCGGTTTGATAATTTTGGATACCAAATTTTGATACCAACGATAAATTTGATACTTGATGTGAAACGAGCTTCGACCTGCAAGACCAAAGAAAACAAAAGACTGAATTAAGACCGGTATGATACTTGTCACACAGGTTTCGCACAAGTTAGTGTGAGGAGAGAGATGAATATAGAAAGAATAATAATCAAATGACAAATATTTTGCATACCTTTCATTCTCCTCCTCCTTTCCTTTTGATAGATTTCTACAAATAATTGTTTATGACAATTTTGCAATCAAATAGGTCATAATGAAAATAACTCCCGAAAGTTACAAAAATTTCGTAATGGCCTGAGATGAGAGGTTTCTTTGTCTTGGCCGAGCCGATGACCTCCTTGTTTGGCTGAGCCAACCCCGAAGAGGGGGTCGACCTACTTGTTTGGCCGAGCCGACTCCGAGGAGGGATCAGCCTCCTTGTTCGGCCGAACCGACCCTGCAGAGGGGGTCAACCTTTTGTTTGGCTGAGCCGACCCCGAGGAGGGGCCGGTTGGCTCCTTGTTTGGCCGAGCCGATCCCGAGGAAGGGGTCGACCTCTTGTTTTTTGTCGAGCCGACCCTAAAGGGTCGACTCTCTCTTTTCCGACCCTCCTTAATGGTGTGGGCTTTATTTTTTGGTGGGGTCTCTTGGGGGCCAAATGATTTTACCCACAACAATAATCATTTAGTTTTTTATTTTTGAAAGTTGTGTTTGTTTTATCAATTTTTTGAGGATGGTTTTCACCTTCCTCCTCTAATGAAACATTTCAATTCTAAGTTAAATTCTAAAAAGAAAAACAAAATTTTAAAAACTATTATTTTTTAGTTTTCGAAACATGACTTGGTCATTGACAGTGTAAGCTAATCCAAATAAACTAACATTAACATAGTTCAACCGACATAATTATATAAACTAGTAACCGAGAGGTCATTAAGTTCAATCTACCAGCCCAACATCTTGTCAAAAAAAAAAAAAAAAAAAAAAAAAACTAATCCAAATAACATATGTTGATTATCATTAATTGAAAGTCAACTAATTAATGCAAGATTTAAATCTATCTTAGTCCCTAAATTTTAACAAAACCCTAAAAAAGACGCGTCTAGTATTCATTTAGTTGATTAGTAGATTTCTACGCAACAGTTTGAAAAACCACATATAATTAGATCATATATCGAGTGAATCGATTCAAAGTTTACACGCGTAGTTCACTAATGTTATGTTAGCTACGTCTACGGACAGAAGAGAGAGATCGATTTGTATTACAAAATATGAGAGATTACAGATAACAGACTAAGGGGACGACAAAAGTAATTAGAAAATTTATACATGACACCCTTCTAATGACTTAATATACATAATGGACCAAACCCCGGTCAGCAAAACTTTCATATCGAACCATTCGTAGCGGATTAAACACATTCAAACATTCCAACAAAGTTTAAAAAGTAAAATAGAATTTTTACATATCGGCAGTATGCGACTTTTTCGATGGTATTTACATACCGTATCAGCAAAAGACACACTTCTGCCAACAATTTTTCCATAAAACAGTCGGCAAAGGTAACACGTACAGATTTTTACTTGGAGTTGGCAAAGGTTTTACTCCTTCTCCCGACGGTTCGACAGTTCCATTTCTCCGGACGATTTTTTTGGCATCGAAAAAAAACGTCAGCACTAAAAAAATATTAAAATTTCTCTTATAAATGTCATTCATTCCATTCTTCCCATAATAATAAAACAACCTTTGAGTGAGTGAGTGGTTGGGGCAATTCTTTGAGCTCTCTCTCTCTCCATTTGGTTCTTAAGGGAAAGAGAAGAATGAAGAAGAGTAACAGTGAGGTTGTTGGCCTGCAAAATAGATTGTTGATCACTGTAAATATTGTGGGAAGTTCAGGTCCATTAAGATTTGTGGTGAAGGAACACGATTTAGTTTCTGAAGTTATTCATACTGCTCTCAAATCTTATGCTCGTCAAGCTCGTCTTCCTCTTCTTGGCACTGATGTTACTAACTTTCTTCTCTATTGTATTAATACTCAGAAGGCAGATGGCTGTAATTTTCTCCTATCCTTTTATCTCATGCTTTTTTCTTTCTTTCTTTCATCTATTGCCTTTTCATCTTCTTCCATCCTTTCCCAATTTTAATTTCTTCATATTTTCATAAGTTTTGATATATAAAATTTTCAACTTTTGAATTTCTAGTTTTTTTATTCGACTTTTAAATTAGTGTCTCTTCGAAGTGGTCTAAAGGCTAGCTTGGAATCTAACATCCAGGTCAACCTTTGATGGGTTGTTCGTCTAACTTTATCTAACACAAGTATTCATTAGATTGAATATTACTATTTCATTTTTTTGATCGAGACAAGCCAGTTCATCGGCTAGACTCTCTTTAATGAAAATTGTAACAGATGTAGAGTAAAACAATTAAAAATATAGCATTTTTTTATAACTTTTATAAATATGACAATTTTTATCACTGATAGTATGGTCTATCGCTGATAATAGTCTATCACCTCAGTTTTTTTTTTATAGAATTTTGTCGGTGATAGTCATATATCAACAATAGCAGTCTATCATTGATAGCCACTGATTTTTTGTCATATAAAATGTTTTAAATTTTGGTGCCATTATTTTGGGTCTAGTGGTTGTTTGTGCAATCAACCCTCCCTTTAAAATTAAAATAAAATACATTAATTTTTTTTTATTAACAACTTCTTTAAAGGTCTTAATAAATTTTGACTTTAAAATAATTATACAATAGGTCAAACCAAAAAGACTAATCCAACAAATTAAACCGATATAAACTTTGATTTAATGAGAGAGTTAAGCCTCTAAGTTGGTCTATACTTGGCTCTGTAAGGTTATGCAGCTCGGTCCCAAATACTTTAGGCCTAGGTTATCAGCTTAGTGTTTTTCGAGTTGACGAGTCGACTTATATTTTAGTTAAGGTTAACATCACAAAGACAAAAAGAGCATAACTCAGCCATAATTGACATGTAGTACCTTCTATGAGATCGGAGGTTCAATTCCCATCTTCATAATTATTGTACTAAAAAAATTGAGAAAAGATTATTTTAATTTAGTTCTTGTTATCAATTCTCTTTTAATTATTTAACATAGTTTTGAAACTTTACACTTACCCGCTACACAACCATCAAAAGGTTAATCTATGGGTCATAAAAGGTCTTGAGACTATTAAAGTCTTCCTAGAGAGAATGTGTTCGATCATTGGCGACCTCACATAACCTACCTAGGAATTCATTTTCTACCCAACCAAATATTGTAAGGGTCAAACGGTTGTCCCTTGAGATTAGTCGAGGTGCA
This sequence comes from Herpetospermum pedunculosum, assembly GCA_028017165.1. NCBI lineage: Eukaryota > Viridiplantae > Streptophyta > Magnoliopsida > Cucurbitales > Cucurbitaceae > Herpetospermum > Herpetospermum pedunculosum. Next base: position 13,154,867 of record CM051523.1, read on the forward strand.
CATACACAACTAGTTGTCCAAATAAACAAAACACTTAGCTTATGGTTTTTACTATTTCAAATCATGCATACACAACTACTTGATTTATAGTAGCTACAAAAAATATGAGTAGATAATGATAAAGTTTGACTTATACTGTTTACAGCTCTGAGCCCAATGGAAACAATAGGATCCAAGCAAGCCAGAAACTTTGTGATGTGTAAGAAGGCAGGCACACCATCCCCATTATTGCCTGATAAAAAAATGAAAAAGCTGATTACAATAAAGGAAAACCATGGTTGGAAGGCTTGGATTAACAAGTCCTTAAGTTTTAAGATACTATCCCATTGAGATGTGTCTTACTATTGTACCATTGGAGATTAATTAGTAACTTTTACATAGATGGATGATGCTTAACTCTCTCTTTTCATTTCAATATATAAGCTAATAGAAGAAGTGATTGTGTGTATATGTCATATACATTCTTATTTCAATAGGTCAAAAAGAGTAATCTTCGACGTGTTTGGTCGTATGATTTTTCTATGCACACGCTCAACCTTTTTATTTATTACTTTACAATGTTTATCATTTTTGTAATCTAATCTACTAGCCTAGTAGTTACCCATGCACAACCATTTGGAAATTGTAGAGAATATATTTACTTTGCTTATTATAGTTGAATCACAACAATTTAATAAGTTAAACTACAAGAGTCTAGTTCCTTTTGATCTCTTATGTGTGAGATCTACTTATCGATTAAATGCAATAAAAACAAACAAAAAGAACGTAATGTTAAGAAAAAAGAACCTAATGTTAGTTAAGAGTCTATTCTGCAACCTTGTGCAACTATCTACCATGCTTTATTACGATCACCCAATTTTTTTTTACCTAGATAGAGGGTTTAATCATGCACTAATACAATAATTTAAAATATTTTATTATCGCCTAAAAACATGAGCATAACTAACTGTCATAAATTAATGACCAAGATGTTAGAGGTTCGATCTCCACCCTTCATTAATTAAATACTTTTGCAAAAAAAAAAAAAATAGTTACCGACAAATATTGTGAGCAAACTATTTTCTATAGTTTATTTTTTCATCAATCCACATTTAGGGAGTGTTTTGTCCAAAGAGTTGTTGGAGAAGGAGTTGAGGTCTCCCCGTTTGACCCACGGACTGGTTGAACTCGGATAAAAGATATTAACTCCCTAGATTTCAACCGTAATTATTATTGAACTCCCTGAACTTCTTCCGTAATTACTATTCAAGCCTGTTTCATTTTTTAAGGCGACACATTTCTCTCTCTTCCTCTCTCTCATATTTTTAATTATTTAAAAAAAAACGTAATTTAAACAAAAATGTGTAAAAAGACTAAAAATGCAATTCAACCTATTTTTATTATTTTAAATATAAATTGGGTTGTTCAATCCAAATGGGTACTTAAAACAAATTCAAAATGTAGTATTCTTACCAGAAATAAAAAACATTAGCTTATTTGGATCCGTTTAAATTAATGGATTAAAATCTTTCAAATTCACATGTAATATTTAACACACTATTGTACGTCTCTCTTTTATTTCAAAACTATCTAAATAAAATGAATAATAACGTGAGTGATATTGAAAAAAAAATGTGAAGTATTGTGGTCAAAATTATTTTTGTTATCTTAATTTTTTTTTGTGAAGGATACATAAAATAAAAAGAAAAAATAGCATTCTTAAAATTTATTGGAAGAAGTCCTTAACAATGAAAATATAGAAGATTATAAAAAAAAATTGTACAAAAAAATAGCTAAAATAAGCCGTCATTGTTGAGATGCTGATTTTCGGGTGTAGTGGATTCAAATGAAATGACGAGTTTAAGAGGGTGAAGGCGGAGAAAGACGTGTTTGACACATCAGTCACGCTAAGACTATACTTATGTATTGTTATTCTTTTTCTTTAAAGAAGTTTGTAAAATATACCTACATTAATAAAAACAAAAAAAAAACAAAAATCTTAATTTTAGAATTCATAAAATTAAAGACGAGTCATAACAAAAATGGATATATATATTGATAATCAAGATAAAAAAATAATGTGAGATATTGTGCTCAAAATTAATTTTGTTGTCTTCAAAGAAATTTGAAAATGATAGATAAAATAAAAAATAAAAAATTCATTTTTAGAATTTATTGGAATTGGAGCAAGTTGTTAATAATGAAATTTTGAAAGTTTGTAGAAAAAAAATAGTCTAAAAGAAAACAACTAAAATAAACTCAGACTTCAGAACTATAGGTTTAACAACTTCTTGTCCCAAACACATTACAGACTTCAGAACTGCAGACTAAATAATTCCCTACCAAACAACTTTATACTAAACAATTTCAACTCCTCCCAACTCTTTGGCCAAACCCCCTCTTAGAAATTTGAGAGATGATATATCTTAGCAAACTATTTTCTGTGTAGTTTTTTTGTTTCTTCAATCACTTGGAGATTTGAGATGATATATGTTAGCAAACTATTTTCTATAGTTTATTTTTTGTGCAATTCCCACACTTGGAGATTTGAGATGATATATCTTTAGCAACATTTTGAGCATCAAAATTAGCTCCATATAGCCCTCTCCTTGATAGTCCTACACAATATAAGCCATTCTTTCCTTTCCAATGATTAGGGAAACTAGGTTTTGGTAGTCCATCGTCATTCAAGAGATACTCATCTCCCTGCATCAATATGATTTACATTAGTCCATTTCATTCCACATAAATTCAAGAAACTTTTCGACGGGCTAGAACAATAGAACAATATAGCTGACGATCATAATATCGTTAGATGTATGAAAGAAAAATTTAAAACTAGGTTATATATAATCATGTCATCATCATATGGATATAAAAGGAATGTAACAACATTATAACTTTCAAAGTGAGCATAACTCCGTGATAATTATCATGTATTTTTTTTTTTTTTTTACGTTGGAGGTTCAAATTCTCATACCTCACATTTGTATAATAAAAAAAAAGAAAAATTGTAACATATATGTCAATTTAAAATAAAATAATTTAAAATATAGCACTTTTTTAAAAAAATTGCAGATATGACAATTTCTATCACTCATAGTATGATCTATCGTTGATAGACTCAGTTTTTATAGAATTTTGTCAGTGATAGAAGTCTATCAATGATAGTCATATATCAACGACAGAGTCTATCGGTGATAGTCACTGATTTTTTTGTCATATTTACAAAATGTTTTAAACTTTGCTAAATTTATGTTTGTGCAACCAGCTCAAAAAAAAATTGATGACTTTCATCTTGAATATTTCTTTTTCTAAAAAAACATGATAATCAGACCAATTTTATTGTATTTAGATTTTTTTTTTGGACAAAATAACGTGACATGAATTTATTGATGAATTTTTTGAGAAATACTATTGTAAATCATTCTTTTTGTTTCATAATTATTTGATTTTTGATTTTTTTAATTTTTAAAAATTAAGTTCATAAACACTATTTCCACGTATGAAAATTGATGTGTTTTGTTTTCTACTTTCTAAAAGTATTTTCAAAATGCAAACAAAGTTTTAAAAACTAAAAATAATAGTTTAAAAAATCATAGTAGAGTACAAACACAATTTTAAAAACATAAAATTAAAAACGAAATTGTTATCTTGGATTTAAATATCACATTTTCTTTTAAAAAAATAGTATCCGAACTTGTAAATATAGTTTACCTTTAACCACAGATTTGTTGACCTTTTGAAGCCAGTGCAGAATATGATGGAGTCAAATGGGTAAGATTTTCCATTTTTAAAGAATACAATATTGCCTTTAATGCTTGAGATTTCTGTAGGCAAGACCTGCAAAATTAAGGAGAGAAAGGTAATAGATTAATTTTCAATTGAAGATTAATAATATAGGTAAAAAAAAAGGCATGAAAGTAATGGAGTATTTGTACGGATCACCCTCCCTCAGGAAGCGTAAAGTTTTTTTTTATTTTTTTTTTTACTTTCCCTTCAAATTTTATGTTTTTTGACCTTCTCGTAATAAACAAGTGTCTTCATCCTTCGCTTATCACGATGACACCATAATTGTCTCCTCGTGATCGTGCTCAGTGAAGGATACTACAGACTTTGTGCACTTGCTTATCACGAGAAAATGCCAAAAAACATAAATTTTAAAAATTTGACTCAAAAAATCTCACGACCACCGAGGGATGGATCATCCGTACAAAACTCCCATGAATACTTCCATTCTTTTTTCGATTTAAGAATATAATATTAGAGCGGGACTATGACCAGTAAGTAAGAGAGAAGAGAAAATTTAGAGCATACTTGTTTATACGTAATCTTTGTATAATTTTTTTTTTCCTTTTGTTATCAGTTTGTAATTCAAAATTTTTCTGTTCTATTTGTTGATACGTAATCTTGGTATAATTTCTTAATTCTATATATTATCCTATGATGATTCAACCTGAATAGATAATAGAGATAGTATCTACTCACGATCAAAGTGGTCAGAAGTTCGAATCTCTCATTTTTATCAATTTTTTTTTAATAATAATAATAACAATAAGAGAGAATATATTCAAATTATCTAGTAATTTTTTCACTCTGATTCAAAATATCTTTGAGGTTATGGATGATCGTGAGATAGATGCATTTTTTGTTTCCATCCCCACAAGAAATTTTAATTACCGTCATGACCCATTCTCCGATATGGGGAATCAAAGTCGAGTGGGCACTTCCCCATTTTTGGCCCCACTTAGGGCATAACTTATGATCATAACTCGATCCCACAAAGATTTTTGTCATCTCTACATGAGTTTCAGAAGCCATTTTCAAATATCTTTACTTTGAGAAAACTTGGCAGCCCGCTCCACTATAACTATGCAGCCCAATACAACCATAATTGCCACATGTCAAAGTAATTTTTAAATATATATATATATATATATATATATTTAACTTTCAAATTTTTTTTTTTTTTTTTTTTTCGAAAATATATTTTTCCCTTCAATTTAAGATTTAATATTTAAGGTTTATAATTTAATATTTAAAGTTTATGTTTATAATTTAATATTTAGAGTTTATGTTTAATATTTAAGATTTATGGTTTAATATTTAGTGTTTTGGGTTTATTAACATTTAAAGAAAATCCTAAATTTTAAACCCTAAACAGTAATTCTAAAATACTAAACTCTAAACCCTAAATCATAAATCTCACATTTAAGAAAAATCATATTCTCGAAAAAAAAGTTTTAAAAAAAAAAAAAAAAATTAAACATAAAAATATAGAAAAGAAAAAAAGAAGAAAGTATTCTTGGGGTTTTTGTACCGGTGACCCACTCTCCGGAAGGTGCGAAGTTTTTTGACCCTCGGGCTTGAAGTGCAAGTTTTCTGCCCTTTTGTTGTCGTCAGCAACACCCTGATCGCGATCGCTAGCCATCTGATGCCGCATACAAAGACAGTTTTACCCTTCGCCAATTTCCTCCATGTCTGGTCGCGATTTTCGGTATGTGTTGGTCGCGAGTTCGCATATAGTATACTTGTTGCGATTTTCGGTATGTGCTTGTCGCATCGCGACAACCAGAGGGAAGAAACTCGCGACAAGAAGTGGGTGCAAAACGGAGGAGGGCAAAAACGTTTTTCTACGCGGCGTGAGGTGTCTAGCGATCGCGATCAGGGTGTTGCTGACAGCAAAATGTCAAAAAACATAAGATTTTAAAAACATGGTCAAAAAACCTTGCGGCCCTCGAAAGTGGGTCACCCGTACAAAAATCCCAAATATTCTTATATATAAAAAAATATATTATATTACTTGATAACCTATGGTTGGGCCACGTGTCGGCCCGCTAGAAGCCAAAGAAACTGACAAGTACCTGAATTTGTCCAGATTTAATTTTGTGAAAGGCTCCAACATCAATGACAGGATACTTTCCATACTTGACTTTCATGGACATTGGTCCTTCCACTGGTCTGTTGATACCATATTTGGTGAGGTCTCCATAAATTACTTTGCTCATCATCACCAACAATGAATCCACAAATCCAAGTGGCAAATACTTCAACAAAACCAATCCCATGTGTACCATTCCTCTCGACAAAAAATGAAACTGTTTATTCCACAAGCAAAAAAAACATTTTTTTAGTCAACGAATCACCCACTCAAGAGAACGAGTATATGATAATTATCACTCATATATGCTCACTTTAATAACTTAAAATAGTTGATGTGTGTCATTAAATAATATTAATTATTTCTTGCATCTTTCCACATGTAGATATGTTACGCGAAAGAAATGAATTTATAAATTCCATTGATGACAGGTTAATTTTGCCTATGTAAGTAACATTCTAATCCCATACTTTTTCAAAACAAATTTCAACAAAGTTTTAACCAAAGAAACTACTTAAGAAATTTTAATACACATTAAGGGTAAAATCAATAATTTTAAAGGACAAAATTAAGAATTACTTGAATATCAAATATCTTTTTTTATTAACTTATATGGATATGTAAACATGTAATTTGTTGATGTGTGGGTTGAGTTTTACCAATAGGCATTCAAATAATATTAATAAAATAATAATTTAATGATAAATCACATTTTCTGAAAATATATTTGTATGTAAGAAATTACTTTTGAGAAATTTTAATACAAACATCTATATTTTAAAAATTATGGACAAATTAAAGTTTTTTTATTTTTTTTTTATTTATTTATTTTTTTTATTTTTAATAAGTTACAACCTTTGAATTATTTTGTAATATTCACTCACCTGAAAAAAGTAATGATAAAGATGGGGGACGGAGACACAAGTCATGTGCACCAAAAAAGGAAAACCAAACAAAACCAATTAATCAAAATAAATAAATAAATCTTGAGAAATCCAAATAAATCCAAAACAAAAAAAGGCACTTTAAAATCTTTTTTATTAATTAATTTATTATTATTATTATTATTATTATTTCTTCTTTTTATCAAATTCGGTACTAGGGTTCGGTTTTTGTTTTGTATTTTCAAAACTATCCATTTTGGTTTTGGTCGATTCATGTTCTTTCCCATCTCCATGTTTTTCAATCTCAATTTTATCATACATTACCCTTATTAAATTTCGGAAAAGTGTAACACATGTCAATTTAGACTTAAATAATTAAAAATAATATAGCACTATTTTTTTTTTTTTTTTTTTTTATAGATATAACAATTTCTATCACTATAGTATGATCTATCGCCAGAAGTCTATCGCTGATAGTAGTCTATCACTTCAGTTTTTTTTTTTTTATAAAATTTTAGTCTATTAGTGATAGTAGTATATCTGTGATAGTCTTATATCAACGATACCTTCTATCAGTGATAACTACTGATTTTTTGCCATATTTGCAAAATATTTTAAATTTTAATAAATTTACAATTATTTTGGGTTTGATTGCGGTTTGTGCAACCAACCCTTAAATTTCTTTACATATTACCATAGCATCGTATTAAAGAGTTTTCGTTGGATATAAAATTTGTAAAAATATTATCATAGCGTTATATTAAATTCTATCATATATTATACTCATTAAAATTTGTAAAATAAACCAAAGTCATCACTTCTTAACAATAAAATGTTGAATATATGTTTGATAGTCTAGAAACTAAAATAGATATTTTGAAAATCACCCCATTTAACAACTTTTATTTATTGTTTTTCATTTCTTATTTTATGTTTTTTATGTACTATTTTTAAGAGAGAGAAAAAGATTGTGTTTAATATCTGATTTCATTATTTTTTATTGTAAATTAAAAAAAATAGAAATGTGTTTGGTAATTTCTTGACCACTCAAATATTTAATTGGAAAAATAAAAGTTGTTGTACATAATAATTAGTTTTCTGAAATAAAATATAAAAATTTATTATATTTAATTTCTAACTATTTATAATGTAGTAAAAATGATAAAACAAAAGCCAAATCCAGCATTATAAAAATGATAAAATAATATTTTTATTTATGTGTTTGAAAAACTGAAATCGAGAATAAAACAAGAAACAAGGAGCACGTTTTGTTTCAATTTCCTAGGTTCTCATTTCATATTTCTTGTTTCTTTATTAAAAAATATATTTATTTGTTGTAGACTTCATTGGTAATTATTTTTTATTTCATATTATTTAATTTTTTAGACTGGTTGCATAAATCGCAATCAGACTCAAAATAATGATAAATATAGCAAAATTTAAAACATTTTATAAATAGGGTAAAAAATCAGTAACTATCACTGATAGACTGTTATCGCTGATATCACTGATAGACTACTATTAGTGGTAGTCACTGACAAAATTTTATAAAAAACTGAGATGATAGACTAATATTAGTGATAAAAATTGACATATTTGTATTTTTTTTTTTATAAAAAAAATGCTATATTTTTAATTATTTTACTCTAAATTGATTACAATTTTTCTAATTTTTTATTGAAAAAAAAAAAACATAAATGAAAAATATTAGATTAAAAATACATAAAATGAAAATTAATTTTTAAATAAAGTATTTTAAAAAATAGTATATTTATCATCTTTAAAAAATATAGTATTTTTAGCATGCATATTTCATAAGTATAAAAAGAGTGATAAAATAATATATCTATATATTTTTTAAATGTTTGAAAAAGTTGAAACTGAATTTTGTTATTTTCAAAGTGTCTGCATTTCAAAAAGTTAGAAACAAGACAAAGAAAAAAAAAAGAAGAAAAAAAAACCCACAAAATTCGCTAAAAAGAAAATGGGAAAACGTAAAGATAGAAAATGGATATGAATCAAAAAAAAGAATATTTTAAAAAAAGAAAAAAAAAGGAAAAAAATAGGCTAAATATATATTTTAATCCCTAAATTTATATCCCTTAATCAACAAATTTATTAAAAATTTGGAGGAGAAATATTAAAAACAATATTCTTAAGTTAATTAATGATTCATTCATGGAAACAAGAGCATAATTCAATCGACATAATGTATGAATGTATGAATTATCAGCCAGTTCGAATCCCCTTATCCATGTTGTCATAAAAAAAAAAAAAAAATCCATTCATTAAATATTATGCCATATAAAGACGGAATTTAAAAAAAAGTTTAAGCATAACACCCAAATCAAAACTCTTAAAACAAAAAAAATAGTAAAATTACAAATATAATCCCTCAAAATTTAAGTTTTTTAAAGATGAATTAAGTTTGTCCTCTCGAATGATTTCAAAGTATATAACTCAATCGAAAGTCAAATCGAGCATAACTTAATTGGCGTAAGGTTGTGCTCGTGACTAAAAGGTCAGGTTCAATCTTTGAATAAAAAAAAATATAGAAGATGAGTAGGAAAATGACATTACCGGGCTTCGAACAAGTAAGGATGTATTAGCAGCATGAAGAGCAAGATCCAAACTAATTTCCACACCGGAATTTCCCGCCCCAACAATCAACACGTTCTTCCCTTCAAATCCCTTCCCGGATTTATACTGAGTTGAGTGCATCACATCGCCGCCGAATCCCTCAATCCCCTCCACCGCCGGCGTGAAGGTATCCGCCGTCTCTCCAGTGGCCACCACCACAAACCCACCGGAAAACTCCTCAGTTTGACTGCCGTCCAAGTTCCTAGCCGTTACCCTCCACTTGCCCTCGGTGGCATCAAACTCCGCCGCCTCCACATTCCGGCGATAGAGCGGGTTGATTCCAAAATGGGCGGCGTAACGGTCCAAATAGTCGAGGAAAGTGGCCTTGGGGACGTAGTTGGGGGCGGCGGAGGGGAAGGGCATGGCCGGAAGGTGGCAAAAGCGCTTTGGGAGGTGGAGGTGGAGGCGGTCGTAGGCATGCTTCCGCCAAAGGGAGGCGGAGCAGTCTTCTCTTTCGAGGATTATGTATGGGATTTTGGAGAGCGTTAGAGAGGCGGCAGTGGCGAGGCCGGAGGGACCCGCTCCGATGATTATCACTGTAACTTCCGCCATGGATTTCTTGTTTTGTTTCTTTGAAGGAACAAAGGAAATGATGGAGGAGAGAGAAGGGTTAGAGGGCCTTTTTATAACTTATAACAAACATTTTTGTGTCATAGATTAATTTTATCATCTTATTATTGCATTTAATTGAGTTTTTTTTTTTCTTTTTTTTTTTTTTGTAACTATACTCGCCCTACAAATACTCCTCCTCATAAGGTTGGAGTTCAATTTTTATCTCCAAACTAATAATAATAATAAAAAAAAATCTAATAAATGTTTGAAATAATAAAAATATCTCTTAATCTAAAAGTAAGTAAGAGGAAGAGAACAACTCTTCTTTCTTAAAAAAATAAATAAAAAATATGGTGATTGATATTTAAAAGAAAAATTGTAGTCCATTTAGAGTAAAATAATTAAAAATATAGCACTTTTTTTAAAAAAATTGCGGATATGACAATTTCTATCACTGATAGTATGGTCTATCGCTGATAGAAGTTTATCGATGATAGACTCAGTTTTTTATAGAATTTTGTTAGTGATGATAGTCTATCAGTGATAAAAGTCTATCGCTGATAGAAGTCTATCAGTGATAGACATATATCAACGAAAGAGTCCATGGGTGATAGAAACTAATTTTTTTGCCATATTTGAAAAATATTTTAAACTTTGCTAAATATGTAAATATTTTGGGTTTAATTGCTGTTTGTGCAACCAACCCTATTTAAAACATTAGTTTATTTTATTTAAGTTTATTTTGAAATATTTTAAGGGAATGCATAAATTATGGATCATATTTTTCCATATTTTTCTCCATTGCCTCTATGCTAAAAGTCTTTTGGTCCACTATTTAAAATGATTCTATTATGTTATCTATTCTCTAACTTGAGGATTTTATATCTCATTGTCTTGTTATGCACCAGGTAAATGTTAAACATATTACGTGGTGCAACATTTTCGAGGCCATTTTATGGTATATTTGGTTGGAACGAAATGACAAAATTTTTAGTGATAGATCAAAGTTCATACATCAGTTATGGGAGAAGATTATCATCAATGCTGCTTCATGGTCCTCCAAATCGAAGTTGTTTTGTAATTATGATACTTCTAGTATAGCGCTTAATTGGAAGACATTCCTCTAGCCACTCATTTGTAGTCTATTCTCTCTAATCAACTGAGTATTTTTTTTTTTAAAAAGAAATATTTTAAGTGAGATAATTAGATATAAAGTTATAAAGTTTATTTATAATTTAATTTGATTTATTTATTTCTATTATTGTTATTTTAAATCTTATATTTTTAATTGATTACTTGGAAATAAATGATAATATTGGGTAGATGATAAAAAAAAAATCTGGAACATTTAAAATAAATAAATCAAAACTAGAAAAAGAGAGAGAAAAGAAAAAGAAACAGAAAAAATCCTATAGAAAGGGCGGTCGAGAAAAAAATGAAAATCAATTTTTGGAGGGACACGTCGTCATAAGATTGAGCCACGCAAATATATGGCGCCATACATTGTAAGTATATTATTGATGGGTTGAAGACGAGCATTCCTAATAATACAAAAAAAAACCATTTTTTCGAAATTGTTTCAAAACATTTTTTTCTAATGTATTTAGAAAACAACATCTCCCTCCTAAACCCCCCCTAAGAAAACGAAAATTATGGAATAAGAGCATAAACATTCAGGTTCGGGCGAGGGCAACCAACAATATTTTTTTAAATAAATTATGGAATAAATAATGACGGGTACAATCCATCATTATTTATAGTAGTGTTCGACGAAAATTATGTTTGTCGCAATAATCTAGCGGTGAAAACAATAAAACGGCGCAAATAGTATGCGCGACGAACAAAATAAAACATCGCAAACATTATTTGCGACGAAACGTAAAAAGTATCGCAAACGTGCGTCGTTCTGCTGTGTCGTCGCAAGTTTTGCGACGTTTTGCCCAAAACGTCGCTAAATGTCTAGAGCGACGCACCTACAACGACATTTCTTGCGATGTCCATTTTTACGTCACAAAAGACCTTCAGCGACGAAATCGTGGGTTTAACGACGTTTTATTTTTGTCCCTAAAAGCAGTTTTTCTTGTAGTATAATATATCTATCAAAGTCAAATGCTGGAATCTCTATGCCACTTTGTTATACTAAAAAAAAAAGATAGTTGGAGCTTTTAATTTTTTGTGTATAAAACATGGGGGTTAATCCTACCTACATCTCAATCACATCCAGAGGTGAGGTCGATTCCAAGGTGGCAACCTCCCAAATTTTTCAATTTTAAGTTCAATACAGATGCATTGAGTGAAAAAGGAAAACAATAAAAGTGGTATTGAGGCTATAATTCGAAATGAACACGGAGAAGCTATGACCGATCGATTGAGTTTTGGAGGTTGATATAGTGGAAGCAGTAGCTGTGACTAAGGGCTTGAAGTGGCGAAGGAGATGAGTTTTGACCGGTTGGAGGTGGAATCAGAATCTTCAAGGGTCTCTTCTGCATTTATCAAAGAAGAATTATTCTGAGTTGGGAGAGTAGTTGAGGAAATCAAAGCATTGACTCTTTGTTTTCGCTATTGTTCCTTCAGATGGTGCAACCATGAAGCTAATCGAACGTCGAATGCAGTGGCGGGGCTGACGTTGTCGTCTCCGATCGAACAAATGTGGATGGAAGAGGTTCCTAGAGGGGTTCGTGGGGTTTACATTGGAGATCTATCTCCAGTTGGGCCTCTCTCTATAAGTAGTTTTTACTTAAAGTTGTTGTTCTGTTTATTAAAAAAAAAACAAAAAAAAAACAAAAAAAAACATGCCATAAGATTTTGTCTACTAAAGTACATTACATTAGATAAGTAGTTCTGCTAATTATTTGGTCAATATTTAATAGACAAAGTTAGGTTAGATAACCATTTGATTACTTGGTCAATATTTAATCCAATTATTTGATTTTTAGTTTTATTTTTTTAAACAGTTAGGCTCATGAATACTACTTTCACCCAATATTAAAAATATGTTTCTAAGTTTTATCCTTTACTTTTCAAAATTTAAGGCAAAAGTTAAAAACTAAAAAAAAATAGTTTTTCAAAATTTGTTTTTGTTTTCAAGAGAGGTGAAAACACATCATATAAAATTTGGAATAGCGGAAATGAGAGATCCTTCACTTCTTTTTTTGCCGTCTGCCTCCATTTGAAGAAAATATAATTTTTTTATAAGAAAAATATGTCTAATAGAGTCTAAACTTTAAAAAATTTAAATATATTTATGAATTAATAAATCTCTAAATTTTTTATTTTGTGTGAAATAAATCCTTAAGCTTTCAATTTTGTGTCTAATAGATACTTGACATATTAGACATTTTTTTAAAAAAAATTTACGAACATATTAGATACAAAATTAAAATTTATGTCCGGTTAGACACAATTTAAGTTTATTTCAAATAGATTCGTTAATTTTAGAAACGGTAGAATATGCTAGAGATCTATTAGACACAAAATTGAATGTTCGAGAATCTATGTGACATTTTTAAAGTTCAGAGTCTTATTAGACACAAAGTTGAAAGTTCAAAGACTATTTATTAGAGGCTAAAGAATTAATGTTGACCCGACATAGAACACTCCTTAATTGGAGTGAACATGGGAGTTGGAAGTGGAAGAATGTTGACCCTTCATAAAACTTTACTTAATTGGAGATAATAAATGTTGATGGTCGGAAAATGTAAACTTGCACAATTTCGCTCTGAGAATGAAACATGCTTTCCAGAAAAAACTTTGGGAACCGAGAGGACCAAAATGTTTAATCTTACCTGACGAGGTATAAAGAGACCATACTACGCATAACTCGGGTTCATTGACACAAGACACAGGTTCAAATGTTGAATGGACCCCAAAAAGGGTTTAGACAATTACTCCCCACAAACCCAAAATCGGAGAGATGAATATCTCACGATGAGAATTTGTACATAAAAACCTACTTCCACAAGAGATTGGTTAGAACGTGCGGTACCCCAAAAGACTGTTTGGATCTCGAGCAGGCTAAGTGGTTATTCAAGGCGGGTACAAATAACTTTCAACATAAGCAACAAGTATCTCCAGAAACCCCATAACGTGTGCCAAAGGAAAATAATACTCATGAAGTTGAGTTCCTCGCATCAAGCTGGAAAAATGTTAGCTAAAATGTCGAATCTCAAACTTGGGAATAGAGAGTTTAATGTTATATATAAAAAGTGAGTTAATAAGAAAGACTAGACTGGAAAGTGGTTCTGAACCACAACCCAAAAAGGGAAAAACCAAGCTCAACACCTAGGGCCAAACAAGTTTATGTCATTGTATCATCTCATTATATTTTGAGTGACCATTGATAGCTTTGAAGTAAAAGACTTAGGAATCTTTGTGTGGGATCGATACACAAATATTCTTAATTCTATAGTTTATTTTTTCTTGCATCCACACTTGGAGATTTTTGGATATATCTTTAGCAACGTTTTGAGCATCAAAATTAGCTCCATGTAGCCCTCATGTAGTCCTACGCAATATAAGCCATTCTTTCCTTTCATGTGATTATTTTAAAACTCGGTTATAATCATGTCATCATATAAATAAAAGAAACCAACAATATTATGACATTCAAAGTGAATCTAATTTAACGATAATTGACATGTATATTCATTCTCTTCCGATTGAAAGCTCTAATCTCCATACTCCATCTTTGTTGTAAAAAAAAAAATTATGCGACTTCCATATTGAATATTCATTAATCGGGACCAAGTTTGTTGTATTTAGATTTTTTTTTTACCAAGTAATGTGACATGAATTTATTGGTGATTTTTTTGTTTGAGAAACTATTGATGTAAATCTTTGCTATGTTAGATAATTATTTGTAGTTTTTGAAAGTTAAACTTGTAAATACTACTTTTACAACAGTAATCTGATTGAATGATTTTCAAAGTAAAATTGTGTTTAGTTCAACTATATATAATAATTGGTTAATTATTAGAAAACTAGTAGGATTTTAATATAACTATGATCCTATACATCTAGTGTTTAGTTAACTTTAAAAAATAGAAGATTTAGTTTTGTGTTGATTCAAATCTGTCGCAACTTTGGTATAATTTTTTTGTTCTATATAATATATTAGAGTAATTTCACTTGAATAGATAATAGAAAAAATATATAACTGCGACCCGAGTTAATTCACTTGAATAAATAATAGAAAAAATATGTAACTGCTACGAGTTAATTCCCGCACCCTAGTATCGTCGTAAAAAACTATTCATGATAGAAAAAAAAAATATTATCACTCTGATTCGAAGGGTGTTGGAGACACTAACTTAAAGTTAGGTAAACTGAGTTTATATTATAACTCAGTCTACGTTTGACTACTATTATAACCCACCGTCAATAAAGTAATTGACTTCAATAATATTTGTTATTCACAACTATTATAACTCACATACTATAATAACCACGGACTATAATAATCCACTCAGCAGCGCGCTAAACAGTTCCTACGAAATTATGGAAAACCATATGGAATGAGATGCATTCCCCATTATCGCCCCCATTTAGGGCATGGCCTATGATTAACTCGATGACGCAGAGATTTTTGTCATCTACATGTTTTTTCAAAATATCTTTTACTTTTTCACTTCCTTCCATGACACTAATTTATAGCATTGTTTTTCAAAGTGAAAACTGACAAGTACCTGAATTTGTCCAGATTTAATTTTGTAAAAGGCTCCAACATCAATGACAGGACACTTTCCATACTTGACTTTCATGCACATTGGCCCTTCAACTGGTCTGTTGATACCATATTTGGTGAGGTCTCCATAAATTAGTTTGCTCATCATCACCAACAATACAATGAATCCACAAACCAATCCCATATGTACCATTCCTCTTGACAAAAAATGAACCTGTTTATTCCACAAATATTCCTTGTGTACACCTCACAACACAACTCCAAACATTTTTTTTATTCTTTTTAGAGAAGCACAAAAAACGTGGAGTATGCTGATTTAAACTTTCGACCTCAAAAGAAAAAGTATATACCAAATACCGTTGAGTTATGCTCACTTTGACAACTCAAAACATGTTTGATGAAGAACTTAGTTGAGAAGTCTTATGACATATTTGAGAGTGATTTTGAAAGGATTAAAATCAGTTTTGTCAGGTTTAAAATCACTCCCAAGTCTCAAACATATTTTTTTTATCATTCAAAATAAATTTTGACGTATGAAAATCACATTTAAAAATGTAAAACCAAATATTAAATTTCTTTTGAAGTATTAAATATATGTTTTTGAGTGATTTTGAACATGACAAAAATGATTTTGATTAACTTGAATCACTCCCAAACATGTATTAAGTGTAAAATTGATAATTTTAAAATATTAAAAGACGAAAATATTTTTAAGTTATTCTCAATCTGGTCCTTAATATTAATGTATTAAGAAGAAAGACTGGTTGCATAAATTAAACAGACCCAAAATAATGACAAATATAGCAAAATTTAAAATATTTTGCAAATATGGGAAAAAATCAGTGACTATCACTGATAGACTGTTATCGCTGATATATGACTATCGCTCATAGATTACTATCAGTGATAGTCACAGGCAAAATTCTATAAAAAAAACTAAGGTGATAGACTACTATCGATTACTATCAACAATAAAAATTGCCATATTTATAATTTCTTTTTAAAAAAAGTGTTATATTTTTAATTATTTTACTCTATTACAATTTCACTAAAAAAAAAATCTCAATTTGGTTATTTTGTAAAACGATCTGTTACATTAAAAAAAAGTTGTTATATTTACCATTAATGTGTGTCATTTTGGTAATTATTTTTTTAATTCATATTATTTTAATTTTTATTGTAAAAGAGAAAACATAAATGACAAATATAAAGTTGTTATATTTACCATTAATGTGTGTCATTTTGGTAATTATATTTTTATTTCATATTATTTTGATTTTTATTGTAAAAAAGAAAACATAAATGACAAATATTAGATTAAAAGAATAAAATAGGGTTTTTAAAAGAAAACATCTTTACCTATGATAGAAAGATCCAAAACACTAGCAGAAAAAATCCTTTACTCATAATAATAAACCCATGTCTATGTGTAAGGTGATTTTTTTTTTTACTTACCAACTTTAGTGATCATTTATGTGTTTCAATTTTAGTAAAAAACATGAGAGTTTGATAATTTTACCATCTCGTTCTCATTTTTTTTAGAATCACTTTTAAAATTGTGTATAAATTTTGGAAAAACAAAATCAAAATAAACAAAATCAAAATAAATTTTTAGGCCCGATTATAAGCATTTAGTTTTTAGTTTTCTGTTTTTGAAATTTAGACTTGTTTTTTCCTTATTTTTTTACTGATTTGGATTCTTACTCAAGTTTTTTAAACAAAAGCTACTTTTTTAAGTTTTAAAAAATGACTTAATTTTTGAAAATATTAGTAGAAATTAAATAACAAAAAAAAAAAAATTATAGATGTAAATAGTATTTATAGAATTAATTTTCAAAAACCAAAAACTAAAAACCAAATGGTTATGCGTTATTTTTTTTTTGTTTCCATTTTCAGTTGTTTTAAAAAACATGAATACAAACATGTTTATCATCTATGACTTATAAGTTATAACAATGTATAGTAAAAAACATTAAACACATTGTTTTTTCATATTTAATTAATTAAAAAATAATTTTCATATAAACTTTTATTTTTTAAATTTAAAAATGGACAGAACGAGAAATAAAAAAACGATGACTAAACAATTCTATGCTCTATAATTCAAAACACACACAAGAACTACGTGTGTTTTTTTCTTTGGTAGTACAACAATGGTGCATAACGAAAGTTCGTGTGGAACCTTTTCTTTCTGGCGTAACTGCCGCCAAAAGTTTCAATCCAAGTGTTTGTTTTGTTTTTATAGCATTTTGAGCAGCTTGGCAAAAGTTTCAATACAAGTGTTTGTTTTGTTTTTATAGCATTTTGAGCAGCTTGGCAAAAGTTTCAATACAAGTGTTTGTTTTGATTTTATAGCATTTTGAGCAGCTTGGCAAAACATCCTTAAATTAAGGGCAAGTTGTTCTCTTTTCCCTGCAAGTGCTTTGCATGAAAGAAAATTTGGAGAACAGATTGATAGTACTTAAGGATAACTTCCAATCCAAGTGTTTGCAGGAACGAAAAATGGAGAGAACAGATAGATTAATTGAGGTTAACTTCCAATCCAAGTGTCCGCGTGAAAGGAAAATGGGAAGAACATATATATATATATAGATTAATTATAATTAAGGTTAACTTTCAACACAAGTATGTGTGAAAGGAAAATGAGAGGAGAAAATATATAGATTAATTAAGGTTAACTTCCAATCCCAAGTGTTTCCGTGAATGGAAAATGGGAAGAACATATATAGATTAATCAAGGTTACCTTCCAATCCAAGTGTTTGCCTGAAAGGATTGGGAGAACATTTAAAGATGGTGGAAATTGGGAGAAGATTTAAAGATTGTCGCCCCGTGCCTGCAACACGAAAGAATATTTTAACAAATAAAAAAGAGTCAGCCACCAATCTTTACGGTGTGATTGGACACCAAAATAAGTGATTGGACACCAAAATAAGATAAAAAAACAACTTTTTTTTAAAAAGAATGTTATATATATATATATATATATATAAAAATGGTATGCGAAAACTTCCGTGGCCAAATTTTATCTTGAATTTAAAAGGTTCTTTAAGATAAGTTTGCTGGTAAACAATATTTTAAAACAATGTCTTATTTTAGCTTCCATTTCTTCAATATTTGAAGTCATGACCCCATAAAATAAGTGAAAATTATCCATCGATTTTCCCATAAAATAAGTGAAAATTATCCATCCATTTTGACTGTGTTAGAAATATTCTCAACACTTAAGAATATTCTTTACTTCAAGAATATGAGAGAATATTACACTTCCTCAAACTCCGTCCTAAAATATAGTTATTCGTAAGAGAGTTTTTTTTTAAAAAACAAAAACATTTTTTTGTTTAAATTAAATTCTTTTTTCTTGGGATCAAAATCTCGGACTCCCAAATGTTTCTAGATTCATAGTAAGATATTTTATAAATTCATTAGAAATATCAGGAAAAAAAAATTAGAAAAAATGATTAGAAAAACTTTTGAAATAACATTTTGGTTATAAAACTTCCACACACAAAAGGTATAATTTTAAAAGACTTTGAAATAATTTTACAATATGATAAAAAGTTTAAAATGATTTGAAAAAACATCATTAAAAGATAGTTTTTAAAAATATAAGATCAATGTATAAACAACCCTAAATACAAAATACAATTTAAACACAATAACAATATTAATCAAAACATAGAAATAAACATGTAAATAATATAAACAACTGCGTTAGAAATTTAATAAAAATATATTGGAATCGATCTCGGACTTCCAAAAAATTGATCCCTCACTTTAAGAATTCTAGAAAATAATTGATCCCTCACTTCAAAAATTCAAGAAAATCGGACTTCTAAATGTTTTTAGATTCTGTTCTCGAATATTACAAAATGCTTAAAAAAAACATGAAAATTGAACAATGTCATACGGATTTTTTTTTTTTTTTTAAAAGAGTCACAAAACTAAAAGAAAATAAAATAAAAAGTTCTAAAAAAAAATATAAACTAAAGGTTAGTAGTAATAATATAAAGAATAAAAATATAAAATAACTTGATGCCACTACCCAACAAAATTTAATAAAAAATAAAAACAAAAAATAGGTAACAAATTTATTTATTTATTTTTTTTTTTTTTACAACATGGGGTGAGGGATCGAATCTAGGATATCATAATCATGAATTCAATACATCATACAATTGAACTATGCGGTAAAACAATAGGTTATAAATAGAATAATGAAATTAAAATTTGTTTTTTTTTTTTTAAACTTGAATAAAGATTAATTTTCTTGGTTTTTACCTACTGATCTCTTATTTGATCACTTTTTCCTTTACAACTCAATGTTTTCACTCTTTCTCTCTAAGACTCTCATCCTTCTCTTCAACATTATTGATGTTTTTTTAGAGGAAGACAACAAAGAACCTCCTCACTTAAGGTAAATTACACATTCTTCTCTCTAAATAAATAAAAAAAAAAAAAAAAATTTACACTTTTTAACTTTGGTAAATGAGACTACAAAAGTAAAATAAGAACGTGGAGAGGTGGAGAAAAGATAAACAGCGGGAGAAACAAGAAGAAAAAGAAGAAAAAAACAGAGAAAATATCATGAAAAGAACATAGATCTAACATAATCTGTTAAAACTCATATAGTAAAAAAAAGTAATGAATGAAAGAAGAAAAAAATCATTCTAAAACCTTCGGTCTACATTTTTCAGGGTGCTCGTGAAGGAAGCAAACTAAGAACACTAAATCCACTTGTTGCTTGAGGTGCCGATCCTTAGGACAAAAGTTCTACTAATTGCAACCTCCAACTAAGCTGGAGTTTTCATGGTGTTTTGGATATTATGAAAAAATGTGTGTGAAGTGTGTGTTTGGAATAAAAATAATGAAGGTTTGTGGATGGTGAAGATGGAAGATCTAAGAATGTATATGAAGTGTGTAAAAATATAGGTGTTGGGGGCCTTTGAACAAAAAAAAAATGGGAAATTTTAAAGCCAAAATCAATTCTACTTTTTTCCATTTTGAAAATTTGAATTCATCTTAAAAAAAAAATGAGCTTACACCAATAAATAAAAATCATTTTTATAAACCAAATACAAATTAAAAAATTTATCACTTCCAATGAGAATTAGGAGACTAATAACAACCAAGTAAAAATCATAAGTATTACTTAACTGACCAAGAGGTCTGTGGTTCGAATCCCCCCACCCCAATGTACTAAAAAAAAAAAAAGAAAAAAAAAAAATTAATTACGCATTTACGTTATTAATCTAACAAATTAAATTAAAAGGGCCGCACTACAAAGATTAATTAAGGTTAACTTCGAATCCAAGTGTTTGGTTGAAGGAAAATTGAGAGAATATATATAAATTAATTAAGGTTAACTTGAAATCATTTGTTTGCGTGAAAGGAAAATTAGGAGAACATATATGGATTAATTAAGGTTAACTTCCAATTCAAGTGTGTTTGCGTGGAAGAAAAATTGGGAGAACATATATAGATTGATTAATGTTAACTTTCAATCCAAATGACTGCGTGAAAGAAAAATGGAGATTAATTAAGGTTAACTTCAAATCAATTATTTGCGTGAATGAAAAAATAGGAGAACATATATAGATTAATTAATTAGGTTAACTTCAAATCAATTATTTGCGTGAAAGGAAAATTAGGAGAACATATATTCTAAGGTTACTTTCAATCCAAAGAATGTTTGAGTGAAAGGAAAATTGGGAGAACATATATAGATTAATTAAGGTTAACTTTCAATATCTCGGGACACTTTCATAACATTTTCCTTTCTTGTTTTTTGTTTGTTACTTTTAATGAAGAAAAATAGAATTGTGATTCGGTAACCATTCTCCTTATTTTGGCACAATAATTGATATGTATTACATCTCTTGAGGTCGGATATACCCGTATTGCCATGCGTGAAAGAAAACTTGGCGTAACTCCGGCCAATATAACTAATAACATTTGAGGCCAAAAGTTTGCTAGATGGGGAATTTGGAGTTTTTTTTTTTCTTTCTTTTTAACTTCTTACCTCAAACAAACGAGTGCATATCAATCATGGTTGAACTATATACTTATTTTGGCCGAGTGTTAGGAACAACGCAACTCTACATGTCTCTACATTGGTATGATCGATATTGTCACTTTGGAGAATAGTTAGTTTGAATGACTGGAAAAATAGAAAAAATTGGTTGAATGAAATCTATGGTAAAATTGTAGAAATCGTGAAGAAAAAAATATGGATTAATCTTATGGAAAGAAAAACATATAATTATTATATTTTTGTAATTTAGGAACCAGAAAAACATATAATTATTATATTTTTGTAATTTAAGAAATAAGGTGGAGAGAATAAAAATAATTATTATGGAAAGAAATATTGGAAAGCAAATATGAACAAGATGTAAAAAAAAGAAAATTACCAAATATTTGAACATTTGTGAAAATATGCACGGAAACGTTTAGGTTCATTCGAGACATAATTTGTTATCTTGAAAATGTGTCATAAGCCCAAGTAATTATGATTGGTGGATTAATTTTTTCTATGATATTTCAAAAATGTCGAACATATTCAAAATTATAATATTTAACATTTTTAAAGGTATGTTGTTTTATTTTTTAAGTGTACGAATCGTTCCAAGTAATATAGTAGTATAAGTATTAATTATCGTTCTCCACACATGAAATCAATGTTAACTAATTAATTATCAAAATTTAAAGACTCGATTTTACGTGAGCAACAATTAATACGTGAAGGATGCAATATAAAATTACTTTGAATTAAAGTATTTAAAACACTAAAACTAACTAGAAAAACAAAGTGAATTCGGTTGATTGAAATTCTAGAGGAATAACTTCACTATTATCTCCTCATATTCTTCATTCATTAAAAGTTGAATTGTTTTTGTTCAAAAAAAAAAAAAGTTGAATTGTTCCGTTTCTAGATTGCTGACAAGTTCTACTCTATAAATTTGTACTCGCTCGAGCAATAACAATATTATTTGGAAAGCATATTGACTATATCTCCATGACAATTTAGACAATCCAAATATGAAGAACGTAAGACTACACACTGCCAGAAAATCTACTAGAATATCTCTAGGTCGACCCTCAAAACATTGAATATGACGTCATGTATGAATCAGGAAAAATAATTCAAGATCATCAATGATAATTGTTTCTCAACCTCAAATCATTGATATAAAAATCAAGTGAAGAATGATCAAATTCTAACATGTCATGCAGCTCAGAAAAGTTCTCCCAACCAATATGAAATTAAAATACCAAATTGTTTTAAAAGACTTGAAAATACCAACTAATTCAGAAGAATAGAATTCGAAAAACAATTACATCAAGATTCTAGATAATAAATTTAGTTCAAAACGAAAATATGAAACAATAATCTCAACATTCAACATCAAACTCATAACAAGTAAGAAAAAAAATGAAAAAGTGAAGAAGAGAAAATCCTGGCGATTCCATGAGTCTTCGAGCTTCGCACCTGCTCTGTTCGACACATTGGGATCCCGAAATGATGTCTCCAGTCAATTCTCTCTGTTTTTCGAAACCTCCCTCCAGATTTCCCAAATGATAAAAAAAAACGACGCTCTTATAAGTTAGGGTTTTTTCGTCACAACGCCTACGTGCCACCAATTCTACCTCCGCTTCACGTCGTAGCGTCTAGGTGCTAGGCTTAAAATGAAAACAACATAGCTCAATAGTATGAAATTTAGAGTCTATTAGCATGAAATTTTGAGTTGTTGACCTTTGTTTTTGCTTGTCTCTTGATTCTTTGCTCGAGGACGAACACAAACGCTAAGTTAGGAGTAGTTTGATAAGTGAACTTTAGGCTTAGTAATGTATGAGGTATTTGAGTATTTGTTTTGTTGGTTTACTTTGACATTTGATTGACTTAATTTAATAGTTCCTCGTAAAAACAAAATTGAAGAAAATGAAGAGAAAATTCCCGATTTTCGTCCTCGAGCAACGAATCAAAGGACAGGAGAATAAAGGTCCAACAACTTAAAATTTCATGCTAATAGACTCAAAGTTTCATAATGATAATTTTTTGTTTTGTTTTTTCTTTTCTTCTTTCAAATTACAAATGGAAAAAAAATATAAGTTCAAGGATGGACAACAATTTCTAATTAACTATTGAGTTGTGTTGTCTTCATTTTAAGACCTAGATGTGTGTGCAGTGTGCACAATTCTTCACATTATACCATTCTTCAATTCACGAAAAAAATTATAAGTAAATCAAACAACACAACTCAAATAGCTCATACTTTATTAAGCTTAAAATCACATACCAAAATATAAACAGTCCAAAGTATGAACATTTTTTAAATACCAAATTATCGTCATAGGTTTACCCACATTTAGTACAATAATATAATATTAAAAAATTGTTGGTCATTTATGGTTAAAAATAATTTTTTAATGACATGTGAAATGATTGCTATTAATATTTTAAATTTGATTACCATTAATTTTATTTTTTTTCAAAGATATTTAATTAAAATATAATTAATCTTATTTTAATATAGCTTTAATGAATATTATAATTATAGAAAAAATTAAGTTTGAAAAATAAATTTCATATATGATTGTCGAGTATATTTCAAATCAATCAAGCATTCTTCCTTTTTTTAATTTTAATTTTATTTGATTTCTATTGACATTTTTTATAAATTCAGCTCTACTTGGGCCCATTTGTACTGTTCATCCTAAGCCCATATCTTGATTTTGGAAAAGCCCAATAAGCCCATTAAAACTTTTCTAGATATGGAGTGTTGCATTTCAAGTCTACCCAACAAAAATTAGGGATTTATATGCACAGTCTTGTTAGGATTAAAAAAAAAAAAGTGTTATTGAGAAACAAAATTAGCCAACAAGAGCATAGACATGATGTATCGCCTAGTGACAATGAGGTGTCCTACGTTCTCAATCCTTCACCCTCAACATGTTGTAAAAAAAAAAAAAAAAAAAGTAGAAACAAAATAAAAAATGGCGTTAACCAAATTTAGAACCAATATGAACAAAACAACTTAAACTACCTAGTTCTAATTAAACTAAACAAATCAAATTTAATTCAAGTCGACCCAATATTTTTTACAATAAATGGAGCGGTGTGGATTTGAACTTCTGACCTCGAATATATATCCATTATCTATTTAAGCAATTCATGTACACATTTAATTCTAGTGGACAATATTATGTTGAACTAAACTAGTTTTATTTATTAATTTAAGTGGCATTTCTATTTTTTTTTTAATTAAATGATTTAATGAATTGAACCAATATAATGAGTTTCCATTTTTTTTTTCTCAATAATCTTTTCACTAAAATCCTAAAGTTACTGTATCATACATCATAGAATCATCAATCGATGTCAACATAAACTTTGTTCAACTGACATAAAACATGTATCATCCATCAAGTCAGAAATTCTAATCTCTCACCTCATGTGGTGCAAAAAAAACACACATCATAAAATTACATCTACAAATATAATCATTATACGTAAATCAGTCTTCTTTCATAAATTATAGTTTATATCTTACATTCGTTAAGAAAGTTTATAGTAGTTTTTTATATATATATATATTTTGAAAAAAAAGATTAATTTATATTCCTAAACTTTGTAGGTTGAATGATGAATTAAAATCTTAAATTTTTATAAGTGAATCAATTTAGGCGCTTCATTAAGTTTCCATTTTAAAATCGCTAATACTCAACTCTCATCCGTGTGTAAGAGGACTTTAATAATTGCAGAGGCTAACCTAATATTAGAGGAAAATGTTGAAATCAAGTGAATATAATAGCAATTTTCGTTAATATAACTGGATTTTTATCATCTCTTCTTCCTCCAAATTTTTTTCTATTTATGTGGGAATAATTATATGAGAATTTTTCTTACTGTTTTGTAGAATTTTCGAGGAAGAATTTGATTTTATATCGAATCCAGTAACAATAGTAATGAAAAATCACTAATAAAAGATTTAAATTATTTCACTTTAGCGTATTAATTATTACAATTATTAGTTTAGGAGACCCGAGTTCGACTCCTGGGTTCGACTCTCGACAGACACATCATACTATATGTGTTATTTGTCAAACTGAGCATAACTCAATTGACATAAAGTTGTACTCTTGACTAAGAGGTTAGAGTTCAATCTCCAACTCTGCATTAATTAAATACATTTGTAAAAAAAATTATCAGTTTAGGTTTTAATTTATTTTTTCTCATTTTCTTTTTAGTACAAAGAGATATTTAAAGGGAGATTTTTCTTTGTTTTTTTAGTTCAACATAAATGGAATTGCAATGATTTAAACTCTAACTTCTTGATCGAAAATACATGTTTTATGTCAGTTGAACTATGCTTAATTTATCGAGAATCTAATTAGTGTAACAACAAATATTTAAATGGGAAGAACAAAAGTGAGAGCTAACATATGAGAGAGAGATAGAGATTTAAATGAGAGTGTTTGAAGAGAGAGAGAGATTATTAAATTAAATGTGAAGGAGACAATAGAGGTCAGCGACTTTGTTGAAGGACAATGTCAACACACCTCTAATGGGACACTCCCCATAACCAAGGGACGATGTGAAAGCTCACTCATCCCCACACCCCTCCCTACCTTTACCTATACATCAAAAACCCATTTTTCTTTTCAATTCAACACATATGCTCTCACATTATTACTCAAATGGAATATAATTAATTCATTACCACCGTCCAGACTTTAGAAGTTCGAATCTCTCCGTACATATGTTGTTAAACTAAAAAAAAAAAATAATGTTACACGTTACGTTATAAAATAAAATTTTATCTTTTATCATCACCATTCAATCCTCTCTTCTCTTTCACCAATCCGAAGATAGGTTAGTGAATAACAATATCTCTATTAGCACATCTTAAAGGATTTTTTTTGTTATCCCACAAAAACAAGAACAATAACTAGAAAAAGCCTTATACCGGGAGGGAGAGAGATGACACATTTTTTTTGAGTTGAACAACATGTACTGGTGGTGAGAAAATTCGAATCTCTGACTCCTTGTTCGAGATGATGTCTTTTATTTTTTTTTAGTAGAAGAACATATCTCTTAACTATTAAGATATGTTTCACGTTTGTGAGATAATACAATATATATATATATATATATATATTATTGTAAAGTATTGATAAAGTATTAAATTTTTTTACAACTCATCAACTTAAGCTTTTAAATTTAATGATTATTTAACATAAACTGATGGGATAATTGAAAATTAGCACAAAAGTATAAATAATTATCAATATTAAATGGAGAGAAATGAATATTAATAACAAATTCGATATATATAAGACCTCCCAATCTTATATCATACTATACAACCACTAAATTCATTTTTTTTTTTAATATAAGAAGGGAGAGAGTGTTAAATTATTGGACAAATTACCCTAATAGGTACCTCAGGTTTGAGTTTGGTAGCACTTGAGTCCCTAAGGTTTCAAATCCAACAATTATATCGAAGTTTGAATTTGGTTCGTTTTTTGTCCCTCCGTCAAAATTTCTGTTAAGTTCTAACATAATGCTGACGTGACACTTATTTTTTAATTATTTTTTTTTAAATTATTAAAATTATTTTAAAAAAAAGATTTTTTTTTTGTTTTTTTTTCTCATTTTTTCGAAGAAAAGAGAGAAAAAAAAAATTCTTTTTTTAAAATATTTTTAATTAAAAATAGGTGTCACGTCAGCATTCTGCTAGGACTTAACATAAATTTTGAGGGAGGGACAAAAAAGAACTAAATTCAAACCTCTGGGTATAATTGTTGGATTCGAAACCTTAGGGACCCAAATGCTACCAAACTCAAACCCGATGGACCATTAGGGTAATTTGCCCAAAAATATTTCTATCATACTATATAACATTACTTGTGGGTTTGAAAATTTGCACAAAGATCCAATAAATAATTATGAATACTAAATGGAAAAAAAATTAACATTAGAAACTTGAATATATAGCCAACATAAACATAGTACTGAAATAATATATGAACTATTCACCAACAAGTTAGAAGTTAAGATTTTATAATTGGGAAAAAAAAAATCCTCTAATATATATATATATATGATAACATGTCATAAAACTCCAAACTCAAAAGTTTAAACTATTATATTAAGATAATTTAAATATTTTAAAAATATTTTTGATAAGAGAAAAAGCTAGTTTGTGGGTTATAGGGTGGGGTGCCCCAGCGAAAGGCACCCTCTCTCTCTCATTGGAATGCAAAAGTTGAAATATTTTGTTGTTCAATCATAAAGCAATCGATTACAAAATGATTTCTTCATCTTTCACATCACTCCCTTCCCATCTTCGGCCAAAAAAACTCTGTTCCCATCTGCTCCATTTGCATTTATTATTCTCTCTTTTCGAATAATGGGCCTTCCCTTCTCTCTCTCTCTCTCTCTTGTCAACTTCAAACCAAGCCTACAACTTTGTTCCATGTGTCAATGTTTACTCTCATCACTTTCTTCCTCATCCTTAACCTAAATCACATTTCCCTAATGGAAACTTTCAAACGTTGTATTTTAGTCAAGAGTTTTGGAACAAGTTTAATCTTTTTTTAATGAGTAACTAATTACAAAGATCAACAATAAAGTTTTTTTTATTATATAGTTTTGAAAATAAATATTGGGTTGTTTATTAGGACATGTTTGAGAGTGATTTTGAAATGGTTAAAATCGTTTTTGTCATGTTAATCATTCAAAGTTAATTTAATGTTTGATTTTACATTTCTAAACACGATTCCATACAATACAAATTGATTTTGAATGATTAAAAGTATGTTTCAGAGTAATTTTGAACATGAGAAAATTGATTTTTGTTACTGGTTACCTCAGTATGAGGTCAGCCGCTGACGCCACGACCCGCTTCTCTAGGAAGTCGAGACCACGACACTAGCACCATATATCTCATTAACTTGGGTCCGACCCCAAGGACTCAACGGATCCGAGCCTGCCCGACCATCCGAGGACTCGTTGTTGCCATACTACCTCTTGATCAGCGTGAAGTATGACTGACAAGACATTTCTAACTCACCTGACCAGACGACGGTACAACAACGCCCCTAACTCTCTCGAGAAGTGGGGGACAACGACCGTCATCATGAGAAATGGCACGGACAGGCCTCGACCGTCCTGATCTCCTCACACCGCTTATAAATACCCCTCCCATTCAGGGACGGGGGAGGTATGTAACACCGCGTAACCCTACGCGACACTTACACACCATATCTCCTACTTATGCTCAGTATACCATCTGTCTTAAGTATCGGAGTCCCTGTTGGGCCAGCCCCACACCGGTGCAAGTTCCTCTTCTTTCTTTGTGCAGGTTGGTCCCCAATCCCAGAGACGGCGAAAGCGTCGGAACGCAACGGAAGAAGGGATGGTCCAAAATCTTGCACCAACAATTTTAACCATTTTAAAATCACTCACAAACATGCACTTAGTCGTATGTAGTGAGAAAACTATTGAGAACATTTATAAGAAAGCATGCCAGTTTAGTATAATACAAAACTATTATAAGCGAGAAAAGTCTTGACTTAATGGACCAGGCCCAAATATTGATAATGATGTTGTCCATGAATCTATACATATATTGAGAATTAAAAGGGTCAAGGTTGAAATTCTTGAATAAGTACGTAAAAGTTGATTAACTATGACAAAAATGAATTTGAGAGGTTGATTGTTTAGGCATATCCGACTATTCTTAAAAGTCTCAGGATTAATATTTTAAAAAGAAAAAAGAAAAAAAAAAAAGTATACATGATATATCACGTATGATTTTTACAAATAATAAACACAAATCATTAACAAATTACACAAATTGAGACTTCTCAATCTCACTTCATAAATAAAACAAAATAAAAACAAAGTAGTTATTAGAATTGGTCCTAGATGATTTGTCTTTTGATGGAATGGTCCAAACTGATTAAAAATGGACAAAAATTTATGAGAATTATTTTAATTTTCTTGTCAGTTTAATTCTTTCAATCGAATTGAATATCAACAATCGTGGAGTAATGGGCAAACATATGCGTATTGTCCATTTAATTCGCATAAAGAAATTAATTCATGCAGAATTTTCTTTTTTCTTTTTTTTCTTTTAATTTAATTGACCTTATAAGTAAGTATTAATTTGTGTCGGTTTGTGCAATTCTGTACACCAAACCCCACACTGCATGCTTCTAATTACATCTCTCTACAAAATCCGACAGTAAAAGATGTCTTGAAAATACACGGATCTTCCAAAGTTAAATTAAGACCAAATCTTTATGATTCGACTCGAGATATATATATACATATATAGTGTGATTTCAATGCAATTATAATTAAGATTGACGTGTAATATGAATATTTATTGTTGAAATACCTGTTAGGACCCCCTACGACTGATTTGAGTTTTACTTATTTGTTTTGAGTTTTGACCTATTTTGTATTAGGTAGGGTGTCCATATATAAACTTTTTAGGAGTGGTTTGGTTAACGTCTTTGAGGGCGGGCATCAGCATGAGAATTGACATCTGATGGCCATGACCACGTTTGGTTTGCAATTTTCGAATTTATATTCGGACATACCTGAAGCCCGGGCATCACAAGGAAGCTTTCTGATGACATTTCAATTTGATGACTTTCTCCGAAAGTCACATGTATGTCATTTATTTTTTTTATTTTTTTTTATTTATTTATTTTTTTTTTATTTTTTTTTTTTTTTTGTAACGTTTCTTCTTTATTTTTCTTTCTTCTTTCTTTTATTATTCTTCAATTCTCAATATAAAATTCGTACAATTTTATTAAACTATATAACATTCATTATTATTTCTTCAATTTTATTATTCTACTAAATAATTAGAATTACAAATTTATATAAAATTTATTAAATACATTTTTTTTTGAGGAAAATTATTAAGATCGACGACCTGAAATTATATAGTTATTAATGAATGAAGATTAAATTAAAATATAATTGCTTACAATTATTTTTAATAATTTGACTTAATAAAATGAATTAACTAGCAACAATTAATTATTTATAATTTATTCTCATAAAAATGTGATGACATTCCATACAGCACCAAACAAGACATTATTGATTTCCAATAATCATGTTACCAGACATCTTATCCCAGACATTTTCTATTCCAGGACATCTGCAAATCCTCAAACCAAACGACCGTTTAATGATTTTCAGCCGCTCATAGTCTGTTATTTTGTAATTTTCTTCTATTCGTAATAATATTGTTCTTTCCCTTCTATCCGTGGACGTAGCTAACACGGCATTAGTAAACCACGTAAATCTGTGTCGATCTTTCTTCTGCGCTTATTTTGTTTTTTGCTATTCGATTTATCGTAACATTTATGTTTAAAATTTTGTGGGGGTTTAGGGTTTAGGGTTGGGGTTGATTATTTTTGTTGATTAGATATAAGTTTATTCATAGTTATCGAGCTAGACTACTAGAATAGGTCTAAGTTATATATACATTTACCTTTTGCACTGACATTTTTTTATCTGTTGGGAGACCTACACCCTATAAAACTATTTGCTTTGAGACTGTCCTTTGGGATTGTACAATTTTGAATTCTAGTTGATTTTAGAGTGATATTTCATTGATGGTTGGAATCCTCTTTTAAATATGTGAAAAATGATCATATTTAAGTAGAGGTATTAATGTTACAATATGTATATTATTTATGTCCTACCAGTACTCCATTTATGATTAGGAATAGGAGCAACGTACATGTATCTTTTTACCTATCTCATTATTTAGACCATATTCATTTCTTTAGGTTTTTTATTGAATCCATAAATTGATTTTCAAATGGTGAATCTTCACCTATATGTTTCTTTTTACAAGGCTTTTCCACAAATGTTTGTATATTCTTGTATTTTTCTTCCTTTATTTTGTCATCTCTATTTCTCGTTTTATTTTTTGCAATTCAATTAATTGATTAAGGTAAACTAATAATTAGTGTTGACAACTTGAAAAATGTTCACAAAATTTAAATTCTCTTTGCTAGGAGCCATAAAATGATTAATAATACAAAGAAGAAATAACTATTCGTGGTTACAAAATGTTGAACTGCACTTATTGATAAAAAGATTCACCATAAATTTTCTATTTTTAATAATATGATATTGTCCACTTTGAATTTAAGTACTTATTACTTCACTTTAAAAAAAAATTCACGTTGATAAATTGATAAAATTGTTGTCTTTTACTTATATATCTAAAATGTTCCTCACTTCTAATTAACCTGAGTATATATATATATATAACATAATAATTGTTGTGTTTGCATTGCAAACAAAAACAACAATCTCTCCTCCTTAAAAATATCCGTGGATAGGTCGATATATCCGTAAATCGAAAGGTTGGATATAGATATTAAGGATAAATTGATATCTCCAATATCTTTTATAAATACCCGTAAAACATAAAAAATATCATTTATTAATCTTAATATGAATATAGATACTAATAACAAGATCTATAACTTAATTTGAAAGTAAAATGAACTTAATTATTAATTTAAATATTTTTTTTAAATATTGATTTACAGATTTTTTTGTGGATATCGATATTTCACCGATATATCCATGGATATATCCGTAAAATTGAACTACCGATATGGATATCGATATCGATATTTTCGTCATTGGTTTAAGGTGGCATGTAAGAAACTAAAGATATCAATGGAAGTTCATGGAGATTTCATCGAGATCCTAAATGTTTATCAATAATCCAAGTATACTTAAGTGAATAAGTTACTGATTACCATCTCAAAAGTCGATAGTTCGATGTTCACCTAAAGACTACAAATTTTATATCAAACATATCAATTTTATTTTCCTTTGCAAAAAAAAATAGCCTATGATTAATATATCAATAACCACGCAAACTAGTATTAGTAATCTTTCTAAAAATATCATTTTTTTTTCTTTCTTTCTTCTATTTTTTTTTGGTAAACTATATTTTATAAATTTAGTTAGGATTTAAAAAACCCTTTTTAAAAAAAATACAAAATAAAGAAATCCATACTAAGAATCATATTTGTTTTTTATAAAAGGAAAAAAAATAACATAGTTATGAAATAGTCACTTAATTATTTCATGAACAACATTTGGGTACATCCTGGACTGCATACATTTTCTTTGAACTCACTCAAACAGAGCAGAAAAAACTCAAAAATATTAAAAAAAAAAATTGATACATGACAAACTGTGGTTAGACAAATAACTCGGTGACCGACAAAAAGATGGGTGCTGCTCAGGAAGCACCGGGTTTTTTTTTTATTTATTTTATAGACCTTAAATAGAGTTAAAATATTGTTAATGTTAAATGCATATATATCTTCCATTGAAATGAAAATGTTTTTTACTTGTGTGAGAGAGAAACAGCCACCGTCCAAAGGGAACTTCTTTTCAATTGCTATCAGAAAGGATATGTGATGTGATCAAAAGTTTACCTTGCACGAACTATTAATAGTAAAGATTGCATTTTTTCCTTATTTTTCTATTTCTTTTTCTTTTTCAGATTTTACATAATTTATATAAAGAAGGGCTTTTCTGCAAAATGAAATAATGAATAAAGAATATAATCATGGAACAACCATTTATAAAATAAATAAAATGTTAAAAATTATTTTTCACCTCTCAACTTTCATAAAATTAACAATTTAATCATTGAATTTTAGTACGTAACCTTTTAGGAAAAATTTCATCAAATCAACTGTCTGTTTTTATTATATAACAACTCAATCTTGTAGTTTATACACATTTTGTCAATAATTAATTTATCGATCCACCTAGATAAGAAATCTCATTAAATCTTAATAATATTTTTTACGATATAGATAAAAGTACAAAGACTAAATTTTTACAAAATTGAAAGTACATGGACTAAATCTTTAGTTTCAAGAACTAAATTGTTACTTCCTAGGAACCTAAAGTATTTTTAACCAAACAAAAAAAAACAAAGAAATTAAAACTCAATGTTGCCTTGTAGGGAAAGATCCATGACCAAACAAGAACAAAATGAACTTAATCCATTAGCTTAATGTTGCCCTATAGCATAGAAGATCCACAGCCCAACGAGGAAAAAAAAGTTGAAGGAGAATATATAAGAGATATGGATAGAATAAACATAGTATACAAGAAGACGTCTATTCCATACTGAGATTAGTCGAGGTGTGCGTAAACTGATTCGAACACTCAGATATCAAAAAAGAAAGAAAAAAAAAATATTATATCTATCTGAAGATTAATATAATGTGTTAGATGATTTAATATTAGCTAAAGTAAACATAACTCGACCAGAATTGTCATGTACTATCTTTGATGAGGTGGGAGGTTCAATTTTTATCCCCTAAAAATATCTTAAGATTAATTAAAAAATGATTACTAAGGAAAGATGATTGAGGCAGTAAAAGGAAAAGCCTAAAGTATGAAGTTTAAGGTGGGGTCAATAATTGAGGTCACACGTTCATAACTGATAACACCATAATAGAAAGAGATCAGAAAGAATATGAAAATCACTTTTTGTAAAGAGGAGTCATCTTTGGTTATAAAGTGTACATTTTCTAAGATGTATCATTTTTTATTATTATTATTATTATTATTATTTTTTAAATAAAACATTAATGGATGAGGGAACATCACAACAGACCAAACAGAACCAGAGAACCAGAACAAGGACCTTCCCATTATGCTTTTCTTTGATTTTGGAATCAACAAAGATGATTCCTTCATTTCCCTCTTCTCTAGGGAGAGATTAAATAAATAAAAAATAATAATAATAACTTTACACTTGGTTAAATGTTGCAATTTCTACCTCAATTCATTTTCGCTAATTCAGTCAATATATATATATTTTTTTTTTTTTTGTTGAAACTCACCAAATTTAACGAAAAAGTTAGTTCTAATGTCGTTTTTCTTTGAAATATTTTTAATTTTGTACCATACATATGTTTAATAGTTTATTAAGCATAGGAGAATACTTTTCTTTTTGACGAATTTTTAAACAAAAGAAAATGTAATAATGTTTCAAGTTTAATGTAAAGATTGCAATATTTATTTAAGTTTGGGGTGCAATTTGATGAAATTGAAACTTTAAGATAAAAATTGATATAACATAACAAGTTTAGAAGTTTAGAGATAAAAATTGACTGTTTTTTTTAATATTGTAATTTTTTAAACTTTTTATAAAACTATTGTAGTTTTGAAAGTATTTTTAAAAATAATGTTGTTTTTCGTCTTTTGAAAAGACTATCTTGCTTCATGGATGGAAATTGTCTTTTCAAAAGACTATCTCCTTCTGCATCTATGAAAAAGTTCTTTTGGATTAAAAAATGATATCTTTTTTATCTAAATATTCAAAAATTTCGAAAATTGTATGGTTGGAAAGCTAACAGAGTTTCAATATTTTTGGAGTTGTGTATAAAAGATAAAAATCATCTGCGAATTTCAAGACTGAAGATTATTAAAAAAAATGATATCTTTTTACCCAGATATTAATTTTCTTTTGCAAAATGTACGGTTGGAAAACTAACACAAAGAGCTTCAATTGGATACCTGATTTCACTATTTTTAAAATTATGTATCAAAAGATAAAGATCGGTCGAGGTACCGTTTTGAAATTTTTAGCCATATTTTCCGTCATAAAAATTGATATTCACCTAAAAAAAGGAAAAAAAGAAAAAGGAAATAGAGATATGAAGTTTTGTAGTTCTAGGGTTTTCCATTGTAACATTAACATATATCAAACAAGTGGGACCAAATTCAAAAGGTAATATCTATATATATATAAATATTGAGGCAGACAGCTGTTAGAGAGGTTGAATGGAGCTGGTTTGAGCCCACAAGTGAGAGAGAGAGTGAAATGGTGGGGGCATAATCTAAGGAGACTTTCATTCTCCAATATATTCTTTGAGAAGTATTACTCAGAGGAATATGTATAAAATATTGTCATTACTTTATATACTTTTATCATATGAGAGTGTGAGGGCATCTCTCCATCAACCCATATGCATATTCTATACCCATCTTAATTATTAGAGGCTAATCTGTCTTTTCATGTTTTTGGAACTATATAATATATATTCCGAGTTTGTTTTGTGATAACCTAAGATTCTTATGTGATCGACATCTCGATTACCATTTTGTTTTGTGAGAATTGAGAATGTAGGATACTTCGACATTCCATATAAGGGACATCTAACCAATTTTGAATGTTTAGTTTCTAAGATTCTCACACCGAAGACATCTTCAAATGATTTTTTTGTCTTTGATCTGATAACCCTCTTTCAACTAACCTAACTTCTTCCGCTCCTCAAAGTTAATAAAGTAATCATTTTTTTTATTTTACATTTTTTATTTTTATTTAAAACAATAATGTTATTTATGTATTAATTGTAATTAATTTGTTCTACAAAATAACAGTATAAACTAAATTGAAATATAAATATAATATTAAATTAATAACGATCAAAATGCATGTGATATAAATTAAAATGATATTAAATCACATTAGTAAGACCATTATTGACATAACACATAGTCTCAAGACATTTTCATATATAATTCCTGCAAAACAAACGTATATAGTTATCTGAATATTTCCAGACAATCGTATAAATTATTCATTCAAAACAAACATGATTATCTAAAATGTCGGACATCTATCTTTTCGGGTATCTATAATTTCAGACATCTGAAGATTTTGGCTTTCTAGATTCCTAAAAAATAAATTGTCCCTAAATGTATATTTATACTATTTGAAAAATAATTACTCTCATTTTCTAATTATACAAGTTTAATCTCTGAACTTTCATGTATCTCAAGTTTGTATTCGAAAAGTTTCTAAACTTTACAAATGTTTAATAAATTTCTAAATTTTTTAATTATGTGTCTAATAGGTTCCTAGCCTCTTCAAAATTTATAAAAAAAATTGTAATACTTAACATGTGGAAGTGAGAGATGGAATGTAAGATTTTTGGGTCACTAGTCTATAGATAGTTATGTCCTTGTTGAATCATGATTTAGTTGTCATGATTATCAAATATTTCTTAAAAAAGAAAAAAAAAAAAAAAAATCGAAAGTGAGGCGCGCCATAGTGTCCCATTAGATGGTGAGTGCAAATCAATCAATGTGAAAACTTGATATATATATATATATATATATATATATATATATATGCTTTTTGACTTTACAAAGTTCTTTATACAAAATCCCTTTTAAAAACCACTTTTTGCTTTATCTTTCTTTTACTTTTTACTTCTTTTAAAATTGTATGACAATTGATCAACATGTCAGAGGAGGCCAAAGTGTACCATGTTTGAGGTAATTAGTGGAAATAAGAGAACCCGTTTATTTTATTTATTTATTATTATTTTTATTTTCATGTATTTACATGGGATTTACTCATAATAGGAGAGTTAAAAAGAAGTATGAATCCTTACCCACTAAAAAACTACTTTTAGAGCCTATTTCGATGACTTTCTAAGTGTTTTTGTAAGTTAAAAAAAATAGAAAATCAATTTCTTAAAAAGTCATTCTAAAGGAGCACTTAATATTAAAAAGTTAAAAAACTTACTTTTTCATCTCTAATTTAAAAAAAATAAAAATTAAAAAAATAATAATTTAGTCTTTCAACTTTAATTTGTTACTAAGTCCTTATAATTTTAATTTTGTAACAATTTAGTCTCTATACTTTTAAATTTGTAACAATTAATTAGTTTCTATTGTAAAAAATATTGTTCAAATCTAATGAAATTTTCCACATATGTAGATCATGAATAAACTGATCATTTGTGTTTATAAACTATGAAGATTATAAGTCGTTACATAATAAAAATCGACACTTCCTTTAGATGGAATTTCTTCGGTCAAATCTAGTCTATGCGCATAATAAAAAATTCTTATGGTATAAAGTTCAAGGAGTAAATGGCTACTTCTAAATGTCTTTTTAACCTTAAATATATACAAAATGTTGGTACCAATTAAAAGTGTTTTTGAAAGTTATAAAAGTATTTCAAAGTGATTTCAAAATCTCGATGAAATCATTACTTTTATGCATTTTAGATGAGTACAAAATAGACAAATAAGAAAATGTGAGTCAAACAACTTGTACTATATTTTCATGTTAAAATTTATGTTTGCTAAGTTGGCCGTGAGCAACGAGAGCTTCAATTTGAAAGGTTATCTTGAACTAATTGTGGAGTTAGCCAAATTAGGTTGGTGTGAAGAAATTGCATGAGAGAAGGAGCTAGCTTGTGGCATAGCTTATAAGAAAGAGAGCAAGAATCCAAATTGCATTGTTGTTACATTCTTCAACATTGGGATTCGATGAGGTATCAAATCGTACTAGACACTCATTTTTTAGAATTTAATGTGTTCTTCTCTGTTTCATATGAAACGTTCAAATTGTAATGTTCTCAACTATTTAAGTTGTTGCGAGCTACCTCAGCATGAGGTCACGGACCTGGCATCACGCTGCCCTTCTCGAGGATCTAGGGTCCGATCAGGAGACCTGCAGGATCTTCCTCCGATTATTAGTCCGGAAATCTCTGATCACACTACGAACGACCCTCCAGAAATCAAGGTGAGGAATGTCCGTTGACAATCCTACCTTGGGTCGTTATGGGCGGCGGTATGACGATCCCTTCGAATCCACCTAGAATCGAGGATCGTCCCATCTCCATGATAAGGAGATGTACGGACTGGCGCCGACCCGTCCCATCCTTCCTCTCCTATAAATAAAAAATTCACCCGTCATTGAAAGATATGCAATTCTTAGTACTCACACTCCACTTAAGTTTAGAACTCTCTCTACTGACTTAAGCATCGGAGTACAGTGGGTCCAGCTCCACATCCGTACAAGTTTTCTCACTCTTTGCAGGTCAACCTCAAATTACATAATTTGCTTGACCATTTGAAGCTCATTTTCGAGGACTTCAAATTCTTGCATCAACCTAAGTAATATATGATGTTTTTATGAATGTTTTTCATTTACCAAATATTGAAGAGCCAAAAACTTTCTTATTTACAATGAGATCATTACGTAGAATTTGTTCATGTACACTTGGAAATAAGCCAATTAATTTTCTCATTGTTTGTAAAAAAGAGAGGTTACATAAGATATGTGGTTAATTGTTGGAGAAAAAAAAAACACTTTGTAAGCTTTAATTTTGAATACATTCGAATGACCACAATGGTAGTAAATAAAAAAATTTCATATTTTTTTCTTTTTTTCTGACAACATGTTGGGGTGGGGCATTGATCCTATGATCTCATGATCACTAGACGATACATCATGTCGTTGAGCTGTGTTCTTGTTGGCTGTTAGATGACTTTCATTACTTATAAACTTCCATAGTATGTTATATATCAAATGAGCACTTTCATTAAACACAAAATTTTTATCAAATGAGTCAATAAGAGCATAGTTCAACTGACATGATGGTATGAACTAGTGATCAATTTTTTTATTTTTAGTTTTTGATTTTTAGTTTTTTAAAAATAAAAATCATACTTGTTTGGTAACAATTTTTTGTTTTTTAATTTTTTAAAAATAAAAATCAAACTGTATGGTAACTATTTTTTATTTTTTATTTTTCTATAAAAAAAATTAAACATTTTTTCATTCCCGGAGCTCATACATTGAATTTTACTGCTCTATACTCATGTTATAATCAAGTTACAAAAGTGTCTATAAACTCAATCTCAAA
This sequence comes from Herpetospermum pedunculosum, assembly GCA_028017165.1. Lineage (NCBI taxonomy): Eukaryota > Viridiplantae > Streptophyta > Magnoliopsida > Cucurbitales > Cucurbitaceae > Herpetospermum > Herpetospermum pedunculosum. Next base: position 13,194,247 of record CM051523.1, read on the forward strand.
ACATACTTAAATGCAACCAAAAAATTCAAGTTCTCGTAAGAAAAAAAATATTCAAATCTAGCAAAATTACAATATCCAGTACGAAATACTCAATATGATTGACACCTAGTACAATTCCGTTTTTTTTTTATTATAATTTGTCAGTTCAAACATAGTTTAGTGGATAAAATATATAATATCTTTTTAAAGTTGAAAGTTGTTCCCAACCATTTTAACTTGAAAGAAAAAAAAAGTGGATTGTTTTTTGTTGTTTTTAGAAAGGCTTGTAATTAATAAAAATCCAAAGGAAAGGAAAAATGTGCATGAAAAAAACAGAAATAAAATGTGATACTTCACAATCAATCAGCTGCATATATATATATATATATATAATTTAGGACACTGGAAATGGGCCCCTCCCCCTATTACCCTCTTGAAGAAGGAATACCTCTACACAAATGCAATGGACTAAACCCTTCTAACTGCCCTACATATGTATGGCTATCAAAATTAAAAAGGAGGTGGTTGTGATTTGTCACTCTCACACATCTTTCTTATATGAACCCCTTTAATTTCTTTACAATCTTAAATCATGTCTCAACTATATATGTATTTTTAATATTTTTTTTTTTAGAATCTAGGGTTATATAAATCTCGTAGGAGCGAGAATTTGAATCAGCAAGTTACGATGAAATTTTACTAATATTTTAATTAGTTTAGCTATACTCGAGTTTATTAGATTCTTGATGAAGGAATTTTTTTTATTTTTGTTTTACCTAAAATTGATTGAGCTCAAACTTAATATTTTAATATTTATTAAATTGAACTATGTTTCTTTTGAATCAAATTTGAATCCAAGCTGGTGTGTTCTTTGCAAGAGAAATTCTGAATCTTTGGATCATATATTCTATCATTGCTTTTATGCCGATAACCTATGGTCCATCTTATTTAATGAATCAAGATTGTTCGCCTCAAGACCGAACAATTTGGATACTTTCTTATCTCAAGGTTTTGACATATCTCAGACATCTGCCAAAATCATCTTTTGGAGCAACATATTTGGTGTCATTTTATGGAACTTATGGTTGGAACGAAAGAACCGAATTTTCAATGATAGTTCGAAGACTTTTTCTCAACTTTGAGACGATATCATGCTCAACGCTGTTTCGTAGTGCTCGAAATCTAAATTATTTTGTAATTATGATTTATCTATGTTGTACAAAATTGGAAGGCTTTTCCCTAGCCTCTTCTTCCCTTTGTGTTTTTTTTCGTTTATGTTGGTGCCTTAACTTTTGTAGTTATCTTAAAGTGTTTATTTTAGCTGAGTTTGAGGTTTTTCTTTGCTAATGGATTTGAATTTTTGAGTGTTTTTTTAATGGTTTCATTTTGTAGTTTAGTTTGAGAATTGGCTAGGTTTAGGTTTTTCTTTTCTTTTTAAGTTTTATTTCACATATTTTATTAACTAAATTATTGGTTGACTTTGAATAGGATGTGAGAGTATTAATTTTAAAATTTATTAGATTGCAAAGTTTGATTTTATAAAATTAATATTTCAAAATTAAATTTGACTTGTAAGGGAATAGAAAACAAGTTTTTCCATATTAATAATTTCTTCCAACAGCTGCAATTTACCTTTTCAGAAAGTCAAATCAATGTTAACCATGGAAGGGATACCTTGAAGTTCTTTTAAGCATTTAATTAAAATATATACAATCTACCTAAGATATTTAAGTTTAGCATCTTTTTAATAATAATAAAAAAAAATCACATCTCATATTTGAGGAAATGTGATAAATTGAAATGGTATTTTTGTTTAATAAATATGATATATATATTGTCTTGACAGAAGAAACATTGTTATTTTGAATTCCGCTTTTAAGGGTTGGTTTGTTAACGTTCCCGTTTCCTGTTCATGTTTCTCATTTTTTAAGAAACAGACTTGTTTGATATCTGTTCCCGTTTCTTGTTTCTAAATTTTGAGAAACGTTCCTAAAAAAATGGCAAAATTTGAGAAACATCAAAAAATTGTTTCTTTTGTTCCGTTCCCATTTATAAACTTCAGTTCCTATTTAACCCAAAAAAATGTGGTTGGTTTGTTGGCAAGAGATGTGCCTTTTACCTTGTTTTTTTTATCTTTTCTTCCTCTTAATTTTCCAGTATTTTTTTATATATTATTTTAATTTTGAATTTTGCCACTTTTTATTTTTGTTTTGTTTGAGAATATATTAATATCAATGTGAACCTAATATTAATAATAAGTCTTTTGTCCTATCTAGCTACGATAAAATGTTTATTTATTAATTTAAGTATATATTTTTTTCAGAAATATCTATCCACATCAACATTTTATCGATATTTTTTTTATCAACATTTCTATAAAATTGAGATATTGATATTTCCATCAACATTCACATTTCAAACTTTGCAAATAAGCATTTCACGGTTTTTAAATAAGTTTAATTTTTTTACTATTAAATATTAGATTCACAATAATTATATTTTAGTTATATAACGTCAATTTATCTAAAATTCAATTGAAATGTCGATTCACCTCTTATGTCGATATTAAGTTCATTGACACATGAAAATGTTGTTGGAGATGTATACACGTCGACGAAAATTTAAAACACGGTTCATAACAAATAATGACAAATTGGCAATGACTTTGAGATTTTAGAGAAAAGAGACATCATCCATAATTGTTTAACTACCGACATTTCTCACTCCAAAATGTTATTGAATGTTGTTTTGGTGTGTAGAAGGCTCAAATCTCTATTCTTAAACAAATGTCTCCTTACCCGGTTAACACACAAAAACATATACCAAATCAAATTTGGGTAACATTTGAAGTATAAATACAATTTTATGATTGTTTTTAATTTTGCATCGAGACTTATTTGTATTCGATTATGTAAACTTTGGATAATTTTTTTGTATATATATTTTAATGCATATTATATATTTTTTATATTATGTATACTAAATTATATTTAAACTATAAAAAATAATTATAAATCTATTTTGTTTTTTTGTTTTTTCAAGAAACAAGAAACAAGAAACGTTATCAAACAAGTTTTTGTTTCTATTTCTTTTTTTCAAGAAACAAGAAACAAGAAACAAGAGTAGTTATCAAACATGTTACTGTTTCTAGTTCTAAAAAAACAGGAAACAAGAAACAGGAAACAAGGAACAAGAAACAGGAACGTTATCAAACGGGCCCTAACATTCATGTTTCTTATTTCCGTTTCTCATTTTTTAAGAAACGGACTTGTTTGATAACTATTTCCGTTTTTTGTTTCTAAATTTTGAGAAGCGTTTCTAAAAAATTGGCAAATTTTGAGAAACTACAAAATGTTGTTTCTCTTTGTTCCGTTTCTTTTATAAAATTTTCGTTCCTAAAAATTGAAGAAATCTGATGTTGCTTTTGTTAGTCAGTTTGAATTAGGTCCCTCCAAGCTCTCTCCATTCATGAGTCTGAGTTCAAAACTTAGACAAAACATTTTTTTTTCGTTTTTTTTATATATAATTTCGCAATATAAATTTTGTATCGAGACTTATTTGTATTAGATTAGGTAAACTTTGGATAATTGTTTGTTAGATTATGAAAACTAAATTTTATTTAAACTATAAAAAGAGAAAATATATATATATATATATATATATATATATATAGTTATAGTTATCAAACAACATATTTATGTTTTTTTTTTCAAGAAACATGAAACATAAAACGTTATCAAACAAGTTTATATGTTTCTGTTACTTTTTTTCAAGAAAAACAAGAAACATGAGTAGTTATCAAACATGTTTCTATTTCTAATTCTCAAAATATAAGAAACAAAAAATATGAAATAGGAAACAAGAAACGGGAACGTCATCAAACGGACCCTAAACTGCAATTCTCAAAATAAAAAATATAAACGAAAAAAGATGTAGATTTTTTTCCTGATGTTTTCTAAATTACATTACCATTCATTTATTAGTATTAGTTATTTTTTTAAAATAAAAATTTATTTGAATATGTTGTATATATATATATTTTTAATTAAAATGTACAAAAACAAAAAAATATTAATGACCCATTGCAAAATATATATATATATATATATATATATATATATATATATATATATTAATGAAAAAAAAGAATATATATTTTCAGGGACAATTGTAACCGATATCAATTTAGAATAAAATAATTAAAAATATAACACTTTTTAAAAAAAAATTGCGGATATGACAATTTCTATCGCTGATAGTATGGTCTATCGCTGATAGTAGTTTTTTTTTTATAGAATTTTGTCAGTGATAATAGTCTATCAGTGATAGAAGTCTATTACTGATAAAAGTCTATCAGTAATAGTCCTAAAGTCTATCACTGATAGCCACTGATTTTTTGTCATATTTGCAAAAGGTTTTAAACTTTGCTAAATTTGCAATTATTTTTGGCTTGTTTGGGCAACCAGCCTTATTTTCAAACTATTTTATAAATTAAAAATAATAAGAAACTAATTCACAAATTAATTTTAAAACCATGTCTAACTAATTTACCAACAATTAGTTTTTAGCTCAAATACTTCATCGTTTAATTCTCTCGAAAAAAAATTAATTTATACCCTTAAACTTTGAGGATGTATTACTTACAACTTCAAACAAATAGTTGTGTATCAATTAAAACAATAAACTTTGAGGTTGTATTACTTAAGAATTCAATTTTTTATTTTTATTTTATGTATCCTTCACAAATTTCTTTGAAGATAACAAAAATAATTTTGACCATAATACTTCATATTCTTTTTTCAATATCACTCACATTCATTATTCATTGTATTTGGATATTTTTGAAATAGTAGAGAGTCGTACAATAGTGTGTTAAATATTACGTGTGAATTTAAAAGATTTTAATCCATTAATTTAAACGAATCCAAATAAACTGATGTTTTTATTTCTCTCCATTTAACAATACTACATTTTGAATTTGTACCAATTTAGATTGAACAACCTAATTTATATTTAAAATAATAAAAATAGGTTAAATTGCATTTTTAGTCATTTTACACATTTTGTTTAAATTAGTTTTTTTTTTATTAATTAAAAATATTGTGGGAGGGAGAGAGAGAAGAGGGAGAAATGTGTTGCCTTGAGACTTGAATACTAATTATGTAGAAGTCTGAGAAGTTGATATTTTTTATCCGGGTTAAACAAGTCTGTGGGCCAAATAGAGAGAGTTAACGTGTCCCCCAACTCTTTCTCCAACAATTCATTGGGTCAAAGGCCGCCAAGTGAATCAATTTAAACTCTCTATTATAATTTTTAAATAATAGTTATAAATCACTAGTGAAAGTTTAAATTGGTTGGCTTGTAAAAATTTAGTGTTTAAATGGATTCACAGTTTAAGGGTGGTGTCAGAAAATCTCATAGGGAATTTTTTTTTTTTTTTTTTCTTTTTAAAATAGAAATACAAAAAAAAGAAAAAAAAATTTCGCGGTATTGTAATAAATGTGAGGATTGAACTCATGATCTTTTGGTCATGAACACAACTTTATGCCAATTGAGCTATACTCGATTTGGCAAGAAAAAGAATATTAAACACATATACTTCGAGATATAGAAGTAAAATTTAAACTTTGAACTATGTCAAAGTGAGCATAGTTATTACTTCTATTCCGGGAATAGAAGACTATATATATAAAAAAAAATAATAACTTTTCTACATTTTTTATTTTTTATTTTTTATTTTTGTTTGTATATCAAAGACGATCTAGTAGGGTCTTTCTTCTTAATTGTCCCATGAATCTAGATATTCAATTATTTGTAAAGAAATTATTGATGGGTAATACTAAATTTTCAATTTGGTAGCTTCTTATTTCTCACCTTTAATATTATATTTGCATAATTGGATTCTTAATTAATTCAGAGTTGTTTCTACATCTCTTTTGTTTCATTTTATTTTTAATTTTTTAGTACACTTATGTTCCAGTTCTTTCTTCCCATATGCTTCCCATAAAATTCATTTTTTCTCAGTTTGTCAGAAATTACAAGTAAATTTAATGAAATGGGTGACTTTACTCAGTTTTTTTTTCCAAGCAATTAATGAGAGCCTTTGAGTAAAAGAAAACCAAAACTTTAATTCATTATATTTATGATTTTAAAGGATGTCAAACTTCTTTGAATAAAAAAAGAAAAGTGAACACAGAAGAGAGAGAACAAACAAGGTTGATCATGAATCAATTTTTTTTTTGTGGAAATTATAATAACAATATTAATTATATGCGGACAAAAATAATATATTTTATTGTCAACATGAACATAGTTTAATTGGTTAAGGTATATACTCTCAATTAAGAAGTCATGATATCTTGTTTAAAATTTTAGGTTAAATTATAAATTTAATCCATAAAGTTTGAAGTTTGTGTCTCTTTGATTCACGAACTTTCAAAATTATCTAGTATGTTTCTAAACTTTCAATTTTGTGTAAATAGGTTCTTGTCAAATTCAAAAAAATTAAAAATTATTTGATATAAATTTTAATTTTGTGTCTAGTAGATTCGTAAATAATTTTATTCAAAGTACTTCGTAAGTTTAAAAATTTAGGGACCAAATAGACATCTCAAAGTAGAAAAAATTTGTAAAATAATACATTATAAGTACAAGAGGGAGAATTGACCCTAGGTTGAGGTATAGATGTCTCAATTAGTATAACGACATATTGACTTCTATTTTAATTTATACAATTTTATTTTGATTTTTAGATAGGTTCATATATATTATATTTTAGTCTCTATACTTTGAAATGATTTATAACGGGTCTATATATATTTAACCATTCAAATTTAGTTCCTAAATTAATTTTTCCTTAAAAGATTAACATATAGTATTTGTTATTATTTTTTTTTCTTCCAATTTTAACAAAAAAAAAAAAAAAAAAAAAAAAAAAAAAAAAACTAGATTCATTTTGAAACCTAATACTCAACTAAATATGTAGCTTTAAATTTATAACACACGTCTACGACATTTATTCATTACATAAATGAACAATAGGCATCACATGTATGTCAAAATTTCATTAATGATTATATAATAGTTTTTTTTTTAAGTTATTTAATTAATGCGAAGGGTGAAATTGAAACATTTTGTTCATTAATTCATACTTTCTAACAGTTAAACTATGTTCTTGGCTATACAAAAATAGTTAAAGTACTAAAATGATTTTTTAGTTCTTATTTTTTTTAGGATTTGTTCTATTTTAGTTTCTATACTTCTAAATATCCAAATTTAATATCGTAATTTTAATAAATAGTAAATATGGTAATTTTTTTTTATATTAATAATAATTTGATAAGGACTGTCATAAAAGATTTATTTAAATTATAAAAATTAAACTTATATATAAAATATACAAATTAAACTCAAATGGAATGAGTCCAAACCTACAAGGCCTATCGTATTTGAACCTATTTGAAAACCATCTCTACACATTTAAAAATAACTATTGGAAATTAAATATAATAATCTCATATTTAGTGAGTACCTTCTCTCTCATATTTTCTCATAAAGAAGAATAGGAAAAAATAAAAATGGAAAGAATCCAATTATTTATATTTATCATTGTTTTCTTATCTCCATCTATTCCTATATTCACTTCTGCCCTAATTCTTATTCATAAAGATAGAATTGATGTCTGAATACATCATGGAATAGCATTTTTTTTTATACTTTAAAACAATGGGATAATGGATATTTATAATAAATAATATTTTAGTAAAACATTAAGTTATAACTCAAACAAAAAAAATTGTTAAAAGAATGATATCAATTCAGAAGCAGAGCAAAAGACACAAAATTAAACATGAAAATTTTAAAATCAAAGTAGGATTTAAACTTCCCTTCATCTTTCTTAAGCAATGGGGAGGGTATGGAGGATAAATTATTAGGGTTCAGGAGGGTTTGGTGGCTAATCTTTAGGACGTGTTTGAAGCGCTAATTTGGAGTTGGGTGAACTTAGTTATAATAATTCAGTCCACGTTTAGTTCACCGACTATTATAAGTAACCCACAGTAAAAAAAAGTAATTATACTGACTTCAATAGTATTTACTATTCACGACTATATTATTATAATTCATAGACTATTATAACTACCTACTATAATAACTTACCTAGCGCCCTAAACCGTCCCTTAACCACAAGGGAACTTTTCCTATGGCCTACTTACAATTATAGGTTGAAAGAAAATGATGTGTACCCAAGAATTGACATGTTTATGGGCTTCGGTCTAATTTCTTATGACCATACTATGAATTGCCTCATTTATTTACTTTTTATGTAAATTACAATATAAGTTGGCTTTGGAAAACGAGCCTCTCAGTCTCTCTTTTTTTTTTTTTTTTTTTTCCATTGGTCAAGACGAATTAAGATAATATTGTTTAGGGTCAAATTTCAATAATATTTTAAGAACCAACTATCATGTTTTTGTTATATCAACTAATAATCAAATTTTTTTTTTTTTTTTTTTTTTTTTTTTAAACATCAAGATAACGAAACATGTTACGTAAAAAAAAATTATTTATTTTCTTCGAAAATCACGTAAGTGAGTTATTAGAGTATGTTAGAACAATATAATATTACATAGAAATAATGAATATATAATTTAGAAAGTGACACTTGTTGACCGAGAAATTTCGGCCAATCAGTGGTCGCCACGTGTCTCCATCACGACCGGGGATCAGATAGACTTGACCGAGCAAAGTCGGCCAAACTGCAATTGGGCTCGAAGTCGAATCGGGCCAGAAAGATTAAATGACAATTTGGCCCAAAGCCCAAAAGCCCATTGGGTCCAAACCCAAACCCATTGGGCCCAAAGCCCAAGCCCATTGGATCCAGGCCCATGAGAACTCTATAAATAGAGAGCTCATTCTTCATTTTTAAGGTTCAGAAAATTTCTTCTCCTAAGAGCTCAGAGAGAATTCACAAGACTCCCTGAATTCTGAAGACTGAACACCACTCCAAGTTTAAACATCTGAAGACTTCACCGCTACGCGAAGCTGCAGATTCAACATCGAGAACAAGCTGCGAAGCCCTCGATACAAATCCAACATCGAGAACAAGCTGCGAAGCCCTCGATACAAATCCAACATCGAGAACAAACTGCGAAGCCCTCGATCCAAATCCAACATCGAGAACAAGCTGCAAAGCCCTCGATCCAAATTCAACATCGAGAACAAGTTGCGAAGCCCTCGATCCAAATCCAACATCGAGAACAAGTTGCAAAGCCCTCGATCCAAATTCAACATCGAGAACAAGCTGCGAAGCCCTCGATCCAAATTCAACATCGAGAACAAGCTGCAAAGCCCTCGATCCAAATTCAACATCGAGAACAAGCTGCGAAGCCCTCGATCCAAATCCAACATCGAGAACAAGCTGCAAAGCCCTCGATCCAAATTCAACATCGAGAACAAGCTGCGAAGCCCTCGATCCAAATCCAACATCGAGAACAAGCTGCAAAGCCCTCGATCCAAATTCAACATCGAGAACAAGCTGCGAAGCCCTCGATCCAAATCCAACATCGAGAACAAGCTGCAAAGCCCTCGATCCAAATTCAACATCGAGAACAAGCTGCAAAGCCCTCGAAACAAATTCAACATCGAGAACAAGCTGCAAAGCCCTCGAAACAAATCCAACATCGAGAACAAGCTGTGAAGCCCTCGAGATACATTTACATTTGAGAGAGAAAGAATCAGAGGATCATACATTAGAGATTGTAATCCACTACGCACTGATATATACAATACAAATTCAATTCAAATTCATTTACACGTGTTCGAATCTCTATCCGTCGTTCGAAATCTCGTGTGAACAACACTTATTACAGTTTAAGATAAAAATAAGTTTTCTTTTTCTCTTTTTCTTCCTGAGTGTCCAGGCTAGCTTACACGTACCTCAATTAATCTCACAGGACATACCAAATGTACCCTACAATATTTGACTGCGAAAGAAATTCGTAGGAGGCTGCCAAGGAAATTCATAAAAAAATAATTCTTAGGTAGGTGACCATTAAAGTCATCAAGGATAACTCATTCTCGTATTAATAGTTTCAAGGTCCTTTGCCAATATGAGCATAGCTCAACTGGTATACTGTATGAACTATGAACAAGATGTCTCAAGTTCAAGGTCCTTCATGACCACTAGGTCATGGTTAAATAAAATAAGTTTTTTTTTATGTAATTTTTCTAAAATAAATTACTAAATATATATATATAAATATATATATATATATATATATATATATATATATATATATATATATAGGACTGGTTGCACAAATAGCAATCAGGCCCAAACTAATTGCAAATTTAGCAAACTTTAAAATGTTTTGCAAATATGGCAAAAAAACCCGTTTCTATCACTGATAGACTTTATTATATCACTGATAGACTTCTATGAGTGATAGACTATTATCTCTGATAGACTATTATCACTGACAAAAATCTATAAAAAGTTGAGGTGATCAGCGATAGACTTCTATCAGTCATAAGATATCAGCGATAGAAATTGCTATATCCGCAAATTTTTTAAAAACATGCTATATTTGCAAACAATAAGTCTTAAATTGTCATTTACTACAATTTCCCTTATATATATATATATATATATATATATATATATATATATATATATATATATATATATTTTGTATAAATATACCAAACGTGTAAAAAATTTAAAAAATGTTTTCAAATGTACTACAAATTTAAATTTTGAAAATTATGGGGCCATATTATAAATTTACAAAAACAACTAGAAATAGCATACATATTTTGAAGAAAAATAATATTTTTTTTTTTCTTTTGGAAGGTATGGCTCGAAGTCAACCTAAATATAATTTGATTGGTTAAGATTTATATTTTCGACCAAAAAAAATTAGAATTATTCATCCTATAAATTAAGCATGTGTTTGGTTGAGTGTTTAGAATTATTCATCCTGTGTTTGGTTGAGTGTTTTTTGAGAGTGCCATTAAGGGCAAGTAGTTTTGTTGATGCGCTCTCTGTTCTAAATTATTATTCAAAATATTATTTCTTTAAAATAAATTAAGGTTTTTGATTTACGGATTTGAGGGAGGATTCAACCTCTAACCTCTTCATCGCTAGTTTATACATCATGTATGATCGTGTTGACACTGAGCAAAGCTTTTGAACTTAGAATTATTATATAAAATTGATTTGAAATTTAATTTAATTATAAATCACGTCTTGAATTTAAATTTCACGTATTTTCTAACATGTATGATGAAAATAAATTGTTCAATTTTTTTATTATAAAATTTCAGTTAAATTTCTGAGTACTATATTCATTAGTGAGTACTTTTCTCCATGTTGATCCAAACTACTTTTTTTGGTATGATTTTAGGACCACATGAGTAAAATAAGTTACACCGCCAAAAGTGGAACAATAATATTGATCTATTCTGGCTGTCGAGAGTAAGTTGTAAGGTACTAATGTTTGGTCTATTGATATGCTATGTACTACAATTTAAATTCCCACACTCAAGAACAAGAACCTAGGATGGTGCCTAACACAAGGTCTCTAATAACATACAAAGTTTTGGTGAAGAGAAAAACTATATTTTTGTAGATTCAATCTATAGAATAACATTTTTACTAGAACTACCAACAGAAAGTTTCTGCCGGGAGAATAGTGATTCGAAATTCTAACATCTTGATTGATAACATTTGACATATACCTTAGGTCGGTTAAACTATGTTAAGGTTCACAACCATCAACCAATTATATTGGGATGTTCGGTGGTCAGGGCGGGGACAGAAGATGACCTCCCTGTCATCATTCTCATCCCGTCCCCCATTTATTTTTCCATTAAATTTTGTGGGATTGAGTTTCCTTAAGAAATTATTCTCTATTTAGTTTAAATTAAAATTATTCTCCCAAAACTTCAATTAAATTGTTCTTTTGATATTTTTTTCACTTAAATGATTAATTTCCCGGGTCGATTTACAGAGAAATTTCTTAAATTTCTTAATAGAAACAAAATAATATAATACCTATCAAATTATCTATCTATATCTATCTGTATAGTTTAAATGTTCACCATAATTCAAACATGTGAAATTATCTAGGTTATTAAACAAATAAAACTTTAATTTAAATAATAATATAGTACAAAATTAAAAAAAGAAAAAAAAAGCAACCAGAGTGAGGATCAGAAACGAATAATACTACTTTTACGATAAATTAATAACAAAGAACAAATAAACGCAAAAGAAAATAACACAAATTTACGTGATTTACTAACGTCGTATTAGCTACATCCACAAGCGGAAGAGAGAGCAATATTATTATGAAATATGAGAGAATTACAAAGTGACAGATATGTGGCGGTTAAAGTCATTAAAAGATTTATATATGACATTCTTCTAATGACCTAATACAAAATGGGTCAAAGCCCAAAACAAATTGGAGGCGACTAACGTCGTGTCAGCGAGACCCGGTTCTGAACCAGTCGTAGAGGGTCAAAACAGATTCATGTCATTCTAACAATTACAATTATAACTTAAAAGGAAAGTTTCATTAAAAAAAAAAAAAAAAAAAACTTAGGAGCCTGCGTCTTCTAACCTAATTTTGATGATCTCTACAAAATTAAAAAAGTAATAATAATGATAATTGAAGTGCTACTGCCTATGTTTGAAAATAGGCTTTTAAGGACAAACACACCAAACAGCAAGTTTTGAAAATAAACCCTTTGTATTCTAAACTTCAAATATATTTTTCTTCAATGTCTCTATCATTCTTCTTTTGTTGTGAGGATCAATTTTTGGCCTACAATAAAGATTTATACACATCTATTACCTTTAGAGCATACCACAATGTTATGGTTTTTGTTGTTTGAAATTTTTTACCAAGTTTTGGGAGATATGTTCTCTCAAAAAAATTCTTGATGTGTGGTCTCAAACATAAAAGATATATTTATGATTTAGTTCTTTATTTTTGTTATTTACTCTCTACAAATATTTTCAAGATCCAAAGTCAAATTTTGAAAATTAAAAAATGAGTTTTTATTTTTAGAATTTGGCTAACAATTCAAATGTTTCTTTTAAGAGACGTGAAAAAAAACTATAGTAAAAAAATTGTGAGAAAATAAAGTCGTTCAATTTTTAAAAATGGAAAACTAAATACTAAAATTGTTATCAAACGAGGCGCAAATTAATTTGTGATTCCTATCCATTTTATGACATTCAAATGTTTGGTTTGCATTACACTTCTCTAACTCTGCCCTACCATTCTATTTACCTAATTCATTTTGATCATAGTATTTCTGACCAAAAAAAATTCAATGGATTAATTATTGCTTTATGATCATAGTACTTATCTCACCAAAAAAAGTAATAATTTTTCCATCAATAGAACGGAATTTAATTAAAATATTAATTTGAGTTGCCACAATAAGAAAGTTTTCCATGTCGAGTATAGCTATGTAATTAAGGCTATGGATCTAACAATATTCTCAAAAAATAATAATAATAAAAGTTTTTTTCGTAATTATCTCCCTGTCTATTTTGCGGGTTTTTTTTATATTAATAATGTACTTTAAATAAATTATTACAAAAATATGTAGTTTTCAAAGTATTTACAAAATCAGGGTACCTAAATCGTGTATCATGGACACGAATTCGCTAAATTGTGTCAAGTCGTGTTCATGGTATACGATTTATGGCGTAACTCGTATACCACATGGACACGAATTTTATGACGTGGGCCACGTTAGATGGAACTCGTGTACCATGTACACGAGTTTTGTAAGCGTCTCGCGTACTTGGTACACAAGTTTGGTTATATATATTCAAATGTACACGAGTTTAATTTTTTAATTAGCAAGTGAGGTGGTCATAATTAACTCGTGTCCATAGTACACGATTTACATAGAAATCGTGTCCATGGTACACGAGTTACCCTGTACATCGTGTCTCATAGACACGATTTATGTGCACCATGAACACGATTTAGGTACCCTATTTTTGTAAATACTTTGAAAACTACCTTATTCCTATAATAATTTATTTAAAGTACATTATTAATATAAAAAATTCCTATTTTGCCCTCATTTAGTTTAGATCGAAAAAAAAGTTATCTCTAGATTACTAGTTGATGCATCATGTCAGTTGTTGACCATTTATTTTACATGAATAAACGTTCTAATAAAAGAAAAGAAAAACGTGTACATCAATTAACCCTTCTTTTCTTTGTCTAGTACCAAATAGAAAAACAAATTAATACTTTTGTAATTATAGTTATCGACCATTATACTTAATTGGAAGACTTTTCTCTAGTTTTTTTTTTTATTATTATTATTATTATTATTATTATGTTATTATCCTTTAAGAAAAATAAAGAAAGAGAGAAAAAAAAAAAAAAGCTAAAAAAAAAAGAAAAAAAAGGAGAAAAGTCACTAATAAGTGCAGCCTATGAGAGTGTTCCTCCAGCCAAAAACATCTTTCATTCTAGTTTGTCAAGCCACCCAAGTCAAAATGTGCGTCATTGAGTTGCTTCACCGATTAGTAAAAAGAGAAAACTTTCAATTATTCCACATCTTGGGTACATAGTCTCGTAAAGGTTCGACATAAAGTTGAAGTTCATTTTAAAATGATCTTTTTTGATTAGCAAATTCTAAAGTATGAAGAGAAATCATTTATACCAAAACACTTACTCCATTCACCTATGTATATAAAGATAACAAAACAAAAGATTTCATAGGTGGAAAGGGTGTTTTATAGACTTAATTTTCAAAATAACAAACTAAATGGTTATCGAACCGCATTTTGGTGGACGAGGCATTAGTCCTCAGGTTGAATGTTTGGATCATCACAACTAGTGTTAAACTAAAAAAAAAACTAATTAGAATAAGAATGATACTTTTCTACTAACCTAATTGATCAACATTAGTTCGAATGAGCATAACTCAACGATAATTGATATGTACTCCTTTCATTGAATTTGGAGTATTGATTCTCATCTCTACAATTGTTGAACTAAAAAAGAAAAAAAAATTGATGAACCTTAAAAATTGACACAACAATTTTATTTCAGAAAAATATATATATATATATATATATATATCTTTTCTTTCTCTCCTTGTTACGACAAATCAATAACAAAGAACAAATAAACGCAAAAGAAATCGACACAGATTTACGTGGTTCACTAACATCGTGTTAGCCACATCCACGTACGGGCAGAAGGGAGAGAACATTACAAAATGACCGATAGGGGGCGGCTGAAGTCATTAGAAGGTTTATATATGACACCCTTCTGATGACCTAATACAAAATGGGTCAAAGCCCAAAACGAATAAGTAAAACTCAAATCAGATTTGTAGAGGGTTATAACAAATTCAAGGCATTTCAACACTTTTTTATTTTTTTTTTGCATTCCTCTCTCACAGCCCGGTAAAAACAAAAATTGGTTAATACGATATTCCTGAAAAATGGTTAAAAGGTTAGTATCATTCTTATAAAGGACCTTAAAACTTAGAGGCTTTGTGTGACATGAATTAAATTAATCGTCTAATTATTTTTTCTATTATGGAAAAAAAGAAAAACCATCGTTCAATTTTTTTTTTTTTTTTCTTAAATTGAACATAGCTCAATTTTTGTTTTTCTTAAACTGAACATAGCTCAATTGACGTAAGGTTGTGCATGGGTTCAATCCTCGCATTAATTAAATATGTCGTTGTAAAATAAATAAATAAAAAAAAAAAAAAAAAAAAAAAAAAAATTGAAAATTGAAGAGTTGTATATATCATTCCTGGGACCAACCAATGAAGTGGCTGTGATTGATAGGGGAATATTAAATTGTATTTCATCAATTTAATGTGGTGGACATGGCCTATGCCTCATAAATGGTTTGTATTCTTTCCACCACAAATAAATGAGATGTATCATGGCTCACAATAGTTTAATTTAAATTGCCAATGATATTACCTATTATTTTTTACAAAATTAATTGTTATGTTGGCAAATTTGTTACATGAAAAAACAAATGGTAAATATAATAAATTTTGTCTTGTATATCACCAATAATATACCATTATTTTTGTATCATCCATAAATATATTTTCTTATAATATCATGAATATATATAGATTATTTTGGTACCATTGATAAAATATACAAATGATATACCTAATATAATGTTCATCACTGATTGATATATATAAAACTTATGTACGAGTTCTTACATTTGTTCCATTTTTACAAAATATTTCATTGAGTTATGTTTTGATTGATTTTTTTTTATAAAGATATTTAATTAATGTTGGGGGTGTGAATCAAACTTCTAATATTTTAGTCTTTAGTCATACTTTATGTAAGTTGAACTATGATCGGGTTTGACATTTTTTTCATCTTTTTAAGTGATCATACGTTTAGATTTGAAATGTTTTCAGAAAACAAATATGTTCAAGACGATGAGGGATGACCTTCTTAAAATAGGAAACTTATCCACAATCCTTCACAAATTCTCTCCTTATGGCCCAAATGAAATTGGGGCCATGTTACATTAATTCTTCTATGGGCAACAACTTTAATTACTAATTCATTCATCGAGCATAAAGCACTAATTCCCACCTCAAACGACTAATGAATTAGGCATTATTTTGACCTCTTAATTCATTTTTTAAAAATATTAAATCACATATATTAAGATGGAGATTTGTTAATCAGGTTGACAGACTATTAACTTTATATATATGAAGTAATATTTGTTAACTTATGTATAACTCAACTGGTTAAGGTATATATCTTCCACCATAAAATCAAAAGTTTCAAATTCCTCTACCTCACTTGTTGATGAACTCAGGAAAATGCGTCAAACTTAAATATCTTAAAGAAAATATAAGACATGATTAAAGCATCATTCAATGGTTATCTCATTGCATTAAGATCATCTATAAGTTAAGGTCCCGTTTGATAACGAATTTAGTTTTTTATTTTTATGATTTTTTATTTTTATTTTCTGTTTTGTAAAAATAAAAATCTTTATGTTTGATAACTGTTTTTTTATTTTTGGTTTTTGAAAACAACAAAAGTTCAAAAGAGTTGGATAATTACTATTTGTTTTTGTAGGTTTTTATAAAATTAAAATTAAAATAATATTAATTTATTAGAATGTAAAAATTGCAACACTTATTAAAATTTAATTAAAGTCCAATTATTTGATGAAATTAAAAATTTAGGGTAAAATTTGATTTTCTCTAAAATAAAAATAATTTATTGTGTCGATAGTTTAAATATATTAGACAATCTTTTTTTGAAGGGATATATTAGACAATCTTTAATTGATGTAGTCATTAAAAATAAAATATGTTGATTGTGTAAAGTGGATAGGTATAACATCACAATAATATTAAAATATAATATACTAGAAAAAAAATTTATTTGAATAAAATTATAATATATTATGTTAATAATATTTTTATACTAAAAAAAATATCAATAATATTTTATTTTTTTTTAGAATATACAAATAATATTAATGATAATTTTCATTGCAAAAAAATATAATGATAATTTGATTTCAATTTTAATAAATAAATAATCAGATAATTTTAATAATTATATTTAACTTGTGACAATTTTAATAAAGTTGAGAAAGAGGAAGAAAAAACTTAAAATTTTGAAATAAAAAAACTCGTTTTTAAAATTTGTTAATGAAAAAATGTTTTCAGAAACTTAAAAATCAAAAACTAAATTGATTATCAAACATATTTGTTTTCTAAAAATAAAAAACAAGAGTTGAATGCGTTACAAACTCGTCAAGTTAATGTTTTGCCTTCCTTTTTACCCTTCAATGGAGAAAGAATGAATAATGTTTTGGTTTTGGATGAAAGTTATAATTTAGTCCAATTTTTTTTAAGTTTTTGTCTAAAAGATTCTTAAAAAATAATTAATATATATATATATATAATAGGTCCATTGCCTTTCAAAATATCTGATAGGGTTTAGGGTTAACTTTGTGCATAATAAATGATTGCATATTAGAATAATTGTTGAATAGAGAAAGAATTAAGCATATGTATTTTGGATGAATTAGCATATAGTTTGTTGTTAATCTATTCCATGTATCAAAACAAATAGTGGTATTATTGTTTATTGGCCTAATATGATGTGAACAATAACTTAAATACCAATAACTTCTTGTTGTTGTTGGGTAGAGAGAGCCATCTATTCCCACTAAGAATTGCTTTAATTTCCTCTATTTTTTGCTAGTTTTAATGTAAAACAGGCAAAAGAAATTTCCACTAAGAGATGTGTTTGTCTTCTACCTATCTATACAACTTGGTTGGACTCCATAACTACAATTGGCAATTGGAAATTAACAGCCAAAAGAAAGCAAAATTGTAGGGAAAAAATATAATGTATATTTAAGATAGATAGGATAGTGCTTTTGTATTTTTTTGCATTTTTTTTTTTAGTCTATGCATGTGAGGATGGGGATTTCAATCTTATAACTTAACCAATATTTTAACCAACTAAATTTTGGTAAGGCCAGTTTTTATATCCCAACATGAACATATATATAGTCTAACATGCACTAATATGCATCTACTCATTTCTTTAAAGTTAGAGGTTCAAATTTTCATACTTCATATTTGTTGTACTAAAAAAACAAAACAATACTGAAAAAATGTTTTTTTTAATTCTTAGTTAATGTCAAAAGAAAAAAAAAAAATTGAAAGTTTTTAGTAGAGTTGTTTGAAAAATAATTTAGGTTAACCAATTTAACATTAGTTTTTTAATCGCATCAAATTGAAGTCTATGAATACGGGATGAAATTAATAATCAGTTCAACACTTTCAAATAAATAATTTTTTCTCTTTTTTTTTTTTTAATAAATATTTATAACAAGCTATAAACATGTTTTTTAGTTCAACCGTTATAAGGGTAAGGAATGGAACCCTTAACCTTCGGAATGGTTACTAGTGTCCTATTCACTTGAGTTATGCTTGAATTGATTAGCTATAAGTATATTCTTCTAACGTACAATGCTATTTTGCATGTATTCATTCAATGGTATTTTGTATGTATTCATTCAACTAAACAATAAGTATATTCTTCTAATGTACAATGCTATTTTGTATGTATTCATTCTTCTAGTTGGATTTTTTAAAGTTATATTTAGACATTTTATTGTTGAATTTGGGTAGTTATCTACTTAATTTTGTGACTTTGTTTCACTATGTTCATGGTTTAGTTTGAGCATATTTGTACTCTATTTTGAGTATTTAGTCAAATGAATTATGTGTGATTTATGGTTGGATGATTCATGAACAATTTTCTAGTTTAGTTTTAAGTGTGTATTAATCAAACTACGTATTCAAGTTTTTGGTTCAATGTAATGAAATTGTAAGTTGAAAATTAAAGATAATTTAAGTATAAAATGAAAAATAAAATGGAAAAAAAAAGGTAAAATAAAATTAAATGATTTTTTTTCCTTATTTTTATTTTCACACTTATGGTTAACAAACAATTATTAGGAGATTTGCATATTTAAATTTACTATTTATAATTTTAGAAAGGAAAATAATTTAATTACCCTAAAGATATAACATCCATTAAAGTAAACGACTTTAATAAAAATAGTTACTCCAACATTTTCTTACTAGTCCTCGTCATAGTTTAATAGTAATTGACATTTATTTATTCTCGAAATAAGAAGTTTAAATCTTTTTTCTACATTTATTGTACTTTAAAAAAAACCCATCTTCTTACTAAAATTTAGTACATACAAAAATTTACTCTCAAATGTTTGGTTCTTTTGGTTCTTTTCATTTTTTTTTTTTTTCAAAGAAATATTTTATTTTTTTGCAAAAGTATTTAATTAATACAGGGATTGAACCATATAACTTTTTAATCAAGGGTACAACTTTATGCTACGTTCAATTTGACATTTTAGTTTCTTTCTTATTCTTTTAAAAATATTGATTTGATTTATTTATGTTTTGAGTTTTATTCAATCAATTTTTTTTTTGTGTCAATGTACACCGATAGATGGAAGATTTGCACACTTAAAAAAATAGGGTATAATTATGAATTTGTCATATATATATATATATTTTTGAAAATAGAACTTCATTCAACACAACTAAATTTTTTTAAAGAGTTCATTCTCTATTTCCAAGTCATTTTAAATCAAGTAAATTATGTGATGAATTATAGGTGAATGGAAAACGTAAGTCTTTTTTTTTTATTATTATTCTATCAACCGATATATATATATATATATATATATATGTATATATATTTGATTAAACACATGATATTTTAGGGTTGGTTGCACAAATAGCAATCAGGCCCAAACTAATTGCAAATTTCGCAAACTTTAAAATGTTTTGCAAATATGGCAAAAAAACCCGTTTCTATCACTGATAGACTTTATTATATCACTGATAGACTTCTATCAGTGATAGACTATTATCACTGATAGACTATTATCACTGACAAAAATCTATAAAAAGCTGAGGTGATCAGCGATAGACTTCTATCAGTCATAAGATATCAGCGATAGAAATTGCTATATCCGCAAAATTTTTAAAAACATGCTATATTTGCAAATAATAAGTCTTAAATTGTCATTTACTACAATTTTCCGATATTTTAAAGTAAGTGAAAAGAATAGATTTTGATACGATATTATCATTTTTCGTTAATTTCTTAGGCTTAGTGATAGTAAAGAGTTGATTGAAAATAAATCCGATCCAAGAGGTGGAGCAATCATATGTAGGGTGCAAATTATGGAGAGAAAAAAGAGGGCCAATTCTCAACATTAATGAACATCGAAGTTAGGAAGAAGGTCATTTCTCAACAAAATGAAGGCTAAATTGAAAATATGCAATTTGAAAGAGAGATGTTCCTTACAAATGTAAAACCAAGCAAGCATTTAATACACCCAACTAAGCATTTAATGCACATCCACACCTCTACCAATCACAAAACAAATTAGAGGATGTGACACAATAAACAAGATAGAATAGAGAGAGGAAGGTGGGGGAGGGGACAATTGCCTCACAACAATTTTTTTTAAATCCTATTTAATTTCATTTATTAATAATCTACTTAAAATAAATAATAAAAAATAGAGTAGTTTTAGAAAATATAATTTAAATAATGTTAATAAAAAAAATTACAAAACTAGAGTGAAGACCAAACTATTTGTAAATTTAGGGTTTTTTTTTTCTAGAGTACATTATACTTGATTTGTGAGTTATCACGTGGAACACATGGGTGATCATGTGGTCGACACACGAGTGACAATCGTGGACATTATCCACCTTCTACATTTTTTTCAAAGTTGATTTATAATGGAATCACTATAAGAAAATTGACCTATCCTGACGAAATTTATCATGACAGACATAAATTCGTCGGGGTAAAAGGCTTCTCCTGACACCGTGAAAAGTGACGTCACGAAAACCCTAGATTCACGACGCCTCATCATTTGGCGTCGAGAGAAGTCACGACACTTGACTTTGAGCATCGAGAAGTCATTTATCCCAACAGCATCTTACCAAGCATCGGGCCTACAGACGATGCTTAATTTGAGCATCGAGCTTTGTCCTTCTCCTGACACACCACAAAAGACGGCGTCGGGATAAAGTGGGAGAACTCCCGATGTGGTGTCGGGAGAAGGATTTATCCCGACGCGATAAGTGTAGCATCGGGATAGGTTCTTTTAAACCCTATTCTTCGAATTAGAACAAACCAAACGTGTTGTTCTCTCACACACCATTGATCGCCACGTTCGACTGAGTCGTTAACTCGTCGTTTTTCGTCCCTCTTTTAGATCCACACGCCACTGCCCCTCACCACAACTCCACGTCGCTGCTCTTTTAGATCCACGTTGCCGCCCTTCGTCGCACCGCCCACCTACTGTCAGGTTTTTTCTTCTTTTTTTTCTTCAATGTGGAAGTATGTGTGAATATACTTGTAATTTAGGATTTATTTTTATGATTGTTAGCCTTTTTTAAGCATACATTCTACTTCGTGTATTAAGTGATTGATTTTGTTTATTTTCTCAAATCAATTAATTGAATTTGTAGGTCTTTGTTGTTGTTTTTTTGTAAGCTAAGTCTTTCCTTTATATTATAAGGGAGAAATTTTTTATTTGTGGCCTCCTAATAACCAAACATACGAGATAATTTTTTTTTTGTTGTATCAAATGAAATGAAGCCAAATATACA
The DNA here is from genome assembly GCA_028017165.1 of Herpetospermum pedunculosum. NCBI lineage: Eukaryota > Viridiplantae > Streptophyta > Magnoliopsida > Cucurbitales > Cucurbitaceae > Herpetospermum > Herpetospermum pedunculosum. The sequence continues at coordinate 13,216,471 of CM051523.1, forward strand.
TATATATGAACACGAAAATTTGACGGGCTCAATCGACCCTCGCTAACTGACGTACGTAACTCGTGTACAATGTACATGAGTTTCATGTCTTTCGCGTGGTACCTAAGTGGCAAACGATGTGTTTGGGTTGTTTTGACACGTCAGGTAAATCGTGTACATAATCTATGTGTATTAAATCACCTTATTTTTTATTTTTTTTTATTTAAATTACTTTAAAAAAAAAAATAGTCATCTATCCTGATCCAAGTTTTAAATGTTGATGTCTCAATTTTATGAAAATTTTGATATAAATTATCAATTAAGTGTTGATGTCGATGGATATTCGTGATTTTTTTTTTAACTATTAAATCATTCATAAAAAAATATCTAAATTAGTAAATAAGTATTTTACTCATTTAAAATAAGTTAAATTTCATATTATAAATGTTAGGTTCACATTAGTGATACTTTGTTGATACTTTGTCGCTTATTTATGATATAATGAAAATATTGAATCCATGGACATATGAAAATGTGACATGTCAACAGAAATTTACAACATTGTTTTTGCCCTCAAACAATTTAGATTTGTAATTTATTTATTTTGTCAACTTATATATAATTTAACTCTTTACATTATTAACAAACTCAAAATTAGAGATTTAAATCTTCACTTTACCTTTGATTGAAAAGACAATTAATAAGAAAAAAAAATTTGTATTCTTTTACATCTATAAATGTCTGGACTAGTTTATTGTATCTTGATTCATTTTAATATAAGATAATTACCTAACTTTAAAACTTTTAATTGTTAATAAATTTGTAGAATTTTAAAATTTTAGGTAGGTTCAAAATTTATTATGGTCCTAAGAATTGCATATTTATATTGTTTTATATTTTAACTTTTAATTACTTTGTTTGAAATTTATATTGTTATAATATTTTCAAAACTTTGTATTAAACGTCATTCTCTTCTTTTCATTCCTTTTGGTTGATTTTTTTTTAACATAAATTTGAATTCATTTTAAAACCTACTAACACTTAATCAATGTAACTTCAAATACTTATTCATGAAAAAAAAATTATGATCATGAGATAAAAAGACAAGTTGTGTGCTTATATTAGAATTTTGTTAAAAGAAACAAAGGATAAGACTATTATGATTATTTTATGAAAAGTCCAAAGGCTAAAATATAATTTATCGAAGTTTAAAAATCCAAATAAGATTTAAACATTCACATTATTATACTCTTAAATAGTAACTATTTCAAATGTGACTAGGCTTGTTATTATATCTATTAAAAAAAATGGTGTTAAAATTCATATTTATTTCAAAAGTTGGTTGCACAAACAACAACCAGGCCTAAAATAATTATAAATTTAGAAAAATTTAAAATATTTTGACAAAAAAATAAGTGGCTATCACTATAGAAGTTATTGTTGATATATATAACTATCGATAGACTATTATCACTGATCGACTAAAATTCTATTAAAAAAAAAATGAGGTGATAGATTACTATCTGCGATAGACCATACTATCAGTAATAAAAATTGTCATATCTGTACCAAAAAAAAAAACAAAAAAAATTATTTTACTCTAAATTTTGACAATCTTTTACAATTTCCATTATTTCAATTCTGTTTTATTTGAAACTTATTTTAATTTCAGTCACTAAATTTTTAAATATTTTGCTTTAGGTCATCAACTTTGAATAAAGAAAATATAATATGTTATTTATCAAAGCAGACAAATCTTTGAAGCCAAGTAGGTTAGGATTTTGAAATGAATTTGAATTCTTGTTATATGGTTAAAGAAAAATCAAAGCTAAAGATTAAAACAATTTTTTTATTGAAAATTCTGAGATTACAACAAAACCTTTGAAAGTTAAATGAGAGAAAAACAATACTACAAAAGTTTAAGAACTAGATAGAATTAAAACTTAAAAATCATGTTGCAAAGTCAACATGAGTTTACAGCATAATGTATGAACTAGTAATTAAAAGTTTAAATATTTGAATCATCATTCTACGTAAAATTTAAAATAAAAAAACAAAACAAAATAAAAAAATCATTTTTTTCTAAAATCCGAATCTAAAATAAAAAAATAATAACTTTTTCTTAAGGTCGATTTCCTCTCTTTCATCAGTATGACTTCTCTTTTGCCTCAGGTCGAATGAATACGAAAGGGAGATCAATAGAGTTGTCATCAAAGTTCATGTAAGTGTTTACCCTGATTAAAAAAATCTAAAATCAAAATCACACGTTAATGTATTAATGTCTTTTTTTTTTCTCATCGAACTTTTCTTCTACTTTTCGAATACATAGTATTTTTCGTATCTTCATTGTCTTTTTTTTCAGATATATGTTTGGTAGCAGATTTAAAAATTGAATCTCAATTTATCTATTTCTTTTATATGTGTTTAATTTTTTTTTATAAACTAAAAATTTAGTGGTAGCCACCAACTAAATATTAGAATGAATATTTTATGTTATAAATTTTGTATAATTATTATTTTATAATCATATAATTTATAGTACATTATAGTATACCTATTTTAATTGAGTTTATAACCCGAAATACTTTATTTATTTAAACTTTTATCATTTTAAATATAATTCTACCTTTTAAAACTTCAAATTCAAAATCTGGATCCACTGAAAGAAAAAGAAAAAATAAAAAAAATAATGTTGTTTTTCAGAATTTATACAATTTAGATCACTGAATTCGAAAACAATTTTCAAAAACTGAATTAATATGGCATATCAAACGCATGCTGTAAAAATAAAACACTATCAAGATTCTCTACCAAATGGGACTAATAGAATTCAGGTTCCATATCAAACACATATTTTTTTTTCTTTTTTTTTTTTGAAACAAATATCAAACACATTAAATTCAGTGAATCTGAAACATAAAACACATGAATTCTCTAACAAACAAGACCTTAGATTCTTAGATTTTGAAATTGACATTATTTTGTAAACTGATTGATTTTTAGGCCATCGTTTTTTTTTTTTTCTTCTTTTCTCATGTTTCCATGATTTTGAATTTTATGAAGTCACAGTTGTTTTTGTTGAGGAAACATGTCTCAAGATGTTTTTTTTTAATACACCTAGTTTTCTACTTTTCTTTTTTCTAATCTCTATGTTTTTTAATACACTCTGAATGAATGATATTTTTATTTTTATTTTTTTAAAAATATACCGATAGTTTTTTGCCTTACTACAACAAATTCGGTCTACAATGGCAGTTTAAAACTGTCATCATAGTCAAATGATGATAGTTTTAAAATCCACTATCTAAAATGACGTCATTAATGTAGGGATACAATGACGGTTACCTTTAATGGTGGTTTAAAACCGCCATTAAAAGAGATTACCATGGTATCCCTACAATGGCGATTAAAAATCTGAATAAATGATATTTTTATTTTTATTTTTTTAAAAATTTACGGTATTTTTTTGCCCCACTACAACAAATTCGGCCTACAATATTGCAGTTTAGAACTACCATCCTAGTCAAATGATGATAGTTTTAAAATCAACTATCTAAAATGACGTCATTGTAGGGATACAATGATGGTTACCTTTAATGGTGGTTTAAAACCGCCATTAAAAGAGACTACCATGGTATCCCTACAATAACGGTTAAAAATTGTCATTGTATCCCTACAATGGAGGTTAAAAAATAATAATAATAATAATAATAATAATAATAAATATTGTCCTAGGGACCCTTTCTAATGTTATTTTTTTTAATGAATGGCGGTTAAAAATTGTCATTGTATCCCTAGGAGGTTAAAAAAAATAATAATAATAATAATAATAAATATTGTCCTAGGGACCCTTTCTAATGTTATTTTTTTCAATCAGACCCAAAATAAATACAAATTTAGTGATAGACTTCTACAGTATTTTTAATTATTCTACTCTATCGGTTAAAATTTTCCTTTATTAGAATTATATATTTCCTATTTTCTTGACATATAATTAATGCGTGGATTGAATTCATGACCTCTTCGTCATAAAAATGATTTGTGATTTGAACACAAGAAGGCTGAGGCTACATGAGTTCCACTCTCTCAAACAAACTTTGTTAAAATATAGTCGTTTTAATTCAATCGTTTTTTTTAAATTCTTCCTTTAGGGGTTTAGTTAAAATTTTTGCCTTAGGGGTTTATATTTTTTATTTCAACTTCACAATTTTTTTCTTTTATCTATTTTAGGATTGTTAACAAATTTAAAGATTCGTTAAGTTGGCTTGATTTAATTAAAGCTTCTTTTTTAGGATTTGAATCGGGGCATTTGATTGAAATAGTACTTAGTCATTTATGTCATAATAATAATTTTTATGAGGCCTATTTTATTTTTGTCATTCCTCTTTCTTATTCTAAAACAAAAGTCTAGATCTCTCTCAAATAAACCGTGTTTTTTTCTTCTTTTTCTTTTTTCTTTTGGTTATTTTAATTAATCTTCTTCCACCCCTTTTCTCCATCTAATAGTCACTAACTCATAGTTTTTTTTCAAAGATTTTTAATTAACACGGGATGAGAAGATTGAAATCTTAATCTTTCAGTCAATAACACAACTTTATATTAATTGAGTTATGCTCGATTTGTAGCACGAACTCATAGTTTAATGTCGAAATTTCAAATATTTTGTTGATATATTAAATAACAAGGGCCTCTTTATTGCAAATTGTCACCATTTTAACAAGAAAACAAATAAAATTGCCAACATTTATATATAATAATTAGAGAACATGAAAATTTTTGCATCATTTTTAATTTGAATACATTATGATTTAAAAAATAAATAAAAGCTATTGTTGATAATAAAGGGAAAAGAACTTGAATTGATCTTGCTTATAAAATAATTTCAATCGTTTTGAGTGTTGGTAAACTTAATTTTAATAAAAGTATTTTTTTTCTAAAGAAAAAAAAACAATAAAATAATAAAAAATAAAAAATCTGCACTAAAACCACTGTTGGTTCTAATGATATAAGATTTTGCCTTCGTTTGGGATCGAATAATTTATATTTTTAGTTCTTTTAAAAATATAAAGTTATTTACTATTAGTTTAATTGACTTTCTATTTTTTCTTAAAAAAAAGCTTTCAAAATCTCAAATTTCAAACACAAGTAACGAATTTCAATTTATTTTATTTTAAATTTCAAGTATGTTCTATTTTTTAAAAAAAAACTTTTCAAAATATCATTTTGTTGACCCATTTGTTTCCTTTTTTATCATAATTTTTAAAATATCTATTTTAATTTATGATTTTCAAATTAATGATGTATCTTGGAATAAACACATATTAGTATGCAAATATGAACATGATTTCTATATTGATAGGTTAGAGATGAATATTGAAGAAACGAATATTATATGAAAAAAAAAATTAACAGGACTAAAATGATTATTTTAAAAAAAAAAATCTTAAAATATATATTTTAAAAGTTTAGGGATGAAAGTGGAGCAATCAAGGACAAAAATAATATTTAAACCTATAAAAAATCAATAGTTCGTATATAAATTTTTTTCTGGAAAAAAATAATTTAGACCATAAACTTAGCAAGTTGTACCAAATTTTAACCCTAAATTTTTAATTTCATCAAATGGAACCCTAAAGTTGCATAATTGTTGCAATGTGTAGACCTGAACTTTCAATTTCATCAAATTAAATTCAAACCTTGCATAAGTGTTGTAATGTATACCCTATGTTAACTTTTCGTTTGAATTTGTTAAAAGTTATGCTTACGTTTATCTAAATCGAGTCTCTTCATTTACCCAACAAAAATCATCATAAAAAATTTAAGCAAGTTTGGGGTACAAAAATCATGAGTGTTGTAGAACTAGTCTACATTGCAACACTTATACAAGTTTAAGATTCAATTTGATGAAATTGAAAATTCAGATCTACATTGTAACACTTATGCGAGTTTGGAGTTCAGTGGGATGAAATTGAAAGTTCAGATTAAAATTGATACAACTTGCTAAGTATAGGGTCTAAAAAACAATTTCTCTTTTTTTTTCCGGACAATCCGAACTTCATTAGTTAGAAATAGGAACACTCCGAACAACTTCATGGAGTACATCAAAACAATTGTCTTTGTCTAAAATGGACAATAACTATTATGGAAAATTAGAAAGCCAAAGAGAAAAAATTTGGAGAAAATCTCTCTTTGCCAATTTGTGAGCCATCTCATTTCTCTCACGGCGAATATGGGCAAACCCCAAGGATTGGAAAACGCTTCCCACCTTGCGGATACACTAAGGTATGAACACTTCACTCGAAGTTTCATTTTCTTCATTAAACATCTTGATTAAGGACAAAGAATCTGAGATGAGATGTTGCCTAGTTTGTCCTAGAGTGTGGTTGATCCTGTATTTGTGCGACAATTTAAAATATTTTATTACCGCTCAAAATTTTGTCTACGTGAATCTAACTCAACTGGCATAAGTCTGAACGAATGATCAAGAGGTCAGAAATTTGATCCTCAACTAAATACGTTTGAAAAAAATGAAAGAAATTTGAGAATGTATGTAAACTTTTAATGATTGGTTCGGAATATATTATCGGTACATTTTTGTTTTTTACAAAAGATTAAGGGTTGGTTGCACAAACAACAATCAGGCCAAAAATAATTGCAAATTTAACAAAGTTTAAAACTTTTTGCAAATATGGCAAAAAATCAATGGCTATCACTAATAGATTTTATGACTATTACTGATAGACTTCTATGACAAAATTCTATAAAAAAGACTATTATCAGCATAAACCATATTATCAGTGATAGAAATTGCTATATCCGCAAATTTTTTAAAAAAATACTATATTTTTAATTATTTTACTTTAAATTGACATCTGTTACCATTTCTCAAAGGTTAATTGCAAAAAATCAATGGCTATCACTAATTGCAAATTTAACAAAGTTTAAAACTTTTTGCAAATATGGCAAAAAAATCAATGACTATCACTAATAGATTTTATGACTATTACTGATAGACTTCTATGACAAAATTCTATAAAAAAGACATCAGCGATAGACTTCTATCAGCGATAAACCATATTATCATTGATAGAAATTGCTATATCCGCAAATTTTTTAAAAAAGTGCTATATTTTTAATTATTTTACTTTAAATTGAGAAATGCTACCTTGATCTATATCAATTAAAAAAATTAGGAGTTATGTTGTTCATAATTAATTACGGCTATGTCAAAAATAAAAAAAAGTTCATTTTAACACTTTAAACCAGGAGGGGCAAAGAGAGAGATGGTTTTTTTTTAAAAATTTTGATATATGTCTTTTATCTAAAAAAGAGATGGATTCAAATATGGGTGGAAGGACCATAATGTCATGGTTGTTAAATACAACCAAATAAATATAAAAAATAAACAGAATCTAAATCTCCATGAAATAATTATAATAGTGTAATTCAAACTACTATCATGAGGAGTTACAGCTGTAACAACCATTCAACAAAAAATAAATCATTATGTTTAGACATTTAAAAAAAACAAAACGAACGTGAAGTTCAAACTAAAAATTGAAATTAATTGAAACATCACTTCAATTTTAATAAAAATTAAAATAATAACTTGCATGCAAAAACACAATCACAAACTTCAAGGTGTGATAATGAAAAAACTCAAGTGTATTTATAATAACAAAATCAAATAAAAAAATTAAAAGGAAGGAAGAACGTTTCACTTTTGTTGGAGAAAAAAGCCTCACCCTAACAAACGACATTTCAGTCTCGGCAAAACTTCATCTTCATCGCTAATTGGTTTCAGCCTCGGCAAAGCTCCGACGTAGCTCCATCTTCATTGTTGCTCCACCGATGCTAATTCATCGTAGCTCTATATTCAACCGAGTAATTCTTGAACTAGAAAAGAAATCAGGGTGATCAAGCAAGGAGAGATTACGGTTAGAAAATTGGTGGAGATAGATTAGTATGAGAGTTTACCTAATCTTTAACCCATTTTAAAGATTTGCTGGGATTTTACCTAATCTTTCACAGATTGTAAAAATTTGTTTGGGGTTGTTATATTTTGAGATTTGAAAGATTTAGTGCACAAAATTCGGGTGTTGTACGATTTACACAATAAAATCCAAAAAAAAATATTTTCAAAGAAAAAATACTTATTTTTTTAATACTGTTACAAAAAGAAATTAATAATACATTCGCTAAAAGTAAGGGATATGTCTTGATCTGTGAATATTTGTAAAATCGTAAGTGTATGGTTAATTCTCAAGTATAAATATTTAGTAAAATTTTGGTTTTATTATGGAACACTACTGAGTTTAATTAATGTGTAATATTGTTCTTGTTTAGTTCATTCATCAAGAGAAAATGTTTTTATGACAGTGAGCCATGTGAAATTAGGGGTGTCTAATATTTTAGAAGAAAGTAAACATAACATATGTAAGTCATATTGTGTGAAACAAAAAATACAGTGTAACTATTACTCGCCCATATCAGATATTTTATCAAAACGGAATTCAAGTATGAGGATGAAATGAAATGTGGTGTACTTCACAATTACAGATTAATTAGGTAAACTACCCTGAAAAAGACTGTACATGTGGATTGTAACATACCTTATTGAAAATATAATTTGAAACTGTATTTAAAAATTTGACAATACATTGTAACTGTGTGTAATGAAAAATACACTGTAAATATTCAATATTTTTAGGAAAACGGTTAAGAATGAAATAAAGATACGTTATGTATAAATAAACACAACTGGTGCAAAAGGGATTCATAAAGTGTATATGAAATATACACGTAAAATGTATTGACAAGGAAATGTGAATATGTAAGCAACGATATATGTGCAAAATCAATTGCACTATAATTTAAACTAAGACTACAAGCTGACTTTATTGATAGGTTTCCAAATACATTTCTCGTTAAGAAATATAACGTAAATATAATTAGAACACTAAAAAGTACCGAAAAATAAATGAATGTTTAATTATAACATAATAAGAAGAGATTTCATGTAAAAACAGTTATATCTAACATCAATTGGATAGTGGATTCTTGAAAGTTCTTCGGTTGTGACCCACTTGCGAACACCGACCACACTTAATTCTTGATGTGCTCTCATTGCGAGATAAGAGTCTATTCTTCTTGGGGCGGTTGGGTGGTTATTTCACATTAGACCGTCGGATGAGACTTTCGTATGAAAACGTTGACGGGAGAAATTGGTCCACTCTTACAATTCAGAAATGACCATCATCCACATTGTTGTTGAGAAATTGTTGGAGAAAATTTTGGAAGGGGAGATGGAAAGTTTTTTTAAAAACAATCTAATTTTAAATTGGGAGGAGAAGTTGGGATGAAAAAAAGAATGAAAAATGGAAGAAAAATTAAAAAAAAAAAAAAAAAAAAACACCAAACTTAATTTTAAAAGATGGGACATGGTTTGAAATTAGGTCTAACTATCGCTCCTCAAACACAAAAAATTGTTTTTGGATCCTTGCTCTCTTAGGCCTATAAAAAAATGAGGTTCAATTATCCAAGTCACACCGTAGCATGAGTGTAGAACTAAAATAATTTACCTTTACTTTTAACATAATTGGAATGGTCAAGTATGAGTGTCACATCTTATAGGTCATAGGTTAAAAAAAATTAATATTACCCATAACAAATCAAATGAGTAAATTTATAAACCTATCATCTATCTTTATTCTGCTCTGGATTGAATTTAGTTTTATTTAAAAATCTATCAAACTTAGGGTATGCATATAATAAGTTATAAAATATTGTGTAAAACTTGGTTCCACGACTACAAGTATCTTTTTCAGTCCAGCCACATGTCACGATTTGATTGGCCGATATTTATATCATTTTTTAAATAAAAAAAACTTTTCACACAGTTTACTTAAATTCTTTTTTTCGTAACTTTTTCTTTCTTCTTCATCCAATAAACAATCTCTCTTATTTTATTTTTATTTCCTCAACTTTCATCTGTCATAACCTTTGTTTTCAATTTTTATCTCTCCCTCTCTCCTATTTTCTCTACAATAAGTATTTTTTTTTTTTTTTTTGGTTAACTATTTTTTAACGCAGTTAAGTTCCTCAAATTTGCAATACTCTAAAGAATTTATCCAGAAAAATGATTATCATTCAACGAAGAATGGAGGAATTGGACCATAAATTTTTTTCCTATCAAAAGCAATCAAAATCAAAGACTTGGTATTTCCAATGTCGCCGTGAAAGTTATCTTGAAGCAAGAAATTTCTCAAACTCTTCAATCCATTTCTCGAATTTATAGACCCATCTAGGGATAAGACGAGACCAAAGACCGTGTATTGAAATTACGATAAACATCAAGTTCAAAAACTTGAGTGAGATTTGCGAGAGAAAAAGACAGAGTAGAATTGAGATAATTAGTGGAAAGATCAAGAAATTGGAACTTTGAAAGAACTCCAATGGAATGAAAAATTACATAAAAAAAGATTATTAACTTTAAGATCAAGACAAATGAGAGATTTGGAAAAGAAGAGAAATTCAAATTATCAAGAGTATCTTTCAAATCAGAGTAATTGAAGGCCAACTTTCCAATTTTTTTTTTTTTTTTTTGTGATTTTTCTTAGAAAAAGAAAATTCAACCGACATTTTCCTTTACCAACCTCCCCCATGTGGTCTAATTTCATTGATAGTGTAAGTGTTTTGAAGAAATTGATTATTGAAGAATACTAATCCCACTACCATGACCGACCCAGATGTGCTATAATCGATCCAGATGAATCCAACCGTGAAATTTCTCACTCTTTCCTTCACTTCCTCTAAAAATTCACTTGAAAATTTATGTCTATATAACACACAATCAACCCTGCAAATTTCAAATAACTCGAATTGAAATTCGATGGCTGTGAAATTTGGAGTGTAGAGAAATGAATAGAGAAAGTAGGAGAAATTGTTAATTGGATGAATAAGAAAAGGAAAGCTACGGATAAAAATCAAATACACGGGTGGAAGATTTTTTTATTATTTAAAATTAATTTAAATATTTAGTCAATCAAATCATGAGAGGTGACTTGACTGCAAAAAGATAAATATATATCATTAAAATTAGTAGTAGATTAAAAAGGATATTGATAATTAATCACTCGAAAACAACAACCATCCTTCAACCCTAACATAATAGAATCTTATAAGGAAGAAAATAGAGCATTTAAAGATGGTTGAATTCCCAATAAGAAACTTTGAATGATCACATTATACATTACAATATTTAAGCCTAGGGTTTTGAAAGGATCAAACCCATGAGAAAGACACAATATATTAATAAAACCCAACATTATTTATTTATATTTGCATGCCAGATAAGGTTTGCTGAAAGATTAGAGAAAGAATATCTAGGAGAATGTAATGGAAAAGAAAAGAAAAAAAAGAACACTTAGATTTAGAAACTTGGTAAACGACATGTCGAATTAATTAAGGGAAGCAAACAAAAACGCCTTTGTGGTCTGTAATCTAATGAAGGTCAATGCATTTTGTCTCCTTTTTCTTCTGTTGGGGCCAACCCCTCCTTTTTATCTTATCAATTTCAATTAATTTCTATTATTTTAAGTGTTTCCTCTTCATCATGCACATTTTTTATTTTATGATCTCTTCTTCTTAACTAATTATTTAATTATTACCTTTTACTACTTTTTCATCTTTATTTATATATATATATTTTTGGTATAGATTTGTGATTTAAATGATTTGGTAATCGATTGCGTTTGAGAGAGTAGGAGATTAAGAAACAAAAGAAACAAAATTAATTATTTTTTGTGTTTGGTAAAATAAATTGACGTATAATCTCTTCAAATCACTCGTGCATAACATTATCATTTCACACTCTCCTATAATTTGTTCTCTACTAACTTTTAGATTCTTTAAGCATCCATTTCTTAACAAAATTTTAATTTTATATTTTTCTAAAATTAATTAAGATTTATTTTATATAGCTAGGATCTTTTTTCACGCACCGGAATTTTATTTTATAATTTTTTAAATTAATAAATTGAATGTAAATTTTTTTAAATTTTTTTTTAAAGAAATTATATAAATTTTTATAGGGTTGGTTGCACAAACGGCAAACATGTCCAAAATAATGACAAATTTAACAAAATTTAAAACATTTTGCAAATATGGCAAAAAATAGTGGTTATCACTGATAGACTGTTATCGTTGATATATGATAGTCATCGACAAAATTCTATAAAAAAAACTGAGGTGATAGACTACTATAGCAATAAACCATACTATGAGTGATAGAAATTGTCATATCTGCAAAAAAAAAAAAAAAAAAAAATAATAATAATAATAATAAAAAATAAATAAATAATACTCTAAATTCACATCCGTTACAATTTCCCAATTTTTATAGTATATCTATTTTAGTTAGTATACCTCCATTACAATAATTTAATATTTATTTACTAAATATTGTATAACCAACTTATTCCGATCTAGAGCTAAAATTTACCAAACAGTAATTTACTTCGTAAAACAATTAATTTTTCTGAAAACATACTTGTCAATAATTATTTTAAAAGTTACCGCAATTTAAAATAGAGCCTTATATGTAAATGATGGAGCGAAGAAGAAAAGAGAGAATTAAGAGAGAATTTTATACTACAAAATAAGTACATGTCAATTGTGGTTAGGAGTGGTTGAGTTTTTGCAACGGTAGTTTAATTAATGCGGGGATTGAACCCATGACCTTTTGGTCACCGGCACAACCCTATGCCAATTGAGCTATGCTCAGTTTGGCTTGATAAAGTTATTTAATGTAATCCAAAATGAATTTTTGGAGAATGAGTTTTTGAAATAATGCATTTTGGATGAAACACTTGATATTAACTTTTGAAAAAAATGTTTTTGAGTGTTTATTTGAAAAACCTACATAATTCTCATATTGTATTCAAATTACCAAAATACCCTCACACTCCTCTTTTAAATTTTCTCCACCAACCAACCTCCTTCGACCACCGCCGCCCCTCACCGACCATCTCCGATCGCCGCCGACCACCGCCTCCAAACTCCGACCACCACCGTCCAACTCCGGCCACCCGTCGCAGGCCACCGCCTCCCACTTTTGCCATCCGTCGCCCCGCTCAAACCGCCCCACCCCGGCCACCGTCGTCGCCACCCGACCCCGGCCACCGTCGCCGCTACCCGACCCTAGCCACCGTCGCCGCCACCCGAACCCCGGCCACCGCTGCCGCCACCCGAACCTCGGCCACCGTCGCCGGCACCCGAACCCCAGCCACCGTCGCCGCCACCCGACCCCGACTCCCGCCGCCCCAGCCACCCGACCCCGGCCACCACCGCCACCCGACCCCGACTCCCGCCGCCCCAGCCACCCGACCCCGGCCACCGCCGCCGCCACCCGACCCCAGGCAACAGCCGCCACCGAACCGCGGCCACCGTCGCCGCCACCCGACCCCCGGCCACCGCCGCCACCCGACCCCGACTCCCGACTCCCGCCTCCCCAGCCACCCGACCCCAACCCTACCACCGCTGGCCAGGACCTGACCACCGGACCCCGACCACCGCTGACCCGACCACCTGACCCCGACCCCGACCACCCGACCCCGGCCACCGCCGCCCTATCCCGGCCACCCGACCCCGACCCCCGCCGCCCCAGCCACCCGACCCCGACCCTACCACCGCCGACCCGACCACCCGACCCGGACCCCGACCGCCCGACCACCGCTGTCCCCCGACCCGGCCACCCGACCCTGACCACCCGACCCTGACCACCCGACCCCGACCGCCCGACACCGACCCCGACCCCGACCCCGACCGCCCGACCTCGACCCCTACCCCAGCCCCGACCCCGTCTGCCCGACCGCGACCCTGACCCTGACCCCGAGCCCAGCCTCGGCCCCGACCGCGACCCTGACCCTGACCCCGAGCCCAGCCTCGGCCCCGACCCCGACCACCGCCGGCCACCCGACCTCGACCCCGACCCTAACCCTGACTGCCCAACCCCGTCCCTGACTCCGGCTGTCCGAACTCGACCCCGACCCTGACCCCGACTCCGACCCTAACCGCCAGACCCCGACCCCGACCGCCAAACCCCGACCATCAACAATAGTAAATCCTAAACTCTAAACGGCAAATATAAATTTAAACTTATTAATTCATATTGTTTATTAATAATTGTCCTTATAGTAATTTGACATTGAGAGAAACACTTTTAGTGTAGAACAAACCAAATACACTTGTAGATAAAAACACTTTTAAGAAAATGTAACCAAACACATGAGTGTTTTAATTATAAACATTTCTAAAAAAAATGTTTTTGAAAAAATGCATTCTCTGAAAAACATTTTTTTTTAGTAGTCAATCCAAACACACCCTTATTTGTATGAATAAATTTGATTCACATTCTTGCTATTTAAAAAATATATTTTAATGTCACATCAATAAATCATTAATATTTTTTTTCCACAATTGAACACCAACAACTTTACTTTCTATCGTACTAGAAATAAAATAATTTATTTTTTTTAAATGAGAATTAAAGGTACAATACTCAATCACTCAATTGGATAGTAACTAGACTATAAATTAATAGCATTAACCGATCTAAAAACGTCAATGATAGATAAAATTTTGTAAAAAGATTTATAATATGTATACCACATTAGAAACAAAATTATAAAATATTTATTTATTATGATTAAAAAAAAAAGAAAAGGCCCATTATTAAATGACAGTGCAACTTAATATTTTAGAATAATTGTGGTTCATTTAGTGATATAGGACTGAAATTATTTTTTTGTTGAGTTGAGATAGTACAAAATAAAGAAAAGGGTATTTATTTATAATTTAGAATATGAAATTAAATATATATTTCGTCCTTTATAGGAAATGGACATATTACAGATTTATTTGGAAAAAAAAGAAAAAAAAATAATAATGTTTGAGAGAGAAAGATAGCGAAGAGGGTGGGGGAAAAGTAATCACACGTGAACCTGTCTTTCTCTCTCTAACATTTTTTATCCCGTCCTCTCCGGGCTTCTCAAATATTAATATTCAAACTCACTTTTTTTTCTTTCTTTTTTTCGTTTTTGGTATCTAGACCGTGTTTTGGTCGATGATCTGAAAATAAAAATTCGAAAACAATAAATTCTATGAAAAATAAAGTTGTATTTCATGTTTTTAGATAGGCCGATTTAAAAATTAGATTTCAATTTAACTGAAAAATGTGTTTGATAAGATATTTATAAATCGTAAATTAGTTGCCGTTAATAACTGAACATGTTTTAGCTAAAATGAATTGAGTTTATAATATGAAATACTATATTTATAAAAGTTTTTCATTTAAAATATAATTTTGTACTTAAATTTCAACTATTTGGATCACATAATCTAAAAACAGGTTTTCAAAAACAGAATCCAGATTGCATATCAACCAAATATGTGCGGGTCTGAACTCAATGAAACTAAAAACATAAAACATAATTTGAATTGCATACCAAACCTGCCCTGAATTTTCGTGTTTATTTTATTTTAAGTTTTAAAAAACTTTCAAAACAATGTATATTTCAGTTTTTTTTTCTAAACAAATTACCATATCGATGATTAACTTTATTTTTGTTTCGACAAATGGATAGTATTGTTTTAGTATGTGTATTAGCGTGGGGATGTGAAGTCAAATGAGTTAGTTGGAGCCTGGAGGTGTGTATAAATAATACTTGCTTGCTCAAAGTATCTTCCTAATGATTACCATTAAAAATTTGACACCGATTTATTTATCTAGCAGGTAACTATTTATTTTTCTAAAAAAATATATTCTCTCCCTTCCTTTATTCATGAATAATTCTTTTAGTTTTTTTTTTTTTCGAGTACATGGGAGGTGAGAGGATTCGAACCACAGACTTCTTGGTATCAAGACATACATATGTCAGCTGAGCTAGGGTCTAACGAATAATTCTTTTAGTTATGAAAACATAATAGTAGTCAGCAGAAAATAAACATAATAGTAGTCCGCAGAAAATACCTGCTAAATAATAAAAATGATTAAAGTTATTATTATATTCTTTTTAAGTTTATAAATTAAAATAAACATTGTTTAAAATATTAACAACCAAAATAAAACAAATTTGATAGATTAATAATCAAAATAAGTTTGAGATTCTTTTTTAACAACATATAGAGAAATTCAAACTTGAAACTTGTGGCTCATAGTTCTTATATCATACCAATTGAGTTAGGCTCATGTTAGCCAATAAGATAAAGATTCGAATCTCGACATTTGAAAAAATAAATAAAAAAGATTTAAACTTTTTTTTATATTTTACTTCTCTATTTTTTTTACTAGAGAGAATAGAGTGAGGAGTGAGAAGTGAGAAGGAGAGAAAAATCTTTTGCTCATACTTTCTTCTTCTTCCTTCTCTTCTTTCCTTCTTGTTCAGTGTCATTTTCTGAGAGAGAAACACCATAATACTCAAAAACTCAAATCCAAACTCCAATCTCTCTCTTTTTTTTTCTTTTTTTTTCTCCCTTTTTTTCTAATTCCACTTTCTCTCTCCTCTCTCTCTACACCACTTTTTTTTCTTTATTTGGCTTTCTGGGTTGGATTTTTGCAAGTTTTTCTGAGTTTTCCCATCTGGGTTTCATCATATTACAACAAAAATCCTATCTTTTCCCTTCCCCATGAAAGCTTTCTGAAGAAAAATCAAATCTTTGAGAGCTTCCCTATTAGAGATCCAAAACTCCCACCTTTATTTTTGCCCCTCTTCTTCAAAATTCATTAATCTTCTTTCTTTTCACTTCCTTCATCATCAAGTTAGCAAAAAAAAAACAAAAACAAAAAAAAGCTGCTATAAGTTTGCTAAAGCAACAACAAGAAGAACAAGAGAGAGAGGAAAAAAAATTAAAGAAGAAGATGCCCTTAGAAGGGATTTTTATTGAACCTTCTTCAACACCACTGCCTGATCTCTCTCTTCAAATCAGCCCTCCAAATGCTTCAACTTCTTCTTCTTCATCATCATCTTCTTCTTATTCTTCAATTAGAACCCTCAACCATGGATTTTCAGAAACAAGTTTTGATCTTTTGATCCAAAGAAACTCCCAATTCCAAATTAATTCCAATACTAACCCTCAAGCTCACACCGAGCTCTCTCTCGGCGGAGCGCCACCGCCCGGCCCGCATCTTCGCGGGGTTTCGGTGTTCAACGTAGCGGACGGTGGGTTGCGGCCGATTAAAGGGATTCCGGTGTATCACAACCGTCCATTTCCATTTTTGGCTGTGGATCATCAAAAAGATCACCATTTTCATCATCGTCATCAACATCAACATCACCAATTTCCATCGGCGGCTTGCTTCTACCCGAATTACTCGAACTCGAACTCGAATGGAGTTCTTCAAATGGCCGGTTATCATCATCATCATCATCATCATCGAGTTGGAGGAAATAATAATTCTTCTGCGAGGTTCAACAATAATGGGGTTGTTTCTGTAGAAGCAATTAAATCTTTGAATCATAATAATATTAGTAATAGTAATGCAGCTTCTTCTTCTTCTGATGTTTGTTCTCATGGGATGATGATGAGATCCAGATTTTTGCAGAAGCTTCCTGCAAAACGAAGCATGAGGGCTCCTAGAATGAGATGGACTAGCTCCTTACATGCTCGCTTCGTTCACGCCGTCGAACATCTCGGCGGCCACGAAAGTAAACAAAGAATCAACCTCCTTTTTTTCTATTTGCTTCTCTTCGTCCCTAATGTTCGAGTGTTTTTTTCTTCCCTTTTTGTTGTTTAATTTGGTCTCTAAACTTTGAAATGGTTCGATTTAGTTTCTTTACGATTTTTCAATTATACCCCTTTTCGCATTATTGACTCTGGTGGTGGTGGGTTTGCTCGTGATAGAAATTTAGAGTAATTAAGCCATCAAAGATAGAAAAACTAGAAATTCTTGTCAATTTCTTAGAAATTTTACTCTCTTCGTCTTAATTCCTTCTCTAAATTTCTCCTAATTTATTAAGTATATCGGAAAATGCAAGCTTACCATACCAGTCACAAAAGGGTATAATTGAAAAATACATTAAAACGCCATATACTAAATTGAATTTATTTAAACAATAGGGATGAAGTGATCACTAAAACATTAGGGACTAAAACATATATTTAGCGATTCTGCTAACCGAACCAAAAAATCCGGGTTTTATTTTGCAGGAGCTACACCAAAATCAGTTCTTGAGCTGATGGATGTTAAGGATCTAACTCTGGCTCATGTCAAAAGTCATTTACAGGTAATCATCTTCAAACACCCTCCATTGTAATCACAAATCACTTTTTTTTTCTTCTTTTTTTCATATTTTTTTTTAACTTTTTTTTTCCTCTCTCTTTCATTTGGTCAGTGATTGAATGAATGAAAGAGCAGTAAGTGAGTGAGTGAATGAATGTATGTGCCTTAATGAATGGTTATCAATCAGTCTGAATTTTTTTTTTTTTTTTTTTTTCATAACCCAAATTCATTTTTCTCTCTCTTTCTCGAAAATAGAGCCTAAGAGAAATAAAAAAATAAAAAAAAAAATAGAAAAAGTTGTCATCATTACAAAATAATATAAACTTGGATTCAAATATAAATAACCCCTCGTGACTAATGAAGAAACATAGACAGTCTCAGAGAGCCCACAACTCACAGAAGAAAGAGAAGAAGAAGAAAATATATATATATATATATATTTAAATAATAGAGAGAGTATTATTATATTATTATATATTATATTATATATTGTGATTTTTGTTTTGTTTTGTTTTGTTATGTGTTTGGTATTTTGAAAAATTGAGATGATATAAATGAGATGGCTTCCCGATGACTTTTTAATTTTCTTGCAGATGTATCGGACTGTTAAGACCACTGACAAGCCTGCAGCTTCCTCAGGTAATTCGTATTGCTTGCCTTTCTTTTTTTTAAATTAATTTATTTATTTATTTATTTATTTATTTCTCTTTAATTCTTTTTTCAAATTTCAAAATCAAATTAAACTCGACTTATAAGGCGTTTGGGGTGTGAGTTCGGCTTTAGTAAGTCGAACTTCGAAGAGTTGTTACACTCGGAGGACGACAATTTCAATTAAACTTAGGGTCGGTTTGATATAATATCTTATATCTTGATTCAATTTTAATTCTTCGTATGTTTTTTTTGGTTCATAAGTTTACTTTTTAACATGTTATCATGTTGTTTGGATTGTTAACCTGAGCATTATTCAATTAGTTAAATGTTTATCCCTCCGACTTGTACTAAAAAGAATAATAATACATGTTATTTGGATTATTCTATAACCTATAAAATGAAAATTTTAGAATTTTGCGCATTTACATGTTTTTCAGCGCTTTTAGATTTTAAATTTACTACCAAACACTGTGATAATGTATAATTTATAACTTTGTTTTATGTTAAATTTATTCCTTTCAAATTCTTATATTTAGATGATTAATCCAACCCACTCTTTGAGAGCATGTTTGAGAGTGATTCTAGTTAAAATCAGTTTTGACATGCTCATAAAATTACTATGAAACATGTCTTTATAGATTCTAAATTTACTATCCAACACAATGATAATATGTAATTTGTAACTTTGTTTTCTGTTAAACTTATTCTTTTCAAATTCCTATATTTGGTTGTTTATCCCAACATGCTCTATAAAAAAAACATGTTTTAGTGTGATTTTGAATCTACCAAAAATGATTTTAACAATTTCAAAATCACTCTCAAACATGCCCTTAGACTTTATAAACCCGTCCATCTATTGATCTATTAAATCCAAACTTAAGTAGTTGAATTTGCACTCAAACACTCTTTTAAAAGGTCAGAAGTTTGAATCGTCGTATTGTAATATACTTAAAAAAAATTGAGTGATTTGGTTTGTTGTTGGGTTGATGAAGGTCAATCCGACGGTTCCGGGGAGGATGATGTATCTCCTACAATAGGCACGGCCATAGAGGATAATAGCCCGAGGGAATTTTCCGATCAAAGAGCTCCGCCGGACCGGTCCGGCCAGCCGCCACCAGATTTGGAATTTGGCTCCTCCACTCTTTGGTCTAATTCTTCAAGGTATATCATTTCTCTCTTTAAGTCTCTCTTAAAAAGTTGGTGCTTTTGTTTTTGCTTTTATATGAATTTGCCAAATAAAAAATTTCAAAGTTTCTCTTCATTGGAATTGATATGAACAGCTTTAACTTTCTCTGTGTTTTTGGGGTTTTGGAAGATGATTTATCGTTTTTTTTCCTCTCTTTAACTTTTCTTTTCCCTCATCAGCTTCATATGATATATATATAACACATTATAATCTCTATATTTTGCTTTGGAGGGTGTTTTTCTTCAAGAATTTTTAACCTATAAATCTTTGATTTGGTTAATTAATTTTCGTCTCGGTACCCTTTTTATTTTTGTATGTTTGAAAATGGTTATCTTTTTTTAGTACATTGGGGGTGGGGGATTCGAACCACAGACTTTTTGATCGTCAACACATATATGTGACAGTTGAGTCATGCTCGCTTTGGCGAAAATGTTATTATCTTTTATCTGTTTGATTGAGTTTATTTTGTTGTTGCAATAAATTGTGAAAATCATTTAGAATGTGTTATAGGGATTTGGAATGTGCTTTGGTTATTGTGGATGAGAAGAATATATATATGATAGAAGAATGGAAGCTCTGATATTTTCTTGTGAAATTCTAAAGTGATAGCAACTTGAATGAAATTAGCATGTAATAAGATCATAAATGATGTCTAGATATTGTTCTTGTTTTTTTTTTTAATATATTTTTGAAAATGTATGATTGTGAATTAGTTGATGATCTTTTTTTTCTCCAAAATATATACTTTGACTGAACTTTAAAATTGAAAATAGATTTGTGAAAACTATGGCCCCGTTTGCCATTTGAGTTTTGATTTTTGAAAATTAAGCCTATAAACAAGACATTCACCGGTGAATTATTTGATTGTGTTGTCTATCTTTTCAAGTGTTTCTAAAATCTAAGCCAAAATTTAGAAGAAAAAAAATAAGTTTCAAAAACTTGCTTTTATTTTTAAAATTTAGCTAAAAATTGTGATGTTTCCTTATGAAAGTTAGGATAGGAACTCATACATGGATTGTATTGTTTATAGGCTTAATTTTCAAAAACTAAAAACTACAAACAAAATGGTTATCAAACCGAGCCTATATTAAATGGGTTTTGTGTTGAAATAGCAGTAGTATTTTGTTATTTTCATGAGTTTTATTTCCTTTTTTTTTTTTTTTTTGTTAAATTTATTGTTCATATATAATAATCAACTCTTTTTGAAGTATAACTCAATTTTTTTTTAGTTCAACATGCGGGTGAAATTTGAATATTTAACATTTTGATCGATGATATATATGACTTAACCAATTGCTATTAGGTTCGCAAACGGGCAAAGTATAACTTAATTCAAATGTGTGATATTTTCAAACTACTTGGGGAGAAGAAATAGATGTAAGCATGGTAATAAAAGAACTTTCCAAATATTTTTTTAAATTTAAGAAAAAAAAAACAGAAGACCAGTTAAAAACTATTTGTAGCAGTTAAAAAAAAAAAGGCTCTATTTCTAAAAAAAAATGGAATTTAGCTAAAATGTTACCAACATCTTCCGATGTAGATTATAAAACAAATAAATTTGTTTGTAAATTAATTTACAAGCGTCTTAAGAACTAGGAAGTAAACTATTAAAAACAAAAAAATATAATGATTGAACTAGTTAGTAGGTTTTTAAAAACTTTTTTTATTTTATTTTTAAATTTGGATAAGATTTCAAAAGTATTTATAAGAATGTGAAAAGTTTATACAAATAAACTGTTATAAATATGTATATATAAGTAGACTATAAAAGATAATTTAATTAAGCTTGGAAGTATTTTTTTTTTTTTTTTTTTTACATGAAGTATGAAGTATTTGTCTCTCTTCAAAATATATATATATATTTTTGTTCTCTCATAGCCAAATTCATATTACTAATGGTTAAACTTCAACGTTATAAGATATGTATTCTTATCAATATAACATTTTCTAAGAAAAAATTACTAATTATTAATTAATTTAATAGTGATAGTGATAATGAATATGTTTTCTTTTACTTAAATATTGACTACAATCATATACTATTCACTAATTTACTTAGATGTATTCTTCTATTTGTTATATTTATATTTATTTCTTTAAACCGGAACATAGCTCAACTAATCAATACATATATCATCGACCGACCAAGAGAGTAGAGAGTAGAATCACATGTTGAGAAAACAAAATATATATAATTCTTTGGTTGACTTTATTTGGTTATATATAGTAATGACAATTATATTATCACCATGATAGGAACTTTAGGCTATAACTCTAATGTTTTTAAAGCCTTCATTTTGCAGAGATGTGTGGCCACAAACAAACTCTAATGAAATGAATGTCATTAGACCAACTTCATCTACCCAAATGCACCAAAAATCCATGCACCAAATTGAGGTACCCATATATATTATGTTCATTGATTCAGACTTTATGTTCATATACATCATTTCTAAGAATATATTATAAAGATTAACTATATCATACCTTAGGGTTTAGTTCTAGTTTAAGTTTTGTTTAGGAGTGCTTTTGACCTCAGGACTAAAAGTACTTCTCATTCAAAATCATCTTGTTTTTGGTGATTTTTATGTATTTTTAAAAAGGGTCAAAAGCACTTATACTTTTAGCACAACTACTTAACCATGTAGGGAGACTTGGAATTAAAAATACTTTTTTTTAACCTAAAATTTCATGGTCAGTAAGCGATACATCATGTCATTGAGCTATCTTCATTACAAATACTTTTTTTTTAAGTGGATAGAATCAAATATAAAAGTGACTTGTTATTAACAACTTTTTATTTGCTAAAGTCACTTATTCTAAAAGCACTTTGAAATAGTACATCTTTATTTAAGCTCTTGAAAGTTGTTTTCACTCCACTTCCTATTGATGATATTTGTGGAGTCTTACCTACAAATATTTAAGGTCGAAAGTAAGAGAAAGTATTTTTTTTTTTTTTTGAGGGTGGAAAATCAAACCTAGGACATCATAATCACTAATTCCCGTACATCATGTCAATTGAATTATGCTTTTGCTGGTAAGTAAGAGAAAGAACTTTGGCACGATAACGTTGATTTTTGTGCAAATATAGGAGAATATTAAGAAGATTTCATAAATCGATAGAGAATATTAAGAAGATTTCATAAACCGATAGTAAATTTGATAGACTTTTTTTTTGTCGTGTCATGTTGTTTCCGATTAATATTGATTTTCGAGTCTAGTGACGATTAAAAAATACATATTATTTTTATGTACACAAAGATATATAGATGAAAGAGAATTTGAAACACACACAACTGTATGACAGGAATGTGATTCAGGTGCAATAATGAAGAGATACAATGCTTCAGAATGCAAGAAACCAAGCTTGGAGTTCAGGTTAGGCAGAGCAGAATGGGATGTCAAAGAAGACTAATAAATATTTGGTCAAAAACCTCTTTTTTTTCTTTTTTTTTTTTTTGGTTTTTTTTGGGTTTTTTGAATCTCTATTGACTGAGTTGTTGCTAGCTAATCTTGGTGAGTGGGGTTGTTGCTAATGCCATAAATAGATAATAGAGATACACAAATGAAAGAAGTTTTAGTGTGAGAGGAAGAAGAAACAAGAAGAAATTATAGTGAGATTTAGTTTAATGTTTTTGGGAGCTACCCTTCAAATTTGCAGCTTTAATTTGTAAAACTCTCTCTTTTTCTCTCTCTTTTTCTCTCTCTCTTCTGTGTGTGAGAGAGGTTTATGTTGGCTTTACATGGAGCAAAGAAGAGAAGGAAGCATATTAAAGAAAGTGTATGTTGTTATTAGTGAGACTGAGATTTATTTTTTTTTGTATTATTATTGTTTTTTGTTTTGTAATAGTTATGTAAGAGATGGAGAGAGAGAGAAAGAGAGAGATGTAGGTGTAAGTGTAATTGTGTAAGTGGAACTTTCAAATCATATAAAACCCATTATTATGTGGTTGTGACTTGTGAGGGAGAATTTTTCCCAAGGAAAAAATTGGTTGAGACATACTTTTAGATTTCATATTTTGGTCTTCTTTTTTTTCCAATAAGACTTTGGTACTCATTTACTTATATTTTGTGCAATTATTTCTTTTTGTTCGAGTTTTGTGGGATGTGAGATTCGACTCTTTAAACTCTTGGTCGGTCGAAAGTATATGTCTTAACTAGTTGAGTTATGTTCAGGTTAACATATTTTGTAATAGTTGTCTTTCCTTGTACGTAAAATATGAACAAGAACAAGAGAAAGTTGGGTCCAGTTTCAAGTTTTGTACGATCCAAAATCAAATGTGGTGTTCAAATTGTTCGTCAAGTCATATATGACCAATCATAACGCGTAACGATACTTGTAACGCTAATTAGATCAACTAGTACTAATAACAAAATGTTATAATGAATAAAAAGCAACATTTTCCAACTCGAAGAAATACTATTACTAGGATAGAGAGATGAAGAATCGTGATAAGATAAAGATTGAGTTTCATTGATTTTAGAGGAGGTTTTGTGATAGATTCCTAGCAAAAAAGGTACCTACATTCTTATTCACACTGATTTTTTCTTCATAAATAATTACTTAACGCTATTAAACCATCATTCTTATTGACATAACCAACCATCAATAAGAGTATTTATCCATACTCTTGTGTAGTACTAAAAATTCTTCCAACAGTAACACCTGATGACCAAACATGTCTAAATCTCATAACATTAAATAATGATGATAAGAAAAAGAGCATTCATGAATCTCAACCATATAATCCATATTGCCATCAGCTTTTTATCCTTCCCCTTAACCTATCTATCACACAGCCACCATGACACACCACCATCCACAAATTTATAGCCCAAAAGAAACTTCCATTTTCTTTCTTCCACAGTCAACACTGTTGTAATAATCCTTCCATTTCTTCACACCTTCCCATCTCTTCAGCCACCGGAAGTAACCCCAGATGGGAGAGAACCTGATCCGTTTCGGCATTGTCGGCTGCGCCGAGATCGCCAGAAAAGTGACCAGAGCCATAAACTCAGCACCCAACTCCACCGTCTCTGCTGTCGCCAGCCGATCACTTGACAAGGCTGTGAACTTCGCCGCCGTCAATGGCTTGCCGGAAACTGTCAAGGTGTATGGAAGCTATGATCAGATTCTTGACGACCCTTGTGTGGATGCCGTCTACATGCCACTGCCGACCAGCCTTCACCGGCGGTGGGCGATTTTGGCTGCTCAGAAGAAGAAGCACATTCTCTTGGAGAAACCAACGGCGCTGGATGTTGAAGAGCTTGATCAGATTCTTGATGCTTGTGAGTCGAATGGTGTGCAGTTCATGGATGGATCTATGTGGCTGCATCACCCTAGAACTGCCAAAATGAAACAGATTATCTCTGATCCAAAGCTTTTTGGTCATGTTAACTATGTAAGATCTTTTCCCAACTTGAAAATCTTGGCTTAAACTGCTTCTCAAATACAGCTTAGATGAGGCTAAATTATGAATTTAGGACTTAAATTAAGTCAAATCATCACTCATTAGTTCAATGAGTGTTGTGTTTAAATAATAGTGTTCACAATTAGGAGCGAAGCCAAAAACTTTTTTAGGGAGAGACAACGTGCCAACTTTTTATATATAGATAATCTTTCAATTCTAAAAATTGGGAGGGGAAAATTAGAGGAAAACTACAAAATATTAAGTATTTTATATGTAATTACTAAATTATGACAAACCAATAGGGGGTAAATCACCCATTCCTTCTTCGCTCTTCTTCACTCTGCTCTTTTCACTGTAGAACTAATTCGAACCAAAACTGAAAAATTAAGGACATAATTAGAACTTTTAAAGTTAGGTAGAAGTAGAAGTGGATTCATGTACTTCTGCAAGTGACAAGTATAGTTTCTCTTTGCAATTTCAAGATTCACAGCACATCAACAACATCAGGAACAAAACAGTTTCTTGAGGAAAACATAAGAGTAAAACCAGACTTGGATGCTTTGGGTGCACTGGGAGACTTGGCCTGGTACTGCATTGGAGCCCTCTTGTGGGCAAAGGACTACGAATTACCAACACAAGTCCGTGCGCTACCAGATGTTACCAAGAACTCAGTGGGCGTTATCTTGTCCTGCACGGCCTCTTTTCAATGGGGCAAATCATCAAACAAAACATCTGCAACAATTCACTGCTCTTTCCTATCTCATACCTCCATGGACATAGCCATATCTGGTTCCTGTGGATCGGTGAATGTTTACGACTTCATCATTCCTTACCAAGAGACTTCGGCATCGTTTGATTTCACCTCGGGAGCAAAGTTTGCAGAACTTCATATTGGATGGAACATAAGACCAGAGGAAGTTGAGGTGGCTACTGAGCTACCACAAGAAGCTCTGATGGTGGCAGAGTTCGCCAGGCTTGTAGGGGCCATAAGAACAACTGGATCTCGTCCTGATAGCAAGTGGCCACAGATAAGCAGGATGACACAGCTAGTGATGGATGCTGTAAAAAAATCCATTGATAGTGGTTGTAAACCAGTGTATTTGTAGTCTCTATTTGACAAACAACAAGCTTATTGTATCGGCATCTACATAAACTAAGCTAATATGGTGGACTTACTGTGAAAACGTTCACCTTGTAAGCTGGCCATTCAGTTTGACTGAAATTCAGAAGCTTTACTTCTGGTCATTGTAGAGGCTAAGATGCTCTACCATCAATTCTGAATTCTGATCGGTCTGAAAAAAAAGAAAGATCTACCGAAAGATCTAAAGTTGTTAGATATAACATTGAACTGAATCTTATACCTAAGATTAATTAAGCATAGACATGCTTTAAATGAAATACATTCAAATCGGTGGTCGCAAGGCTGAAGATCATGCTATATTATGAGCATGTGAAAACTTTAAAGACATCGATCTGATTGTAGATGTGGCTGTGCTGCTGAGATGGGCAGATGCAAGCCCACACATTAATTAATCCTAAGTTTTTGTTCATGAAAGGAACAGGAAAAAAGGAAAATGAAACAACAATTCACTATTGATCAAACTTGTTTATATCATTACTCCTTCTTCGAGTATACTGTATAAGAAACTGTACAATACAAGCAAATAATATTACATTCTTACAGGTATGCCAGTAGTAATCCAAATATCAGGAAAACAAAAACTATCATTTTAACTTAAGAAGTAAAGCTTTAAATTAATTTTTAGGTGTAGCCATTGCTGATAAATGATAAATTACTGACGAACGGGGCGATGGCGAAGATTGTACTTTTTTGCTGTTGAAGTAGTTGTGATTGAATTCTCCCCTATTTCCTCTGGAAGAAAATAATCAAGATCTTCAATATCTTCAGATAACTCGGTGTCAATCCACGATGACCAGTTCATATCACTGTCACTGTCCCAAGATAACTTATTTGGTGTCTGCATCCTATTGATCTTTTCCATTAACATTAGTAACATGTGATGGTTCAATACATCGTAGTCTCTGCATTTTTACAGCATTGAGTTGAATGAATTACCACCTCGACAAGTGCATTTACATATGACCAAAGTTTCATTTGTAAAATTACATGTTGATATACCTGTATGTGCAAATGGCATGAAGAAGCTGAAGAAAAGCAAGAAGCAGGAAGACTGTCCGAACCAAGTTGACAATCCATGTTTGCTGTTCTATGTCAAGTACCTCCAACCGAAGTATTGCTACTTCAATTATGAATGTAGAACACAGCTCTGGAAATTATAAATTGATTTGATCAGTATTCGTTCTGATCTTCAAAGAAGGAGAAGATTTGTTGAATAGAAACTTGTATTACCAATATATAGCCAGGGCCTAACAGCATAAGTTTGCTTGGTGCTACTGAACATGTAGATGATAAAGATTGAAGTGAAGTAAATGAAGAAGGCTTTGATTAATCGAGATTCAAGCAACATTGCATTGTGCAAGGTGAAGAGCTTGTCTAACGCAATGAATATGCTTGCTTGATTTGATTCAAACGATTGCTGTCAACAGAGTTAAAAAGTAAGCAAAAGATTCACTCCCAACTAGCATTGGCTTAAAGAAAAAGCGTACCTGAGCTGCCAAGATTGACTGAGAGTTGTCCATTAAACGATCATGAAGTTGTTGAAGCTGTTGCTGTCGTTGAAGAAGCTCCTCCTGCTGTCTGTGGCTATATTCAGCCAACTGTTGCAGCTTACTCCTGCAGGTCACACAGCAAATTAAGAAACTATAAGCAGGTTCTAAACTCTATATCCATAATTTTGTTTACCTGCTTTCCTCTAGCGCTTCAGATTGAACTTCGCTTAAAGAATGAAGACCATTGAGTGCTATGGATTGAGCATTGAGAAGTTCTTGTTGTTTGTCCAATGAAAGCCCTGCCATATTCCCAATATCATCAGCCGTGCTCTGCAAGTATGTCATCTTCGAAAACATTTCATCTCCCACTTTGGTTATCTCCTTCTCGATCACAATGGCTTCGTCTCTTAAACCATCCATCTCTCGGCCAAGATTCTTGTAGGAATCCTGAAGCATTTCTATCCCTTCATCCAAACTGCTTCTCAGTTTTAACTGACCTTCTTGAAGTTCCAACTGGGATGTCTCTATCCTCCTGGATTGTTCATAAACTTCTTCTGAGTGCTTTAGCACAACGCCCATGTGATCTTCTAGTTTCCTCGATGATTGAGCCACTTGTTGAATTTGAATACCAGTAGAATTCAAGGAATCAAAAATGTGATATGAATTTTGCAATAGAGATTCCGATCTTTCCTCAATGATTTCTAACTTGGCTTCTGCAGATTCGGAAGATCTCTTCAACTCATTCACCAGTCTCTCCGTTTCGTGCTTGAAAGCATGAGCCCTTGAATAAATACCAAAAGGAGATGATGTTAATTTCATAAGGAAGAAAAAGTAAACAAAAATTCAATGAAAAATAAGATATGATCCTCACTGTAGCTGATGACAAATGGAGTTAGTTTCAAGGTAGAACTCAAGATAGATCCTATGCTCATGTTCATTCAAGTATTTGAGGCAATCGGCCATGGCGGATTTTGGGTCACAAGAAGGAAAAGGAAGCCTGCCAGAATCCTTCTGAAAGCAATCGCTAAGATGCCAAGCGAATCTCGACCGTTTCTCATCCGCAGCAAAAATCTCAGAGCAGCCCGCAAATAGATGCCTATAAGCACTTTCCCAGCAAGAACTAGACAAAGTCAATTTGTTCTTAGCATTCTCAATTCGCCTCACCCCCTTTCGATCATCGAAACCCTCCATGGAAAATTCAGCAACACTGTTATGCTTAGAAGAATCCATTGTAGAGTCCGAAGACGAAAACCAGCTCCACGATTCGCACTTCGGCAACACAAACAACAGAATCACCAAAAACAGAACACGTTCCATTGAAACCTACAGTCTTCTACCAAATTCAAACAAAGAAGAAATTGAAACCACCATCACTTGACTCAGTTCTATTCTTACAGAAGAACCAATCAACATACCCTAAAAGTCATTAACAGATCAAACGCCCAGAAAAAAGAGATCACACAGAGAAAGATAACTAGACGAACAACGAGATCAAACGATTCCACTCAAAAGAAAGAAGTTGCGTATAACATTATATAGTGAATGAATGCTTCAGTGTACAACGAACGAACTGACAATGTGTGAAAAAAGAGAACCTGAATTGTTCCGATTGCAGTCTGAAAGTTGCGTTCTGTGCTCTGAGGGAGACGGCGGCGGAGATTATGAACCACCGGTGGCGGCCGTTACTCCCCGGAGAAAGGGAGCGAGAAAGAGGCGCGAACCTTTCCGCGTTCGTTAAACGTTTCTTACAGCAAAATTTGTTTTCCTTAAATGTTTTTTTTTTCTCTTTTTGGAAAAATACATTATTTTATTTTTTGGTTCTCCACCATATTTTCTATTTGGTCCATAAGTTTTAAAACGTTACATTTTTATCTTTGAATTTAGTTTTCCTTTAGGTATCGATTATTTGGTCGTAAGGTAATTTGACTAGTAATCGTAATCAAAAAGGTTTTAATCGTAATTAATTTTCCTTTGGTGTTGTTTACTTTTTTTTTAGTACATTAGGGTGGAGGGAAGATTCGAACCACAGACCTCTTGGTCAATATGTCAGTTGAGTCATACTCGCTTTGACTTTCGGTGTTGTTTACTTAAGGCATGATTCAAATGTAATCTGATTTTTGTTGGGTTGTTTACCTCCATGTTAAGTTTTGTAAGATTACTATAATACTCTTTCATTTGAATCTTGTTCAGACTTTTGTGCATTCTAACCGTGGTGCTTTAGTGGACTCTCACTTTTTTGCACACTTGCGCTGCTCAAGAATGCTAAAGAAAAGTCATCATCATCGATAAAATTGGGCGAAATATAAATAACTCAAACTTAAAAATCGAAATCAACTCACAAAAATAATTTAGGAAGAAATGAAAAGACTATATAGATAAATCATTTTGTGCATTTTTTTTTTTTTTTGCAACGGTATTTAATTAATGCAAGGATTGAACCCATGACCTCATAGTCACGGGCACAACCTTATGCCAATTGAGTTATGCTCGATTTGGCTATTTTTCTTATTCTTGCTTCATGCTTCTTCTTGATGGTTGATTCTATATTGTGGATGAATGAGAAAAAATTATCTAAAATCATTTTTCAATTTATTAATATGTCCAAAATCACTCTATATACTCGCTTTTAAATTATGCTCTTCTTGTTATCATCTCTAATTCTACTTTAAAAAATTTAAATCTATTCTTTCATATTTTTTTCCACATCATTCTTTTATATGAATGAAATTAGGATATTAATTTTTTTTTCTATTAATTTTTTTTCAAAACTTTTATCAAATAATTAAGATTAAACAAAGGGCTGGTTGCACAAATAGCAATCAGGCCCAAACTAATTGCAAATTTAGCAAACTTTAAAATGTTTTGCAAATATGACAAAAAAACTCGTTTCTATCACTGATAGACTTTATTATATCACTGATAGACTTCTATCAGTGATAGACTATTATCTCTGATAGACTATTATCACTGACAAAAATCTATAAAAAGCTGAGGTGATCAGCGATAGACTTCTATCAGTCATAAGATATCAGCGATAGAAATTGCTATATCCGCAAAATTTTTAAAAACATGCTATATTTGCAAACAATAAGTCTTAAATTGTCATTTACTACAATTTCCCTTAAACAAATTTACTTACAATTTAAATCATATAAACTTTTAAATAATTATCTTATAATAAATTTGATATTAAAAATCAATATAACAAAATTGAAATAATGTCTACTTTCGTCTTTATAACTAAATCACAATAGTTTTTATTATTTTATCGAATACTATAATTTGTTTTTTCAAGTTTAAAATTTAAATTTACCAAACAGTAAAAGTTGTTTGGTAGAGAATTTGTAATCTGTTTTATGTTTTCAGATTCAATGAGTCACCGAATATGTATTTGGTATGCCAATTGGATTCTGTTTTTGAAAACTGTTTCTGAATTCTGTGATAAGTAAATTCTGAAAACAACTTTTTTTTTATTTACAGTGTATCCAAATTTTGAATTTAAAATTTTAGAATGTAGAATTATATTTAGAATGATAAAAACTCTAATTTTTTATCTAATAGAACTCTAGATTTTAATGTGTCTAATAAATTTGTGAATTGTTATTTTTTTTAAAGTGTTAAATAGATCAATGACCTAATATATACAATTGAAAATTTTGGGAACACAAAATTGAAAGTTTAAAAATTTATTAGTTATTTTTTAAAACTTTAGATCTGATAGACACAAGATTAAAAGTATATGGACTTATTATAAACTTTTTAAATTTCAAGATACCAAATAGACACTAACTTCAAAGTTCTAAAACTAAACGATTTAACCTACTTATAAACATTCATACTTTTGCAAAAGGCCATGGAAGAATATAACATAATTTCAATATTGATGCTTCTTCTTTAAGCAATGCAAATGTTGGGACTATTTTAGGCTCTTGTATCTTTCTAAAATGATCTAACTTTTCATCTCCTAGTCCCTTAGGTCAGATTCAGAAGGATAAGACAAGCAAGGAATCATACTTAGATCATAAATTCAACGTGTAAATCTGAACCTAGTTTAATTAGTTAAGACGTAAATACAAAAGTTAGATGTTCGAATTCTATCCAAAAAAAAATTAAGATTTTGTTTGTTAACGATTTCGTTTTTATTCCCTGTTTTTTAAAATTGTAATTGTTTATTCACAATTTTTCTTTACTATAGTTTTTGACTTTTCTTATAACATTAGTTTTTTTAGCTTTTTAAATTAGAATTGATTTTTTTTTTATAACACTTTTATTGGAAATAGATAAAAAAAACAAAAAAAAAATCATAAAAAGTTCATAAGTGAAATTATTATTATTATTTTTTTTTAGAAACATAGTTCCTTCAATTCATAGATGATGTGAAATTAACTCCACTATCAAAGGAATTAAAAAAAAAAATTATTATCAAACGGATCTCAATTTTGTCATATGTTAGAACTTACATTTTTCATATGTATTCTTGGATACATATGAATATTTTAATATATATATATATATATATACTCCTTATTTAACTAATGTAGAACTTTAGTGCACTTCGAACATTGTGTATGTGTGAATATTCTATTTTCAACTTCAATGAGGTTCTAAGTCTCAAGCTAAGCCAAACCGAGCATAATTCAATTGAGATAAGGTTGTATCCTTAACTAAAAGGTCAGTTGAATCTCACCCTAATTAAAATATCTTTACCAAAAAAAAAAAAAATCTCAAACTAAAACACCAGATACTCCATTATCTCTGCACCCAAGTAGTCATGAAAAAACTGCATAAATACATTGCGAAGCAGTTACTAAAAATGCTTTGATTAATTTTCAAAAATTAATCAATAGATAATAATAAATATATTCAATAACGTTTTTTTTTGTTCCTTTTTTTGGGGCGAAAAATTATGTCACATAAATATTATCACCAAGGTTCGAATACACACATCATATTGACCTGAAAAAAGAAAAAAGTTATCGGTGATAAGAATAAATAGATTATCAAATACTTTCAAACAAATTTGAAATAACCTTAATGCAATCATATAATTTTGCTAATTATCTCGATGTCTTGTCAAATAGAAAAGAAAGAAAAAGAAAAAAAAGTTAAATTACGAATTTAGTTTATGAATTTTTAAGTTCGAGTTTATTAGATCCCTGAAATTTAAAAATTGTCTAATGGGTCCCTAAAGTTTCAATCTATATCTAATAAATCATTTTCAATTCATGAAAACCGATCGATTCGGTCGGACAGTTTCGACGCAAAACCGACATCGAGGAGACAAGAGAAGAATGAGAGATGGAGGTAGAGGGCAAAACTGGGGTGGAGTTGCGCCAACTGTGAGAACGAGACGACAACGATGAAGGTTGAGGCGAGAGACGAAGACTCTGATGCGAGGGAAGGAATGAGAGAAGATGAAGATTTGAGGAGGAAAATGAGGGAGAGACCTCAAAGACAACAATGACGATGGATATTTGAGGGAAAAAATAAGAGAAATGTGATACGAAAAAACACAGATGAGAACTCAACGACAACAATTGAAAAAAGAAATAATTTTATTTTTTTATTTTTTTAATAATTACTCAGGGAAAGAAGAGACATCAAATATTCCACCTCTTCACAAAGTAAAACATTTGGAACATTGCGTTTTTTTTAATTCGGTCGGTAGGAATCCTTTTGGAGCTTCCGACCTTGCTACATGCAAAATCGACTTCGGCCGAAAATAACTTTAAACCGACCGATCGAAGTTGGTTCATCAATGCCGCACTAATTTAGTTGTGGATTATTGATGATGGATTTTCAAAATCTATAGCTATTAATTTATTTATTTAGAAATTCAACACCAATTATAAGTTTATAACACCATATCTCCAAATAGCACCACACCCTTCAAAAAAAAAAAAAAAAAAAAAAAAAAAAAAAAAAAAAAAAAAAAAACTTGTTTTTCAATTTTCTAAAACTTGATTAGAAATGAAAAGAATCCACAAAAAGAAGAAAAAAAGGCATATAATAATAAAGAAACGTCTTTTGAAAAAATAGAAAAATGAAAAATATGGAAACCGCGCGAAACTACTTCCACTAAATCTCGATTATGGGCAATATGTTTTGGTAGCCTTACCGAAACAACAAAGTGGGTTCGTGAAGCGAGGGCCACCGATCGGATGAGATTCATCGATCAGGTTTCAGATTTCATTTTCTAACTTATTTTTCCTCTTTTCTCTTGAATTTCCTCCATACCCAAATCATTTTTCCCCTTAATTTTGTGTTTCTTTTGTCAGAATCGACCAATCTATGAAGGAATGATATAAATTTGTTGTAACCCACTGTTCGATTTCGAAAAAGATGAGATTGCGGATCAATAACCTTGCTGTTCTCTTCTTTTTGGTGCGTAGGAATGAATAATACTCACGGGGCAACAAGCTCGGCGGGTAGAATGCAGCAAGGAAATTCTGATTCGTCCCCTCCACCCAAGAAATCGAAGAAACCCAAATGTTATATCTTTAATCTTTTTCTAGTTTTTGTTTGTTTTGTTTTGTTCTTGTCAATTTTTATTACTATTGGTTATTCTGTTTTGTCCTTTTGGTTGGGTTTTCGCATAAGATCTCTTCCTCTCTAGGGTTAAATCTTTTGGAATGTTACCTTTCAACCTATGTTCTTTGTTTTGTTTTGTTTTGTGCTTCTGGGTCTGAATTCATGTTTGTGCATCTTTGCATTATAATCGTTTTTAATGTGTTCCGTCTAGCCATTTGCATGCTTCATTATCATGTCATGGAGTTCTATATTTCTGTTATTTCTCATTAATGTAAGGTCAGTTCTATTGGCAATGTTATAGCCATTTGGTTGATGCTCATACTTTTTTGTTAATTTCATTGCAGATTCTAGATTTACACAGCAAGAGCTTCCTGCTTGCAAACCAATTCTAACACCAGGATGGGTATCCCTCAAAAAGATTTGAATTTATTTTTTGCTCTGGTCCCTGTCGTAGCATTATGCACTCTTTTTATTAGTGTCACTATTTGATTTCAGGTTATAACATCCTTTGTTGCTGTTGGCATTATCTTTATCCCCATAGGCATTGCTTCCTTATTTGCATCAGAACAAGTACTTTCTCGTCTGCCTCATCCTTGTAAATACGATACAATGTAGTTTTTATCTGTTAATTTCTTTTTGGACTATTAAATGCGTAAATTGAGCCATATGCTTCCCATGATACTCAGGTTGTTGAGATTGTGGATCACTACGACCTTGATTGCCTTCCTTCTGAGTATCGCAGCGATCCTCTTACGTTTATTAAAAACAGTCAAATTAATAAAACCTGTAGTAGGACGTTGATTGTAAGTACAATTTCTATTTTTGTTGTTAAAAAGCATATTGGATTTTGGTTCCTTTTCGTGTTTATCTCTTAATTTATCTGTCTTAAAGAGTTATACCAACTGAATGCTTTCCAGGTTCCTAAACCAATGAAAGGTCCGGTTTACATCTATTATCAGCTTGACAACTTCTATCAAAATCACCGACGGTATGTAGAATTATTGTTTTTGTTTGGTTATTGACAAAAAAATCCGTAGTCTTGAATATGAGAGATATAAACTGTTCATGAGCAAACATCAGGGTTCTGTTTATTTCATGATTTGCGAGTTTTATTGAGTTATGTTAAATTTGCCTTCCTTGTATGATTGAAATATGGAGTGTGTATTTTTCCGGAGAAGAAGAAATACAGAATCTGTTGCATATCTTATATTTTAGAACTGAAAGACACAGTGTACAACCTATTGAACAAATCCTATTCTAGTGAGGTCATAACTTGTTAAAGTAAATAAGAGCGTGATTTAATTTTTAAAGTGAAGATATGAAAATTGTAGTTTAAGGAGCAAACTGGAGGAAATAAACCAAGATGTTCGTTTCTTTCTTTCTTTCACTCTTCTGTGGAGTTTGTGTCTTTTTCGTTTCTGTAATGAAAAGTTCCGTTTCTTGTTAAAAAAAATCAAGATGTTTGTTGGTTTACAGTTTTGTTTTAAGTTTACGTCTTAGTTTACCTATAAGAGAAAACGGAAGTTAAGAAATTCGTTCGGACTTTTCTTCTTTAGGCATCTGTTACTCATAATAACAACTCTTGTTGTGTAGCTAGTTTTTTATTTATTGCTCTATTGCCTTCATTTGGTTTGCCCACTATGCATTTTTATCTTGTTTCATTTGCTTCATGCATTTCTTATCGATCATGGTAAACATTATTTCTATCTAGACCCTCAGCCTGCAAACCTGTTTCTTTATTTTCCACCTGTTTAGAAATAATACATTAAAAGAAGCATGTGACATATGATATGGAAGAAAGTGGTGCAAGCAATTAAGGAATGTTTTAAAGTTTATGAGGTTGCTTTCCGCCACAAGGAGGAAATGGGTGCATTTTAAAAAAATCTTGTATTAATATGAATAAAGCTCAAAAGGGAGGATGCCATTATCTTCAATTTCATTTGTATTATTTTATTAATGATTTTTTTTTTTTTTGCTATGAAAGTAAATGATAAAAAATTTGAAGCTCAAAAGTATCATGCACCTTCTTAAGTCATTCAGGAGAACACTGTTTATTCTTATTGGAATTTGAAGTATGGAAATCGTGTCACAACATGTTAACTGATACTTGTGCCTACTGCTTATTCAAGTGTTTCAAGTCTTCAACAACCTTTTCCATTCTTGCTCTTCCAATTTAACATATTTTGCTATTGCTTTTGACATATGAAACATTATCAGTTATGTAAAAAGCAGAAGTGATAAACAATTACGAAGCAAGGCGGCTGAAGCAGATACAAAAACATGTGCACCAGAAGCAACGGTTGAGAAAGGGATTCCAATTGTCCCTTGTGGCCTCATTGCATGGAGTTTGTTCAATGATACATATGGTTTTTCTATGAAGAACAAGGTAATACCTGTCAACAAGAAGGACATAGCCTGGAAAAGTGACCAAGAAAAAAAATTTGGATCTGATGTCTATCCTAAAAACTTCCAGAGTGGAAGTTTGATTGGTGGTGCAAAACTGAATGAAAGCATACCTGTGAGTATGCTTAATTTGCATTCTACCCTCTCATGTTGATGCTGTTTGATTATGTTAGTGTTTACCTCCTTTTCATTGTTTTTTTAATGGATAAATATACTTTCCTTTTTGTCTGTAATAGCTGAGCCAGCAAGAGGATCTTATCGTTTGGATGCGAACAGCTGCACTGCCCACCTTCAGGAAACTATATGGGAAGATAGAAGCAGACTTTGAAGCTAATGATATAATAACAGTGATGATAGAAAACAACTATAATACCTATAGCTTCGGTGGTAAAAAGAAGTTGGTCCTTTCAACCACAAGTTGGATTGGTGGGAAGAATGATTTTCTAGGCATAGCTTATCTTTGTGTTGGAGGACTCTGCTTGTTTTTAGCAATAACCTTCATACTCCTTTACGTCATCAAGCCAAGGTGAGATAAATGAATCTTCTAAACGTACAGATAACTGTAGTTGGGAATTTAGGGAAAGATATTCACTTGACCGAAATTTACAGAATATGACAAATGCAACTGCCCCTTTGTTCTTTAGATTTAATTTTGTATCTTCATGAATTAGTGTTCCCATTTTCTTAATGTTAATCAACAAAAACTTGCAACTTGCAAGTTGCAAATATTTCTATTTCTTTTTCAGTCGTATTAATAGTTATTATTATGATTTTTTATAAGAAATAATTTGTATTAATAGTTATGCTGGAAGTTTGCATGTCTTTGCACCTTTTGTTATGTTTAATAATTTGTATCAGTCTATCTTAATCCTCTTCAAATTTATATCCACCTGAGTGAGTAATAGCCCCTGATCGGTTCTTCAAATTTGTAGTTGATGGACACTAACTTCTTCCAAGTACTCAAACCTGGCATGTTTACTTTGGATAAAACTCTGTCCTATCAGAATAGGATAGTTGGTGCTTTAGGATGACTACTCTAGATATTATGAAACCTAAATATGTTTTCCCTTTGATATTTGCACAATCCACAAGTAGGTAACTATATCAACCATCCAGGGTAATTTATAGCGTAGTAGTTTTAGAAGTTAGTAAAATATTCTCTCAATCAAATCAGAGGTTCCAGATAAAATTGTATTCATGTTTTCTTGTCAACCATCCCTCCTACTCTCTTCATGCTTCCTGCCTCCCGCTTTCTCATGTGTTCGCTCTCGCATACCTTTTTCAGCATGCTCTCAAAATTGTTTCTCCTATCTGCCTTTGGACAAAGATGAGACATTTTTCTCATAAATGTGGGATTGGAAAGAAGTTGCTTGCTTTTGATTTTGATGGGAATGGGATGGAGTGAGTAAGGTCAAGTATCACAAAGGAGTATCTTCAACCTGTATGAGAGTTTGTCCATTGGAAACTGCCGTGTCATTGTGTGACTGAAGATGGCTATAAATTATTTTTCTCGGTTTTTGAATTGGTAGGATAGGAACTCTGTTCGTTTGTCTTGCCTCCCATTTGTAGATGGCATCCTCATATTTTGTGATGAAAATGAATGGGAGGTTAAACATCTCTTTGCCTTTTTCTCAAGATCATGATTTCCTCCAGGTTACATGTCAATCAAGTCCATAACTGACACTGTTACTGTGACTGTGAGTGACTTGCTCTAATAGTCTAGTTGGTCACGACTCACTACTAACCATTTCTCTTGTAAATGCCTCGGCAAGGGAACAAGAAAAAGAAAGTTGTAAGAGAATAGGCTGACCCGAGCTTAGGTTTTTCTTTAGTTTTTTCGATGAATATACATCTCTGTTTCTTATCCCAAAAAAAAAGGTTGACGTGAGCATAGCTCAATGGTTAAGACATTGGTAATCTTCCCTCTAAAAAGTTGTAAGAGCACCTGAAAGAATTTAAGCTAGACTAAACTTCTCAGGTAGGGACAAAAATACACAAAGAGGGAGTGTTGACTTCAGCACAATCTTGATTGTGTTATTTTTACGCTGCCTCCTGGTGTAGGCTTATCACTCTGCTTCTGTTGTTTGTGCTAATTGGAGGACTTTTTGGTAGCCTCCTTTGACTAGGGTTGAGACCTTTTCATTACATTAAGGAAACCCTTTTTGAAAGAAGAGGAAAAGTACCTGCCTTCTTTCAGTTCATTTTCCTAAATACCTTGCGTGCTATAGCCGCTAGTATCTAGAATTGAAATGCTAATCGACAATTTTTAAGGGGCAGATCTTGAAGAAGGATGTCATTTGGTTAGTGGGCATCAAGATGAATGGTTTTTCTCCTCTCCAAAGGACTTTGGAGATCTCTCTTGAGATCATCCTCAATGTTGCATAGTGTTATTTCTAGTATGGTACAGATATATTTGGCTGGTTCTCCAATAGCTAGACTGAGGGTGAGTTTGGATGGCTTTTAAGAAAAGTGTTTTTTTTAAGTGAAAGCACTTCTAGAAGAATTACTAAGGGCCTATTTGGAATGACTTTCTAAGTCTTTAAAAAAATGTTTCTAAATACTTAATTATCTCTCGTTGAAATGTGTTTTTAGAAATTTGAAAATCACTTTTGATTTTCTAATCAAATACCATTAAAATTTTGAAAAGTGCTTATAACAAGCTAAAAGCTCTTTTCACTTCAAAAAAGAAAAAAAATCTTCCAAAATTCATCTTGAATGATATAATCATCGGTGGTGTGATGGTGGTGTGATTCAGTGTGTTCCGATGAAGGCTGGGTTTATCCAGGGTGTTTCTTTTACAGAAATAATTGGTGGTGCAATTCAGCTCCGTTTAGATTCTCGAGGCTGTATGTGTGGACGATATTGAAGCCAATTAGCAGGAAGGACTATAGATATCAGTTATCTAGAAGATAATAGCTAGAGTATGGTTTTTCCAAGAAATCTCTTGGATGTGGATAGTTAAGAACTAATGAATTCAACTAGATAGCTTTTCTACTCCTGTATCTCTAATTATGGAGTTTTGACAACTCTGGACTTTTATTCTGTAAATAGAATTGTCCAGGCCTATATGGGTTGGTAGAATATTCAAGTAAAATTCTTCCTTTTGCTGTGGTTTTGATGATCATCAACATGATCAAGTTGGTGCATATATCAAATAT
Source organism: Herpetospermum pedunculosum (assembly GCA_028017165.1). Classification (NCBI taxonomy): domain Eukaryota; kingdom Viridiplantae; phylum Streptophyta; class Magnoliopsida; order Cucurbitales; family Cucurbitaceae; genus Herpetospermum; species Herpetospermum pedunculosum. Next base: position 13,256,701 of record CM051523.1, read on the forward strand.
ATAGTAGATCGTTGATATCTTGGAAACTCTTTGACCTCTCTTGGTGTGTACCTCGGAGTTGTATCAGGTTCCTAAACAATCGGCTTCGTGATAATCTCGGAAGGATTTTGCGGAGAACTGCTATCGGTGGTCTTTCTCAAATATGGTTGGAGAGAAATGCTAGGATCTTAAAAGGGGCGGATAATGATTTCTTCCTTCGATAAGATTTTGTTATTTTCTCTGTTTTTAGCTGATCCCCTCTCCCATTTATTATCAATTGTTTGAGGATGATTTCTTGTTACTCTCCATGGACGTTTTGTAAATGAAAATCTGATCAGGCAATTTAGATAGCGATACATGTTTATATTTAACCATTCGATTAAGCTATGCCCGATAATAGTTCGTCACTTTTGATTAATGTTGTATCTTTTACTGGATTGTGATGCAGGCCTCTTGGTGATCCATCCTATTTGTCCTGGAACAGAAATGCAGCAGGGCAGGTAAACTAACCATCTCTTCTGCACCAAATTTCTCTTCTAATGGTCTTCTTTGCTGCTTTAAGTAATAGAATGAGGGAAGAGGAGGTCTAAAGGTATTGAAAGCTACTGTTTATTTTTCTGGTAGCTTAGACTTTTTAGTTTATATATATGTATATTTTTGGACCATGTCTTGTTTTTACCGAATTCCCAGATCAAATATGATTCTATGTAAGCTCAATGTGAAGGTGGGGAAATGAAGTTTTTATATAATCCCCTATTTTGTTGAAAAAAAGCTGGGAGTTGAGTGTTTAATTTGCAGGGTGGATTGGATTTTCCCTTCTCTTTTTAATATTGTATTGTAAAGAAGGGAGAGAAAAGAGAAAATCCATACCGGCAATCTTTTACATGTAGCTAACTATTCAGGTCGATTAAATTGGACTAGAAGGAGAACCAAACTTGTCTATGTTAAGTATAGTATAATATAGTTTTGTAACTCTTAATGTTAAATGGTGTTGAACAGTCTATTTTCATTCATTAAAATAGAATGAATAGTAACATGTCATTATTTTTTTATTTAATAGACATGATCAATTATTTTAAAACATTGGTTGAAAAAAGAAAAAATTTAGAATAGTGATGGAGTGAAATGAAATCAGTAGATGTAGCATCCGTCTATTATCATTCCAGAACTGTTTTTTTTCCTAGTTCAAACATGTGGGGTTGGGGTTGGGGTGGTGTGGAATGGAGAGTTTCTTAGTTGAACTATGCTCACGCTTTAGTTCAATCAATTTTGTCGACATGTTAGACGTTTTCATCGATATTTTTACATGTCCATGAGTTTGACATCGACATTTCTGTTATACCGTACAAAATCGAAAAATTATTTAAAAAAAAATTAGCAACAAAATGTCAAGTATTTTAACGCATTTCAGAAATACAAATATCCATCAAAATTCATTGATATTTCCACAAAATTGAGTCATCAACGTTTTAATAAAATGGATTAAAATACTATCCATAACAAATTGCATAAACCAATTCTTAATATTATGGATATGGGTAATTAAAAACATACAAATCATCTAGCAAAAGGTCAAAGTGAAGACAATAACTAATCACTGGTCACCTCAACGGCCAATGGTTAGATTGAGTTTAGAATAACTTTTGAAAGTAAAGGTTGTAAGTAAAGCATCTTTTGAAATTAAGCTTTTTTCCATTTTCCATTCTTTTAAGGTTCATTGGCACTTTTTCTACAAGTTTCTTATTTCAAGAAATCTAACTCATGTTTTTTGAATTTTCAAAAGTACTTTTAATTAGCTAAAAGCACCCTTCACTATTCCAAAATTTATACCGAATTTACATTAATGTCCAATTATGTGTCAAATAAGTGTAAGGTCAAATCAAAAGATCAAAGTAAGCATAGTTTAACGGTAATTGACATGTACTCTTTCCTTTGAGGTCGGAAGTTTAAATTCTCACGCCTCACATTTGTTGTACTAAAAAAAAAAGGTTGAATCAAAAGAGAATGCACTTGCATTACTATAAGATAAGAGCATGCTTTTGGCAGAAGAAGAAGGAATAGAAAGCACAAAAAATGCTTCTAAAGGAGCTCTCTTATGCAAGGAAAATTACTGATAGCAAACCCACAGCCAAGACTGATAACAAGTACTTAAAAAGGGAAGGCTACAAAGTTGTGTTTTGATTGAAACTTCCAGCACTAACCCTCCAAATCTCACTCACTGTACAGAGAGAGAAAGCAGAAATAGTGATGATGGATTAGAGTCTGAGTGTGAGATCAGGCGTCGAGTTTTCTACATCCTCGGACGATGTCTTCTCCGCTGAGCTTATGCTTGAAATACCAGCCAGTATGAAACTTGGTTGAGTTAGTTCATGAGCGTTTCTAGTCTCTACCATTGGACGGAAACTACCTGGCCACATAACCTCGGCCTCGTCATCCTCCAAGAAAATCGGCATCCCTATATAACCCGATTCGAATCTAGCACTGCTCCTAATTTCAGTAGGCTTCATTGGTGAAGTGAATCCATGGAGCAGTGAAGAGTGTGCTTTGATCCCCAAGGACCTGAATGATGAGCCTTTCAATGGTAAAGAAGCTAGGCTTGCATATCTTTCCGCTAGAATGCCCATACGCATCGCCCGTTTCGCCAAAGTTCGCTCGCGCTTATGCGCGTTCTGGTGACCGCCAAGAGCTTGTGAACTAAAGAACTTACGCTGACAGTAGTTGCAAGAAAACACTCTTGGGACAGCCATTGCTGTGGTGTGGCATGATGCTGGTTCATTACTACTCTCACTTGTGCTTGACAATGAAAATCCTGTTGAATCCCGTGTTCCGAGATCTTCGATGTTAAAGTTGAGAGTCAAGTCGAGGCAAACGGACTCGAATCCTGGTTGAGCAGCAATGGGGTGGTTAGCAAGAAAGGAGTTAGTTATGAGGCTATTATTATCATTAGAACTTTCATGGAGGGAAATGTTGGAAGCAACTTGGCTACTAATGTCAGAATCATTTGCCAAACAAGGCTCCTTTTCAAGGTCAAGAAATGGTTTCATAATTGTGTGCTGTTGGTAAAAATCAGAATCAGCATTGTTTTAGTTCCTGCGCAATGTTGAACAAGATACCATCAGCATTATTCTCTACTTTATTTTTTTTATTTTTTACTTTTTATTTTATAAGAAATCGAGCTTTCATTGAGAAAAATGAAAGAAGGTATACGAAAAAACAAAAGAACAAGCCCACCAAAAGGAGCCACAACTCTAATTACAAGAAAGAACCTCAATCTAAAAGAATGAAACCAAGCTGGTAATTACAAAAAGCCTGATTAACAAACGCGCAAAAGAAATAATCACAGTCATGTCGGAGGATAAGTCCGAAAGAAATTATCACATCCCATGATGCCAAAATGAAATGTCTATGAATTTAGTTCATCTTTTATCTCATCAACAGCTTGTTTATGCACAAACCTTGACTTGTCTCTTTTCTCAGCAATCAAAATTTCAAAGTTACCTTATAAGATAAAAGAGAGTGCTGAATGTTTCAGAATCATTCTCTAAAATATAGGAATTCTAACAGTCAACAAACTCAGGCAAAAATAGATATAAACAATTTGCAGAAAAGGGTCAAGAAAGTTTACAGAAAGAAATCCAATATCAAGGGAAAAAGACATGAAATATGATGTTGAGTACATGATGTTATTGTGGAGGTTCGTGGTAAAATTACTAAGACCTAGTTTGATAACCATTTGAATTTTGAAAACGGTCTGTTTTCTCACAATTGTTTTACAATAGTTTTTATCTTTCTTAAGGAAACATTTGAATTCTTAGACAAATTCCATAAACAAAAACACGTCTTTAAAAACTATTTTTTTTTAGTTTTCAAAACTTGCTTGGATTTTGAAAACGTTTGTAAAAGGTAGATGACAAAAGAAAGAAACTCATAGGTGGAAGTAGTGTTTATAAACTTAAATTTCAAAAACAAAAAAGGGAAAGATAAAAAAATCAATCACAAACCAAGAACAAAGCAGCTAATCACTTCATCTTTCCTTACAAAGACATGAACAAAAACAGAGGCCTAGAGGTCCAGCCTCTAAAAATAATTGATCAAGCTTAAGGGCATGTTTGAGAGTGATTTTGAAATAATTAAGATCACTTTTGTGAGGTTTAAAATCACTCAAAAACATGTATTTTTTCATTCAAAATCAATTTAATGTTTGTACATTTTTAAACGCAATTTCCATACCATCAAAATTGATTTCGAATGATTAAAAACATGTTTTGAAGTGATTTTAACCATTTCACAGTTCCCAAACATGCCGTTAGACTATCAAAACAAGAAAACAAACAAACTGTTCATAATCTGCAATCTCACCAAGATAATGAAAGATAAAGAGAAACATGGGGAGATTCATTCATACCATGTCAAGATCAAGAAAAACCAGAAGAAACCCAGCAAGCAAACTGAAGATTTTCTTGAACAAACTGTTGTGAAGTTGAAGAGAGAAGAGAAGAGAGATTGAAGAAGGCAAAAGGAAGAGAGAGGATGAATGGATGGTGGGCTAATTCATGCTGTTTAATTATGGGAAATGGATAAAGGAAAGATCCTAATTAGAAAAATCAAAGTCTACTGCTAAAGCTTCTGCTTTTATGTCAACAAACTCATGTCTAATCCAGTTGAGTTTGAAGAGGCATGTTAGTTAATCAGTCCCAAGAAGGTTGCAACTGGCTAGTTCTGTTCTGCACACGTGTAAATTGTATCTTAAGCTAAGTTTTGAGAGAGAGAAATAAAATATAAAATAAAATAAACCATATGTAACCAAAGTTGGGGATTTATTCTTTAGCTAAAAGCAGACCATATCTATTACAATATACCCTCAAATTTTGAAAATGCTCCCTAATGTCAATACTCACTACCAATTGACCAATGTAACTCCAAATTCTCGGGAGAAAACATAAAGGGATTGTTTGGGGCGATGAGTAAGTTATTATATGTGTTATAATAGTTGTGAATAGTAAATACTATTGAAGTCAATATAGTTACTTTATTGACGGTTATAATAGTCGGTGGGCCAAACGTAGACTGAGTTAGCCAACTCCAAGTTGGTGCTCCAAACGCCCCCAAAGAAATTGTGGCAGCCTCTTTAAAATCGTTAGCCAACTTTACTTATTTAAAACCTCCAATCGGTATGAGATACTCGGAATGGGGGTACTGGCATAGACACCTTACTCCTCGCCTTTTAGTAAACCTTCTAGTCGGAGAGGCCAGACGCCAAAGCAAAAGAACTTGTGGAGTTGGAATCAAACTAAAGGGATCCCACTTAATGACGTGGACAAATTGACTCCTTTGGGGGTATGTAGATCTTAAAACATGTATGCTCTTAATAACCATTAGAGACAAAATCAAAATAGTTTTGTTACGTGTCTCTCATACATCTAACGGTGCAAAACTAGCAGTCGCATTGTGGTAGCCTCCTCGAGAAAAACAATGATAAAGAGATTAAAAAATAAAACCCCACTTTGAATTCACTAATGGGGATCTAATAGGAAGCCCTCTCCATGTTTTAAAATCCAAATAGGCTATAAAGGCAAGTCTATTAAGTAGGCATTAGAAGGCCTAAGCACATGTTTAAAGAGGATTCCTCTTTATTTCTTTTGTAGAACCCATACAAACAAAAAAAATTACAACCTTTCATTGGTTCTCGATACATATAGAGAAAAAAAATGATTTTTTTGAAGTTAGGCAAACACTCCCAACTGAATGCTAACTTCGATTCTCACGTATCATAATCTTCCACGTGAGTTTGAGCATATCTGATTGATCCATTTTATATCAAACAAAAGTGAATGATCTACAAACCTCAATGAAACACTCTTGCCTTTCTCCACACTACTCAATATTACTTTTTTTTTTATGGTTTAAATACTATTTTGGTTATATACTTTTGCCTTTTAGTTTTGGTTCATTTGAGTCTATGTACTTTCAAAAAGTTCATTTTGGTCCATGTACTTTAAAAAGTGACTAATTTAGTTCTTGTTTGCAAAATTTAAGTGTAAGTTTTACACACAATGAGAACTACTTAGATACAAATTTATGACTACAAGTGAAGTGTGTCTATGTTAAAATTATGATAAAAAAATGAAAATGAAGGGACCAAATTAGTCATTTTTTAAAAGTAGAGGTACGAAAATGAATTTTTGAAGGGAAAAAGACCGAGACCGAAATGAAATAAAGTCAAAAGTACAGAGACTAAAATGAACAAGAGTCAAAAGTACACGGATCAAAGAGACCAAAATAAACTAAGCCAAAAATACATGGACCAAAATAAACCAAAACTAAAAGTACAAGGACTAAAATAGACGTTTTGAAACTCTTTGGAACTGTTTGGGGTGCTGAGTAGGTAAAATAATCAGTGGTTATAATAGTCTGTGAGTTATAATAGTGGTGAATAGTAAATACTATTTTAGTCAATACAATTACTTTATTGACTTTGAATTATAATAGTCGGTGAACCAAACGTAGATAGGTTAATTGACAGCTATTGACTGTGGGTTATAATAGTCGGTGGACCAAACGTGGACTGAGTTATAATAATTCGTCCACCCAACTTCAAGTTGGTACCTCAAACTCCCCATTTACTTTAATAATAGTAAAGCCAATCTTCCCCTTCCATCTCTCCCACACCTGCAAACAAAAGAAAGAAAAGAGAGTGAGAAAGAAAGAAAAAACAGTCATCTTTTATACATATAATAGAGAGGAGTAGTACAGTTTTGTCTAAGCCATGGCAGTTTCCGACAGCTTTGCCTTTGCGCCGCTCAGCACAGCTTCCAAGACAGCGGTGGTCCGTCATGCAGAGTGCCTTAGCTTTGGTCCCCCCCTCCACCACCACCACCACCACTTTGGTTTTTTTCTTTTTTATAATTCTTTTATCAGTTACATTACAATATAGCACTAACAGTAGTATATAGCAGTGTATCTCTTGTATATTATAAGGTTTGTAATGATAATTTGAGTCACGAATTCAATATTAAACTCACTCTTAATTAATTCAACCCCACTATGTTTAGTGATTCCTCTCTTTATTCCCACATTGCATTCTTTGTTTATTTTTCTTTAATCACCAATGAGCATTTTGCATATATGCTTCTTTCGTGGTTAGGCCCCATAATAAAGTAATCTATATATATATATATATATATAATATGTTTTATTTATAAAGTTGGTATATGCTTGGATTTTTTAAGCATTATATCCATATGATTTCTCTAAATTCTTTTACTTTCGGTGTGATCATATTCGTCAATATCTTGAGTTCAACTTCTGGCAAAAGTAAAGCCCTTACTTGTGTATTGTGTTTGATTTTCAATGTTCCAAGTGTCAAAACTAACTTCCTATTCAGTATTTATCTAATCCCTAGTGAGTAATGGTTGGAAATTTTGAAGAGTTTGTAGGATAAACAATAAAGCTAATGAAGTTGAAGGAAAGAGAAAGTTCACGATTCATAGTTAATTGAACTACGTCGTGTCTTTTGGAAGTTCTATTAATTTTTGATCATCAATGGTCATCTAACTTAGTACTACTCTCACTTTAAGCACGCTTAACTACGGAGTTCTGATAGAATCCGATGCATTGTTGTTCGCTTTTGCAAGCTCTATTAGTAATGAAATTTACACGATAACTTATAACACGCGCTCATCCTCTCCTGTTCAGAGATGATGTTAGATCTGCTGGTTGGACCACAGATCAATTGTTCGTTAGAGGTGTCAGTAGAATTTAAGGAACAAGATGTAATGCAGAGTTAAACGGTTAAATGGCCCAGCTGCTATTACGAACAATCTGTGAAGGATCGACTTACCGATGACGGTTATATCAAGAAGACATAATATATCTACAGTGAGGAGATGATAGAACACAAAGTGAGCTATCTTTAGGACCTATTTTATGCTAGTTTTGAGGCTTAAATGATTGTTTTCACATTGATATTCTCTTATTTTATAGATATCGAGAATTGGAGCAAAACTGATAATTTAGAAGATTTATGTGAAGAGAAAAAGAGAATCAAGTTAAAAATCCAAGGATTAGATATGGATTTTATCCTATCTTATCCGATTTTATCCTATCATAAATTTTACCCGGTCTTATCCTATTTGATCTTATTTTGGGCACGTTTGAATAGAAAGATATTCCTAATTTAATTTGGAATTCCTAAATTGATTAGATTCATAATCTAATTAAAATATGGATTCCTTATTAGATTGGGAAGAGTAGTCTATTATAAAAAGGCATGTTGTCTTCATTCAAAGGGGGAGCCAATTGGGAGAGTTATTCCTAAATTCGAAAATACATTGTTTGAGAAGGCTAAAGGGAGACTCTAGGGAGCCGAAGAAGAGATTTGGAGGCTCGGGAACGTGCAGATCACATCGGGAACGAGGCTTGACACACGACAAGAGTTTTTCTTCTTTTACCTTTGATTTTATTGTTTATTTTATGGATTCTAAACATTGTCTAAGCATGATTTTAGTGATTATGAGTAGCTAGACTTTTACTTAGGGGATTGATGTAATCGTTTTAGTTTTCATGTTTGATTAATCTAATGTTCTTCATATTGCAACAATTGTTCTTGTGTTTGTTTGCTTAATGCTTTTATCTTTTGGCCAAAGTATAAATTGTTGATTGCTTTAATTCTAGCTTGGAAGAGTAGATTTTAGAGTAGAACTCAAACACTTGACTACTTGTAAATTCTTGCATGAAAATGAAGAATTCTCTTAGAGGCCGATAATAGAAGTTGCTTAATGCCTTTCTTTTCTATTAAAACTAGACAGACATGTTGGTTTTATATTAAGGGAAGAGAATTAATAGAGCTCTGGCGAGTCTTTTATGAGTTTTGTACTTCTTGGCTTATAATTGTATGCATGACTATTTTTAGTTTAATAGATTAATTAAGCATGAATCTATTCGGTGAAATCAATTCCCTAGGTTTTCTCTCCTAAAGGTTTCCCATTACTTTTCCGTCATTTATTTTTCACTCACTTCAAAGTCTTTTTAATCTAAATAAAATTTGAGGTTAGTACCTACGGTACTCAATTGATCTAGAAAACCAATCCTGTGGACGATACTCTTTACTTAAATCACTATATTAAAACTTGACCCGTACACTTGCGGTACGCAATAAATCACGCAACAGGAGAGTGCAGCCCTCGGACTTTAGTGGAGTCTCCGGGGGTTAACGAATGTTGATTGATTTGGTTAAAAGAGTTTTGACCGGATAATCTCGTATCGTTGGAGCTCATGATTTGTAGGTCCTTTATGTTCTCTTGGTTAGCTCGGATAAAGCTGTGTAGTAGTGCTACTCAACTTGCATAACCCAAATGTCTTTTGATCCTTCACGAGGAAGATGCCTAAAATTGATGTTGGATGCCTTCTTTTTATAGGCTAAAAAACGTGCTCGAATTATAACGTAAGCTCTTTTTGTGTCACGACATCCAAGGTGTTGGAAATAATAAAAGGTTTATAAAGAACATGTTCAAATCATGGTGGTCACCTATATAGGATTTAATATCTTATGAGTTTCATTGGCAACCAAATGTAGTAGGGTCAGAAGGTTGTCCCGTGAGATTAGTCAAGGTGCGTACAAACTGATCCAAACACTCACAAGTATCAAAAGAAAAAATCAATTTCCTCATCCATCAAATGCTGCTAGCATGCTACAAGAACATAAAAAAATGGTTAATTACAAATGTGAATTGATGTTGACTTGTGGCTCACCTTGTTTAGAAGATTATTGAGCATAAAATAAAATAAAAAAAGTGGTTCCCACTCATAATGAACAATTAAGTTACAAATTTTGAATTATTTATCCTCAACTAAAGCACTTCTGAGCTGGAAACTCTATTTATATGTAAAAACTATATAGCAGCAGCAGCCAGCATTGTTTCTGACCACAAGTTAATGGCCACATGTGGCAGCAACTTCAACACTCTTTGGGACTGTAGACTTAGTTGATATTATAATAGGCAAATTGATTATACACTTCACAACACAGCCTGCAACCATATCTAAACAGGGGATTTTTATTCCATCGCATGTCAGTTCGAGTAGTTAAGGTTATGCTTTAAGATTGTGCAACCTTTTTTTATAACTTCCTACAGTTTAGATAAAATATTTATTTGTTTGTTTAAATCTATGTATTACAAAATTGAATTTTTTTAATATAAAATAATACATTTTAAAAACAAAATCTCTCTCAAGTGATTGACCGGGAATCACCTAAATTTATCTACTATTACCAAACATCGCCATTTTAAATTAGAAGATAAGTGATTTTGAACATGATAAAGTAATTTTAGTCATTTCAAAATCACTCTCAAACATGTCTTTAGTCTAGTGATTGAATTTGTATAACATATTTAAAATAACATGCCTATTTTGTGAATATTATGATATAAACTTTACTATTTAATATATAATAAAATTATTGTCTTCATTCTTTTTTAAAACTAACATATCTTTCATAAATTTAACTTAAAAAAAAAATCAACATCTTTGATAAATTTATCTTTTGTGTCGTGATAATTTTTTTTAAGTATGATTTTTTTTTATTATATTTGTAATACATTTTTTTTAATATTATGGCTTTAAATTTATTTTCGAAGATAAAATGGACTGAGAACAATACTATCATTATCAAATCAAATATATTAATATTATACCAAAAACATCTTATTATTGAATTATGAATTGTGTACTTGTTAAAAGAAAAAATTATCTACAAATTATTTAAGTTTATATTTATTTTACAATCTTCAATACCATCTATTATTGTATTAATGCATATATTTAACTTTTAATTATTGATATATTTGTTTAAGTAGTAATTTATTACTCAATAAACTTGTTCTAAAGTTTCACTAAAAAATTCATAATATTTTTACAAGTTTTTAGGATATCCGTGATTTTTACCGGAATATCCGTCGATATATCCGTAAATTTGAAGTACCGATATCGATATGGATATCGATATTTTCATCCTTGCGTGCAACACACGTGTAAAAAGGCTAGTATTTAAAAAATATTGGAATAAGATGAATAAACTTTTTTTTTTTCACACCATGCAGGGATTTGAACCTCATACCTCATGGTCACTACTTCAATACACTATGCAGTTGAGAGTTATGCTCATGTTGACATTCAACCCATTTGTTGCTTTATTATTATTATTATTATTATTATTCATACAAGTTTTTAACACATAAATTTAATACGTGTAAATAAACATGAATTTGTATTGATTTGTATATAAGTGTAGCAAAGTAAATCTCTAATATTCATCCTCTAATTCTTTCCCTCAAATCTAAATTTATTTCGAAGGCTAAAACGTTCGTTCTCAAACGTGTTGATCTGGGCCAGTCTTGGGCTTATTGATCTTCTTGGAGAGTTGGTCGAAGTCATGAAATCGGATGCGCTTTAAAGGTTTTCAACTTGTCTCCAAATCTTCAAAGAGATTTTTATCTTTGATCTTTAGAGCATTTATGAGTCTTCAGTTTCTGAGAAATTTCTCTCAATTCCTATGAGAGCTATGAGTTATTTTCTTTTGAGAGTTAGATGTCTGAACCCTTAAGAAAGAAGAAAAACTCTTCTATTTACAGAGATTTTCATGGCCTAGGGTGAGTTTGAGCTTTAATGACTTTTGGGCCCAATAATTTGGATTTGAGCTTTATTAATTTTGGGCAAAATTGTCATTTAAATAGGAGAAATTATGGTAAAAGACATTATTTTAACATCATATTTCATAAATGTACCTATATTTCAAATATTACGACTTTAGCACGACTCAATTTTTTTTTTTTTTTAATCTCGCATTTGCTCTTTTATTTTCGAAAATCAGAAGAAAATAATTCTAAGAAATTATATATAAATGTGTTGTCATTTAATGTTATAGGAAATTATCTATAACTTTTAAATAATGTTGATTAAATTTGCTTAATATCATTTTTTTTTCCTTATTTATATTACCCACGAATTTGAATAACATTTTTTCCATCTCGCGAATCCATTTTGTAAGTTGTTTAAAAAACAAAAATATTTCTTATGTATTTGAATATAAGAAATAATATAAAAAACAAAAAGACAATGGTAATATTCAACTCTTCAAGTACCTCAATATCCATAAACGGACTAATCATGCTTATAGCAAATGCAGTATCTGGTCGTGTGTGAGCAAGGTAAATAAGTCTCCCAACTAGTCGTTGGTACTGTTGTACATTGACTGGAACTCCCTGCTTGATGTCACCAAGTTTTTGGTTTGGGTCTATGGGTGTGAGAGCAGGCCTACATCCATTCATCCTTGTATCTCTCAATAAATCTAGGATATACTTTCTCTCTGAGACCACTATACCCCTTTTTGACCTTGCAATCTCCATGGCTAGAAAATATCTCAACTCTCGAAGTCTTTTACTTCAAACTTTTTGGCAAGCTTCTCCCCCAGATTCTTCAACTCCACTTGATCATCTCCGGTCAAGATTATATCATCAACATACACGATCAGGATAGCAATCTTCCCTTCACTTGAGAACTTCATTTAGAGCGTATGGTCTGATTGTGCTTGAGTGTACCCTTGATGTTTAACAAACTAAGTAAATCTGTCAAACCAGGCTCGGGGTGACTGCTTCAAACCATAGAGAGCTTTCTCCAACCTACAGATCTTGAAGTTAAACCGATCTTCGAATCCCGGAGGGGGGTCATATAGACTTCCTCTTCTAACTTGCCGTTTAAAAAGGTGTTCTTCACATCGAATTGCCTGAGAGGCCACTCTCGATTTGCTGCAACTGATAACAAAATTCTCACAGTGTTAAGTTTAGCAACTGGAGCAAATGTTTCAGTGTAGTCAATATCATATGTATGTGTGTATCCTTTAGCTACAAGCCTTGCCTTGTATCGCTCTAGGGTACCATCTAAATTGAATTTCGGTGTAAACACCCACTTACATCCCACCGTAGGCTTTTTCTTCGGGAGCTTCTTTACCTTCCACGTCTGATTCTTCTTACGAGCATCCATCTCTTTAAATACAACCTTCCTCCACTTTGGTTTAGATAGAGCCTCCTGTATACTACTCGAAATGACAATGAACGATACATTTGTGGAAAAAGTTGAAAAAACAGAGGATAATTTAGAATAAGACACAAAGGTAGATGTAGGATATTTAACACAAGAACGTTTTTCTTTCCTAATGGAAATTGGTAAATCAAGATCAGTAAAATTTTTAGTAAGAGATTCACCGTTGGTCTCAGGTTCTAGCTCCGGTTCGGATTCATGGCTTGTCGGAGGTGCAACCGTCTCTATTCCTTGATTTGGGAATCTCCTCTCGTAAACTCGGCCATATGATTTGCCTGCCTGGTTATTATTTCATTCCACATAGGTTATGGTTCGGGTTTAGTTTGGGTCGGTCTGAGTTTTCCCCTTAGAACTAGGTATTTAAAAAAACCTAGTCGAACGTTAAACACGGTTTGGTTTTCGGGCCTGTTTTTTTCGAAAAAACAAAACTGAACACGGTTTGGTTTTAGCTTTCTAACAAGGCTCTGATACCATGAAGTTTTGGTGAATAGAATCACTTGATTATTTGATGAGCCAAAAAGAGGCAATTTATACCTACAAAGATAACCAACTAGAGCAACTAATGACATGAAAATAGGAACTAAAGGACAACCTATTTCCTAATATAGAACTAACAAACTCCTAATATAGTTATTCAACTATTTATAGAACTAACCAACCCCTAAAATACTAGTTCAACTATTTATATTTTCTACATTTTGTAATTATTCCTTAAACTTTATTTTGCTTGATTGGAGTCCATTCTTTTTGTGGGCTTATTTTTTGTATGGCCTTGTATTCTTTCATTTTTTTCTCGACAAAAGTTGGATATCTTATCTAAAAAAATCATGTGAACGTTCAATTATTTCGTCACAAGTACAAAGTCCATAAACCTGTAGGTCGAAAGTGTTGGCCACAGAGAATGCCTGTGGTCCATACAGTAGTGGTTGGGCGGGAGAATTTCTAGTACATCCGTGGTATGGAGTTTTTCTATACCACTGCCTTTAAAAAAATTACACGTGGCAAAATAGTTTAAAAAAATAATATATTTAATAGTGTGGGTCTCAGTTAAACAACTATTTTGCCACGTGTAATTTTTTTAAAAGCAGTGGTATGGAAAAACTCCATACCACGGATGTACTAGAAATTCTCCCGTGGTTGGGCTGACGTTAGGAATTATTCCCAAGCAGCCGAGAAGTTTCTTGGATGTCATTTGGAAAGAAGAAATTAGACACACTGCTGCAGGAGAATTGAAGAAGTTCCACATTGTCCTTTATTTCTATTTCATGTCTGTTGGATTCTCTCTTTTTTTTGGAAAATTATGATACTCCTGCAAAATCTAATTGAGATCTAGAGTTTGGCCTGTTTTTGTGTTAATTTAAGTGTCCGGACCAGCTTACGCGCACCACGACTAATTTCACGGGACAGACCCCGAACAACATTCATTTAAACAGTGATGAAAAGACTAGGCTTCTGAATTAACTTTTATAATGCAGATCATGCATGTGACTTGTGAGTGCCTTCTCTTTGTTAATTTGATCTAATACATGGCTAGCCAACTTTAATAAGAGCATGTGGTAAAAAAAAATGGAAAAACAAACAGATGCTAAGTTGGGAGTACTTCACATCTTATTTGACTTATGACAGGCTCACCTGGCTTCTGGAGTTCCAAAAAGTGAATTGAAACTTTTCTCATTGATGCACAAGGTTGGATTTTGAAACCAAATATTATGTTTCTTTTATGTGGATCTATGATTTAGAGCCTGATAATTATTATGTTTATGCGTTAGTTTTAAGTAATGGCAATCATATGTGTAGAATGGACAAATTTTCAAATGTGACTTCTTTAGGATAGTTATTTTGTTGTGTTGGTAACTGATCATGGTCTGGGATAAGTTTAGTTTTTGATATTTAGTCTGGTTTTTGAGAGAGAGACAGAGCCCTCTTGAATTGGGAAAATTATAACGAGGACGCTATAATGTGGTTGAATCGTCGTAGGATAGATTCGAAAATTTCTATGCCCCTAATAACTACCGGATACTAAATCGGAGTACTTTTGTAGTTTTTCTCTCCTACATCTGATAAGTTGTAGGCCCCATTTGGAGATTACTAGTAAATAAAGTTACTTACCAGATTCTAACTCTCCATTATATAGGTTTATTTAGAAAAGATTTGACAAACTTCTCTTCTTACGTTTAAGGTTTTTTTTTTTTTTAAATTCTCATTTCGCACATCCTTTGGGCCATCCTCACACGTATGTGCCACAACTCATTTAAGCCCGAAGGGCGGTGGAGAGCTTGACACCTTGCCACACAGGACACACTGATAGTATATTTTAAGACACTGTCGACGAGGCTCGTCACGGGTCCTCAGCTAGGACCATGACACCCATGTATCTTATATTGTGAGTGAAGTCCCTCCATCTTTCCGATGTGGGATCCTCAACATGTCCCCTCAAGATGACGCCTATTTGGGTTCATCATTTAACCGAATACCCGTTTGGGCTTCGTGGGCTCTGAGGACCCGTGACGAGCCTCGTCGACGGTGTCTTAAAATAACTCACATCTGGACAATCTTCTTTTTGTGTGTTGGATGATGCACCTTCTTGGGTCGGATCCCATTTTTTAACCGAATACCCGTTTGAGATTCGTGGGCTCTGAGGACCCGTGACGAGCCTCGTCGACAGTGTCTTAAAATAACTCACATTTGGACACTCTTCTTTTGCCTAGTTGGGTTCACCATTTTTGGGTCGGATCCGTTTTTGTGTGTTGGATGATACATTTGGACACTCTTCTTTTGCCTATTTGGGTTCACCATTCTTGGGTTGGATCCCTTTTTGTGTGTTGGATGATGCACCTTCTTGGGTCGGATCCCATTTTTTAACCGAATACCCGTTTGGGCTTCGTGGGCTCTGAGGACCCGTGACGAGTGTCTTAAAATAACTCACATCTGGACACTCTTCTTTTTGTGTGTTGGATGATGATGCACCACCTCTTAAAATAACTCACATCTGGACACTCTTCTTTTTGTGTGTTGGATGATGATGCACCATCCTCCTGGTCGCATTATGACACTTCTTAACAAGATAAGGAAGAACAGCCAACTTCGTCACATTGTGAGATTATTTTACCCTCCCCACGATTTAGAACAAAAATAATTTACCCTCCCCACGATTTAGAACAAAAAATCATTCAATTTTCATATCAGAGCCAAGTTTCGATCTTGAGACCTGTGAGTTATGGGCCCACCACGCTTCCGCTGCGCCACTTTGATTTGAATGAATAATTAATAGTTATAACATTATACAATAATTGCTTATTTTTTAATAAAAGAGTATAATAACTTAATGAGATATAATATGTATTAAAAAAGATTTATTTTTGTTATTTGCGAATTATACTAAATATAAATCTTATTTATTTAAAGAAAATATTTCAAAAAATATATATATATATATATATATATTAATTATTTTTATTTAATACTTAATAAAACATATGAGCATAGTTCAACCGACATATTGTATAGATTAGTGACCAAGAGATCACGGGTTCAATCTTCGCCCCCACATGACCAAGAGGTCACAAGTTCAATCTCTCACCCCCACATGTGGTAAAAAAAACTCATGTACTACAAATTAAATTTAAAAATCTCTCACCCCACATGTGGTAAAAAAAACTCATGTACTACAAATTAAATTTAAAAAAATCATGAAATATAAATTTTCATACCAATTAATATTATTATTGTTTAAAATAAGCTAAATACATGTCAACATGTTGCTCAACTAATATAATGTATGAACTTCTGACCATGAAGTCAGGGTTTCATTCCTCCAACTCAAACATAATGTATGAACTTCTGACCATGATGTCAGGGTTTCAATCCTCCACTCAGCATGTTGTAAAAAAAAAAAAACTAAATGCATTTTAATTAAGAGAAAATACTTGTATACTTAACTCAAAACAGCTAAATATGAAGTTTAGATTAAACAAATGTAATGGAAGTTATAAGGTAAAGGCACCAACATGTAAAAAATACTTGTATACTTAACTCAAAACAGCTAAAAATGAAGTTTATATTAAACCAATCTAATAGAAGTTATAAGGTAAAGGCATCCAGCATGTTGTAAAAAAAAAACATTATAATGAAGAGAGAATAAATATACATTTAACTTAAAATAGCTAAAGATGAATGTTAGATTAAACCAATCAAATAGAAGTTATAATACAAAGACAAGATACTGAGTAAAAGAAGAAAAACAAACTTAAAGTAGAAGAGAATATTCAAATGTTTGTAAAAAAAGTTAAAAAAAAAGTTGAATGTAGTTCTGTATATGTTAGTTATAAATTTTTTGAAATCTCATCATTAAATATACTTAAACGTAAACTCATAAATTTTAAAAATTAAATTATAAAAATAAATAGAGAACTTTTTGTATAGTTGTTATGCATGAAGGTTAGAATTTGAAAAGATAATAAATAGTTTTTTTTTTTAGAGCAAAGCTTGTAGTTAAGGGAGAGTAACATCACTCAGAACAAACTACTCAATATGAGGAGGAAAATCCTCCAACCAGACCACACTTTGGTGAAGAGTCAAAACAAGTTTTGCCAACTCATAAACCACCTCATTCCCTTCGCGGTGAATAAAGCTACATCGGTCCCAGAATGAATGACAGGACCGAGACCACATATCCGTCACAAGCACCCCAACTTCCGAAAAATCCTCAACATTCCCCTGGAATAAGTGACAAATTCAAGAGGAGTCCGACTCTAGTACTACCGGATGTAACCTGACCTCCCATGCCAATCGCAAACCCTCTACTGCCGCCAGCCCCTCGGCTATCGCCACACTCCGCACATGCTGGACCCACGTCACTACCGCTAACATAACTCGACCCCTGGAGTCTCGAACCACCACTCTCAAACCCGCCAACCCCTATTCCCTCACAAAGCCGACATCCACATTCACCTTATACACACCCATAGGAGGAGGACTCCACTTGGCCCAGACCCGAGCCACCGAAATATCCGTAGACCCCACCCCCCTCCCCTCCCACCCCTCTCACCTGTTCACCTCCCGATAAACACTAAAGTAGCTCGAAGCCCACGAGCCAAGATTGGTCGACGGTCGAGCCCCCTGAATTCGAACTCGATTCTGATAACCCCACACCGCCCACCACAACACACATAGTTTCTCAAAATCCGTCACCCCAACTTTTCTTGGAGGGACCATAGAAGAGCAACAATGTCCCATTTTACCGACAACTGCGCCAGTGACTCAAACTTAGAGTCCAGCAGCACCCCCAGTATAAAACTTACAGTGCCAGAAGACATGAAAACTAGATTTTCCCCCTTGCCACACAGGACACACACATTCAAAACGTCAATCCTTCGCCTTCTCGTATTATCCACTGTTGGGAGATGATAACTCTATTTTGGAGCTAATTATCACTCCCTAATTCTAGCTAAAAACCGTATTTAATTAGTTAATATGTCTCGTTTGTAGGAGATTTGCGGCGAAGAGCTCATGGTGTCCATTGGACGTGTTTCGTGGCTAAGAGCGGTGTTTTAACGCCCCGGGAGTGCATCGGGAAAAGGGCAAGATCACCCAAGAAGAACCGGACGAAATTGCCAAGGAAAGGCAATTTTTCAGCCCCAAACCTGAGAGCAAGTGTCGAGACGCTTGCTCAACGCTGCCTGGCGTCGAGACCCTGTCGCGGCGTCGAGACGCTCTGAGGGGCGCGCGCTGGAAATCATCGGGGCAGCGTCGAGACGCCATCGCGAGGCGCGCGCTGATCGTTTAGGTCGCAGCGTCGCGACGCTGTCCCAGCGTCTCGACGGTCCGACGGATTTAAAAGCTGTAAATGACGATTTTTGCAAAAAAAAAAACTAAAAAAAAAATCTTCTTCTTCCTCTCGGCTTTTCTTCTTTAATTCATTTTGCTCCGCCATTGTTGGCAAGTTTTTGGAGCTTTCCTTTGTATTAGAGCTAGAGATTATGGCCAAGGCTTCCGTTGGAGCGGTTTTGGCAACTTCTTCCATGGTTGGCTAAGGTATTGTGTTAGATTCGGGATGATTTAGGGATTTTTCGTTAGGCTTTTTACATTTTAATAATTTATGCATATGGTTCTGAATAGGCTTTAAATATTGATTGCATTTGTTGTTCTTGCTTAAACCCATGCGTATGTTAGATTTCAACGACGGACAATCGGGTTTTCTAGCGTGCGTTATTGTTATAGAATAGCGATGCCTTGCCTCTCCTTTTCGCCTTAGTAACACAGGACAACAAAACTAATCGGAGTATCGATGTATGCATGCTTATTGTTGGGTACTTTAGGGTTGCCGGGTAGCCAATTAGCAATGGGAATGCATATTCGAATGTTCGTCGTGGTTAGCTAGTAACTATTCGGAGTCAAATTGGGGCTGATCACTCTAACTAGACTGTGAATAATGTTTAATTAGGACTGTTAGTTCTAGTTAATATAATGGAGCCGGTTACTTTAGGGTTCCCGGGTAACCGACCGCGTGCATGTCAAATTATTAGCCTTAGTCTTGAATTAAATGATGAATGTTAGAACGCCTAGCGAAATCCCGAAATCCCCCGAATCGAACACTTTTTAATCTCTTTCTCTTCAATTTCTCCGTTAGCAATTTATTTCTCACTTTGCATGTTAAAATCCCCCTCTTGTTACAAAACCCAATTAATCAATTAATTTGCATATCGAACTTTAATTTCAATCTGATTAGTCCTTCTCTGTGGTTCGACCCTGTTGCCACTAGCTGCAAAGCTAAGGTCAATAGGCTTATAAATTCATTTTGGCCAGGCTTCGACAGCCTGTGAATTAACGGATATTCCAAATCCGCAACCACCAGGAGACGATCCAAACAAAAGCGCCATACAAAAATCTGAATCTTATTCGGGATCCCCATCCTCCAGATCTCCTTCCACCACCTCATCACCTTCTCAGCAGAAGAAACAAAAGCCTCATGTCGGATATACTCCATCTGGGCCAGCCGATACCCATTTTTTACCGTAAAAACCCTGACTCCTCAAAGTGTCAAATAGCCTGGTCCCCTGTATGTCGACGATCAGTCGGAATCGTTAAGATAGCTCGAATCTCTGCGGGGTTGAAACGTTGCCCCAACTTAGCCTCATCCCAGCACCAGAGCTAGTGAACAAATCGCACACCCTCACCTCACGGGGCATAGAGGCTGGTGACAGAATACGCAAGCTGAACTCGGCAGGGATCCAATTATGCCCATAGATCTGCCCCTTTTCCCCACTCTCTATGCGCCATCGAATTCCCCTCTCAAGCAACTCCTGCCTCATAGCAAGCTCCGCCAAATAACATAAGGTCTCGAACCCAACTGCGCTGCAAAAAGATTGGAGCCAAGATAATATATGCCCCTTATTATCTGAGCAAAGAAAGAAGTCGGGCGATGCAGCAATCTCCAACACTATTTCGCAAGCAAAGACTGGTTAAAGAGTTCCAGGTCCCGAAATCCCATACCGCCCAAACAATTCGGACGACATAGGGATTTCCAACTCAACCAATGCATTTGGCGATCGTCATCCGAACCAGCCCACCAGAACTGAGCCATCAGTCTATGAATATCGTGCAAAAGGCCTTTGGGAAGCCTGAAACAGTTCATGGTATAACATGTAATAGCCTGGATAACTGATTTCAACAAAACCTCCCGACCTCCTGCAGAAAAAAATAGTTCCCTTCCACCCATGTAGCAAACGCCACACACGTTCCTTAATGTAATTAAAAGTACCTGAGCGATTACGAGGCATCAAAGATGGAAGCCCCAAGTATTGACGATTAAATTAGGTCTTTCTCACTTGGAGGATCTGACATTCACGATCCTGCATACCTGGAGTCGTGCTCATACTAAAAGAGATGACCGACTTCTCAAAATTCATTGTTTGCCCCGAAGCCTTCTCATATAGTCGCAAGAGTGTCTGCACTGTAAGGGTTTCACTATCCTTTGCCCAAAAAAATAGAAGACTATCATCAACAAAAAAAATGTGAGAAATAGGCAGACCCCTGCGACATAAAGCCAAACCTGAAATAGCCTATCGTCTCTCCGTTGTATACAAGAGATGGGATAGCCCCTCAGCGCATAAAAGGAATAGATAAGGCGATAAAGGGTCCCCTTGCCGCAACCCACAGCTCGGAACCACATCTTCACATCACACCCCATTTACATTAAAGGTGTACCTGACAGAGGACAAACACTGCATAATCAAGCTTACCCATGCAGACGAGAAGCCCATCTGCAACATCATGCCTTATAGAAACACCCACTCCACCCGGTCATAGGCCTTACTCATGTCTAATTTCAAAACAGCTCACCCTACTTTGCCTCGCCGTTTGGACTTCAAAGTATGCGAACATTCATAACTCAAAATGGTATTATCCACAACACACTTGTCTGGGATGAAAGCACTTTGATGGTTAGAGATAAGCTCATTTAGAATCGGCTTCAGCCGGTTGACCAAAACCTTCGACACCAATTTATATGACATATTGCACAATGCAATAGGCCGAAACTCAGAAATACGATGTGGGTTCCTGACCTTTGGTATCAACACAATCAAAGTCTCATTCAGAGGGCCCGGGGACAAACCCCCATTCAGAATACTCAGACAACACTGAATCACATCAGACCCCACCATAGGCCAAACTGTGCGATAAAAGGCATATGATAGCCCGTCGGGCCCGAGGACCTTATTCGGATAGATCTGCTTGAGGTCCTACAACACCTCTAACTCATCGAAGGGACGCGTAAGCCAACTGTTCATCTCGGCGGTAACTGACGGTCGCACCCCTGACCACACCCGACCCAGATCATCTTCTGTGGGACCGGATGACATAAAAATGCCCCAGCAATACTCTGCCACCAAACCTGCTGTGGCCCCCAATCCTCCTGCCATCGACCCCTACTATCCTCCAAACCCAAAATGGTATTCGTACGTCGACGATGAGACGCCCTGCGATGGAACCAGCACGTGTTTCAGTCCCCTCACTTCAGCGACCTCTCTCTAGCCCGCTGCTTCCGATACATTTCCTTCTCAATAAACAAGGACTTCAACTGAGTCTTAGTAGATTCCACACTAGCCCGTGAATCTGCCTGCCCAGTGTGGCTAAAGTTTGTTGAACTCGGGTTGTCGCCTCACGAATACGTCGTGCATACTATCCCACCTTTTTCCCGCCCCCCAATGATGAAGCTCGATCATACATCTGCCCGTGGCCCTACCCAACTCAGTCGGCCCCACCAGAGAGGCAGCCACCCCCAGCTTTTTGTCAACACGCCCTCAAACTCGGGCAGCTGCACCCAGGCCTCTTTAAACCGACATATTTGGCGCCCACAACGTTGCCCACAAGGCGTAGGGAGTGAAAGATCGGTCTGTGGTCGGATTGATTGTAGTCCATATGTTCCACTAAAAACTGCGGGAACAGATCCCGTCATGCCGAAGTGCTGAAACATTGGTCAATACGCTCCCAAATCGTTGTTTGCCTTAACCTGTCATTACACCATGTAAACAAGTCACTAGTAAACCCCAGATCAATCAGACCACATTCATCCACAGAGTCCTGAAAAGCCACTGAGTTTCGCCTCCGACTTCGCCCGACCTCTCTTTTCTTGGACTGATAGAGGAGGGCATTAAAGTCTCCCCCAACCAACCACGCTGTGAATTCACTGCCCCGTAACTGTCGGAGAAGAGACCATGTAAAACGAGACACCAATGTTCCATACCTGTAGCATCCATGATGTGAAAACCCCGTCTCAAGGCCCGATCGAGTTGCAACACGACCCGAATGCGGAGAATCGACCCCAACCAATCCCCCAATCCCACGTTGTCCACTTCTTCGACCGCCCTCATCTTCCCTCCGAGCAAACGAGCTTTCTCCAACACCTGCCAATTGAGAGGGACATTATGGATTTGTACCCAAAAAGAGCACTGTCAGAAAACCAAACGAGCCACTGTATCAGACCCCTACGACTCCACCAGCACCACCAGCGCCCTATCGAACATCCAAGGCCCCGTCGATAGAATTCGCCTTTTCTCCTTCATCGAGCAAAATTGAACAACAAAGACATTGTCGCCCGTCACCTTCACCCTCGTGTCGCCGTGGACTCGCCAGATCGCCTTCATCACCGCCTGAAATGCCTCGATGTTGACTCGTGGCGACAACAAAACCTTGCCCACAACACACATACCAGTAAGCGTCGCCGACAACAAGGCCTCACCTTCGCGTGATTTCAGAACCTCCGACTCCTCATCTGTGAGATTCAACGTCGAACATCGATGTACCAGGTCCTTCATCGCTAGTTGATTCAGCGTCGAACGCAAGGAAGAAAAACACCCCTCCTGCCGGAACCCCTAGGAGAAGCTCTATAAACCTCTCAAAAAGAGAGAAAACCCGTACGCACGATAGGACGAAGCTCGATTGCGTGAAAAAAATAATAAATAGTTAATGTTTGTGTCCATGTTAATTTTTTTTTTATTGTAATTAAGATAATATAATTATAATATATATATATATATATATTATATATATTATATTTTTTAATATAACTCTGCATGTTAAACATAAAAATGTTGTTTTTAGAAAATACTCCTTTTAGAAGTTCACCGGTTGAATTTGCATACCAAACAAGCCCTTTTGCAATTCAAATAGTTTTTTTTGTTTGTTCATTTATTATTAATTTTTTATTTTTATCATTTAGTTGTTTTAATTATGTTTCTTTATTTCACTCAAATTACTCCGTAATTCGAGAAAGTTGTTATACGAGGTATTATCTGGGGTATTTTAGTCTGATCCATTATTAAAAAAAATGGTTAGATGAGAGATTGCAGATCGGATGATCACTAGTTTTTTTTTTTTCTTTTTTTTTTTAATTTATTTATTTATACAAAAATCAATTTATACTCTTGAACTTTGTATCAATTAAAACCATAAACTCATGATTGTATCAATTTACATACACATGTGGAGACTCATAATTTATCAATTAAACCCCTAAACTTTCATACAATTGATTCACTTATGAAAGTTTAGAGGTTTAATCGCTAAAATTATAAGTCTTCGTGTGTTTAATTTAACGTTTTTAAAAATAAATTTTAACAGAGGGTGTAAATTGATACACTTTTGAAAATTCAAGGTGTAAATTGATACACTTATAAAAGTTCAGAGTTTAAATTGATACAATCGTTAGCTTATGGTTTTAATTGATATAACACCTAAAGTTTAAGTGTATAAATTGATTTTATTTTTTTTTTATTTTTTTTTACAACATGGGGAGGAGGATTCGAACCTGAGACCTCTTACTCATAATTCATACTTTATGTCGGTTGAGTTATGCTTTTGTTGGCTTTTGATCACTAGTTCATACATTATGTCAGTTGAGTTATACTCATGTTAGCTTGACACATGTATTTAATATCATAGTCTAAATTTCAGACCATAATTCCTATATATTTAACCTCATCAAACAAAACTCAAGATACTAATGTTATTTTTATTTTTATTTTTTGTTTTGAAACAAATCATAATGGGTTGTGGTAGTATAGTTGTATAAGTTTGTTACATCTTCAATCTCTTGTTTTGAATTTTTTGTGTTTGAATTACCAACTAAATACTCCCTAGTTCTAAAAAAAACTAATTTTTAAAATGTTAAGATTGAAATAAACTTTTTTGAAGAAAATTAAAATAGATATCTTTAAATTTAGAAGATTGAAATTAAATAAGTTTAAATTTTAAAATATAATAAATATATGAACTAATGGTAAATTAAATAAATACTTAAAAAAAAAACTGATCTTATAATTTAGTTTAAGGCATTTTAAGAAAGAAAGAAAAAAAAAATGGTAAACGAAACAAAAGGCAAAAAACGGTGTTGACGAGCAGAACAGAGTGAGAGAAGAAGAGAAGAAGAATAAGAAGAAGAAGAGAGGCAGTGGCGGCATGGAAGCACTGAAGTACATATGGGAAGGTGCAATTCCATTACAGATTCATCTCCATGAATCTGATGTCACCACCGTCCCTCCTCCTCCACCTGCAATGGTAATTCTCTGTTCCCCCTTTGATCAATGGATGATTATCATGGCCTCATTCTGTTTATCTATCTCTTTTCCTCTGTGAATTTCGAATTTTTTTTACATGGGTTGTTTGCATTTGCTGCTTGGGTGTTTTCAATTTGAAGTTGAACTTTGATTCAATTGATTTGATTTCGATGTGGGATTTTGTATTTTGATCTACTGTAGGTCTTAGCTCCTCGGATTGGCTACCTGCCTCTGTTGGCTTCTCAGATTAAACCTTACTTCAGTAGTACGCTTCCTCCTGGAGTGGACACCATTTGGTTTGAGTACAAGGGTTTGCCCCTTAAATGGTATGCTCTTCTTTTCTCTTTTATATTTCATCTTTGTTAATAGTTTCTTGGAATTTTGTGGATTAGTTAGATTTTTCTTTAATAAGCTGTCTTACATAACTATTGTTGCTACTTTTAGTTCTGGTCCTCTGGAGAAGACAGCTGAAAATTGAAACATGTTAAATTAAAATTATTATTATGTACTATTTTTTGGTAGGAAGGACTTCCGTTGATATAGAAAAGTATAAAAAGAAGAAAATAAGGTAAGATATTCATCTCAATCTAGTTGAGGAAGATTATGAACACTCATGATTTTGTACAGGGAAGAAGATAACAGAAACTCGTGATAAAAGAAAATGATTGAAGAGAAACAAATTTCATAGGTAAAATTAAAATAAATGAAAGGGAAGGAGAGCTTCACCAAGGCCAATGGGAGCTACAAAAAGAGGCTTGTTAGCATGTATATCTGTTAAAGAATGATTACGAAAAGCTTGGTTAAGTCTACACCATGAAGTCGCTGTGTAAAGGATGTGATCCACAAGAAAGGGGGAATTTTTTTCCAACCACCAAAAACACGATGATTCTTTTCTAACCAAACATTCCATAAGAAACTTGTGACAAAATCGATCCATAACAAATTAGCCTTTTCCTTGGAGGGATAGTTTTGCAAAAGGGAGTGAAGATTGGAAGTAAAGTAATGTCTTCATCACGTAGATGGGCCTAGCAATAATAGGCTGTAATAGGATTCCACATGGTGGAAATGAATTGGCAATTAACAAAAACGTGGTATTGTTGTTTTGAGCTCCTTTGGCAAAGAACACACCTGCAAGAACCCACCAGTTAGGGGAGAGAGCTGGCTGCAAATTCCTCTTCTGAATTTTTTCTTGGGTGTTGACGTTGTTTAGACTTTAGAGAAATTTCCTAAATGAATCACTAAATTGCCTTACAAAAATCAGAATTGAATAAGTTCCTATTGGTGTTTAGGTCTTTGGGAAGAGACCTGCACTTAGAATAGCCCGAAGGGTCTAAAGGCCAAGCCTGCAAATCTGGAGAGTTGGAGGAGGAACATCCCTCAATATGTCACAAGGGAGAGAGTCAATCTAGACATGGGCGTAGGGTTGGTGCATGGCAAGCAGTAGGTGGGCGTGCGCCTAGGTGATTGTAAGCAACTTGAGTGGCATGAGGGGCACGATTGGGGTGTCTGGGCAACAACATGCGAGGATGCAGGGGATCGCAGACAGGGACCAGACGTTGAGCGTATGGTCGTGAGCGTATGCAGGTTTGTGCTGACAGACCTTCGTGTGCATGGGCTTCCTCTGTGGATGCGTGTTGCCGGGGTGCGAGAGGAAAACACTAATGGGTTGTGGAGACCAGGCGTGCGCGAATGGGCTTGTGTGAGGGGATTTGTGCACACTAGGTCATGTAGAAGGGTTGTGGCGTGTCGTTGGTGTGCATGCGCAAATGGGTTGTTGGGTGCCAATTGTGTAGGCGTGTGGATGGGTTGATGGCCGAGTGGTGTGGAGCGTCAGGCTTGCTCGGTAGAGATTCTCTATGAGCTCATGTGGACTTCTTGTGCGATGGCATTTTGGGCTCGATAGGAGGCTTCCAACTTTCGGGCCATGACTTTGGATTTTTTATTGCAATCTTAGATCTCCTTGGACTTGATCGAGGTTATGATCACATCGGGTCTCCCTATACAATAGTGTTTGGATCATTGTCAAAAGAATGGAAAACTCTGTAAGAGATTAGCCTTTTGGTTTTCCAAATATCTTTCCAAGGGCCTTTGGAGTGCTCTAGGGTGTCATTCGGCCACTAATCCCTAGGAGAAGACCCAAATTTAGCTCTAATGATTTTCCTCGAAAATGAGCATAGCGCAATGCCAATAGACCGATACTCTCGAATCGACATAAAAAAAGGGAAATAGTCATTGCAATCACTTCTAGAAATAACACTCCAATTAGGGGCACCAAAACAAATAAGATCCCAAGATTTCAGGAAGTATCTTTGAATCTTTCCTCTCCTTAATTTTTTTTTTTTTTTTGGATCATCCTTAAAAAAATATTTATTTATCTCAAGTCAAATCTGTCTAATGTTGCCAAAAAGATAATAATTCTTAAGATCTTTTGGCTATTTTAATTATTATATTTATTGTTTTTAGTGGAAAAAAAGAAGTTATAAGATGATTTTATAGATATTTGATTCAAATTGTTTACAACTGTATAGGACTATAATTCTATAACTGGAAGGACAAATGTATTTAAGATTGTAATAGATAATAATAAATTGAGGTTGCCCAAGTGGATTCTTTGTTAATTTCTTGGACTTGATTGTCAGTTTAGTTTGACAACAATATTTCCATCTTCGTTTTGTACTTTAGGATATCCACTTTTAGAAGATTATAGTTTTAGTAATTTATTCAGAATGAACAATCATGGCAAAAGATTGTGTATCTCATGATAGAATTTGGTGCATGCTTCTCAGGAATATACCAACGGGTGTACTCTTTGACCTTCTATGTGCAGAACCAGAAAGACCATGGAATCTAACGGTACAAGTTCCATCTCTTCATCTTTATAGTTCAAGCTGTTTTTTTTTTTGGGTATCTGACTCCCAGTTTCCTTTGAAATGGAGGAAAGAAAAACTTATCAAATGAAAAAGTTCCGACCTTGCCTTGGTAGCACATGAGAATAATATATATCTGGGTCTTGATTGTATATTATGTGACTGCTTTTGCATTCCTGAGTATAAGAATGCTCAGTGCGTTAATTATGAATTTAGGATTGGTTGTGCATTGCTGCTCTTTGAACTTTTTGTAGAAACGGAATTTCAGCTACTTCAAAGTTTCTGTTTATATCTCTTCTTTCAGGATTGTAAGTCAATCCAAAGTTGAGCATTTCAATAAAGTATGAATGTGCAGGATTGTTTCATGGAATCCAATAGACCTTTTAATTCCAGTCATTAGAGTATGAATGTAAGAGAAGAGAAAAGTAGAAGGTGGTTTTTGGTCAGCATCCATTCATCTGTAAGATTTTATCTAATATTTAATATAAATTATTTTAAGAAATTATTACTTTATTGTAAATAAAAAAATTATTTTGCATCATTTTTACAGATCTCATTCTCTCAAATCAAACACCATTTTAACATTCTTAGGCTTTTGAGTCTCATTTCCATACGCACTCAAATGCAGGTTTCTAATCCCGTAGTTCATAATTCTAGACTTCCACGTTTCCATTCCCTAATACCAAATTCCCCTTTTAAGGGTTTTGACCTAATTAGTCCAAATGTAGGGTCTGTTTGGAAGGACTTTCTAAATGCTTAAAGACACTTTTTTGGACTTAAAAACACATTTTTAATCACTTAGAAAGTCATTCCAAACAGACCCGTAATATTTATTCACTAAAACAAATTTTGTTAATGGGGTATGTTAGCTAAAGCTAAGACTATTTGAAATTAGGTATTGCCTTACTTTCTCATATTTTGTGTCAAATGTGAAATGAAAATCATCTCTCTCTCTCTTATTTTAACAGGTACATTTTAGAGGTTATCCAAGACAATTGTTAATTCCTTGTGAAGGTGAAGATAGCATAAAGTGGAGCTTTATTAACTCATTAAAAGAGGTCAGTTGATAATACTTTCTTTAAATCTTGTCGAAATCGTTATGATCCCTTCAAGAAGAATATTAAAGCTGTATGAAGCTTTATTTAGTCATCTTCTTATTGAAGGAGGTTTTTTTTTTTTAAAATATATATATATATATATGGAGGATAAAAGCAAGATCCAATTTGGCAAAGACAGTTTACCTTATCTTGTAATACCAATTCCAATTTTTTTTTCTTTCTTTTCCCCCCTCCCAAGTCCCAATGCTTTTAGCTGAATGGACACCTTGGCTCCTTTTTTGTTTTGGGTTGTTTTTGTATTCCCTTTGTATTCTTTCATTTTTTCTCAATGAAAGTTCGACACCTTATCTAAAAAAAAATGTTTTTGGGTTACTCCAAGCCTTGAGGAAAAGAAAAGGTCTCTTTTGCCGATAGGGACACCTTTACTATTTTCTGTAAGGAGGATATTGCTTTCCACCTCTAAGGGCAAAAGAACTATTGTTGCTTAAGATCCTTCTCCAATTAATGTAGAAGAAGGATGTTAGACTTTTACTTCCTTTTCAAGCTCAAGCAATAAACAGCCTACATGCCCAGAATGACCCCTAACCCCGTTAAGGGTTTCTCTTGCAGCGCATTCTTTCAGAGCTTACTTAATCCTTTCCCGGATAGCAAGTCAGTCTTTTCTTCTCTTTGGAAGGTGAAAGTTCCAAAAAATATTCAGTTTTTTTGTGTGGTTGGTCATTCACGGAAGAGTTAATACTTTAGATCGACTTTTGAAAAAGAGTTTTACTTTGGTTGGTCCTTTCTGTTGTATTCTTTATCAGAGAGCAGAGGAAGACCTGTATCATTTGTTGTGGAGTTGTGCGTTCGCTCGGGATGTATGGAACCTCTTATTTGAGGTGTTCGACGTCCAGTTTGCTAGGCACAGACGCCTTAGAGAGATGATTGAGGAGTTCCTTCTCCATCTACCTTTTCGGGAGAAATGAAAGTTTTTGTGGCAGGCTGGGATCTGCACAATCTTATGGAGTTTATGAGGGGAAAGAAACAATAGGACCTTTAGAGGTTCGAAGAGGGAGGCCGGTGCTATTTGGTCCCTTATTAGATTTCAAGTTTCTTTATGGGCGTCAGTGACACGGTTATTTTGTAATTATCCTATCATATTGAAATGGATCCCACCCCTATTAGCTAGCTCGCTGGGAATGGAATATAGTCATATGGAGCTTCCTTTTTTATAACTTCAAGGGAAATAAGTATTTTTATAATGAAAATTTTGTGGAAAAAGCAAGCCAATGGCATCCGGAAAAGACTCCATACCAGGGATTTAGAGAGTTGATCATCCTTGCCTAAACATGGGGAATTATGCAATCAAGCAACAATGAGGGATCAGAGTGTTTCTTATGGAAAATCCTTTTGTGGATTGTTAAAGGCTATTTTAGGCAAGAAAAAAAAAGTGAAGCCCTGCTATATATGGATAATATTATTTAGATGTAGTGATGAATGAATCATCCAGTTGTCTTAGTTGGGGACGTAAATAGTAAAATTACTGAACAATTAGGAATTCTGGGCATGTGGGCTTTGGCTGAAAGGACAAATTATGAGGATCAGAAGAGAAGGAAAAAAAAAGGCTTCGTTTCGTTTTTAAAAAAAAAATCAAAATATAATAGACCATTTCATTGAAGATAACGAAATAAGAAACTAGAGCTTAAAGAGTTACAAAATTCTCTCCAATTGGCATATATGAATATAATTGGGAAATACAACACAGATAACTTTGTTTTAAGGCACCAAAAGGAAGTAGAAAATAAAATAGAATCTCAAATGAAAGCAACATTCATCTCTTATGCTCCAAAGATTTTCAAGTTCTCCTCCAACCAAATTTATCAAAGCAGAGTGCTATAAGACTTTTGTTATAAGACTCACTTTTGCCCATAGAAATGATGACCACAGAAGACTTGTACCAGAAACATACTAGTAGAGCTGGGATACAAGAGACAAAAACCAATTAAATTTGAGAGATTATGTCAAAGTTGTACTGACAGAGTAAGAAATGAATTAATTCACCTGGTTGGTGCAAAGATAGCACCAATTAGGGTCAAAATAGGAGTTTACTTTTCTTTTTTGAATTCTTTCATTGGTGCTTATGTTGCCAAGCCAAAGGGTTCACAAAAAGAACTTCCATTTCTTAAGGATGCAAGTTCCTCAGGAAGGGTGATCACCAGTTCTCCTTCGGTAAGATAGATGAAAAAGGGATTTGACCATGAAAACACGCCAACTATGGGAGCCTAATGTCACAGAGCTTGAAGTTACAAAGGGATTTGCCACAACCATTAGGGAAAGGAGATGTTCTTGCTACCCAAAATTTCTATCCCTAAACCACCCTCTTCAACAGGTTTTGACGTTGTATTCTAACTCACTCAATTGAGAGGAAGGGTGATCACTAGGCTTATACAATATTGCTAATTCTAAGCATTGGCTCATCTCCCAATGCTGGTCTCAAGGGTGGGATATAAAGTTTAGAAGGAACTTGACTGATGTGGAAATCGAAGAATCGGGGGAGTTGTCCAACTTGCTGGAGAATATCATCCTTAATGATAATGGACAGAAGGAGATGGATGCATGAAAATGACGGGGTCTACTCAGTCAAGTCCTCTGTCCAAGCCCTCACTGACAAGCCAGCATGCTTGAGCTGAGCCCCTGTTTCGTGAGTATAATCTGGAAATCTAAAATCCCAAAGAAAGTCAAAGTTTTCCTCTGGTTTTCACCCTTAAAAAGTTGAATACATGTTGCAGAATGCAAAGAAAAATGCATGTGGCTTCACTTGCCCCCAATTAAGTCAATAAAACTAGCTGGAATAAAGAACTACGGAAATTTAGCCCAAGAGAAGGCGGTGTGTCAAGCAAACTCCCAAAAGACTATGAAAATCTCTGCAAGTCTCTTTGAAGATTTCTATTATTTTTTTTAAAGTTAAACATTATGTGTGGTGGGGTATTTGAACCTTTGACCTCTTGGTCGAGGACACATACTTTATGCCAGATGAACTATGCTCATGTTGGCTTGAAGAATCTATTATTATTAATTGTCATCATTATTATTAATATAATTGTTTTTTTTTGCAAATGTATTTAATTAATGCGGGGATTGAACTCATGACCACTTAGTCAAGGACACAACCTTATGTCAATTGAGCTATGCTCGGTTTGGCAAAATATATAATTGTTGTCTTGTCGTGTAATTTTAATTTGCTACTCTTAGTAATTTAATGATGTTTGGTGAAAGAGAGAATGGTTTTCTACAAGTTAACCAAGGGAAGTTCATTATAACCAGGCTGATTACATTGTCAATGGAAACACCAAGAACGTCATGAGCATGTCTCAACCTGATCTGGTGGAGTTATGGCGTTCTGTATCGGAAGGTATGCTAGCAAGTGCAGATGTACCTTTATTTTTTAAATTAAACCAGTAGTTTCTAAATGTGAAATGATGATGACTTGATGGCATTTTACTTTACTGTTTCACAATTTTGCACTTCTATCTAAGCTAATATTGCAATTTTATTTTGTGATTTTGTACTTAAAAAAAAAAAAGGTTTAATCCTTGGTGACCACCTACCTAGGAATTAATTTCCTACGAGTTTCCTTGGCAGCCAAATGTTATAGAGTCAGGTGGTTTGTCCCGTGAGATTAGTCGAGCTGCGCGTAAATTGGTCTGTACACTCACGGATATAAAAAAAAATATAGACAAAAAAAAAAAAGGAACAATACTACGTAGGAGCCAGGGATAGAGAAAACTCCCTTCTTGAAACTACAAAAAGAGAGCATTTCAATCGTTGATAATCATAAAAAAAGTGTAATTACAAAATAATTTATTGCGGTTAGAGCACCACCAAGAAGTTGTATGTTGTACACTATTACAAAAGCAATCCACTGAAACCATCTTATATCCTCTGGTTTCTTTCCTTCCCAATCAGCCAAAGGAGAGCACCATTTTGATGAACTTTTGTAATAATTCCTCTTTCTTTATTTACACCAATAGGAATATTCTTGGCAAGCTCAATTGATTAGAGGGGCTGTCCCTCCTTAATATGTCTCTGGAAGTTAGGAGAAAGATAAAGGAAATCCAATGGGCTTAATGATGTGTTTTCTCTGTAATTTATTTGGCTTACTCATTGGCTATATTATTTTCTAGCAGGTGATTTGGAAGCCTACCTACATATATCATCTAAACTTAAGCTTGGAGGAATTGGCCACGAGCATGTGTTGAAATATATATCAACAGGGCAAAGTACTGGTGAGATGGATATTGCAGGACAACTAATGACAGGTATGACAACCACTTTTAAGCATTTCAGTTTAAACTTTAAAGTATAATTTATCAAGCAAAAGTTCGATGATAAATATTGTTTATACTGAATTTTTCCAACAAATATGTTTTGGGTCGGCAGTGTGTAGAATGAACTCTTGGAATAGAGGTCATGAAAGAGGGTTCTACTCTTCTGGTTCTTTTGCCCTCCCCCCATTTTTCGTCTGCTTATTACATATTTTATGAACTTTCTATTCATTACCTTTACTTTCTGCTACATGCCTTTTTAGGTTAATTAGTTGGGGTACCTTGGTTATAAATAGAGGAAGTTAGAGACCTTAGAGGGGAGAATGATTTTGGTATTGTCCCGTGTGAGACTTTAAGGAGAGACTATTGATATTGCAATATAGTTCTATCTTTGTGTTTTCTTGTGTACTCTTGTTTGGGGAATCCTAACATTACTCTCTCTCTTCAAGGCTTATATTCATTAACCCTGCTTTATGTTATCATTCCCTTGTTAGGACAAGTTTCTTATTACTTAAGTTTGTCGTCAGGTCGAATTCCAGTTCGATTGTATATAAGGAGTGTAGGTAAAGATTTTGATAATCTAGAAGATGCACCACCAGTTAATAATTGGGATGATGTCTCATACATTAACCGTCCAGTAGAGATTCATGAAGAAGGTAAGGCAAACGTTAATTATCATTCTCTTTGCTTTTAGATTTTAGATTTTTTTATTTGGAAAAGTCTATTATATGAGTATTTATACTTATAGTTTACTATTCATCGTGGCATATTGAGTAGCCCGATTTATGTTGTCCAATTGCTAAAAGAAAGATTACAGGCTAATTTTTCTTGATCAATTAAGAGTTTTTGTGCTTTAAAAAATATAGCTATGTCAACCCGAACATAATTCAACTGGTTAAGGCATATATTCTTGACCAAAAATGTCAGAAGTTCGAATCCCCACCTCCACATATCGTTGAACTAAAAGAAAAAAAACAGAGGAGCTTCAAAGCTTATGATGCATCATTATGTAGCGATTTCCATTTAGTAGTCATAGTCTAGGCATATGCAGAGATTTTCTTCCTCATCTCGATACATTGCAGGTAAGTGCTTTACCTTACATGATGCTGTTAGGAGTCTGTTACCCGAGCTTTTCCCCGAACAGGCAACAACCGAGGAGGAATCTTCAACCGTTATAAGTGAAGAAGAACAAAGTGATCGTACCGAAAAGTTGGATTGCACAAAAACAGAAGTGAGGGGACCAAATTCTTGTGGTGAACAACATTTGCAATCTTATCATCCTAGCATCAAGCTTGTTAGGATCCAAGGGATTGAACCAAAAAGTCAAATTCCTTTTTCCTGGGTGGTGAACAACTTGATGAACCCTGAATACTTCCTTCATATATGTGTTTTTGTATCAGTTCAACAAGTCAGATGCTAAATTATAGGACCAAAGAGGAAGCAACGACCAAGTAGGTATTTTCATTCTTTCATTTGTGGAGTTGGGGCTTGGATATTTTTTTATTGACATTCTTTTGGAAGGAATTATTCTGTAAAGTTGTACAGAACTTAATGTTATCAATGTCTATAAGTAGTAGTCACCCATTTCATTTCTACCATTGGGGTGTTTTAGTCAATGTTTTTGGTTTTCTATGAATGTTCAATCTTCTCTTTTCATTATTATCATATTATGGGTGGTGGTTGGTTGCATTGCATGGTGTCTAAGAGGCCAAAATTGCAACAAGAATTTGAGATGAGGTATAATTTTTTTTTTTTTTTTTTTTTTTTAAAGGAGTTGTTTTTATAATTCTAAATTTCAAATTTAGTTACTTAAACTTTTAGGTTCGTGTTTAATAGAATCTAAAAAGTTTCTAGTCACTAAATTTCTAATTTTGTATCTAATAGGTCTAAACTTTCAATAATTTAGTGTTTGGTAGGTATTTGAAAATCTAGTGGGTATGTTGGAGATTTTTACATTGTTTTTTTTTTTTTTTTTGTTAAAACTAGTTGGCACATGGGCGAAGATCGAATGAAGAAAAGGTAAAAAAAAATGTAATGTTATATAAAGTTAGAGTTCAATTTGATTAAATTCAAAGTTTACAGTAAAAATTAATACAACTTAACAAGTTTAGGTGTAAAAAGTGATTGTTTTTTCTAATATGATTCATACAACTTTGTTCTATAATCTTTTATTCCATTTATTGTGAGATTTCAAAGAAGACTATATATTTCCTAATGTTCGTGTGTTTTTAATTTGGTCTCTAAAATTTTAAAAATTTCAATTGCATCCCTTAAATTATGTATTGGTTTTTTTTTTTTTTTCAATTGATACCTTACAATCTCTAAATATTAAAAGAATGACAAGAGATGAATTTAAACATAATAAATTCTGAGTTTGTCAATCATTAATATACCAACACCTTAAAGGACAATTTTCTATAACGAGCAATTTTGAACCACGGGGCATGTGCATGTATCATGCTCATTCATTAAATTAAAACAAATAGTATATTTAACCCTTCAAAGAATTGAAAACTTTTCAATACATTCGAAGTCAAATTAAAACTTTTCAAAGATTAGAGACTAAATTAAATAATACCCTGGCATTAAGAACCAAACCATATGTTTAGCCTTCAAAGAATTATGCCCTTCTGTGCTTAGGAATATTATATATCATGCACAAATGGTCATTTTCAATGCTGTAAATTGAATTAAATATATGGCGAGGTTCTGGTAGGGGTCCTCTCAAGCTCACCGAAAAGTTCACTGACAGTTTTAGAAAAAATTATGTATCCTAAAGGAGACGGGTGGGATGGGTTTTTGGAGTCTCGAAGGTCATAAATAAGGCACTTGTAGCAAAACAAGTTTGGCGACTTCTCAAACATCCAAACTCTCTTGTTGCTCAAATTTTGAAGGGGAGATATTTCCCAGATTCATGTATTTTAGAAGCTGAACTCGGTTATAGCCCTTCTTATATGTGGAGAATACTTTTGCGGGGCAGAGAGCTACTAGAGTTGGGTATTCGGAAGCGCGTTGAAAATGGGGAAGAAACTTTGTTTGGTCATAAGTGGGTACCGCGAGAAACTTCTTTTAAGGTGTGTACTCTCTCTCTGGTAGCGAGCCGTGTCCGGGTTGCTGACATGCTTGATGATGAGGGACATTGGGACGGAGAGAAATTGCAAACTTACCTGTGGGAAGTGATTTTAATCTGTCGAACGAAGGTGCGGGACACATGGATCTGGCACTATACCATGAATGGGGATTTTACTACAAAAAGTGCTTACAAGGTATTTATTTCCTCTTTATGTACTACAGGTAGTTCCAGCTCAAGCTCAGATAAAGTGGAAATTGGTGGAAAATGTTGTACCTAATAAAGTTAAGGTATTCAAGTGGAAACCCTATCATGATATTCTTCCAACTAATCAGAATCTCTATAAGCGCACCATGTTAGTGGATCTGTGGTGCGTGTGCTGCAGGAAAGAACGATATCTTCTACCTCTTCTCAGCTGACATGAAGCTGCTCTGTGTGGCATGTTGGGCTTTGTGGAATGACCGCAAACAATCGGGCAAATGGCGTCCTTATTCCTTCCGTTTGTCTTGAAAGAAGAATGAATTCACAACTATCACAGGATTTTCAGGCTCTCTAATGTTCAGGTGCCTCTGACAGACGGACCAAGTGAGGTGGTCCTAGAAGCCACTCCTGTGTGGAATCCCCCGATTGCAAATGAGTACAAAATGAATGTTGATGTTGTGTGTCATCCTTCAGAGAATAAAATAGGAATGGATGTGGTCATTCATGATTTCAGAGGGAATTTGGTGATTGCCTTCTCAATTTATATCCAGAAGAAGCTCAACCTGTTGTCGGCTGAGGCCCTTACTCTTCTCTGTGGTCTGAAATTTGGAGCGAGTAAGGGCATCAATAACATGTGGGTCGAGTCTGATGCGCAAGTTCTTGTGAAGACCATACATTCTCATGATTTGCAGTTGTCTCCCCAAGAGGTTGTGCTTGAAGAGATTAGAGGGTTACTCTTAATGTGGCAGCTCGGGCTTTTATCATTGGGGGTTGCTCCTCTTGGAAAGGCCTTTTACCAAGTTAGCTACAACTTTTGTTACTTTCGAATCTTGTTTCTTGATTAATGAAAGTTGCTTGTTAAAAAAAAAAAAAAAAAATCCAACTCGATCAAAATATATGTAATATTATGCAATTCTTAAAATTAAAACAAAAGTCTCCCATTGAGGTGTAACATAAATTTGTGAAAGACAACCATCATCAAACATTTTATTTTTAGTTAAAACATAATATTTTCGTCGGAAATATATATTTTAACCAGATGACCTATGCTCAAATTTACGACGAAATATATATTTTAACTAGATCAACTATGCTCAAATTTACAATAAAATTTACAATAAATATCATCCACTGGGTCACCTGACATTCAACGGAACACAAAACACAAAGTAACTTTTCTTTCCTTTTTTTTCTTCCAATCATTCCTTTTTTTTCTTTTTTTTATAATACCAACCACTCCTTTCCAATCATTCTATTTCTCACACTTTTCCTAAAAAACATTATGAATGAATATATTACCTGTAAAAGTTATAAAACATCTGATTCTTACACCTTTACATCCCTTCTATCTCAAGAGAAATTTCTTCATGTTTGAGAGATCAATGTCTCCATGTTGCCATTGCCAAACAGGGAATGAATTTGTACATCTTTTATACACTGGATAGTAATATATTTTTAGTGGCAACTTTCAAGAGATGTAGTTATTGATAATTACAAACTTTAGAGCCATGGGAAGAGGACTGTGATCATGTATTCTTTTCCAGAACAGACAAGGCAGGGGTCAGGTAGTTATTGGCTTTGTCAGGCAAGTGAGCTACCTGCAAACACAACCATACAACCAACTCAAAGTTATAGTTTCTTTTAACAACTTTGTTTAAATTCCTAATGAAGAATCTGTTTGAGGGCTGCTACTTTGGAAAGTAGTTTTCCATTTTCAATATCATTTTCAAATTTCGTTGTTTTCTTCTTTTTAGAGTTCAATAACATGGGGAGGTGGGAGGATTAGGACCTCTGATCTGAGGTCGAGAGTATATGTTTTAACCCGTCGGATTTTGTTGTTGCTCTATCCTATGAATTAAACTTTTTTAATGAGGTCCTGGCTATAAA
This sequence comes from Herpetospermum pedunculosum, assembly GCA_028017165.1. NCBI lineage: Eukaryota > Viridiplantae > Streptophyta > Magnoliopsida > Cucurbitales > Cucurbitaceae > Herpetospermum > Herpetospermum pedunculosum. The sequence continues at coordinate 13,295,218 of CM051523.1, forward strand.
TATACATTAAGGTGGCAAGCTGCTAACATGGTAACATTCTTAATAGGCCATTCTTTTTACATTAACCTAATTGGGATCTAAGCTATCATAAATAAGTTGGGTTAAGTGTAGTTTTCAATTTTATGGGTCAAACACATCCAGCGAACTATTCCAACTTAGTTAAGTAGACGAATTTAAGGCTCCATTTGATAACCATTTTGTTTTTGGTTTCCTGTTTTTCAAATTTTAATTTATAAATACTACTCCCACCTATGTGTTGCTTTGCTATCTAAGCCCCAAAAAAAAAAAAAAAAAAGAAGTTTGTTTATGGAATTTGGCTAAGAATTCACATGGGTTTGAAAAAATAGTGTAAACATACTATAAAAATTGAGGGGAAGTAGGCATAATTTTTAGAAACAAAAAACTAAAAATTGAAGGGTTATCAAACGGGGCCTAGTAAATGTTACATGACTTAGAATAAACAATTGGTTTCTTACGGGGCCAAGTAAAGAATCTTACCAGCTCATAGAGTTCTCTTCCTTGCTCAGCAACATATTCATAGCATACCTGGAAACAGTATAATTTTAACTTTAGTGGTCATGAGAAATGAACACTAACGCCAATGAAAGAAAAGTTTCTACTCACATCAAAGCTTTTGTTTCTTGCCGTAGAATCATGCAACGCTTTTACACAGATGTCAGCAACATCAGCACAGCTTATGGCCTAGATGTTGAAATGGTAAACCAGCAAAGGAGTAAAGGACTGAGTTTGATCGTCTATGTTAAGGAAAAACCCATTGTTCTTACCTGAGTTATCCTGTTTCCCTGATCGAATATGAGGGCACGTTGGCCGCCAGGTTCTTCCTGCAAGAACAAAATTTTGGTTACATTTCTGCAGCACAAATAACCGAGCAACTTGGATAAATGCTCGGAGTATTATTTAACTAAAGATTCTTTTTATAAGAAACCGAACTTTCATTGAGAATAATGAAAAAAATACAAGAGCATATAAAAAACAAGTCGGCAAAAGGAGTCCTAAAAACTAGCTACAATAACGGCCAACACAGCATCTGAAACATGGAGAAAAGGCACATTTCTACTGTTATTGTTATACACATATCACATGGTTGTTTTTTCTTTAATATTCGTGAGTGTTTGGGCCTGCTTGTGCGCACCTCGACTAATCTCACGGGACAACCGTCTAACCCTACTACATTTGGTTGTCAAGAAATCTCGTAGGAGGTTAAATCATAGGTAGATGACCACCATGGTTTGAATTTATTCCCTCTAAGCCCTTTATTATTCCCACCATGGTCATAACTATACAACCTTCAAATGTTCATCATTCATGGCTATTAACTTAAGATCTTGAGGGAGGTCTTCGAGGTTTACTATCACGAAACATAACTGACTCTTCAGGTCAATACCTCAGTCCAGTGTGATTTGTTAGTGCAGATTAGCTTGATACTAATACCAAATCAGAGCCAAAAAAATTTCATGACTTGCTATTCTGTTGTAGGTTGGGTCAAATCAATTGCATAAAACACAATGTTTGGAAATTCAGAGAAATAAGAAGTCCCTTATCTGTGAACTAACTCCAAATAATCAATTCAAGCATGAAGCGAAAACTGTACCTTGAGGGGGCCTGGACGGATAATTGTGTACCCAAGGCCTGATCTTCTCAATGAATCTTCCCCGGCCTGAAGGCAAGAAGTTCTATACATTTATAAAGAACACGGAATAGTGAAATGGCCAAAAGGAACAAAATGAGAAAAAAAGAGATACCCTTTTTGCCTTGAGAACCTGCTCCCTTCTGGTTGGTTCTACACCAGATCCTGTACATGAAACCAAGATGAAGTCTGTCTCTTGCCCAGTCTGTAAAACACCCATTTGACGATTACGGAGGCTGTCGTATGAAAATATGTGAACACTTCTACCCAAATGGGGTATATAGCACAAATCATGCACATGGTGTAGTTACACTTCTACCAAAAATAAAATGTTATCAAACAATACTTTAGTTTCAAAAATCTGATTTTGTTTTTGAAATTTGGTTATGAACTCAAAAGTATTTTAAAGAAGATGAAAAACAAAATAAAGAAATTGTAAGGAAACATGTTTAATTTCTAAAAACAGAAAACAAAAAACGATAATGTCATCAATCATGGCCTAAACTTATCATGTACTGTGATCTAGGCATTTGCTAAACTGAACTCATATCAGACTGCAGCTGATATAATAGTCCTCAAATTCTTGCAAATAGCAGCCTAGCTCGTTGTGATCTAATGTATGATAATCATGAAGAATTATTGAATTGAAAGCAAAATAAAATCAGAGGCAAATGATGCCCATCGAAATGAATAACGTACAAAACACCTAAAATAACTCACGGGCAAGGCTTTTATGAATTCCAATATGAGTTTAAAGCTTCTCAAGTCTTGCTGCTGTCCGCCTGCTGCGGCAGGTCCTTCGGTAGGTCTCTGCAAAAAGGAGCATAAAGTTAGTAGCCACTGGAAACATGTTTTCTATGAAAACTAATCTAAATTTAGGTCACTTTATTGGCTTTTATCATGTGTCCTATATAGTTTTCCAAATCTGAAAAAAGTGACAACTTCAATGTACTTTTAGATGAAATATTTGTCAGAAAAAAGAATCTGTATTGAAGCCACAATTGAGCGGCACCATGCTAATTGGAGAAGGAATAGAAAGATCAAAGAAGAGTTAAAAGACAAAATATATTTCTTTTTTTAAAAAAAAATGTTTCATAATTAAATAAAACCTAATAAATTATGAACATCAATCATTTAGAAATCACAAAATACTAGCAAACTGTACTTGGGCAACAATTATATATATTAAAAAAAAAAACATCATCTTAATGGTATTACTTTTCTGCACTTGACAGAAAAATTGGGTAAAAGAAAATTTAATAAGTTTTACTTGATCATCTGATACAGAGTTGACGCACCAACCTGTCTTCTAGGCTCGAAACGAATGGTCAATGTATGCACAAGAAATGGATCTAGAGGGGGATCATCTGGTTTTACAGGGCGGAAGGATGAAAACGGTACTCTGACCTGCCAAACATTGATTTAATCTTGTAAACTGTATTCTAACATAGCGATATGAATAAATTTGTAGAATATTACATTACTTTGGTAAAGAGATTCTTACCCTACAAAATCCAGCTTTTGTGCTAAATCTTGAGAAATATAGTTTACTTTGAGTTGTATCAGCTGAAGGACCAGCCTCAAGAATTAACACATAAGACCTTCCATTCCCACCGACTGAAAGAATGAGCCCCTCATATCTAGTTATGAAACATAGAAGAAACAAAGATATTGGCAGTTGAACACCTTTATTTAAATGAAGAACCCCTGACTAGAAGTAAAAATAAATTAATAGATGAGTAAGTCAGAAACCTGTCAAGAGTGGATCCCAATGGAAGGGAAAGCTTTGTTGACAACTCAACATATCCTCCCCTTGTGAAAACATATCCTACAATGAAAGTCGAATACATTATATGCTGATTTTTTTTTTTCAACTCAACACATCCTCCCCTTTGGTCTTCTATCTGTCTATCACTAATTGGAGAAAAATTATTGTACTCCATACAAGTAATTTTCACCGTCCATGAAACCAGCCATATTTGATGATTTGTTCAGCATAAATGAGTTTTACCTGAGAAGACAACCTCTCCAGTTTCAGTATATTCAAACTTTGCATCCATGCCTCCATCATACTTAGCAGCAACAACATCCTGGAAGTAAGTTCCTTGGCGAACTTCCCAACCATTCAGCGACTCTTCCGATTTGAACTTCGCAAGCAGAAGCTTACTTTTGCTGCTTTTTCCAGCTCGAAGTTGTGCTAGCTTATTATTGTAGTCCTACAATTTACATCAGGTATCAGCTTTTGCCAAGTACTTTCGTGGGAATTGGGTTTGCACGAATGATCTAAAGTGGGAATAGTTGAATGGGCTAATATGACATTTAAAAGGAATATAGGAGCCAATACATAATGCTCACAGTTTCAATGAAAATGCAAGTAACAGTCCACTACATTTTTTTTTATTTTTTTTTTTGATATCTACTACATAAAAAAAATTAATAACAAGAAAGAAGAATTAATCGGTAAATCCTGTTCTCCATGTTGCCTTTTCTGCTGATGCTGACAATTTCAAGTGATTCCTTTTTACACTACTTGCCATTTGCACAAACAGATAGAGAACTTTTGATTATGATTTATGAATGCAGAGAGGCAGACCTGAAATGCTTTGGTGATATTGTAAACTCCTTGATGATCAACCCTGAAGAGATCTGCAGTAATTGTGGAACGGGCAGTTGCACAATAGATGATTTTATTGCAGCCCTTCACAGCATCCTTAAGGGTATTAGCATCACCAACATCTCCAATCACTATTTCCACCGACCTTGGAAGCACGTCCACGATATCCTCGTCCGCCTTCCTCACTAGAGCCTGCTTGGCATAAGGATAAATTGATGGCTCAGTTAATATAATGAATTAATGAATCAAGTCGCATACAATGATTGAGCTCGTGCCTAGATTCAAGTGAAATATTTTTTGGGCATTCAAGCAAACACCCAAGCATTAGATTATCTACAAACATGATTTCATCAGATAGGAAGTCAGTTGTTTCAGGATCCTAGAGATCTTAAACTTCTGTCTCAACTGACTTCTTCTTCCAATCTCTTCAATTGAATTTTTGAACCACGCGAATTAACTGAAATCTTATCAACAGATAATGTTGCAGGAGTCTCAAATTATTGCTTTCACAATCAAAAAGAACAATTTTCAACAAACGCCATAAACAAAAACCTTTTCTTTTTCAATAACCAGAGTATCAACTACCCCATTCCTTCCATTCGCATTATGCTCATTGGCCTACTCCACAAATCCCAGAGGCTTCACCTTCACCTACCCAAACCAACTCCAAAAGAAACCATAGTTTAAGTTCTTAAGTTTTCAACCTCGATTGTGAATCCTTACCACCACCAATAAACAAAACCTCAGTTTAAACCTTGCACAAACAAATGGCAACTTACTCCAAGGGTGAGTTTGGGATGATTTTGAAGCGCTTTTAGCTAAGCACTTTTCAATATTTAGTTGGATAATCAAACATGATTTCAAAAAATCTAAAAACACTCCAAAAAGGCACTCTAGGAAACCACTGACCAAAAGTGCTGGAGAAGCACTACTTCACATAGAAAAAGCAATCCCAATTTCCAAACTATAAGACATCAGCTCGATACAATGTAACAATTTCCATCACACCCCAATAATCTTAGAGTGGTCGAGAGATTGTGAGGAAGTTTGGAAAGTGACTAAGTTTAACGCCTCGTTGCAGGCGTCAGTATTTCTGTAATGATGAGCTTGATCTTGTTCTTTAGGATTGGAGTCTTCTTCTGTACTTAGGTTCGAACTCCCTTCTTATTGGGCTTGTTTTTTGCATGCTCTGTTATATTCTTTCATTTCTCTAGATGAAAGCTCGATTTCTTACCCATCGAATAGAAGGAAAAAAAAAACTAAAACTAACAGGGGGTAATAAGAAGAGCAAACAAAGCAAGAGAGATAAAAACAAGACAATAAGCAAAGCAAGTTAAACCTTGACACTGTAGCCTCTCAGCATTAGCTTACGAACAACAATGCGGCCAATGCGGCTAGTGGCACCAACAACAAGCACAGTGGTATTCTGAGCCCCAGGAATTGCAAATTCACACATTGGCCCTTCCCTAATAAGCAGAGCATCAAGAGTTTCCTTATCATCCATTCTTGTAGTCCTCGAGATCTGTCCCAACCCAGAAAACTTCCTCCACACTTCATCAAACAGTTGGCGGGACTTCCGCCCCAACCCCACCGGATTCACATCATCCAACGTAATCTTCGGCTGTTGCTGCTGCTGCTGCTGCTGTTGAAACCCTTCACTCGAATCCACAATCTCATCGACTTTCTCTTCATCAGCAGCAACCGCAGCTTTCTTCGATTTGGCTTTCTTTTTGCCCCTATTGTCAGTATTCGCAGCAGCCCTCGTAATCAACGATCGCGATTGGCTTCCATTGCCACCGCGAAATGAATTAGAGAAAAAAACAGTTCTGTATAGATCTGAAGAGGGTCTCAATCTACACTGATGGGTTGTGGTACTGCTCAAATTCGCACAAGAAATCGCCGTGGCAGTTGCCTCCATAGCCATTGAACTCTGAATCAAAGGTCAGTTCAACAATTGATTCAAGTGGGTATGTAGAAAAACGAGTTAAGGGAGCGATTTGATGATTCCCATTGATTAGTTTGAAGTTTGGATTGGAAAATGAAAGGAACCCATTTGGTTTCTCGCCCATAGAAAAAAGAAGAAGCAGAGAAAAAGGGAAAATAGTTGATGGAGATGGGTGTGAAGCTGAGAATGGAGTGTTTATGGCTCTGAATTTTCCTAACCACACAAAGAAGATGAGGGAATTTGGGGTCATTTTGACGATCTTTCTTGCAGGAGGAGTGCCACGTAGAGGCTTTCTTTTCCTCTCCATCAAGATTCAAGATTCAAGATTCAAGGCGGGGAAATTGCATAAAGTAACCTGTCAGAGAAAAACATTATCAAAAGTGACCCGCCTCCCACAAAAATATTAAAAGTGACCGGTTTGAGGAAATGAGGGGTGTGAAATTATACATATGCCCTTCAATAAGGAAACCTCAATGTGTCTATGCGATCGCACAGCCTATGCCATGGCACAGCCTATGCCATCGCACAGGCTGTGCCATGGCGCAGCCTATGCCATCGCACAGCCTGTACCATGGCGCAGCCTGTGCCATGGCACAGCCTATGCCATGGCATAGGCTATTTTTAAAAAAAATCAACTTCTTTTTCTTTCTTTTTTTAAATTAGATTTTTGTTTTTTGTTTTTGGTTTATGGGTAGTGATAAAATTTTGAAATTTAGAGAGAAAATAAATGAGCTTGTGGAAACCCTAAACCCTAAACCCTATGTCATCGCACAGCCTATGCCATCGCACAAGGGTTTAGGGTTGCCTATGCCATGGGACCCTAAACCCTTGTGCGATGGCATAGGCTGTGCGACGACATAGGGTTTAGGGTTTAGGGTTTCCACAAGCTCATTTATTTTCTCTCTAAATTTCAAAATTTTATCACTACCCATAAACCAAAAACAAAAAACAAAAATCTAATTTAAAAAAAGAAAGAAAAAGAAGTTTGAAATAGACTGCGCCATGGCATAGGCTGCGCCATGGCATAGGCTGTGCGATGGAAATTGCCTATGCCATGGCACAGGTTGCGCCATGGCACAGCCTGTGCGATGGCATAGGCTGTGCGACGACATAGGGTTTAGGGTTTAGGGTTTAGGGTTTCCACAAGCTCATTTATTTTCTCTCTAAATTTCAAAATTTTATCACTACCCATAAACCAAAAACAAAAAACAAAAATCTAATTTAAAAAAAGAAAGAAAAAGAAGTTTGAAATAGGCTGCGCCATGGCATAGGCTGCGCCATGGCATAGGCTGCGCCATGGCATAGGCTGTGCCATGGCATAGGCTGTGCGATGGAAATTGCCTATGCCATGGCACAGGTTGCGCCATGGCACAGCCTGTGCGATGGCATAGGCTGTGCGATGACATAGGGTTTAGGGTTTAGGGTTTAGGGTTTCCACAAGCTCATTTATTTTCTCTCTAAATTTCAAAATTTTATCACTACCCATAAACCAAAAACAAAAAACAAAAATCTAATTTAAAAAAAGAAAGAAAAAGAAGTTGATTTTTTTTAAAAATTGCCTATGCCATGGCATAGGCTGTGCCATGGCACATCCTGTGCGATGGCACAGGCTGTGCGATCGCATAGACACATTGAGGTTTCCTTATTGAAGGGCATATGTATAATTTCACACCCCCCATTTCTTCAAACCGGTCACTTTTAATGTTTTTGTGGGAGGCGGGTCACTTTTGATAATGTTTTTCTCTGACAGGTTACTTTATGCAATTTCCCTTCAAGGCGCGTTGTACAGAAAATCCTACTTGACAATGCTTTTCGTACGATGTTTGTGGATTAGGCTGATGGGTTTTCTTTCTTTCTTTTGGCTGCAGTAGTTTACAAAAAAGTAGGAAATTTTAACTACGAACTATGTTCTAAAGGTAAATGGAGAAGTATGGAACTTTTTGTTGATATGTGGATTTTGTGGATGAGTTCAGAACTTTGAATGAATGTAGACAAAATCCATTTTTTCTGTCTTCAAATTGGTGTCTATTTGGTTCTAAGGCTTTAGAAGGGACCATGAGATTCGAGAAATAATTCTGAAGGTTTTGGAAGCTCTTAATCACTCTTGGTTGACTAACCACATGATGATGTGGCGATTAAATTGTTGACTATATCTTATTAATGTAATATTTTTTAGTTTGTTGACTGAAGTTGGGGATAATTTCTAGTACATCGTTTTTCATACCACTGCCTTTAAAAAAATGACACCCTTCTCCTTTTCCTTCTCGGACAAGGCCCATGGGCTAGTCATTCTCAAGAGTCTCCCACAAATGACTACCAAAAGAAAAAAAAGAAGAAAACAAAAAAAGAAAGCCAAAAACTGAGCAAAAAAAGAAACAATAAGCTTAAACAACAATATCTTACAATTTGAATTGTTACATAGTGAAGTGGGGCAACAACCTAATAGAAGGGAGTGTGTTACCTCTTGAACTTCCATCCATTCAGGTTTAGACCCCCACAACACGCTCTATTCCTTACGTTTTATCTTGAATCTGCGATATTGATACAACTTCAAGTGCTTTTTAGGGCCATACACATCGAACCTCGGGCCACCGTGAAAGCTCTAGAAAGAGACCCTAAATTCTTTCATAGAAGGCAGTCACACCTTCACAATCACGTTAAATGCTTCATCAAGTCTGTACCAGACCACTCAACAACTGAGCTATGAAGACTTTCAAGAGTTCCATCAAGTCTGTAATCAGACCACCAAAATAACGGGTTATGGATACTTCTCAAGTGTTCCATCAAGTCTTACCAAGATCACCCACATAGAGGGCTATGGATGCACTATAAGGGTTTGAGTCTCATACTACTTGAAAACTCTAGAATTACTCTCCTTGTTAGGCCTTTGGTGAGAGAATCCACTAGATTTCTCTCTGACCTTACATACTCTAAGGAGATAATTTCACTCTTCGGTAATTATTTCACAGCTCCATGTCTAAGGCATAGGTACATTTTCTTGTCGTTATACACACTATTTTTGGCAATACATATGGCACCCTGTGAATCACAATGTAATGACACTGGCACAGACGCCCCCACAATGGCACGTCTCCCAGTAGGCTTCTTAGTCATTCTGCCTCTTGCCCTGCTAACTCAAGAGCTATGAACTCTGACTCCATGGTTCTAGATAGATCGACGAGGACTTTTGGTGGTTAGCGAGGAGGGAGACAACGGGCAGCGAAGTTCATTCGATAAGGGAGAGGATGAGAGAAGAAGAATAAATGGATATAGAAAGTCTAACCACCAAAACAAACATTATTAAGTTAGTATATTTCAGCAAATTGACAAAATTACCATTAACAATTCAAATGTCACATCATATTTGCTAACAAATGATCGAGGGGGCTTATGAATCTTATTTATAACTATTTTTCAAATCTCAAAGAACAAAATGTTCTTTTGAAACCTTATGAATCAAATAAACACCAACTTCAAACTTCAGCGACCAAAAATGTATTTTGCTCAATGGATTTGATTGACTTAAACAATGTTACAAAATCGTTTAGTGAAATTTGAAATTTATCGAATTTTTTTAGTGCAACAAATGTTAAATATAGAGATTTAAACTTCCAACTTTAAGAGAATAATTAGATCGTTGAATTATGATTCTGTCGATGAAATTAAATGTTATTAATTGTACACCTTTTGGTGACAATATAACTTCTTGGCCAATAAAGTCAAATTTTGTTAGCTTTGATTGAAAACGTTGACCCTTGGAGTAAGATTTGAAGAAGAATTTTGAAGGATTGAAATTCGATTAGAATTAATGCTTCGAACTCTAATGAGTCTTCTTTTGTCTTTATATTGTTGCTTGTGGTTAAAGTTATAGGTGAGTGTCATTAGTAATTTTTCAACTAAAAATATTTATATTTTGTGAAAAAATATTATATCGTGATTGTCGCTTTAACTTAACTCAACTATTAAAATATATATTAGTAGGTTAGAAGTTTAAATCTTAATTAAAAAAATAAGTTATTTAATTGGATGATCAAGATAACTAAAAAAGTATAAATTTTGTTGAACCTTTTTTATAATTGTGTTTGGTATATCTTTATCTAAAATGTGTCTAATTATTTAATTAGAATTGAGTTGTGAAATTTTGGTTTAAAGGTCAAAGTATAGGGGAGGAGTGATTTAAACTATGAAAATTAATTTTTTTAAAATTTTCAAAAGATTTGAACATTTTTATCTTTTAGAGGATGTGTTCGGTTCGATAATATGCGGTTTTATCTAAAAACCAATTGACAATGAGATTAATTTATATAACGAATATGGAGTTCGAGATTGAACCTAAGACCTATTGGTCACTAGTCAATACATCATGTCAGCTACGCTCTTGTTGGCAAGGACTTGAGTAAGAATAAGACAAATCTTCATGTATAGAAAGTCAGGTTTAACACGTGAATAAAAGCTTTTAACTACGAACAAAAATCACGAACATCAGAAAAACTCACATATGTATAAAATTGAACCGACACATCAAATTTGTTGATCAAATTTGTTGAACAATCTAACTATGACTAAGATCCTCTAGTATTTTTTAAACTCTAAAACAATAGAGAGCATGCAAGAGATGGACAACCAAAGAGACAGGAACCATGAAAGAAGTAAGAGAACTAAAGAATATTGTCTGATACTGTCAAATTCAAGAAAATATTTTGAAAGCTGACTATAATCTTTAAGAGCATATTTTATAAAAGGTAATCTTCTTAACTTTTAAATTTATCTTCCAAATACAAACAAAATTTCCTTTGGACCAAGTTTGAAGCAATTTTATTATAATAATAAAATAAAACAAAAAAATAAATTAGAAGCTAAGGGCTAGACAATACCAAGAGTTTGACCTAAACAACAGAAAAACGTGAAAAAGAGCTAATCAGCATTCAAACCAAAGGTCATGAGGTAAGTTGTGCACTATTATTATTATTATTATTTTTTTTTGTTAAGTTAGGTTTAAATATTACTAAATAAAAGTAATCCCGACCCTCAAAGAAAATATAGGTAGAAAGTTAAGAACATAAGATAAAAATTGCGTCATAAATCAATGAGACATATGATATAGTGTTATGATAAGCAAACTTGGAATGATCGAGCTAAAGCGACTAATGAGAAAAAAAAAAAAAATACATCGTGCTATGTGCCAAGAGAACATGTAATAAGACATGACCAAATAATGATGTAACTTGTCTAATGTCAAGTTGTTATCTTGACTTTATTTGTAAATTGTTTTTTTTTTACAACATGTTGGGGTGGGGGATTGAACCTAGGACTTCATGGTTACTAGGCGATACATCATGTCATTGAGTTATGCTCTTGTTGGCCTATTTGTAAATTAAATTGATCATGAGTTGTTATGTTAAGCGTATGAGAATACACATACAATTTTTTTAACATAAAGACTAAAAATAAATGTCTTAACCACTAAACTATGTTCACGACGTAACATTTATATGTTATTTTTACTTATTTATTTTTAACAAAAAAATAACACATTTGACTAAAGTTGTGGACAAGATCCTAGCTCGACTGACATGATGTATGACTAGTGACCAAGATGTCTTAAGTTCGATCCCCCACCCCCACATGTTGTACAAAAAAAAAAACATTTGTTGGAATGTCTTGAATTTGTTATAATTTGTTATGACCCTCGTGGAAAAATTTGATTTGGGTTTAACTTATTCTTTTTAAACTTTTGTCCATGTATTAGGTTATTAGAAAGATGTCATGTACAAACCTTCTAATGACTTCAGCGGTCTCCTACTATATGTCATTTTGTAATTCTCGTAATAATACTTTGCTCATTTGTTCTTTTTTATTGATTTATCTAACAACCTTTTACCCCCTTTTACTTCAAAGATCCCAATTTGAAGTTTTATCCTTTTTTGTTGGTTAGAAAATCAGAGAGATTGAGTATAGATTTCACTGATTGAGAAAACGCCACCGACTTTCCACCAACACGAGGGAAGTGGGTCGCTAGGACAGTGGAGGCTCCTTTATTACATTATTTAATCATGTTCTTTAACCTTTCTGCCTTCAACTTCAAAACTTTAAACCACTCCCACTTCAAAAAAAATAAAAAATGGAAGAACTTCCCATTCACTTTCCCGCAAAACTTTGATCATTCCCTCCTTTTCGCCGAAGACCCATCACATCAGTTGAGTTTTTGAGTCTCTCATTTGGGTTTTTCTTGAAAATGCTTTTTGCTGCTTATGCCTTACTTTCGAAACATTGTTTGATTAGGTTCATTGCTTCTCTATCATTCATTATGCTTGTAATGGGTTGCTTTTTCTTTCTTTTTTGAAAATGACTCTTAACTGTGCCTTCATGAGGGGCTATTTCCTTTTTGTATTCATTTTATTATGCCGTCTCTTCTCAGGCTTCACTGTGCATTTATGATTCTGCATCATCTTTGGGATATGGCTCTTGATTCTGATTTTTTGTAAGGTTAGTAGAAATGGGTTCTTATTTTTAAGATGTGGGTAATCTCTAGATTCTAGATTTTGGGGTTAATGTTGGACTTGTGATGCTTGTTTTGGCATGGGTTTCTTTGCTGATGCTTGAGATTTTGGATTTTGGATTTTTTTCCCCATGTAAAGGCCACTGTACCTCATGAACCTAAAATGTCGGACTCACCTGCTCAAACTGGATTTTGCACGTAAGACTGTTCTTCTCTTTGAACTCTTTGTGCTCTTCATTTCTTCTGTTCTATGCAGAGCTCAGTGATGTTTCCTCTCTAATGCATTTCTTTCCTTTTCTGTCATTGTGATGCCACAGATGTGATCCCCACTCTGAATACAGTTCTAATTCAGGGAATGTAGTTGAGCTTGGTCGTGGTAACTCATTTTTAGAGGTAAGGTGTTTTGGACATGGTTTTCTGTAACTGGGTAGAAAGAAAAGGAAGAAAAACATATATGTGTAGTGTATGCAGCTTCCTAATTGAAACCTTAACCCTCAAAGTCATTTACAATGTATTCTTATTCTGGACATGGTTTTGTGTCTTATTCTCTCTCTATCTGAATGGTTCTGCCTTCAGGCGCTAGCCACATCATTACTTTTTAGTGAGTCGATTAATCTACTTATCTATTGCTTTTGAACAACATGGTTTGGCTGTAAAATATAATCTATGCAGTACATTCACCATTATTTCTGAGTTTTGCTTAATGTATCAGAGCAATCTTGGCATAGTGACTAGGACTGTTGGATTATTGGAGAAAGATGATGGTTGTTTTCCCTACAGATTTCAGCTCGAACAAGATGTAAGTGTCTGGCTGCTTATGGATGTTCCATTACTGCAATAAAATATTATCTTAGATTTTCCTTCAACATTTCTATATTTAAGTTAGTAAAGCATCAAGACATGTTACTTTTATGCTTCATAAAAATCCTTCATCCTCTTCCTCCTAAGATAATTGGTTCTACTGACCTTTTATCTATTGATCTTAGTTTTTCGGCATGACTAGGAAACTGCCAATAGGTTTGATTGTTAGGTTAAAAATGCTATTTTGTAGGTGAGAAGGTTACAACAAAAGTTGCAAGAAGAGATGGAGCTGCACACTTCTCTTGAAGATGCTATTCAAAAGCAGGATCTAAGATTAGCCAACTTCTCATGTCTCCCTCATCATGTATGTTGCTTGTAACTATGCAATTTTTTTTTTTAAACAAGTAACTACGCAATTTATTGATTATCTAGTTGGTGATATTTATGCTTTAAAACATCTTACCAAAAAACAAAATAATATATATATATATATATATATATATATATATTTATGCTGTCGGATTTATAGTATTCTTGATAACGAAGTTCCATGGTTTGATGCAAGGTACACCAAAACTAACATACAAGTTATTGCATTGAGAAAATAAAGTTTGCTTCAGCCATTAGATGTCTACTATTGAATCCCAACCATAGAAAATAAGTTTTGCCCCAAAGAGACATGAATGTCCACGTTGAATTAAGGTCTCTAAATGAATCACAACTGCCCGTGAATAGAAGATTAAATCTAGGTCATTGATAAAAATCTCAAGAAATAATAGTGTAGAAACTTCACACTAGATCCAAATAAATTACTTTCTTATTTTCTTCTTACCTGTTCCATATAGCTCCAATTGAGCTGATTCAAAGTTGTCAATGCTCTACAATCATAACGCTTAAAATTACATAAATTAACTAGTACAAATTATATTTGTTATCATCAAAACATTACTTAACCAAGATTTAAGCCCAAAAAGTCAACAAAGGGTTGATGTGTGCCATTCATCTTCTCAATAAACAGAGCTTTGAAATTTTGAGCTACCAAATTTTATCCCACAAAGTGATCACATTTCAGCATAATGTGCTGAATGAACCATTTGGAAAGATCGGATCCAAAATTTCATCTCCAAGAACCATAACACCTTGAAGAGCCAAAACCAAGTTATGACAATCTTACTTGTATCAAACCTTTTGCAACCATTGCCTTCACAAGTACTGGCGGCTCTTCCTTGATCGGTGCAAGAAGCCCTCTTTATTGTTTTGGAATGTATGATCAGAAGAATTGGGAGTGTTTGTTTGTAGTGATTTTTGGGAACTATTGGATGGCGGTAACTTTGGTGCCTCCCTTTGGAGCTCTTGTTCCAAAGAGTTTTGAACTATTATCCTTCTTTAATCACTATTCACTTCCAAATGGAGAGTGTAACTTTTTTTTAAATTTCTTGGGATTAGATTAGCTTTTGTACATTTGAAGTAATTTTTTTCAATTCCCCCTTTGTGGCAGTTTGTTTTGGGATTCCTCCAGTACCTTAATTGATCAGAGTTTCCAATATTTGTATTATGATTTCTAATTTTAAATTATAGTGGCAATATTCTTTGCGTTGAAATTTGTGCAGGCCCAAGATCTTTTATCTAGCATTGCAGTTTTGGAAGATGCAGTTGTACGACTCGAGCAAGAGACGGTCTCTTTACATTTCCAACTTAGTCAAGAAAAGAATGAAAGGAGACTTGCAGAATATCGTTTAATGCATTCATCACCTTGTTCAACTTCCTTTTGCTCCAATTCTGACACTATGAAAAAACCGGTATCTCACAACATTGATTTTTATCTTGATGTAAATTTTCTTTTCTTTTCCTGAAACTTCACTTTTCTGCTAAGTTCTCACATGCATTTAGACAGGAAATTTGTTGCCATTGTTTCGGTTAATATTCATGGTTTTGATTTCACTTATTACTTATTCTCTGTCTATATTTTACCATTCTCCAGAATATATGTAAACTTCTTTTACTGTTTATGGTCCTTGTTGACTGTAAAGGAATGCATTTCTTAATTCATCCTTTGTTGCTCAAAAGCATAAACATGGAGCCAATTTTTGTTTGCTTCCATTATACTCCAGTTTCTCCATGCAGTTGTTTTCTTGAACTTTACAGCCCTGTCTTAAAGTAAAACCATAAATCTATGAACATATATATGAAAAAACAGTTACAACCGACGGAAGACTAGGTTCTTTTTTACATCTTGAAAAGGCTAAACTAATTCGAGGGCCCAAGGTCAACTTTTTGATATGGTAACCATAAATTTGAGATACTGCGAACTTTATCTGGGATTTTCTTTTAAAGCATTTTCTGATCAATTAATCTATGGTTATAGATATAATGTTTTATCATTTATCTGGATTTTGTAGTTATTGTTGTGTTCATTGTTTTTCGTAAATAAATTTCAAAAAGTCCAATTTTGAGAGTGTCTAGATATGTCAAATATTCCAACTTCTCTGTTCCACCAATCTTTTTCAATTTCTCTAAAAATTATTGGGACAATGGACTATTCACCAAACATTTTATACTTCTAAAAAAGCATTAAAAGGATTTTCACTTCTGAAAGAGTTTGTAACGACTTTCATGTAAGAAGTTTACAAACAAACCCTTGATCTGGTGGCTAGAACCACAAACTTTAATGTTCTCATCGCTCCTATTTCATGGTTAGTGGAAAACAGCACATTCTGAGACTAGATTTGTTTCTCTCCATCTTTATTGGGTTGTATAGCTTGATTTGAGTGATGTCTTCCAGAATTCATGGGAAGAAATTGAACTGCTGATTTTGACTGAATAGATGTTTTTGTTGAAGATCTCATAGGGTCAAATGATGATTGTTTGGAGTTAGATTACTGAAAGTTTTCAATTTCCATGATCAGTGCATTTTATGTTATTAAACCATAAATTCAGGATTAACGCTGTAGCTTTGTTTATGCTGAATCAGAATGCAGTTAGCCTAGTTGAAACTTACTGTGAGAAGACGTCTGTGACAGAGGTCAATGAATGCTCCCAATCAGTAGAATGTGAGAAAATGTCTCGAGGGCCACCATCAAGTGGCCTCTGGCATCACCCTAATATATTATCAGAAGAAATGGTCAGATGTATGAAAAACATATTCATCTCTCTAGCAGATTCTGCGGTGCCATCCAAAGCATCAACATCGGAAAGCCACTCACCGGCATCACCCCGAGGACATCTCTCCAATTCATCGTGGTGGTCATCATCTGAACGGTCAATTATTTCATCAAGAGTACAAAGTCCACAAGTTGATCTTCCAAGTAGCTCTGATGTATTGGCCACACAGAATGCCTGTGATCCATATAGTGTACGTGGAAAGTTGAGTTGGGCTGACATTGGAAATTATTCACAAGCAGCTGAAGTTTCTTGGATGTCAGTTGGAAAGAAACAATTAGAATATGCTGCAGGAGAATTGAGGAAGTTCCGGTAGCGTTCATAAACCACATTGTCCCTCATTTTTCTTTCATGTTTGTTGGACTTTCTCCGTTTTTTGGCAATATTGATAATCCTGCAAAATCTTACTGCAATCTAGAGTTGGCCTGTTTTTTCCCTAATGTATCTGTTTTGTGAACAGCACTCTTGTTGAGCAGCTTGCAAAAGTGAATCCCCTTCATTTAAACAGCGACGAAAGGCTAGCCTTCTGGATTAATTTATATAATGCACTGATCATGCATGTAAGCGGCTTCTCCTTGTTAAATTTGGTTTAATACATCGCTAGTCAACTGTAAGAGCATATTTGTAAAATATGGAGGAACAAACAGATGCTAAGTTGGTTGTTCACATCTTATCTTATTTTTGACAGGCTTACCTGGCTTATGGAGTTCCAAAAAGTGAATTGAAACTTTTCTCTTTGATGCAAAAGGTTTGGTTTTGAAGGCCATATTATGTTCTTTTCTTTTTCTTTTTATGTGGATTCATATTTTAGAGCCTGATATTTCTTCTGTGTATGTTAGTTGTAAGTATAGTAAACACATGCTGTAGAGTTGTAGTTAGCAAGCGTGTTTCCTCACCCGCCCATTTACGTGTGTTTGATTAAAATTGTGGTGATTGATGGTACTCTCCTTTATATTGTCTGAAGGAAAATTTTGATAGAAATGATCAAGATTTATTTAGAAAAGTTTCGATTAAGTACGAAAGACCAGGACTGGGGAGCACATCCACTAATTTGGCAGTCATTCATAAGGATACGTTTGAATTTTGATCACATGTTAGACATGTCAATCATACATGCGGTCTTGGGTGTCCAATGTGCTCTAAGAGGGTGGGATCTTGGTAAGCTGTTGAACTTGGAGGATGCCCAAGCATTGGTCTTGTAGAGGGCACCATGAGGGTGCATGAACTTATGGTTGAGCATTAGCTGTGAACTACAATGGGTTGGCCTAGTGGTCGTTGGGGCAAGTGGAAAAGTAAAGTGACTTCGGAAACGGGTTCAAACTTTATTGGTAGCCATTTACCTAGGATATTAAACTGTGCATAGCGAGCATTGGCAGAGAGGCCATGAGTCCTCACGTGACTTGGTTAGTTTAGGCATACTTCATAAGCATGTGAATGTTTTTTTTTGTTTTTTTAATGAGACTTGGTATATTAGGTAGATTCATGTAAAAAAATAAAAAATTCTGTTTTTAGGCAATATTTAGTCAAACAGACCAGCTTCGTTCACGTTTGGTTCAGTGCGATCTGAATAATTTGGAGTTTGTTCATAGCATTTTTTTTTTTTTTTTGAAAAGGAGTTTGATCATAGCATTGATTTGGATAGATTTAGATGTATCTTATCTCTGGTCTGGTCTATTAGTTTGATGTTCCTTTTAGTCATACAAGTTGCTGTCAGGGTACCAATGGAGAATTAGGGGAACGTTAGTAGGATATTAGAGAGGGCATAAGGGTAATTAGTTAGGGAGTATGTTAGAGTATTTGGTGGTTATAAATAGAGGGAGGGAGATGAGAGGAAGGTAGACAATTGTTTAGTGGTTTCTAAGGCTTGAGAGAGTCTCTCAAGAGAGGAGGGTGCAAGTACCTCGAATACTTGTTTATCTTATAGCTTGTTTACATTTATCTTTCAATATAGTGTTGATCGGAGTTTTAGTAAGGTGATACCTTACCGTTGCCTTATCTGCTGTGGACTTATTTTGAACTTAGAAGTAGAATAATATCTATTTAGGTCGTTCCCAGGTTTTCCCTGTAATTATTTTCCTCCAAAAGTAGTCATCTGAGATAAGGTTCAAGTATCAATGAAAAAACTTCATTTTTAAAAGACTTTAGTCTCGAAAGTCGATAATCGCAGCTACTTTGTATCAAGGTTCACAACTTCCAGGAAATACCATCTACCATGTGTTGCCTTTGCTAGTTAGTAGTTACCATTTCCATTTATACCTTGTGTGGCTTAATTTATTGTATGCCATGACAATATTTTACTTCCAAGTTTGAACTCTAGAACAAGCCGACTTGAACCAGCCTGTACTATTTTGAAATCCCAATGAATTGATTTCTCTATTGGAAAAAATGGGTATTAAGTATTAACCACTGAGGGTGGATTTGGTGATAAGACTTGAGATGTTTGAAGATAGCTTCGAAAGTCTCGAGTTCAAGTGTTCGGGTAGAGAATTAATAATTTAAAATCTTTGTTGTCTTCCAAAGTTAGTTTTGGAGTGGGCAAAGCCTCAATGTGAATTAGTGAGGTGGGCCATGAGCATAATGCAAAGAGTGAGACCTCCCCTTGTTATAAAAAAAATAGGTTAAATTATAAGCTAAGAAGCATTGATACGAATAGGAGACACGGACACGGTGACACATCAATTTTTATAAATCTAGGACAAGGACATGGTAAGGACACGTTTATCAAAATATGCATGTTTTAAAATATATCATTTTGATACAAGATGGAAATTTGAAGTTCATAAGTTTATGCAATTGTATGCTTAAAAAAATGAGTGATGTATTTCGCGTTCAAAATTTATTATTTTTGTCATATATTATTGCATAATAAGTGTTCAATACGTGTCTAACAAATGTTGATCTCATATTGGCTTTGTACAACTAGTGTCTAACAAGGGTCAGAGTGTCCAACACGGACACGTTAGCCAAATTGAAGTGTTCGTGCTTCTTAGATTATAAGTTTAGTCTCTGAAATTTCATGGTTGTGCCTAATAGATCCTTGAACTTTCAACTTTGTGTTTAATAGGTCCCTGAACTTTAAAAATGTCAAATAGGTCTTCGAACTTTCAAATTTGTGTCTAATAAGTCCTTGACATATTTAATATTTTTTAAAATTACTGAATCTATTAGACATAAAATTGAATTTTATGTATTATAGGACATTAAACTTTCAATTTTATGTTCAATATTGTGAATTAAAAAAAATGTCGATTAGGTCAAGGACTTGTTAGACCTAAAATTGAAAACTCATGAACTGATTAGACACAAAATCAAAAGTTTAAGGATTTATTAGAAACTATTTAAAATTCAAGAACCTTTTTGACACAAAACTGAAAGTTAGGACTAAACTTGTAATTTAACCTAAAATATAAAAACTAAGATCTTTGTGCTATTGTATAATTCTTGATATCTCTATGAAAGCAATGCACCAGCTTTGCTCTTGGAAATAGTACAATTCATGTCGAAAATTCTGGAAACAATCAGTTTTAGTCTAAAAAATTTACTGATTCTTGTTTTTGTTGTCTAAGTTCTTTCTTTTTGCGATTTATTTCTTTTGAAATGTACTCTCACAGGCAGCATACACAGTAGGGGGCCATTCTTTCAGTGCAACAGGAATTGAACATGTCATCCTCAAGATGAAACCACCGGTACACAGGCCACAAATTGTATGCACTTGCTATAACTGTTTTTATGTTTTCTTTGCTTATTCTCTTATCACAGTTCATTGCCTCATTACCCTATATTCTGGAAAATTATAACCAGGCTTTGCTTCTTGCTCTTCATAAGTCGAAGGTGACGGAGGAGCAGCGAAGATATGCAATAGACAAACACGAACCACTTTTAACGTTCGCTCTGAGCTGCGGGACTTACTCTTCTCCCGCGGTAATTCTGATTAACAAACTCGTGTAAGATAGTGGACCGACGTATTAACATATTTCTACTTCAAGTCTTAACTCGTACAACTTGTGCAGGTGAGGATCTACACTGCAAATAATATTCGAGAGGATCTTCTGGAGGCACAACGTGATTTCATTCGAGCTTCCGTAGGTGTTAGCGGCAAAGGAAGATTGTTGATACCGAAACTGCTATATTGCTTCGCCAAAAACTCCGTTGACGATGCAAATTTGGCAGTATGGATATCTCATTACCTTCCACCCCATCAAGCTGCCTATGTTCAGGGTTGTATATCCCAGAGGCGGCAAAGCCTAATCGGTTCTCGCAACTGTGGTATTCTTCCTTTCGATTCTCGCTTCCGATACTTATTCTTGCCTGAGAAATCTTCATTGCAATGATATCATCATGCATTTGTATAAATAATCACCAAGTCTTCAAGTCTGGTATTCTGCCTTTGGTTGCATAATGTGGGTGTAAATTTTATTTTTTTGGGAAGAATTGTTAGGTAGGTGGAAATTGTGCTCCTTTTTCCATCAGTGCTCCCAAGTTTTTGTACATTGCATCCAAGGGGAAGGGAGTTGGTTCATTTTCATATTGTAGGTGATTGATGTGCATATTTGTACAATCACAATAAGCTTTACCTTATTCTTGTACTGTCCTGAGTGAACAACTTAAAGATATCAAAGACTAAGCCTCTTCTCAAATACTATATTTGTTCTCTTCTTCAGCTTTCAATTCTATTTAGTTTTGCTCCATTTTATTTCTTGCTACTCCTAGTATGAATTTCATGGGTGGCTTCTTTTTTAAGATATCAAAGACCAAGCCTTTTTTTTTTCGTGAGTAGGCACATACTTCGACTATTCGACTATTCTCACGGAACAGTTGTCCGACTTTACTACATTTAGTTGACAAAAAAACTCATAGGAAATTAAATCTTAGGGAAGTGAATATCATGACTTGAATTCATTTCCCTCTGAATTTTTTAGCAACTAAATGTCACGGGTGGCTCGCACCCCGGGTGGTGCGGCTGAGCCAGAGTGGGCTCATGTGTAAATTGGTCAGTTGGTCAGGATACTTATCCATAAATTTTGTTGTTAAAATATCATTTTAGTCTGTGTATTATGAGCCTCATTTAATTTCAGTCTCTCCACTTTCAAATATCTAAACAGTAGGTATATTTTCAATAAATCTTAAAATCAATTTTTATTGTTAGTTTGAAGTTAATTTTATAGAACTTGGTAAAATAGTAATAATAATAGTTCTCATTCATTAAAAGACACCATGTGAGTGTATATTTTCAAAATTTATAGAGATTATTAGATTTACTAAAAGCACATAGACTAAATTTAGACATTTACTATTTGGAGTTTCAAATTACCAATTAAATGGTATTTTAACCTAAAATAATTTTCAATTGTAATGTGGCGAAGGAATTACTTTGTAATAAAAAAATGATTTGCTAGTTTCTGATATAGAGTTGTGGAAAATCTAGGGTAATTGAGATGAAATATTATAAAAATAAAGATAAATATAGCAAAAAGTAAAATAACATATATATATATATATATATATATATATATATATATATATATATATATATATTTTTTTTTACAATAGTGGGATAAGAGATTAAACTCTTGACGGAGGTCACTAGTGTATACAATGTCACTTGAGCTATGTGTAAAATAACATTTATTATATTTGTAGTTTTTTTTTTTTAAAGGTATTGAATTAAAACGGAACCCATGACCTCTCAGTCAAGGGCACAACTTTATGTCAATTGAACTATGCTCAGTTTGACATATATTTATAGTCTTGATTGGTATAATTATGTCAATTAACAATCATGTAAAGCATAGCTCAATTGACATAAGGTTGTGGTCTTGATTGAGGTCATAAGTTCAATTCCCGCCTTAATTAAATATCTTTGCAAAAAAAAAAACAATCATGTAAATGCCAATAAAAATATAGCTTAATTTTAGGTTCAATCTCCACCCACATGTTAAAAAAAGAGAAAAAACACAATCATGTAAATTAATAATTATCATATAAAATAAAAATATATTAATTATTATTATCGAAGTCAATTATTAACTAATTACCGTTTGAAATTACTTTTTTAATACACAATGTCTACAACTTAATCATTTTTATAAACATAGCTCTGACATAAAATATGTATCATCGATGAAGAACTTAGAAATTTGAATCACTCCCCCACATGTTTTATATATATATATTACTTTTTAGGTTTAAATACTATTCTGGTGTGTTCCATATTTTCTGCCTTAATTGATAGATTTTGATCTCTATACTTTTAAACCATCTATTTTGATCCTACACTTTTAGCTTTGGTCCATAAATTTTTTTTCAATTATCTCATGGATGGTTTAAAACATCCATTTTAATCCCTACACTTTTAGCTTTCATTTGCTTTATTATCTCATTTTTTTCAATCACGATTTCGACACAACACTATCAATATTTTTTTTTAAATGTAACATTGACTATGTATTAAACATTGTTCATTAGGTCTAGAAATTGTATTATAATTTTTCGAACATGAACCAAAACAGTCACTTTTTTTAATAAAGTATAGAGACCAAAACATGAGGATTTTAAAGTTTTTAAATCATATGGACCAAAATGAACCAAAACTATTTTTTTTTAATAGCTATTCATTAAAAATATTTCTTTAAATATGATATCAAAAGCCTCATTTTTAAATGAAAAAAAAAATGAATGTAAGGTTATAATTGAAGTAATTTTATAGCATAAGTAATATGTGACAGCAAACAAAAAATGTTCTCAAGGTCCATCATCACCATCGCCGATCAAGTTGCAGATTTCTGAACACTCCACCAAACTGCAAATACCAATAACTTAACAAATTGTAAAAGGATGAGCTTCAAATCAAACTAAAATCACACAATTTTCTTATTAATGATTAATGACAAACATATTACACGTCAACAAGAGCATAATTCAACTGACATGATGTATCGACTAGCGACTATGTGAGGTCCTAAGTTCAATCCCTACTCCAACATGTTGTCAAAAAATAATAATAATAATAATATTACACTTAATAAGTCTACAATATGAATATGAAAAATAATGTCAAACAAGAAAAATTAAGCTAAAATGTAAACAAGGAAACAAACAAGATTGGATTATGAAAACTAAGCTAAAATGAAACTTAAACAAAGCTTAAATTTCTCTAGAAAGAACAAAGGAAACAAACAAGATTAGATTATGAATTTTGGTAATCAACTTTTAAAGTTCATTTTTAGATCTCTAAACTTTTAAATTTCGTTGTATTATCTAGATTTTTAAACTTTTAAAGGTCTTTTTTAGATCTTTAAACATTTAAATTTCGTTGTATTATCTAGATTTTAAATTATTTTTAGAAAGATTATTGATACATTCATAAATTTTAACTTTTTCTAACAAGTTCCTAAAATTTAAAGAATTTATAATAAGTCAACATTAACTTTATTAAGCATGTTATTAAAAGTTAACTAGATTTTAAATAATTTAATCAACAAACTTCGATATAAAACTTGATTCAATTTGTAAGGATATTAGTTGGAGATTAGAAGTTCATAATTCTCACCATATTTTTCTTTTCTTTTTGAGTTAGATAAATAGAGTGGAGATTCAAATCGAATTGAATATATATATCTTAACCCGTAGTAGTTATATGCTGGAGTTTTTGTATGGATGATTCTTTGGGCGTAGTTTTTTTTTTATCCAAGACTTAAAATGCATGTTTTTTTTTACTTTCTCTCGTGATCAGCAAGTGTGATAACTTAACCCGTAGTTATGTTGGAGTTTTTGTATGGATGATTCTTTGGGCGTAGTTTTTTTTTATCCAAAACTTAAAATGCATGTTTTTTTTTTTTACTTTCTCTTGTGCAACAAGTGTGAAAAGTCATTCATATTCTTTGGGTATGATTACGAAGGAGACGACTAAGTGCGCTCATGCTCAATAAAGGGTACAAATGACTTTTCACACTTGTTGACCACAAACTAGTCATCCGTGCAAAATCTCTCGTTATGCTGGTACTCATGATTAAAAAAAAAAATCAACCTTCCTATAGTAACTAAGTTAAGGTTGTCAATATGAACATAGCTCAAGTTGCATACTTTCGACCTCGAGATTCAACTCCCACACCCGAGGTATTGAGAAAAAAAATTACTTTGAAATTTAAAAAGATAAGTACTTAACTAAGTTGAGGTTGTCAATATGAATATAGCTTAAGTCACGTCCTTTCGAGCTCGAGATTCGACTCGAAAATCAGAATCTCACACCCATGTATTGTAAAAAACAAAAAACATAGTTTGAGGTTTAAAAAGAGACATACGCACCAATAATGACGACTTCGAAATCCTTGCTTGAAAACAACAATCGGTCTGCAAACATAAACCAAGAAATTGCAGAGATCAATTTCAATTTCAACCAAGTTTTTGTGTGTTCATCATGTTCATCAATTTAGTTCCATTTTCAAACAATCTCTACAACTTAATTACCTCCTGATGTTCAGAGGGCCTTCACCAGGAGATCCATCGCCGCCTCGAATGCAAGTTCCAACGCACTTGATCGTGCACGATTCCGCCTTCCTCGACTTCGGCCGTTGAATTCTCGCCTTCTTGCAGTCGCTCGGCTGCGCGCACTCGCCAGAAAGCGTCTGCGGAATGTTCGACAGTGTACTACTTTCTTCCTGTTGTTCAAATATGTTATTACTACTGCTCTCGACTGCGGCTGACGACGCCGGCGAAGCAATCACGGCTGCGGCTGCCAAAATCGCCGCCGCGGTGGTTGCGATCCGGTAACTGGCTCTGGTTAGGGCGAGCGGAGCGGTGAATCGGAGGACGGCGCTGTTCCAATTCGGATGCGGTAGGGCTGGTATTGGAGGAAATGAACCTTTTATTCCATGGCTTATCATTGTGGAGTTTTGGATTTGATTTTGACTCTGCTCTTTGCTCTGCTTCATCTTCTTTCTTCTTCTTCTTCTTCTTCTGGATAATGTGTTTGTTCCACGTGTCTATATGAATGGCTTCAATTTTGAATAGAATGGGAGAAAAGGGTTTTATCTTCATCTTTAAACAGATAAGGACCCAAATTAACCAACCAAATTACTATTTTCGACTTCTACATTTGTTCCAATCTAGTACCTTTTGGTCTAATATATAATATTTAACTAATTGAGTTAGGTTCGAGTTGGTTATACAAGATAAGAGTTTGGAACAACCCTCTATTTTGACAATCAAATTGACCTTCTGTTCCATATCATTCTTTTTTTTAATATTATTTTCTCGCTCTAGTTGCGGGTTCGGGTTGGTCTCGCTCTAAGCCTCTAACTCTAGCAACATTTAAGATCTGAAATTTTTTTCAAATTCGAAAATTTTAGTTTTCGTAGATTTTTCAGATCTGAAATATTTTAGATTTGAAAAAATCATGGTTCTCGAGAATAGTTGTCGTCGATGAGAGTCGTCATCGGAGAGTCACCGACGATGGGTGAATAGGAGGAAAAAAAACGTGATAGAAGAGAGAAAAAACAAATATAAGAAGAAGAAAATATATTTAGACAAGACAGAGAGAGCGAGATAACTGGCAAACCTACTAGAAAAAATATTAAAAAGATTCGTGATGATGTCAACAGAGGGTCAATTTGACTTTTTTTTTAAAAAATTTGGGTTAGTCCAACAAGCGGGCGAAAATTAGAAATCCTTCGAACAATTTTATCGTTTAGAATTGTACATGAAACTTACTTTAAAATATGTATAAATAAATTATTAAACTTTATATTTTATGTCTAATAAATTTGTCTAAACTACCTGATTTTGATTTGATTTGGAATACCTCAAACCTAATCAATCGACACATCCTTATACCAATTGAGCTAGGTTCGATTTGACAAAAAAAAATTTGAATTTTTAACCTTGATTGAAGTTATATGCCTTAATCAGCTCAACTCTACTCAAATTGGCATATTGGCATATTTAGACTTGATTGAGACCTTACAATTCAAGCTCAACTCTACTCAAATCGACATATTGACATATTTAGACTTAATTGAGACCTTACAATTCAACTTGTCTAGCTCAATCAAAGTTCAACTCAACTACAATTAACATCCAACAACCAACCTTACAACTACACTATTGCCTCCAAACTAGATTTTCGACACTAAATACTCATCTATATTACCTACCAAGCAACTCCTAGAATTCAAATTTTATTGTCATACCCTTTTTACCAGGACTAGGTTGATACCTTATGTCCTCAAGTCACACTTCTTTCCTGTGTTACAGTTCCTCAAACTTAGACAACATCCATAATTATCATAATAATATCATATAGTCTTGAGAGAGATTTAACAAAATATAACTTTTAATGCATGTTGTGAAATTTCAAAATATCTCAATAAATTTAGTCTGACAATTTCCTTCTTCCATGAACACAATGCGTTCAGGGAACTCTCTATAAGTGAGACCACATTCTCCTAGTATGACGACATAATGAATTTAACAAATGTAACAGCAGAAATCACATTTCAACGTTTGTTCATATGCTATACATAAAACTAATCCTACACTGTATCCACCTACTAGTTTAAGAATGTCACTAGCATTTTTCCAGACCTTGTATTATACATCTGCAAGATATTCTCTGACCGGTATTGTAAGTATCAGAAGTCTTGCTGTCGATACCGAAGGTACGGTCTCTTCAATAATATCTATAGCAGCAGATAATGAATAAAGGTAATGAGGGCCAGATCGAGATCGAGCCAATTGGAATCATGTGAACAATATGTTTCCTAAGTTTCAGCTACACTTTTTCAGGAAGATCTTGTCCCTTGGTTTCGAATGGGAAGAGCACAACACAGATCCCTGACAAAAGAAATACAATCTCAAACAAAACAATGGCTGCTGTTTGATGGCATCCTTTAACCAGAGCTACTGCCACGAGAGGGCATACCATTCCCCCAATTCTTCCAATAGAGCTAGCAATCCCGACACCGGTTGTTCGGATTGAGGTCGGATATATCTGTAGTTTGCATCAATTGTAAGAGTATAAATAAGTTACACCACATCAAAGAAAGAGTCGGAAAAAAACTACATATAAATCTTGGGGCATGAACAAAGATTGCACCAAGAAACATAAACATGTATGGAAGAAAATTTTGATTGGTAATCATATTTCGAACCAAAGTGGAAGAGAGAACAAAGAAAGATAATTTGATAAATAAAAAGCTTCTTATAAGAGAATGAAAATCTGTAAATGAATCATGTCATCATAAATCACACAAGCAACTAACATGGAGAGTAATAGAGATTTTAGTTTTAAAGAAGAAAGGCAGATGATGGGAGAATGCAAATCCAGATAAAAAACCAAGTATCAAAAGCAGACAACAACAGACCATCCTCTTAAAAAATCACATTATTATTAGGAGTATAAATAATATGAACCTGCAGAAAAACAACATTTCTCGTTGTGATGCATGATGTGGCAATTATCTCTTGGCAATGTATTTTAGTGTTCCAACTTACCTCGGGAGCATATATATAGACAACTGTGAATGTAGATGTGATACATATGCGAGCTCCAAACAAAAGGCTTGTTGTTAAACCATCAATCCGATAAAACACCAGGGGAAATAGAAATGCGGCGCCCAGGAAGAACATTGCAGACATTGATAACTTACGCCCTAATTTGTCAACCATGACAGCTGATAACGCGAGACCAGGTAACTCTTCAAAGAAAATTTGAGGTTAGATTATCATCCATCCACCAAACCTTTGCCCCTGACTAGAGAAAACTTTGGAACAACCAAAAGACCGTTACCTGCAAAACTAGAGATAAAGACATCTCTGTAGTTGACATCTTCATGTTCTTTTAGATGTATATCAGTAGGTGTACATCTACTATTTCCAGTCAACTCAGTGGTCAGCAACACGAGGCCATAATAAGAGAAGGCATTTCCAAAGAAAACCACCCACAAGAGCAATGTAGACACAATCAGTTCTCGAGAAAGAAGCTTTAACAATGGAGATAGAGCCACCATATAAGATTTTGTTGCTTGAGGAGTTTGAACTTTGGTTGGTCTTGGTGAAAGCAAATGTACGTCTTCCACGGGAATACTTCGCTCCTCGAAATCATAGGAGTGACCAGAAACAAGAATGCCAGGAGGAAGATTTGTTCTGTTACGTCGTGCTATTGTCTCTAAAATAATAGCGGCATCACTTGTTCTACCTTGTAAACAGAGATACCGTGGGGACTCTGGAGTGCATTGGTAGAAGAGTAGGAGAATGAATGAAGGAAAAGAAGAAAATGCGAGAAGCCACCTCCAACCTAATTTTGGCATGACCATCTGCAAATAAGATAGTAAAAAAAAAAAAAACGAAAAAGCCAATAAGAAGACTAAATTGTCCGAGGTTCAGAAATCAGGTGAATAAGCCTGCATTTACCCTAAACCCATGTGCAATAACTAAATTTAACCTAAATTTGAAAGAAAACTAATTTTGTTTCACCTTTAGATGACTATAAACCACTAATGGGCCCAGGACAGACATAAATTGTATTTTCAACCACTACAATTATATGCCATACCATTTTGATTCATCAGATAATGAAGTTTAACTGCTGGAAAAACATGTTATTGTTCATAGCCACAATTAGAAGGGGGGTGCTCCTTGTACAAATGGATTACCAGATAACAGCATAACTTACAAAGTTGTTAAGCTAATAACTAATTTTCACCTGTTAGAATAACAGCTAACTAACAACCAATGAACTAACCAGTTAGCTGAAGACTAACAATTTCAAACCATTCACAAATAGTAACTATAGTAAACTGGTTAATTACAGAATGGATACAAAAATTGTCTGATTGACACAGAGTAGAAACACTACATCACAGACCGTCTCCATATAGCTACTATGAATGTTATCGAAGGGAACATATAGAAATACTACATAAAATTTAAAGAGTAAAAAAATCTCCAAAATTAGATATCATTTGCAAGCAGTGTCAAAGGTTATCGACCAGAAATGAAGCAGCCAATGAACACAACTTCTTATCGATATCTCTTTTTTTTAATAAGAGATCAAAATGTAGCAGGAACCTGTACTGAAACTGAACTACAACAGAAAGCTAGATTATACCCATGCCAATGAAGCTTCAAGGATTGTTCCAACCGTCCAGAATGCTGAAAAAACAACCATCCAAGTGCCTCTTTCAGGAGCAGGAATGAATTCCAAGAACCAGGACGCAAGTACAGGGCCACCTCCCAACCCAACGCCAACTAGACAGCGAAGAATTAACAAAGATATATAATTTGGGGCAAAAGCACTTAGAAATCCAGCAACAGAAGTGATTGTTGCTGTAATGAAGAAACCTTTCCTGAATGAGAAAAGTTTAAAATGAAAAACCAAAGGAAATGTAGGATCACCAAGACCAAAAGAAAAAAAAATTATAGCAGAGAAATTCAAAGGTATATAATTTGGGGCGAAAGAACTTGGAAATCCAGCAACAGATGTGATGAGATTGTTGCCATAATGAAGAAATCTAACCAGAACAAGATAAGATAAAAACAAAAAACAAGAAAAATAGAACTACAAAGAGTCCAAGACTGTCGTAAAAAATTCAATTCTATATAAAAAAAAAAATCAGTTACAAAGTTTTGAATACAGAACAATTTTTATTGAGTATCAGTCAAAAGATTAGAAAAAAAAAATCTTCAAGTCTGAACCATAAGAACCATTAAAAAGGAAGTGGAAGCAAAGGACGTAAGTAGATTGCACAAATAGCATTAACAAGTGGAAGAAAGTCAATCATCAAGCATACACATATGTAAATGAAATGATCTTAGAATAACAGCGACCTGCCTTCGTCCGTATTTATCAGAAACTATGCCCCATGAATAGGCCCCAACTAACATGCCTGCAAAAACCACACTGGTGATCAAAGACTCTTCATGAGGAGAAAGGCTCCACGCAGACTGAACTGCAGGTCCAACAAAAGAGAGTAACATCATTTCCATAGCTTCTGAAACCCATCCCATCCCAGCATAAGCAAGCACAAGAAGTTGGAAATTCCCAAAACCCATGGATACAAGAGCTTCGTCAATAGTGTACCTCGAACTTTCACCTCCATCTTCCACCTTTACAAGATAAGAAATGCACGCTAATTACTGACAAGTATCATGAAAAACTAATTCATGAGATAAATTTCCACTAATCTAAAGATCTCATAATTCTTTCCTTCTGAGAATATGTTAAATTGATTGACCCTTTATAATAACACAGTTGCAATGTCTATGGTGTTAAAAACTTTGATGATAACTCGGAACTCAAAGACTTGGGTGTTTTGGTGCTTTGAAACATTGATCTTAAGAAATGGTTTGAACACAAACTTGTTTCTGTCTCCAGAAAATCAAAGTGAACATTGAATTCTAAATCTAAGTCTTCTTATGGATTGTTTAGTCCCGTTGTTTAGGTATGTGCACTGCTTCATCTTCAGCTTCCAAAGTGAAACCAGTTCATCAAAAGAAAGTTGAGCTCCACAAACCCATAAATAAAAACCATTCCTTCAATTTAATCAAAGTTGACCCATGTTCAATTCCTCACTAAAATACAGTCGTTGAATCAAAACTTTCTAAAAATAGTTTCGAAAACCAAAGCAAAACAAACATCTCAATAATAGAAAGCAACCCTCGATTGGATTACGAAAAAAACGAGTAGAAGAAACCCAGATGACAAAATTTGCAGGAAAAAGCCCCTGCACAAATGCAACAAACACGATAATCCGATCCTAGCAAAAGAGTGTTCATTAGTTTTATATCAATCAGTATTTTCTTTTCCGAATTGTAAATTTAATCCATAACTAGCCAGGCGAGTTGCAGATAGGAGTGATTCTCCAGTGAATTCAAAGGATAAGAGAGAAAGAAGATGAACCTGGTGTTGTTCTGAAGAATTAACAAAGGAACGTTCCTCCATTTCCATTCCCTGAATCGATTATGGGATCTGGAGATGATGAACGTTTTTATTCGAAGACAAGACGGTATGGCCTCTTTTGTCTTTCTTCCATCTATATAATCTAGTTTGTTTGGTATTAATAAAGTGTTAATAAACAAATGTTAAATTAATGACTAAATTATAAAAAAATACTCTCGAATTTGGGACATGTTTAAAAAATACTCATATTTCTTCGAAAGAAAGATGGTAATTTTATATTGTTGAATTTTCATAAACATTTCAAAACTATTCTTCAAGTTAAAATCGTTTAGAATGTTGGACGAAAAATCGACGTAGTGGTGATCCAGAATGACATGATGACGATTGAGATGTTTGCATAGATTAAGTTTAGATGAATAATGCCAAACCGAGCATAGCTCAATTAGCATAAGGTTGAGCCCGTGACTAAGAGGTCATGGGTTCAATCCTCGCTGGTATTAAAATACCGTTGGAAAAAAAAAAAATTGGATGAATGATGTTCTACTATGTCAATTTTTTCATTAAAATTAATTTTAATGGTTTAATGAATTTCTACTCCAAGAATAGTTTTAAAACAGTTATAAAACTTCGATGGGAATATTGTAACTATTGAAAGAATAGTGATATTTTTAAACTAAAGAGCAAACTTCAGAATATTTTTTATAATTTATATTAAATTAATATATAAATTTGTTTCAATATGTTTTTAAAATTTAAAAATTCTAGAAGTTTCAATTTTGTGTTTAATAAGTTTAACATATTCGAAATTTTAAAAATTAATTAATTTATTAAGTATAAATTTAAATTTTGTATTTAATAAATTTTTAAACTTTTAATTTGATATTTTATAAGTATGTAGATCTTAAAGTCAAAATTTTACTAGACCCGAAATTAAAATTTCAATAACTTATAAGATACAAAATTACAAGTTTAAAGTTTACATACCACACATTGATTTAGTACTTGAACACAAACTTAATTATTGCTTGTAATTTAACTAAAAATAAAATTCTATAACTCAAGTGTTTTTAGTGATTATAAATAGTTGACCATATAATCAAATAATCAAATACCATCATTAAAAAAAATGATTTTTGATTTTTAATTTTTAAGAGATTGTATCAAACTTACGGTAGGTTTGGAATGCAACACTTTTTTAAAAAAATATTTTGCATAAAAACATTTTATCCAACATTTTTCGAAAAGTGCTTTAAGTAACCATTTTTTATTGCACTATATTGTGATTTTTTTCTCTTCCTATTTTGAATATTTGGAAGATTTTCGATTAATTACCAGTCATTTCTGAACAGGTTTTTTTTAAAAAAAATAGTTTCCAAATTAATCTTTTTTTAAAAATGCACATTTTAAATTAATAATTTCTTCAAATATTAGATTGATTTTATTTGAAAAGTATTTTTTTAAAAAAAAAATATTCCAAACACCATCATCTAAAGGTATGTGTGTTTTATTGACCGCTAAGAATAATTTTTTTTTTATGCCTTGTGACATTTGACTTTTTTTTTTTTTTTTTTTTTTTTTTTTTTTTTTTTTTTTTGATAAAAAAGTATAACATGTTTGAGACATTTCTAAGTCTTAAAAGAATTTAATAAGTTTTTAGACATTTAATTTTGTATCTAATAAGTCATTGACCTATTCAATATTTTAAAAAAATCATTGGCCTATGAGATTATTAATTTTGTTGTTGATACCGATTTTTGGTACCAACAGTGAATGTAGTATTTATCGGTGTGGTGTTTACCACACGGACTCCGACGCTCAAGTTAGTGCTGAGGGAGAGAATTATATGAATATGGAAAGTATTTCAGGTGAGGAAAATATTTGTTTGCTTACCGTTTCATTTTCTAACACCTCTTTTATATAGGTTCTTCATATGGTTGTTTATGACTGTTTTTGTCATTAAACTGACCATTATATCTTTAGTAACTCTTGGGTGTTACAAATATTATGTAACCGTTCGGGAGGAAGTGTTTCCTTGTTGGATGGGTCAAACCCATGTGGTCGGCCAAATCCTCTCGTCGAGCCTACCCCGAGGGAGGGGTCAACCTCTTATTGGTCGAGTCGACTCGAAGAGGTGTCGACCCTCTTCTTGGCCGATCCGACCCCGAGAGGGGGGTCGACCTTCTTGTGGTCGAGCCGACCTCAAGAGGGGTCGACTCTCTCGGTCTCCCTTGGTGGGTTGGCTCAGTTCCTTTGTGAGCCTTTCATTAGGGCTAAAAGATTTTACCCATAATAGTTGTCCCTAATCCTCATACTAGTTTCTCTGCAAACTTTTGAGTGATGATTTCTAGAGGTTATTCATCATCAGTACTGGATACAGCTTCCTTCTCAGTTTCTTCTACTAATTTTTCTTCTACCTCTCATGGGTGATTTGACGGGACCATCAAGGAATGTAAACCATGTTTGACTGATCCAAACTATGTGACTTTTGAGCTTTCTTCAAAAGGAAAAAGAAAACGTCGGTCTCGCCCAATAGTGCTATGAATCCGTTCTTTGGGACCCTTGACCTAGGAGGCTCTGGACATCCTTAAGGCGACCTACAACGTTATGACGAACATGAGGATGAGGCCCCCTGACTTCGGGCGAGCGTGCGAAGCTCTCTTCTTCAAGCGAGGTAGCTTTCTACCCGACGGTGTTTGAAAGTGGCGTTCGTCTTCCACTCCACTTCTTTGCTTAGAGTTTTTTTTTTGTCATTGGCGGGCATTGCCCCAGGCCAACTTATGCCTAATGAATGGTGTTCTTTGATGGGGTGCTACATATTGTGGCTACAACAAGTGAATGCGTCTCTCATGGCGGTTATTGACTTTTTGTCTTTACATGTCCTGAAACAGAGCTCTCAAGGCTCCTATTTTTACTACCATAGTCCTCATCTGGCTAGGGAGTTTTTCGTTCGGTACCCCACTTTTGTCAAGAAGTGGTAAGAGCAATGGTTCTTTGTGAGTGACTCTTGGTTGGTGGCTTCCGATGACGGTTTGATTGTCTCTCGACGAATTTCAAGATCCATGATATGTTGCTCTTTTACTCTCCATTTTCAGTTATTTTCTCGCGTTCTTTGCAGGTTATTGACCAAAATTTCCTTTGTTCAAGTTGATGGAAAATGGTCGGCTTCTACTCAAGTTCACTCGTTTCGGGACGCTGCCCTTATTTTACCAGACACGCCTTGGTGGGGTTTGAGTTTGGTGCAACAAGGTCTTTTGGTGGAACATGCTTAGTTGTTGGTACTCTCTTCGTTCCAGTTGGTACCTGGATTCCCTTTTTCTCTTTCGAGATTTTACTATTGTTTGGATTGGTCTCCTAAGGGTAGTTTGTAGGATAGGTCTTTTCCTTTCTTATGACACGTTTGAGATTTGCTTCTTAAGGGTGTTTCATTTTGAAACAATATTTTAGTTTAGGTCCAATCCACTAGGTTGGTTTCTTTAGAGCGGGGCTGGCCCTACGGAGCTAGCTTCCCATTATGTTCGGTCGGGGGTCGGCTCTTTTCACAGGTTGATCTTTTTGTTAGGTTGACTTCCTGTGTTGAGCCTCGTCCGAACCATGTCTGGTTCGGTTTGTATGACTCAGCTTGAACCCCCGTCGGGATTCAACTTTATGTAACGTCAATCCCCATTGATTTTGACTTTGTTACTATTTTTAGGTGTATCTTCTTGCCGAATGATGTCGGTGACAAATCGTCTGAAGCTAGCATCCAAAAAATAACATTTGGTGCTAGAGCCTCTTAAGGTAATCTCGGTGTTGAGTTCTTCCATTTAGGTGTCGGGTGACGGGTGGACACCCTGCACAGAAGCAGCGCATCTGTTCTTCGCTTGTGTTTGAATCTAACCCTAAACCTTAAATGATTACACTCTCATTGGTCTTTTAGTGCTGGTTTTTTCCCTTTGGTCATATCTTGTCGGATTGGGGTGTAGCTTGACTGTCGGACCGGTGTTCGAACATTTTCTTGGATTCTCTTTGGGATGGTCGTAGCCATATTCTGCGTTTGCAAGAGCTCAAGGATGTGAGCCATATTTTGATCCAACCCTTTGACCTTTGCCTCCAGGACTTCGTACCGCTTGTCGCTCTCTGCTTCTAGAGTGGCGGTTGGAATGCCTTTTATATCTAACATTTCTAACATTTTTTTTTATTCAAACCTTTGACCTTATTCTTTGATCTTCAATTAATTATTTTAAAGTTGTTTTTGGAAAGAGTTTTTTAAAAATAGTTTTCAAATTAATCCCATTTTAAAAAATCCACACTTTAAATTAATAATTTTTCCAAATATGCTTATAAAAGATTGATTTTGTTTAAAAAGTATTTTTTTTTAACAAAAAGTTATTCCAACACATTTATAAAGGTATGTGTTCTTTTTGACGTGGTAAGAATAATTATTTTATGTGAACGACCAATTGAGTTATGCTCAATTTGTTAATATTTAATAAGTTTTTTTTAGTATATTGGGGGTGGGGGATTTGAACCACAGACCTCTTGGTCATCAAGTCATACATATGCCAGCTGAGCCGCTTTGACATATTTAATAAGTTTTTAGACTTTTAATTTTGTGTCTAATAGGTCCCAACATTTTAAAAAATTTATAGTTCTATGAGACTTTTAATTTTGTATATTGTTACACGGACTACGACGCTCAAGATAGTTCTGAGGGAGAGAAAGATATGAATATGGAAAGTATTTCAGGAGAGGAAAGTATATTTTTGCTTACATTTTTTTTTATTGATCCCTTATTTTCCTCTTCTTGATTTCATGCATGTCTCTGTCGGTGCGTTCTCGACCCCGAGGTTGGTCGGTTCTTCCTGTTGGGAGCTTTGCGAGCTTGAAGCAATTCTCCTGCATTCATGTATTTCCGAGCTTGGGTGAACAAGTCGAGATATGTTCTGGCAGTTTTTTTGCCTCGAGACCATAAGAAATTCTTGTCCTTTAGTCTGACCATTAACGCTATTAAGGCCATTCCGTTAGTGTAATTCTCGATTTGCATGGCCTCATTGTTAAATCGGGTCATGTACTCTCGGGGATTCTCCTCCTCCCTTCCCTGATAGTAACGATATGCGTGGATGACTTGCATTGTTTCTACCCCCTAGGAATTGGGTAACAAACGTCTGATCTAACTCTTTGGAAGAAGATATAGTACCTCTGTCAAGCTGCCTGTACCACTGTTTTGCTGGACCGACGAGAGTGATCGAAAATGATCAACACTTGATTGCGTCCTTTATTCGGTGGAGCTACATTCAAGACCAAAATGTGTTGACGTGCTCTATTGGATCTGTAGATCCATTGTAAGCTTTCATCGTCGAGAGCTTAAATTTGTCTGGCATTTCTTTCTGCATGACGTCATTTGGGAACTGAGGGTCCACTTGCTCTAGGAGAGTTTTCAGATTGTTCTAGTCTGCTTCTTAGGCTTTCTGCATGCCGCTCAGCTGACTTTGGAGTTTCTGCAACTCCATTGTCCAAGGCTGATTTTTCTCCTCTTCAGTGGATTTTCGGTCAGGCTGACTAGGCTTCAACATACTGGTACCGAGCGGGGGACTCTTGACAATTCTCTAATTGGCCGTTTGAAGGTCTTGTTTAGTTTGTGCTTTTGTTGCCTTGTCGCATTCTATCTTTTTCCAGTATTCGACAACTACTGTTTTGAGGCAATCTGACTTGGTGCTTCTGTGACTTGTTATTTCCTATCATCACCACCACTTCGAGCCTTGTTGTTTGAGACTCTTCTTGGCCTTTTTGTGTTGGTTCTTTCCCTTTGTTCGAATCTCGTCGGATTGAGGTGTAGCTTGACTGTCGGTCCAATGTTCGACCATCTTCCTTGATTCTCATTGGGCTGGCCGTCGCCAGATTTTGCATTTGTAGGAGCTCCAGGATGTGAGCCACGTTTTGATCCAACCCTTTGAACTTTTCCTCCAGAGCTTTGTATCGTTTGTCAATCTATGTTTTTTGAGTGGTGGTTGGAATCAAATTCTTCGTCGTTGCAAGTTGCGTCGTCGTTGGACGAAGATCGATTTCACCATCTTTGTTTGCGAGAGCGCTCCGATTGTTTGCCTGGGGTTTGCTCCGTGCGTTAATCGGGGTTCGTCGTTTCATCCTCCATCCTCTAGAGACTGACACTTTCCATATCGTCACTCATGTTTTCAGGAGGTATTGTGGTGTCTTGAGATTGACTTACTCGTTCCCACAGATAGTGCCAAATGTTGATACTAATTTTTGGTACCAATAGTGGATTTAACATTTGACGTGGAAAAAGCTGATATAAGAGATTTTGAAAATCAAAATTTTAAATTAAAAGGTCCTACCGAGATTTGAACTTGGGTTATTGGATTATGAGTCCAATGTTCTTACCTCTAGACCAAAAGGTGTGAACCTAAAATCAAAAGCTGATATAAGAGATTTTGAAAATTAAAATAATCAATATTATACGTTTTAAATTAAAAGTTCCTACCAAGATTTGAACTCGGGTCACTGGATTCAGAGTCCAATGTCCTAACCACTAGACCATAGGACCATTTGTTTATAAATTTTACCATTGGTTTAAACAATTTAACGTCAATTGATTTAGCGGGAAAATAAAACCCTTGCCCGGAAAATCGTCGTCCCAAACGCTCCGATAAGCTCAACATTGAAATTTCTTGTTTGTTTAATCTTCCGGTTGCGAACGCCGATTGGTTTCAGGAGAGAAATGCATGCGAATGCAGATTCCGACTGCGATATCTCCGGTACTTCCTTTACCTCGGTTATTAGAGCTTTTCTGTTCTTTCTTTTTCTTTTTCCTTTTCCTCCAATGCTGATAATTAATGAATTGGCTTTGTTTTCTAATCTGACCGGTACAGAGGACGAAGATTTTGAATCAATTGAAGGCGCTACAGAGAAAAATGTTTGTATCCTTTGTTTACATACGTGTTTTTGGTTCTACCGAAATTTGAACTTGAGTTGAACTCGGGTTACTAGATTCGATTTGAACTTGAGTTACTGATTTAAGAGATTTTGAAAACCGAGATTTGAACGGGTTACTAGATTCAGAATCCAATGTCCTTACCACTAGACGGATCGAGATTTGAACTCGGGTTACTGGATTTAGGACCTTTTGTGAACCTAAAATCAGAAGCTGATATAAGAGATTTTGAAAATTAAAATAATCAATATTATAGGTTTTAAATTAAAAGGTCCCTAAAATCAGAAGCTGATATAAGAGATTTTGAAAATTAAAATAATCAATATTATAGGTTTTAAATTAAAAGGTCCTACCGAGATT
Organism: Herpetospermum pedunculosum; assembly: GCA_028017165.1. NCBI lineage: Eukaryota > Viridiplantae > Streptophyta > Magnoliopsida > Cucurbitales > Cucurbitaceae > Herpetospermum > Herpetospermum pedunculosum. Next base: position 13,334,068 of record CM051523.1, read on the forward strand.
TGAACTCGGGTTACTGGATTCAGAGTCCAATGTCCTAACCACTAGACCATAGGACCCTTTGTTTATAAATTTTACCATTGATTTAAACAATTTAATGTCAATTGATTTAGCGGGAAAATAAAACCCTTGCCCGGGAAAATCGTCTCCCAAACGCTCCGATAAGCTCAACATTGAAATTTATTTTTTTCATATAGTTTTAGTTTGGAGTATTTTTTAAACTTTGGAGGGTATTTTTGTGGGTATTATTTTTATAATTTAGCTACAACTAAAACTCTACTCTGTTGTCAGTCTGTTTTGACGTTCTGATAGCATTGAAGGAAAAAAGTTGTTTCAGGGAATTTATATTCTTCGTCAATTCATGAAATCTCCCTCCATTTCATCACACCCACAAGCCACAAGAATCTCTGCACCTATCAGATCACCAAAAGGAAGAACACCCATCTCTCCAAGTTTTGGCTTGCAGCAGATCTGGAGAACAGGGTAACATTTCTACGCATTTTTCTTTCCATTTCATTTGGTGTCTTGGCTACTATAGTTTAATTTCTTGGAGCATGTTAGAGATATCATCATTCTACAAATTCCATAACTCCCAAATGGAATCTAAAACAATATTGAATTCTAAGAAGTTGTAATCGAGCTTTTCTAGATTCTACAGCCTCTTTGCCAGTTTTACTTCATTGTGGAACTCTTAGGGCTAGCAACTGCACCATCTATGCATGAAAAATAGGATAGATGTTATGTGGCTGCTAAATTGAAACAGTGATCTAACATCGTGGGTTGACTTAGTGGTCATAAGGGTCTTGAAAATAATAATCGGTTTAGAGGGAATAAGTTCAATCCATGGTGGCCACCTACCTATCTAGGATTTAATATTCTACTAGTTTCCTTGACAACCAAATGTAGTGGGGTCAGACGGTTGTCTCGTGAGATTAGTCGAGGTGCACGCAAGCTGGTCTGAGCAAAAATGATTTTTTTTTTGAAATAGTGATCTACTTGGATTATGGTTGATGAAATGGAATAAACTCCAATTCATGTGGAATTAGAACAGTTGGAATGGATGCTGATTGTCAGTTTCATCAAATTAAGTTGGAGAGGATGTCTACTATAGTAGTAGTTCAATGGAATTTGGGAACTTAGATAAATCATCATCATACAGGTTCTTGTCAAAGACAGAACATGCTATCATTGTTTCGATTTGTGGTGGAATATAAATCACTGGGAAATAAGATAAGGCATACCATGATTTGAATTTTTATTGTTCATTCATGATCAATTAGGAAGTCATGACAAAAAAGGAAAAAAAAGAATGTGCAATCATTGTAGATGTTGAAATTCCTCCGTCAACATCCAATGACTTACTGAATGAAAAAGTTTGTTTGAATAGCAACTATGGTGTTGACTGAAGGTACTCTGAGGCTCAAGTTAGAGGTTGGTAATCAGTTTGGCAAAGTATTAGTTGGTAAAGAATGTGGGGAGTAGCTGTATCATACCTGACTCTTGGTGAGAGAACATTGGTTTTAAGTGAGGATTGAGTCTAATTTTTGTGTTTGCTTTCAATTGCGGTCATTTTTAATAATTTTCAAGGCTAGTATTTGAACAAAAAAGCTTTTTACATCTGATAAAGTAATGGATGGCAGATTTTTTTCTTTTTCCCAAAACCATTAATGTAATTATGTTGAATTTTATAGAAACTACGCAATCTTTGATTTGCAGATAAAGGAAGAATGAGAATAGTAGGTTTGACAGGTGGGATTTCATCGGGGAAGAGCACTGTGTCTAAACTCTTCAAGGCCCATGGCATTCCTATTGTTGATGCTGACCTCATAGCTCAGGTAGGTTTGTCCCCTTTTTTAAGAAAAAATATTTCTACCCTCCTTTCTATGTATACTAAATATACAATGAAAAGGAAGGAGATTCTGGATTTCAGCATTCTTTCTACCCTCATAGCTCGTGTAAGTCAGCAATATTATAGATCATGACTGAAATTTGAAATTATCGAAACCACAATAGTCGAACAAATTAGAATAGCACTAATGTGCCTTCACATTTTTTGGATATTTTTTATAGTTATTTTGAACAAATTATCTTCCTGGCGACGTCTGGGTGTAAATGTTCATTTTTTATAACTTTTATCGTCTATCTACTCTTTTGACCAATTGGAAAAATCTTTTGTAACTCTTATGGTTTGGGCTATGCCTTGCTTTTGTAAATTTTATACATCAATGAAATTTTTCTCATAAAAAAAAGTTTGGACACTATAGCCTGCTTTTCATTATTTTAATATCTGCAGGATGTGGTAGAGAAAGGAACTGGTGGCTGGAAAAAGGTCGTTTCAGCTTTTGGAGAGGACATTCTACAAGCTAATGGTGAAATTGATAGGCCAAAGCTGGGCCAAATTGTTTTTTCTGATCCTGCAAAGCGGAAACTTTTAAATCAGTAAGAAAATCAAGCCTTAGATTCATGAGCCTTTAGCTTCATATGGCTTTGCCATTATTTTTTGATTGTTTCTCTAGCTATTTGATCATGAAGTTTTTTTTTTTTTTTTTTTTTTTTTGATAAGAAACACACGTAAGTATTATAAACAGTAAGAGAACCAAAAGGAGACAACCTAAGGGCAAGGGGAGAAAAACCCCCTCCCGACGAGCTAAAACAAAGCTTTCCAGTTGTTTTGAATCATAAACAAACTATAATTACGAAAGATGTTCTTGTGTTTCAAACACCACCAAGAAGCTAAGAGCTGCAATCATGAAAGTTTTCCAATTTATGAGTTCTATTTATTCATGTATGAAGAAGTAATGCCTACTGGTTTTCTTTGGTGCTAGACTTGTGTGTGCTTCGTAAACAAGCATCAAAGGACCAATCATATTCTTTTGAAGATGCTCTTTTACTTTGAAAGTCTAGTTCATCAGTGTTTTGTGATCTTTTGGGTTCTAATTGGAGTTGCTGGGAAATGATGTAGAGATTCTACTACATCCCTTTTTTCATGAGAAAGGAAGCTTTTGCGGCAGACCTTTTTTTTTTTAGTTCATTTTGTGATGACTTAGGTAACTCGATCTCAATCCTGAGCTCACTATGAACTCCTGTTTATTTGACCTTATCCTTTGACTTGTACGGGTGAGAGTGGCCAGATCGCCGACTCAATAAGCCTACCATCTTGGGGATAAGATCGAATAAGTGGCTGGGGACATAGTTGTGCGAGATGGAATTCACTCCTACCCGTTTTAAGGGTTAGTAGAGAGGTTGTTCCCTTAAGTGCTGACTCCAGGTCTTGAAAATGGGCCTATCCTCTCCTGATCAGGGAGGAATCTGATTTGATGGTTGGACCACAAATCAATTGTTCATTAGAGGTGTCAGTGGTACTTAAGGAACAAGATATAATACAAGGGTTAAACGGTATAAATGACCTGTTGTGATTACGAACGACCTGTGAAGGATTGACTTATTGATGATAGTTAGATCAAGAGGACACAATATATCTACAGTGAGGAGAGTGCAGCCCTTGGACTTTAGTGGAGTCTCCGGGGGTTAACGAATGTTGGTTAGTTCGGTTGAAAGAGTTTTGACCGGATAATCTCGTATCGTTGGAGCTCATGATCTGTAGGTCCTTACGGTTCTCCTGGCTAGCTCGGATAAAGCCGTGAAACAATATAAAAGAAAAGAAAAGAATTTGAATCGTTCAAATTCGGGTTTGTGGAAGAATATGGACATATTTAAATATGATTTAAATATGAGATTGGTCTACAATATGAATTGGATTCTTATGCAAAAAGTCGGTTTCGGAAAACCGGGTTTAATTATATTATTTAATTAATATTTAATATTGAATTAAATAATATTAATTAATATATATATATTTTTTTATTAATTAAAAAGTTTAATTAATAAAGTAATTATTATTATTTTTAATAATAATAATATATAAATATATATATATATATACATGTGTCTTACATGCAAGATGCAAGACACATGTAATATATACAAGGTATATATATATGAAACGTCAGATCAATTAAAAAAGAAAAAAAAAAAAAAGAAAAAAAAGGTTAGTGCCTTTTTGGGTATTCATTTGTGAAATTGAAATCAGATTTCAATTTTTTTGAATTCCTTTCTTCTTCCTCGGCAAAGGCTCTCTGTGAAGATTTTTTTCAGTGAGCTTCTTCCTTCTTTTCTCTTGTAAAAGGAGTCCCACTACTCCGTTTCTCGGCCCGAGGATAGCGGGACTACCGTGGGTGGTCCACGAAGATTTCGTGAGAAGGCTCGTTGAGCTCGTGAGGAGCTTCTGGCAGTGAAAATTGAAGAAATACGAACGACAAGGGTATGTGTTCTAATTTCTCTTTTTCATTGTTTTTGCATGTTTCCGTTTGTTTAAATTGATGAAATTAGAGTGTCTATGATCCAAATCGCTTCCGCTGCGTGCCATGCGCTCCATCAAATAGTTGTCCCTAATCCTCATACTAGTTTCTCTGCAAACTTTTGAGTGATGATTTCTAGAGGTTATTCATCATCGATACTGGATACAGCTTCCTTCTCAGTTTCTTCTACTAATTTTTCTTCTACCTCTCATGGGTGATTTGACGGGACCATCAAGGAATGTAAACCATGTTTGACTGATCCAAACTATGTGACTTTTGAGCTTTCTTCAAAAGGAAAAAGAAAACATCGGTCTCGCCCAATAGTGCTATGAATCCGTTCTTTGGGACCCTTGACCTAGGAGGCTCTGGACATCCTTAAGGCGACCTACAACGTTCTGACGAACATGAGGATGAGGCCCCCTAACTTCGGGCGAGCGTGCGAAGCACTCTTCTTCAAGCGAGGTAGCTTTCTACCCGACGATGTTTGAAAGTGGCGTTCGTCTTCCACTCCACTTCTTTGCTTAGAGTTTTTTTTTTTTTTTTTTTGTCATTGGCGGGCATTGCCCTAGGCCAACTTATGCCTAATGAATGGTGTTCTTTGATGGGGTGCTACATATTGTGGCTTCAACAAGTGAATGCGTCTCTCATGGCGGTTATTGACTTTTTGTCTTTACATGTCCTGAAACAGAGCTCTCAGGGCTCCCGTTTTTACTACCATAGTCCTCATCTGGCTAGGGAGTTTTTCGTTCGGTGCCCCACTTTTGTCAAGAAGTGGTAAGAGCAATGGTTCTTTGTGAGTGACTCTTGGTTGGTGGCTTCCGATGACTGTTTGATTGTCTCTCGACGAATTTCAAGATCCATGATATGTTGCTCTTTTACTCTCTATTTTCAGTTATTTTCTCGCGTTCTTTGCAGGTTATTGACCAAAATTTCCTTTGTTCTAGTTGATGGAAAATGGCCGGCTTCTACTTAAGTTCACTCGTTTCGGGACGCTGCCCTCATTTTACCAGACACGTCTTGGTGGGGTTTGAGTTTGGTGCAACAAGGTCTTTTGGTGGAACATGCTTAGTTGTTGGTACTCTCTTCGTTCCAGTTGGTACCTGGATTCCCTCTTTCTCTTTCGAGATTTTACTATTGTTTGGGTTGGTATCCTAAGGGTAGTTTGTAGGATAGGTCTTTTCCTTTCTTATGACACGTTTGAGATATGCTTCTTAAGAGTGTTTCATTTTGAAACAATATTTTAGTTTAGGTCCAATCCACTAGGTTGGTTTCTTTAGAGCGGGGCTGGCCCTACGGAGCTAGCTTCCCATTATGTCCGGCCGGGGGTCGGCTCCTTTCACAGGTTGATCTTTTTGTTAGGTTGACTTCCTGTGCTGAGCCTCGTCCGAACCATGTCTGGTTCGGCTTGTATGACTCAGCTTGAACCCCCGTCGGGATTCAACTTTATGTAACATCAATCCCCATTGATTTTGACTTTGTTACTATTTTTAGGTGTATCTTCTTGCCGAGTGATGTCGGTGACAAATCGTCTGAAGCTAGCATCCAAAAAATAACATTTGGTGCTAGAGCCTCTTAAGGTAATCTCGGTGTTGAGTTCTTCCATTTAGGTGTCGGGTGACGGGTGGACACCCTGCACAGAAGCAGTGCATCTGTTCTTCACTTGTGTTTGAATCTAACCCTAAACCTTAAATGATTACACTCTCATTGGTCTTCTAGTGCTGGTTTTTTCCCTTTGGTCATATCTCGTCGGATTGGGGTGTAGCTTGACTGTCGGACCGGTGTTCGAACATCTTCTTGGATTCTCTTTGGGATGGTCGTAGCCATATTCTGGGTTTGCAGGAGCTCAAGGATGTGAGCCATATTTTGATCCAACCCTTTGACCTTTGCCTCCAGGACTTCGTACCGCTTGCCGCTCTCTGCTTCTAGAGTGGCGGTTGGAATGCCTTTTATATCTAACATTTCTAACATTTTTTTTATTCAAACCTTTGACCTTATCCTTTGATCTTCAATTAATTATTTTAAAGTTGTTTTTGGAAAGAGTTTTTTAAAAATAGTTTTCAAATTAATCTCATTTTAAAAAATCCACACTTTAAATTAATAATTTTTCCAAATATGCTTATAGAAGATTGATTTTGTTTAAAAAGTATTTTTTTTAACAAAAAGTTATTCCAACACATTTATAAAGGTATGTGTTCTTTTTGACGTGGTAAGAATAATTTTTTTATGTGCACGGCCAATTGAGTTATGCTCAATTTGTTAATATTTAATAAGTTTTTAGACTTTTAATTTTGTGTCTAATAGGTCCCAACATTTTAAAAAATTTATAGTTCTATGAGACTTTTAATTTTGTATATTGTTATACCGATTTTTGGTACCAACAATGAATTTAGTATTTGACGTGGAACAAACTTAAACCTATAATATTTGAGGAAACAAGAAAATGAGCTAAAACCGATGTGATGCTTACCACACGGACTACGACGCTCAAGATAGTTCTGAGAGAGAGAAAGATATGAATATGGAAAGTATTTCAGGAGAGGAAAGTATATTTTTGCTTACATTTTTTTTTATTGATCCCTTATTTTCCTCTTCTTGATTTCATGCATGTCTCTGTCGGTGCGTTCTCGACCCCGAGGTTGGTCGGTTCTTCCTGTTGGGAGCTTTGCGAGCTTGAAGCAATTCTCCTGCATTCATGTATTTCCGAGCTTGGGTGAACAAGTCGAGATATGTTCTGGCAGTTTTTTTGCCTCGAGACCATAAGAAATTCTTGTCCTTTAGTCTGACCATTAACGCTATTAAGGCCATTCCGTCAGTGTAATTCTCGATTTGCATGGCCTCATTGTTAAATCGGGTCATGTACTCTCGGGGAGTCTCCTCTTCCCTTCCCTGATAGTAAGGATATGCGTGGATGACTTGCATTGTTTCTACCCCCTAGGAATTGGGTAACAAACGTCTGATCTAACTCTTTGAAAGAAGATATAGTACCTCTGTCAAGCTGCATGTACCACTATTTTGCTGGACCGACGAGAGTGATCGAAAATGATCGACACTTGATTGCGTCCTTTATTCGGTGGAGCTACATTCAAGACCAAAATGTGTTGACGTGCTCTATTGGATCTGTAGATCCATTGTAAGCTTTCATCGTCGAGAGCTTAATTTGTCTGGCATTTCTTTCTGCATGACGTCATTTGGGAACTGAGGGTCCACTTGCTCTAGGAGAGTTTCCAGATTGTTCTAGTCTGCTTCGTGGGCTTTCTGCATGTCGCTCAGCTGACTTTGGAGTTTCTGCAACTCCATTGTCCAAGGCTGATTTTTCTCCTCTTCAGTGGATTTTCGGTCAGGCTAACTAGGCTTCAACATACTGGTACCGAGCGGGGGACTCTTGACAATTGTCTAATTGGCCGTTTGAAGGTCTTGTTTAGTTTGTGCTTTTGTTGCCTTGTCGCATTCTATCTTTTTCCAGTATTCGACAACTACTGTTTTGAGGCAATCTGACTTGGTGCTTCTGTGACTTGTTATTTCCTATCATCACCACCACTTCGAGCCTTGTTGTTTAAGACTCTTCTTGGCCTTTTTGTGTTGGTTCTTTCCCTTTGTTCGAATCTCGTCGGATTGAGGTGTAGCTTGACTGTCGGTCCAATGTTCGACCATTTTCCTTGATTCTCATTGGGCTGGCCGTAGCCAGATTCTGCATTTGTAGGAGCTCCAGGATGCGAGCCACGTTTTGATCCAACCCTTTGAACTTTTCCTCCAGAGCTTCGTATCGTTTGTCAGTCTATGCTTTTTGAGTGGTGGTTGGAATCAAATTCTTCGTCGTTGCAAGTTGCGTCGTCGTTGGACGAAGATCGATTTCACCATCTTTGTTTGCGAGAGCGCTCCGATTGTTGCCTGGGGTTTGCTTCGTGCGTTAATCGGGGTTCGTCGTTTCATCCTCCATCCTCTAGAGACTGACACTTTCCATATCGTCACTCATGTTTTCAGGAGGTATTGCAGTGTCTTGAGATTGACTTACTCGTTCCCACAGATAGTGCCAAATGTTATACTAATTTTTGGTACCAATAGTGGATTTAACATTTGACGTGGAACGACCTTGAACCTGCAATATCTGAAGAAACAAGAAAATGAGCCAAGACCGGTGTGATGTTTACCACACAGGCTCCGACGCTTAAGTTAGTGCTGACGGAGAGAGATATGAATATGAAAAATATTTTAGGTGAGGAAAATATCTTTTTACTTACCCTTTCCTTTTCTAACACCTCTTTTAAATAATTTTTTTCATATGGTCGTTTATGATCGTTTATTGTCATTAAACTGACCATTTTGAGTGGTGGTTGGAATCAAATTCTTCGACGTTGCAAGTTGCGTCGTCGTTGGACGAAGATCGATTTCACCATCTTTGTTTGCGAGAGCGCTCCGATTGTTGCCTGGGGTTTGCTCCGTGCGTTAATCGGGGTTCGTCGTTTCATCCTCCATCCTCTAGAGATTGACACTTTCCATATCGTCACTCATGTTTTCAGGAGGTATTGCAATGTCTTGAGATTGACTTACTCGTTCCCACAGATAGTGTCAAATGTTGATACTAATTTTTGGTACCAATAGTGGATTTAACATTTGACGTGGAACGAGCTTGAACCTGCAATATCTGAGGAAACAAGAAAATGAGCCAAGACCGGTGTGATGTTTACCACACGGGCTCCGACGCTTAAGTTAGTGCTGACGGAGAGAGATATGAATATGAAAAATATTTTAGCTGAGGAAAATATCTTTTTACTTACCCTTTCCTTTTCTAACACCTCTTTTAAATAATTTTTTTCATATGGCCGTTTATGATCGTTTATTGTCATTAAACTGACCATTATATCTTTAGTAACTCCCATATGTTATAAAGATTATGTAATTGCTCGAGAGGAAGTTTTTCTCGAGAGGAAGTTTTTCCTCGCTGGATGGACCGGCCCCATGTGATCGGCCACATTCTTTCGCCGAGCCAACCCCGAGAGAGGGGTCAACCTCTTTTTGGCCAAGGGGTTGACCCTCTTCGTGTAGCCGAACTGACCCCAAGAAAGGGGTCAGATAACTTAGGTGAATAAGATAGGTTTTACCTTTTAAAAGGTTAATAGTACCATCCTAACCTTTTACATGGTTGAATTAAAAAATACAAACAAATGAAAAAAAAAAAGACTCCATTTCAAATTTAACTTCAAACTAACAATAATGACTAAGTTTAAGATTTATTGAAGATATAACGATTAAAATAAAATGAGTCAAAATATGTACATTACCAAAATGATATATTAACCTAAGATTTTTAAGCATATCCACGCTCCTTTTGAATTGTTGTAGCTTTTAATATAATTGTTGACATACGTGTTTTTGGTTCTACCGAAATTTGAACTTGAGTTGAACTCGGGTTACTAGATTCGATTTGAACTTGAGTTACTGATTTAAGAGATTTTGAAAACCGAGATTTGAACTCGGGTTACTAGATTCAGAATCCAATGTCCTTACCACTAGACGGATCGAAATTTGAACTCGGGTTACTGGATTCAGAGTCTAATGTCCTTACCACTAGACCATAGGACCTTTTGTGAACCTAAAATCAGAAGCTGATATAAGAGATTTTGAAAATTAAAATAATCAATATTATAGGTTTTAAATTAAAAGGTCCTACCGAGATTTGAACTCGGGTTACTGGATTCAGAGTCCAATGTCCTAACCACTAGACCATAGGACCATTTGTTTATAAATTTTACCATTGATTTAAACAATTTAATGTCAATTGATTTAGCGGGAAAATAAAACCCTTGCCCGGGAAAATCGTCTCCCAAACGCTCCGATAAGCTCAACATTGAAATTTCTTGTTTGTTTAATCTTCCGGTTGCGAACGCTGATCGCCGGTTGGTTTCAGGAGAGAAATGCATGCGAATGCAGATTCTGACTGCGATATCTCCGGTACTTCCTTTACCTCGGTTATTAGAGCTTTTCTGTTCTTTCTTTTTCCTTTTCCTCCAATGCTGATGATTAATGAATTGGCTTTGTTTTCTAATCTGACCGGTACAGAGGACGAAGATTTTGAATCAATTGAAGGCGCTACGGAGAAAAATGTTTGTATCCTTTGTTTACTCTTAATCTTGTTCCGGTTTATAGTTTTTTATGTTTTCACTCAACGTTTTGTCTTGAATGTGATCTTCAGGGCTTTGATTTTTTCCTTTTTGTAACTAGTGACATTTTAGTCAAATTTTTGTCTGCTATCAATTACGTGCAAGTTTGAAAAACGTAAGTATTGTAGGAATTGAGTGAAAACAGGTTTGGATGAGTGTTTTTCTAAGTTGTTTTCATGGATAATCTAATTTCTCTTAAGGATAATTGAAGTTGTTTTTTGCTTCTACAATCATAAGGTTGCTAATGATACTTTCAAGCTTTAAATAATCTTTTACTCTTGCCTCATTTATTTGAGAATAATTTTCAAACATGTCTGGAAGTTAGGTTTACATGTTTTAGTTTTTCCTCTCCCACTTTTAGCTATGTTTTTCTAAAATCAGATTATTTTATATTTTCTAAGAAAAAAAGATGGTTTCTCCTTTCTGTAAGAAACTAAGAAAGAATTTTGAGTGCTGCTCTTTTCAAAGATTTTTCGCTATTGATTATTTTATGTGATATTTTTTTAGTCATTATGAGATTAATCTTGTTGCTGAGCTTTGTTGTAAATGTTTTTAGACTATGTTTAAGCTTTAGATGTTGTTTTCATTGCTTTATGGGCTTTTAGTTTCACTCCTAAAGGAGTTTTTAGTTTGTAAGTTTTCGAATATCAATAAAAATTTGTGGCTTTCATTTACACACACACAAAAAAAAGCAAATTTTTTAATACTTGATTTTGTCAATTCTTAGATGTGATTTTTCTGTTAAGGAGGAATTATGTTTTGTATGTTTTTTGTCCTTGTTACAAATTTATCTAATTTGACTCATATTTCTTGCACTTTGCTAGGAAGAACTTCAGCTCAATTTAAGACTGGAAAGGCTCAAAGGTGAAGTGCTTTCTTTTCTGTATCCTGTTTACAAGGCAATATATCATCACTTGAAAAATGATTTTTATTACTTTTCTTCATCTTACCTCCTTTTGTAAACTCGAGGTGCTTTCTAAAAGTCCTGTACTGATAACTTAACATAGCCAATTTGCATATCTTTTGTTCATGTTCTGATCATTAATTGCCTCACTGTAATATTCAATAGTAATACTTTTTCTAAAGGGAGCGGCTAATGGCTATGAGAGTGCTCCGTATTTTGTGTCTTCTAGCATCCTTCCCCTCTAATTTAAATTTTTATTGGTTTTTATTTCTTTGGGAAGGCGAGCAATGTGCTTTCGAATTCTCCCCTGCCTCTGATGCTAAAAGGTTAAATGAAGATGGCCCTCCTGGTTGTGCAAGTAGAGGGCAAAGTGGTGTATGCGCAGGGTTTCCTCTAAACAAAGAAGCCAAGGTAGTTAAGGTTCTGAAAAATAGTGCTTCCTGTTCATCCCATATAGCTTACTCTGAAGCATGCAACTCAGATAAAGGTACTACCTCATTCATAGTTGGTTGTGGGAACTTATTCCCGTATGCATTATAAGCTCATTTTTGTTTGGTCTTTGATGGTTAACAGGTCCTGAAGTAGGAAGACTTATTATAGGAGTATCTCCATGGCTTAATTATGTTTCCACACATTAATATTTTAAAAGACTAAAAGCACCTTGAAGCTTTTTTTCTTTGAAGAGGTGATACATAAGTTTTGAAGTGATATGAGGCGTAAGCCTGAGTTTTAATTGAAGAACATTGAAGTATCAATAAAAAGAAAAAAACAAATGTGTAAAAAGAAGCATCACTCATGACATTTAAAAGCGCAAGCTAGAAAAAAAAATGCTCTCTATACACCTCTCTCCCTTCCCTTCCCAACTATGTCTTCCTTCCCTATAACTGACCGGAATCCACCATGCCTCGCCGGAAAACACAAAGATCAAATGGTTTCACCATAGATCGAAAAACCTTCTCTATCTCCCTCTCGGATAGAGTTAGGCTCACGGAAGCTACCAAATCCACCAAGGGATTTCTTGAATTTCTGTGGATTGCGTTGGAGGAAATCTACCAAAGCTAGGCAGATAGATGGACTCCTTCCAAAAAGCTCCGGTCTTAACGCCCTTACTACTGCTGTGCAGCCTTTCCTCGGGTTCGTAGAGTCGGGTTTCCCGTTTACCCACAACGAGCTACCTGAACCACTTTCCTAAAGTCTGTTTTCTTCAAAGAATACGCCCTACCTTACCGCTTGACTAGTAAGGGAAAAGCCCTTTACTCAAATAAGGATCGATCCTACACTTTATCCTTAAAGAAAGAGTCTCTCCCATGGCTCATCTCAACCTTCACTTCTTTGATGGTTGCTCTCTATACACCTCTATCCAATAGAAAAGGACATTGTGCTGAGATGGTGAAATGTGGTGTCAATGGAGGATTAAATAAGTTATTGCTACCGTTGGGGATGGAAGAACTTTCTCTCTCTTCTTGAAGGCACCAACAACCAACCAAAAGTCTCCTTAATCATAAAATCCACACAAAATGCTGCCATTGTCTCCCCACCAACCTCATACAAGCAAGCCTTAAAGGCCAAGGGTTATACAAAGCCGACTTTGTTCAACCTTTCACATTCTTCATCTGTAAAAGGTAACCCATCTACCTATGAGCTTGCTGAATTCTATTCTGAGAGGGTTATTATAATTCATAGACGCCACCTCCATGATGATTGGACCAAATTATCAAAGGAGATCCAACTTGAGGTCACAAACTCCGGTACTATCAACCCTTTTCAACCAGATAGAGCCCTTTTATCGGTTCTTGATAAGGATCGAGGCAAGAGTTTGTGCAAAAACAGAGAATGACAAAAGGTTGGAAGATTTCTCATCAAGTTTGAACCATGGAGCTCCGAAGCCTTCACTAGGAGTCCAACAGTGCCCTTCTATGGAGGATGGATCAAGGTCAGATATCTACCGGTTGACAAATGGTCATTTGAAACCTTCAAAGCTATCGGAGATGCTTGTGGAGGGTATTTGGAAACTGCCAAGAAGACATTATCTAGGCTAAACATGATGGAGGTTAGTATTAAGGTTGAAGAAAACGTTTATGGCTTTATTTCAGCAGAAATAGAGCTCCCATCTTCATCTACAAACCCATTGAGAGTCATGATTGATCCCTTTTTTGATGAAACCCCCTTCATCAATTACCTTGTCGGAACCCATGGGAAAATCCCTCAAGCACAGCCAGTTTTGGGCACACCACGCGCCACCGTAGTCCCATTACATCCCTCTCCCAATCTGACCACTCTCAGCTCACGCGCGGAGCCCACTCCTGACAGCCCGTACCCTAGAGAAAATCCCCCTCCTTTACTCATCGTACTTTGCATTGACCCACCCTCCAAAATTCCTCATTCCCCATCCCTAATCCAAAAAGCTAGCTTTCCTTTTGATTGGACTAAAATCCCTACTTTTTCTCTACCCACTAAAAGCCAGAATACATCAAATCCTTCTCCTTTACCCATGGTACCTTACACTGACCTACCCTCCAAAAATCCTCATTCCCCATCCCTAATCCAAAAAACTAGCTTTCCTTCTGATTTGACTAAAATCCCTACTTTTACTCTACCCACTAAAAGCCAAAATACATCAAATCCCTCTCCTTTACCCATGGTACCTTACAGTGACAAACCCTCCAAAAATCCTCATTCCCCATCCCTAATCTAAAAAGCTAGCTTTCCTTATGATTTGACTAAAATTCCTACTTTTTCTCTACCCACTAAAAGCCAAAATACATCAAATCCCTCTCCTCCCACCTACTGCCACACGTTTTCTCCCACCAATTTTAACCCTTCTCTCCCTCCTAATCCTCGTCCTTTAGACTTTGACCTTTCATGTTTCATTTCCACAAACAAGACATCTCATTCTTTTTCTTCCCTCCCTTTCGACCCTCCCAAAAGATTAGACATAACTACCACTTGTCCCCATCAACATCAACCAATCACTGACATTGCTTTAACCAATCAGCCCATCAATGGGCCATCCAAAAAATTGGGTCAAACCTCTATAAAATTGAATTTTTTAAACACACCCCATTTTAGCTCTCCCCTCCACACCATTGATCCCATCCTCTCCCTTAAACTGGTGAACATCAATTCTAGAAGTACCCAACTAGTCTCTGGAAATTTTTACTCCACATCCAAAAACAAAGTCATCACTGATTCAAATGACCTTCTATCCTCTCCTTGCTCACAAGATAGCACTCCTCACACCCAAAGATACTTTTTTTCTCCTTATTCCCCTCCATCCCTCTCTACTTTCTTTGATCAATCTATACCTCACAACCCTTTGACAGATTATGAGGAACATCCTTTAGCTATTGAACCTCTGGCTATCGAAAACCCACCCAAACCGCTAGATCAATCAATGCATCCCTTAACAGAAGGGATCCCTGATGACATTGAAACAAAGGAAGAAATGAATGATGATCCATCCTCTCATCTATCCTTTTTGTTCCCTTAGTTGATAAAAAACGGGATGTGCATTATGCCCCTTCCTACTAAACAGAGACAACCCACTGCTACCAAGAAACAAAGGAATTGGGACAGAGAAGTCATGAATCTCCAATCTAATATCAATTACGATAAATGCATAAACAATCGTCTCACGGGCAAAGGATCGAACAAGCCTAAATGATCAACATTTTTTGGCATGACAGAAACACTAGATCTCCATAGAAGAGATCTCTTTTCATTGGCCTAAGCTTCAACCTTTCTTCCATTCTTCTCCTTGATACCAATACTCCCTACATCAACAAGAGCCATAAATGGAGCTTTATTATTGTCGGTCGATCATTTATGGATGCGTCATATGATGGGTGGCTCAGCTGAAATGGGATCGAGTGGTAATTTTCAGCCAAATCCTTCTCTCGATGATCGATTTGGATAGAAAATTACCTCCAATAGTTTTTTTACCCATTTGGGAGCCTGCTATGACTGCTGGATTTTTAGGGTTATTCTGTGTTTCCTTTGTTTTTTGAATTGGTTTTGTATCTTGTTTAGGCGGGATAGAGTCTATCCCCCTTTTTTGTCTTCATTATATCAATGAATGGTTACCGTTTCTTATAAAAAAAAAAAAACATCACTCATGACTCAACGTAATGGTTAGATTGAAGTTTTTTTTTCCAAATAATTTTTTATTTTTTTTTCCAAATAATTTTTTAAGTGTATATTATATACTTTGTTTTAATAGAAAATCTCACATCTATTAATTGACACCTTTTTTTAATAATAAATAAATATTATAAAAGATTCTTAACATCATTGGCTTTTTTTTGTAATTTTTGTCATCTATGTTTCTTCAAATGGTGATCATAAAAGTAATTATGAGTTAAATTATTGGGCTTTGATGCTTGGCACTTTTGGATGGTATGTGGCTTTACCAAATCACCCTTTTGAACTTCTAGCCACATTTTTTATGGGCTTCTAGCCACATTTTTGATGGGCATCCCTTCCATGGTGATAAGAAGACATTATGGCTAGCTTTTAATAGAGTTTTCTTTTGGTCTCTTTGGGCTAAAAGGAATGGATGCATCTTTTGTGACTCTTTTTCAACCTTTCCTAATTTAATTCTTTTTCGTGCTATGTATTGGTGTAAATGTAAACGCCCTTTCTCGGATTATAGTCTCTCTTTTTTATTATGAACTGGACAACTTTTATGTAATCCACTTTTGGTTGTTTTGAGGTTTCCCTCCTTTTTTTCATTAATCAATGAAATTGTTTCTCTTCTAAAAAAAAAAAATTACCTGAACTAATGATGTATTGGCATGAATACATAAGTGGACTTTTATATTTTTGAAGAACAAATAGTAAAGTGATATTCGTATTTTAGGCATTTCACGAGGCATAAAGTCTCTTAGCTTGAGTGCACTTTCATGTGGGCGCAGCCCACTTATGATCAGAAAAGGCATAACACTCATGGCTAAAGATTTGAGCTGCCTCAGGTGTAAGCCTTAAAGGTCTATTAAAGTATAGCAACAAATCTTTTTATTCCATGATTAATACTATAAGAAGTATTTTTGCGGCATGTGCTTGAGCTGGTAGAATGTCATAGCTTCCCTGTCTTTCTGTATTTTCTATGGAAATCATTTGTTTTTTAAAGTATCTCTTGGATAACATTTCTCAGTCCACTTTATTTTCATTTAAATTTTAAGCCAGTACTCCACCCTTCAAGTGGTACGAGCTAAATCCTTGGCTTATTGAATCATTTGATTGATCATTTGGTATTACAACTTCATTATCCCCGTGTTTGTTAGTTGGTGGAAGAGAGAAGACTGTGTCACATCTTGTTTTCTTTATGTTTTGAAGAGAACGAGGGGAATACTAAATAGAAAGAGGAGTCTACCCCGGACACATGTTTACTGGTCAATAGAACTGTTCTTATTGAATCAAAAGATGCACATGCTCATTGACAAAATGGAAAAAGCATTATGCTAGTTGAAAGTTTAATGAATTTTGCTTGCAGTCGTTAAGTTTGGTTACTTGAATCCATCTTTTTTAGCTGGTCGGATTTAAGCCATTTTGGATACATGAGCCAATCAATTACAAATAGCATTTATGTTGATAATCCTCCATGGGCTGATCATTTTTCTTAAAATTTGTGATCTTCTGTTGGTATTGATTATAAAATCAACTGCTGCAGGAATCAGAGGCAAAGCCAAACCTAAATTTAAGTTTTATTCACAGAGGAGAGAGCCATCATGCTCTGTTATTAGTGAGGATAGACTCTGTTCAGCACCCATATCCAAGGTTCATAATTTATCTGACACCTTTGATGCCGTTATATCAAGAACTGAGAAGTATCCAGTTGCAGAATGTCTCGAAGATTTTGTGGAAGAATTTGAAGACCATTCTGACGCAGGACCTGCAGAGAAGTGTGGAAATACTGAGAGTTCGATTGCTGAGCTCTTAGATGGCCTTAAAGATAAGAATGGTCCGCTGGGTGGACGTCCTGAACGGGTCTGTTTCCATCTTTAACTTTCTGAAACATCTTAATATCTATTAGAAAACTTAGTAAAGACAAATATGCAGAATCAGAACTTTAAAATAATAACTACTAAAATGAAAATTTGAGTAGAAAATATGCCTCCTCGTCCTAAGCATTCCAATGCACTTTATTTTTAACCCCTCATCCAATAACTAATATGCCCCTAGTATCCTTATAATCAATGTTTTTCTCGATCAACTTTTTGGATCTTTTTATTGTTTGTAGAAATTGAGAGCAGAAACTCACCTTTTGATCAATGTCAATGAAGGATTACAATCCTAACGAAAAGGACCACAAAGAAAAACCCAGCCCAATCAACATGGAAACTGCAAGAATTTTTTTTAGAAAAAGGAGCCCTAGCTGTTGGTAATCAAGGAAAAAGGATAACAGATAACTACAAAAAGGCTTAGAAGTAAGAACCAAAGAGAGGCATTACAATATGTTAAACCCCATATCTCCTCCTACGAACTTTCTTTACTTGAAAAAGATTCTCCTATTTCTTCCCTACCAAGTACTCTACAAATTAGCGAAGAAACTAGCTTGTTGTAATAAATGACTTTATCCTGAGGAGGACATAGGACAACTTTATCATTGAGGACAACTCGAACACAAAACTATATTTTCCATTTCTGAAAACATAAAGAAAGAAAGGTATAAGATACTGAAAGCCTCCAAGTTTTTCATATTGTCATTAGATGAATTTAGTAGTTGCGGAAGGGTCCAAAAGGCTCACCCTTAATCGAACCCACTTACTAAGTAAGAAAGAAGAGATTGTCAAATGTCAAATAGGGAACTAGTTAAATGCAAGTATTAGACTTTCTTTAGCTTTTATTGTTGTACAGTTTCTTGTATACCAACAGTCATTCTCAATTAAATTCCATTTGCTGTAGTGTAGCCAAGTTGGAGTGAGAATGCTCTCAATTGTTCACTTGGAGATAGAAGTGCTGACAGTGAAGATTCCCATACCTGTGTGGATACCGAATCATCAAGTGACCATGAGGTATGTTTTTATGATGGTGCAGATGGTTTCTTTTGCTTCGTACATATATTATTATCCCGATATGCGTGTGCAGGTCAATGATCAGAAGTTAATGCTTGCTGGCCCTGGCCCATGTACGAAGGAGCAGTCAATTACAGATAGATTTGAGGAAGCTTTAGTTGCTGCATGCATGGACGCTGAAAGAACTCTTGGTTTGGTGCCAAATCCATTAGGGTAAAATCTAACTAGGCTTATCCCTGAAGTTTTGTGCTGAAAGTCTTTGCCCAAAATTGAATTGAATTACGTAATATAGGACCAATTAACATAGTACCTGCATCCTGTCAACTGTACAGAATTGGCTTATTTGGAAAGTTGCAGCGAGTCATGCAGAGCGAAAAAGAAAGAGATATGAATTTCTTGAATGGGTTACATTGCAGCACAATCCCAAATGGTAAAATCATCCATACATTAAAATCCATCTTTCGTACCTTAGTTCTTTAACATCTCTTTTAATGTGCTAGGCTGCATCAATGTGAAAATCCTATCGAGATACTTGGATGCGAAGTTAACAGTATGCTCTTGCCTCTTTATAGACATGGAGGTAATTTCTGCGATTTACTCAAGCGGAATATGATTTTTTTTGGCATCTTTCTCATGGATTAGGAATTTCATTTGATATTTCAATTGTAGATGAATAAAATTGCCTGTTTGGATTCAAATATGTTAGGAATCTAAGGGAATTAGCATTGAAATTGGGATGTTGTACGCTTTCCTCTCTCTCATTAACCTGTTATTACCTTGTCCACCGATCTCCTTTATCAATCCTTTGCCTTAGTTTAGATATGTGGATGAGATAAATCCTTTTCTTCTTCTTTGTTTTTCCCTATTATTTATTTGATGAATCTTGTCGACATGGAAAGTTGGTAATGAAAATTGTTGAGTATATGTTAGGATTGAGGAGAAAAGGAACACTAGAGCCTTCGTTCTTTCTTTTCCATAGATTTGTTCCCGTTTTTGTAGTTCCTGATTTGTCACTCAAGTGTAAGTGTAACATGTTTGTTTGTTGAGGAATTTATAGTTCCTGCCTCAAATAGTTTCTTAATTGAATTTCTTGCTCCAATATTATTGCTGAAATGAGACAACTATCATTTGATTTTTCGAAGCGCTCTCCGATGCGAAATGGTAACGAAGCCATTGCAACTGAAGGTGAAAAAAGGACAGTTATTTTCAGCCCAAGAGTTTGCAGCAATGTTGAACTTGATGTTGGGAACTTGATTTGTATCAATCCCCCATGGTAGTATTTTCATTCATCAATGATAAAACACCGATTCGACTGTGAGAAATATTATCTTGTTTCGGCACTCAAACGAGTCTCAATTTGCAGGAAGGAAGTTCCAGTGGATCATGCTCACAACATTATCTTGTCAACATATTTCTCCCAACTCACTTGAGATCTTCATAGAAGCAATGTTGCAGATTGGCTTGATAAATCAAAAACCAAGGTAAGATATTTTTCCTAGAAGCCCTCATTCTACAGAGAGTATGTAGTGTTTTAAAAATCTAAATTTGTTACCAAATACGATACAACAACAAATGTGGGGTATGAGAAGTTTGAACCTCCGACCTCAAAAGGAAAACGTGTAATTTTAACTCCGTTTTTCATTAAATTTCTTGTTTGCAAAACCCTGCTTTTGAATCATCAACCAAACATACCCTTAAAGTTCCACCAAGAACTTGAATCTTTGAGGGACAAGTTCAAGTTGATGCAGGTAGGATTAGGAGTAACTTGGGGGTAATTTCATATTAATCTTTGGTTAATCCTTTTTAGTTTACTTTTAGCATTTAGTTTGTTATTCTCTATAAATAGGGAACATCTATCAACTTTTGATAACTTTGAATTAGAATTTCTTGGAGATGATTCTCTTTAGTCAAATTAGGCTACATGATGCATTGCAGAAGTTGAGGAGATGCTGTAGATTTATCCCCATGAATATTGGAGATGTTTAGTATTTACACAAGAAAAAGAAAAGAGAAATCTAAAATTGAGAAAATTTACGTAGTGGTTGACCTTCTTTTCTTCTTTGTTTTTATAATTATTACCATTCTATTGATGTGTAAAATTGCCCAAGATTAATACTATATATATATATATATATTTTATCTATGCGCGAGTGTTTGGACCATCTTAATGTTCCTTTATGGCCTTGGTTTTAAATTGTAATAAGGGATAAGCCTTTTTAAAAAAGAATTCAAGGGAAAAAAAAATTATTTTTTACTCCTAAACTTGTCATGTTGTATCAATTTTCACCATAAATTTTTAATTTCATCAAACCTTAGATTAAGTTAAATGTTGCAATTTCTATCTTCAATTCATTTTTTTTTTGTTAATATCCACTAATTTTAACAAAAAATTCAATATAAAAATATTGGTAAAATTACTAATTTTAATTTAAGTTTGGTTAATGCACAAATTAACTTAAATTTGTCATCAAAACTATGAAATTAAAAAAAAAAAAAAAAAAAAAAAAAATTGACCTTAAATTGACAATATGTAGATTCAATTTTTAGTCTCCTATTTACGATTATTTATGATGTAAACTTAACCATATATATTTCACTTCTTAACCATATATATTTCACTCTAAACTTGCAATTTCATTCAATTGAACTATGGAATTCGACTGGTGTCATATTTTTTACTTTTTGTTCAAATTTTGCTAATTCAACCATTAGTTTTAACTAAAAGCAAGCTAATGATCTTGCAAAACTCACTGATCTCAATTGAAAGTAAAATTTGCACAAAATCAAATATGATCCATGCCCAAGATCAACCATTGCATGGTTTCCAAGACTGCAAATTTCAACAAAATAAGCCACCATAATATTATTTTTCTCTAAATTCTCTTCTATCACGTGTAAAATATATGTTTTATAATTCATTAAACCCACCTTCAGGCTAAAAGTTAGATCCATTATGCACTTTTATTTTAAGGTTACGGTACCTATTAGGCACAAAATATAAAGTTTGGGGATCTATTAGACATAAACTTAAAAGTTTAGATACCAAACTTGTAATTTAATATTTTTCAAAATGTCAATTGTCTATGCACTTTCAACCTTTATTCATTTAAGTATACTTTCAAAATTTGTTTGGATCTTTATACTTTTTAAAAGTGACAATTTTAGTCATATACAAAATTTTAACACAAAATTCATACACATTATAAACCCTTTAATATAAAATAGTGACTACATTTCAATATTTTTTATTAAATGTTAGTGTCAGTAAGAAATAAAATTAGAAAAAAAGAAAAGACAAAAAAAAGATCATTTTTTTAAAGTAGAGTACACTCTCTAAAATAGACCAAAGCTAAAAAGATCATTTTTTTTTAAGTAAGTCCAAAGGTAAAAGTAAATAAACTAAAATGAAAACTTAAAAAATATACCATGATCAAGATGAAAAAAATTGAATATGAGAGACCAAAATATATTTTTTTCCCTATTTTAACAAAAGAAAAAAAAAACTCTCCGTAAGCAAAAATGTAATTAACATGCACGTTTTTTAGACTCCATATTTATAGTAATAATAATAAAAATAAATAAATTAATTAAAAAGGTTAAATTACCAAAAATATTTCTAAATTACGAATCTCATTTAAAAATACTTATTAACTTTTAAAAGTTCCATTTTTTTTTAAATATTCCTAAACTATAAAAAAAACGTTTCAAAAATATCTGTAATCGTTTTTTCTTTTTCTTTTTCATATAGTTTGGAGTATTTTTTGAAACTTTGGAAAGTTAGTATTTTTGTGGGTATTTTTTTATAATTTAGCTAAAACTAAAACTCAACTCTGTTGTCAGTCTGTTTTGACGTTCTGGTAGCATTGAAGGAAAAAAAGTTGTTTCAGGGAATTTATTTTCTTCGTCAATTCATGAAATCTCCCTCCATTTCATCACACCCACAAGCCACAAGAATCTCTGCACTTATCAGATCACCAAAAGGAAGAACACCCATCTCTCCAAATTTTGGCTTGCCGCAGATCTGGAGAACAGGGTAACATTTCTAGCATTTTTCTTTCCATTTCATTTGGTGTCTTGGCTACTATAGTTTAATTTCTTGGAGCATGTTAGAGATATCATCATTCTACAAATTCCCTAACTCCCAAATGGAATCTAAAACAATATTGAATTCTAAGAAGTTGCAATCGAGCTTTTCTAGAATCTACAGCCTCTTTGCCAGTTTTACTTCATTGTGGAACTTTTAGGGCTAGCAACTGCACCATCTATGCATGAAAAATAGGATAGATGTTATGTGGCTGCTAAATTGAAACAGTGATCTTGACCTTATAGTCAATAACGGCCTTGAAAATAATAATCGGTTTAGAGTGAATGAGTTCAATCCATGGTGGCCACCTATCTAGGATTTAATATCGTACAAGTTTCCTTGGCAACCAAATGTAGTAGGGTTTAGGGCGGACGGTTGTCTCGTGAGATTAGTCGAGGTGCACGCAAGCTGACCCTTCTTACAGATAGCAAAAAAGTTTTTTTTTTTGAAATAGTGATCTACTTGGATTATGGTTGATGAAATGGAATAAACTCCAATTCATGTGGAATTAGAACAGTTGGAATGGATGCTGATTGTCAGTTTCATCAAATTAAGTTGGAGAGGATGTCTACTATAGTAGTTCAATGGAGTTTGGGAACTTAGATAAATCATCATCATGCAGGTTCTTGTCAAATACAGAACATGCTATCATTGTTTCGATTTGTGGTGGAATATATATCACTGGGAAATAAGATAAGACATACCATGATTTGAATTTTTATTGTTCATTCATGATCAATTAGGAAGTCATGACAAAAAAGGAAAAAAAAGAATGTGCAATCATTGTAGATGTTGAAATTCCTCCGTCAACATCCAATGACTTACTGGATGAAAAAGGTTGTTTGAATAGCAACTATGGTGTTGACTGAAGGTACTCTGAGGCTCAAGTTAGAGGTTGGTAATCGGTTTGGCAAAGTATTAGTTGGTAAAGCACATTGGTTTTAAGTGAAGATTGAGTCTAATTTTTGTGTTTGCTTTCAATTGCGGTCATTTTTAATAATTTTCAAGGCTAGTATTTGAAGAAAAAAGCTTTTTACATCTGATAAAGTAATGGATGGCAGATTTTTTTTCTTTTTCCCAAAACCATTAATGTAATTATGTTGAATTTTATAGAAACTACGCAATCTTTGATTTGCAGATAAAGGAAGAATGAGAATAGTAGGTTTGACAGGTGGGATTTCATCGGGGAAGAGCACTGTGTCTAAACTCTTCAAGGCCCATGGCATTCCTATTGTTGATGCTGACCTCATAGCTCGGGTACGTTTGTCCCCTTTTTTAAGAAAAATTATTTCTACCATCCTTTCTATGTATAATAAATATACAATGAAAAGGAAAGGGATTCTGGATTTCAGCATTCTTTCTACCCTCATAGCTCGTGTATGTCAGCAATATTATAGATCATGACTGAAATTTGAAATTATCGAAACCACAATAGTCGAACAAATTAGAATAGCACTAATGTGCCTTCACATTTTTTGGATACTTTTGATAGTTATTTTGAACAAATTATCTTCCTGGCGACGTCTGGGTGTAAATGTTCATTTTTTATAACTTTTATCGTCTATCTACTCTTTTGACCAATTGGAAAAATCTTTTGTAACTCTTATGGTTTGGGCTATGCCTTGCTTTTGTAAATTTCATACATCAATGAAATTTTTTTCTCATAAAAAAAAAGTTTGGATACTGTAGCCTGCTTTTCATTATTTGAATATTTGCAGGATGTGGTAGAGAAAGGAACTGGTGGCTGGAAAAAGGTTGTTTCAGCTTTTGGAGAGGACATTCTACAAGCTAATGGTGAAATTGATAGGCCAAAACTGGGCCAAATTGTTTTTTCTGATCCTGCAAAGCGGAAACTTTTAAATCAGTAAGAAAATCAAGCCTTAGATTCGTGAGCCTTTAGCTTCATATGGCTTTGCCATTATGTTTTGATTGTTTCTCTAGCTATTTGATCATGAAGTTTTCCAATTTATGAGTTCTATTTATTTATGTATGGAGAAGTAATGCCACTGGTTTTCTTTGGTGCTAAACTCGTGTGTGCTTCGTAAACAAGCATCAAAGGACCAATCATATTCTTTTGGAGATGCTCTTTTACTTTGAAAGTCTAGTTCATCAGTGTTTTGTGATCTTTTGGGTTCTAATTGGAGTTGCTGGGAAATGATGTAGAGATTCTACTACATCCCTTTTTTCATGCTCTAAAGGGTTCTTGTTGGATCACTGCTCATTCTCATGCCTCTTTTTTTGGATTGAGATTCTTTGTATTTCTCCTTAATTTTTGTTGCCAACACACATATTTTATAAGAAACAGAGAACTGTGTATTAAGCATCAACCAAAAAACAACCTAGAAGTCATAAGACGTCAATCTAAATTGATGATAAATGTAGGAATATGTCAAAAAGATTTATGAACACTCCAATTTGAAGCTGTACACTGTACCCACAAAGTTGACAAAAGAATCTAACTCGACTTATCTAAGAAAATACTATAGTTACTCTCTTTTTGTAGGATCCAAACGAAGGCTCTAATTGCATTTGACCATAGGATTCTGGCTTTGTCCTTGAAGCGCCATCCTGATGGCCATTAAGAACCTATCTTTCACCTTGTTTGGAGCAAACCAAGCTAGACCACAACATTGACCGATAAAATTCCAACCTAAACCCCCAAAATCTGATCTTCCTGTTGCCCAACTTGATGCCAACAATTGAAGGCCCTTTTCATAATTCATAATTCAGGCTCCCTTCGTTGCTTTTGGCCTGTGTTTTTGTATGCTCTCCCTTTTTGTACTTTCAAGTTTCACATTTCTTAACAAAAGTTGCTTCCTTATCATAAAAAAGAAAAAAAAAACCTTTTAACTATCTAAAATGCTCTCTATGCATTCTGATCGCCTGCAAAGGCTTGTAGCTACATACATTATGTGGAATTGAAATCGATCTCATCACCATGGGACTATGATGAATATATAGGCTTGGAATACGAATAATTGAAGTATTTTGCTTATTACCTTCACTGTTTATTTTGAAGAATACTCATCAATGATTGATTATTGAGTTGCTAATTCAAATCAGTTGTTTTCATGTAGATTATTGGCTCCTTACATATCCTCTGGAATCTTCTGGAAGATTGTAAAGTTTTGGATGAAAGGTTACAAGGTTATAGTACTTGATATCCCTTTGTTATTTGAAGCCAAGATGGATAGATGGACAAAGCCCACAATTGTTGTGTGGGTGGATCCTGAAACACAGCTTCGACGACTCGTTGCACGAGATGGACAGAGCGATGACAATGCTCAGAACAGAATAAATGCTCAAATGGCGTTGGATCTTAAAAGAGAGAAGGCAGACATTGTGATTGACAACACTGGATCTCTCGATGACTTGAACGAACGGTTTCGGGAGGTGTTATCTGAGGTGATAAAACCCTTGTCCTGGACTGAGTTCATGCTTTCCAGACAGGGAGTATTGTCAACTCTGGTTATCGCCATTATCGGCGTCATCACTTGCAGAAAATTTTACAACACTGGAGTTTAGGTATTTATGGCCATCCCTATATATACTGATCTGTGAAAAAGTTGGCTTCCATTACAATCCCATATATATGGTATGATCTGTGTTATTGATCTCCATCATAGAATAAAGTTCTAGGAAGTGATATCTTTGTGTTGATTCAGATGAAGTTTGTTTTGTAATACTAGGATGAAGTGATGAACACATCTGCATCAACTGGGTTAAAGCTCAAATTTAAAGCCACTTTTCTGTAACCATTCTAGTAGCATTAAAAAACTATATATGAAGGAAAATTTTGTAGTGTAAGTGAAGGGAATAAGTGCTATGAAAGTACTAGAAATTTTTTGGATTATGCTTGGATTGAGTCCTTAACATACCAATCTACTTTATAGGAGAGATTTTTAGCTAATGGTTTTAATAAACTTATCTAGGGTTTGGGAGATTGGATTTATGTAATATGTGTTTGGATGGTAGAAAGGAATAAGTTAGAAAAACTATTTTGTGGGTTTATGATTTGTATAAGTTAGTGTATAATATATATATAAACAAAGTTTCATAATTTCGAATTCATGTAATTACATAGTTTCATATAGTTTGTGGACTCGAGAAATTTATGACTAAGATGTTTATAGTCGATTTCTTAATGGTTTTCTTAGACCAATCAAGTTTCTTTTCTTTTTAAATTTCAACTCTTTCACAACTTGCTTTAGCATGTTCTTCAAGAGCTTAGCCAATTTTGAGTCATAACATTATGCTCTATAGTATGAAGTAGAAGATTCAATGATGCACCAGCAAGAGCATAGCTCACTGGTATAATATATAAATTTGTGATCAAAAGGTCTTAAGTTCGATCTCCCATCTCATGTTGTCCAAAAAAAAAAAAAAAAAAAAAAAAAAAAAATCAATAGTGCTCCAAATCTCACTTATGATATCGCTTGAGTGGATTTCTCAACTTGCTCGAGTAAGAAATTTGGGAATCATTGCACAAGTTGTCCATATGACGTTTTACAGAAGTGTTTAATTCTCCGATTTATAATACTTTACTAAATTATTCAATATCTCCACTATGATGGCAGTCAACATTATTCATGAGCAACATGTTATGCTCATTCTTACAGGATATGCTTTGTGCTCAATACAATATGTTCGAGAATAGTCGAGGTGCGCGTAAAGGGCCTTGGGGCAGTCAACCATCAAGGGTTGGCCTAGTGGTCATAAAGGGCCTTGAGACTTCAATGCCCTCTAAGAGGGAATGGGTTCAATCCTTGGTGGCCACCTACCTAGGAATTAATTTCCTACGGGTTTCCTTGGCAGCCAAATGTTGTAGGGTCAGGCGGTCTGTCCCGTGAGAATAGTCGAGGTGCGCGTAAGCTGGCCCGGACACACACGGATATCAAAAAAAAAATACAATATGTTCGAGGATACGTAACGTCTCTAAATACTGTTTATAAAGAATGATATTATCAAGGATTTAGTTCAAGTTGTGTCGTAACGTTTGGAATGAAATCAAAATCATTCTTGTAGCAAAGAGAGTACTGATTCAGAGTACTGATTCAATGATCGTTTTCTCGATCAAGGAGTAGTTTTCGCTAGAATTACATCATGCAAGTTGAATTTATTTAAACTTTCTTTTAGCCTTGGAAGTTTGTGGATTTCTCATAGATTAATCTAGAAATAGTTGAGTAAAGACTAAGAATAAACAAGGGAAAAAAATGTGTGGAACTACGTAGAGAAAAAAAAAAAATTACTTTTAATTGTATTATACAAAGTTGAATTATGTAAAAAAATACATAAGAAATCTTAATGTATCTTGGACTTTGACATCTAGGTTCTAGTAAACCACAATTATGTAAAGAATATATATATATATATATATATATATATATATATATATTTTTTTTTTTAATAGGTTATAAAAGAATATATCCAAAACTCCACGTACAACATACTGTTTTTTTTAAAAAAAAACTAGAGCGACTAGGTATGATTTATCGCTGAGTGACCCTGAAGTCCTAAATTCAATCTCCCACTGAAAAATAAATATATATATATATATACGAATATACGAATGTGCATATTTAATAATCCAAAACAATGATTCTGAGGTGATAATTATGACAAAAATCAATTTTGACAACTTTATAGTTCATAAATGTTTCCGGGTTATAAATATTTCAGTTTTGACTTAATTTTTGTATCTTGACATTGGTGTATTTATTAAATTATTTTATTTTATTATTTTCATGTTTAGATATACATTATAAATGTTCCTAGGTTATAAATATTCATAGAATATTGTTAACAGACGGTAAATTCATATTTGAAAAACGAATCTGCAATTTTTCTGCTGTATTAAGGCCGTAAAATCTAACTCAATTTTGAAAAGGTTTGTGACTTAAAATTGAAATTTTAACATTTCTAATCTAATTTTGACACCTGTCTCACATTTTCAATTTTAATGTGTTGTGAAATTCCGAATGTGCCTCTTTTCTTCCATACTTTCTTCTCTAGTTTTTTTCCTTTCTTATCTTCTTCTCATATTCTTTGTAAGTAGTAAAAAAAAGAAAAAAACATATTTTTCATAGATCAGGATACTCAAAACCTAGAAAACAAAATCTCAACTGATTTAGAAAAAGAAAACAAAATCTCAACTGATTTAGAAAAAAAACTCACTGATTTTTTCAGAAATCTTAAAAAAAACCAACTCATTTATTTTTGTTAATCTACGGGATTGATTTCAATGATTGAGATTGGTTTCAACTAGATTTTTTATTTATTTATTATTATTTTTAATCGTGATCTCTTATCAACATTAAAGAAGATTTGGTTGATGAAATCATATTGAGAAATATTTGATTTAAATCTGTACAAATTTGTTGGAGGGAGGAGATATCTTCTTCGATCTTCCTTCTTCTCCATAAAGTTTGTAGAGAAAATGGTAATAAAGGAGAGAGAGAGGAGACAATGATGAATAATAGAGGAGAAAGAGGAAAGAATGATTTCATGTTTGTAGGAAGAATGAAGAAAATGGTAATAGAGGAGAGAGGAGAGAAGGATGGAGAAGGATAGAAACATAATTTAATGTTTTTAAAAACTTGAAAAGGTGGGCCCGTTTTTAAAATTAGGTTAGAAACATTAAAATTTCAATTTCAGGTCAATTTTGGCAAACTTTTCTCAAATCAAATCAGATTTTGCAATTCCTAAGGCCTCTATGCTTCACCGTCGAGAGAAAAAATTTGCATTTTTTGGGTAGTGTAACGATCAAAGTTTCCCAAAATTTGAAGAATTAATAGAGATAGAGATCAACAAACAATAATTCTTTTATGGATTTGATCGAGAACAAGCGCGTTGATTCAGGAAACCAGCAAATACAATCTTTACTAGATGAAGCATATAGAGAGCTTCAATTTGAAGAGATAGAAATTCATGCTTCCAATTTTCTTTCTAACGTGGGTCTTCTGGAATTAAAGTTTCAAGAAGCAGAGTTATGAATTCGAGCCTCCTGAACAATTAGAAATTTGTTTGATACCATAGAGAATGGAGCAACGAG
The DNA here is from genome assembly GCA_028017165.1 of Herpetospermum pedunculosum. NCBI lineage: Eukaryota > Viridiplantae > Streptophyta > Magnoliopsida > Cucurbitales > Cucurbitaceae > Herpetospermum > Herpetospermum pedunculosum. The sequence goes on from CM051523.1 coordinate 13,363,633, forward strand.
ACGAATTCAAAGAAGGGAATCATTATTTTGGAAACCTTCTAAAATAGTTATGGAATAATATCTACCATCTTATTTTTTTCAACTTTTTAATTTATCAAGTACATTAATTACAAGAAGTCCTAAATAATATATGTAAATTCATTTTATGTTTCGCTTAATTGGCTTGACTATTGACAAAACTAAATTTTTATAGAAATTAGATCATATTCCTTCACTCTAGCCCAAAACTAGTATCTTAATGCACAAATTATGGACTACAATTTTTTAAAAATTTAATTTAATTTTAAATATATTTTTTAGAAGATTATTTTGAAACTAATAACAAAAATAGAGTAGTTTTGTCAACTAAAAATAAAAATAGATGAATATGCATGTTTTTCTTTTCTTTTTGAGAATATAACATTATAGGTAAGAAAGATTCTAACCTTGAACCTATAAAATAAATTATTAATGCCTTAGCAATCCAACTATGATTAAATTGACTATTAAATTATGGCATACATATACATGATTAGGGTAAATCATACATAATCTTGTCTTATGTATATGATTGTGGTCCCAAATTCAAGAGATAATATTTTAAGATGATATTTTATTCAAAATTAGGACATAAAAAATATAGGAAAAGATTATAATAAAATTTCTTCTAATAATTCATGTACGTAGGTTATGATTTACAATAAGATTTATGTTATTGTAAATCATGTGTAGTGTGCACAATTAACCTCAATCAATCAAACCAATATATATGCAATATATATGAGATTTATGTCTAGATCGTGACTCATGCATATAGTTTACTCTAATTTGGCACTTCATATATATATATATATTTTTGAGTGTTCGGACTATAACTTATGCGCACCTTGACTAATCTCATGATATACACCGCCTGACCCTATAACATTTGGGTGTCAAAAAAATCCATAGAAAATTGAACCCATTCTTTTTTAGAGGACATTAATAGTCATCGAACTCTTCATGACTACTAAGTTAACTCTAGATGGTTTGATACTTCATAACTTCATATAACATGATTATTGAAGTTGGAAAAAAAACCCAAATAATCAAATATGGTCAATAATTTGGAGCCTCCCTTAGGTAGGCCTCATCTCTTTTTATATAAAAAACATTATAGAAAAATCTCATGGACCACTGCATAAGGCCTAATTATGTAATGAGACAAATTATTGACGATTTTTTTTTTTTTTTTTTTTTTTTTTTTGTACGGGACATTCGAATTACAAACTTTTTGATCGTCAACACATACATATATCAGCTGAGCTATGCTCGCTTTGACAATAATCAATTATTGACAAAGATGATGTTGAAACTTTTTTATTATTTTATATAATAATCAATTTGATGTACGGAGTTAAAAGCAAATTTTATATTAAAAAAATAATAGTTAAATTACAAGTTTAGTCTCTAATTTTTTTAATTTTGTGTCTATTGATCCTTAAAATTTAGAAAGTTTCTAATAGTTTATTGAACTTTCAATTTTGTATTTTATAGGTCTATGGACTTTAAAAATATCTAATATCTAATATATGTCTCTAAACTTTTAATTTTGCGTCCAATAAATCAAGGAAAATTGCAACAGATGTCAATTTAGAGTAAAATAATATAGTATTTTTTTAAAATTTTTGCGGATATGACAATTTCTATCACTCATAGTATGGTCTATCGTTGATAGAAGTTTATCGCTGATAGTAGTCTTTTTTACAGAACTTTGTCAGTGATTATAGTCTATCAGTGATAGAAGTGATAGCCACTGATTTTTTGCCATATTTCCAAAAAGTTTTAAACTTTGCTAAATTTGCAATTATTTTGTACAACCAACCCATAAATCAATGACATATTCATTTTTTTTTTAAATTAATCAATCTATTAAATATAAAATTGAATTTTATGTTTGATGTGACCTTAAATTTTTACTTTCGTGTCTAATAGATTCGTGACTTTACAAAAATGTTGAATAGGGAAAATTTTATTAGAAACAAAATTGAAAATTCAAAAATTCATTGGACACAAAATTGGAAGTTTAAGAACCTGTTAGACATTTTTTTAAAGTTTAGAGACCAAATAAACTTAAACTTGGAAATTAAGATCTCATTTCATAACCATTTTGTTTTTAGTTTTATGTTTTTGAAATTTAAACTTGTTTTCTCCTACTTTCTTTACTATGGGTTACATTTTTCTTGAAGAAATACTTGGATTCTTAGTTAAATTCTAAAACTACTTTTTTAAGTTTTTAAAATTGACTTGATTTTTGAAAATATTAGTAGAAAATAACAAAAAAAAAAAAAAAATAAATAAATAAAAAAAAAAAATAAAAAAAAAAATAAAGTTAGAAGTGAAAGTAATGTTTATAGACTTAATTTTCAAAATCTAAAAGCTAAAAATCAAATGGTTATTAAACGGAACCTAACAGATTTATTAGACATTTTTTAAAATTTATAATTTAACCAAAAATAATTTTGCGCCAGTATAAGCCTCAGTAATATTTATTTTAGTGCAAACAATAATTTTTTTTTTTTTTTTTTTTTTTGAGAAGTAATAGTGCAAACAACTTTGTTAATTAAATTCAAAGATTTGACATCATACCAAACTGTGATATTATTAGTTAATCAGCTCATTATTTGGACCACTCTGTCTCTTTTGGACAGTATCTTTTAATAGAAATAAAATACAATGTTGTAAAGTCGAATTTTCTTTGAGATTTATAGGAAATGATTATATTGTTTATAGTATTTAAAGGCAGCTTAAATTGTCTTCTATGATAAGAGGAAAAATAAAACAAAGTTGTGGTAATAAACAAACATTGAAAATGAATAGGATTGACTTATAAAAATATAGGTTAAATTACATTTTTAGACTTATACTTCAACTTTAATTTCAAGTTGGCCCTATGCTTTTTATTTTTTTTATTTTTTAATCACCACCTTCTTGATTTTCATCTTGAGAGAAGCCATTAGGGTATTTGGATTAACTTTTGATTTTTTTTTTAAACAAAAGCAATAAATTTTCTATAAACAATTTTGAAAAAATTAATAATTTGTGAGAAAGAGAGAAACTCTTTTGAGACACATTTTTTTTTTTTTTTTTTTATATATATATATATATATATATTTGTTTGACAATATGTAGAGTTGAGAAATATGTAGGGTTGTAAGATCGAATCTAGAACCTCTTAATCACTAGTCTATACATCATGTCAATTGAGCTATATATGTTCTTGTTTTCTATGAGAGTACATATGTATTTTGATATATTCTTCTTCTAATTATTTTAAAGTTTGGGGAGGGAGGGTTAGGATGTGCGAATATGACATATACCAATCTGAAATCACAATTTTTTGGTCACAAAATCTTCCAATTGTATGATAATAACATAATTGAAAGTAAGCATAGTTTGTCGGTATTTGACATGTACTAATTTTCTTTGGATTCTAGAAGGTTCTCAAATCAACCTACATAATAAATAATAATAATAATAATAATTAATAGTTATGGTAGGAATAATGACCTCTATAAAGGGGACAAAGGAACCACTCCTCTCCTCACCCACCACTAAACACTTGGAAAGAAATTAGAGAAGGAAAAAAAGAGAGTAAAGAGAATGGGTAGTGAATCCTCTCTCAAGCTTCCTCTCATAGATTTCTCCAACTTAGAATTAGGGAGTCCCAAGTGGGAGGTGGCAAAAGCACTAGTGAAGGAAGCACTTGAGGAATTTGGTTGCTTTGAAGCCTCATTTGACAAAGTGCCTCTTGAGGTTAGAAAGGGTTTGTTTGAAGCACTAGAAGAGCTTTTCAACCTTCCTTTGGAAACCAAATTGAGAAATGTTTCTCAAAAGCCATTCCATGGCTATGTTGGACAATACCCAATGGTTCCACTTTTTGAAAGTATGGGTGTGGAAGATTCCACCATACCTCAAAATGTCCAAACCTTCACCAATATCTTGTGGCCTCAAGGAAACCCAACCTTTAGGTGTGTTATACATGTTTTTTTTTTTTTTTGGAATATTTGAAAATTATAGGATGTGGATTCTAGGATTCAAATTCATTTAGTAACATTCTTATTTCTTATTCATTGTTTTTTTTTCTTCGATTTGGTAACTCTTTTAAGTACGATTTTTATTTTATAAAGTATCGGTTTCTCAAAACCAATTAACACTTTTGATTAATTCAAATATTTTTTGCAGCAAAGTGATAGAATCTTATTCACAACAATTGTCAGAGCTCGACCAAATAGTGAGGAGGATGATTTTGGAGAGTTTAGGTGTTGAACAATACTTGGAGGAACATTTGGAGTCGACGAACTATCTTCTTAGAGTGATGAAATACAAAGGTCCTCAAAAGAATGAGAGTGAAGTTGGCCTTAATTCCCACACAGATAAGAACATTGTAACAATTTTATATCAAAATCATGTTGAAGGTTTGCAGGTACAAACCAAAGATGGCAGATGGATTAACTTCCAACCTTCTCCAAACTCTTTTGTTGCCATGATTGGAGATTCCCTCCAAGTGAGTAACTTTTTTTATTTTGTTTTTAGTTTTTTTGTTTAAGTTTCTTTGAGGTTGATTTTTTGTTTTTTGTTTTTGTTTTGTGATATTCTGTTTAGAAAGTAATGTTTTTTTTTATATCAATCCATATAAGCAACTTTTTTTTCAATGGTATAGTTTAATTAATTTTTTTTTGGAACTGTTTTTTTTAATATTATAATTTTCGAAACTATTTATAAAAATATTGCATGTTTCAAACCATTTTTAAAAATATTGCAGTTTTAATTCAAGATCCTCCTTTGGAAAGACGATTTTGCCACGAGCAAAGATTGTCTTTTTAAAACACGTTCTTGTTCCACGATGATGCAAATCGTCTTTTGAAAAGACGATGTTTTTCTAGGCGCACATTTGTACCCACGAAAAGGGTCTGAAATTTTGAGTAGTGTGCATTAAAAAATCGATATCTTTTTATTCATATATTCAAAAATTTCGAAAAAGATATGGTTGAAAAGTTAATACAGCGAGCTTCAATTTGATACATGAGTTCGCTATTTTTAGAGCTGTGTATCAAGAGATAAAGATGATGGAAATTGGATTATGGTTCTGCAAATTTCATAACTGTAGCTTAATTTCAACGATCTTTATCTTTCGATATACAATTTCAAAAATACTAAAACCAAGTATTAAATTGGAGCTCTCGGTGTTAGCTTTCCAGCTATATTTGTTTCGAAAATTTTGCATATCTGAGTAAAACAATATCGATTGTTGAAGGCACACGGTTCAAAAAGGCGATGTTCAGACAGTCATGTATATCGTCTTTTGAAAAGACGACATGTGTACACCGGGAAGAATGTGTTTTTCAAAAAATCATCAATAAAAACTGCAATATTTTTTACAATAGTTTGAAACATGCCATATTTTTATAAATAGTTTCGAAAATGGATTGAGATTTTAGTCGATCAATTATTTAAGTGACAGTCACGTTAAGATGGTCGTTGTTAACGCAGGCATGGACAAATGGAAGATTGCATTCTCCATATCATAGAGTGATGATGAGCGGAGAGCAAGCAAGGTACTCCGCTGGGCTATTCTCAATCCCAAAAGCAGGCTATATAATCAAGGCACCAAACCAACTTGTTGATGAACAACATCCTTTGCTCTTCAACCCATTTGATCATGTTGAGTTTCTTAAGTTCTACTACACAGAAGCTGGCCAAAGAGCTCAATCTGCCCTCAAAACTTATTGTGGTGCTTCAGAACACATTTAGGGTTTTAATGCATATAATATATCTAGGGTTTGGTTCAAGAATATTATTTTCTTTTCGTATTTGGACTAAATGTATAATAATTCGTCTTCGATGTTAGTGCGTGTCATCTTTCAATTTCGTTTTTTTAGTTCAACAATATGTGGGGTAAAGTTTCGAACCTCTCTGACCTCTTGGTCGAGAATATGAAGCTTGGTGTCTGATTGATCATCTTTGATATTTTAAAATACTTTGATTCTGTCTATTTTGTATGAGATTTTTGTTTTTCCATCCATGGTATTATTGTCACTTTTTTTAATGAAGGTCGCCACCTTGTGAGCAACTCTATTAGTAGTTCTAGGGACAAAAATAAGACTCCTTATCTCTGCAACAAATAATGAAGAGAACTGAAAACAAGAGAGAAATTGCATGAAGGATCAAATGCTTCCATTGAACTCTATACTTTGAATTGAAATTCTTACAAGTATTTATAGGTAAATAAATAGTATACCACTAACCCACAAACTATCCCACTAACCTTAAAATTATCCTTGATCATTCCACTATCTCACTAAGTCACATCCCTTTAAAATTGGAAGCACTACTCCTAAATACATGACACTACCCTAAATGAGTGTTACTATCTTAATTTCAAATAAGTAAAATATAATTAAGTGAAATTATCTTCAATTGAGTTTGCAGTAATCTTTAACCATCATCCAATTTTTGAATTTAAAAAGGTAATTTCTGAATTTAAAAAGGTATTTATTATTATTTATTTTGTGAAGGTTTTTCTAGTACAATAGGAGTTTTGATGGGTCAACATTTTTCTTGGATGCCAAAAGCGAGCATAGCTCAGCTGACATATGTATGAGTTGATGACCACGAGGTCTGTGGTTCGAATCCCCCCACCCCCAATGTACTAAAAAAAAAAAAACATTTTTCTTGGATAGGTAAATCGCGAGTTGGATTTATATAAATCACATACCATTTTAGGATTTAAATTATAAAGTGTGAATTTGCTACTAAAGTTAGAAAAAAAAAATAATTCAATATAATGAGACCACTAAATGCCTCATAATAATCTTTAGAAGTAAATTTGAAAAAATATGCATGCTTCTAATAACCACTGAGAACTATGTTTATTGTTTTGTAAAATCGTGGGAATATTATCAAATATCATGAGGTTCTATTTTACATGAGGTTCTATCTTAAAGCCAATCATCATGGAGTTCCATTTATATTGTGTGTGAGGTCCCTCAAGATGATGCCTCTTTTTGGGTTCACCATCTTGGGTCAAATCTCATTTTTGGACCGAATACCCGTTTGGGTTTCGTGAGCTCTAATACCATATCAAATATCATTGTTCCATCTCAAAACCAATTGGTGATAGGAGAAGTAGTCCATGTATGTTGTTAAATTGTGTTGGGAACAAAGTAGGTTTAACTGTGATATTTTGTTTGAGGCAGAGAATAGTTAGGATACAAACAATATCCCATGTTAGCTAGAAAAGTGAAAGATCATGAGTATATAATGAGTGACAATTATCTTCAATTGATATGAGGCATTTTGGGTGAAACCAAAAGTAAAACGTTTAGGCTATAGACAAACAAAAATTTAGACTCATCACACAAATAATAACAATATTATTATTATTATTTTTTTTTTTTTTTTTTTTTTTTTTGAGTACATAACATCTTTTTTAAATTCACACATTAACATTCTATTAAGAGACAATAATAACATAATGGAAAAGCAAAAATCCAATACATAAAATTTAGAATATCAAAGCATTTTGAAAGATGAAAACAAACGTGAGCGGATTTATATCCTCGACCAAGAAGTCAGAGGTTCGAATCCCCACTCTTATATTATTGAACTAAAAACGAAATTGAAAGAAGACACACAAGTCCAAGACCAAATTACACATTTAGTCCAAATACCAAAAGAAAGTATTATTCTTGAACCAAACCTAAACCCTAAACATTTTCAAGCACACCACAATAAGTTTTGAGGGCAGATTGAGCTTTTAGGCCAGCTTCTGAGTAGTAGAACTTAAGAAACTCAACATGTTCAAATGGGTTGAAGAGCAAAGGATGTTCTTCATCAACAAATTCTTTTGGTGCCTTGATTATATAGCCAGCTTTTGGTTCTGAGAATAGCCCAACTGAATACCTGTCTTTCTCTCCACTCATCATCACTCTATGATGTGGAGAATATGATCTTCCATTTGTCCATGCCTGCATTAACAACGTCATCGTTTCAATGTGACTGTCTCTTAAATAATTAAACTTGAACATAAAATTAAAAACAAAATCGTTATTACTCTCACATCGAGGGATTCTCCATCGTTTCAATGTGGCTGTCTCTTAAATAATTAAACTTGAACATAAAATTAAAAACAAAATCGTTATTACTCTCACATCGAGGGATTCTCCATCGTTTCAATGTGGCTGTCTCTTAAATAATTAAACTTGAACATAAAATTAAAAACAATATCGTTATTACTCTCACATCGAGGGATTCTCCCGCCATGGCAACAAAAGAGTTCGGAGACGAAGGTTGGAAGTTAATCCATCTGCCATCTTTGGCTTGTACCTGCAAACCTTCAACATCATTTTGATATAAAATGGTAACATAGTTCTTATCAGTGTGGGATTGAAGGCCAGTTTGTGTCTCATTGCTTTGAGGGCCTTTGTATTTATTCACTCTAAGAAGATAGTTTGTTGAGTCCAAATGTTCTTCCAAGTATTTTTCAGCTCCCAAACTCTCGAGAATCATCCTCCTCACTATTTGATCTAACTCTGATAATTGTTGCGAATACGATTCTATCACTTTGCTGCCAAAAAGAATGAAATGAATATTATACTTAAAAGGGTCATACAAAATTGAAAATTGATGGACTAATCAACCCTAAAATTAAAGAATGAAATTGAATATAACATGTATGCATACACATACCTAAAGGTTGGGTTTCCTTGAGGCCACATGATATTGGTGAAGGTTTGGACCTTTTGAGGAATGGTGGAACCCTCCACACCCATGCTTTCAAAAAGTGGAGCAATTGGGTGTTGTCCAACATAGCCATGGAATGGGATTGGACAAACATTTCTCAATTTGGTTTCCAAAGGAAGGTTGAAAAGCTCTTCAAGTGCTTCAAACAAACCCTTTCTAACCTCAAGAGGAATTTTGTCAAATGTGGCTTCAAAGCAACCAAATTCCTCAATTGCTTCCTTCACTTGTGCTTTTGCCAACTCCCAATTGGGACTCCCTAATTCCAAGTTGGAGAAATCTATTAGGGGAAGCTTGAAAGAGGATTCACTACCCATTCTTCCTTTTGATTTCTTTTCAAAGTGTTTAGTGGAGATGGTGAGGAGAAAAGGGGTTGCTTTGTCCCCTTTTATAGAGGTCATCCTCGTTGCTCCAATAATTAATCAAATTTGTCATAAATCAAGCTCTTTCTCGAATAGGGAGAATTTCTAGTACATCCGTGGTATCGAAAATCTTCATACCACTGCCTTTCAAAAAATGACACGTGGCGAAATGATTTAAAAAAATAATATATTTAATAGTGTGAGTCCAGTTAAACAACCATTTCGCCACGTGTCATTTTTTGAAAGGCAGTGGGATGGAGTTTTTCGATACCACGGATGTACTAGAAATTCTCCCTCTCCAATATATCCTACTTTTTTTTTTCCAATAGATTGTGAACTCCTTATTGATTTTTAAATGCGAGAATAACTCGATTGACATAAAAAAAATATGTCATGGATCATGAGGTTTGAGGTTTGAATCCTCCAACCCTAAGTCGCATGCACTCAAAAAAACCAATTTTTAAGTCGTTGCTTATAGATTATTCGACATAACGCTTGCACTACGACACAAATTAACATACAAAAGAAAGCTCTTGTAACTAGTGCGGTAGTGCACACGCTCACTAATTTCATGGTCTCTACCTTATCGTTGATAGTAGTCTTTTTTTATAGAATTTTGTCAGTGATAATAGTCTATCAATGATAGAAGTCTATCAGTAATAGTCATAAAGTCTATCAGTGATAGCCACTGATTTTTTGCCATATTTGCAAAAGGTTTTAAACTTTGCTAAACTTGCAATTATTTTGAGTCTGTTTGCTGTTTGTGCAACCAACCCTTATTTAAAAAGCATAGGACAAACCTAAAAATAAAGGGTTTAGAATGCATCCAAAATTTCACAAAAGGATGATCATGACTATATAAGTAAGAACAACATATCCATTGATACGAGACCTGGTTGAACCCAAAAACAAAATCAATGTGAAATTAATTGTTTCTAACATAAAGTTAAATCATAAGTAAAAAAATGTAATTTAACCCAAATGTTTAGTAAATCCGAATAAGTTTCAATGCTTCTTATCACCAAAATTTTGTTAATTGTGTTTTCTCTAGAAATCATTTTAAGCTATACATTTAAATACGGTACAAACAATGCAATCATTTCATGATCTATATCTCAAAGAAAATTGTCAAAGTGAGTATATCTCAATAGTAATTGACACGTACTCTTTCTCTCGAGATAAGAGGTTCAAATTCTCATACACCCACATTTGTTGCCACTTAAAAAAAGTCATAATTTAATAGCTAATTTAAACATAGCTCGAGTGTTGAGACATTAATAACTTTTTGATAGATGGAAGATTTTATTTGATTATTTGATTTTAAAATCTTTCTTTTTTTCAAGTTGACTCTCTCCCTGTTTTGAGCTAGGAGTACATTGCACAATAGTGAGAAGAGAATACGTTACATGAGAGAGTGATGCATGTTAGAGAGAGAGAGGAGAAGGAGAAGATCTACATGAATTTTTTTTTGTTTAATGTTTTGTTTTTGAGTACATAAAGTTTTCAAAATCTTGCATGCATGCTCTCCTCATGTAACATATTTTCTTGCCGTCTTCTTCAAGCTACTCCCAACTCAAAAGAGGAGAGAGTAAAAAAAAATAAAAAATAATGAAGAAGTTCAAAAATAAAAAATAATGAAGAAGTAAAAAGTGAACGTTACAACATTTAACAAAAAAAAAAAAGAAGAGAATTTTGTTGAGTAAAAAAATTGAGAATTTATGGTAAAAGAATTTTTTTTGATGTTACTAGATTTAAAATATAACACTTAATATTTTAAGACTTTCTAAATTTTTGTTATTTTATATTTTCATTTAATGTATATTTGTTTTTTCATATTTATCTTATTCACCATTTTTCAAAAATTTTAATCAAAATTTAAAATATTATGACAATTTTTTATATTTCTTTTTTTGAAAGAGGATACTTCATTAATATGTGAGAAACAAGGACCAAAGCCCAATTACAAGAGCGCAATCCAATTCAAAGCGATATTGGAAATATCATAGCTAGAAAAAAGATTGGAGATTTTTTAGACCAAGAGACCGCTAAAACAATAATATCGTCCCAAATCGACTGATGGTTACTAACAAAGTTGTTGAAAATACGATTGTTTCTCTCTCTCCAAATGCTCCAAAGAGAATTTTATATTTCATGTATACTATTTTTTTTTCTTATTTATATTTTGTGCGTGAGTTAACATTTTTTTTTTTTTGCCAAACTCTATATCTTGAATTATTTCAATTTTTTTTTATTTTTTTATTTTATATTTTATGTTTAGATTGTCATTGAATGTATATTTAATTTTATTAAATACAATTTTAATTATTTATACGGTTCATTAATTTTTTTTTAATTAACTTTTTTTCATATTTATCTTATTTCCCTAGAAAATTTAAAATATTATGGAGAATATTTTTTTTTTATATAAAATTTCTTAAATAATCATTTATATTTTTTAATATTTTTAATTAATTAATTATAATTACAACTAAACCTAATATAAAGACATTTAGGTCATTTTCATTGACCTACATTAGCCAAGTTGATGACAAATGTGAAATTTAATTAAAAGATTGATTTTATGTAATTAGAGTCTTTAAAACAGCTACCTATGTAAAAAGTCCTAAAAAATTTAACAATTTTTGTCCGTGGACGTATAACTATACGATGTTAGTGTGAACCACGTAAATCTGTTTCGATCTTTTTTTGCGCTTTTGTTCTTTGTTATTCGATTTTATCGGCAAGACTCCAGTACTGAACTCGTGTAGAGAGTCCTAACAGATTCAAGACATTCCGACAAAAACAAATGACACTTGCACGACAACCCTTTAAAAGGGGTGATATGAAAAATCTCTCTACCACACGATTGTCTACCACAGGATTGTAACAGAAATTTGCACAGAAGAGTAAAGAGAATACGTTACATGAGGGAGGGTGATGCATGTTAGAGAGAGAGTGAATAGTATCTCCTCATGCATGTTAGAGAGAGAGAGTGCGATGACCTTGCATGTATGAGAGAGAGGAACCAGAAGATCTACGTAAAGTGTTTTTTTTGTTTGTTTTTGTTTTTGAGTGCATCAAGTTTTTAAAATCTTGCATCCTCATTTTCCCTCATCTAACATATTTCTTCACTCTTCTGCAGGGTACACTCCTAGCTCTCTACCACGGTTGTACCAGAAATTTCCCCACAAGAGAGTGATGCATGTTTACCTTTATATTTGACATATATATAGGTAACTTGCACACAAGACTAAAGAACATACATTACATGAGGGAGAGTATATGTTATATGGGGAGAATTTCTAGTACATTGGTGGTATGGAAAAACTCAATACCACTGCCTTTAAATGAATAACACGTAACGAAATAGTAGTTTAAAAATATAATATATGGATAAATATGAATGAGGAAGAGTGATGCATGTTATGTTAGAGAGAGTGAATACTATCTCTCCTCATACATGTTAGAGAGAGATGAATGATCTTGTATATATGAGAGAGGGAAACAAGACAATCTACCTAAAGTTTTTAATTATTTTTTTTGTTTTTTAGTCCACAAATGTAAGGTATGGAGATTGAACCTCTGACTTCAAAGAAATGAATATATTGTTGTAATAGTTTGGCGGAGTACGTTTTCACGAGTATTACAACTAATTCAAACATCCAAGATGGAGGTTTCAACTTACTATCTTTGGAGGCCACTTAATGTCTTACCCAAATGAGTCAAGTTTTATTTTATTAATTTTTTTTAATCATTAACCAAATGAGTGAGATGGGTAAGCATTTGATTATATGGGTAAATATGTTTATTTCATTAAGTAAAACATAAGATCCGTGGAGCATAATGAAAACTTTATGCTGGAATATTCAGAATCTAGAGAACTTCGAGACATTTTCAGAATCTTGCATAATTTAGTACACCTCTACAAACTCAATTTTGGTCTTCTTAATAGAGACTAAAGGGGATACTAGTTTGATAAAAAGAACAAAAAAGGAAAACGAATTTCGAGTGTTGTTTTTGTGTTCCAAGTTAAAGAGAAGAGCGGTGATTTACTTCTCTTCTTTGGAACAATATTTTAAATTTGAAAGTATAGAATCTTTCACCAAAGAGCATATTGATGTCATAGTAGTTAAGGAATGAGGGAAGTTAGAGATTTACAGAGGAAATGGGTTATAAATATAGTAGGTGGGTCAAACGTGAACTGAGCTATAACTCAGTCCACCCAACTCCAAGTTGGTGCCCGTTCAAAATTGATTTGACCTAAGTAATATGACTATTTTATTTTTATTTTTATTCTTTTTGTTGTGGAAGAAATTTATTAATTTTGCCTTATAGTTAGGTGCAAAGAAATAATTTTAAATAGTCTATAAGGGGAGTTGAAGTTATTTTGTCTGGACTTGTTTAGTCTGGGGAATTGTTTAGTCTGAGGTATGTCTCTTTGGGATAGGGAGTTGTTTAGTCTGGAGTTCTGAAAAGTCTGTGGTGTGTTTGGAATAAGGAGTTGTTTAGTCTGAAGTTGTGAAATTTGAGTTTATTTTAGCTGTTTTCTTTTACACAATTTTTTTCTACAAACTTTCAAAATTTTCTTATTAGAGACTTCTTCCAATTCCAATAAATTCTAAAAATGAAATATTTTATTTTTATTTTATCTATCCTTGATAAATTTCTTTGAAGACAACAAAAATAATTTTGAGCACAATATTTGACATTATTTTTTAACATTGATTATCAATATATATATATATATATATTTTGTTAGGACTCATCTTTAATTTTATGAATGATAAGATTGTCTACCTATAAGTATAGTCTATTCATGTGTCAAACACATCTTTCTCCGCCTCTCATCTAAATCAACTCCCGTAAATCAGTATCTCAACAATGATGGTTTATTTTAGGCTATTTTTTTTGTACAATTTTTTTTCTATAATTTTCCATATTTTTTTTACAGGGAGTCGTTGAACCTCAAATTTTGAAATCTGAGTTTATTTTACTAGTTTTTCGACACAATTTTTTTTTTCTACAAACTTTCTAATTTTCCTTATTAAGTACTTTTCCTAATAAATTCTAATAATCCAATTTTTTATTTTTATTTTATCTACTTTCTAAATTTTTTTTGAGATAACAAAAAATAATTTTGAACACAATATCTCACATTAATTTTTTTAATCTCTCCCACATTGATTATCAATAATATATATTTATTATTATTTTTTAAAGACTCAATCTTTAATTTTTTTAATTTTATGAATTTTAAAAGTGAGATTTTGTTTTTTTTATTTTTTTAGTGTAAGTATATTTTACAAATTTCTCTAAAGAAAAAACAAGAAAAAACAACACATAAACATATCTATGTGTCAAACACGTTCTTCCTCGCTTCCACCCACTTAAACTCTAATTTCATATGCACTACACTTAGAACCTATTTTCTATAACTTTTTCATATTTTTATTATCAAGAACTTCTTCCAATAAATTTTAAGAATACGATTTTTGTGTTTTTTATTTTATGTATCCTTTACAAATTTATTCGAAGATAACCAAAATAACTTTGACTACCATACTTCAACTTATTTTTTCAATATCACTCACATTAATTATTCATTTTATTTGGATCGTTTTGAAATAAAACAAATAGTCGTACAATAGTCGATTAACTATTACATGTGAATTTGAAAGATTTTAATCCATTAATCTAAGTGAATCCAAATAAGCAATATTTTTATTTCTCCTTGAATACTACATTTTAAATTTTAATTCAACAACTTAATTTTATATTTAAAATAAAAAATAGGTTGAATTGCATTTTTAGTCATTTTACACCTTTTGTTTAAATTATGTTTTTTTTTTAAATAATTAAAAAATATTGTAAAAGGAAGAGAGAGATAGAGAAGAAAATGAAGGAGAGTTGAATAGTAATTACTGTAGAAGTCTGGGGAGTTAAATAGTAATTACTGTAGAAGTCTGTGGAGTTGATATTTTTTGTCCGAGTTAAACAACTTCTTGGGCCAAACGGGGAGTAAGTTTACTCCCCACAACTCTACTCCTCCCAACTCCGTGGGCCAAACGGCCCCTAAGTCATGAAAATTTATTTAGGGACTAAATTTTACTCACGTGGTAAGATTTTTTTTTTTTTTTTTTGGGGACAACGACCTTCCACCTATACATTGCTATATTATTGTCCACTTTGGACATAAACTCTCATGACTTGTTTTTTGTTTCACCCAAAAAGTCTCATACCAATGGAGATAATTGTCTTCACTTATATACCATGAGTATTTTATACTTTGCTTGACCAATTTGGGACTTTGTTTGCAACCTTTTTTTTTTTTTTTTTGAGTACATTGGGGGTGCCGATATTATATTACTAATGCCATTTATTTTTGTGCAAGGAGAAACACGAGGCCAAATGTAACATTACATCTAACCACTAGGAACATCTATATATAGACTATATCAGCTTGAATACTAATAAGCACTAATTGCGAGGAATGACAACTAGACCTATCAAGGTGTGAGTTCAAATTTTGCTTATAAATTCAAACCGTAGTAGTCATCTATATAATCAATATTTATTATCTGACGAGTTTTCTTGATTACCAAATATAATAGTTAGAAGGTGTAATTTCGAACACTAAAAAAAAGTATATAGGTATGTCATTTTCTCTCTTTTATTTTGGAGAGAAATGCACACGTTCAACATGTGCATTCTCATTAATAACTTCGTAGACCTTTATGTTGGTCAAATTTTCAAAAAAATAATAAAAAAAAATTGTTTGAAAACCACTTTTTTTTTTTTTTTTTTTTTTTTTTTTTTTTAATTGTTTGAAAACCATTTTTTTTTAATTGATTTCAAAATCCACCCGTAATTCAAATAACCCTTGATATATATGCTCATTTTGAATTGCATTATTATTATTATTATTATTATTATTATTATATATATATATATTTTTTTTTTTTTTTTTTTGAGGTACACCAACATTTTATTTGCATAAAAGAACATTATTGGGTATCATAATATTATTCTCAACTAATATGATTGGGATATATAACATGGAAAAGTTGGATATGCTAACATTACCTCTAAACAAAAGTTGGATATGCTACACAAAACACATATAAATTATATATATTCCACTATCATACCCTTTCAAGTGAAAATAATATTTTTCCCCAAATAATGAACTAAATTCCAAAATTTTAAATTAGTGATTTTTTTTTATATAACAAAATGATTTAATATTAAATAAGATTTTGTTTTAATTTCATAGAAATAGTTTGACATTGATAAATTTAAATGATATATTGTATTTAACTATTTATTTTTGAGTTATTAGTGACAAGAATTAATATGAAAAAAAGGAGAAGAGTGGGCCTATTTTTAAAAAATTCTTCTAAATGTCAATCCAATTTGAGGAGTCATTTTTAAAAAAAAGTTCAATTTTATTTATTATTATTATTTTTTAAATAGTATTTGGCCATTTTTTTAGAAAAACATGTTTGCTTTTTTTTTCTTCCAAAATTGTCAATTGAAAATACTCATTATATTAACAAACTTTAACAATATGCATTTTATCCTTGTAAAAGATACTCTAGGCCGGTTTGATAACCATTTGATTTTTGATTTTTTATTTTTAAAAATTGTGCCTGTTTTTTATTAATTTTTCACAATGATTTTCGTCTTTGTTAACGAAACATTAGAATTCTTAGCCAAATTCAAAAAAACAAAGACAAATTTTTTAAAACTACTTTTAGTTTTCAAAACTTGACTTGAATTTTGAAAATATTTGAAAAAAAATATCGATAACACAACAAAGGAACTCAATATGTCTGTATTGTTTTTATACTTAATTTTAAAAAAGGAAAAATTAAAAACTAAATGATTATAAGACCCTAGTAATCAGATCACTTTTAAAAACACATATATTACCCGACAAGTATATTATCTTAAAAGATTGTGTGAGCTCATGATCAAAGGTGTAATGGAATTACTCCTAACATCATATACATCATAACTCTAATCTCATGTTGACCCAGAAGCATAGTTCAACTAGTTTTTTTTTTTAAAGAGCATAGCTCGGTACATAAATTAAACCACGATCAACTCTTTCAAACAAAAAGACTCAATCGGGAAGAAACTCCTCCAACCAAACCACTCGTTGCCGAAGGCCCAAAGCCAAAAATGCACTAACTCGTTTGCAACCACATTCCCTTCTCTATGTATGAAGCTACATCGACCACATATACACATCCGCTACCAACATTCTAACTTCCGTCACATTCTCACCCACACCCTCAAACAAGCTACACAACCGTGAAGAGTTTGTTTCTAAGATCACTGGACTCAAGCCCGCCTCCCACGCCAATAGGAGACCCTCAGACGCCACCAAACTCTCTACCATCAAAGCATTCCGAACATTAGAGACCCAAGACACGACCGCTAACATAAGATGACCCAGAAAGTCTCGAACCACAACCCTCACTCCCGCCATCTGGTCAATAGCCACAAAACCAGCGTCCACATTTACCTTATAAATTTTCCGCGTGGGGCCGAACATCTCACATGCTCCCGACCTATCCTCGTCGAAGCTCCCTCCAACACCCCTCTCCTATTGGCCTCCCATAAATAGTTCGCAACCCAACACCTAATATCAGTCGTTGGTCAATGCCTGATATGTTGAGTTTGATTACGACTATTCCATATCGCCCACCACAACGTATATAACTCCTCGAACTCACATCATTCCATAGTTTAGCTAGTTAAGATATATACTTTCGATTAAAATGTTAAATATTTGAATTTTCATCTCTAACTAAATTATTAATTATATATATATATATTTTGCCTCACACGTGCATGTATTAAAGAATCGAAATGAAATAACCTCTTATGAAGATTGTTGGTTGCTGAACACAATAGGTGCACTTAACCATTATCGATTCTAGAAGAATCACATTATGTTATTCCACATATATGCCGAGTGAGATCGATGTACAAAGAATCCTATTTGATTCTTGTGGAAATGCCTTTTTAAAGTGCTGCATCCGACACTCCCAAACATTACAACTATTATAATGCAACCACACTTGTGCGACTTCAATAACTTAATACATATGCTCACATAATGCCTAACCTCATTACACAATATATCCTTTATATATTACGCGCCAACATTAACTTAACTCAACCGACATAATGACATAATAGTTAAAAGGTACAAATTCGATTGATTAATTTAAATTATATTATTTAAGGTTTATTATTATTATTTTTTTACAACATGTTGAGTGGGAGATTGAACCTAGGACTCCATGATCACTAAGCGATACATCATATCATTGAATTATGCTCTTGTTAGCTAGAATTCTTGTTAGCTAGAATTTATTAAAGATACACTAGACTTTTGACCTTTATTACTTTTAATATAAATAAGTCTCTTAAGTCTGTAATTCAATTAAGTTTTTCAATTCAATGAAACCCTCACTTTTCTCCCACCTCCATATGTTGTCAAAAGACAAGAAGTTCTTTATTTGAAAGAAAATTAATTAAGTCTGGTTTGGTATTGTTCACTAGGAATTATTTAAATTTTAAAATCATAAATACGTTAATATTGTTTACTTAAAACTGTCCAGATTTTTTTTTTTTGACAACATAAAAAGGTGGGAGATTGAACCTAGGACCTATTAGTCACTAGTTGATACATCGTCACTTGAACTATGCTTCTTGTTGACTAAAACTATCGACACTTAGAATAAAAATCAAACATTTTATAATTATTAGAATATACTTTTTTTATATTTTTAACTAGTTAAAAATTAAAATCCATGATTAAATATTATGTTGATATAAATTTTAATTAAAATAACAGTTAGTCAATAATATACTTTTAAATTATTTAATTAATTTTTTTTTAAACAGGCAATAAAAAAAATAACAACTACAAAATACTAATTTAATTTTTATTATAGCAACCATCATGAATTAATATAAAATTTTATTAATATAATATTTAATAGTAATGATATTTGAATAATTTATTAATTAACAAAAAAAAAAAATAACTACTAAAATAAAATTATATAAAAAGGATTAAAATAGAATTTTATTAGAAGAATAAATATTAATTTTAATTCTATACGTTATACAATACAAATAGGGTTGGTTGCACAAATAGCAATCAAGCCCAAACTAATTACAAATTTAGCAAACTTTAAAATGTTTTGCAAATATGGCAAAAAAACTCGTTTCTATCACTGATAGACTTTATTATATCACTGATAGACTTCTATCAGTGATAGACTATTATCACTGATAGACTATTATCACTGACAAAAATCTATAAAAAGCTGAGGTGATCAGCGATAGACTTCTATCAGTCATAAGATATCAGCGATAGAAATTGCTATATCCGCAAAAATTTTAAAAACATGTTATATTTGCAAACAATAAGTCTTAAATTGTCATTTACTACAATTTTCCATACAAATATTCTAATTTAATAAGTTATATAATTAATAATTATATATTTTACAAATTAAATATAAATTTTTTATTTTATAAAAAAAAATTACATGCAATGAAAGAATAAATTAGGATGCTAATAAAAGAGTAAAAGTTGTAAAATAATTAATAAAAAAAGTCGCGATTCTCGTTAATAGATGACATAAAATATAGTAAGATTGTAAAAATAACTAATTAAAAAGTTGTGTTAGCTGAAGCTCACACAATAAAAAAAAAATGAGAATGAGATTATTCCTTGTACCACAACTAAACGGTCATAATTTTTAAAATATATATTTTTTATTTTTAAAAAACATAATTTATTATGTGAATCGAACTAAACTTAATTTATTATTTTTAAAAAATATATATTTAAAGTTATTAATTCATATGATTTATTAATAATTACTCTTTATAGTAATTTTAAATTAAGAGAAACACTTGTAGAGCAAATCAAATACACTTGTAGATAAAAATACTTTTAAGAAAATGTAACCAAACACACCCTAAATCGATAGCGGTTCCAATAATTGATTTCATTCCTGCATTCTAATAAATATGGTCACACCAAATGATTTTTTTTTTTTTTATTCTCATTCTCTTAAAGTAAATGAAACCTTAATTTTTCTTTGAGACTATTTTATTAGTTCTAAAACCTAATGTTTATTAAAAAAAAAAAAATAATAATTATAATTGCACGATAAAATCATATATTCAGCTATTCAATTATTTAGAAAATATAAGGTCGAAAAAACAAAAAGATATTATCTAGGTTATTGGATTTGAATTTGATAAAGATATATAAAAAGAAAAAGAGAAAAAGAACAGAATCTATATATACTTTTTTTCTCATGAAGCATTTATAATATAGTTAATGGATAAGATGGGAACCTACTTTACAGATTGTCTGAAATGAAAAATCCTATTATTATTATTATTATTTTTTTTTTTTTTGAAATATATTTAAAGTAGTATAACGAGAATTACTTAACTATAGAGTTCTGATGGAATCCAATATATTAGTACGAGTATGATCACACCTATAATTATTTTTTTTTGAAAAGTTCTATTCTATGACACAATATAATTATATCATTTGGAATAAGAAAAACAAAACATGTGATACAAACCTAGAGCAATTATATGATTTGTCCTTAAAAAAACATCAATATTTCAATATCAAATATCATTGGCCCTTGATATTTTGAAAGGAAAAACATTTCTCAATTACTTTAGACCAAATACTCAATAATATCGTTCAAATTATTGTAATAAAATGACAATGTCACATGTGAAAACATTAAATTTTAGGGAGGGTAAAACTATTTAAGTGTGATATGAAATATTCTAGTAATAATATGATGTTAAATAAAAAAAAATGTCAATCCGAATTGACATAAAATTTGTACGCTTGATTGGTCAGAAATTCGAATCTCTCATCTCAATAAAAAAATAATTTTTTTTGTTAAATAAATTTGATAAGGTGAGATGAATGTTTAATATTTCAACGCTTATATAAAATATCATATTTTTTATACGTAGCATTAGCTCACCATTTCAATATTTAATTTCAACCCCACTTGTGGAATAAAGAGATTTAATAAAAAAAAAAATTATATTAAATTTTTTAATGATTTATATAACGTAGTTGACACGGTTGATTTCATCAATATTCAATGCATAATGAATTAATGAATTATATTATTATGGTGCTCACTCTTTCATTTATTTAATTGAATTAGTTCACCATTTTAATATTTAATTTCAACACCACTTGTGGAATAAAGAGATTTAATAAAAGATTTTTTATATCGAAAATTTTAATGATTTATATAATGTAGTTGACACCGTGATTTCGTCAATACTCAATGCATAATCAATTAACGAATTACATTATTATGATTCTCACGCTCTTTTTTTAGTTGAAGAAGCATCCTATCGACTATTATAGTAGTGCTACTTTTTCTCAAAAATAACTTGTAAATTCCAAATGAAATATATATATACTTATATATATATATATATATATATATATATATATATATATATATAGATAAGTTAGTAATAATTATAAAAGAGGAATAATTTAATAGAACCTAATATTCCACTACTTGTTAATGTGGTCACAACACACATCACCCTCACCCTCACCTCCACTCACAAAGCATATTTTAAAATTCCAATCGGAGCGCGACACGTAGGTGTCGGCCCCACCACAGGTTTTATCAAAAGGCAAAGCTACCTTTTTTCTTTGGCTATAAGTAGGGAAGCCAAGGATGTTTGTTTACTCTAATATCTCTCTTCTTCTTTTGCAAAAGTATTGAGGAAATGAAGGCTCAACATGTTTGTGGTGAAGAGAGTAGTGAGTCAAGTAGTAGAACAATTGGAGAGAAACTTGCTCAAGCATACCGGATTGTGAAGATTGCCATCGAGAAAAATCGAGGTGTTGAAACTAGACGAAACCAAAAGGAAGATCCCATTAGAACCATAATGTTTTTGGGATCGTGGAGTCATACATAAACCAATTAGGGTTTATCAGACAAACTGTTCTTAAGAACGGGGATTAAATGGTTTGTATTATTTTGTATATGAAACTTATCAGTTACAAACAATGTGATTTTAAAAGGAAGAATAGTTCGTTTTAATTTTTTCACAATTAGATCTTTCATGAAAAACAAAAAAAAAAAAGTTTTCGAATAAGTCTTTAATATATAATTTTTAAGAACAATCTTAATATCTTTTTTTAGCGTTCAAGTCGATTAGAAATACAATATCATAATATGTGTGTTTCAATTCAATTTATATGTTGTCTCCCTACATCAAAATGAATAATGTATAAAAATGATTCACTAAGCGTTTTGTATTCATCTCTTTTCTTTCGTTTCCGCTCTCACCTCTTATTTTAATCCACATATAATACCAATAATGATATTTTTAACTTCAAAAATTGTGTTTACTTTTATAATAACATAAAATTTAAATCAAAATTTCAATATGGTTGTAATAGTAATGGGATAAATAGGTTACTTTATCATCCCTCTCAATTTACTATATAGTACTATAGTGATTTGATTCATCTAATTTATAAATTATTAAAAATACAACATGGTCTTCTTGGAATAAATTAGCAACCCTAGATTCTCTTAAAATTTTCAATCCTCTACTTTTTTTTCTTTCTCTCCCCCAACTTTTTGAGTAAGCTCCAACTGTTTTATAAATAGAATAATTTGGTTATATCATTTCAACGGGCATATTGATTGATTACACCAGTGAGCTTAATTAAATGTAAAAGACATCCAATTGCTCGAATCTCTATCACCTCGACCTCTATCTTTGTTTTACTTAACCCAATTAGCTCAGCTGACATGAAGTATGAATTATTGACTATAAAGTTAGAACTTCGATTTCTCCATCGTACATTAAAAAAAAAAAGAAAAAAAAAAAAAAAACCCAATTATTAACTTCACTACTAAGGCGTGTTTATCTCTTCGGGTGTATAATCCGTCTGTAATTTTCCTGTTGTGACATAAAGCTTCGCGTTTGGTGTTGTTTACGAAAAGCTGCAAGCCCGAACTATTTTTTGAGTAAATGTTTTTTCCTTTGCTAGTCGCTCCTAAAAGTAGGAACGAGACCACCTGTAATCTTGCAATGAGATTAGGCCATTTGATTGAGCCCAAAATAGGTGTTCAACCACATTGGGATTGATTATTACGTGGGACCCACTATTTTTTGACGAATTTAATGCATATGATTCACTCTAATTTCTCATTGTTTTATGCACTTTTTCACCCTACTTTACACATTTGACCCTTTATTCTCTCTTTCACGTCATCATTTCCCTACACTAGATGAAGAAAGTGATTTATACCCAGATTTGTTACTAGAGTCGTCTCTCAATAACTAGACGAAGAATATGAAATGAAATCAGAATTTGAATGAGTGGTTTCGCGCGACTAGAAACTCGATTTGTAGCGAGACGAATAACAAGAATGTGTGTGTTCACGCAGAAATTTATGATGTAGGCAAAAAAAAAAGTCATATATATTAAAACATAATAATAGAAGAGTTTACAAAAAGTCACGAGATTCATTGCATACAAAAAGTGAGAAGAAACCTAAAAAAAAAAAAACTAACAAATATCTAGAAAAAAAATGCTTACTTAATCCACCATATAGGGTTTACATAATTAAGAAAAATCATATTTCATTCCTCAACCTCCGAGTCAGACGATAGTATGATCACCGTTGGATCAACTCCATCCATCTACTTTCTCCTTTCTCGACCTGCTCGGTTTACCAACTTCCACTGATCGACTGCAAAAAAATCGTTCTCTCCAACTTCCTCCTCTCATTCACCCACTTTAACATTTTCTTTCCCATTTTCCGCGGTGTCTTTCACAGGAGGGGGATGCAGTTGATTCACGCTAGAGAAAGATTCCTCATGTACTTTCACGAGGCATCAACATCGCGGACCTCCTCTTCAACTGAGTAATAATAGAGAATATCTCCGTTTGTGTTCGGTGCCTTATCCACATCAAACGAGGATGTCCAACTGTTGTCAGTGGACTACATGTATGCTTCCCTGTTGAACTAGATGGCTATTGAAAACCAAATTTATGTCAATCAACCGTCCAAACACCAACTTCCTAAACATCCCTATTTGAATGTCACTAAATTTCTGTTTAATTATTTTGTTGGCATGTTTGATATGTGATAGACTGCTAGCTTGTGCGGGAAAATAATATTGATCTTCAAATTGTGCCTCATTTACAGTGCTCCATATATGATCCAACAGGCAAATAATAACAAAAAAGAACAAGAAGAAAACAATAATAAACACATTGAAGTTTTGTTTCATATCTCAAGAAGTACTAGTATGTACACATAGAACTATAGTCAATCAGAAACGCTAACGGGCAAGTATAGCATATTTCGAGTTCGTTATTTCATTTCGTGTTGAGTTTATTATCTAGTTTCTAATCTATTTTCTTATCTAGTTTCCAGTCTAGTTTTGTATCGAATTTCTAGTTTAGTGTAATGTCTAGTTTCATGTCTAGAATCGAAGTAAATTGTCTAAAATCTTTTGACAGTGTATCATCAGAACTCGTTTTGTTACTAATATTGACACGTTCATCTATTTTGGGCTATTTCTTCCTAAATCAATAAAAAAAACAACTAAAGCTATGAGACAAAATGGGAAGAATACAAACGTAGAATACAGTCATGAAATAAACTTATTCACAGTAAACTAACCACGCCAACACTTCAAATAGTGTATTACAAAATGGTAAAAAATTCGATCAACGAATATGAAATTTTAGTGAAAGTAGGGGATTACGTATTAACGAATTAGTAAAATACCTTAATCAACTTTGCAAAGATTGTACAACGCTTCATATCGATTAGTAACGGACCGAATAATGTGGCCAATGATAGAGCGTTAGAAATCCGGTGAAACCGATCAGGTAAGGAAGAATGAGGAAGACGAAGATGAATGGTTTCTTTGTTTTCGAATGAGATGGAGAGACTATGAAAAACAAGCACGATTTCACATTAATGATCTATTTGTTTATTAATTAATAAAGATATTATCGTAATTTTTTTTTTTTTTTTAAATAACATTATCGTAATCAACCAAATGTAATTATCACTCAATATAAGTAAGAAACACAATCAATGAGTTTAAAATCAAACGAAAATCGATTACGATTGCAAGACTTCCATTACGATTAAATTTCATTCCAATTATCGAAAAAATTTCAGAGAGGTAAACAAACCGTTAGTCTTTTTAATCAGCATTGCACCAATGTGATAGGGGGTTTTTAAATAAAATGCTTATTTGCACCAATGAGAAAATAAAATGCTTAATTATTTTCCAAAATAGCCCAAACAAATTGTACATGGACGGACAGGCAGATCAGCGATTTCACAGATGGATCCATCTCTGATCACGAACCACAGTCGGATCGCCCAAATCGAAGCCCATCAGATTCCTCTCCAGCGATTCCATGGTTGTATCAACTCAGTGAGTCCACAATCAATCTTTCTCAATCTCAGCTCATCCATTACATTACACCGTTCTGCATCTGTGAGCCATTGTCACTGGCAGAAATTCAGTAGCAAATAAGCATTTCGCCTTCTCATCTGCAAAAATGGCGTCCGAATCCGAGCACAAAGCTACAATAATCGACGGCAAAGAAATCGCACAGACCGTCAGATCTGAAATCGCGGTGGAAGTGAAGAAACTCTCTGAGAAATACGGAAAGGTTTTTTTTTTTTCTTTCTGTTTCGAAATTTCATGAGATCGACAGATATTCTTACAATTTCGATCTACTCTTGTGAAAAAATTATGTGTTATATCTGTCTGATTTTAGCATTTTTGTTGTTCATTATGGTGTGTGATTTGTGAAGGTTCCGGGACTGGCGGTGGTGATTGTGGGGAATAGAAAGGATTCAGAGAGCTATGTGAGGATGAAGAGAAAGGCTTGCGCGGAAGTCGGAATCAAATCCTTCGATTTTGATCTTCCTGAGCAAGTGCCTGAGGCCGAATTGATCAGCAAGATCCATGAGTTGAATGCGAATCCTGAAGTACACGGTTAATCTCTTCTGTACTTTTATGCTTAGGATTTCTTGGAATTCTAGTGCTACAATTCAAATTTGAAGGAGTCTCCATTGTCTCTGACTCTTTGATATAGTATAGTGAAGATGCCTTTCTGATGGATAAACTATTAGGAAATTATATATGTTAGGAAACTATTTACTATTTAGTTAGTATTTAGTTAGCATTCCTACGTGTTTTGGAAAATTAGGGTTAGTGTTAAGTTGTATAAATATATATCATTCTAATGAGAATATCAAGAGTAAAAGAGAAAAATCATTCTCCGATGTGTGATAAATGTTAATTAGAGCTTTTTACCTTTCTAAAGGCATCTTTATGTTAATTTCTCTAGGGAGAAAGGAAAGTTTCTTTGGCAAACGGGTGTGTGTGCTGTGTTATGGGGCTTGTGGGGGAAAAGAAACAGGAAGACGGATTCGAGTGTTGTTTGGTACCTGGTTAGGTTCCATGTTTCTATATGGGTGTCGGTGATTCGGTTATTATCTAATTATTCTTTGAACAATATCTTGTTTCACTGAAGCCCTTTTCTTTAGTGGAGTTTCCTATTCGGGGCTTATTTTTTTACGCCCTTATATTCTTTCATTTATTCTCAATGAAAGTTGAGTATCGTTTCAAAAATAAAAATTAGAGTTTTTTACCTTTCTAAAACCATGTAATTTATTCAAGATGACTTTTGAAGGCAGTACTTTTTATTTTTTAAGAATAAGAACCCCTTTAGTACTTCGAGAAGCATTTAAAGTATTTTAAGAAAATTATCGCTGAGCTATGCTCACTTTGACACTTTTTTAGTATTCTAAAAGTAACTTGCCCTTAATATGTGATATTGGAGTTTTTGCATTTAAAGATCCTTTTTCTTTTCAATGCTTAGAATTTTGAAACCTTTCGTTGCTTTGACAGGGATATTGGTTCAGCTTCCTTTGCCCAAGCACATAAATGAAGAGAAAATTCTATCTGAAATCAGCATTGAGAAGGATGTAGATGGCTTTCATCCTCTGAACATTGGGAAGCTTGCAATGAAAGGCAGAGATCCCTTATTCCTACCTTGCACTCCTAAGGCAATAACAAATGTTTTATAAGCCTTGGAAAATCATTCAACTCATTCTTGATAAATGTCTGTCAACTGGAAGAGCAATAGCTCCTTGTTTATCTATGTTCAAGATTTGGTTTTATGCAGATCTTAGCTCAGAAAATGGTAATTCATAGTCTGAGATGATGTTTTATGTGCAGGGGTGTCTCGAGCTGCTGTCACGAAGTGGAATAAGTATTAGGGGAAAGAAGGCAGTTGTTATGGGCCGAAGCAACATAGTTGGATTACCAGTTTCATTGCTGCTTCTTAAAGCAGATGCAACTGTGACGATTGTCCATTCACGTTCTGTCGATCCAGAAAGCGTTATCCGTGAAGCAGACATTGTAATTGCTGCAGCAGGACAGGCCCAAATGGTATGTTTGCCTTTACAATCACATTGTTTTCACCTTCCCCTTTTATTTGAATATCTGTTTGGCTTCACTGAGAATATTGACTTTGGTTGCTAAGTTTACTCGAGAGCAAGCAATGTTAGGAAATATGTTTAGGTGCTAGTATTGGAAAAAAAAGGTTGAATTACAAATTTAATCCCTAACATTCGAAAATTTGTACCTATTTAGTTTCTGAACTTTAAAAAGTTTCAATTATGTCATCAAATTTTAAAATTTGATTCTATTTAGTTCACGTTGTTAACTAAATGAGAACACATCTTCAGTGATTTGACGCAAAGTGGTAGACACACGATAGAAGAAAATGGTTAGCGGAACAATATAAAGTGTCATGATCTATAAAAATGATTTAGTATGTTGCTTCATATTTTCTCCAATTATATACTCTCTTCTATCATTTATCTCCCACATTGTGTCGAATCAGCCAATGTTCGCCCAAGCATGCTATCCCATTATTTAGTCAACTATATTAATGATAGAACTAATTAGAATCATAAATCAAAGTTCAGGCACGTAATGGAAAGATTTTAAAGTTAAGAGAATAAATAAGTAACCATGAAAGTTTGGTACTTCAAACTAAAACTGTACATTTAGAGACCTTAAACTTTAACTCTGGCTTTTTGATAGAGGACATATGTCTTAACTAGTTGAGCTATGCCTATGATCATGTTGACATTGTTGTTTGCTTGTTGAAACATCCGAGTTTAGAGACTTACTAGTGCATATGGTTGTTTTGTTGGTTGTTGTGTTAGATAAAGGGCAGTTGGATAAAACCAGGTGCTGCAGTGATTGATGTTGGTACAAATGCAGTTGATGACCCAACCAAAAAGTCGGGCTACCGGCTGGTTGGGGATGTAGATTTCCAGGAAGCTTGTAAAGTGGCTGGTTGGATAACTCCTGTTCCCGGTGGTGTGGGCCCTATGACTGTTGCCATGCTGCTTAGGAATACTTTGGATGGGGCTAAGCGTGTGATCGAGCAGTGATACAATGTGGCGGCTTCAATGTTGTTTCTGTAAGATGTTACATATTTGTGGAGACAATTTTGTAGAAAATAATAATAATCATAATAAAAAGTTGATATTATGAGTAATTTAAAAATAAATGGTCCATCTGTTTTGTGCTATGCCTTGGTACACTATTGGTTAATTTTATAGAAGGGATAGGTTGGTGACGATGGGAAGGAACTTTTTGACGTGAAAGTCTTTTTTTATTAGTTTATTTATGTGACCATCATTGATTGATCTAGTGGTCATTAAGAGGTTATTTGGGTGCTGAATGAGTTAAAATAATCGGTAGTTATAATAGTCTAGTAAATACTATTGAAGTTACTGTAGTTACTTTATTGCATGTGGGTTATAATAGTCGGTGAGTCAAATGTGGACTGAGTTATAATAATCTAGTTCACTCAACTTCAAGTTGGTGTCTCAAACACCTCTTAAGGGTCTTGAGAATGATAAAACGATTTGAGATAATTGGTTCAAATCAAAGTGATCACATACTTAAGATTTAATATCTTACGAATTTTTTTGACAACTAAATGTTGTAGGGTCACCCGGTTGTCCCGTGAGATTAGTATTATGTATTATTTATGTTTAGTTGCATCATGTTGTCCCGTGAGATTAGTATTATGTATTATTTATGTTTAGTTGCATCATTATTAGGAGGGGTTTGCAAAAACTCAACCAAATTGAGGAATCAAATTGAACTGAGATGAAATTGACTAGTTTGGTCTGATTTTTTTTTAAATGGTTTCCTCTATTTGTCCTTTTATTTATTTATTATGTTTTTTTTTATATTCGTGAGTGTTCAGGCCAACTTACGTGCATCTCGACTAATCTCATGAGATAGATCGCCTGATCCTATAACATTTGGTCTCACGGGACAGACCTCCATTTGTTCTTTTGATAAACCAATTTTTAGTTTGGTTTATGATTTGACTCTTACGAAAACTGCAAAGACCAAGTTGAACCGAAAGACTTAAATAACTTAAAATAATACCCTAGCCTAGCCCGTAATAACTTACCCAACCACTCAAAAGTGGGCTAGTTCACTACCTAAAACTCTGTAAGAGTTTGAGAATTGAATTTGAAAGTTTGGAAACTTATTAGACACAACACATTTTAAAAAGTTTGGAAACTTATTAGACACAACACATTTTAAAGTGGACCAAACAAACACAAACGTGAAAGTTTAAAGACGAAACTTGTAATTTAACCAGAAATAAATAATAACTACACCCGTTATGAAAGCATACAAAATGAGAGAAGCTCTTCATTTTGCTGAAACGCCACCATTTCCGCCTTCTCCAAGCTCACCATTGCTTCAATTCCCGCTCCATCTTTGGCATCCATTAATAGAATCATATTGTTCATCGAAAACGCAGGCGCAGTGATCCATATAGGCTTCCCCCAGCCAAAATCAGCATCGTAAAGTGGAAATTTGCACCAGCTGGTACATGTATACAAAATATGATCCCCTGGATTTCTCCACCTCTCCATTGATTCTTTGGCATGTAATTTCTGAAGTGAAGACCATTCTTTAGCTTTGTAATCTTTTGGGAACTTTTCGCAAAACTCTTCAAAGTTTCTCTTCATGTCGCCCACTAAGTTCCATAGCTCCATTTCTTCCCTCTGCTCCGGCGTGGTCGATGATGCTATGAAGAATGTGATTATGTTTCCTTTTAATGTCGTCGGCAATGACGGCTCCACTCTAGTGCGTAAGTTGATGAGTTGCAGTAAACTTGTCGACCGTAAACCGCCTTTGTAGAAGACATTAGCAGGAAAGCGAGAGTGAGAAACACTTGAAACACTTTTATGGAGGCCTTAAACAATGTGACAGGTAGTTTTGCACGGTTGAAATGTATCGATTTCAAATATTTTGTCAAAATTTTGAACTTGTATCCATCGATTAATTGGAACTAGCCACATTGTAGCAGTTACCTTCAATAATTTTAGAACAAAACTTTTAGTCGCAGCTGGGCTACAAGTATCTTTTGTAGCCCAGTCAGGTGTCACGATTTAATTAATCAAAATAAGTATCTTTTGCAGCTCCGCTGTCACGAATTAAGTTTTTCAGGCAGTTTCAATTGTTAAGAGTCTTTTTTTTATTTATGTTTTCTTTTTCTTCTTTTTTGAAGATTCACCATCACGTGGTTGAATTTGAAGTATCTTTCTTTTTTAATTTTTTTTTTTTTTTCATATGCTTAACACTTAACACTGAAAGCTTCTCCTTCAAGCTTTAATAATCTCTTTTGTCTTCTTCTCTCACCCCAAACGTATCAACTTTAAAAAAAAAAATCTACGAATATGAAATTATCCAAATTCTCATCATTAGCCATAAAAAAAAAAAAAACAAATTTTTCGTCATATTCGCCCAAACCCTTTTTTGATTTGAGATTTTTTATTTTTAAAGATGAACGACCTGGGAGATTAGCTTCGAAAACGAAAAGAAAAAAAAAACTAAAAAGAAGTACTTCAAATTTAAACTTCTTGAGGGAGAATTTCGAAAAAAAAAAGAAAGAAGAAAGAGGAAAAAAAAAAAACGCTTCAAATTTAGATTGCGTGAGGATGAATCTACGAAAAATAAAAGAGAAGAAAAAAAAAATAGAAATAAAAGAGACACTCAACAATTGAAAGACGTGAAAAACTAACTGAATATTTTATTTAATTTTTTTTTTTTAATTTAGATCAATTAAATCTAGCTGGTTTGGGCTGCAAAAGATACTTTACCCTGCAATTAAGGTTTGCTCATAATTTTATCCTTCACTTGTTTGTCCAACATCCGGAGACAAATTGTCAAATATTTGTTTTTTTTTGAATTCTAAAAGTTTGAGATATTTTATTTTTTTGAAAATTTAACCAGAAGATTCTTCCTTCCACCTCAAAAGATATTGTTAAAAATTAAAAAGTATGAACCAATCATTAATATACAAAATTTGCCTAAGAAAAGCTTTCAAAATCACATCAAAGAAATGCTAAAACCATATCGTGAAAAATACTTGAACCTACTAACCACTTTACGGATGTTCATAGTGAGTCACAAATCTTTAAAATAAATGAACACTTAATTAACTGAGGATATTAATTGAGGTTAAATTGGAAAACATGCTTAGTCGAGGTCGGGGTTAGGCGGCCGAGATCGGTGTCGGGGTTAGGGTCGGGGTCGGGTGGCCGGGGCTGGGGCGACATAGGTCAGGTGGCTGGGGTCGGGGTCGATGTCGGGTGGTTGGGCCGACGGTGGTCAGGGTCGGAGGCCGGCAGTGGTCGGGGTCGGGTGGCTCGTTCTGGGTCAACGGTGGTAGGGGCCGGGGCGGCAGAGGTCGGGTGGTTGGGCTTGAGCGGCGGTGGTCGGGGTCGGGGCCGGGGCCGGGGTCGGGGTCGGGGTCGGGCGGCTGGGGTTGGGGTCCGGGTCAGGCGGCCGGGATTGATGTCGAGTTTAGGGTCGGGGTCGGGTGGCCGGGCCGACGGTCGCGGTCGGTTGGGTGGCCAAAGCGGGGCGGCGGTGGTGGTCCGGGTCGGTAGTGGCCTGGGTCGAGTGGCAGTGGTGACTCAGATCGGGTGGCGGCGGCGGTGGTCGGGGTCGGGTGGCGGCAGTGGTGGCCGGGGTCGGGTGGTCGGAGCGGGGCGACGGATGGCCGGAGTGGGGAGGCGGTGGCCTGCGACGGGTGACCGGAGTTGGGCGGTGGTGGTCGGTGGCGATCGGAGATGGTCGGTGAGGGGCGGTGGTGGTCGAAGGAGGTTGGTTGATGGAGAAAATTTAAAAGAGGAGTGTGAGGGTATTTTGGTAATTTTTAATACAATATGAGAATTAAGTAGGTTTTTCAATTAAACACCCAAAAACATTTTTTTCAAAAGTTAATATCAAGTGTTTCATACAAAATGCATTATTTCAAAAACTCATTTTCCAAAAATTCATTTTGGATGGTTGTCAAACACTTCAATTTATTCCAAAATGACTTTTTGCAAAAATTAAACACTTAGTAATCTAAACCAAACACACCCTAAATTAGTGTCGGATGAATTTAATCTTTAACCTAAAAAAATAAGGTTAAAGAATAAATTGAATCCAAATGAAGAACAATTACAAGTTTAGTTCATGAAACTTTGAGTTTTGTGTCAATTGGTCTCTAAATTTTAAAATGTGTCTAATAGTCCCTAAACTATCAATTTTGTGTCCGTCCCTGAATTTTAAATTTGGTATCTAATAGGTTCTTCGTCTATTCAACATCTTTTAAAATTCACGTATCTACTAGACACGAAATTGAAAATTCAATTTTATATAAAGGAGATCGGTCAATTTTTAAAACTTTCGAATACGTTCGAGACCGACATAAAATTGAAAGTTTAGGGACCTATTAAACACAAACTTAAAAATTCAGGGAATAAACTTGTAATTTAACATTTTATTTTTATTTTTTTATTTGTCTTTCCTTCTTACTCCCTGTCTCTTTCTCCTCCCTCTCCCCTCCTCACTCTCACCTGGTTAGCCACCCTTGGTGTAGGCTCTGGCCTGTGACAATCCCTTGTAACTTGGCCAAACTACTTGCTTGACTTAAATTGCTTCTAAGTGTGACTTGAATTTCTTCTAAGTGTGAAGACTCCTTACATAGGGTTTAAGGTTTAGGGTTTAGGGTTCTTTTCGAATGCTTTGTCCTTACATAGGGTTTAAGGTTCATCCTAGGAAAATTCTGAGAAGGTCACCAAAAAAGTTCCTATGATTGAGCCACGAAAAGGAAGGTGCACCTTTTTTGTATAGATAATATCTATAAATTCTTATAAGTTTTTATGAACTATACTTTTGAATCTTCAGGATCCTTCTCATTCAGATCTGGTTTCAATTCATTCATGCCCCCCTTCTGAACTCGGGGAGTTACACTTGGTCTTTTTCCTCCAGCGATGACCGCCCCCTCCCTTGGCCTTCTTTCTCTAGTGACGGGCGCTCGTTCCTTGGCCTTCTTCCTCTAGCGACGATCGCTCCTCTCCCCCGTTAATTTTTTCTATTCGTTTTATTTTTGGGTTTTCACTTCCGATCACAAAAATTCTTTGTTTTTTCCTCACAAAGTTTGATCCATATTTTAAACAAAAATCGATCCCGAGTGCTCGAGAAGAAGAGCAAGAGGGAAAAGAGGAAATGAGAGCGAGAGGAAAAAAATATTAAAAAGAGGATCGTTGACATCAGCCCGAGGTTAGAAAATTTTATTTTGAGATACCGAGTCAAATATATTAAGTGATCCATAGAAAAATCCAAACCAAATTTAACATACCTGAGACTGAAGTTTTTGCTGAAAGAACAGCTTTGTAGATGAAGGCAGTAAGAAGCTGAACTCGAGTTGGATTCTCCACTTTCTTAGAAACCATACCCTTAAGAGCTGCAATCTTCGAACCCTCAAACACTAATCTCTTCGTACAAACATGTTCTTCTCCTCCCTCTACCCCGCCACATGGGTCCCCGCCGGCGTCCAATTCCGGCGGGAAAAACTCGGCCGCGTTGAACTGAGGACTCACCGCCTGCCGCTCGCCGGAGCCACGGGCAATGGAAGCCCAATCATTCACGAAGTTGGTCAACGAGGCCAAATCCGCAACTTTGTGAGAGCAAAACACAAACATCACTTCTCCTCCACATTCAAATTCGGTCAACTGAACAGACAACAAAGGTTTGAATCTTTGGTCATTTCCATTCATGTCACCACAACAAGTCAGCTTCGACATTTCCCGACGCTGCAAATTGAAGTCCTTCATAAATTCCGACATGGGACACTGGAGCCTTGCCTCCGAGAAGGAGGCGCCCATGTCGTTACAGTCGATGGAGTTGCCTCGGTCTCGGAGGCGGCCGGCGAAAGGGTAGTAGTAAGTCAAGGCCTTTGAGAGGCTGTCCTTCAGCCGCTGTCGCCGGCCGCGGTCGGCGTCTTCGTAGAAATAGAGAAGCTGTATATACATGTTGGGGGCTTGTTGATCAAACAAGCAGAGGGGGAGATTTCTGAGCTCCGGTGGGGTTGAAGATAAGGGCTTGATGGTTTCTTTGCAAACTATTTCAAGCTCGATCATTTTTGTATGCAGAGAGAGATTTGATTTGAATGTGTTTTTGAAGCTCTTGTTGCTTAAGTTAAAGCTGCAGATTTTAAGTGAGAGAGAAGAATGAAAAATGTTTTAAAATGTTCTTGGTTTCTTCTGCCGAAGAATAAAGATTATGTAATACCATCGGCTAAACAAAATAAATTTAAAAACAATTCTTTTGCCGTGTAGGGTTATGAAAATAGACAATTTAAACATAACTCTGGTTAGATGTTTGAATTTAAACTCAAACCAAAAATAAAAACAAAAAAACAAAAAAAATATCGTTCTTAAATGTAGGGTTTGTTTTTAACTCAAACCAAAAAGTTAAAGCAATTTTGTATACTTAAAAAAAAATTAATAGCTAAATTAATTTGTTTTTAAATGTAGGGTTTTAAAAAAATAAAATAGTAATTATACTAAATTTCACCCTCTAATCCATTGGGTAGTCATAACGTTCTTTTTTTAATATTGTAATTTTTTAAATTATTTATAAAAATATAACAAAAAGTAAACTATTTGTAAAAATATAGTTGTTTTAAATCAAATTCACACCGTCTTTTCAGGAGACAAGTTGCATCCAAGCCAATACACACAATCGTCTTTTCAAAAGACGACGTGCATCCACGAAAACGGTAGCTCATCATATTTTGAGCGCATTCAAAAATCGATATCATTTTACTTAGATATGCAAAAATTTCGAAAAAGATATGGCTGTAAAGTTAACACAAAGAACTTTGATTTGATACATGGTTTTACTATTTTTGAAGTTGTATATTGAAAGATAAAGATCATCGAAGTTGGACTATGGTTTTACAAATTTCAGAACCGTAGCCCAATTTCGATGATCTTTGTCTCTAGTTCTTATATATTGTTCTATGTACACGATTTACATACTTGTGGCCATGCTATACAATTTAACTACTCTATTTTTGCAAATAGTTTTAAAACCATACTATTTCTGTAATTATTTATTAAAAAAAAATTACTTATTAAAAAAGTCCCAAAAAAAAGTCTCCAATTTCTATTGCAAAATTTAGTAAACGTTATCAATCGTAATCACAATTGAAGATTCTCATTGATTGATTGCGATTACGTAGAGATAAACGCGCTCATTGTTCAATTGATAAGACATCTAACTATCCCAAAAGTAAATGGTTCAATCCCCTATCTTACATTTATTTAACTAAAAAAAATCATTAGGTAAAGAAATGAGATCTTAAGGGTCCGTTTGATAACGTTCCCGTTTTCTGTTTCTGTTTCTCATTATTTAAGAAACATACTTGTTTGATGAGGGTCTGTTTGATGATGTTCCCGTTTTTCATTTTTTGTTTCCTGTTTCCGTTTCTCATTTTTAAAGAAACAAATTTATTTGATAACTATTTTCATCCTTGTTTCTAAATATTAAGAGAAGTTTCTAAAAAAAGAGGCAAAATTTGAGAAACTACAAACAAAAACAAATAGTATCGCTTTTCACTTCTTATATTATTATTACTATCCTATCAAACAATAAATTTCGTTTGTTCGAATCACCTGACCTCAATGTACTAAAAAAAACAATAAATTTAGTCCTTGAATCTTTGGTTTGCAAACTTTGAGAAACCACGTGTATTTTTTGCTCTTTTGTTGACGTCATCAACACTACCCATCTTGTGAAAAGTCTGTAGTACCCTACGCTCGAGATCATCGCTTTCCCTCACGATTCTCTAAAAATAAGATTTTTTTTTTCTCTAGAAAGTAAATGGCCATCGCGATTCTCCCCCTCCACGATTCGTAGAGAGGAAAAATCATGAATGTCCGGGATCGCGATAGGGAGAGCTAGAATCACAAATTTGGGAGAGTGTTGAGAGCGAGGGTAACTAAGGACTTTTAACGCGATGGGTAGTGTTGATGACGTCAGCAAAAGGGCAAAAAACTAGGTTAAATGTCATTAAGACCTCTCGGGGGCGGGTCATTCGTACAAATACCATATGTTTTTTTCCCTTTTGCTGACATAATCAGCACAACCCATCATGTGAAAAGTCTGTAGTACCCTTCGCTCGTGATTCTCTAAAAAACGCAATTTTTTTTTCTATAGAAAGTAAACGACCACTGCAATTCTCCTTCGACGATTTCGTAAAGAGAAAAAATCGTGAACGTTCGGGATCGCGATAGGGAGAATCACGAATTTACGAGAGGGCTGAGCGCGAGGCACTACAACAAATTCGACCTACAATGACAGTTCTACAATTACGGATACCCTACGACGGCAGTTTTGGTAAAATGCGTCCATTTTGACGGGAAAAATGTTTTTTCTCTCCATAAATTAAACATATAAATGGCGGTTTAAACCGTCATTATTAGTCCTCTTCGATAGCGGTTTTAAACCGCTATCGAATCAATCAAATATGACAAATCATTGTTTGATTAACTTATCAAAACGACGACGTTTTGACTCGAACCGTCATCAAAAGTCCTATTAAAAAAAACGTCATTTTGATTCAGCCATAATTTCCCCTCAACCTTCAAAAAACGACGACTCATACTCTTCAGTGCCGTGAAGAATTTTTCGCAAACCACATTTTAAGTTTTTCATTTCCTTCTCCTTCATTCTCTCCTTACAAATCTATTGAAGAACTTCCACCTTCTCTGCATCAATGGTTGGCCTCGACGCTCACAAACAAAGACTCTTCTTGACCACCACATCGAGAAGCATTTTACCACCGACTAAATCGTTTGTGATATCATCATAGGCGTCGTCTCCGACGACCCCACCATCCCTTTCGCTCTCGCCGCTGGACTCTCCGACGCCAACGCCTCCTCCTCCATCGTCCTCACTGCAAGAATCGCCGAAGTCACTTTCGACACTATCTCCATGGGACTCAGCGAGTGCGTTTTTCTATCTCTTAATCGCCGCCATTGCCTTTTCATTTGCCTAAAGATCCAAAATAGTGTTGGAGCATTGAATCAGTTGTAGTATAATATAAAGATTAAATCTGAGTTTTTCTTTAAAATTTGTTGAATAAATTATCAATCCTACATTCTTCATTTAACATTTGTATTAAGGAATATCTATATTAGGTAGTTATATATTTATCTTTATGTCTTTATTTTACTCCATACTTAAATATGAAAATTAGGTTTAGTTTTACGTTGTATAAATACCTATCATTCCAAAAGAAAATCAAGAGGAAACATCAAAAGAATTTGACATGGTATATATCATATATCTATCTTAGAAAATTATTTATTTATGTTTATGCATTTATCTTATTACATATGTATTTTGATGTTTTTAAGATTTAAGCTCTGATGCCAGATTAAAGGTGTCACGTGGCATCATCGGAGTCAACCACATTGCGACATCGAGCATTAATAATATCTCATAGATATATAGCGAATACAAATTATTTGAAACACTCGTACTAACATACAACAACATATATATATATATATATATATATATATATATATATATATATATATATATATATTTCACATAAACATAACTCAATAGTTTTATTTATTTCTTCCTTCATGCATTCAGAAGTTCAAATCCTGCTCTACATTTGTTGTAGTAAAAAAAGGAAAGGCGCTAGCTTTTGAGTTCACAAAATGAGAGAAGCTCTTCATTTTGTTCAAACACTGTCATTTCCTCCTCCTCCAAGCTCACCATCACTTCAATTCCCTCGCCATCTTTTGCATCCATCAATAAAATCATATTCTTCGACAAAAAACCAAGCGTCGTGATCCATATCGGCTTCCCCGACCCAAAATCCGCATCGTAAAGTGGAAATCTGCACCAACTGCTACACGAATACACAGTATGGTCCCCTGGATTTCTCCACCTCTCCATTGATTCTTTGGTATGTAATTTGTGAAGCGAATCCCATTCTTCGGCTCTGTAATTTGTAGGGAACTTTTTGCAGAACTCTTCAAAGTTTCTCTTCATGTCACCCACAAAGCTCCATAGCTTCATCTCCCTTTGCTCCGCCGTGGTTGATGATGCTATGAAGAATGATAATATGTTGCCTGTTAATGTCGTTGGCAATGGCGGCTCGAGTCTCGCGCGTAAGTTGATGAGCTGCAATAAACTTGTCCGGTTGTCTTGAAGAAAGACCACCTTGTGGAAGAAATTAGCACAAAAAATGGAAAAGGGAGAAACCCTTTCAAAAAAAATACTGAGGGGTTACAATAATATGGCCAGTAGTTTACACTGTTGGATGTCTCTTATGTTGAGATATAAATTGAAAAATGTATTTCAAATTGCAAACTTTACTCGTTTAATATGTGGGGACAACCAACGGAAGTGTGGAAATTTGAACCTCCGACATCAAGAAAAGTAGTACATGTCAATTACCGGTGAGTTAAGTTCACAACAAATTATTTTAGATAGAGGTGTAGAGATTTGAACTTCCGACTTTCACGAAAGTAGTACATGTCAATTGTCAATTATCGTTGAGCTAAGCTCACTTTCGTTTTGTTTTTTTTGCTATTTAATTTAATGCGAAGATCGAACTCATGATCTCTTAGTCAAAAGAGAAACTTTATGCCAATTGAGCTATACTCGGTTTGGTGATTCTTATTTTTATGCAAGGATACTATTATGTATACAGGTTTTTTTTTTGTTTTTTGAACTTTAACCAAAAAATTATTACATGGAGTCAAAAGATATTATTAAAGCTAAGCCTTGGGAAAAGTTCAATTTCACACATTAAACTTTGGTGGTTGAGTCAAATTTTAACCTTTAAACTTTCAATTTTATCAATTTATATCCTAAATTTAATAATTATTGCAAACTAAATTTGAGAATTTGTTATGAATACACGGAAAAATCATACAAAATTCACCTAACTACAAAAATACCAAAATTTATCAACATGAGCACTATGCTCTTTTGACACATAAAATATGAACTAATCAATATTGAAAGTTTAATTCTCCTTCCCTACAACATTTAATTAATTACTTTAAAAAAACATAAAAAATTGTTGAACCCAATCATGTAAAATATTGAATTGTATCAAAAGAAAAAATATATATATATATATAATACTAAAAAAAAAAAAATAATAATAATTGAACATACCAACAAAATTAAGCAAATAAAAATTAAAACACTCAAACTTAGCAACAAAATGCTTGAATACATCTCAGTAACACCATCTTAATTTTGTCAAAGCGAGCATAGCTCAGCTGGTATATGTATGACTTGATGACCAAGAGGTCTGTGGTTTGAATCCTCCCACCCCCAGTGTACTCAAAAAAAAAAAAAAAAAAAAACACCATCTTAATTTTTAAGATCCAGAACCAATAATGCAAAAATAGTCTCAACTATATCTTAATTGCTTTTGTGTTTGTGTTTTGGGTAAAACCAATTTTTGTGAATGGTCCTTTGCAAAAGAAATATATATATTTTGTGAATGGTCTATTTAAAATCACTTTTCAAAACATGTTCATTAACAAAATTAGGTGGACCAATACCTTTTAAAAGTGGATTCTTGTAGAATCAAATGCCTCTCGATCACAATTTGCAAAATTAGTAGCTTTTATTGGGATTGGATTCCCTAAAAATCAGACACCTCCACTAATGAACTTTAAAAAAAAACAGAAATGTGCTTCCATTTAATTACTTTATGGTAGTTGAACTAAACTTTTGTTGATAAATTTGATCTCAAGTATCATGTCACAAACTCAAGTTGGTTTAACCGACAATATACAACCTGTTTTGTTTTTTTGTTTTTTTGTTTTTTTTTTTTTTGTTACAAGTTGTTTGAATGGTTTTCTATTATGTAATTTCAATCTTAAAAATAGTATTGCCTCGGATAACTATTTAATTTTTATTTTTTGATTTTTGAAAATTAAGCCTGACTATATATTTTTTTTTTTTTTGATATCTAGTTTCTACCACGGTTTTAAAAAAGTAAATCAATTTTGAAAACTAAAAAAAATAGCTTTCAAAAAATAGATTTTGTTTTTGTAATTTGACTAAGAATCAAAATGTTTCTCTACCAGCAGAGTAAAAAAAATGGAGAAAAAAAAGTCTAAATTTCAAAAACAAAAAACGAAATGGCTATGAAAGGAGGCCTAATTTATTTCATATTAAAGCCGATTCTAGAAATGACAACAATTATTTTAAAATCTACAACAACCCCAAACCAAACCTAAATCTCATTAACGAGTGTTTTGAGGCACTAATTTAGGGTTGTATGAACTACGTTATTATAACTTGGTTCATGTTTGGCTCACCTGCTTTCAATAAAGTAACTACATTGATTTCAATAATATTTACTATTCATGCACTATTATAACTCACCGACTATTTTAACTCATTCAGTGCCCCAAACAACGGTTATTAATTGCATCAGTCAAGTACGGGTTTAAATTGGATCACCAACCAAAGTATAAGGTAATTAACATACCTGAGGCTGAGACTGAATTTTTTGCAGAAACCATAGCTTTGAAGATGAGGGCAGTGAGAAGCTGAACACGAGTTGGATTCTCCACTTCCTCAGAAACCATAGCTCTTAGAGCTGCAATCTTCGAACCCGCAAACACCAATCTCTTAGTACATATTTTTTCGTCAACCTGAACATAGTTCAACTGATGAAAACATTATAACCTGACTAAAAAAAAAGGTTAAATATTTGAATCCTTAAACAAAAGAATGCTGACCTTTTCATCTCTTTCAGAACCACGGGCATCCAATTCCGGCCGGAACAAACTCGCTGCATCAAACCGAGGACAAACCGTCGGAAGAACGCCGCCGTGGCCGGCAGAGCTGCGAGAGATGGAAGCCCAATCGTTCATGAAATTGGTAAATGTGGCCAGATCCGCAACTTTGTGAGCCAAAAGCACACAAAGCACTTCACCTCCACATTCAAATTGGGTCAACTGAACGCACAACAAAGGATCGAATCTTGGGTCCTTTCCATTCATATCATCAAAATAAAGCAACTTTAAAATCTGGTCGCGTTGCAAATCATAGGCGTTCATAACTTCCGACATGGGACACCGGAGCTTTGCCTCGAGGAAGGCGGCGCCCATGTCGTTGCAGTCGATGGAATTGCAGCCGTGTCGGAGGCGGCCGGCGAAAGGGTAGTAGAAAGTCAAGGCTTTGGAGAGGCTATCCTTCAGCAGCTGGCCGGAGGTGACATTGTTGTAGAAATAGTGAAGGTTGATATAAACGTTAGGGGTTTGTTGATCAAACCAGGAAAGTGGGAGATTTCTGAGGTCCGGTGGGGTTGGAGATAAGGGCTTGATGGTTTCTTTACTCACTATTTCGAGTTCCATTATTTTGAATTGAAGCTGCAGATTTGAACTCAACAGAGAGAAGGGAAAGTTGTTCTTGGTTTATTCTGCATAAGAATAAGATTCTCCAAAAAGAATACTTTGACATTGTTATGATCATCACTTTTATACCACCTCGTACAATAGGGAAACTTTAAAATGTTTTTTTTTGGTTAAATTATACAAATTAAGCGTGTACTTTAAGATAAGTTTCATCATTTGAACTTTGAAATTGTTCAAGAAAATATCTTTGTTGGTACGTGTGTATTTGACTAATTTGATACATCTCTTATTTTGTCGAATTTTCAAGCTTGGATGTCAA
Source organism: Herpetospermum pedunculosum (assembly GCA_028017165.1). Taxonomy (NCBI): domain Eukaryota; kingdom Viridiplantae; phylum Streptophyta; class Magnoliopsida; order Cucurbitales; family Cucurbitaceae; genus Herpetospermum; species Herpetospermum pedunculosum. Next base: position 13,405,986 of record CM051523.1, read on the forward strand.
TGTCATCCTATGTTTCATAGGATTTGTCACTACCTTTATTTATTTTCGAAATTATCCTTCATCATTTTTTTTTTTTGGGGAAATATCTTAAGCGGGTTTGGTTTCTTATCCATTTTAGTTTTTCTGTTTTCGAAAATAAAGGATACAATGAAAATGATGAGAACTTATTTGGTAGGTTGAAAATAAAAACAGTTTTCTAAAACACAACTTAAATTAAAGGTAAAATTTAGAAACGATAAAATATAGTTTCATTGTTTTACAAACGAAAACCCAAAAATTGAAAATACGGGATTCTATTAAAAAAAAAAAAAATCCGTCAAAATAATCAATTAAACGTAAAATCGCAATTGAAACTCAATTAAACTCCTTCAATTTCGCCAGAAAAAGTCGATGTCGTCAACAATCAACATGATCGGGAGCGTTTCGATTTGCGAACTGAGGTACAATTTTAATGAGCACTGATGACCCAAATTTCAAAGTTGAAGAAGATAAAGATACGACCATTTTTTTTTTTTTTTAATTTCTTGCTCAAGATTTTAATACTTTTATTTTATGTGTTGATGCTTCATGCATATAACTTATTTTCTGCCTTTGTTACCACATAGTCACTCCACATGTTTTTTTGTATAAAAAAAAACCTCAAGTTTTTTTTTTTTTTTTTTTTTTCTAAAAAGAAAGTTAAAGAAAATGGTCGAATTTTTTTGGTTATTAAGATTTATTTATTTGTACACCATTTAATTACTAATATGGTTAATTTATTTATTATTAATAAGAAATAATTATATTAACTCTTTTTTTTATATAAAAACAAATAATTTAACCAAACACATATTAATATTGTTTTTTAATTTTAAATTCAAATTTATTTATTTTTAAATTGGAACCAAACATGTTTCCAGATATAGTGAAAATAAGAAATTTGTTTTCGACTAATTTTTTGTTTTCGAAAAAGAATTTTCGGATCATGAACCAAACGGGACCTTAAAGATTCGGTTGAAACTTCTTTTGGGAAAATTACCAACTTGATTTATTTATGTCTTCCATATAATTTACTTTAGGAAAATATTTATTTTTCTAATTAAAATGTTGATTTTTTTGGTGGAACTTTGGTTGCATATGATATTTAAGGCTTCTTTTTGAAGAAGCTAGGTTTTTTCCCTTTGGTTGATTTTTCACGCAGACTTGCAAAGGGGGCTTTTGGGCAACAACTCATGGAGATTTGAAAACAGGGCTTTTGGTAGCAACTCGCACGTAGACTTCATGAGCGAGAATTTTCGTGGTTGAGCAACACTTTTTGGCAGCACGAGATGTTTGCGTGTGTGAGGTTTTTGCACCCGAACTTTATTTATGGGTTGTGTGTGATTCTCTCCTCTGCACGGGTTTTTATTTGTACGCGTTGTGATTGTGAGTGTTCTTTTCATAGAGGTGTTGAGTTTTCTTGTAAATTGTAATTGAGATTGAGTGACTTGTATTTTTATGCATTTTCCTTTTTCTTCCCTCCTTTGTTTTTACTTTCTATTTATCATTATGTGTCTGAAATGATATTTCCTACCTCAATGTTTATTTTTTTTTCTTCTCATTATTATAAATTATGAGACAAGACAATGACAAATAAAATGTCGGCCAAAGACGAGCATGGCCATATGTTTTTTAATGTCTATTTGTGAGGCAAAGACAAAAAAATGTCACTCAAAGAGGAGCTTGGCCCAGTTGCCCATTATGATTTTGTAAGTTCTACCAAATTATTGTCTCTTCGTATCTCAAAAAAAAAAAAAAATTCTCAGCCATTTGTTATTATGACAGTTGGCAGGTCCCTCATTTATTTATTTATTATTATTATTTTTTTTTAAGATAAATAGATGTACCTCAAACAGAAACAAAGCTCCCAAGGCTACCAAACTCACAAAACGACGGAACAGAATCCAACCACTGAGCCGTTAGAAAAGCCTCTGAAGCTCTTGAGGCAATTTGATGAGCCAAGTCATTACCCAACCGATTCAAATGGGCAAAAGAGATCACTCCAGCTGCCTCCTTCAGGTGCATCGCTTCCCGGATGAAAAAGGCAACCGTGGTAAGGTCTACTCCTATTACATTGAGAAGGTTACTACTTCCAAATAATCGGTCTTCGCCTCAATCGAGCACGTGGAGAGAAGCCAAAAAATCGTTTCTCTCGAATTTTGGTTTCTCTCGACGCACAAGAATTTTGGTTTCTCTCGACGCACAAAAATCGTGGAGAGAAGCCAAAAATCGTCGAGAGAAGCTTTCTCGACGGAAAAAAAAATTGTCGGCATAAACCGTCGAGAGAACCCCGTCGGGAGAACTTCTCTCGACGGTTTTTTGTGCCCGTCGAGAGAAGTGAGACTTCTCTCGACGGTTTGTCACAATCGTCGCTTCTCTCGACGGTTCGGAGAAATCGTCAAGAGAAGCACTTCTCCCGACGATTTTGGAAAAACCGTCGAGAGAAGTGGTGATTTTTTTTTTTTTTTTTTTTTTAAATCTCAGAATATCCTTTTCATTTGTAATACCCTCGTAATTCATGAAGCTTTGAAGCTTATAATACCTAAAGAAATTGGACACGAAATTACACAAAAGTACATTTATTATTATCTAAATTCGTTTTTACAATTAGTTTGTATAAAGTTTGAATACACAACACATTCAGTATATACTATTATAAAAGAAATTGTCATTTGAACTCGTCAACTTCATCTAATCTTCAAAAGCAGCTTTGTGATAACATCGACTCAAACTACCTGAAAAATAAGAAAATCAATAACACATTAGAACATAGCATAAACAATATTATAACTTACGAACATAAACTTAAAAACTATAACTTATAAAGCATAAAAACTAAATTTACTTAACACCTTCAAATACAAACTTGAAGAGCATGCATATCAACATAACTCAAATACAATCTTTAAGAACATGCATCAACCGGATTAATCCACATACTAATTAATTTGAAAACGTTAAGAACAACATAACATCTAGAACTCAACTATCATGCACTTTATTTATATATACTAAAGAAATCACAAATAATTAAAACTTAAACTAAACTAAAACAATAAAATTAACTTAAACTAAACTTAGGCAACCAAATTCACTTAAACTAAATTAGCTAAACATAAACTAACTTTAAACAACCAAATTGATTAAACTAAACCAGAAATATATTAAGAGGGTAAAATTATCGAATACAATTCATCACAATTCATCTTTTAACTAAATAAAACTTAAACAACGAAATTAACTTAAACCAAGTTAGCTAAACATAAACTAACTTTAAACAATCAACTAAACTTAAACTAAACCAGAAATATAATAAGAGGATAAAATTATCGAATCTAATTCATCTTTTAACTAAACATAAACAACCAAATTAATTAAACTAAATTAAAACAACAAAACTAACTTTAAACTAAACTTAAGCAACCAAATTAACTTAAATCAAATTAGCTAAACATAAACTAACTTTAAACAACCAACTAAACTTAAACTACACCAGAAATATAACTAAATTTAAGCAACCAAATTAACTTAAATCAAATTAGCTAAACATATATAAACTAATTTTAAACAACCAACTAAATTTAAACTACACCAGAAATATAACTAAATTTAAGCAACCAAATTAGCTAAAGATAAACTATCTTTAAACAAACAAATTGGCTAAACTTAAATTAAACCAGAAATATAATAAAATGGTAAAATTATCGAATCCAATTCATCTTTTAACTAAACTTAAACACCAAAATTAACTTAAACTAAATTAGCTAAACATAACCTAACTTTAAACAACTAAATTGACTAAACTTAAACTAAACTAGAAATATAATGAAGAGATAAACCTATTGAATCGAATTCATCTTTTAACTAAACATAAATAACTAAATTAATTAAAACTAAAACAACCCAATTAACTTAAAATAAACTTAAACAACTCAGTCCTTCAAAATAAAAAATAAAAACCTTAAGCAACCCACATTCACTTCAACTAAAACAACAAAATTATTAACCCTAAACTTAAGCAACCAAATTAACTTTAACTTTGTTTTTTTTTCAAAAACAAGAACAAGACAACAAAATAGGCACAACACACACAAAACAACACTAAACTCAACACATATATTCAAAATCATATTGACTACCATAACTGCAGGATAGTCATACCAAAAAGTTTTATTACCTACAAATAATTTGATTACAAGAGAATAAAGTTGATACTTATTTCGATGTTTCGCCTTACACCTTTATGCACGAAACATATTGTTCAAACTAATCTGAAAAACATTTTGGGACATTAAATAAGCATAACTAAACTAAGAGAACCCATGAGTTGAAGAGAAATATTGACAATCTCATGATTTTTTTATATGGAAAAAAAAAATTAAGCAAACTCATCAATGAACATAGCAACCATAAATTGAAAGCAGACAGCCACATTATCTAAAAAAAAAAAAATTAAAAAAAAAATTAAAAAATAAAACTTCATATAAGTTAGGGCTTAAAATACCAAATAGGAGAGGCTAAGGACGAAGAGCGAGGGCGAAGCGAACGACGGTGGGCGAAGACGAAGCGAATGACGTTGGGCGAGGATGAAGCGAACGACGGTGGACGAGAGTGAGGCGAACGACGACAGGCAGGGGAGAGGCGAACGACGACGAACATGGGAGAGGGAGAGGCGAACGGCGACGGACAGGGGAGAGAGAGAGAAGAACGACGACGGATAGGGGAGAGGGAGAGAAGAACGGCGACGGACAGGGGAGAGGGAGAGGCGAAAACGAAAGAGACGCAGTGAAGAACGAAAATGAGGGGAGCGAAATAAATGTTAGGTTAAATCTGGTTCTCTCGACGGTTTATAAAAACCGTCGAGAGAACCCGATTTTCTTTAAAAAATTTTTTTTAAAAAACTCAGGTTCTCTCGACGGTTTTAAATAACCGTCGAGAGAAATGGGGGGTTTGATAAACCGTCGAGAGAACCTGATTTTTTTAAATCTTTTTTTTAAAGAAATCGGGTTCTTTCGACGGTTTTTATAAATCGTCGAGAGAAACCAAGTTATCTCGACGATTTTTAAAACCGTCGAGACAGGCCGAGTATCTCTCGACGATGTACAAAACCGTCGAGAAAAATGTTTTTGTCGTCGAAAAAAATTTCGTAGAGAACTTCCGTCGGGAAAAACCAAAATTCTTGTAGACTTGCCAGTGAACGAGAAGGAAGAGATTGCTTTTAATCCTCTACCATTGCCATAGCCTCTAATATTTTAATCTCAAATTGACCGCTGAGAGCACGACACCCGGCCAATTTGACAGAACCTAAATGGTCTCGAACGACCCAACCAAGTCCCGCCTGACTGGAAACATCTCTAAAGGAAGCATCCACATTCAACTTCCATCGATTGGGAGAGGGAGACCTCCATCTGTTACTGGCATCCGTGATCTGCTCTTCACCACTTGCTGGAGATTTCCTCTTACTTCCACTAGCTTCTTGCCTCCCCGCCTAAAATCTAATTTGAATTGGTGAATGCACTTTACAATATTGGATACCACGTTCTGCTCCGTCACTTGTACCCTTTGGAAAACCACTTGATTTCTTTGCTCTCATATCTTCCATACCATCATTATCACCACTCCAAATCCTCATTAGATCTGTTGTCCAAAATCCAATCTCAGTGCTTTTAGATCATTCAATGATTCTTGTTATCATACAAACGAGTCAAGTTAATAGAGGGGCAAAAGAACCAAACATCCCTTATTACCTCCATTGTTAAGAATACTTAAACATTGTTATGATGGTCACTTTTATACCACCTCAGGGAAACTTTAAAATGTTTTTTTTTTTTGGTTAAATTATAAAAATTAAGGGTGAACTTTTAAGGTAAATTTCAATCATTTGAAGTTTGAAATTGTTCCAAAAAAAAAAAAAAAAAACTATCTTTAAATAGTTTTTCTACTAAAATAAAGATCAAAGTTGACTCGGCAATTGGTAAAAATAATGAAAAACTTACCGAACATCATTTACAACAACTCATTTTCAACTACATATAGAAAGTTAAGATCGGGATTACCTTTATTCATTTCAACTCAAAAGATATTGTTGATGTAGTCATTCACAAAAAATCAATTATTCCACATCGGTTGCCTTATCAATTTAATTACATGAAGGATGTTGTAAGTCACTACAAGAATTGCCAAAGCGAGCATAGCTCAGCTGGCATATGTATGACTTGATGACCAAGAGATATGTGGTTCGAATCCCCTCACCCCCAATGTACTCAAAAAAAAAAAAGTCACTACAAGAATCACTACAAGAATTTTTGTTCCTGTGATCGACTTGGTTACCACTATTCTACAAAGTTAAAGTAGAAATCAACTTATATATGAATATTAATTTGGCAGGCCTCGACAACCTGTTGACCAATATGCATATAAAAATAGTAAGGAAAAAGAATATTAATTTGGCAGGCCTCGACAACCTGTTGACCAATATGCATATAAAAATAGTAAGGAAAAAGCTCGCAAAACAGTAATGATAGAAAACTTCTAATTGTTAGGGGTCGATACAAATATAATCAATCCAAATCCCAGATTCAGACAATATATATTTTATCTAACAGTAATGATAGAAAACTTCTAATTGTTAGGGGTCGATACAAATATAATCAATCCAAATCCCAGATTCAGACAATATATATTTTATCTAAAATCCCAGATCAGTTTATGGTTCCAAATCTAAAGCGGAAATAACAATTTGGAACTCAACGGTTTAAAAGAATTAGATAAACCAATCTAAAGCTTCTAAACAATAAGAACGATATTAGTCAAGATTAAGGGAAAGAGAATGACACCGAATTTATACTGGTTCACCCAATGTTGGCTACGTCCAGTTCTCTGCTACCGATGCAGGTTCCACTAAATTGTCAGGGAGAAGATTATAAGAGTTTACAAAACGCTCAAGATGATTTCTCTCTCTTTTCTCTCAAGGAAAAGGCTCACGAATCACTCTGTAAGAACGTGCACTCAAAACTCTTCAATGAAAGAATAATCACTTACAACAACCCACAAGAAAAAAGCCTCTCACAATCTCACAAAGAGGCACTCACAATTTTCTATGCTTCTTTTAGTTTTTTTGTTAGAAAACTAAAAATAGCTACTGCCCCTTTTTCTTCTTGCGTAAGTTGCAGCGGCATGAAATTCCAATTTCCAACCTCACAAATCAACCCATATTAAAGTTAGGTTAATTGTAATAGAAAATGGGCCATAATAGGTGTTGGGCCTGAATGGATTTTTTTGGGCTCCAATTCTCAACACTAATATCTTTATTCTAATTTTTTCTACCGTGGGTTTGAAAATACAAGATAGGGTCAGTTTTTGCAATATTAGTCTTTCCTCGTGTTGAAAGGTTGCTTTTCATACCCTCAACTTTAAGAACTAGCAGAGAGCCAAAGGACGTTTGTTGTATATGAGGTGCGGATCTTCGGGACATATGCCCTATCTCACATAAAACCTTCGACTTAAACTAGGATTTTTCCTTCTTGTATTTTTGCTTTTCTTTGGTTTCAGAGGTTTTTTCTAGGGTTTTTCCTTGTGTTGTAAAGCTGGGGAGATGCCAGATGGTGCTTATAATAATGCCCAATCACATTTCTGTTTTTAGCCTCTTACTTCTACTGGCTAGTTTTGCTCCAATTTGAAAACAATGCCAAACAAACAACTCTTACACAAAATTAAAGGGAAAATAAACTTGAAAAATCAGCCCATTTTTTTATCAATTATTCTAAACTTGCTAAATCGAGCATAGCTCAATTGACATTAAGGTTGTGCCCTTGACTAAGAAGTCATGGGTTCAATCCTCGCATTAATTAAATATCGTTGCAAAAAAAAAATTATTATAAACTTCCCAACACACTTAATAGCACCAGAATAACACCAATAACATAAAATTAGCACCAGAATAACACCAATAACATAAAATGAACTTTAGCAAATACTAACAAAAACAATAGCACCACAATAATGCACACACACATTAATAGCTTGACGATTAAAACAAAGAAGCCGGACAAAATACGTGGCTACAACCCGACCTAGTTTTTCAATTCACAAAAAGAGAGAAGCTCTTGATTATGTTCAAACACCTTCATTTCCTTCCTCTCCAAGCTCACCAACGCTTCAATTCCTTCGCCATCTTTCGCATCCATCAATATAATCACATTCTTATTCAAAATAACAGGTGCAGTGATCCATATAGGCTTCCCGAACCCGAAATCCGCATCGTAAAATGGAAATCTACACCAGCTGCTACATGCATACACAATTTGATCCCTTGGATTGCTCATCCTCTCCATTGATTCTTTCATATGCAACATGTAAAGCAAATCCCACTCTCCAACTTTGTAGTTTTTTGGATATTTGTTGCAAAACTCTTCCATGTTTCTCTTCATATCGCCCACCAAGTTCGATAGCTCTATCGTGTTCGTCTCCCTTTGTTTCGACGTGGTTGATGATGCTATAAAGAAGGAGATTATGTTGCCTGCTAATGTTGATGGCAATGGAGGAATCATTCTAGTTCGCAAGTCAATGGTTTGTACCAAAGAAGTTGATGCAACAACTGAGCTTGATGAAGAAATGGCAGCTTTGTAGATCAATGAACTGACAACTTGTACACGGGTTGGATTCTTTACATTCTTGGAAATTACCATGGCTTGAAGAGCTGCAATCTTTGAAGCCTTGAACATGAACCTCTTTGACACAATGTTTTCGTCTCGTTTCACTGCTCCGAAACCTGTACGAGAAAGAGCGCTTAAATATACCGTTTTAAAGAGAAAACTACTTATGGTTTAACTATGCATCTCGGGACAAGTTTGGGAGTGACGGTTGAATTAGTGATTTAAATATAATTAATTTTGTAAAATTGATTTTCATGTTTCGTTGAAATGATTTTTATAGAGTTAGAAGTAATTTTGAATTATTCATGTTTGATTTTAGAATTGCTAAATTACGAAAATAGCATCAATTTTCGTATGATGAGATATTTTTTCACAACCAAACAAAATTTTAATTTTTTTTATCCATTTATATATGTTCATATTTAATTATATAAAAAATAAAATATAAAAATTAAAATAAAACAAAAATTATAATATATATATATAAAGTTTAGTCTAACTTTCATATTTGTGCCAAATAAGTCTCCGAACTTATAATTTTGTGTCAATAGGTCTTTGAATTTAAAAAATTGTATGTTCCTCCACTCTCAATTTTGTATCTAATAATTTCTTTACATATTCAACAATTTTAAAAATTAACAAATTTATTAGACATAAAATTGAATTCTATGTCTAATAAAACATTAATTTTAATTTCATGTCCAATAAATTCATGAATTTGAAAAACGTGTCAAATAAGTTAATTACCTATTAGATAGAAAGTTGGAAGTTAAAAAATTTATTAGACATAAAATCGAAAGTTTAGTATAATAAAATTGAAAGTTTACAAATTTATTGTTATTGATATTTTATAAAGTTTATAGACATATTAAACACAAAATTGAATATTTTTTTTTTTTTGCAACGGTATTTTAATTAATGTGAGGATCGAACCCATGACCTCTTAGTCACAGGTTCAACTTTATGCCAATTGAGCAATGAATTTTGAAGACTTATTAATACTATAAATAGGTCAATGAATTTTGAATTTTGTGGTTAGGTTTGGAGTTTAGGATTTAAATTTATAAATAATTATTTAAAGGGAAGGAAGGCTACAATTTAAATTTATAAAATCCACAAGTCTTTTACTTTAATTTTTTTCAAGGGGCTAGGGCGCTTGTGACAATAATAGAGAGGAAGAAGTTAAAACTATAATATAAAATATTTCAAAGTTGAGTGGCTCATGCATTTAATAAGTTTTAACCACAGGTACGTCCACAGCCACAGCGATGCTATTTTCTCAATAATTAATATTGAGACAACACACTTGTGTATTATATAACTAGCCACGGGTACATTCAAGTTTTTGTTTTTTTTTTTTTTTTTTTTTATGGATATGAGAAAGAAATGGATAACTAGCCACGGGTACATTCACATTGCCACCACATTGCCACCACAAGTTTTTGTTTTCTTCTTCTTTTTTTATGGATATGAGAAAGAAATGGAGAGAGAGGAGACCACTTCTTTGTTTCAGAAGATTCTATCAATACGAGGTTTTTTGTCGATAAGGCTAAGTCTCGAAGGTATGACTCTGATACCACTTATAAGGAGACAACGACTCAGACATCTCTACAATGATACGATATTGTCCACTTTGGGCATAACCTTCTTGACTTTGCTTTTGGTTTTACCCAAAAAGCCTCATATCATTAGAGATAAATGCCATCACTTATATACTCATGATCTCGGATAATTTAGGAGAGGAGGTGATATTTGAAACTAATTAGAAGAATAAAGTAACCATCAAGGGTTGGCCTAGTGGTCAAGAAGGGTCTTGGGACTTCAATGCCCTCCCAGAGGGAATAGGTTGTAGGGTCAGGTGGTCTGTCCCGTAAGATTAGTCGAGGTGCACGTAAGCTGGCCCGGACACTCACGAATATTAAAAAAATAAAAAATGTTTTTGAAAAAAATTCGAGAAAAGGTTTGTTTTTTTTTTTTTTGGTCCTATTTCATATTCATATTAAGAATGCATTGTTTTTAAGAATTTAAATTGAAAGATGGCCAGATTTTTTATTTGAATTGAAATGCTATTTTATGAATACAATAATTTTATTTTATTTATTTTTTATCCACTCTTATTTTTTTTTAAACTAATCTGTGCCTAATTTATTTGTTATTAAAAAATAATTATTTATATATATATTATTTTTAATGAATAATTATATATTGTTAAGATGTTATATGTTTGTTGGTATGTGGTGGAATGAAGTAATAAATGAGTTTATTATCATAAACCTTAAAGTTCGAAACTATTAAAAATTTGAAATTTCATTTCTTAGATTCGTTTTAAAATTAATTAAATATTTTGAAAATTTTAAGTTTACTGTTAATTTTTTGCTGTGACAAGTAGAAGGATTGCAATAAATAGGACAAAAAAAAAAAAAAAAAACACCTTTTCTCGATTTTTTTTTTCATCTCTCCCTTATCAATCCGATTTTGTTTGGATTCTCAACATTGAACATAACTCAAATGCTTAAATCCTATTATCTTTGGACCAACAAGTTAAAGATTCAAATCTTGTATTTATTTTCTTTCAACTTATAATATATATTATATACTTTTGAGTGTAGTGGTAGTTTAACAAACCTTGCTTGCTCGGTAAGTCATCCGTTGGGAACAAACTAACTGCGTTGAATTGAGGACACACCGACAGCGAGGTGCGGGTGACGGAAGCCCAATCGTTGATGAAGTTGACAAATGTGGCTGTATCTCCAAGTTTGTGGGACAAGAACACACAAATGACCTCTCCTCCACATTCAAATTGGGTTAGTTGAACAGACAACAAAGGATTGAATCTCTGGTCTTTTCCATTCATATTTTCAAAACAAATCAACTTCAAGATCTCATCGCCTTGCAAATTGAAGGTGTTCATAACTTCCGACATTCGACACTCCAGCTTTGCCTCCAAGAAGGTGGCACCCATGTCGTTGCAGTCGACGAAGCCCCCGTCGCACCCGAGGCGGCCGGCGAAAGGGTAGTAGAAAGTCAAGGTCTTTGAGAGACTATCCTTCAACAACTGCCGGCCGCCGGAGCTGCCATTGTTGTAGAAATAGAGAAAGTGCAAATAAAGGTTAGGGCTTTGCCGATCAAACAAACAAAGCTCGAAATGTCGGAGCTCTGCTGGAGTTGAAGATAAGGGCTTGATGCTTTCTTTACTCACTATTTTAATCTCCATATTTTTTGGAACACAAGGATTTCAACAACTTTTAACGAAAGAATAACAAAGAAAAGAGCTGCAGGTTTGATTGTGTGTAGTAGTAATATATAGGAGAGGCAGGGGTGGAATATCTATAACTAAAAAGATCGAGGGCCAAATACAAATTTAATAAGTAATTGATTACCTATTTATCAATAGATTTGATCCATTTTTTTTTTTTTTTTTTTGCATTCTTACATTTATTCATTTATTGTGTTTAATTGTAAATAAATACATTAAAAAACAATGATGGAGGAAGCATCCATATTAATTACTGGGTTTTATAAATAAGTATATTTAGTTATGGAATTTGAACGAGTTTTGCAACCTTCGTCAAAACAGTCCCTATGAATTCAGATGGTTGAAATCAATGTATTGAGTTAAAAAGATGTTTCATCTACTCTCAAATATTCATAATATATATAGATGCACAAAATAAGATTTTATCATCAATGAAAGATGGACAAATACACACGGCAGAAGGAGATTCTTATTCTCATTATTCTTAGTTATCATTGTGCTTAACCAGAGGGGAACATGCTGCAAGTTGCAACATATATAATGTCTCATTTTGAGTTTTGCTTGGAATCCATCTTTTACTCAGATAATCAACTCACTTCATTCTCCATCAGTGGTTCTAGTGCCACCATACAATAATGTTGTTTGAACATTGTAAGACATTAGAAAAGCAACGATGAGTAAGAGGAATGTAGCTATTGGAGTGAGCAGCGTAAATAATGGAAAGATCGACAATAACCAACCACAAACAGGAAAATGATGAAGCAATATGTTCAATATGCTCAATGCACAAAAAAAAACACAAGAAAACAAGAGACTTCATAGGAGGAAGGGAGAAGAGGGTACCTAGAGGCACTGAAAGATAGTGGGGGTGGAACAATCAATTGTATCAAGGTTTTTACTGTTTTTTTCTAAATTCATATTTGTATTTTAAAAATATTTTTTATATTATTTTATTTAGAATATATTTTAAAAACTAATTTGAAGTTGTCAAGTGGGTTGAGAATTAGTTGTCTGGACTAAAAATAAAAAGAAAGAAAAAATAGAAATCAATTTGTAATTTTATTTTAAAATTGTAAATTCTAACTTTATTATAAATCAATAAACCATATTTTTTTTCTTTATATTCATTTGAATAATTTTAAAATCTTACCATTATCCAACATCATATTTAGCTTGAAACACGTCAAAAGTATAACAAAACATTAATTATAAATATACTGACTTCATTTTTTTCATTTACCCACAATTCATTGTGATTATTTAAATTCATTTATTGTTATTATTTTTGAAAATTACTCTATTTGAATTCCAATAAATTTAAATTGGGTAATTCAACTTAAAAAAATATATATAAAAGTATATGATGATTCAAATTCATACAATAACCGTTTATGCGGGGATTATTTGTTGATACAAATTAAAAATCTAATCAACATATTAAAAAAAAAAAAGAATGAATTCTTACTCTTTTCATTTTAAATAAAATTGTGCCGCAATTGAAATATATCTCCCAGGAGATTATTATTATTGAGAATCTTTTTCTTCATTCATTTCTTTTAAAAAACATTGAATATGAAAAGTTTAAAATTAATAATATATTTAAAATTATTATATATGGGTGTAAATCAACCTTTTCTATTTTATAAAATTAAATTCAAACTATCTTATTAATTTTATGTTTTTACTTTAAAATAAAATTACAAAATTCTACACCTGTCCTGTTGTTTACTAGTATATATAAATGAGTAGTTATAATATTTGTTTTCCTAGTTTGAAGGGTGAATCAAACTTTGACTTCAAAGTTGCTAGCACAAATTTGATGTCAGTTGAGTTATGCTTTGACCATTGGTAGTTATAATAATCAACTTAATTACAATAACAAATAAGAGATATAAATAATTAAATAAATAAAATAGCAACCAACAATTAATATATTATATACTGAGTAAAAAAGAATAGAACTTCGTTGTTAGTTGGGCTACAACTAGACACGTGGCTCAACTATAGGTGGTCGTGTCTAACTCAATTTTAGAAGAATTGTCAAGAATAGCTAGAAAATGGCAACAAACCACGTCAGTAATTTAAATGCATTATTACCTACGCCCAAAATGAGTCCAATTTACCTAGTGACCAAGAGGTCCTAGGTTCAATCCCCCACCCCAACATGTTGTCAAAAAAAAATCAAACATAAAATTCATTACCACTTGGGAAGTCCTCGTGTTTTTTATATAACTTTTGGTCAAATCGAACATAGCTCAATTGGCATTTGGACCCTTACCAAAATTTTAGGGGATAAAGTTAGCGATTTTCAACCCGATTATACTCTGGTATATACGCTTATTTATGGACAGTCCACAATACCCAATTTTAACTTTTCTTTTCGTTTTTAGTTTTTAACAACCTGATTCGTGAGTTTTGAAAAAAAAAAAAAAAAAAAAAAAAATCAACAATTTATATTTGAAAATGTTTAACGTCAAAAAAAGAAAAAAATAAATTCATCCAAGAATGAATAACAAAATTAACCCTCCTAGATTTATGCATTTTGAAAAAAAAAATGTTTTTTTTCAAACTTGAAATGACGACAATATGTAGAGAGACGAAGGTTGACAGAGACGAGGATCTTTACTCACTTCGAAAATACGTCATAAAAGGTTTTGTGCGTCGAAGTTTCCAGCTCAATTCAAGCATTCAACAATGTAGGAGGTTGAGATAAATAATTTTGTTCGAGATAGAGAGTTTCAAAGTTAAGAATCGGTGGTTGTTTCAAATCGATTCGGAAGATGGATGATTTGCAAATCTCTCAATTCAATGTTGCAGGTAATGATATCATGGATTGAACGTTTAGGATGATTAAATACCATCGGTAGCACATGGTCTTTTGGAACGTTTAGGATCACATATTAATATTAATATATTCGAACCATGTGGACATATTAATATTAATATATTCGAACCATGTGCTTCCACAACCCATGCATCTTTCTTTTCTTTTCTTTTCTTTTTTTTTATTCTGACATTATTTTTTCTTTTGTATTATTTAATTTTTATTTTATATTTAAAACGAACATTTTTTTTTTTAAGTGTACACTTTTTTTTTTAAATATTATCACTTCTAATTTATTGTTAAGTTAAGATGCATCCAAAACATACACTATTATTATTATCAAATTAATTAATCAATTATATTTAATTAATGCGAAATAAGAAAATTAAATCTTTGACATTTCAATCAAGGACACAATTTTATGTCAATTGAGTTATACTCGATTTGACAATATTAATGTTGGTTTAATACTAAAAAAATATATCTTATTATCGAATTATGAATCATGTACTTAACCAAACAAATTTATTTATAAATTATTTAAGTTTTACTTATTTTACAATCTTTAAAACTATCTATTATTATATTAATGTATATTATTGATATATATTTAATTTGTAATTATTGATAAACAAGTATTGGCCTCCCAAATACTTTATCTTTACTTACTCCGAAAATACGTCATAGAAGGTTTTGGGCGTCGAAGTTTTCAGCCCAATTCAAGCATTCAACGATGTAGAAGTTTGAAGTAGATAGTTTTGTTCGAGGTAGGGGGTTTCAAAGTTGAGAATCGGTGGTTGTTTCAAATCGATTCGTAAGATGGATGATTTGCAAATCTCCTAATTCAATGTTGCAGGTAATGATACAATGGATTGAACGTTTTTCTTGGTAAACTCAACATGCATACCAATTTTAATTGTTTTAGTATCATTTGTCCAATGCTCACGGATTGATGGCTTATTATTGGTGTATATACACGCATATACTTCATATGATCATATACTTACATGTACGTTGTTATAGATGTAACTACGAATATATACTCACACTAGAAGTTATCGAGAGCACCATTTTTATAATTTTCTTACAATTGTTTATGAACATTTTAATTTTCTTAGTATCATTTTGTCCAATACTCACGGATTAATGGTTTATGGTGTATATACACACATATATACTTCATATGATATATATACGTACATGTACGTTGTTATATATATAACTATGAATATATATTCACCCTATAAGTTATCGATGACACAATTTTTTATAATTTTCTTACAATCGTCTATGAACATTTTAGTTTTTATAAACATCAATATGCTGGAAAATTAATTGCGCGCTTATGTAATTTTCTTAGCATTCGTTCACGGATTAATGACTTATGTATATACCCATATACTTCATATGATATACTTACATGTACACATGTGTAACTACGAATATATACACACATTAGAAATTATCGAGAGCACCATTATTATCATTTTTTTCACAACCGTCTATGAAAATTTTAGTGGTTGATAGACTGAAAATTAATTTGAATTAATGTTCCCGATTATTTTTAATTTGAATTTTTTTACATGTTTCGATTTAATTGGTATTTGTTAATGTTGTTTTGACCGATATCTCTTCCTTAATATTTGAATGGGTGTGTACTAATTTTTATTATTTTCACCAAATTCTCTCTGAATAATTCTTCCTTTTATTTTCTCTATGATTCTTAGGAATAAATCTTCCTTTTGTTGTAGGGAGTTTGAATTCAACTATCCAACGTTTAAATATAGGGTAGTTTGGTTCAAAACATTGTAAATATTATTCTAAATATAGAAGTTAGTTATTTTTTAATTTGCACTATTCCATTTTAGTTATTCTTGTATTGTTTTTATTTTTTTTTTAATATTATTTTCTAAATACTTTTTCTTTATTAAATTTATCTCTCCTTAAATTGTAAGGTTTATAGTTGGTGGTTTATGGATAAATTTAGGGTTTAGTATTTAGAGTTTATAGTTATACTAAATTTTAAATATTAAATTCTATACCCTAAATTTATAGTACCCTAAACCTTAAAATCTAATGAGAGATAAATTCAATAGGAGCAAAGTATTCTAAAAATAAATTAAAAAGAAATAAAGAATGGGAAAAAATTTGAAAGTTATATATTGAAGAAAAAAAATTGAGTTAAACCTATTGCTATGACCAATGATGAAAATTCGGCCAAAATATCACAAATTTCACGAAATATTGAAGATAAAATATCTCGGTTTCGATAATATTGTAATATATTGCTCGTATTTTGAGAATATCACCAATATTTAGTAAGAAATTACACCAAGCATCAATAGAATAAAATAATTAAAAATATCACTTTTTTTTTTTTATAAAATTTGCAAATATAACAATTTTTATAATCGCAATAAATGACTATTTTTTTTTTTTTTTTTTGAGTACATTGGGGATAGGGGGATTCGAACCACAGACCTCTCGGTCGTTAACACATACATATGCCCGCTGAGCTATGCTCGCTTTGGCGCAATAAATGACTATTAGTAATAACTATGGATGTACTTATATTTTTTTTATAAAATTTTGTCAATGGTTATCACTAATAATCATGATTATTAGTGATAGCAGTCTATTCTATCATTGATTTTTTTTTTTATTATATTTGTAAAATATTTTATATTTTATTATTATATTTATAGTTATTTTAAATTTGGTTGCTATTTATACAACTAGTCTATATTTGGTCGATATCAAATATAATTATGAAATTTCTACGTACTTAGCCTTAAGACTACTATGATTTACAAATATGTACAAATGTCTCATTTATTTCACAAATGACCGAATGTATTAGGAGTATTTCATCAAAGTTATTGTTCAATTATACATTAAAACCCTTCATATAACTATTGAGATTTGTATGAAATAAAATAAAATAAATTTTAATCATTTAAGGTATAAATACATAATTTAATACAATTGTAAATCCAAAAATTAAAGCATTAATGATATTAATCAATTCTAAAGTCATTTACTCTCCTCAAGAAAACTCTCTCTCCAAGAATGATTTTTTTTTTTTCTGGTATAATCGAATATAAATTAATATACTACAATATGTAATCATTATTATGCAATTCGTTATAAATGGTATATTTTTATATAAATGAAAATACTAACTATTTTAAACACCATTAAATTGTGTATGAAATATCTTTATATATACGGTATATTATGAATATATTCATACATATTGATTTATTTGTACATTAAATATTTTCATATTCATGTCAAAAAAAAATATATATATATTTTCATATAAATAAATTGACTAAAATCATGAGATTTTAATTGAAGAGATGAATACAAATTGATTAAAAACAATTAAAATGATGGGATAAATATGCTTGTAATTAATTTATAGGAGAGAGAAGTCTTTAAAAAAAATTGTGGGATTATAAGATTTATAAATAATTCAAAATAAATGAAAAATATAATTAATTAATAGAAACAGAAAATTAAAAATGACATAATAGTCTTACAATTTAGTGAAAATTTGTGTGTGAAAATGATACTTGAGTAGGAAGACAGAGCTTAAGGCATTTAAGTGGGAAGCAGTGGCAGCCATCATACATTTTTTAAATTACGTTTTTAAGTAGGCTATTATGCACAATTTCTCGTATAATTATTATTATACGAGTCTATTGATTTAATACCATCGGTAGCACATGGTCTGTTGGAACGTTGATCACATATTAATATTAATATATTCGAACCATGTTCTTCCACAACCTCATGCATCTTTCTTTTCTTCTTTCTTGTTTTTATTCTTGTATTATTTTATTTTATTTTATTTTATATTTAAAACGCACATTTTTTAAAAGTGTACACTTTTTTTTAATATTATCACTTCTAATTTATTGTTAAGTTAAAGTACACTATTATTATAACCAAATCAATTATATTAATTTCTTAAAAATATATTTAATTAATGCGAAATAAGAAAATTAAATCTTTACCTTTCAATCAATACATAACACACAACTTTATGTTAATTGAATTATACTCGATTTGACAATATTAATGTTGGTCTAATACTAAAAAAAATATATCTTATTATTGAATTATGAATCATGTAATTAACCAAACAAATTTATTTATAAATTATTTAAGTTTTACTTATTTTACAATCATCAAAGCTATCTATTATTATATTAATGTATATTTAACTTGTAATTATTATATATTTGCTTAAAATAATAGTTTATATACCACTCTCCCAAAATTAGAGAAAAACTTAGTTCATTGTAGTGATGTTGGTGATTGCCGTTCATTTTTGCATTCTTGAGTTTGAAACTCAACTCATTTTTTTTCCTTTTCTTTTTTGAGGTACATATTTTCTTCTTTATTTTTTTTTATATTTATAAAATATAACTATTTTTATTGATTTAAGGATATATAAAAATTTATTTGTAAAAATAGTTTAGACTTATATTTTTTATATAAATATAAATGATAAACTCTGTTCACCGAGAAATTTTGGCCAATCAACGGTCGCCACGTGTCTTCATCATGATTGGTGGATCAGATAAACTTAACCGAGCAAATTTGGTCATACCGCAATTGAGCTCGAAATTGAGTCGGTCCAAAAAGCTATTCATATGCAATTTGGCCCAAAGGCCAAGCCCATTAGGCTCAAAACCCAAAAGTCCATTGAACAAGGCTCATTGGGCCCAAACCCACCAGGCCCATGAGAACTCTATAAATAGAGAGCTCATTCTTCATTTTGAAGGTTCAGAAAATTTTTAGCTCAGAGAGAATTCTCAAACAACGAAGACTCCCTGAAACCTTGGAAGACTGAACAATCCTTCAACATCGAGAACAAGCTGTGAAGTCCTCGATCCAAATTCAACATCGAGAACAAGCTGCAAAGCCCTCGAAACAAACCCAACATCGAGAACAAGCTGCGAAGCACTCGAGATATATTTACATTTGTGAGAGAAAGAATCAGAGGATCATACATTAGAGATTGTAATCCACTACGCACTGATACAGATACAAACATACAATACAAATTCAAATTTCATTTACACGTGTCGAATTTCCATCCTTCGTTCGAAATCTCGTGTGAACATAGTTTACAATCTCTAATGTATGATTCTCTGATTCTTTCTCTCACAAATGTAAATGTATCTCGAGGGCTTCGCAGCTTGTTCTCGATGTTGAATTTGGATTGAGGGCTTCGCAGCTTGTTCTCGATGTTGAATTTGGATCGAGGGCTTCGCAGCTTGTTCTCGATGTTGAAGGATTGTTCAGTCTTTCAAGGTTTCAGGGAGTCTTCGTTGTTTAAGAATTCTCTCTGAGCTCTTAGGAGTAAAAATTTTCTGAACCTTCAAAATGAAGAATGAGCTCTCTATTTATATAGTTCTCATGTGCCTGGTGGGTTTGGGCCCAATCAGCCTTGTCCCATGGACTTTTGGGTTTTGAGCCCAATGAGCTTGGTCTTTGGGCCAAATTGCCATATGAATAGCTTTCTGGACCGACTCAATTTCGAGCCCAATTGCGGTATGACCAAATTTGCTCGGTTAAGTTTATCTGATCCACCGATCGTGATGAAGACACGTGGCGACCGTTGATTGGCCAAAATTTCTCGGTCAACAAATGCCCCCTTTTTCGAGAGTTATGCACATGTACTTGTGGGTGAGTCTCGGAAAAGTTAAATAGAGAAATCGAAATGTAGGACACCCCTAATTTCGACTCCTCCTTGACATATCAAATTTATCGAAATATGAAATTTGGTTCATAAATCAATTATTTTAATTGATACATCTTTCCATGCCAATTGACCAAAAAAATATGAATTTGGCTCACAATTTTGATCTTTCTTATTTGACAAAAACCTGATTTGAACTTCAGTAGATTTTTTTGTTCTACCTTACTTCTATTTTGGGATGTAGAGTAGAGTTTTGCGTCTGCCCAATTGAATTTTGAATAAGATTTGACTTTGAACTTTACTCCAATTTCGACGTGGTATAAAATTTGGAGTATGGATAAAATTTGTGGTCGAAATGTAGGACACCCCTAATTTATCGAAATATGAAATTTGGTTCATAAATAAATTATTTTAATTGATACATCTTTCCATGCCAATTGACCAAAAAAATATGAATTTGGCTCACAATTTTGATCTTTCTTATTTGGCATAAACTTGATTTGAACTTTAGTAGATTTTTTTGTTCTACATTACTTCTATTTTGGGATGTAGGGTAGAGTTTTGCGTCTACCCAATTAAATTTTGAATAGGGTTTGACTTTGAATTTTACTTCAATTTCGATGTGAAATAAAATTTGGAGTCCACCCAAACCATCAATTTCGATTTGAGACTTGAATTTGGATAATTTATGAATCTACATCTTGCTCGGGAATAAAATTAGGAATATGCCCAAATTTTAATTCTAGGAAAATTTTGAATTTTGCTCGAAATTTAGCTTGAATGAAAATTTGACTTGTATAATTTTGGGATTCCAATCAATTTTGACAGTATAGAAACTGATGGAAATTATTTAAACTTTTTGATGAAATTTTAATTAAACAATAATTAACCATTTTTAATAAAATTATTATTTAATATATTTTTTTTTCTTTTTAATTAAAATTACTCAATCCAAATAGATATAAAATATTGTTAGTAACAACAGAAAAAAAAATATAACATTTAAATTAAATTACATAAATAAATTAATGAAAGAGAATAAATTTGACTTGTTAGTAAGGGTGTACATGAGTTAGGTTGGGTTCGAAAGTTTTTCAACCCAAAGTTGGTGTATTCTCAACCCAACATTTTAGTCAACACAACAATCCAACCCTTCAATTCTTCGGTGGGTTGAGATGGGTTGACCTTTTTAGGGACAGATAACTTTTTTTTAATATCAAAATCGATAGATGTCATTTTTTATTTAAATGTTTTATATATGTCATTTATCTAAACATAGATGGATTCAAATATGGATAGAAGGACGATAATGCCCGGTTGTTAAATGCACCAAAATAAATATAAAAAATAAACTGAATCTAAAGCTACATGGAATTAGGTAGATTACGATGTAATTCAAACTACTCAAATTGGTAACAACCATAACACATAACAAAAATAAATCAGTAGGTTTAGGCATGAAAGAAAAACAAAACGAAAAGGTGAAGTTCAAACTAAAAATTGAAATTGAATGAAAACATCACTTCAAATTTAATAAAAAATAAAATAATAACTTGCATGCAAAAGCACAATCACAAGCTCCAAGGTGTGATGATGAAAAAAAGTGTATTTGTGAGAACAAAATCAAATAAAAAAAAAATTATAAGTAAGGAAAAATGTTTCACTTTGTTGGAGAAAAAAACCCGCACCCCTACCAAACGACTTTTCAATCTCGATAAAGCTCCGACGTAGCTCCATCTTCATCGTTGCTCCACCGATGCTTCATCAAAAAAAATCTAGAGAGTAATCAAACAATATAATGGAGAGATTACTTAGAAAATTTGTGGAGATAGATTAGTGGATTTTACATAATCTTTAATGAAGATTTGTTTGGGGTTTGTTATATTTTGAGATTTGATGCACAAAATTGTGTTGTACCATTGACACAAAAAAGTCTCAAAAAAATTATTTTCAAAGAAAAATACTTATTTTTTAATACGGTTACAGAAAAAAAATAGTAATACTTTTGCTAAAAGTGAAAGATATGCCCTAATCTATGAATATTTGTAAAATCGTAAGTGTATGGTTAATTCTGAAGTATAAAATATTCAGTCAAATTTTGGTTTTATTATGGAACACTACTAATTTTAATTAATGCGTAATATTGTTCTTGTTTAGTTCATGCATCAAGAGAAAATGTTTTTATGATAGTGGGTCATGTGAAAATAGGGGTGTCTAATATTTTTTAAGAAAGTAAATATAACATGTAACTCATATTGTGTGAAACAAAAAATACAGTGTAACTATTACTTGCCCATATCAGATATGAGATCAAAACAGAATTCCAAGTATGAGAATGAAATGAAATGTGGTGTACTTCACAATTACAGAGTAATTATGTAAACTACCCTTGAAAAAGACTGTACATGTGGATTGTGACATACCTTGTTGGAAATATACGTTGAAACTGTACTTAAAACTTTGACAATACATTGTAACTGTGTGTAATGAAAACTACATTGTAAATATTCAATACTTTATAGGAAAGTGTTAAGAATGAAATAAAGATACGTTAATATGTAAGCAACGATATAGGTGCAAAATCAATTACGCTATAATTAACACTAAGACTGCAAGCTGACTTTATTGATAGGTTTCCAAATACATTTCTCGTTAAGAAATATAATGTAAATATAATTAGAACACTAAAAAGTACCGAAAAATAAATGAATGTTTAATTATAACAAAATAAAAAGAGATATCATGTAAAAACAATTATTCTAACATCAATTGGATAGTGAATTCTTGAAAGTTCTTCGGTTGTGACCCACTTGCCGACACCGACCACACCTAATTCTTGATGTGCTCTCATTGCAAGATAAGAGTCTATTCTTCTTGGGGGGATCGGGCGGCCGTCATTTCACATTAGACGGTCGGATGAGACTTTCGTATGGAAGCGTTGGCAGGAGAAATTAGTTGACTCTTCCAATTGAGAAATTGATGTATCGACCGTCATCATCACATTTCCTATTGGGTAATAATTTGGTGTCTCCTAGAGTCATATAATAACCTACAGAAAGGTCGGAAAAACATGCATTGTATTACTGTAATATGATAAAAATAGCACTGTAAATTCAATGTAAAATAATATGGGGGAAAATTGGGTTGTGAAGGTGTAATTAATAAAACCAAAACTAACTTAAATTCCAGGATTAAAAAACTAAAAAAATAATGGGATGTGTTAGGGTAATATATAAAAAAAAAATAGCCATGTAATTAAATGTAACATGACAGAAAATATGGAAAAATTAGGTTGTGACAGTATAATTAAAAAACAGACATGTAATTAAATGTAACATTTTTTTTTGCAACGGTAGTTTAATTAATGCGGGGATTGAACCCATGACCTTTTGATCACCAGCTCAACCCTATGCCAATTGAGCTATGCTCGGTTTGGCGTAATTAAATGTAACATGATAGTAGGAAAAAATTAGTTTGTGACATGTGACAGTGTAATTAATAAAATCAACAGTAAATTAAATGTAAATCTAAGAAAACTGGGAGACAATGGGATGTGTTATGGAAATATATTATAGGAAGGAAAGTTAGGAAGAAATATGGTTGTATTAATGAATCAAATGAAAGAAACATCCTAGATTAAATATCATCGAACAAATATCAGAGATTTAAATTGGAACCACCGCAGTGAACGGACGCAAGAGATGAACTCTAAGGCATATTGTGCAAATGTGTCGTGGAACGGACGCAACACAGAGTCGAAGCTAGAAATACGTGAAATAAAAGGAAGGAGAGAGAGAAAGAGAATGTATGAGATAATCGATGTGGATGCAAATGTGTCGTAGCGTGTGCAAATCTATGAGATGATGGATCCCGATGCAAATGTGGTGTATGATGAAAATGTATGAGATGATCGAAAAATGCGTGAGATCAAAGAAAATGAATGGAAAGATATCAAATAGATCAAAGAGAGAGAATACTTGGTTTTTCCCCTGACTCACTCACTCGAATAGCATTGAGACTCTCAAACTTGACAATAATGACCTAAGTTTAGCCATTAATTACTTGTATAAATAGAGGTTGTGTGAAGCCTTTCAAACACACCACAAATCAATTGACTACAAATTTAGCCATTAATTACTTGTATAAATAGAGGTTGTGTGAAGCCTTTCAAACACACCACAAATCAATTGACTACAAATTGATTTCTCTCTACTTTGTTTTCTCATTATCTTCTTCTCTTTTGAATGATTTTTCTTGATCTTATTTTCGTTTTATAACATTTTTTCATTTTTTAGTTTTTTCTAAAGAATTTTAAAAACTATTTTTAAAATTTAAAAACCAAAAACTGAATTAGTTATCACAAATACCTTCATTTTTTAAAACTAAAAAAAACACGAATTAGTTATCAAACAGTCCATTAATTTCCAGATTGTTGACAAGTTCTGCCTTATAGACTTGATACTCTCTCGAGTAATAATAATATTCTTTAAAAAGTAAATTGACTTTATCTCTATGACAATTCAGACCATTCAAATATTAAGAACGTAGAACTATACACTATCACAAAATCTCCAAAGATATGTTTATCTCATGTATAAATTAGGGAAAACAATGCAAGAGCATCACTAATAATCGTCTCTCAACCTCAAATGATTGATATAAAAATCATGTGAAGAATGGTCAAATTCTAACATGCATTAAACTCAGAAAAGTTCTCACAACCAACATGAATTTGAAATACCAACTATTGATTAAGAAGAATAGGATTCGATAAACGATTACATCAAGACTATAGATAATAATAATAATAATTAAAAAAAAAAAAAAAAAACTTAGTTCAGAACAAAAATCTAAAATTTCAACATTATAGTCATAACAAGTGAGAAAAGAGAAGGAAAAAGGGAAGAGAAGCAAACCCGGGCGATTCCACGAGTCTCCAAGCGTTGATCCCGCTCCATTCGGCACCTCGAGATCCCAAAATGATGTCTCCAACCGTTTTCTCTCTTTCTTTCTAAAAATTTCCTTATGGATGCATAAAATGATATAAGAAAAATCGTCGCTCTTATAAGTTAGGGATTTTCGTCGTAGCACCTAGGCGTCGTAGACAACACCTAGGCGTGCCACACATTTTGCGCCTTTTGCTTTGCGTCGTTGCACTTAGGGGCTAGGCCTGTAGGTTTGTTTTTTTTCGCTGCACTTCTTGGACTTTATCTTAAAACATCTATTTTCTTCAACTTTCTTCAAGTTTGCTTCTACATTTAAAAGAAACAATAAACTATTAAATTAGTCTATAAAATGTTCAAATAAACTAACAAAACAACTAAAAAACAACCTACTTTACTATGCCTAAAATAAACTCATCAAAATACCGTCAAACTTAAGCTTTTGTTAGTCCTCGAACAAAATAAAACAAGATTACTACTTGAAAATCAACAAAAACATGCAAATAACTCAAACTTCGGTGTTTTTAAGTCAAATAATTCATAATTAAAAGAAATATTAAAACACAATTCATAGTCAAGAAATTTAAATTTAAATATTTTTAAACAAATCCACTTTCCTAAATGAATGGAAGCTTTCCACCATTATACCATTTAAGAAATTACTACAACCAAGAATAAAAATATTAATATTGATATCGGGATTTCAATTTTACGAATATATCGATGAAATATTGATATCAACAGACATTTATGTAAATCAATTGAGATTAATATATCGGTTAATCCTTAATATCTATGGCAAACCCTCCGATTTACAGATATACCGACATATTTTGACGAATATTTTCATCCTCATCTCAACCAAGTATTCTAGAAAAGAAAGGTCATGGTTGCTTTTTTTTTCTTTTAACAAATGGTACATTCAATGATGAAAATATCGATATCGATAATATCAGGAGTTCAATTTTACAGATATATCGCTGAAATATCGATATCGGCGGATAATTCTGTAAATCAATTTTTTTAAAAAAATTATTTCCATTAATAATTAAGTTCATTTTCCTCCCAAACTAAGTTATACATCTTATTATTAGTATCTAGATTAGTAAAAGCTATTTTTTCATGTTTTACAAGTATTTATAAAAGATATTGTAGATATCCATTAACCCTTAATATCTATATTGAACCCTTTGATTTATGGATATATCGACATATCGACGAATATTTTCATCCTTGGGTACAGTAAGCTCTTAAATGATATTTTTGGAGAAAATATATCCAATTTGAATACTTGTAGATCTTTGTTTATCATGGTTGACCTCCTGTGTATACATATAAGATGTTATTTTCGATTGTTAGTCGAGATCTAGTAGTCAAGATTTCTTGAACTTTTTACATAACTAGCAATTGTATCGAAATAGTTTACGAAAATAGCCAGTTTTGTAAAGATTTGCTATTTGAGATGTTTCATTTACTGTGGCAGAGCTCTTCTTCAGCTGGCTAACACGAGGAAGACACAAAATTCAAAAAAGTGTGAATTTTGTTTGGTCCTCTATCTGGCTATTGATTTGAATTGGCATATCCTTCAATGCCATACTTTTGGTATACTATAACTTGATTCTCTTCCCACCATCTTTCTGCTTCCCTTTCCGAAAATCTTCTTCGACTGCAAACACGATACCAAATAACTACGTTAAGTTATCTGATAACACAAAAATCATTATGATGAATTAAAACAAACACCTTTCGAAATATTAGATATAACTAAATGTGTTAGGGTCAGAACAAGTAATGGTAACAAACCATTACTTGGTTATATAACAAACTTATTGAAAGTATTAAACATTGTTTTCCTGTCCCAACTGCACTCCAATGGTCCTACAAAGTAATCATCTAATTTTGCAACAGTTAAAAGTATCCAAAAACTCATAAAATGGCCACCAAGATGCCCAAGGAAAAATAAGTTAAATTACAAGTTTAGTTCTTAGTTTTCAATTTTGTGCGTTGATACCTAAAGTTTAAAAATATTTAATAAGTCTTTTTAAAATTCATAAACAAATTTTGTGTCTAATGGAATTCTGACCTTTTTGTATTGTGTTTAATAAATCATTGAATTTTAGAAAATGTCAAACACAACTGAAAGTCTAGAGACATATGAAACACTCGTTGAAGTTGAGGACCAAACTTGTAATTTAACCGGAAAAAATAAAATCTAAACAATACTAATAAGAAGATATGAACTAATCATTTTAGGCATTGAAGTATACAGCTTGCAGCACCTGAAACATTAATTTTAAGTTGAAATGAATAAATGAAAAATACCTGAATCTCACTCTCTTCAGCCCCTTGTGCCCACCTGGTAGACTTGTAAATGTAATATAAACACCAGGTTCATACTGTTCTATCCATTCATCTTTCAAACAATTTGCAGTTCCATTTCTTGCAGACGTTCGGTTCGTATTCGGATCTGAATCCGTCGACTTACTAACACGACGGAATGCATGTCTCCCATACAATGATTTGAATGTATTAGAGAATACAATGGGAGAGTTGTATAAACTATCACCTATTACTCTATCTTTGGGCAATTGAACCTCAGGGGGTAAACAAGTTGCAGCACAGGGGGAGTGAAAATGGTCAAAGTTTGGAGCATCTGAATATACTGGTGTAACATGTGGTTTATTTGCATCAACTTCATCTTTTGCATCTCTTCGACCGGTAACCTTCCCCGACATTGTATGAAGCTGTAACAACGATAGCAGTTCTTCGATCAGATAACCGGTTAGAAAACAAATGTGTATAGCACAGCCTATGTTCAAAAGTCAATAAAGAAAGAAATTACCCTAAGTGCCAAAGCTTTTATAACCTCCTTTGCTGCCTTACATTTCACAGCTTCCTCCCTTGCGACTGACCAAGCTTCTTCGATCTTTTGTCGACATTTCTGTATCTTCTCGTCTCCATTGTGACATTGTAGTTCGAGGCTCTTCACCTTAAGGATACAACAATTAAGTGAAAAACTCATTCATCCAACGACAGCATCGAAACACAATCCAACAGAAACAATTTCATAATTGGGATTAAATTAGCCAAAAGGAAATGTCAGTTAAACTTTCCAAAGTTGAACTGGATACCAACAAAATTAAAAACACAATCGAAAACAGTACGTAAATTGGCGCAATCACGGTTCATAGCTTTCTAATTTCAGGGTATCATTGATATTGATAACATACAGTCAGCAACCACCCACATTTCATGCCAGGTATTAAAACATAAAGCCAAAGTAATTCAAACTTGTATATTCATATCATATTCCATCTGCATCAAAATCCGACATGACTTTGTCGCAGAAAAAACGAGGTCTCCAAGAGATCTCAAGTACTTTGGAATCAAGAAATAGAGTACAAGTTTTGAATCACAAGATAATGAATGAAGACTAATGGCAATCAGCTGAAGGAAGAAACTTGGTCAGTTTCATGTCATGTCTTATAAAAGCAGTATATGTAAGAAGAACAAATTTGCATGGTCAAGGTATGAATTGAATCAGAAATAATTACACTAAGAAATGGAATGAGAGGATCACGAGCCGCACACATAACTGTAGCAATATGCACATATAGGCTAAGGACAGAAATATTACAACGTCGTAAGATAGCACGTGTAAGAATACCTCAGCTCTTAGCCTCTGAACTTCTTCACTTAGCTTCTCACTGGATCCATACATAAATCTCTCAAGACTGATAGCACTTGAATTAGGGGATTTTAGGTGAACTAAAGCATTGACAGATGTTTGATTTTGAGATGGAGAAATGAGAGTTTTCGCGTTGTCTCTATCGCACATTTTAAACGAAGCTGGGCACGAAACTTGCCCCCAACTTGGTATTCCACCAGACGAAAAAGAAAGCTGTTCTAAATGCTGTTGGTTTTCCCCATGGTTTATGGATTTCCAATGAGACTGCATTTCATCAATATTTTGTTTTGTAGGTGACAACAGTTGACTATGCTTAGAACTCATACTTCTCTTATCTACTCTTTCAAAAGCAGATGCTTTCTGTTGCACCAATGAATTCTGTGTCCTTGTATTTTCTTGTTTTAATGACCTATCCAGGTGAATATGTCTCTGTAAATTGTTGAAGCATGGATCACAAACTCGGAAAGCTTTAGTTTTATTGGGCGCCAAAGCAGCATTCGTCGTCTTTTTACTGCTGCACATTCGGCAAAAAAGGAGACCGCAGTGATAGCAATTATGCTTCTTCCTCGTAAACCCGAAAGGCAATTTACATCCATAACAGGCAGATTGGTCACTTGAAGTGATAGATCTATGCAAACAGATTGCAGCTGTGAAATTTGATCCACAGGCTATGCTTTCTACCTGCTGATCTGCTAAAGCTTCAACAAAAGTAGGCAAATTCTTATCATCAGAATCGCCCAATCCTAATTGTCCGTATGCACCTTTCCCCCACGTATAAACGCGTCCGCTTGATGTTAACGCAGCAACATGATAGGAACCAGAAGATATGGCCTTAACAAACTCCTCTTTGAGCTTCCCTTCGACTATA
The DNA here is from genome assembly GCA_028017165.1 of Herpetospermum pedunculosum. Lineage (NCBI taxonomy): Eukaryota > Viridiplantae > Streptophyta > Magnoliopsida > Cucurbitales > Cucurbitaceae > Herpetospermum > Herpetospermum pedunculosum. Next base: position 13,435,953 of record CM051523.1, read on the forward strand.
GCTACTGAAGCATCCCTTGACCCCGGATTTCCTAGTTGCCCATGTACAGAACCTCCCATCGTGTAAACTCTACCCAGATTCGTAAGCCCAACAGTCAACATTCGTCCACAAGAAACTTGAACAAAATCACAATCAACGAGTGGGCCAACACATGTTGGTAAGAGCATACGCGCGTTGTCAGCATTGCCCAACCTTCCTTTATCACCATCACCCCATGTAAATAATTTCCCAACAGCACTCTTGAACTTGAAACGGTCGATCATGATATCAACAATAGCAGCAGTATGCCATGATCCACACGCAACAGATTTTACCCACAAACCGTTTAAAGATTCAACCTCTTTTGGCTGGGAAAGGCTTAAAAGACTCCCATGTCCAAGTGCTCCAAATGTTCCATCTCCATAAGTAAATAACCTCCCGCAAGCCGAAACAGCCGCCGTATGCCATTCTCCACAAGCGACATTGGATATGCTTACGCCATTCAAAGGACCAGAAAGTTTTTGAGGTAACCACTGACTTCTAATCTTCTCCTCACATTCAAAATCGGCACCAAACCTACTGTCACCCCATGTATAAACTTCTCCAGCATTTGTCAGAGCACATGTCTGATATTCACCACAAGAAACAGATTTAGCTGTGATCCCATTAAGCGAGTCAACTAGCTTTGGATGGTCCAAGTCCATATTAATCTTATGCCCAAGTCTACCACCCTTCCCTCCACCCCAACAGAAGACTTCCCCGTTCTTGGTAACCAGGGCTGCGTGTTTCCCTCCTAACGATATGCTTTGCACGTCCAACATCATAGTAGATTCTAGAAGTTTCGGTAACAACGCATCCACAATCATTCCTTTCTGGCTAGCAGACCTTTCAGTTCCACCGCCTATCAGCCCGCCTTCTATACCTTCTCCCCAAATCATGACATCCTTCAAAATATTGTTCTTTTCGATACGTGGAGATGGATGAACAGGTGCAACAAATCTACTGAGCACATTCTTTTCATAAACCATTTCATCTAATGATCCCCTCTTAAGTACATCGGGTTCAACAAGCGGAGTACATCGAGCAGAGATATCCCCTTCACTCTGTCCATCTGATGGATTGAAGCTATCAAAGGAATGAGATAAGCCATCAGAAAGGCATCTTTCTGAAAGTGAAAGAGTAGGACTGCCACACAAGCTGCGTACCTTCAAGCATAGTACATTTTAGTTGAAGTGCAGCACAGAAAACAATACACAAAACTCTTCAAAAATGGAGTACTTAAACATCTCATTTAAAAGTTGTACTTCAATATAAAGGATAGGAGAATATTAAATTAAACAAATAATTACACACTGATTGTTGTATTATTTTTACACATTTTATGTCAATTATAGGCTGTCTCTTTTATGGTTTCGATCTTAGAGATAACGATATAAGTTTGATTCATAATAGCAAGGAATGTTGTCTCTTCTCTTGTCAACTATGTCAGAACTTGCCTTAGAAAATTATAAAGTACTGTGTTGAATAGATAGCGACTTGACTTTAAACTAATCCTTCCCATGTATGAATTGGATTATTTCAATCATTAATAAGTATCATTTTCACGGTCAGGCGAAGTGAATCTGAAACAAATTTTCCAGTTTAAAAATTACAGTAAGGAACTATAGGACTTGGGTAACAAACCTGTGGAAAGTCTGTACTGTCCTCTAGAAGTCCAAGATTGTACTTTCTTCTAATAAACCCAGCAGGACTATTGGCACAAGATACAATTCCTCTGTGATCCCTTAAACTAGCCAATGGTCTTTGATGATGATTCCTTGATAATATAGATCTCAATCCCAAAAACCAACAATCTGCCTGTGCTTTGTCCTTGCATGTCTGCACAAAAGATGAAGTGAAGAGACAAAAAAGATCTATCAACATCATCTTTACCACCAAAAAGCTAAAACAACAAAGCCTATAATAGTGAGAAACAAGTTTTACCAGATCGAGTGAACGCTCGCCATTAGCGTAAATGAGTGACAATGATTCGGGCTTCTTTGTTGGTTGAAGTTGGTTTACGAGACTTGGCTGATTCAAAAGCATTCATATGAATGAAAAGAGCAAAAGGTTAAAATGCAAAAGTTAAGAGGCATTGGATATTTAATACTTACCGACATCTTTCCGGGAATAATTTTCATAACTGAGCTTAATCGCAGTTGCTTTTCCTCGTTTCCAGAATACCAGACCAAGAATTTCTCGTCCTGAAATCAATAAGATAATTGAAGAAAGTTTGATTCCATCATTAATGCTGATGATGATACAAAGTAAAAACAGTATAAGAAAAGTAACTAACTAATAATACTTTAGCAGCAAATAAGAACATTAAAAAAAATCAATCACAAATAAATAAGTTGAAAATTTTAAGATAAGGTGGGTCCTAGGTGACAAAGAGGCAGGTTTATGGATTTTATTTATTTGAACAAGCGAGGAACTATTTCCACCATCAGAATAAAATAGAAATTCACTTCTTCTCCTTCTGTTTAATATATAATATGAGATGTAACTTCCAAAGCATCATTGGCAACAAATTTTTGTTTAATATTTTATTGTTAAACAGACATTAGATTAAGAAAAGTTAAAGACTTGGACAGAAGTACAAAACAATGTAAATTTATCATTACTAAAATACACTGAACCAAAATTTTAACAGCACAAGATCTAGAAAACAGAGCAATCAAACAAGTTCATCAACCATGGTGACTAGTATTGTTTTCTGCCATTAAAAATATATAACTTGGCACAAGAAACTATGATGGTAAGATAAAATATCAACAACAATTCGCTTCATTTAACGATCACTAGGCCTCTGAACCGCCATGAAATGAACCAGATGACTATTTTGACAGAGATGCAAGACAATGTTGCAATTTTACATAATTTTCAACTGCTTTTGTAGATTCATGAATGGCAGCTCATCTAGTTTTTGAAAAGTAAACAAAAATATGAATTATGCTGCCACACCACACATTTCACAAAAAGCATCTTACGTGTTGTACCTCGGTTTTTTAGTATCTGGGTCACTTTGCACACATCTCGACTAATCTCACGAGACAACTGTTGACCCTACTACAGTCTACATGTTTTATATCGTTTTTTGAGTATTTTGATCTGTTTGCACACATCTCGACTAATCTCACAAGACAAATATCTGACCCTACTACATTCTATACGTTGTGTATCCTTAGTCCTTACCATGGAAAGCTTGAAAGGGCGAAATTTCGGTTTGCCTCTACGCCTAGACTTTAAAAGGTAAGCACCCTTCTTCATAGACAGAATTGCCTGCAAAGTAAAACTTGAAATCATATTTTGATAGAGAGAGAGAGAGAGAGAGAGCAAAACATCCCCTTCTGCAAATTTGATAGTTGGAGCCTTTGCAACAATAAAACTTAAAGATGGTTTTGTCTACATTTTACCAAAAGACATCAAAATAAAACTTGGCAAATGGCATGGCTAATTGTTTGTTTGTGATTCTCTCTACCCATTAAACTTAACAATATGAAGGAGAAAGAACTTAGAATCCCACAACTTAGCAACAATGCAAACAACAATTGTAACCCAAAATTATGCCAAAAGAACTCATGATCTCCTCAAAATTTACAACCCAAAATTGAGAAATGGAAGAGACCCAATACAATGAAAGACATACCTGCTCCACTGCTCTGTCATGAAGGAGAATTGACAAAGATTCTTCACCCATTTTGTCCTTTTGACAAACAGTTTCCATACCAAAAAAAAAAAAAAAAAGAGTGCCACAAAGAAAACTCCTCAGCTCACCAAAAATAAAGAAGAAGAAGAAGAAGCATATCAGTACAATGTGTTGAAATGAAGTTAAGGGTGTAGAAGATAATGATGATTTTGGTTTGCACAAGCAAAACAACAGAGTGAAAAGAAGAAATGGGGTTTTGATTTTGTTTGATTAAAGAAGAAATTTTGAGGGAATTAAAGAAATGGGGTTGTGTTTCTGTGTATGGAATGAATGAATCTGTTTGAGCCGTCTTGGGAAGTTTATATTCACTTCGTTATTTGTGCAGAGTCGAAAATGGGGGAAGAAGAAGAAGCTTTTATTTTATTATTATTTATTTATTTATTTATTTATAGAAATGGGAGAAAAAGGATTTAGTAAATAAAATATTAAAAGGGAGAGAAAAAGAAAAAAAGGACTGAAAATCCAACTGCACGTGTAGAGCACATTACATGCATTTTTTTTTTTTTTTTTAGTTAAAAACTATGAGTTTCATATTTCCACGTGCTGTCTTGTCCTTTTCTCCCCTTTGTTTTCAAATTTATTCATAAAAAAATAAACTAAAAATTAATTTATATTTCTAAACTTTAACGTTGTATCAATTTAAATTTTGAATTTTAAAAAATGTATCGATTTACTCATTTTATTAGAAAAATGTAAGTTTTTCACACATGTGAAAGACTTGTAATTTATCAATTAAACTTAATAAACTTTTATACAATTGATTCAGTCAGGAAAGTTGATGAGTTTAATTGTTAAAATTACAAGTCTTTACGTATTTAAATTAATTTTATTTTAAATAAAATATAAAAGAAATGTAAATTGTTACAATTATGAAAAAATGAGATTTAAATTGATATAACTATTGAGATTTTAATTGATACAAACTAGTATACATTAATTTTTACCAAAAATTAACATGTTTCTTTTACCACCATTTATTTAATAGGAGGTAAATTAAAATGTATTAACATTATTTATACCTTTTACTATTTAAATTATATTCTGGATAAGAAAATAGGATAGAGAGAAGTGAAGATTTTGATTAAAAAAATAAAAAAACCCAACAATTAATAACTTTCCTTTTTTGTCTTTTAAAAATTAAATAAACTTTCCTTTTGTTGTTTCCACTCTCAACGTTTTCCCTCAACTTGTGCTAAGCCAGATATGGCAACTTTAATGCCCTACCCAAAAAATTAATAATAATAATAATAATATTATTATTATTATGTTGAAACACACTTCAAAAACTTTGATAAAAGATTTGATTAAAAAAAAATTGTAATTTTATACTTGGCCTAACATAATATTGGTTTGGTTTTTCTCCTTCAAATTCACCCTCAATTTTAACCTAGAATTGTTTTAAAAAAAATGGAGCTAGGAATGTTTATACGCCGGACCGGAACGTGGATAACTTCTTTGTTTCCATCCCCACCTTCTATTTTATTCTCTATCTTGCAAAATTTCTCATTTAATTTTTGTAAAGATCGAGACGACGAGTATTTCTGGTAAGAAATTCGCAGAAAATTAAAGCATTGCATAAGATAATATATTAAATAATATGGTAAAATAATAATCATACAAAATTTATAACTTAAAATAAGTTAGTTAAATAATTAATTAATAAAAAAAAATCATGTTCTTTTAATAATAATTGAGATTGACGTTAATATTTAGTTGATAACTAATACTTTGCTTATTATTTGTGCTTATATGACTAAACACATTTGAACCACTTATTATTAAAAGTGGAAACACATAATACAATTTTTTTCATTAATTTCAAATTTATGTTTATGAATGACTAATTAAACGCACTCTAAATTTTTAAAAATTAAATCACTAAAAAAAAGAACGAGTGTCAAGCAAGTCACAATGGACCACCAATTAATCAAACCAACACTTAGAAGTCTTTTGTTCCGTAGTCAGAGGGGATCCAGACATTCATATTTGGTTGGCCAAAAAAAATTGATACATAAAAAAAAAGTTATCACAAAAAAAATCGTTTGAATTCACACTCACATATTATATTGACCTTCAAAAAGAATTATTGGTGATAAAAAATAGTTAAGTGAATTAAAAGTTGACTAAATTCAAATAAACTTAATATCATCATATAATTTAACTCATCTTGTCTTATTAATTAGAAAAATAAATAAACAATGGGTTTCTCATCAATCCCTGAATTTTAAAAAATGTCGAATATAATAAAGATATATTAGACTTAAACTTAAAAATTCGAAAACCTATTAGATACAAAATTGAAAGATGAAAAATATAGTAAACATTTTTTAAAGTTTGTGGGTCTATTAAGCACAAAATTAAATGTTCAAAGACTTATTAGATATTTTTTTTTAAAAAAAAAGTATTTAAGAAAAAACACAATTGTGAATATATGTTTTCTAAAATTTATAGAGATAATGTTAATACATATTAAATTATATTTGAAAAAATTAATAAATAAACTAATAGTAAGAATTAAATTTAAGATTTGTCCTCTAACCACTAAGACAAAGTGCAATTATAGATAAATTGGGGGGCCAGTATATACATAATATTAAAACAAAATATTTTAAAGTAATATTTTTACCTACATATATAAACAAAATTAAAAACATTGGGGGGCCATGACCCGGCCCCTAGTCCCTTGTACGGTCCACTCTTGTCCGTAGTAATCCAAAGATTCTCATGAGAAGAGCATATGAATTATTTGATTTGCTATAATGTGAGATACTAAGTCATCTTGAGATGTCTGAGTATTTTAGGATGTCTTACGAAAAATATTTATCTAATTTTGGACGTCCTCTCGCAACACGAGGTTTGAAGAGGTTCATGTAAAGGACATTCTCTAATAAGAGTTATGTCTTTCACACTTTTGTTTTATATTTTTTCTTTCATTAATATTCTTTATTTCATATTTTTTATTTCCTAGGTTAAAAATAAATTAATGTATTGATTTTTTTTAAGTACAAAATAAATAAAGATTAAATTGCTACTCTAGTCTCATTTGGTTCTAAACTTTTACATGATTTCAAATTTTCAAATTTGGTTGTTGTAGTTTTTCTTTCTAAAAATTATGTATATTGCAAGAGAAAGGATTTCACAAGATAGACTAAAAAATAGATAACAGAAGTAGTAAACAAAAAAAATTAAAATTATAGAAAAATAAATTAAAAAAAAGGTCAAAATCACATGAAGCAATAATTTAATATAATCCTCATATATTATGTATTATGATATGAAGATAGAAAAATAAAAGATAATTAAAAAAGAGATGTTTTGGAGTTGGTGGTGTTGCAGGTAGAGGACAGAACAAATAGAGAGAGTGTGTATGTTTGACATTCCATGCCTTGTGTTCTGTCCTCTCTTCTCACTGCACACTTTTCTTTGACTTTTTTCCCATTCTATTTTAATTTGCATGCAACTTTCAATTCTTTAAAAGCATTATAAAATAATTCTCTCTTTATTTATCAACCAACTATAAATTATACAAATGTTTCAACAACAAAAAACTATAAATTATACCAAATTAATCATGTTACATAGTGTGCATGACTTTCAATTTTGTCCATATTTTATTTTTATGGATTCTTTTAATTTTTATTCTACATTTTTTAAGGTTTTTTTTAAATATTGAAGATTCGAATGAGTTTTGGTGGGAAAATCTATTTTTTTTTTTTTTTTTTTTTTTAAGGTTGGTTGCATAAATAGTAATCAGGTCCAGAATAGTAACAAATATAGCAAAATATAAAACATTTTACAAATATGTCAAAAAAAATTAGTAATAGTCGTTGATAGACTACTCACTGATAGTCATTGATAAAATAGTTATTACTGGTAGACTGTTATCAATGAAATGATAGTCATTAACAAAATTCTATAAAAATAGAAGTATATCATACTGGTAGACTGTTGTTGGAGTGCGACCAAAGTCCCACATCGGTTAAAATTAGGGGAAGATCATGGTATATAAGAAGGGACAATATTCTCCATTGATATGAGGCCTTTTGGGTGACCAAAAGCAAAGTCATGCGGGTTTCGGCCCAAAGTGGACAATATCATATCATTGTGGAGGTTCGATTTTCCTTAACAAGTGGTATCAGACCAATGTCCTTAATCATGTTTGTAAAACTCCTGAGTATCGAATAAAGGAATCTCCCAATAGTAGAGCGCTCTATCGGAAAGGCGATGATGCTCCAGTGGAAGGAGTTTGCCCTAGATAAGAGCTAGACGGATAAATATGACGATTTGAGAGGAGGTTCTCGGTGGTACTTTGTTCGAGGGGAGGATTGCGACCAAAGTCCCACATCGGTTAAAATTAGGGGAAGATCATGGTATATAAAGAGGGACAATATTCTCCATTGATATGAGGCCTTTTGGGTGACCAAAAGCAAAGCCATGCGGGTTTCGGCAATATGACGATTTGAGAGGAGGTTCTCGGTGGTACTTTGTTCGAGGGGAGGATTGCGACCAAAGTCCCACATCGGTTAAAATTAGGGGAAGATCATGGTATATAAAGAGGGACAATATGCCTTTTGGGTGACCAAAAGCAAAGCCATGCGGGTTTCGGCAATATGACGATTTGAGAGGAGGTTCTCGGTGGTACTTTGTTCGAGGGGAGGATTGCGACCAAAGTCCCACATCGGTTAAAATTAGGGGAAGATCATGGTATATAAAGAGGGACAATATTCTCCATTGATATGAGGCCTTTTGGGTGACCAAAAGCAAAGCCATGCGGGTTTCGGCCCAAAGTGGACAATATCATATCATTGTGGAGGTTCGGTTTTCCTTAACAAGTGGTATCAGACCAATGTCCTTAATCATGTTTGTAAAAATCCTGAGTATCGAATAAAGGAATCTCCCAATAGTAGAGCGCTCTATCGGAAAGGCGGCGGGTTTCGGCCCATGTAAAAATCCTGAGTATCGAATAAAGGAATCTCCCAATAGTAGAGCGCTCTATCGGAAAGGCGGCGGGTTTCGGCCCAAAGTGGACAATATCATATCATTGTGGAGGTTTGGTTTTCCTTAACAAGTGGTATCAGACCAATGTCCTTAATCATGTTTGTAAAAATCCTGAGTATCGAATAAAGGAATCTCCCAATAGTAGAGCGCTCTATTGGAAAGGCGATGGTGCTCTAGTGGAAGGAGTGACGGATAAATATGACGATTTGAGAGGAGGTTCTCGGTGGTACTTTGTTCGAGGGGAGGATTGCGACCAAAGTCCCACATCGGTTAAAATTAGGGGAAGATCATGGTAAATTAGGGGCACATCGGTTAAAATTAGGGGAAGATCATGGTATATAAAGAGGGACAATATTCTCCATTGATATGAGGCCTTTTGGGTGACCAAAAGCAAAGCCATGCGGGTTTCGGCCCAAAGTGGACAATATCATATCATTGTGGAGGTCATTAAAAAACTTTTGAAGTTTATGCTTTTAATACTCTCATATTGAAATAAGGATTAGACCAAAGATTAAGCAAAAAATTATTGTAGAAACTATAGGACAAATAAATTATTGATTTAAAAATGATCGAGACTTGTAAATGTCAAGTTACCTATTTAAAATACTAACAATAGCAAAAAGCTTTTGGATGGTGATACTTTAAAAGTTGATCATCATTTGTGTTTGGGTATGCAAAAGTTTTGAATATTTGCACGAATGACTTTTCATTTGGGAGTCTTAATATCAAATGACTTTGTGTTTTAAAATGTAAGGTTTTTTTTGTCTTTTTCGCGATGAGCAAACCCCCTCTCCATGAAAAGTTATTAATACCGATTGTTTAACTTTTCATTTCAAATTTTCTGATATTATTTTGCAAAAAGAGAGGAAAGTTTGAAGAAAAAGAAAAAGGAGACCAAAAAAGAGAAAGTAATATTCTTTTAGCAATCATAATGTAAGGCTTTAATGGGTCATAAGTACATTTGCCAAATGTTTCTTCTCAATATATTACTTTTCATTATATATAATTTTGGAGACTTAGATGGAATTTAATTTATAAATGGCTTTTTAATTTGAATATGAGTCCAAGGGTCAAAAGGTACTTTTTCTTTTTCCTTTCTTTCTCTCAATTACTTTTTTTTTTTTTTGTCAGTGCAAGCTAAAGAAGTCAACAATAAAAAATAAAAATAAAAACAAAAAAAAAATGAAAGAGAATCTTTGTTTTAAGGCACACAATTTCAAAGCAACTTTTTGAAACTGCAGTTATCTTCTTTTTAAATGTAACTAATCACATTTTTTTTTTTTTTTTTTTTAAAGTTATTTTGACAATTTTTTTTTCACCTCTTTTATATTATATAATAGATTAGATTTAGAAAAATGGTAACAGTTATCAATTTAGAGTAAAATAATTAAAAATATAACATTTTTTTAAAATTTTTACAGATATGACAATTTTTATCGTATAGTGTATCGCTGATAGAAATTTATCGTTCTGATAGACTCAATTTTTTATAGAATTTTGTCAGTGATATATCAACGACTATCGGTAATAGTCACTAATATTTTGCCATATTTATAAAATATTTTAAATTTTACTTAATTAGCAATTATTTTGGGTCTGATTATTGTTTGTGCAAGATTTATGTTAGGTGATATTTTTCAAAAAAAATTTAGGGTCTTTTGGTCCATTTAATTTTATCTTTTAATGGGTATTGATTTGTTTTAGTTAAAATTATTTTGAAGAAAAATATAGTTATTATTTAGAATGAAAAATTAAGTGGTTGTTTGTAAATCCATTTTTATTATGATTATTATTTTTCTATTTTTTTTCTTAAATAGGTTAAATTACAAAAATTTAGTTCTCAAACTTGTTCGTAATTTGAAAAACAAATTCTAAAACAAAAAATTTAGTAGAAAAAAAAAATTCTTATTTTTAGTATATCTAAAAATTTGTTTGATTGTAATTTAAAAACTTAAAATTTGAATTCAAATTTTAAAAATTATGTTTGATTGTAAATTTAAGAAAGTAGTAAAAGATTAATACGTGATTACTAAAATTTATTTTATATAAAAAAATAATATAATTATTTCTTATTTACGATTTTTTGAGTTTCTTATATTTGTGAGTTAGAATCAATTTTTTTGCAATATCGTATCTCCTATTTTTTTCGAAAAATGTACCGTATTTTCATAATTTTGAAAACGAAATTTAAAAATAGTGAAAACAACATTTTGTTGTTTTTTAAAATCCGTCATCTTTTTAGTTATTTTTTAAAATAATTTTTGAAAATAAATATACCAAACGCATACTCATCCTTTTTCTTGTATTTTTTATTTTTGAAAACATAAAAATAAAAATCGATCCCCAACCAAACGGAGTCTTAGGTTTGTGTCTATTTTGTCTCTAAACTTTTAAAATTGTCTAATAGGTCCCTAAACTTTCAATTTTATGTCTAATAAGTCTATAAACTTTCAATTTTGTGTTTAATAAGTCTATGTTATATTATAAATAAAAATAATAATTGATCTATTATCTATAAAATTGAATTTTTTGTCTAATAGAATCCTTAAATTTCAATTTTATGTTTAGTAGATCAGTAAATTTTAAGAAAAATGTCGAATAGTTCAATGATTTATTAGATACAAAATTGAATGTTTTTAGAGTATATTGGGGTGGAGGGATTCGAACCACAGATCACTTGGTCGTCAACATATACATATGTCAGTTGAGTCATGCTCACTTTGACAATTTTTTTAGAGATCTATTAGATAACAAAACTGAATATTTTAAGATCTATTAAACACTTCTCTAAAGTTCAAGAACTTAATGGACATAAAATTGAAAGTTTATTAATTTATTAGACATTTTGTTTAAGTTCATGAATTTATTTGACACAAAATTGAAAGTTTAACTATGTATTAAACACTTTTGAAGGTCGAAAGACTAAATAGAAACAAACTTAAAAGTTTAAGCTAAACTTATAATTTAACTTTGTTATTACTTTTCTTTGTATCTCTTAACATATCTCATTATAATTTTTCTTCCCTTTCTCTCTAACTGTTTTCTCACTACAATTTATTTTCCTTCTCTCTAACATTTCTTTCCCCCTAACTCATTATCTCTCTATTTTCTCTCTCTCTAATATTATAAGTACAATGATGAGCTTGAGAACTACTAATAAACTAAAAAATATGTGGTTTTTATAATTAAAAAAACAGAAAATAATTTGTAACAAAAGGAAGATAAAAGAAGTGTAGAAACAAGAGAGAAATTGCACGAAGGAAAGAATTGTTTCAATTGAATTGAAAACATTACAAGCTTTTATAGCTAATTAAATAGTAAATTAATATTCATTACTTTTCGCACTCACCTTAATTTTCTCCATGATCCCACTAAGACATAATCCTAAAAAACTTAAGACACTGCCTAAAGAAGTGACACTAGCCTAAATAGGTGGCATCACCTTAATTTCAAAGATTTAAAACTAAATAAATTTGCACTAATTCTTAACACTCCCCCCTTAGTGCAAATATACGATCCACAACACCAAGTACACTCCTGAATTCTTCAAACTTGGATTTACCAAGCGCCTTGATTGGTAAATATATCAGCAACTTCAAGGATGGTTCCATAGGAGTAGTAATTGACTTTGACTCATTCATGTCAAACCGAGTTAACAAAGTATTTGCATACGAGATAAAGTATCCACCTGACTTTTCAACCTTCAAGCCAAGAAAACGTCTCGCTTCACCCAAACTCCTCACTTCAAAACGAATAGACGAACCATCTCGAAAACAGATTTTTCTCTTGTATTTGGATCCATATATCTCCATCTTTTTCTGTGAGTACCATATCCAACAAAAATACAACGCCTAACTTTTGAAACATGAACATAACAAATTGACCCAAAAACTCGAAGATAACTCACATTGAGTTTACGGCGATATAGTACCTCAAAAAGAGATAGATCTGACTCCGCCCATGGAGGTAGACGATTTATGACGTGACATACTGACTGGATAGTTGCTGTCCAAAGCTCCCTTAGAAGGTTCTTTGCATGCAGCCAAGATAAACACATAGATGTAAGATGTGCTAATTTACGTCCAACAACTTCATTCTGTCGTGGAGTGTTAGAACAAGTCATTTGGCGTTGAATGTCATGCTCTTTGCAATAATTCTGAAATTGATCAGACATATATTCTCCTCCATTATCTGTGCGAAGACACTTTATCAGCACCATAAATTCTTTCTCCACTAGCTCCTTGAACTGGATAAACTTGGAGAAAGTCTCACTTTTAGCCTCCAAAAAATACACCCAAGTGAATCGAGTAAAATCGTCCACTATAACCATAACATAACGACAACCAGAATAACTGAATATTTTTGTCGGCCCCATCAAATCTGAATGAACTAACTGCAATGCAACAGTAACTCTGTTATTTGAATTTGGGAAAGGAAGACGATGTGATTTCCCAAATTGAAAACCACGACAAACCACATCATGAAGAATTTCTTTAAAGATGGGAACACCATCAATAAGTTTTTTCATAGAAATTCTTTGCAACAATTGGTAACCAACATGGCCCAACGGAACATATTTTCTAAAGAAGTGGCACTATCTAAAGAAGTGGCACTAGCCTAAATAGGTGGCATCACCTTAATTTCAAAGATTTAAAACTAAATAAATTTGCACTAATTCTTAACATAATTCAACAATTATTGTACCGTTGACAAAAACAAATATTATTAAATAAATTTTGGTTTTTCTAAAAAAAGAAAGATTGAAACAAAAAAACGTTGTAAAACATATTTTCTATCCTATTTTCCAAAAATAAAATCTTAAAGTAATTATCAAACATTAAATAGAAAATTAAAAGCAAAAAGTTATGAAATTGGAGCTTAGGACCGGTTTGGTATGCAATCTCAATTGTATTTTATGTTTTAAGCTTTATTGAGTCCAGCGAAAAGTAATATTTAGTATGCCATCTCAATTTTGTTTTTGAAAATTATTTCTCAATTTTATCATTCAAATTCAAACAACATTATTTTTTTCATTGAATCTATATTTTGAAATTTAAAATTTAAAATGCACAATTATATTTAAAATTATAAAAAAATTATTAAATATAATATTTAAAATTATAAATTCAATTCATTTTTATTAAATTAAAATGTATAATATAATATATTATAAATTATATGATATTATAAAATAGCCAATAAACATAGCTCAACCGACATGATATATGAACTATGAGCTAGAGATTTCAGGTTCAATTTCTCTTCCCACATAGTGTCAAAATATATATGTGTGAGATATTGTAAAATAGTAATTATAACATAGAATATGTTCCTAAATTAATTAATAATTGTCAAACCGAGCATGACTCAATTGGCATAAGATTGTGCACATAACTAAAAGGTCATGAGTTCAATCCTCGCATTAATTAAAATACTGTGGCAAAAAAAAATTAATTAATAATTATTTATATTCAACATAATATTCGGTTTGGCTTCAACATAATATTTAGTTGGTAACCACAACTAGTTTTATGATTTATAATTTCTTTTTTTTGCAAATATATTTAATTAATACAGTGAAAGGAGATTAATGATATTTTGGTCATTAGTTCACTCAGTTGAGTTATGTTCGTGTTGACCGCTTATAAAAATATTATCAAACAGATTTTGAACAATTAGTTAAATTGAGACACAATTTTTAAATCTGTTACCAAAAACACATATCTGAAACTATTAAATAGAACTATGTTTCATTTGAATTCTTATTTTCAAATTACCAACCAAACATGTCTTTAATTTCTCTCTTCTTAAAACCACTCTCAAATCCATATCAAAATTCAAAAACAAAAAATAATAAGTTAAAGAAAACTTTTTTTTTTAATTCATTTTTTTTTCTCAAGCATATGGGTAATAGTATATAAAAAAAAATACTCATTTTTTTTTTAGTACAACAAATGTAGGGATGAAAGATTGAAGGAGAAGATGAGTGCATATCAATTACTGCTGAGTTTATGTTATATGTTGACAAAATACTCATTACTTTTAAAAAATAAATTTACCATCAAATAAGGTATGAATAATAATTTAAAACGAACACTACTCGTTGAATCAAACATATTAAGGTCGTTGATATTATAAAAAGTAGAGTTACTCGTATTTAAAATCGAATCGAAAAAGAATTAAAAAAAATAGGGGATTAGAAGGAGAGTTTAAATGTGAGATTGGTGAAACATTATTGTAAATGTTGGAAGGGAAGAGATGAGAATAATGGATGGGGGTTTGTGTAGTATTATTATTATTGAACATGTGGGTTTTGGAACATTATATGTACAAGTGTTTATGGGAATATGTGAACATTACAATTTTTGTCCAAACATCAAATGGACAAACCATGTAACCCATTCAGATTTGGGCAACCCCACACCTTATCTCTGTTCTTGGAGATAAATCTAAGGTTAGGGTTATATGCCTTTTCTCCCATCATTCCTTATATAATTGGATCTTTCTTTCAACTATATGTAACCATAAATAAATGATGATATGCTATTTTAGCTCTATTAAAAAATAATATATTACATTATACACTTCGTCAAAAGTCGGTATGGGCCAACAAGAGCATAACCTCTTCACACAAAATTTAAAATGTCTAAATTTATTAATAGTAGCATGCTTTCTCTCATCAATTTTTATTCTTGGTAGACATATAGTTATTTTTTTATTTTTATTTTTTTGACAACATATGAGGTGGAGAATTGAACCTAGGACGTCTTGGTCACTAGTCGATATATAATGTCAGTTGAGTTATGCTCTGGTTGGCAACTAGCTTCTCTTTATACATTATCTCATTTTATCTTTCATGCAATATCTTTTACACTAAATTTCTATCATCCTTCATTCCTCTTTTCTATCTATAGTTAGTTCCCGGCAACACACACATATATATATATATATATATATTTCTTCACTAATCTCTCTCAGACATAAATTTATCTTTATTTTATAATATGAAAGCATAACTTAACGATTAAGATAAATATTTCTTTTTTTTAAGTGTTGGAAGTTCAAATCTTCCCTTCCACATTTTTTTATTTTTTATTTTTATTATTATTATTATATATATATATATATATATATATATATATATAAAAAGGGCCGGTTGCACAAATAGCAATCAGACCAAAACTAATTGCAAATTTAGCAAAGTTTAAAACCTTTTGCAAATATGGCAAAAAAATCAGTGGCTAGCACTGATAGACTTTATGACTATTACTGATAGACTTCTATCACTGTTAGACTATTATGACTGACAAAATTCTATAAAAAAGACTACTATCAGCGATAGACTTCTATCAACGATAAACCATACTATCAGTGATAGAAAATGCTATATCTGCAATTTTTTTAAAAAAATGCTATATTTTTAATTATTTTACTTTAAATTGGCATCTGTTACAATTTTCCTATATAAAACTTGAAAAACCAAAAATCAAAATAAATTATTATTAAACATACTTCTGACTAGATTAATATATATTTTTTTTAACTACGAACTAAGTATAAAAATTTGAACCTCCAACTTCAAGAAAGAGAAGGAGAGTACATAATAATTATCGTTGAATTATTGCTTACTCATGAGGATGAGGATTGGAGTATTAATAACAAAAGTACTTACAATTGTTGTCATTCTTATTAATTGGAAGAGTTGAACAAATAATTGTCACCAAATATCAATTATGCATTATTTGGTAGAAAGTGAAAGAAAGTGAAAGAAAGGTAGGTGTGAGTTAAATAATACTCAGCCATGCATTATATGGAAATACAATTAAATTGAATGCAAAGATCCAAAGGCAAAGAGTCGAATAAAATAACTCAAAATAACTTCGTCCTCTCTTATTATTATTATAGGATAAGAATGGAAAAAAATGATTTTGATTGGGATGTTTCATGAACAAATTACTTTCCTCAATTATTAAATCAATCAATCTCCCAAACCACTCTTCCTATGACCATATAATAATTAACCTATCCATCTCATGTTCAAAATTTCAATTTTTTAATCCCAATTTCAACATACATTCCCTTTTCCTAAATATTGATTCAAAACATCAATTTGCTAATTGCCATATTATAAACCTATTTTATTCAAATTATTAATTTTAGTCGATGTGGTTACTGATTTGGTCTTAGTTTCAATTTGGTCTATGTCCTATAATTTTAAAAGTTTTAATTTCTTTCCTATAATTTGATTCATGGTTTTAAAAGTTGTAATTTTTTTATTATTATTATTGACAACGTGTAAAGTGGAAGATTAGAATCTCTGACCTATGATCTCTTGGTCACTAGTTCATTAATTATGCTAATTGAGCTATATAATCATATTGACTTAAAAGTTGTAATTTGAGTTAAATTTTCATTCAATTCTATGATTTTAAAAGTTTCAATTGAGTTTCTATAATTTTGTTAAAATCTCACAAGTCATCATTAATCTTTTTTTTAATCACCAAAAGTCTATTAATTTCTCTCTATTTTTTACTGACTTCAAACCCTAGTACAGTTCGGATAACATAGTTAGCCTCGTTGGCGTAAAAATAAAATGTGTCCTGCAATATTTCAGAGATGCAGGTTTAACTAAATCATAAATATCGCCAACATGAGCATAACTCAATATAAAATATGTATCTTCGACTAAGAAATCTGAGATTCGAATCCTCCACATATCCACATATTGTTTTAACTCAAGAAGCAAAAAAAAAAACTAAATCATTAACACCGAACTATTATATAGACCAAAATGAAACTAAATCAAAACTCAGAAATCAAATTAGTAATTTAATTAAAAATTACAATGTTTAGAAAATATTATTTTAGTTCTTGTACTTTGGATCTCATCCTATTTTAATCTTGGTACTTTCAAATGAATAAATCTCTACAATTTTAATTCATCTTAAAGTTAGTTTTCAATGTTAGTTTGAAGTTAATTTTTATAGAAAATTTGGTAAAATAATAATTTTTATTTAAGAAAAGACTAAATATGTTTTAAAAAAATATAGGTTGAAAGTAGATATTTGAATGGATGACAATTTACAATTTTATTTGGAGGAGCTTTGTTGTTGTTTGTCGTCCGCAGACGGCAGACGGCAGGGCAATGCGGCCGTACAAAACATTGTTTTTTTCGAATTTTTTTTTGACGGTTGCGTTTATTTAGTCCATTTAACTTTTTAGTATGCCGTCTTTAAACTTTACATTTCTACAAAATATCAGTACAACACAAATTCGTGAAATTGCATAAAGTAACCTGTCAGAGCAAAACATTAACAAAATTGACCCGTCTCCCAACAAAATATTAAAAGTGACCGGCTTGAGGAAATGGGGGTGTGAAATTATACATATGCCCTTCAGTAAGAAAACCTGAATGTGTCTATGCGATCGCACAGCCTATGCCATGGAATAGGCTATTTTTTTTTTTTAAAAAAAAAAACAATTTCTTTTTCTTTCTTTTTTTAAATTGGGTTTTTGTTTTTTGTTTTTGGTTTATGGGTAGTGATAAAATTTTGAAATTTAGAGAGAAAATAAATGAGTTTGTGGAATTTCATTGTCAAGATCTGCATGCGGGGTTTGTAAATGAAGAAGAAGAAGATTAGATGGATCATACACAGATCTGGAACCAACAACAACAAAATCAAGATCAAAATAATCATCAAAATTTTCATTCTGATGATCATGATACTCTAATGTTCTACTCGGATTTCTCTCTGCTGCCTGATTATCGTTGTATGTCTTCATCTTCTTCGTCATCTTCGATCCCCGCCCCGGTCAAGGACAAAGCTTTGGAGTGGTTGAGGAGTAATAAAGAGACGATTTCTGTTGATGATTTGAGAAATGTGAGAATCAAGAAATAGAAGTTTGAAATAGCCTATGTCATGGATTTACTCGAAGATAGCAATGAGTTTTTCGTCCTCTGTTTTCAATTTTTTTTTTTGAAGAAAAAGAAGTTTGAAATAGCCTATGCCATGGCATAGGCTGTGCGATGGCACTGTGCCATGGCATAGGCTGTGCGATGGCACAGACTGTGCCATGGCATAGGTTGTGCGATGGAAATTGCCTATGTCATGGCATAGGCTGTGCGATCGCATAGACACATTCGGTTTCCTTACTGAAGGACATATGTATAATTTCACACCCCCCATTTCCTCAAACCGGTCACTTTTAATATTTTTGTGGGAGACGGGTCACTTTTGATAATGTTTTGCTATGACAGGTCACTTTATGCAATTTCCCCACAAATTCCAACTCCAAAAAAACTGATTAAATTGTTTACAAACATTTTAAGCTTTCTTGTCCTAGGTTTAGTTCAATTTTAACGTTTTTGTATTTGAGGTTAAGGAGAGAATCTGTGTAATATTTTTTTTTTAGAGTAATACTCCGCTGCTAGATGGGCGACCGTCCAACTATGTAGAAGTTTTTTTTTTTAATGTTTTTTTTTTCCTATTTTATTTAAGGGAAAAAATCAATTTATACCCCTAAACTTTGAGGGTTGTATCAATTAAAACCCTAAACTAACAATTGTATCAATTTAAACCCTAAACTATCATAAGTGTATCAATTTACACCTTCTGTTAGATTTTATTTGAAAAAAATTAATTTAAACGGGTGGAGACTTATGATTTTAACAATTAAACCTATAAACTTTCATAAATGAATCAATTCTATGAAAGTTTAAGAATTTAATTAATAAATTACAAGTCTCCACACATGTAAAAGCTTACATTTTTATATTAGAGGGTGTAAATTGATACACTTATGAAAGTTTAGGGTTTAAATTGATACAATTGTTAGTTTAGGGTTTTAATTGATACAACCCTCAAAGTTTAGGGGTATAAACTGATTTTTTCCCTTTATTTAATTATTTTTTAAAAAACAAAAATTGAAGAATATGTTTTATGTTTAAATTTAGAATTTAGGATTTAGGGTTTCACTACAACAAATTCTTGATTTTGTTTTAAAAAAAAAAAAAAAAAAAATAGCTTTCAAAAGCTTGGTTTTAATTTTTAGAATTTTGCTAAGACTTCTCATGTTTTCTTAACAAAGATGAAAATCATAGTAGGAACTCATAAGTAAATGATATTATTTATAGGGTTAATTTTTAAATATAAAAAACTAAAAACTAAATAGTTATCAAAGGATGCCTTAATTTTTCTTGTTTATTCTTACCCTAAAAGTGAGAGAGTTTTCCAAATACGATTATCATTCTATCTAGCTTCTATTATCAACATATACTTGTTAGTTTAGGTGTAGAGATGTCCATGGGGCGGGGCGGGGCCGGGTAATGCCTTCCCCGCCCCCGTCCCCGTCCCCCATTTCATTACCCGTCCCTGCGAAATTCCCCATTTAATTTCGCGGGGACGGGGCGGGTATTCCCCGCGGGGAATTCGCGGGTAACGGGTATTCCCCGCGGGTAATTTTCCCCGCGAATAATTTTCTTTTTTAATTTATTTTTATCCATTTTTTTTAAGTTTTGTTATTTGTTAAGTTGATTAATATTATATATATTTAATTTCATAAACTCTATTGGTAAGATGTATGTTTTTTTGGAACTTTCACTACAACAAACTTGACCTATTTCGACCAATTTTTATCGAAGGTTATAAAAAACCTTCGAAAAAGATATATATTTATCGGAGGTATTAAAAAACCTTCGAAAAATATCTACTCTTTATCGAAGGTTATTAAAAACCTTCGAAAAAGATATACATTTATCGGAGGTATTAAAAAACCTTCGAAAAAGATCTACTCTTTATTGAAGGTTATTAAAAATCTTCGAAAAAGATCTACTCTTTATCGAAGATTATTAAAAACCTTCGAAAACGATATACTTTTATCGAAGGTTATTAAAAACCTTCGAAAAAGATATACATTTATTGAAGGTTTTAAAAAATCTTTAAAAAATATTACTCTCTATATCGAAGGTTATTAAAAATTTTCGAAAAAAATATACATTTATCGAAGGTATTAAAAAACTTTCGAAAAATATCTACTATTTATCGAAGATTATTAAAAACCTTTGAAAAAGATCTACTCTTTATTGAAGGTTATTAAAAACCTTTGAAAAAGATCCAAGGTTATAACCTAACAAACGATATACTTTTATTGAAGATTATTAAAACCTTCGAAAAAGATATTTTCACAATTTATAATTCTTTATGACTTTAATCGAAGGTTTTCAAAAAACCTTCAATAAAAGTATATATATAATTTATTAAAAACGAAATATTTTATACAAATTTTATGACTTTAATCGAAGGTTTTCTAATTTATTAAAAACAAAATATTTTATACAATAAAAGGAGATCATTTGAGATCTCTATTCTCTCTCAATAGAATCCGTCTCCAAATCCGATATTTTATACAATACAAGGGCGGCAGAGCTAAACCCAAAGTCCCCAAATCCGTCTCCCGATCGCACAAAGCTAGTCTCCAGTTCCCCGTTGCAGAATCACTAGGTTTCTCAAGGCCGGAAAGTACGCGTCGGCGCTGGAGCTCCGGTCTATTTGTCCGTAGTCCTCGAGTATCTCGCCATTCTCTATTTGTCCGTCGGCAGAATCACTAGTTTGAATCACTCACATTCTCTATTTGTCAGTTCTCTGTAATTTCCTCCCCAATTTCCGTTCTATAAATATTCTCCTCCATTTCATCTTCTTCTCCCAACTCTCTCAACATTCTCTCACTTGCAGATTCCATGGCGAAGACGATCTCAACTTTGACCTCCTGGATGATCGAGGTCGCTCCTCCGCCTCTTATTTCTCCAACCAAAACCTCCAATTCTCCTCGCTTAGAGACCATTGCTGAAGACGATTCCGAAGATTGCGATTAGGTATTCTCTAAATCCAAGGATTTCCGATTTCAGATCTCTGGTATTCTTGATTCTCAGATTTCGTACTGATTTTTGTTACCAGAGACAAATTTTGAATCTATTGAATGGAATCCATCTTGTTCTGGGCTGTAAATTTTCATTTTCATTTTTGAATTCCGATGAATTTTGGGTGTAGTTATGTATATGGAGTTGGATTCAAAGTTTGTGCTATCAATTTGAGCAATCGTCATGAACAATACAGTACCTTATAACTTTAACTTCTGTAAATTGTTTATCAGATTTGGATGATAAATATAAGTGGCTACATGCTACTTTGATACTGATGAGGGGAGGCTAGAATCCTATTCTATTTCTGTTCAATTGTTTGCATGTGTTTCTAGTTCTAGACCTCTTTACTTAAACACTTGAGAGCATTGCACAACATTTTTGCTTTGTGATTTTAAAAATTGTATTTGCTACATTAAGGAGAATAAAACATGTTTTGTCAGTATATCTATATACCAAGTGACCAAATAAATTTGTTTTGTTCTCAACCTTATAAAGTGGTGAAAAACATGTCTACTTATGGTGTTTGAATTGCAAAATTAGTATATTTTTTTCAAGTTTATAATTGTTTCTTTGTGGTTTTTAAAAATATTTGAGCTACAGATTGAAAACTTCACCGCACATAATTTACTTATGCTGGCTAGGTTGAATTCGAGGATCCAATTGAGAATATTGGTGCAAAGCTAGTCAGACAAGTTGCCGCAAAGACCAATGACAAGGTATGCAGACGTGGAGTAGCATAATGTTTATGCTGAATTCCCACTTAAATTTTTACTAACTGATCTTAACATATTTTAGGTAGTAGTTGTTGGAGCAAACCATGTTCTTATCACAAGGGGCACTGAAAAAACAGCTAAAGTGTTGGTCTCTCACCTCAAACAAATGTCAAAAGAGGTAAAATTGTATACTTCAACAATTATATCCACACATGGCATGCTTGTCCCTCTCTTTAAGAAAGTGCTAGGGATTTCTACCATTTGTAATTGAATAAAGGTACTTTTCATCTTTAATGATGCGGTATAGGGTGTCTGGACTCTACCTATATATGTTTGCCAGTAAAGTTCTTTAACAAGTGGTAGTGGCTGGATTATGTTTATTATTGTTCAAAAGTTGAAAATTTGATAGAAATGGGTTCCCTAGTTTACATTTAACCAACATAGTCTCTACCCCTAGATGTTTTATTTGAAGGAAAAACTGTGAAAAAACAAGAAGTTGAGAACCTACGTAAAGGAATTTACTGGAAGAGCTCGGTGTAATGAGAAAGAGTATTTTGTTCTAACATCTTCCACGAGCAAGTCATCACGTGTCTTTCTTGGTGGCATGGACTGTTGCAATTAATTTTGCATTGTATGTTAATAAACCCTAAACTAATCTTAGCCGGAAGAAAATAAAGGGGAAAAAATATCATTTCTCTGCAGTCACCGATGGCTTACAATTTGGTGGGGCTGGAAACAATGTTCTTTTCTTTTAAACACCCTCCTTGTAGTGGGCGAATGAAATTACATGAAAAAACTTAGTTAACCTGGAATTATGCTAAAAATTCAGTCAAGTGTAATAGAAATGATATTCTAAATAATTCTGGTGAAAAGTTGAAAACTCTCTAATCAAATCATTAAACTGTATTGAAATTGAATGTTTTCCCAGGAAATCAAGAAAGACTTTTGATAACGCGTTTCCATAGTATATTAGGGTCTACCTGGAAGAAAACATGTCTACAACAATTGCGGTGTAACAGAAGTTGTATAATAACATATTTGAGGGATTTCTTTACCAGCTATCTATAACAGGTTTTTTAAGTACAATCTGCAAATTGTTATACAGGACTCGGTCCAGATAGATGAGGACCTCTTAGCTAATAGTTCCAGATCGCTTGAAACCTTGGTTCGTGTCGGGACTAAGCTTGGTCTTTCTACCAGAAAGGTTTCTCAAACTGATTTGCCAGATTTAAGAAGTTGTGCCTTAGATGATCGAAAATGAGCTCAATCGTGTATGTTGTTTTCTACCCTGTTCATAGTTGTCTTGAGTTTTTCTGAATCTGTCAATTCCATCTATTTACTCTGATACTGCCGCCATCCCCACAGAGGGAAAAAAATGGGGACAGATTGTTGATTTTGTGGGTACCAATAAAACTAATAAGTGTATGCATCACAACAGTTTAGGACTTCCCTGTTCATTGATGATGATTTCAAAATTTGTTAGCTTGGTTGAAGGTTGAGTTTGAAATGACTTTTGCTAGAGTGAAAAATACATTTGGCTAATTAAAATCACTTTCAAAATTTTCATAATGTTTGTTTACATAGTTAAAAGCACTTCTAAAAATTCTAAGAATCCTTATAAGTGTTTTTTAAGGTAAGAGTGAGATTGTAATGATTTTTGAAGGGGAGAAATGTGCTTGTAAGCCTATTTTCTAATTTAGGTTTCGGTTCATAATGAGTTCATTGATTATAGTTCTTTGGTTAGCTATAGACCCTATAATGATATTTAAGCTTCTTCTGGTAATTATTTTAGTGGTAAGAGTTGCTATTTCATAAGCTTGCATATTCAAGTTTTTCACTATGGCTTGAGTTTTCTATTGTTAGATGGTTGTCAAATATTTACATTTTGTTTCTCCAAGTGTTATAGTAGGTCAGGCTCCCATTGGGGGCAGTTCTGAAAATTAATAAAGCTAGCAACATATTGCTAGACCTAGACGAAGACATGAATCCAAAGATATCAGACTTTTGCATGGCTAGAATATTTGGTGGAAACCAAAACGAGGCAACAAATACAATTCGAGTTGTTGGCACATAGTGAGTATAGATAACTTACTGATGCAACACCCTTAATATAAGTAACCTAATAAATCTAATCCTCCGAACATTGTCTAAATGCAGTGGTTACATGGCTCCGGAGTATGCAATGGAAGGTTTATTTTCGGTGAAATCAGATGTCTATAGTTTTGGTGTATTATTATTGGAATTAATCTGTGGTCGGAGGAACACCATCTGTTGGAAACTTGAATCTACAAGTTGAGGTGTAGTTAGTCATAGACTAAATATAAACTTTTTTCAGGCTTGGAAACTTTGGAATGATGGAAGAGCGATGGAACTTCTCGATCCGTCTATTCACGATTCATCCCCTGATAATGAAGTATTGAAATGCATACATATAGCAATGTTGTGTGTACAAGACTCTCCGGCTTATAGACCAACACTGTGAATCTTCTTCTCTGCCACAGCCAAGACAGTCCACCTATACTTCAACGAGAGCCTCGATCGATCAATACAAACTTGTTTACAGAAGGCCACGACATCGTATCTTTGAACGACGTAACGGTAACAATTCTGGATGGTAGATAGCATTTATCGTCTTCATGTTAATATGCCATTTTGCTCGTCTGTAACGCATAGGCAGTTAGTTTGTGAATTGGTATAGTTATTTTTACAAAGCCCATGCATATGAATGGTTGGTTTCAGTTGATTGTTCTGATAGGTAATAAGTTCAATTCAAGCAGAAGTAAACGGCTGATGAGTTCGGAATTGAAGTGGTTTGTTGATTGATAGATTAGGTCTTGTAATTTATATGAAAGAGAGTTTTTCACTTCAAGAGGATCAAATTATTTTTTTATAATTTTGTAGTTGCTTGGATTATTTTTTTTATTAATGTTCTCTAATATAGACACATGCACACATTAGCTTGTTTAGTTTAAACCACCTAAATTACTGACGTACAATCGATTCAATTGAGAAATGGGTTTGATGGAGTTTCGAGCGTTGATAAAAAAATAATTTTCGAAGGTTAATGAATCCTTGAAAAAAATAATTTTCAAAGGTTAATGAACCTTCGAAAAAAAATTAATTTTCGAAGGTTAATGAACCTTTGAAAAAAAATTAATTTTTGAAGGTTAATGAACCTTTGAAAAAAAATTAATTTTCGAAGGTTAATAAACCCTCGAAAAAAAAATCTTTTTTCGAAGGTTAATGAACCTTCGAAAAGCTTTTCCCGACGGAATTTATTTCGACACTTTTCGAAGGTTCATTTAACCTTCGAAAAAAGATTTATCGAAGGTTCATGTAGTGCTTTTTCGAAGGTTGTGACCTCCGAAAAATGTCAACTTTCTTGTAGTGTTTATTGGTAAGATGTGTATTTTTTTAGATAAAAAAAAGATTGTTTAGTTAATTTTTTGATGAATAATATATATATGTATATATATAAAAGTATACGGGGCGTGGCGGGTAGACGGGGCGGGGCGGGTATGCTATTACCCACCCCGCCCCGTTTAGCTAACGGGGCAAAAAAAATTCCCCGCTCCCTGCCCCATTCCCCGTGTAATCGGGGATTCCCCGTCCCATTCGGGGCGGGGTCGGGGCGGGGCGGGGCAAATGGACATCTCTATTTAGGTGTTATGTTTTAGGGTTTATTTAGGTAAGAGTAGACTAGTCTTTTGCATTCTTATTCTATTTTAGTATAAATAGGTCTCTAGACATGTATTTCTTATTAAACTATTATAATACAATGTAGTCTCTTGTATCAATTCTCTAAAATTTACAATATTAACATCTAGACTCTTTATATATACATAAAAGCTTAGATTTTTTTTTTTTTGAAGTAGTAAATTTCGACATTCTAACTCTTTACGTACGCGATCTTTCAATTCTAAAAGTTTAAAGAGAGATCATATAGAGAGGAAAAAAAAAACTTTGAGATATATTTTTTTATATATATATTTTTTAATCTAAGACGAGTTGAAGGATATGCCGTTGAAATTTATTCTTGACTACTATACTCGAATTGGCATGATATTGTTAACACGTGGTAGAAATTAAAAAAGTTGACAACTTGAAAAAAATAAAGTTATATATATTATATAGTCTATGCAAGAGTTTTGATTTGTTGTTTAAAAAAGATGATATATTATTGTAAGCACCACTTTATTTTGTTTTGTTGTGCACTTGTTTGAACATGGTAGTGTGTGCCAACCAAGATTAATCACAATCACATACACTCACTCTTGAGATGTAGACATTAGCTATAGGAGATGCTAACTTGCATTTTCTTGGAGCATGTGAATGGCTTCTTTTCTAGACAACATAGAATGGATATTATCATATTTCAATGTGAGGAGGAACAACTTATGGTATGTGGGTCACTTCCCATTCAATTCAATATTTTTTCTCTTTAATTTTACCATAATGTCATGTCGCAGGCTTCGACACCCGTATACCTGAAAATGTCGATGCTGAGATCAAAATTCGAACCACAGACCTCTTGATCATCAAGACATACATATGTCAGCTAAGTCATGCTCGCTTTGGCGTATATTAACACACTTCATATATATCAATGCAATTAAAACATTAACATGTTGCATGATGTTTTATTCTCATAACTTGCCTCATTCAAGAGAGGAAAATGAAAATTTCACCATAAACTCTCAGAGTTGTTACATTGCATCCTTGAAAATTCAATTCGAGTGTAATTACTCCCTCAAATTTATAAAATTATTACAATTAAACTTTGTTATTGTAACTCTTCGACTTAGAAAACATGCTTATCACCCCTAAACTATTAAATGTCTTTCTAAAATATCAAATCTTGAACCAAACCCTAAACTATAAATGTCGTTACAATCAAACACCCATCCAACCTTAAACAATAAAAGACACTACGATCAAAATCTAGCTAAACTACTACTTAACAATGGAGTTGTTGCAATTATGCCTTCAAACTAAACTTGTGAAATTGTTGCAATTAACCACAACCATTAACAAAATCATAATGGTGCATAACGTGAACATAACTCAACTGGATTAAGACATATATTCTCGAACAAGTAGTTAGAAGTTCGAATATTCTCACCTCTCCATGTTATTTAACAACTAAAAAAAGCACAATCATAATGATGGAATCTAATTGCAACAATTTGATAACTTCAAAAAAGTATATTCTTCAAATCGAATAATTCAAGAGTACGCGATTGCAACAACTTAAAATACAATTTTGGAAGTTTTTGGTAATTCGAGTAAAGAATATGATGTAACCTAAAAAAAACATAAGAAGATAAATGGCACATGCAATTGGCATAGAGGTGAGGTATTGATGGGGCACATGGGTTTGAGAGGAATTAGGCAATTGGCCTACTAGACAAAGAGTAGCAGACATGTTTGAAAGCTGCCTTGTTTCTCCCACAACTCTATGTATATGCCTTCTACTTACCTAATCACCTTTCTCATTTATTACATGGGCTCCTTCCCTTTCCCAATCATCATTTAAAAAAAAAAAAACACCTCTTTTCATTTCATTCTAAACCAATTATTTTCATTTTTTCTAACCTTGAATCAATCTAGGCTATAGGATGTTTAATAATCATATCTCATCTCCTTTCTAAGGCTAAATATATATATTTTTATTTTTAAGTGTCCAACAAGATGTAGAAGTGAAAATTTGAATTTTAAAACCGTAAGATCAAGGATATATATCTTAACTCGGTTGAGTTGAGCTAAGCTTGAGTTGATTAGTTTTTAACGTTTAAAAAAGTTTTTATTTCATCTTCGAGGTATGAATTTAATTAATTTTTAATCGTTGATATAATATTTAAAAATTGTTATTTTAGGTGAGTTATCATCTTAGTCTTTCTAATTAAAAAATTTTGGTTGATGTTATTCAATTAACAAAAATATTCAACCCAATCTTGGTCAATTTTGTAAGGATAGGTGCATAGCTAACCTTTAAATTAGGATCATTTTTCATTTACGTCCTCACACATTTTACTTTTTTTTTTTTCTTTTTTTTTTTTTTAACAATCCTAGAATTTTTTCATAAAAAACACTAAAACAGGATAAATTACTTGTAAGTCTTTCATATTTCTCTAATATTAAAAAATAAAAAATAAAATAAAAAAATAAAAAATCATAAACCCTAATTGATAAAAACTAAGAAGAGATAAATTGAATAAGGGACATTTATGAAAATATGATCCTACCTTATTTTCAATTTTTTAACTAGGCATGAATCGATTTATATTTCACTTAAAAGAAGTGTCACATGATCACGATTTCTTTATTTAATTTCTATGATGTTATTGAGTGAGAATGGAATGCCAAAAAAGTTGCTACCATAGACATAGGTAAACGACATATACTTCAACGACCAAATTATAAACATAGCCCAATTAAAAATAAATATTGATTTTTAATTTTTTATGATTATAAAATAGTCTTCTCGACATACCTTTTTTTTTTTTTGATAGCATATTGGGATGAGAGATTGAACCTAAGATTTCATGGTCACTAGGTGATACATCATGTCGTTGTGCTATGCTCTTGTTAGCTTCAACACATCTAAATATATATTATATTTACTTTGAACCAATAGTCCTGTTATCCAATTTTGATTGGTAAGTTGACTATCGTTTTGATACATGAAACTTAAAAGTATTAACAAAAATAACATAAAGTCAACACGAGCATAACTCAACTGACATGATGTATAACTAGTAACTAAGAGGTCACAAATTGAAATCTCCCTCTCTACATTTTGTCAAAGAAAAAAAAAATTAACCTAGTTGGAAAAGAGGGATTGAATGTCGCTTCAAGTAAAATCAGAGTTTAGAGTTGAGTTTTGGAGTGCAATTTAGTGAATATATCTGGAATGATCTCATCTCCCTCTAAAAAGAGTGTCAATGATCATGATTTAGTTGTATAGGTGATGTGTTAATGTTAGACTTAGGTGCTTTGATAATGCAGGTATCTTTTCTTACCCATGCATTTTCGTGCACAATTTTTTTGAAACCTGTGAGTGTTTGGAGGACCAACTTGCACACACCTCTACTATTCTCACGAGACAACTGTCTAACCCTATTACATTCGATTGTCAAGGTAACTCGTAAGATTTTAAATCTTAAGTAGGTGGCTATCATGATTTGAATTCATTCTTTCTAGACTCTTTATTATTTAGATGGTTTTTTATTGATCACCAGGTCAACTCATGGTAGTTTTCATCTTTAGTGCATGTCGAGTTGCATTGAAAACTCGTGCTTATCAAGCCTTTCGAGATTATCACTCCTACTCATGTGCCATACTCAATATTCTTTAAGTTAAGTGACTAGACTTGACTATTTAGCTGTTGGGCAAGGCCCCCTGTCCCTTCCTTTCATTGCATTATTCCAAACTTCCAATCTACAACTTTAACTTTAAATTGAGCAAGAGTTTATACACTAGCATCTGTGGATCCGAAATGGGTGTGAATGTCTAATGAGTTATGAATTTTAGGTTTAAATATTATTTTGATACTCGTACTCTTAACTTTGGTTCATTTTGGTCTTTTGGTCCTTATACTTTCAAAACGTCTAAAGTCAAACAAAACGTCTAAGTACTTTTTACTCTGGTTCATTTTGGTCTATATACTTTCAAAACGTTCATTTTGGTCTATTTACTTTAAAAAAGTGAAAAACTTGACCACTGTTTGCAAAATTAAGCGTAAATTTTACACAATGGAAGCCCTTTAATACAAATTTATGATTGCATTTCAAAAAATTTAGTAAGTGAAGTGTCATGCTAAAATTATGATCGAAAAAAATGAAAATGAAATAACCAAATTGGTCACTTTTTAAAAGTACAGAGACCAAAATGAACATTTTAAAAATATAAGAACTAAAATGAATCAAAGTAAAAAATACAAGGAGCAAAATTGATATTTTGAAAGTACAGAGACCAAAATGAAACAAAACCAAAAGTACAAGGACCAAAATAGTATTTAAACCTAAATTTAATTAATAGATAAAATACCATTTTAGTCAAAATACTTTAGGTTTCATTCCATTTTAATCACAATACATTCAAATGTCCAAATTCAATCCTTGTACTTTCAATAAAGCTTAAAATTGATCCCTATGGCTAGTATATTGTTAACTTTTCTAAAAAAACATTAGTCTTTATTAGCCTTGCCTCTATAAATTTTAGAAATATGTTACATTGTGTGTTTCCGAAATTATTATTATTATTATTATTTAACCAATTTAAATAAAAAAAATAAAAATAAAAATAAAAACTTCAAACTAACAGTGGGGACCAACTTTAAGTTTTATTGAAAATATAGGGACTAAAATTTGACATTTGAAAGTATGAGGACTATGAGGACTATGGAATGAAACTCAGAGAACCAAAATGGTATTTTAACCCTAAATTAACATAATTTTTTTTAGTTGAATAGGAAAGGATAGTAACTTCCAAAACTTAAAACATTTGTATAAGCCAAGCCTAGGAACACATCCAGCAGGAACATAAGCTACAACACATAATCTCCAGGAAAAGCAAAATACTGTTGCTAATCCAAAACATAAACATTATGCTACATTCATTGATTTCTTTTTTTCACCATGTTTATCCAGACATGCCCTTGTAACAAGTACATACATGAACTCACCTGATTAAACTATGATCAAAATGCAACTTGGATACCCAAGAGTGTCATCAACTGAGAGATGAACTGAGGATGGCCAGGCCAAGCTGCTCCAGTAACCAGATTACCGTCTGTGAAGCATCGGTCGATTGGATCAGGTTCCAACCATGTTGCCCCAGACAATTCCACATTCAGTTTCACGGCTGGGTAAGCAGTGCATTTCCTCCCCTATATATAGGATTGAAAAAGTATGAATAGTCGGGAACCGGGAACGAACAAACAACTGAAGAAACATGACTAATGTATAGAAATAGTATTGAAAATGTATCGCCTCTGTATGTTACAATTACTTTCAAGTTCTAACAAGTTTATGGGGTGTAACTGGTTTGTAACAGATCATGTCGTTCCATGATGGAGGAGGTGTTATTTCATTCTCATTTCCAAAACAAGGGGCTGCCCTTCGGACATGCTGCTTTCTTTGATGTCTTATGGAGCATTTTCCTTGGAAAGAAATAGGAGACTTTTTAGAGGTTTAAGAACTCTTCAATCTTGGAGGAGGTTTGAGGTTCAATGCCCCTGTGTGGATTTCTGTAGTCAAGGATGGTTGTGTTTATTTTTTATTTCTTAATCTCAACATTTAGTCTTTTTTTTGTAACTTCTGATTTTTAGCTAGTTTTCTATATACAGGCTCCTTTGGCAGGGAAATTTACTACACTATAAAATCTTATCATAGTTATAGACTAGAGGAAATGAAAGAAATGGTTTAATGCCTTAATGGTAGTATTATTATGCCGTCTAAAATAGGAAAAATTATTTAATGAGGCCACCACAATGATCCCCTCTTATTAACCGTTGGATGTAAATTAAAAATTGTCACTGTCAACTACATTGTGACGGCTTGCTCGAATAATTTCTCCTAAAACAAAGGACCCCTTGGAAAAGTCGAGAGTGCGGCCTTAATATTCTCCCAAGCATACACAATTGAATTAATCAGTTGGAACACCCACTCTTGTTCCTTCCTACAGCTATAAAACAGAAGGTGCCTCAGAAAAGTCAAGAGCCCGGAATATTCTCCAAGCTACACAACCAGATTAATCAGTTGGAACTCTACAAACTTTCTATGGCTATAATATCCCTCCCTCCCTCCTTCAAATCGTCCATTTTCCTCTCATTCGTTCATCGAACAAACTTCCTATATTCCAACCAATTAGATATACGTATAATTCACATCCTACCCTAACAAAGCTACCCTACATTGCTTCCTCCTAGTTAAGTATGTAAAACAAAGGGGTGGGGTTCTAGCAATCCTTTCTTTGGTCATATGTATTTTCTAAAACACAAATCTTCAGCGTTTTCTGAAATATTGAGTGAATGTATGCAGGTGCACTTGCAACAAGTAAAAAGAAATCAACATTTACGATTTTTCAAACAAACTCATGTAAGATCATGTCAATACCTGAAGAACACCAGCAGCAGATAAGATCTGTTGTCCATGGCAGATAGAAGCAACTGGCTTCCTAGCCTCCATAAACTCCTTGACAATTGCAATAACTCGCGCATTCAGGGCCAGATATTCTGGTGCTCGACCACCAGGGATTACAAGGGCATCATAACTTGATGCATCCAAGCCTTCAAAATCAGCCGTTAACGTAAAATTATGGCCCGGCTTCTCACTGTAAGTTTGATCACCTTCAAAATCATGGACAGCAGTTGGACAGCTATCACCAGCCTTCTTATTGGGACAAATTGCATCAACATGGCAACCAAGAGCTTGAAGGGATTGAAATGGAACAGCTACCTCGTAGTCTTCCATGTAATCCTGAAATTGAAAAATATAGAGAAGTAAGCTTGCTAATAGCCATGATAAACCATGTCTTCAGTATTCTTCTAAAGACAATTAAAAGAAACAAGGATATCCATTCAAATTGTTGCAAAAAGAACCAGGAAACGACTTTAAAATGGCCAAAACCCATTAACAGGCTTTGCCCGCTAAGTAAAAGAATAAGCATTAAGCTCACACATCAAATTGCTCAATATTCCAAATTAGATGGATATAAGAATAAATTGTCGCAAGGATAGAAAAAGAGGAGAGAGAAACAACAATGGAAAGCCGGTGGGATGCCATTTCCATTAAAATTACAACATCCAGAACTCTGCTTCTATTATGTCAATTATGAAATAAAAATGCTAAGATATTTTCTGCAAGTTGTAAACTACTTGACTTCGATTCACTTGTGCAAATATGCAGTGGTTTGGAGCAGAGCATGCTATACAAGAAGGAGAGCTAATTGTCATCATTTTAATATATCCTTGCCCTAAAAAATGATGCCACACGTGATTTCTAAAGATCCTAATTCACGGAGGGAAGTTTAAGGAGATCCAAAGAGGAATCACTCAACCAAGAGAGATGGGAACTTGGCACAAAGAAGAAAAAACTGTAAAGCCCCTTTCAGCGTTATGTCTTATGTGCTCTACTTTTAATTTTTTTGTCAAAAGCTACATTATAATCCTTTCTTCCAATGAAAAATTTTCTACTCAGTAGAGCTACTTTGCCATCTTCTTCAGTTCTTCGTGCAACCTTTTAGGTTAGACTACTTCACCAGTGCAACTCTCTATCGCCTGCACTGAAACTCAGTTTTACATTCTCCTTGTTCCTCTGTAGCAAGAATAGAACATGAGCAGATGAAGTAGACTGGCACCAAATGAGGATTCAAATTTGGTGAGAAGTTATGCAATTGCAAATTTGTAAACATGGTGAAGTTAAAAGTTTGTAGTTGTGAACCACGGTAGGTTGGCCTAGTGGCATTGGGGCATCTGGAAAAAAGTAAGGAAACTTTGGCAGAAAGGGTTCAAACCCCATAATAGTTAAACTTCTATGAATTTTCTACCAACAAAATATGTACAGCCAGACAACTCTCTCGTAAGATAAAATTAGTCAAGGTGTACGTAAGTTGACCTAGACAGACACTCATAAGTATTAGAAAGGAAAAAATTATTATTTTGAAGTGAGAGAACTTTCGAACAGTTGTGGTACACGATGCTAGCTATCATAATGCACTTTGGAATCATTTTATATCAAGTGTCATCAGATTTCAAATAAGTAGAGCATTACATTACAATAAATAACTGCATAGTACACAACATGTTACTAAATTTATCATAAAATTTAAGCTTACCCCACAAAGGAATAGAATTCTTTTATCCGATCCACTGACATTTCCTCCAAGTGCCTTGACAAAAAGCTGAATGAATTCAGGATGCCCCTCATATGTGGCAGCAGTGATGATGTTACCATCAACAACACATGCTGCCATACTTTCTGGCTCAATCCAAGAAGCACCAGCAGCAGTCAGTACAGGTCCCACAGCAGGGTATGCTGTACATTTCCTACCTCTAACCAACCCTGCAGCTGCCAAAATCAACTGTCCATGGCACACAGATGCAATTGGCTTTCCAGACTCCGAAAATTTTCTCACCAAACTCTGCACTGAGCTATTTACAGCAAGATATTCTGGTGCTCGTCCTCCCGGGATCACCAACCCATCATATTTGTCAAAATCGATTTCATCAAACGTTGCATTCAGTGCAAAATTGTGCCCACGAGATTCTGAATAAGTCTGTGACAAACACAAACAAAATTCAAAGGTTAAAAAATACTTTTGGTCCGGCTTGGGACTATTAAAGTCCTCCTAGAGGGAATGAGTTCAATCTTTGGTGGCCACCTACCTAGGAATTAATTTTCTACGGGTTTCATTGGCAACCAAATGTTGTAGGGTGAGACGGTTGTTCCGTGAGATTAGTCGAGGTGCGCATAAGCTGGCCCGGACACTCACGGATATGAAAAAAAAAATACTTTTGGTCCTTATACTTTCACTAAAGTAACGATTTAGTCCTTCTACTATCAAATTTGTAACAACACTTAATAGGTAACAATTTAATCACCGAACTTTAGTATATAACGATTTAGTCCTTGTACTCTCAAATTTGTAACAATTTAGTTTCTAAATCCAGAAATCTCATCAAAATAAAGTGTCAATTTTTATCACGTAACACTGTAGTTTATAAACACATACATAAGAAAGTCCATTACATCTTAACGACAATTTTCATGATAGATACTAAATCGTTATCATTACAGACTAAAGGTTCGAGGACTAAATTGTTAGGAGCTAAATGGTAACAGGGAGCAAAAGTGTTTTCCAACCAAATTCAAATTAATCAAACAAAACATGAAGTGGGTATTGTAGGATAGTGGAAGAAAAAGAAGTAGGATACAAGAAATTGTTCAAAATATTAAAGTTGAGTAGTAACGAGAGGGAATGAGGAGAATAAAACACCTGATGACCCAACGAGTCATGAATGGCGGTGCGACAGATATCACCAGCCTTCTTCCCCGGACAAACAGCATCAACTGAAACTCCATATGCGATTAGCGCCTGAAATGGGACCATCGCCTGCAATCGAAAGCATCTAAGTTCGTGTAGAATAGAAGTTAAATATGGATTCATTTTCGGAGCAGAACAAGAAGAGACAGTAGTATCAATCTGAAATTCGAAATTCAGAAAAGAAGAATGAACTGACCTCATAGTCTTCCATGAAGTCGCCGCAGAGGAGGAGAACAGATTTGGAGTTGGATTGAGCCATATCTTAATCAACTTACAAACTTGGTTCGAGTGTTCTTCTTCCCAAACAAAAAAGTGGGAAATGAGGAAAATAAAGAGAGGATTATCGGGATTTCAAAGATCGCATTTAGGATATTATACATCGTGCTGTCTGCTAGCAAACCTTTGGAAATCGATAGAAATTCTATAAAAAAAAATTATGGATATTATGAACAATGATAGAAGTTTTATGATTTTTTTAATGAAATTTTGGAATACATGTGGATTACGCTGCTTGACAACTTTGATAATAGCTTTATTTTTTTTATCTTATTTTTTAGGTGCAGGTATTCAACTATGAAAGTTTTGTACCAATGACTATATTTTCACTCCATTCTCGATCCAAATTTTAAAAATAAGTCAAATTGATCTTTGGTCGATATCACCAAATTTTTTTAATATTTTTTATGACTTATTTTTTAGAGGTATTTATACGGATGACTCCTCCTCGAAGACCGTAAGACTTTTTTGGTATTTCCTTAAAAATTTATGTTTTTTGACCTTCTCTCGTAATAAGTAAGTGTCATCTCCCTATGAAAATGCCTCCATACCCTTCGCTTAACACGAGAACACTATAGTTATCGGCTCGTAATCGTGCTCAGGGAAGGGTACTACAGACTTTGTGGGTTTACTTATTACTAGAGATTAGAGAAGTTCAAAAAACATAAGTTTTAAAAAATCGGGTCAAAAAACTTTACGCCCCAAGGGAGGTCATCCGTATAAAAACCTCTTGTTTTTTAACTCTCTCGTTTTCCCTCTCTCTCCTCCATCGCGTTTTTTCTTCCTCTCACTCATCGTCGGCGACTCTCCGGTGACGACTTCCATCAATGGTAACTCTTCCGTGATGATTGAGGACCACTATTTTTTCAGATCTGGAAAATCTTACCGATCTACGAAATCTAAAAATTTCAGATCTAGATTTGAAATGAAGTTAAAGCTAGAATGAGACCAGTTAGAGCAAGGTCCATATGTCTATCTTAAAAATATTAAAACTTACTTTTAAACTATTTTTTTTCAAATAGTGTTTGGAGACAAAGTCAAAGTTTACTTTTTTTTTTTTTTAAGTACATTGGGGGTGGGGGGATTCGAACCACAGACCTCTCGGTCGTCAACACATACATATGCCCGCTGAGCCATGCTCGCTTTGGCAGTCAAAGTTTACCTTAGTTAGAGAAGAGATGGATGATATATAAATGAGAATATTTATATTCATTTAATATAGAAACAAAGTTATGAGAAAGTGAACTATTAATCTTATGTTGTTATAAGATATTCTATCTTTTGGTTCTATTCTTTTATTTTTTAAAAGTTCGTAAACATCATTAGTTCAACTCATCTGAATTCATGAACGAATGAGATAGTTAATTTTGTAAATTATAGACAATTATTTTGTTATTAGAAAGAATCAACATATATACTAATTCTAATGTCGAATTAGGATCGATGATATGATGTACTAGTTATCGTACCTACAGTAAACACGTGGAGAAAGAAATGAAATACCTTATTTAAAGGTAAAGGTTCATTTGACCGTTAAGAGTAGGTAAACATGTTCTTGTATATTTACAAATGTCAAATCAACATCAACTAGGATAGAAATAAGTTGTCTACATCTCTAAAAAAAAAAAAAAACTTCTAAGCAATTAAAATATTGAGAGAACATAGAATTCCTCATATTATTCAAAAGCATATAAACAACACCCTTCTTGACAAACTTGAAACAACAAACTTATACATTGGCACACCTTCTATATATATAGCTGCATTGAGAGAGAAATATTTCAAAAACCTTGTTGAGTATCTTTTTTACATACAAGAGAAACAACATTTGGTTAAGGAGAATAAAAATCACAAGTTGTGTTTTTAATATGAGATTAAATTCTAAAGTTCATAAGTCATTCCTACTTTGAGCATATGCTTATGAGGAATATCAAACATTTGATCAGATTGCCTCAAATTCCTCTTCAAGAAGCTATATGCATAGTTTATCATAATCCTCTTTCCAAAGCCAGCCTCTTTTTGAGCAACCACCTCAGTCTCCCCAACCAAATGAACAACGCCATCCTTCCATGCTTCTGCAACTCCTCCAAATCCTTTCTCATCCTCACCCTCATCTTCAACTCTCCCACCGACTCCGTTTTCGTTGTTAGACAATATCGCTTGTTGGTCTCTTTCGAACTCTTCCAATCTCTCGAGTAATATCTTCTCGAACGATTCTTGTTCGGTGTGCACGTCTGTGTACCCATATCGAACAACACAACGAAACACGTCGATCTCCTTCGCCTCTACTTTCCGGAAGAGGAAACGTTCATCAGCCGGAACCTAGTTAAGAACATCCCAAACATTGTCATAACCTTCATATATATATATCAAAGTTATAAGTTTTTAGGTTTGGTAGTAACTTAGAAATATTTTGATGTAACGTTCATGTCTCTTGTTTCCTGTTCGTGCTCGCAATGTATATATCTAGGAAACAGGAAACAAGAAACGAAAAAGCTTAACCAAATGAACCCTGAACAGACCTTGCTCACTGGAAGTGATTTAATGGTGACGAAGACGAGCACGGAGTGCAACGCGGGCACGTGCTCGACGTAATGCTTGAAGATGGGAGGGATGCCTTGAACAAGCTCAGAGTAGAACAATGCCATGCCAGGGATTCTTCTAAATCTGGTGGTATTAACCATCTCATTGAGCTTTTGTGGAGAGATTTTGTGGTTGAGCTCATAAAAGTACTTCTTTCTAAAGACACTATTCCACACATACATTATAGTCATCAAAACAGCTGCAAAAGCCAGAGGGAGATAGCCTCCTTGGTCAAACTTGTAAAGGACTGAACTCAGATACAGAAATTCCACACTGCCAATGATGAGGATGTAAGTGATTATGAAAATGATGTGGGTTTTCCATATCATCACCATTATCAGTACTAGAAAGGAGGATGTGAGTGTCATCACAAAAACCACTGCTATTCCTGTTGGAAAAAAATGTAAAGTTTTTGAGTTAGAACTAATCTTGTAATTGGAGCTCTGTTATCAAATGATATTTTCTTAAAAGCAATGCCTAGAGTGTTTATGAGTTGGGTTGGGTTGAGCGATTTTTTAGACTGTGACCCCGTTGTTCTCAACTCAAATGACTCGTGTTAGATATGATGTTTGAGTTGAACAAATCCACATTTCGAATAAGTGGGTCAGAGTCCAAAAAATTGCTCAACTCAACCCAACCCAACTCAAATGACTCGTGTTAGATATGATGGACTCGATAATCTTACCCAACTCAAACAAACATATAACGAAACCTAACCCAACCCAACTCAGCCATACGAGTGGGGTTGGGCGAATCGGATTTTCAAACGTCCAATCCACAACTGATCAAACAAACTTATAACCAAACCTAACCTAACCCAACTCAGTCATACGAGTGGGATTTCGTGAACTGGATTATTCAAACGAACCCTACAAATGAATTGAAAATGAGCAGCATGTATAAGACTTCTAAATTACAGAGACCAAATTAAGAAAGGAGATTTTAATTAATTACCATATGCATTGCCAATCTTGGTAGTGTTCTTGAAGCCCAAAGTAACACCAACACAAGCCAACATGAGAAGGTAATTGATCTCAGGAACATAAACTTGGCCTTCATACTTAGCAGATGTATGAACCACTTTAACTCTAGGGAAGCATCCAAGTGAAAGTGACTGTTGAATTATAGAGAATGTTCCTGAGATCATTGCTTGGCTTGCTATGATTGATGCTGAAACTGCCACCACAAACATTGGCCAATACAAACCTCCTGCATATATCCAACAATACACATCCATCATAGAATTAATATGCAATGTTTAGGCTCTGTTTGAATACCATTTTGTTAATAATGTTTGTACCAGGAATTGACTTGTAGAATATGTCTGAAACTAGATCATTATGCTTGCGAAGAAAGGAGGCTTGGCCTACATAAGCACAGATTAGAGCTGGGTAGGTCACTGCCGACATGCTCAGCTGGATCGATCGGACGCTGAAATGCCCGACATCGGCGAACAAGGCTTCGGTCCCTGTATTCATCGAAGGATTAGGCGTATGTTTGAGAGTACTTTAAGGTGCTTTTCAAAAGTGGTTAAGTACTCGGGACTTAAAAAGAAAAGTTAAATTATAAGTTTAGTCACCGAACTTTGAAAGTTTGAGTTTAATAGGTCTCTAAAAACTATCAATTTTGCAACCGTCCATAAACTTTAAAAAGTGTCTAATAGGTCTCTAAACTTTGAAGTTTGTATCTAACAAGTCCCTGAACTTTAAAACTGAAAGTTTAAAGATCTCTACAAGATATGTTTTAAATTACTTGAACCTATTAAACACGAACCTGAAAGTAAAGGAAAAAGAACGGTTCAAATTAGACCAAGCTATTGGACATATACTAGAACCAAACCATTAACAAACATAACACACCCCTCCATTAACATTAAAGCACTAAATTAAATGAGAAAGAAAGCTGCAAAAGGAGGTAAGATTTAGAAACCTGTAATGGCAAGAACAATGCCACCAAGAGAAATCCAAGCATCTTTTTTGTTCCTTTGGAAATAATGAACAATGTAGGTTGGATTTAAGGCCTTAATCACAGTTGGGTCGTATTTAATGAAGTTGTAGACACCGATTCCAGCGTTGAAAGTAAACCAAATGAAGATAATTGGGGCAAAAGTGTACCCAACTTTATCAGTTCCAAATCTTTGAACCATGAACAAACACACCAATATGCCTACTGATACCCAAACAATCCTACCTGCAAGCAATATCATATTCATTTTGCTCGGGGTGAGTTTGATATGACTTTTTGAACGGTCATAAAATATGTTGGTTAAAAAATACTTTTAGTCTCTAAACTTTTTTAAAAGTACCAATTTAGTATCTCAACTTTATTAAGAAACAATTTAGTCTCTCTACTTTCAATTTGTAACAATTAAGTCTCTACGCGCAAATTAATCCTTTGTCTTGAAAATTTCTATATAAGTTAAATGTCAATTTTTATCATGTGATGACCTCATCTTTATAGTTTATAAGCACATTTGATTCCTAACCAATCAAAATTAAAGTGTTTTTTAACCTAAAATGCTCTAACAAGTTAAAAGTACTTTCCAAAAGTTTCCACAGGGATAGGTTTGTGCATTCACAATGATTTTGAAAATTCCAAAAACAAGTCAAAAAATCAGCGCTAAAAAAAAGTGTTTCATTGAAGGGTTCTACTGTTAAAAAGTCATTTCAAACACACTATTGGTCTAAAATAGTCAATTAAAAAATTTAGTTAGATTTTGAAAACTGTTTTAAATTTCAGTCAATTTACCTAAAAGAATAGTTTTTTTTTCTTTCTGTCTTTTGGTTAAATTTGACTAATAATTGATTTTTTAAGAAGATGAAAAATTAAGCATAGGAAAGTGTGAATTAACAAATTTATTAGTTTATGAAAACATGAAACTAAAAACTAATTTGTTGCCAAACGAGCATAACCCAATTGATATAAAATATGAACTAATAAAAAGTCTTTCAATTTACCTTCTGTCATTGCAGCGGTAGCCTCCTTGATCCCTCCCACAGCAGATAAAACTAAAGTCATAAAAAATAAATATTAAGAAAAAATTATGAAACGTCATCGTGTGACCATAACCCAATGAGCATAATTTGTTTGTTGTCAAATTGTAAAATTGGTTTGATAGCCAAACCGAGCATAGCTCAATGGTATAGAATTTTTGCAAACCTAATGTTGAACTTGAAAGTATGGGACCAAAATAAGATTTATACGTTCTCTATTTTTCTTCCTTCAAGTATACCATGACATTTTTTCAACACATAAACCTTTATTTTCACTAGTTCATACATCATACCAATTCAGCTATGCTCTTGTTGGTATAAAACTTTATTTTATAGAAGAAGAAATAAAAAAAAAAACCAACCAAAATTAGAAACTAAAATTATATTGTCAACAAGAGCATAACTCAACTGGCATGATGGGTCCTAAGTTCAATTCCCCACCCCCACATGACCACATGTTGTGTCAAAAAAAAATCTAAATTATATTACAAGTTTAGTTTTGTATCAAATAAGTTAGTTCGTATACGTCCTCAATTTGTGCATAATAAATATTGACATTGTCGCAACGTTTTTGCGACGCGGAGCGGCCGACAACCTTTTGTTAAACAGGGGTTTTCACAAAAAAACCAAAAAATGGAGTCGCCACCAATCATTTAGGGTGTGATTGGTCACCTTAAAAATACGGTCTACGAAGTAAAAAAACGAGGTTCGGGGGTCGGTTGAGTGTAGGGAAGGTGTTAGCACCCTACAACATCCCGTTTAAAACGGTAGCCAAAACATTTTATCCTAATTATCTAGCTAAATTTCAAATGGTCCTTAATAAATGAAATAAATTATAAAAAAATAATACAATGTCTCAACTAATCATATCCTAACTTTAAAGA
The DNA here is from genome assembly GCA_028017165.1 of Herpetospermum pedunculosum. NCBI lineage: Eukaryota > Viridiplantae > Streptophyta > Magnoliopsida > Cucurbitales > Cucurbitaceae > Herpetospermum > Herpetospermum pedunculosum. The sequence goes on from CM051523.1 coordinate 13,478,093, forward strand.
AAGTAGGAATTTAATTTTTGTGAGCAAGATTGTTAATTTTGCCATTAACGCCTTAATCCCGATACCGAGATCATACGACAAAACAAGAACTTTAAAAATCCTTTAATAAAATCGTTTTGTTTCAAAATCAATTTGAAATTCGATTAAAACTTTAATTAAAATTAAAACAACTTTTGTTGTGAAACAAATAATTTTGAAATTTAACTTGAACTTGATTTGAAATAAAGATCTTTTGTTTTGAAATCAAAATAAATCGAAATTCAATTTTAAAACTTAATTTTAAAATCAAAGGAAAACCTCTCTCTTTTAAAATTTGAATTAAAATTAAAACAATTTTTGCTTTGAAAAACAAACCATTTTTGAAATTTAATTTAACATGATTTGAAATAACAATCTTTTATTTTTAAATGGTAAATCAAAAATCAATTTAAACGCTCAATTTTAAAATCAAATGAAAATCCATTTTTTAAAAGAAGGGTGTTCTTGTAATTAGCGCATAATGGCGGTAATAAAAAAATCCTCAAAAACAGGGAAATCCTATTTATCCCGGGATTTCAATTTTCATCTCTCCCGGGGTTGCAACTTAAATTTAAAATACTCTCGAGATGAAAGGAACAGTCCTTCATCTCTCCCGGGGTTACAACTTAAATTTAGAATATCCTCGAGATGAAAGGAACAGTCCTTCAGCTCTCCCGGGGTAGCAAATTAAACTTAAAATACCCTCGAGATGAGAGGAACAGTCCTTCATCTCTCGGGGTTGCAATTTAAAATTAATTAAATAAACTAGAAAATAATGAAAGTGCGCTTTAAAATTAAACGACATGCATCGAAATTAAAAAGCAAAGCAGGAATATCCAGTGAGGGGTATATATGAAATACGCAGGGGTATATGTCATGCTCAAAACAAGGGGTATATACCATATAGGCAGGGATATATATGAACACACAACAATAGGGGCAGAATTATAAATAACACAAAAATTAAGGGCATTTTCGTAAATAACTAAAAATGGAAACTGGACCTTCTTCTTCACGAATTGCTCAGCCGCTGGTCTTCTTCTTCCACGCCGTTCCTGTCATCGGAGCTCCGCTGCCATTCATCGCCGGAGAGCTGAGGAGATGCCGCACGCCGCCTAGTTCGCCGTCGTCTGGTTATGGGGTTCAAGAATGGCGAAGTTCTAACGCTGGGAGCTCCGCCGCTGGTTCGTGGTATAGCTGAGGATGAAGTTCCACCGTCGGGGTCGTCTGGTTCAAGATTGCGCCGGAGAAGAAGAAGACGATATCGCAAGGTCGCCGCCGTTGCGCCGCCGCCGATTCGAGAAGCCGCAGCCGCCTGGGTTCGGGTTTGGGTTGCTGGAGAAGGCGAGGTCTGCTGACGTTCAAGATCTGAGGTTGCGCCGTCGTCGTCTGAGTTTTTGAGCTTCGAAGTCGCCGCACGCCGCGAAAGAGATGAAGATCTGGCTGTTGATGCGCCGTCGGTTGGTTCGTGAGGGGAAGCTCGAATCGCCGGAGAGATGAGGTGTGCCGCCGTCCTCGCTCGTAGCTTGAAGGTGAAGCTCCGCTGTCTGGAGGTTGAGGAGATGAAGGGGATGAATCGCGCCACCGTGCGCCGCCGTTCGCCTCGGGTTCGAGGTTGCTGCCGGATCTTGGAGCTCCGCCGTGCGTCTGGGGGAACTTGAATGTCACCGTTCAGCTTGGGTTTGCTGCGAAGTGAAGTCCGCCGGGAGATTTGGGGAAGATGAAGATCGCCGCCGCGTGCGGTGGCTCTCCGCCGTGCTCTTGCCGGAGCTCCGTCGCGCCGCCGCCGCGCGTGGTGAAGGGGGTGGTGGCCGGATTTAGGTAGAAGGTGGTGGAGATGGATGAAAGAGAACTTTGGAGAAGAGGGTGAATAGTGCTTGGAGAGAGAAAATAATCTTTTCTTGGAATTCTTGGGATCCCCACCAATTTGTCTTATTCTCCTCCTATTTTCCTTCACTTTTTCCCTCTAGGCTCTAGTTTTTGCTCAAACTCCTTCCCTTTTCAACCCATCTCATCATCTCTATTTATAGGGTTGATGGGATTCTAAAAAAAAAATCTCAACAAACTCCAAAAATATTATTCCCGTAACTTTTCACAAAATTTTAACGATTTCCCTCAACCACTTTGAAATTCCTAAAAAATCTAACAAAACATTGACTCAAAACACTTTTGTTTTAAAACAAAAAATTAAATAATAGAAATTACTCCAAACTTGACCCAACCATTTTTTTAGAAATTGATTTATTAGTTTGAAATCAAACTTTGAAATTGAATTCTAGAATTAAATATTTTGGAAATTCATTTTGAAAAAAATATATTTCAAAGCTTTAATTTCTAAAATCAATTTAAATTTCTCAAGGCCAAATTAAAAATTAAAATCGAATGTCTTTAGAAACTTTTTCTTGAAAAATTTGAATTTGAATTTGAAAGACTTAATTTTAAACCCAACAATCTGAAACTCCAAAACTGTAATTCTAAACCAAAACCCCAAATCTTCTTAATTTAAAATTCTAAAAAAACCTATTTGTTCTTTTCTTTTACATTTTCGAAATTAACGCGAAAAGACGAGATTAAATGATTTCAAGAATTTATTTAGAAAACCACAAGAAAATAAACAAGAATGAGCGAAATTTAAAAATAATGATAAACAAGGCCGGACGAAATACGGTGTCTACAGCTTGCCCCCTTTGTATATCCTTGAAGAATTGAAAGGGTATACAAATGAAAAAGACAAAGTATTTGGGGAGGCCAAGATTTGTTTATCATTAAGAACAATATGGGCCTAGGCTAGTGAAGTTACGAGCACTATTCTTATATCAGGGCTCTACATAAATAAAACGGACCTGCTATTATCAGGCTTCGAACTACTACCGGGACTTGCCCGCAGACGTAGAGTTCGATTTAACCAACAAAAATTTAAACGGACCTGCTATTATCAGGCTTCGAACTGCCAATCTTAGATTAGGGTTCGATTTAACCAACATAATTTACGGACCTGCTATTATCAGGCTTCGAACTGCTACCGGGACTTACCCGCTGACATAGAGTTCGATTTAACCAACAGAAATTTAAACGGACCTGCTATTATCAGGCTTCGAACTGCTACCGGGACTTACCCGCTGACACAGAGTTCGATTTAACCAACATAAATTTAAACGGACCTGCTATTATCAGGCTTCGAACTGCCAATCTTAGATTAGAGTTCGATTTAACCAACAGAATTTACGGACCTGCTATTATCAGGCTTCGAACTGCTACCGGGACTTACCCGCTGACATAGAGTTCGATTTAACCAACAGAAATTTAAACGGACCTGCTATTATCAGGCTTCGAACTGCCAATCTTAGATTAGGGTTCGATTTAACCAACAAAAATTACGGACCTGCTATTATCAGGCTTCGAACTGCTACCGGGACTTACCCGCTGACATAGAGTTCGATTTAACCAACAAAAATTACGGACCTGCTATTATCAGGCTTCGAACTGCTACCGGGACTTACCCGCTGACATAGAGTTCGATTTAACCAACAGAAATTACGGACCTGCTATTATCAGGCTTCGAACTGCTACCGGGACTTACCCGCTGACATAGAGTTCGATTTAATCAACAGAAATTTAAACGGACCTGCTATTATCAGGCTTCGAACTGCCAATCTTAGATTAGGGTTCGATTTAACCAACAGAATTTACGGACCTGCTATTATCAGGCTTCGAACTGCTACCGGGACTTACCCGCTGACATAGAGTTCGATTTAACCAACAGAAATTTAAACGGACCTGCTATTATCAGGCTTCGAACTGCCAATCTTAGATTAGGGTTCGATTTAACCAACAGAATTTACGGACCTGCTATTATCAGGCTTCGAACTGCTACCGGGACTTACCCGCTGACATAGAGTTCGATTTAACCAACATAAATTTAAACGGACCTGCTATTATCAGGCTTCGAACTGCCAATCTTAGATTAGGGTTCGATTTAACCAACAGAAATTTAAACGGACCTGCTATTATCAGGCTTCGAACTGCCAATCTTAGATTAGGGTTCGATTTAACCAACAGAATTTACGGACCTGCTATTATCAGGCTTCGAACTGCTACCGGGACTTACCCGCTGACATAGAGTTCGATTTAACCAACATAAATTTAAACGGACCTGCTATTATCAGGCTTCGAACTGCCAATCTTAGATTAGGGTTCGATTTAACCAACAGAATTTACGGACCTGCTATTATCAGGCTTCGAACTGCTACCGGGACTTACCCGCTGACATAGAGTTCGATTTAACCAACAGAAATTTAAATGGACCTGCTATTATCAGGCTTCGAACTGCTACCGGGACTTACCGGCTGACATAGAGTTCGATTTAACCAACACAAATTTAAACGGACCTGCTATTATCAGGCTTCGAACTGCCAATCTTAGATTAGGGTTCGATTTAACCAACAGAAATTTAAACGGACCTGCTATTATCAGGCTTCGAACTGCCAATCTTAGATTAGGGTTCGATTTAACCAACAGAATTTACGGACCTGCTATTATCAGGCTTCGAACTGCTACCGGGACTTACCCGCTGACATAGAGTTCGATTTAACCAACAGAAATTTAAATGGACCTGCTATTATCAGGCTTCGAACTGCTACCGGGACTTACCCGCTGACATAGAGTTCGATTTAACCAACACAAATTTAAACGGACCTGCTATTATCAGGCTTCGAACTGCCAATCTTAGATTAGGGTTCGATTTAACCAACAGAAATTTAAACGGACCTGCTATTATCAGGCTTCGAACTGCCAATCTTAGATTAGGGTTCGATTTAACCAACAGAATTTACGGACCTGCTATTATCAGGCTTCGAACTGCTACCAGGACTTACCCGCTGACATAGAGTTCGATTTAACCAACATAAATTTAAACGGACCTGCTATTATCAGGCTTCGAACTGCCAATCTTAGATTAGGGTTCGATTTAACCAACAGAATTTACGGACCTGCTATTATCAGGCTTCGAACTGCTACCGGGACTTACCCGCTGACATAGAGTTCGATTTAACCAACAGAAATTTAAACGGACCTGCTATTATCAGGCTTCGAACTGCCAATCTTAGATTAGGGTTCAATTTAACCAACAAAAATTACGGACCTGCTATTATCAGGCTTCGAACTGCTACCGGGACTTACCCGCTGACATAGAGTTCGATTTAACCAACATAAGACAACGTTGAAAACGACTTTCTTTTTTAGATTTTAGAAATTCCCAAGAATATGCGGAGGTCCTAAATGTATGACCTATGAACTTCTGATCGACCCTCAAATGAGAATGTGACGCAAATGTGAATTGCAAAATATGATTGACTCGAATGTTGCGCAAAACATGAGTGTATGCGTTAGTGTGCAATGTAAAGGATGAAACAATGTATATTAATCCTGGAAAATGGCAATGTAATTTGATAATTTGATGAAGACATGCCTCATTTGCTTGGCTTGACCAAGGGACTTGACTTTTGAAAGCATGACGCAATGATGCATATGCATGCTAATGTGAATGCAACATGTGTGCATAATATGTTAAAGATAATGAATGCCATGAATGCAACACGTATGCATGTGCATTAACAAAATGTCATAGTTGTAGCATGTATGCACGAGCAGGCTAGGAGTAGAATGACGGATGTCATGAACGCAGTATGTATGTACGATACTGATGTATCTGCATCCTAAGGATAGAATAATGTCATGAATGCAAATGTGTACATATGTTGTCAAGAGTAGAAGAACCATTGAATGCAACGTGTGTACATGATGTGTTAAAGGTAATGAATGATTGAATGTATCATGTTGAGAGTAGATAAATGATTGAATGCAACGTGCATGCATAATATGTTAATGATAATGAATGATTGAATATAACATGTATGCACAATTTATATGTCATTTTGTAAATGATATCAACTTGCATGATTTGAATGCAGGATTTGTGAAAACAAATGCTTAATCAAAATGACTTTTGTGTTAGTGAAATGATCATTCCTGCTTAAGTCTATCGATCTTTAGCCAAAACTTTAGCAGAAATTAGATGAAAAATGATAGTGTCATCATCAGTTTTTTTTTTTTTTTTTTTTTTTTTTTTTTTTTTTTTTTTTTTTTTTTTTTTTTTTTTTTTCGGAATGCTTCACCTGAGAGGGATTAAACCTGTCAGTCATAGATCTCTCAACCATATTGGACATGGTAAGTTTTTGGGTAGACTCTCATGTGCTAGATTAGAGAACTTGAAAAGTAATTGATAACGTTTAAACAACTTCTGATTAAACTGCTTCATAATTTAGCCTTGGATGAACAAGAATGTTGAATTACAAGAAAATTAATTTAGATTTGTAATATTGTAATAAATGAAGGAAGGAACACGAAGGAAGATGTAATACTCGCATGTTTTAAGAAAATCTCTTGGCCAATAAGAGATTGAAAATGTTTTTCACATTTGAGCAAGAAATTGGAAATGGGTTTAGATGGAAAGAGGACTGATATGACTCCATTTCCTCGGACAAAAGTTTTGAGAGCTAGAAGTAACTTCTTAAGAAATCTTCGACTTTTTGTGAGTAAGCTCGAGATTTGTTTTTTTGATGATATTTGATCCAGCGTGGCAAAGGCGTAGACTTTTCCTCAGTATTGATGTCGTTTGACTGGTGCGTGGCAAAGACGTAGGCTTTGCCCCATTATTGATGATGTCTGACTAGCAGGTGACAAAGACGCAGACTTTGCCCCAGTATTGATGATGTTGAAATGAGATACCTTGAGCTTTGTGACTTCTTGATCTATTGATTGCACCAATCTCGTTTTTTTTTTTTTTTTTTTTTTTTTTTTTTTTTTTTTTTGTGGCAAGAAATGATGCAATAAAATATCCCAACTTGTTGACGGCGATTTCCCTCTGTTGTTGCAAAGAGGTGGGCTTTGCCCCAGTATTGCAAAGACGAAGGCTTTGCCCCAGTTTGAGTTGATGTTGATCCAGCGTGACATTGAAGATGTGCAAATGAGATACCTAAACTTTTTGAAATGTAGCTTGATCTACTAATTGCACCAGTTTTTTTTTTTTTTTTTTTTTTTTTTTTTTTTTTTTCCTTTAAGACATGATGCAATAAAGTATTCCAACTTGGATGGTGACTTTGCTCTATTGTGGCAAAGACGTGGGCTTTGCCCCAGTGTTGCAAAGGCGAAGGCTTTGCCCCAGTTTGAGTTGATGTTGATCCAGCGTGACATTGAAGATGTGCAAATGAGATACCCAAACTTTGTGAAATGTAGCCTCTTGATCTACTAATTGCACCAGTTTTTTTTTTTTTTTTTTTTTTTTTTTTTTTTTTTTTTTAAGACATGATGCAATAAGGTATTCCAACTTGAACGGTGGTTTTGCTCTATTGTGACAAAGACGTGGGCTTTGCTTTAGTGTTGCGAAGACGAAGGCTTTGCCCCAATTTTGTTGATGTTCAAATGAGACACTTGACGCTTTGTGAGATGTAGATTCTTGATGCACCATTTTTTTTTTTTTATAGCAAGGAAAAGTGCAATAAGATGCTAAAGCTTTGACGACGACTTCACTCTACTGGCAAAGACGTGGGCTTTGCCCCAGTGTTGCGAAGATGAGATCCTGTGTGGCTCAGACATAAGTTTTATCCTGATGTGGCAAAAACGTATGCTTTGCTCCAGCTTATTGATTTATCGCGGTGACCTTTCAGCATCTTCAAGATGTAGCTTTTATTGCATCATCCTCGCGTTTTTTTTTTTTTTTTTTTTTTTTTTTTTTTTTTTTTTCCAAAAACATGGTGCAACCAGACCCTAATGCTACATTAGAAGACATTCCATATGATTTCTTTATCCATGCTCCTTGGAATTGTGATGATGTTAACCCCGAGCAAAAACCTCGAGATAATCTCGAAAGTTACTATCTTTCTAGCTCTCGAAACCAATTATCCTTAGTCCTGGAATCAATTTCTAACCGAAGGAAGAGATATCAAAGAATAGGAAAAAGGAGAATGATTTTATAAAGATGAAGTTGAAATAGTTGTACATGAGAAATTACGAGTCTTAATTATGAAGCAGTAAATCACAAGTGTTCGACACTATTTCATTACGTTTGAAGCTCTCTCGGTAACTTCGGGTGGATAATTTTGAGAGGTCCGCCACATAATTGAGTGTGACATGGTTTGCAAAAGGCTTGGTGGGTAAAAAAAAGTAGAGATACACCGTAAAAATGTAGATAATGAGATTAACCTTAGATTTTACGGTGGATCTACAAATTGAGTAAATTGCCTCAAAATTATGTGTGGCATGCAGGTAAAGGTTTTACACTGAGTAATTTTGGACTCTCACTGTAAGATGGGTTTGCCCCAATGTGATAATTAGAACACTGTTCCTGGGATTTCCATGGGGGGTATGATGGTAGTATAAATTTTAGCACATGAGGAGATAATGAATGTCAAAATACAGCTTCTCTCGAATTTGGAGTTTGGCTTAACAATTAAGCCTGAGAAGAATATTTTGAAAGGTTATAAAAATCGTTGAGACTTGACAAATTTCTCATAGAAAGTCGTGAAAGCACCCATTTTTTATTTTTTATTTTATTTTTTATTTTATTTTTTATTTTATTTTTTATTTTTTTTTTAAATGATAATTCACCCTCATTTGTCTTTAATTCATGCTAAGGTTTCAACTAATAAGAACGATCAAAGAAATCACAAGGATGATCAAAGTAACTTAGAAAGATATTTTTTCCTTTTTCATTTTTGAAAGATGCGAGTGATGAGATGGATGATGTAATAAACTTGACATTACTTTTGCGAAATATGCACATGATATGATTATTGAAAAATACATTTTTTTAGGGTCTATGACTTGATATGCCAAAGTGAGACAATGCATGAAATTATTACCACATGATTTTATGCAATTAAGAACAACCAAAATCTTTGAACGACTTGATATGCGATAATGCATGCATGAACGACATGATATAATGTAATGTAACTGATTTTGTATTTGATTTTTTGTTTGTAATCCGAGATGAAAAAATATGATGCAGCATATGATTTTATTTTTTTGTGAATTTCTATGTATGCATTTTTTTAATTCTATGTATGTCATGCAAAATGAAATAATGTATGCATGGACACTCTCTATGATGCAGATTTGTATGCAAATGAGCTAATGCCGAAATATTTTTTATGATGTTATGAATTTTGGTGCATGTACACGATGATACAATTCAACAAATGAAGAAATGTTATGACTTCTGTTCAGATGAGATAATGCATGAACATCCTTCATGATGTGATGATTGATGAACTTTGATGCATGCTTAATGAATTAACGATGTATGGACATCTTTTGGTGAATGCATGATGTTATGCCATTGAATGATTATTCGACATGCAAAATGAGTGTATGATGCATGAACATTTTTTAATGCATCATGACATGCAAATGAATGATTATTCGACATGCGAAATGAGTTTATAAAGAATGAACATTTTTTTGAGATTTTATCTTTTATGACTTACGCAGAATAAGATAATTCATGAATGAATGTTTTTATTATGCGTGTACGTGTGAAATGAAATAATGCAATATGAGATTATTTTTTTGATATGCAAAATTCAAGAATCAATATTTTATTACACGTGCACGTGTGAAATGACACCATGCGATATGAAATGATTTTTTATATGCAAAATGCAAGAATTTATGTTTTTATTAAACGTGCATGTGTGAAATGACACCATGCAATATGAAATGATGATTGTTTTTACATTTTTTTTTTTTTTTTACATACAAAATGCATGAATTGATGTTTTTACTACATGTGCACGTGTGAAATAACACCATACAAACATAAGACAATGCATGTTATGCATGAATTTTTTTATGTACGCATGATATTGTGCAAATGATGGATGAGAAATGATAAATATTTTTGGAATGAACATTTGCATGTATGTAAATGATTTGTTCTTGTTTTTTTTAATTTTTTTTGTATGTCATGTAAAATGACGTAATGACGCACGCAACTTTTTATTTTATTTTATTAATGCATGCAAATGATTTTTTAGATTTTGTATGTCATGCAAAATGACGCAATTTATGAATTTTTATTTATGCATGAATAATGAAATGAAATTTGATTTTTATTATGCATAGATGAGATGCAATTAACGAAATGATTTCTTTTTTTGATTTTTTATGCATGTCTAACCTTAAATGCTCTTAGGAATGAAACATTTCTTTTTTTAACGAAGAACTTTATTTGGATGAGAACCCGATGACTCGTGAAAAAATGCATGATTCATTAAATTCTAAGGTGTAGAAATACAAATGATTTTTTGTTTTTGTTTTTGTTTTTTTTTTTTTGAAAAATCGACGTGTAGAACGAATATCACTAGAAGAAAATTTTCTGAAAACAAAAAATGAAAAATGAACGAAGACTTTTCGTGCGCCTTTACGGGGCAGGTTCATCCTCCCGCAGGTCGACATTACTCGACTCTCCATCCAAAACCTAAACAAAGAGGTCCCCAATAATTGAATGCTAAAAATTAGAACGTGAATCTTTCGTGCACCATACAAGGGCGATAATGTCCCTATGAAGGTCAGCATTACTCGATTATCCGTTCTAAATTGGGGTACAACTCGGATGTAAAATAAAATTGATTTTTTTTTTTTTTTTTTTTTTTGAAAAACACATATAATGAAATTAATAAACACGTCACTCGAGAACATGAATGAAACACACAACATATGATATAAGCACGAGAATAAAACATGCGACAAAGTAGGTGTATCCTACAGTTCAGAGTTTAGATAAATAATGGTTAGCCCTAGGATGTATATGAGTGTAATTTAGGTTCTAAACAATCCTAGTTAAAACGGCCCCCGAGCTTCCCAATTGATTAAACAGCGCGAATAGCTCGAGTGGAGAATTTCATGCGCCTGCACGAGAACCGAAGTTCCACGAAGGTCACACTACTCAATCTCCGAATCTAGTCCTAAAGGGTAGAGCCCGGGTAGGAAGCTTGTGCTTGTGTGCGAGGAATGTGTGATCATACAAACGATGGGAAAGAAAGTACGAATATTAATAATAGCAGCATGAGATAAGCAATATATAATCAACACGACGACTGACCCTAGGATGTAATTGAGTGTGGTCTATGTTCTAAACAGTCCTAGAAGAAACGGTCCCCGAGCTTTCCAACTGATTAAACAGTGCGGACGGCTCGAGTGGAGAATTTCATGCGCCTGCACGAGAACCGAAGTTCCACGAAGGTCACACTACTCAATCTCTGAATCTAGTCTTAAAGGGTAGAGCCCGGGTAGGAGGCTTGTGCTTGTGTGCGAGGAATGTGTGATCATACAAACGATGGGAAAGAAAGTACGAATATTAATAATAGCAGCATGAGATAAGCAATATATAATCAACACGACGACTGACCCTAGGATGTAATTGAGTGTGGTCTATGTTCTAAACAGTCCTAGAAGAAACGGTCCCCGAGCTTTCCAACTGATTAAACAGTGCGGACAGCTCGAGTGGAGAATTTCATGCGCCTGCACGAGAACCGAAGTTCCACGAAGGTCACACTACTCAATCTCCGAATCTAGTCTTAAAGGGTAGAGCCCGGGTAGGAGGCTCGTGAATGTGTGTGAAATGTATGATCATGCAAAATTAATTACGATAAAGCAAACTGATTAAGACAATATAAATCAATAAATAAATAGAACAGATAAGGACCAAAATGAAAACCAGATAAATCAAGATAAAATGCAATGACCTAGACCCACTAAAAAGTCCCCAGCAGAGTCGCCATGCTGTCGCAACGTTTTTGCGACGCGGAGCGGCCGACAACCTTTTGTTAAACAGGGGTTTTCACAAAAAATGGAGTCGCCACCAATCATTTAGGGTGTGATTGGTCACCTTAAAAATACGGTCTACGAAGTAAAAAAACGAGGTTCGGGGGTCGGTTGAGTGTAGGGAAGGTGTTAGCACCCTACAACATCCCGTTTAAAACGGTAGCCAAAACATTTTATCCTAATTATCTAGCTAAATTTCAAATGGTCCTTAATAAATGAAATAAATTATAAAAAAATAATACAATGTCTCAACTAATCATATCCTAACTTTAAAGAAAGTAGGAATTTAATTTTTGTGAGCAAGATTGTTAATTTTGCCATTAACGCCTTAATCCCGATACCGAGATCATACGACAAAACAAGAACTTTAAAAATCCTTTAATAAAATCGTTTTGTTTCAAAATCAATTTGAAATTCGATTAAAACTTTAATTAAAATTAAAACAACTTTTGTTGTGAAACAAATAATTTTGAAATTTAACTTGAACTTGATTTGAAATAAAGATCTTTTGTTTTGAAATCAAAATAAATCGAAATTCAATTTTAAAACTTAATTTTAAAATCAAAGGAAAACCTCTCTCTTTTAAAATTTGAATTAAAATTAAAACAATTTTTGCTTTGAAAAACAAACCATTTTTGAAATTTAATTTAACATGATTTGAAATAACAATCTTTTATTTTTAAATGGTAAATCAAAAATCAATTTAAACGCTCAATTTTAAAATCAAATGAAAATCCATTTTTTAAAAGAAGGGTGTTCTTGTAATTAGCGCATAATGGCGGTAATAAAAAAATCCTCAAAAACAGGGAAATCCTATTTATCCCGGGATTTCAATTTTCATCTCTCCCGGGGTTGCAACTTAAATTTAAAATACTCTCGAGATGAAAGGAACAGTCCTTCATCTCTCCCGGGGTTACAACTTAAATTTAGAATATCCTCGAGATGAAAGGAACAGTCCTTCAGCTCTCCCGGGGTAGCAAATTAAACTTAAAATACCCTCGAGATGAGAGGAACAGTCCTTCATCTCTCGGGGTTGCAATTTAAAATTAATTAAATAAACTAGAAAATAATGAAAGTGCGCTTTAAAATTAAACGACATGCATCGAAATTAAAAAGCAAAGCAGGAATATCCAGTGAGGGGTATATATGAAATACGCAGGGGTATATGTCATGCTCAAAACAAGGGGTATATACCATATAGGCAGGGATATATATGAACACACAACAATAGGGGCAGAATTATAAATAACACAAAAATTAAGGGCATTTTCGTAAATAACTAAAAATGGAAACTGGACCTTCTTCTTCACGAATTGCTCAGCCGCTGGTCTTCTTCTTCCACGCCGTTCCTGTCATCGGAGCTCCGCTGCCATTCATCGCCGGAGAGCTGAGGAGATGCCGCACGCCGCCTAGTTCGCCGTCGTCTGGTTATGGGGTTCAAGAATGGCGAAGTTCTAACGCTGGGAGCTCCGCCGCTGGTTCGTGGTATAGCTGAGGATGAAGTTCCACCGTCGGGGTCGTCTGGTTCAAGATTGCGCCGGAGAAGAAGAAGACGATATCGCAAGGTCGCCGCCGTTGCGCCGCCGCCGATTCGAGAAGCCGCAGCCGCCTGGGTTCGGGTTTGGGTTGCTGGAGAAGGCGAGGTCTGCTGACGTTCAAGATCTGAGGTTGCGCCGTCGTCGTCTGAGTTTTTGAGCTTCGAAGTCGCCGCACGCCGCGAAAGAGATGAAGATCTGGCTGTTGATGCGCCGTCGGTTGGTTCGTGAGGGGAAGCTCGAATCGCCGGAGAGATGAGGTGTGCCGCCGTCCTCGCTCGTAGCTTGAAGGTGAAGCTCCGCTGTCTGGAGGTTGAGGAGATGAAGGGGATGAATCGCGCCACCGTGCGCCGCCGTTCGCCTCGGGTTCGAGGTTGCTGCCGGATCTTGGAGCTCCGCCGTGCGTCTGGGGGAACTTGAATGTCACCGTTCAGCTTGGGTTTGCTGCGAAGTGAAGTCCGCCGGGAGATTTGGGGAAGATGAAGATCGCCGCCGCGTGCGGTGGCTCTCCGCCGTGCTCTTGCCGGAGCTCCGTCGCGCCGCCGCCGCGCGTGGTGAAGGGGGTGGTGGCCGGATTTAGGTAGAAGGTGGTGGAGATGGATGAAAGAGAACTTTGGAGAAGAGGGTGAATAGTGCTTGGAGAGAGAAAATAATCTTTTCTTGGAATTCTTGGGATCCCCACCAATTTGTCTTATTCTCCTCCTATTTTCCTTCACTTTTTCCCTCTAGGCTCTAGTTTTTGCTCAAACTCCTTCCCTTTTCAACCCATCTCATCATCTCTATTTATAGGGTTGATGGGATTCTAAAAAAAAAATCTCAACAAACTCCAAAAATATTATTCCCGTAACTTTTCACCAAATTTTAACGATTTCCCTCAACCACTTTGAAATTCCTAAAAAATCTAACAAAACATTGACTCAAAACACTTTTGTTTTAAAACAAAAAATTAAATAATAGAAATTACTCCAAACTTGACCCAACCATTTTTTTAGAAATTGATTTATTAGTTTGAAATCAAACTTTGAAATTGAATTCTAGAATTAAATATTTTGGAAATTCATTTTGAAAAAAATATATTTCAAAGCTTTAATTTCTAAAATCAATTTAAATTTCTCAAGGCCAAATTAAAAATTAAAATCGAATGTCTTTAGAAACTTTTTCTTGAAAAATTTGAATTTGAATTTGAAAGACTTAATTTTAAACCCAACAATCTGAAACTCCAAAACTGTAATTCTAAACCAAAACCCCAAATCTTCTTAATTTAAAATTCTAAAAAAACCTATTTGTTCTTTTCTTTTACATTTTCGAAATTAACGCGAAAAGACGAGATTAAATGATTTCAAGAATTTATTTAGAAAACCACAAGAAAATAAACAAGAATGAGCGAAATTTAAAAATAATGATAAACAAGGCCGGACGAAATACGGTGTCTACAGCTTGCCCCCTTTGTATATCCTTGAAGAATTGAAAGGGTATACAAATGAAAAAGACAAAGTATTTGGGGAGGCCAAGATTTGTTTATCATTAAGAACAATATGGGCCTAGGCTAGTGAAGTTACGAGCACTATTCTTATATCAGGGCTCTACATAAATAAAACGGACCTGCTATTATCAGGCTTCGAACTACTACCGGGACTTGCCCGCAGACGTAGAGTTCGATTTAACCAACAAAAATTTAAACGGACCTGCTATTATCAGGCTTCGAACTGCCAATCTTAGATTAGGGTTCGATTTAACCAACATAATTTACGGACCTGCTATTATCAGGCTTCGAACTGCTACCGGGACTTACCCGCTGACATAGAGTTCGATTTAACCAACAGAAATTTAAACGGACCTGCTATTATCAGGCTTCGAACTGCTACCGGGACTTACCCGCTGACACAGAGTTCGATTTAACCAACATAAATTTAAACGGACCTGCTATTATCAGGCTTCGAACTGCCAATCTTAGATTAGAGTTCGATTTAACCAACAGAATTTACGGACCTGCTATTATCAGGCTTCGAACTGCTACCGGGACTTACCCGCTGACATAGAGTTCGATTTAACCAACAGAAATTTAAACGGACCTGCTATTATCAGGCTTCGAACTGCCAATCTTAGATTAGGGTTCGATTTAACCAACAAAAATTACGGACCTGCTATTATCAGGCTTCGAACTGCTACCGGGACTTACCCGCTGACATAGAGTTCGATTTAACCAACAAAAATTACGGACCTGCTATTATCAGGCTTCGAACTGCTACCGGGACTTACCCGCTGACATAGAGTTCGATTTAACCAACAGAAATTACGGACCTGCTATTATCAGGCTTCGAACTGCTACCGGGACTTACCCGTTGACATAGAGTTCGATTTAATCAACAGAAATTTAAACGGACCTGCTATTATCAGGCTTCGAACTGCCAATCTTAGATTAGGGTTCGATTTAACCAACAGAATTTACGGACCTGCTATTATCAGGCTTCGAACTGCTACCGGGACTTATCCGCTGACATAGAGTTCGATTTAACCAACAGAAATTTAAACGGACCTGCTATTATCAGGCTTCGAACTGCCAATCTTAGATTAGGGTTCGATTTAACCAACAGAATTTACGGACCTGCTATTATCAGGCTTCGAACTGCTACCGGGACTTACCCGCTGACATAGAGTTCGATTTAACCAACAGAAATTTAAACGGACCTGCTATTATCAGGCTTCGAACTGCCAATCTTAGATTAGGGTTCGATTTAACCAACAGAATTTACGGACCTGCTATTATCAGGCTTCGAACTGCTACCGGGACTTACCCGCTGACATAGAGTTCGATTTAACCAACATAAATTTAAACGGACCTGCTATTATCAGGCTTCGAACTGCCAATCTTAGATTAGGGTTCGATTTAACCAACAGAAATTTAAACGGACCTGCTATTATCAGGCTTCGAACTGCCAATCTTAGATTAGGGTTCGATTTAACCAACAGAATTTACGGACCTGCTATTATCAGGCTTCGAACTGCTACCGGGACTTACCCGCTGACATAGAGTTCGATTTAACCAACATAAATTTAAACGGACCTGCTATTATCAGGCTTCGAACTGCCAATCTTAGATTAGGGTTCGATTTAACCAACAGAATTTACGGACCTGCTATTATCAGGCTTCGAACTGCTACCGGGACTTACCCGCTGACATAGAGTTCGATTTAACCAACAGAAATTTAAATGGACCTGCTATTATCAGGCTTCGAACTGCTACCGGGACTTACCGGCTGACATAGAGTTCGATTTAACCAACACAAATTTAAACGGACCTGCTATTATCAGGCTTCGAACTGCTAATCTTAGATTAGGGTTCGATTTAACCAACAGAAATTTAAACGGACCTGCTATTATCAGGCTTCGAACTGCCAATCTTAGATTAGGGTTCGATTTAACCAACAGAATTTACGGACCTGCTATTATCAGGCTTCGAACTGCTACCGGGACTTACCCGCTGACATAGAGTTCGATTTAACCAACAGAAATTTAAATGGACCTGCTATTATCAGGCTTCGAACTGCTACCGGGACTTACCCGCTGACATAGAGTTCGATTTAACCAACACAAATTTAAACGGACCTGCTATTATCAGGCTTCGAACTGCCAATCTTAGATTAGGGTTCGATTTAACCAACAGAAATTTAAACGGACCTGCTATTATCAGGCTTCGAACTGCCAATCTTAGATTAGGGTTCGATTTAACCAACAGAATTTACGGACCTGCTATTATCAGGCTTCGAACTGCTACCAGGACTTACCCGCTGACATAGAGTTCGATTTAACCAACATAAATTTAAACGGACCTGCTATTATCAGGCTTCGAACTGCCAATCTTAGATTAGGGTTCGATTTAACCAACAGAATTTACGGACCTGCTATTATCAGGCTTCGAACTGCTACCGGGACTTACCCGCTGACATAGAGTTCGATTTAACCAACAGAAATTTAAACGGACGAAATACGATCCCCATCTTCATATCAATATATCAAACTCGTTTTTGAAGAACAATCCAAACCCAAAAACAAAGAGTTACAAAATAATAAAAATCGGGAGTTACAAAACCGTTTCAAATTTGTGTAAGTTACAGATCTAAAAAAACATTTTTTATTTATTTATTTCAAAACGTTTCCAAGATTGTCGTGTCGTGAATTACACTGCTTTGAAAGCAAATTCGGCACGACCTCGGTGCCAATCGTCTACGCCGGTTGCTCCCCAAGATTAACACAACATCCACCTCTGATGTGCACTCGTTGGAGAAGGATTGAAATCATGAATAAAGTATTGCTCATAGTTTATATTTTGAAAACCAATACTCAAAAGTTGTAGATCCTCATCTCCATATCAATACATCAAACTCGTTTTTGAAAAACAATCCAAACTCAAAAAGAGAGAGTTACAAAATAATAAAAGTCAGGAGTTACAAAACCGTTATAAATTTGTACTAAAAAAGTCACATGTGGGAGAAGAGATCCTTCCTCGACACTAACCATTATAGCAACCTCCTCAAAAAAACTCTAATATTTATACTTACTTCCCATCTCAAAATTGTTCAATGTGGGATAGTTTTGTTCTCATCCACGAAGGACTTGTAATGGGCCAAAACCCATGAGCTAATGTGAGTCATTCCGGTGGGATAGTTTTGTTCTCATCCATGAAGGACTTGTAATGGGCCAAAACCCATGAGCTAATGTGAGTCATTCCGGTTATAATAGTCGGAGATCAAACGTGAACTGGATTATATAATAACTCAGTTTACTCAACTTCAAATTCCTACCTCACACACTAGCCATCTAAAACTGAAATTTAATTTGTGTAATTATAGTCAACGTAGATCTATATAAAAAGTCTCTAATTAAATATTGTTTTGTACTTTTAACACCTACTAATTAGCCATCCAAAACTCAATAAATCTAAACAAAACCACATGTCAACCATCCTTTTTGTGTATTATAATATTATTGTTATTAATTCATGTTCTACAACTAATTTTCTCGCTAACCTTTCTCTCAACTTGACAATCATCTTTGCCTTAATTTTTAAATTTACTTCTAAAGTAAAAAAAAAAAAAAGAAACATAAACATCTTATTCAACACATTTTTTTTAAGCTTATTATTTAACACACCTATTGAAAAATATTTTTATCATTTAAAACACTTTCAAACACACCCTTGCAAATTGATGTAGGAGTAGATGTTAGATTATTAATATAATTTAGTTGTTAATTTTAGTTTAATTAGTGATGGGGCAACTACAAGAATAGCTAGGTTATGCAAGATGAAAAATAGCTAAACTAATTATTGTGTTGAAAAATAGCTAACTCCTATAATTAAAAACTTCTCTAGAATGTAGTTGGACGAAACTACCCTCCAACTATTTAACGGTTGAACTATCTACAAAAAATGAGAGATTTAATCCACTTAAAAACAAAAAAAAAATGTGAACGTTAAAACATTGAACTCAACCCCACAAAAAAAAGAAATTTATTCTGAGAGAAAATGAACCACCAATTAAATCGAAACATGTAAACAAAATTCAATAAAATCTAATCTGCAATATTAATTCAAATTAATTTTTAAACTAAAACTTTTAGAGACGGTTGTGACAAATTTTTTAATAACGATCCTCTTGATAATTTCTAATGTGTATATATTTGAAGTTACATGTACATATAACTATATCATATGAAGTATATGTGTATATATACAAACCATTAATTGGTGAACGTACATGTAAGTATAACATAACCCGTAAGAAAATTATATAAGCAATTAAATTTTCAGCATATTGATGTTTATAAAAACTAAAATGTTCATAGACGGTTGTAAGAAAATTATAAAAATGAGGGTCCTCGATAACTTCTAGTGTGAGTATATATTCGTAGTTACATCTATAACAATGTACATGTAAATATAGCATATGAAGTATATGCGTGTATATACACCATAAACCATTAATCCGTGAGCATTGAACAAATGATACTAAAAAATTTAAAATGTTCATAGACGGTTGTAAGAAAATTATAAAAATGAGGGTTCTCGATAACTTCTAGTGTTGGTATATATTCGTAGTTACATCTATAACAATGTACATGTAAGTATATCATATGAAGTATATGCGTGTATATACACCATAAACCATTAATCCGTGAGCATTGAACAAATGATACTAAAAAACATTAAAATTGGTATGCATGTTGAGTTTACCCGGAAAAACGTTCAATCAATTGTATCATTACCTGCAACATTGAATTAGGAGATTTGCAAATCTTCCCTCCTCCAAATCGATTTGAAACAGCCATCGATTCTCACATTTGAAACTCTCTACCTTGAGAAAAAACTATCTACGTGAACCTTTTACATCGTTAAACGATTGAATTGGGCTGAAAATTCCGACTCCCAAAATGACATATTTTCGAAGTGAGTAAGGATCTTAGTCTCTCTTCACTCTCGTCTCTGTACATTGTGATCGTTTCAATTTTGGAGAAAAAAAAATAATAAACCCCTCTTGGAGGGTTGTTAGTGAGATAAATTTGTATTTTTTTTAGCTGTTAAACATTTTCAAATCTAAGTTGTAGAGATTTTTTCTTTTCTTCAAAATTCATCGATCTAGTTGTTAGAAATTTTTTCTTAAAAAATGGAGGAATGAATCTGATGGTTAGAAATTAAAATAAATATAAAAAAATTTAAAATTAGTTATGTCGGTTGTCCGTAAATAAGCGTATATACTAGGGATATAATTGGGATGATAATTGTGAACTTCATTCTCTAAACTTGTGGTAGTCATCAGATGAAAATATAAAATTTTTTTAACTATTTTTTAATTCAGTTTTTTATTCTTAGTTATTTTTAAAAAATTTAAATTTTCAGATTGACTTATTTTATTGTAAGACTATAAATAGTCTCTTTAAATGATAGAAGTGTAATAAGGATTTTTTTTTAAATTATATTTGAATAACATTATTTTTGAAGAGCATCCTCTCAATTTTAGGAATGAAGTTTCTTTGATTGACCATAAATTTGACCTAATTTTTTTTTAATATATATATTGTTTCATCTAAAAGTATTTCTAAAAGTATTATATTCTAAAAGCATCCACATAAAGATGAGATTGAATCAAAGGGTCTAAAATGTAATTATGAAATGTAATTATGAAATACCAAGAGAAGAGAAGGTAAAAATTAAAATCATCCACAGGGTATGATGGTGGGCTCCAATGCTGATGAACTATCTCTCCCACACATTTCTGCACTAATGATTGTAACTCCCTCCTGCACACATCCAAATAGATTTAATAGACACATTTTTTAAACAAACATGACGATAACTCAATTGACATAATATACGACTTAATAACTAAGAAGTTACATGTTTGATTCTCTCACATCTAAATTAAGTTTAGAAGTTTAGAAATCTGTTTAGAGTCTTGAAAGCTTATACACTAAAAAAAATAAAATAAAGAATGAGTTTATTTTAATAGTTGTTTAAAAAAATAACTTAGTCAAACCAAACATAGCTCAATTGACATAAGATTGTGCCCGTGATCAAGAAATCATGAATTCAATCGTCCCATTAAGTTTGTTTTCTATTTCTAAATGTGGTTAAACTTTAAAAAGTTGAAAGAAAATTAGAAAAGAGGAGTTGTTATTAGAAATATGGTGGAAAAAAGAAAAAATAAATTCCAAATGGATCTTTAACTATTTATTTATCATTACTTTTTTTTAAAATAAAAATAGAAAATCAACAATAATAATAATAATAAAACAATACCTTTGCCAAGTTCCTAAAATAGGTTGTTGTGTAATTGCCCGTAGGGAACAAAACCTCTATGATGTCTGCCAATACCAATTGGGGCTGTGAGATTGCTCCATCGAACCAATCTAATATCAAAACAAAAATTACATATATATATATATAATTTATTTTTAACGAGTAAATTCTTAGAAAATTAATAATTTGTCATTTTAAATTTCGAAGGACTAACATGGATATTTTGAAAATTTTAGTTAGCAAAATAAAGTAAACCTAAAAGTTAAAAAAAATTAAAATGAGATTTAAGCCATTAAAAATGGCAAGTGAATGAAAATTTATAAATCAACCAAAATTCGACTAACAAGAGGATGTACTCAATTTCAATTTTACACAAATCCTCATGCCCAACTTAAAAAATACTCGTCAAAACATGTACATAATTCAATCGATTCAGATATATACCTACAACCAAAAAGTAAAGGAACACTCAAACAAAGTAAGAAAACTCTCATACAAAAACACACCTAAACAAAAAAACCAATACTCACAAAGTTTTTTTTTCTTTTCGAAAAACTACAAAATAGCTTTATAAATTCATAAACACCATCACTTATACCTCGTTAATTTTTCTTTTTAGAAAAATAGAGATTAAGTTAATAAACGTGAGCATAACTCAACTGGTTAACACATATATACCGTGACAAGAAAGTCAAATGTTTGAATTCTTAGCCGTACATTTGAAGTAGAAAAAAATATATTAAATTACTTAATTTAATTAACTTCGATAATTAGCATGTACTCGGACGTTCAAATTCTCATACGACACATTTGTTGAAGTAAAAAAAGAAAAGTTACCGAGAGTGGTGAAGTTGTGAAACCGTTTATCCAATCGCCAAATGCTTTGAGAGGAAATAAAAGAGAGGCAAGATTGGTCTTGAATATTGATGAGTTGGAGGAACGTGGACATGTTGTACACCGTTGGATCTGATGTAAATGTTTCATCGATGATTACCTCCACAGTCTATCTAGAAATTAATGTAATAACAAAGCTCATTAAAGAGAAGGGATAATAGAACTTAAACTAACTAACATCTCAAAGGTCGATATAGAACTAGAACTTACACAAAGGATGCCATGAAATGCATCTAAGTCGTCGGGATTCGAGACGTTGTATGTGATTTTGTTGATCGACTCGTCCACATTCTCTCCTCCTGCATCTTCTATGTACTTTTCCAATTTCCCATGTGTGTTAGTTTACTAATAAAAGTATCTGCTCTCTTATAACTTATTTTACATGTACCAATTCGACCATAACTTAATAGACAAAATATAAGACAAAAAAAAAATGTAATGTTGATCCTTGTACTATTTCAAATAGTGAGATATATACTTCAAGAAACTATTTTAAATAGAATATTGTGTGCTAGATAAGACACGCGGGTTTATGTATAGATGACCCCTCTCGGGATCTTAATACCAAATGACCCGAATTTTTAGAACGCATGTTTTTTGACATTTTCTCGTGATCAACAAGTCCCCTCCCTTTGTGAAAAGTCATTTGTACCCTTTGTTGAGCACGATCGCAAGGGAGGCGACTATAGCGCTCTCATGCTCAGTGAAGAGTACTGAATACTAGACTTAAACCCAATAGACTTAAACCCAATATTATTTAAGGCAAACAAATTTTATTTCAAAAAAAAATTATTTCAAAAAATTAGAGTTCAACTCAAACTCAACAAATAATTACTTAGGCAGTTGAACTTAGAATTAAGTACCTTGAGTTTGTAGGCATCCTTTGTGAAAGACCATATGCCCTATCAAAAAAAAAAAAATTCTTAACAATTAATTAATTATTTTTAAAAGAAACGAAAAAAAAAAGTGAATATAATTTATTTTAAAAATGTAAAACATTTAAATTTGTATTGGGTATGATTCTAATTACATCATAGTAACCCATCCAAGCAACTATGGGCTTGAAAGTCTTTCTGGTGGTTGCCATGTTCTTCAAGCATATGTAATTTTCCTTGATCTGCAACCAACATAAATATATTTTTACACAAGACAATTTCAAAATAAATGCCCATAAATATAATATAATATAATGTACAAATAAACTTACCAAGGTGTAAATTTGAGTGGCTCTTGCTTCAAGGTTTGCAAAAACTCCTAAGAACTTTATCCACTCTGCTCTCTAAAATTTACTAACTATTAGCAAATTGTGAAAAAACCACATAATTTGTGTGATTATCCTTATTTTTTTTAATTGTCAAATTCTATCATAACAAAAAGAAATATTAGCTAACAATTAACATGTATTACCTCATCCTTCACGTCCAATGTTCAAATTTTCATACCCTAAGTAAGTAATACCCAATAAATCTCAAAACTTTAAAAATGTATCCAATAGATCTCCTATTTTTTTTTTTACAATTTTTTTACAAATGTAGGGCCGAGAATTTGAACATCTGGCCTCTTGACCACTAATTCGTACATTGGATTAGTTAAGATATGCTCATTGTTGCTAAGTCTTCTTAAAACTGATTTTGTGTCGCATAATTTTTTTGATATTTTTAAAAAATTATGTAAGAAAAATTAGAAAAACTATTTGACATAGAATTTAAAGTTCAACCCATATAGAGAATTATCTATCTTAAAAAATTATTTATTTTAATATATATATAATAAAAAATAAAAAGAGAAACTCAAACATAAAGCGAATGTGATAAAAAAAAAAATAAGTGTAAAAACAATCATCAAACTCAAAATAATTGCAAATTTAACAAAATTTAAAATATTTTGTAAATATGACAAAAAAAACCAGTGGCTATCACCGATAGACTCTATCGTTGATATATGATTATAGACTACTGACAAAATTCTATAAAACAAAACTGAGTCTATGAGATAGACTATACTATAATAATAGAAATTGTCATATCTCCAAAATTAAAAAAAAAAAAAATATATATATATATATATATATATATATTTTTAATTAATTTATTCTAAATTCACATTTTATACAATTTTTCATAAAAAAAAATAATAAAAAGAAAATTAAGAATTTGAAGGAGTTACTTGCAAAGCCGTATCCTCGGAGGAAGGAAGAAACGTGGCAAAATTGCAGAACTGTGGTTGGTCCACGTCAGCAACGAAGTAAGCAGCAAACTGTGCCAGCTGTTGCGTCTCCGTTTTGTTTATAATCTGAATTTCCCCTTTTTCGTATTGCTTTAATACGCATTCTGACGTCACCCTATCCGACGTTATGCCCTTCAAGCTCCCTAATAACCCTAGAAGCTGCCCCCACACAATTCCAAAATATATATATATAGAAATTTCAGAAATAAATTCAATAGTATATAAAAACAAACTCTATCATTGCATTTTTTTTTTTTACAATAAGATATTCTTTGAAACTAATTACAAAAATGAAGTAAGTTTTGCTAGGTCAAATCATTAGCCGACTATCTTTTTTTTGCCAACGAAAATATAATTCAACTAATATGGTGTAAAGACTAGTGACCAAGAGATACTGGATTCGATCTCTCACTTACATGTTATCAAAAAAAGTCAGACTATGCTCTTTTGAAAAAAAAATCATACTAGTTGGTACAAATTACAAGAGTACTATAAAATTTCACAACATGTGGGCCTCTAATTTCATGATCACTAGTTCATACACTATGTCAGTTGAGCTATATGTTCATATTGACCCGCCAAAAACTATCTTACATTATATGTCAAATTCATTTTTTCTCTTACTCAATTTTTTTTTTGACAACATGTGGGGATGGAGGATTGAACCTAGGATCTCATAGTCACTAGTCAATACATCATGTCAGTTGAGCTATGCTCTTGTTAACAAACTGTTGTAACATTTGATTCATGTATTTTGTTGTAAAAGCTTACCTACTGAGAGTTTTAGATTAGATTCCCTTAAACAATAATTATATTCACTAATACCCCACACTAGTATTGGTAGAATTTAATCAAATCATAAGAACTAATGAAAATGATAAGAATATTAGTAATCAAAATATCAGTTATAAAACTACAAAGACCAACTAAACCCTAGATGAAATAACCACATTACTTTATAAGAATAATTTATGTTTGAGAAATTGTACGAGGAAGTGATTTTCATGAGTGAATTGAAATTAAAATAAATTAAAGTATATATTAAAAATAATAATACATACCTCGAAAAAGGAAACTGGGAGGAACCATTGGGGGAAGAAGAAGACAAAAAGGAAAGAAGAAAAAAAAGAAAAAGAACAAAAGTTAGATGCTGATTGCCAAATTAGTGTACACATTGGGAGTCATGTGATTTACTTTATCATAAAGTAATCACATTAATAATAACATATGATAACAACATTAGAATAAAAAAAATAAAAAAGAATAATAATATTAAATTAGAATGGATATAGAAAAGGGTACCTGGAAAGAGGTCGGTATCAATAGAGTAATTAGTCAAAGGGATGACGTACGATTTGATCCTTGAAGTGCAATACTTTGTTCTTCCCGCCATCTTTGAATTATTCTGCACTTTTTTCCAATTCTTTTCTCATCAAATCTCCACTCACATAAATTTATAATATATATATTATAAAGAAAATATTAATAAAGATTAAATAAACTAAGCATATTGAACTAATTTTTAGATTTCTTAACCTTAAAATAAGAGACTAAATTTAGACCTGACAAAAAAAAAAAAAAAAATTAAAATAAAATAACTCCCAAATTACAAGAAACAAAATGATGTTTTGTCTGAAAAAGTAATTTTGAAGATATAAATTCGAAGTTTATATTAATAAATATATTTATTAATTGTTTATTTAGTTAAAAACTATCCATTAGTTCATTAGTTTCTTAGTAGTAAAAATCACGGTATTAAATTTTCATCGACATAATGATATTTCTATCAATATTTTCACATATCTATAAGTTTGACATGGATATATGAAAAATGAATCGACATTTTCATCATACCATACAAAATCGATGACATATTTAAAAAAAAAAAAAATTAAAAATGAATATACTATCATAATAAATGTATTTTAATTCATTTAAAAGTGTAAAATATTTATTTATTAATTAAAATATTTTTAAAAATCTTCTATAAATATCTATCGACATCGACATTTTATTGATATTTCCATAAAATTGAGACATTGTTATTTCCGATATCAATATTTAATTTTTTGGTAAAAATATTTTAAAACACAAAACAAATATAGAAACTAAATAACAAATTCCTTCCTAAAAAAAATCCAAATACAAAGAAAATCATCATAAATAAGTACAAATATTTAAATATAAAAATATAAAAATAAACAATTAATTCAATAGATTAAAATATTATAATCTCAAAAAAACTTTTATATCAGTAGTATTTGTCCTCTCTTATTCTCTCATACAATAATCTAGTATTATTATGTTTAGTTGTCAAGAAAATTATCAACCTATTAAAATTTAGATAATCGAAGTTATTTACTCTAAACCAGAATAAAATTGATTCGTATAGCCCAATTAACATAATAATTTAGATAATCAAAGTTATTTAGTCTAAGCCAGAATAAAATTGATCGTATAGCCCAACTGATATAATGTACGATCTAACGAGTAAAATGTCATAAGTTCGATTTTCCCATGAAAAAAAAAATTAGGATAAAACTGCCTTGAAATAAAACAAATATATAAAATAAAATAAAATACGTTGGCAAAAAGGTTGAACACTTTTATGGTAAAAAGGAAGAAAAAAAAAAAAAAGTAAACTATCACTTGGAAACGGGTTATCTGGAAATCGGGTCGGGTCAACAGAGTTGAGAGTCGAAAACAGCAATGGCGAAATATTGATGAGAGTTGAGAGAAATTGCAGATTGAAAAAAAGGAAAAAGGAATTAATTAACCTGAATGAGAAGGTAGCTCTTTCCATCAATGGCGTTCTTAATAACCTTAAACGACTGTCCATAATAAATCCTGAAATTCACTGCATCTTCAACCTTTGAAACATTCCCCACCTTCACCGCCGCCGCCGCCGCCGCCGTGACTCCGGCATTCAACCAAAACGAGACGCCGACGAAGAGGAACGCCAATAATGCAGTCATCTCAAACAAACAAAGCCCTAGAAAAGTAAAGGGAGATTTACAGGAAAGAAAAGTAAAATAGAGAGAGAGAGAGGATGGTGGTGATAACAGTAAGTGAACCCGTGAATGATTTTGATCTTTTTTTTTTTATATTATTATTTTGTCTTTTTGCTTTCCATCATTTTGTGTTTCGATTTTTAGCTTTTGGTGGAATTTGTGTGATAGGGGTTTAGGGTAGTGGTGGTGAGTGTGCACTCCATGATCATATCATCCTCTTTTTGCAACCACACACCCATGTGATTTCCACATGCCATTCATCATCATTTTTCTTTTTTTCGATTATAACGATTCAAACCTAAACCTTTTAATCGAGACTATATGACTTTAATCGGTTGAACTAGGTTAGAATTATTTATTATTTTAGCTGTCTACCAATCGTTTAAAGAACGATGTTCGATCAGTGTTCTTGAAAATCAAGTTATTTGTGTGATTCTGAAATAACATTCTCATTGAATCTTATTACTTCCAAGTGATTAATCTCATCAAGAACGAAGAATTAGTTGACCTTTCAGAAGTTTGATGAAATTCACCTTACCTTAAATCCTAGATTTATTTCGTTTATTACTTACATTTCTAGGGAACATAACTATGTGGCCAATGATGTGACTCGACATTCTTGTAATCTTGGTCTGTCGGCAGAATGGGGAGATAGCCCGCCTGTGTGGCTCTTCGAAATTCTCCTTAGAGACCTTTCACCTGGTCAGTTTTGGTTGTTTTCCTTTTTTTTTTTTACTTAAAAAGGAGAGAGAATGAGATTAGCTATCATTTATGAATTATGAGGATCATAATATGAAAGTCAATATCCAAATGTGAAAACAATTTTTTTATTTGTTTTTGACAATATATGGGGTGAGAATTCAAACATTTAATCTTTTAGTCAAGAATATATGCTTTATGTCAGTTGAGCTGCTCACGTTGGCTCAACTTTTATTTATTATTTTCATGGTATTGGAATGAGGATTCAAGGTTGTTGATAATAAAATTTGGTCAACGGTGAATTTGTATATCTTGGCGAAATGAGTATGCACTTGCAAGAAAAAGAAGACTGATGAGGTCTTGCATCGGTGTGGTGCTAACCACACAGACTCCGACGATCAAGTTAAATATGAGAATGATTTAGAAAATATGGAGAGAATCTCTATATTTGAAAGAAAAAAAATGTAGCTCATATGTAAAATATTCAAGTTACCTTTTTCCACCATGCATCTTCTTCTTTTATAAACTCTCAATATAAACCTTGAGGACGATTACGCTTATAAATGGTTTATTGATGAACAATATGTAACATCTGGATAATTAATGACACGAAACAACTCAAATGAGGGTGGTTATGGTTTTGGTTCGGAGGGTCGACACTTTGCATTTCGACCTGACCCTTTCTATGGGTCGGGTTCCTCAAATTTGGTCAATCCCTTGAGGGATAGGCTCCACTTGCATCGGTTGACCTCCCCTCAGGTCTACGACTCTTCTTCTCGGGCCAACCCCTGCCGTCAGATTCTTCGCATATACCTTTCATCTTTTTTTTTGGCCGTGGACTCTAACCTTTTGGACCTTTTATCCTCTCATGATTGATTTTATCCGTTATAATGTGTAACCAAGTTCTTGGCACAAAATTTCTCATTCTATCTCCTTATTATCTATCATCTTTCTATGATTAGTGACAAAATTTCAAACTTTAAAATTGAGTTGATCTTATTTATATTTATATTTATATTTTTATTTATATTTATTTTTATTTTTATTTTTATTTTTAGGCTAAAATAATTATAAATATAACATTTTTTTTAAAAAATTTGTAAATATGACAATTTTTATTAGTGATATAGTCACTCATAACAAATCAATGACTATGAATGATAACTACTGATACACTTATATATATATATATATATATATATTTTTATAGAATTTTGTAATTGAGTATCACTGATAACAATTTATCCGTGATAACCATTTTATCGATGGATATCAACCATAACAATCTATCGGTGACTATCACTCATTTTTTTTTTTGGTCATATTTGCAAAATGTTTTATATTTGATTATATTTGTCATTATTTTGGGCCTAATTTCTATTTATGCAACCAACTAATCTAATATATCATTATTGCTTAAAAAAACGAAAATGAAAACTAAAACATAATATTATTTATATGATTAAAAAAAAAAAAAATTATACTAATGATCCCTCAGGTTTGGGTTTGGTAGCATTAATTTGGGTCTCCAAGGTTTCAAACTCAACAATTATGTTTCTGAGTTTGAATTTGATGCGTTTTTTTGTCCCTCCATTAAATTTTCGGTTAAATCTTAACAATTTGCTCAATTTGGTATCTGGTTTCACTACTTTTGGAGTTGTTGGGTTACGGTTCCGCAAATTGCAGAAAATTTTTAGAACCGTAGTCCAAATTTCCACGATCTTTATCTTCCGATATAAAACTTAAAAAATAATGAAACTAAATATCAAATTGAAGTTCTCTGTGTTAGCTTTCCAGCCATACCTTTTACGGAATTTTTGCATATCTGACTAAAAAAATATCGATTTTTGAATGCACACTGCTCAAAAAACGACGTGCTTGTCCTTTTTGTTGATGCACATCTTCTTTTTAGAAGATGATCTTAATTTAAAAAACTATATTTTTATTATATTTTTATAAATAATTTAAAAAATTACAATATTAAAAAAAAAAAACGCCTTAAATTTTCATCAACACGTCGACATTTTTATCGACTTTTTCGTATGTCAATAGATTCGATATCGACATCGGAGTGAATTGACATATCCATTATACAATAGAAAACTCAATGAAATATAACAAAAATATCAACAATGTGGACATAATATTCATACCAATATATTTTAACTTATTTAAAAAAGATAAAATGCTTATTTGTTGATTTTTTTTATTTTTTTTTGTTTTGTATGAATTTTTTAATTCTATACATTTTCCAGAATTATCCATTTTGACATCTACATTTTATGGATATTTTTATATAATTGAGAGTTCAAAATTCTAATTTTTTGGTCAAAAACATGTGAAAGTTGAAGATTTAAAATTTGATCAAGGACATATAACTTAACCAATTAAGCTATATTTAAATTCACTACGACAATTATTAATATGACAAATTATCTTAAGGACCCGAGGTGATTAGTAGAGTCAACAAAGATATTATTGTTATTAATTTTTGTTACATTCACAATATTGTAAAAGAAAAAGATTACCATTGACAATGACTATATATATATATATAATCTTATATTCTCAATCATTTCCTTACCTTGGCATCCAAGTAAGTAACCAAACATCTTTTACATTTTATAATATAACAAATAACCGAAAAAGAAATAAACAGTCCCAAAAAGGAAATAAAATAAAATAAAATAAAATAAAAATAAAAATAAAAATAAAAATAAAAATAAAAATAAAAATAAAATAAAATAAGGAAATATAACGGACAAAAGGTTCGCGCCTCTTTACAAAACGCAGCGTTTTAATTTCTTTCCTTTTCAAGCAATTCACCACTGGCCACCTATAAATACAACGGCTTTTCAAAATCTCCGCCGCCGGCGTCGTCGTCGTCGTCGTCTTCTTCAAAAACACAGAACAAATAAACTTTCAGAATCTTCAATCGTAACAATTCAGGTTCTCTTCTTCATGAATTTCTCAATTCGTTTCACACAGAATCATTCAACTTTTTTTCCTCTCGATTTCGTTGTTCGTTAAGTTATCTTTCTCTGTCTAGGGCTAGTTGATTGTTTCTCTGTTGGAAATTCGAATAGAATTTACTTCCATGCGATTAGGAAATTGAAGTGATTTTGGTTTCAATTGAAGACGGTAGGGTTTTCGATGGAGCGCATTCTGGTTTTGGTGATTCTGTTATGGCTATCGCCCAAGTGCGAATCGTGGAACTGGTTCTCGTCTTCTTCGTCGTCGTCGTCTTCGGGCTCTTCTATGGGGGATTTTAAGCGTAGTGATGGTGGAAATGCTGCGGAATTTGTAATTGAGGCTTTTGATGATCAAAAGGGGGTGAGGCGAATTGAGAATGCTAAGAACAAATTGAGTGTTTCTAATTCTTGCTGGGAAAATGCTTATAGGCATCTCTTTTCCGGCTGCTCTGAGATTTTTGCTGTCGATGAGAAACGGTCGAGATTCGCTTGGCATCTTAGCGATTGTTTTCAGAAGGATTCTGGCAGGCCTCCTTTTCCTTCTTGTGATGCGAAATCAGCCATGGCTAAATGTCTCAAGTACTTGAATGAACATGAGCATAGGATCTATCTTGAGTTCTACCTTGAAACTAACTCCATTTGCCATCAGCTTCAGTGAGTCTCGTATTTTTATCGGTTGAATTACCAATTTGATTTCAATGATTTGCGCTTAATTTCAGTTTGGTAATTATTATAGTTTGAGATTAGTTTCAATTTGGTTCATATGGTTTCGTTGAACTTCATAAAATATTCGTAATCCGTCTTTTACCATGTGTATAAATGCCTTGTTGATAGTGGTAGAGGCAATTTTTCCAGATACTAAATTGAAACTAACCCTCGATTGTAGGGACCGAGTTGAAACTTGTAATCATATTAGGGACCAAATTAAAGTTAAGCTCAATGGGGATGGAATTTGGTCCTATCTTGTTTTTCATTTAATTTAGTGAAATTAACATTATATCCAATTGATTTTGGTTTTGTTTCCAGGGCTCATGCTTTCAAGCATGACACAGAGAGGCTAGTGAATGAACTGAAGAGATCTTCCGAAGCTGCAGAAAGCAAGTTAGAATCCATTGAGGAAAAATCGGAATCTCTGCTGCAAAGCTCATATGAAATTTCTGATTCCTTGAACTCTACTGGTATTGAAATACAAAAAATGGCTCAAACATCAAGGAAACTAGAAGATCACATGGGCATTGTGCTAAAGCACTCAGAAGCAGTTTATGAACAATCCAAGAAGATAGAGACATCCCAGTTGGAACTTCAAGAAGGTCAGTTGAAACTGAAAAGAAGTTTGGAGGAAGGTATGGAAATGCTTCAGGATTCCTACACCAACCTCGGCCGAGAGATGGACGGTTTACGAGATGAAGCCATCGAGATCGAAAAGGAGATATCGAAAGTGGGAGATGCAATGTCTTCGAAGATGAAATACCTGCAGAGCACAGCTGATGATATTGGGAATATGGCAGGGCTTTCATTGGACAAACAACAGGAACTGCTAGATGCTCAATCCACAGCTCTTAATGGTCTTCATTCTTTAAGCAAAGTTCAATCAGAAGCACTAGAGGAAAGCAGGTATATAAAATTAATGATTCAGAACAAAGCTAGTGCTTAAAATTTCTCTAAATTGATTTGTGACATGCAGGAGTAAGCTGCAACAGTTGGCTGAATATGGCCACAAACAACAGGAGGAGCTTCTTCAGCGACAAGGAGAACTTCAACAACTTCATGATCGTTTAATGGAGAATTCAAAAACAATCTTGGAAGCTCAGGTAAGCTTTTTCGTTAAGCCAGACTTTTATAGTCAAATTTACGGTAATCCATCCGCTCAAGCATTTGGGTTTAGTGGTGATTTAATATGAGGTCCCATTGCTCCGCATTTATTGTACTAAAAATGTTAGAAAAGAAAAGGAAAAAAAAGGTTAAATCACCACATAACCGAAAAACTTAAGCGGATGAGTTACAGTCAATTATTTAATCTTTTTATTACTACTTTAACATCGTCTGAATCTGTTTCTTACATTTTTCGCTCTGTTGACAGCAATCATTTGAATCAAAGCAAGCAAGCATGTTCCTTGCGTTAGAGAAGCTTTTCACCTTGCACAACGCAATGTTGCTTGAATCTCGACTAATCAAAGTCTTCTTCATTTACTTCACTTCAATCTTCATCATCTACATGTTCAGTAGCACCAAGCAAACTTACACCGTTAGGCCCTGGCTATACATCGGTAACACAATTTTCCATTCAACAAATCTCTTTCATAGCAAAAAAAAAAATCAGATCATATATAGATCACTAATCAAATTCAATTTCTCATGATTTCCAGAGCTATGTGTTACATTCTTAATCGAAGTAGCAATACTTCGATTAGAGACGCTCGACACGGAACAAAAAACATGGATCATAAACTCGGTCCGGACAGTTTTCTTGCTTGTTGCTTCTCTTCAGCTTCTACATTCCATTTGCACATTCAGGTAAAAACAGAACTCAAACCAAATGAAACCTTAGTTAGCCATAAATGAAAAACTGATTCAACTCATAATGTTTTGAAACTTGCAGAGACTATGATGTTTTGAACCATCACATGCTAATAATGCTAATGGAAAGGATCAATGGATTGCAGACACAAAATAAGTTATGTATGGACAGTGATAGTGAGGTGAATTGGTCATCATGGATTGACACTGAGTTATCTGAAGATGTTGAAGATCCTGATTTTGTTCTTCCTGAGGAAGTGGGAGAGAATTCAATCAAAAGTGCTTCGACTACAAGAAGGTACAATCTTCGACATCGACCTTGTCGTTAGTAATTTATCTTTTATAAGTTAAAGCTTTTAGTTTGTAAGGTAAAATGATAGTTTCTCTGTTTTGCATACATATATATATATATATATATATATATAGGAATGTAATGTTGTAAGTACCATTTTTATGTACACAGTACACTTGAGAAAAGTAATGATTGTAAACGAGTTTCATCAATAGCAGAACTGTTTGTTTCTCTTTGTTATTTGTCGTAGGCAAAAAAATTAGGATTGGATATTGATTCTTGTGTTTGAATCCATTGGCCGAAAAGTTATCGTGTATTTGTATTATATATATATATATATATATATATTATTTCAGTACAACAAATTTGAGAGTATGAAGATTCGAACCTCTAATTTCAAAAGAATGAGTACATGTTAATTATTACTACCCAGCTATGCTCACTAGTCACTTTATATTATACATTCGAGCTATGTCATCATAGTTTGAACAAATTATTCATTTGAAGCATGCCATTATTCAATTTATATTTTTGGCCCAAACATAAATGTATACTTTTTCCTCGAGAGTCCATGCCATTTAGGTTGTTTAAAAAAATATGACATCAAGCATAGTTGGAAAAAATTTAAGTACTACTACGAGATTATGGATACTCATTTTCTTTATTGTCGGTTATATCTGCATCATTTTAAAAATGACGTGGAGTCCACCAAACATTAAAAACTATTTATAAAAGCAAAATTATAGTGTGCTCCCACAGGATTAGAAATGTTTTAGTGGTCATATTGCTAACCATAATTGGTACCAAGTGAAATGCTTCAAAGTAATAAATGTCTTATAAAGCTATGTCGGAATTAGCAAGCAGTAAAAAGTTGATTTCACTATGGACACAATATTTAGTAAATGTTTGTCCACCTTCAAGGATTATCTACGCACGCATGCATATAGATACTATGAATATTATTAAAATGAATGGCTTATCTCATCATGAAAGCCTTTAATTTTTTTTTTTTTTTTTTTGAAAACACTTTTAAAATATAGATAACACAACCAAAAAATTCATATGTGAATGTATTGTTTATAAGCTTAATTTTCAAAAACCAAATGGTTATCAAACCGGAGTTAAATATTGATATTAAATTTATTTTGATATCTTAAAATAAATGAGAAAATATAGTTTCTCTTAAAAGTTCAAACGAAGATGCAAAACAACACAACCCCAAGATATAAATTTGCATACAATTGTGAAGAAACCAACATAAATTTCAAAAATAAAAAACCAAGTTATTATCAAACGGAGCCTAAATTATTATAATTTCTCAAATGACCACATTTAAGGATAGTATTTTCAAGTATGTCTTAAAATCTTAGAATTTTCATTTCTATTTTTAATTAATTTTAAATACTATTATGCCCTTCATTAATGTGCCTATTTTCATACAAAATAAAATTATTGGTGTATTAAATTTCATTTTTGTAATAAATTTTGATTTTTTCTCTCATTTAGTGTATTAATGTGCCTATTTCATGATTCGATTTTATCTCCCTATTTCCAAAAAAAAAAAAAAAAAAAAATCCTGACAAATTTAGTGTATTAAATTTCGATTTTAGTTTATTAAATTTATTGTATTAAATTTCATTAGTGTATTAATTTCAGTGTAAAAAAAAGGGCTGATTGCATAGATAGCAATCAGGCCCAAAGTATTAGCAAATATAGCAAAAAATTAAAATAATTGCAGATATAACAAAATAAGAAGGCTTACCCATTTAAATTACCAAAAAGCCCATACATTAAACCCAATTAGAAAACCAAGAAAAAATTTTCACGCCATTTTCTTCATTTCCTCTTCTCGAAATTCTCCGGGGACTCTCCAACTTCACGAAATTTTCTTCGTTTCGTCTTCTCAAAATTCTCCAGCGATTCTCCAACTTCTACAGCGACACTCCAACTTCTCCAACCCTTCAGTTCTTCATCTACGTCTTTTCTGATTACTCTCTCCCCAAAACTTCAATTCTTCCCTGATTTCTTCTTCTTCAACCATTGATTTCTCCTTCTCCAACCCTTGATTTCTCCTTCTTCAACCATTGACTTCTCCAACCCTTCAGTTCTTCATCTACGCCAACTCATTTCTTCACCTAAACCTCCGTAGTTTCCTCTTCTCCAACTTCTCCAGGGACTCTCCTCCTTGCCCAACCCTTCAGTTCTTCATCTACGCTTTTCTGATTACTCTCTCCCCAAAACTTCAATTCTTCCTTGATTTCTTCTTCTTCAACCATTGATTTCTCCTTCCCCAACCCTTGATTTCTCCTTCTTCAACCATTGATTTCTCCTTCCCCAACCCTTGATTTCTCCTTCTCCAACCCTTGATTTCTTCATCTTAAGCCTAAACATCCAAGAATTCTATCGCTGATAGATTTTATCACTGATAGAGTACTACTATCAGTGATAGATTCTATCGCTGATAGAATCTTACTAGGGATAGAA
This sequence comes from Herpetospermum pedunculosum, assembly GCA_028017165.1. Taxonomy (NCBI): domain Eukaryota; kingdom Viridiplantae; phylum Streptophyta; class Magnoliopsida; order Cucurbitales; family Cucurbitaceae; genus Herpetospermum; species Herpetospermum pedunculosum. The sequence goes on from CM051523.1 coordinate 13,514,419, forward strand.
TATCATCGCTGATAGAATTTTACTAGTGTTAGAATATTATCGCTGATAGAGTGCTATTAGTGATAGAATACTATCGTTGATAGAAAGTTATCAATGATAGTTTATTGATACTATCAGTGATGAAATGCTATAAATATTTTTTCTTTTCGTAAACTTCATAATAGAGATTGCATTACTTGGTAAAAACGGAAGAGTATTATCAGTGATATAATACTATCGCCGATAGAATTCTATCCGTGATAACTTATTGATATTATCAGTAATTGAATGTTATATATATTTTTACTTTTAATCACTCTCTTTAGCTTTATTTAAAATCGGAAGAGTAGTATCAGTGATAGTATTCTATCAACGATAATACTCTTTTCTATTAGTGATAGTATTCTATCAACGATAATACTCTTTTCTATTATCGATAGTATCAATAAACTATTTATTCAAATATTTTTTCTTGAAGAATCAATGATAGAGTATGGGTGATAGACTTCTACCACATGTAGAAGTTCGGTGATAGACTTCCATCACATGTAGAAGTATATCAGTGATAGAAGACTATCGCTGACAGGCTGTTAACTGTTATAAAGTCTAAAGTCTATCATTGATATAGTTCAATCATTGATATTATCTTCACACATTCTTCAATCGGTTCATCATCCTCAATCTGGCGAATTGCTTGGACTTCTTGCATGGATGAGGCCGACAATGCGCATTGGACCAATCCACAAACCGTATAAACATAGTATGGTAAACATAGTATGGTAAACATCGTATGAAACTATCACTAGTAAAAGTCTATCGGTGATAGAAGCCTATCACTGATAGAAAATGGAGTCTATCCATGATAAAAGTCTATCAGTGATAGACAATGTAGTCTATCAGTGATAGACTATACATAGGTCTCTGTGGGCCCCTCTTGACATCTTCTTCCTTCTTTCTCGCCTTCCCCGATTTCCCGATTTCCCCCATTGATTTCTTCTTCTTCTTCTTCTTCTTCTAAATTTTCTCTGTTCCTTCCAATGGTTGTTGACGAATCTTCAGCGAGGAGAGGACATCTTCTTCCTTCTTTCTCGCCTTCCCCGATTTCCCGATTTCCCCCATTGATTTCTTCTTCTTCTTCTTCTTCTTCTTCTAAATTTTCTCTGTTCCTTCCAATGGTTGTTGACGAATCTTCAGCGAGGAGAGGAAATCTACGACTCTTCTGAAGTTGGAGCTTCAAAATGGAGAAGATTTGCCTTCAAAAATCTTCAGCGAGGAGAGGAAATCTTCAGTAAGGAAAAAAATGAAGAAAATAAATTTGGGCGGAAGAACGCTGGAACATATAAGGGTTTTTTGGGAATAAAAAAAGTAATTTAAAAAATTTGCTATATTTGCAAAAGTTTTCAAAACTTGCTATATTTGCAAACAATAAACCTGAAAGTGTCATTTACTACAATTTCCCTAAAAAAAATTATCTCTCCAAATTGAGTGTATTAAATTTCATTTTTTTAAACAAATTTCGATTTTATCTCTCATTTTCTCTTACCAGTTATTTCTTCACCATTTAATTTTTTATATATAACCACCATATAAACTTATATATACTTCATATATGAGTCTATACTGCATATATACTTATAACATATGTATTTTTTATATATATACCCACCATATATACTTCATCTATGACTATATAATCATATATATTGTATATATATTTATAGATAATATGTATTTTTTTAATTTTTATATATATCCATCATATATACTGATATATACTTCATATATGGGTATATATGGTTATATATTTCATATATACTTATAGATATTGTGTATTTTTTAAAGAAAATATATGTATTTCTTTATATATATACCCACCTTATATATTTCATATATGAAAATATATATTGCAGAGAGAAACTTGTTTAGGTCTGGAAGAAGAAGACAATTTAAATGAGAAGAGAGAATACGATTTTAATGAGGAGAGAGACCTGATTAATGCAAATTTATGATTTCAATTTTTTTGTTCTTAAATAAGCTTGTTTTACTTTTATTTTATTTTATTAAAATGTTAGAGAAAATTCAATATAAAATGTTAGATAGGTTGAAGGGTATGAAAGTAATTGCAACCCAACTTTTATGAATTTTTTTTTAGAGTATGTTAGACATTTTTGATAAAAATATAAAGTGATGACATTAATATAATATCATAGGCATAAAATGACTATTTGTGTAGTTATCCAAACTTACAATAATGTTAAAGTCCAAACATTCCATAGTAAATTAAACTCAAACATGGCCAACTTCCTTTCTCAAATTTATTCTATGTTACAAAGACAAGAACAAGAAGGAACACAAAACAAACAAGAAGAGAAAAAACACAAACAAGAAGAGATGAGTTTTGGTTAGCTTCTGCAACGAGTAATGGTGGTACAACCCCGCTGATACGGGTTAGCTTCGGCCCCGGGCTGGCAATTGTAGTAGGACGAACCTCTCCGAGAGCATGGAATGTTGTTCGCCTTCAACGACTTGTAACTTATGTAACTCGAAGTGGCTAAGATGCGACGATTGATCTCAGAATCCATTTCAAACTCAACGTTCATCATGCATTCGCTTATCGAATGTCGTCCATGGCATCGAGCTTCAGTCGAGAGCCAGTTAAGACTACGGTCGCCACTCATCGCCATGACCGTTAAAGAGGACAAAGAGACGAAGAAGGCTATGGTGAAAATGAGCATACAGAAGGCAGGTGGAGAGGAAGAGTTCCCCATGGTTGGCTTCTAACTTGAATTCCAAGTCTGCCAAGGGAATGAACTTCTCCTTCTCATTTAAAGTGTTTTGCTTTTGGCTTTATTTACACAAATACCACAAGTTTTTTTTTTTTTTTTTTTTTTGGGTCTTTTTTGTGCTCATTTCCTCTGTGGAACTCTTACAAATTCAAAAAACATTCCAATTGATATGAAGAAAGGTGAAAATTTTGAATATGTGCAAGAAGACCCTTTTCACAACCTACCAAGAAAGTGATACAAATGATATTAAAATTTAAAAAAGTGCAAAAATGACTTAGTGGTAGATTAGTTGGTTGTGTAGTTGATAATTAAGATTATATTCCAAGTAATCAAATGTAAAGCCCAGTTGGTAGAATTTTGATATCAGATTATCCTTAGATTAGCAAAAGTAAATTTGTAATGATTTGCTATTTCCTTAATCTACACTAAAATAAGATTATTTCTACAACCAACCCATTTCAAAACTGTCAATTTCAATTCTAGAAACCCCCCTACATTTTGTAGTGTGCCTCTATTTTTTTTTTTTTTTTTTTCAAAAGAGAAGTTGAGGGCATTGAGGTCGGGTCTCTCTCACCCAAATTTTGTATTATACACTTAGAAGATACTTTTGTATCGGTCAAACCGAGTATAACTCAATTGATATAAAATTATGTCATTAACTAAAAAGTTAGGGATTCAATCTCTCACCCTATATTAATTAAATACCTTCGTAAAAAAAAAATCGAACATTATTAGTTATTATCAAGATTTTGAACTTGGTTTCAAATTTCAACCTCATTTACGAGGTTGAATTGCAATTTTCAGTGCCTCTAGAAGTTTTCTTTCTGGTTGTTCAGAGAAACAAAATTGGCAAAATTCAAGAAAGAGAGGGTCCACCAACACCAGAATCTCTTTGATTTCTTTAAACTCAGAATTCTATTGCCCCAATGACTCATCTAGTCTCTTTGAATCTTTCAAGGCTATCCTTTGAGTCAATCAAACACCCAATTTTTTTTATTTTTTTTTTTAATATCCCTAAGTGTCTAGATTAACTTCCACGCACCTCGACTAATCTCACGGGAGACCAACTTGCACGTACCTCAACTAATCTCACGGGACAATCATGACTACACTAGATTTGATTGCCAAAAAAAACAGCCAAATCAATTTTATAGGTAAAGAACAATAGATTGTAGAAGAAACAATGAAAATTCTAATCTAAAGAAATCAATTGAATTCCCAAAAAGATCATCTTCTATTGGACTCTGAAGAAATGGAAACAGCAAAAAAAGAGAACAGAGTACAATAACATAGCTAAGACTATGTATCACTAGACATTTAACTCTTTTGGGTGTTGGTGTGGAAGTCGAAAGAATAGGAAAAGTGACGACATGTCGGTATCGCTAGTTGCCGCAGGTGTATGCACGTCGTTTCGTTTTCCTCATCTTTCTAGCTTGCTTAGAAGAGCTTCCATTGGTGGTAGCTCTTCAATAATCTTTTGCCAGTCAGGCATCCCCTGCAAATTCATCTCTAAAAATGAGGAAAAAAGTCTGCAAGGTCCTCAAGAGTTAAAAAAACTTGAACAAGAACTTGTGCACGTTGGAGAAGGTGTTATGTTCTAGATGGAATTTTTGGCTGATACCATCCTTTAGATCTCGAAGACGAAAGGACAAGCATACTAATATGTGTTTCTATTTGAATAGAGAGGATAACTTTCATGACATGAACTTACTCTCCCTGATCTTCGAACTCGACCATCCAATCGCAATATAATGTAGACATCCTCACCAGGAGTAACCCCTTCACACTTCTGCTGGTCTCTTATCCAACTAATTCAGGAAAACAAAAATAAGCCAGAATCCAGAGTGGAAAACACAATATCATGTCCATCTCATATCGACTCAACTGGATGATTGTTTTCGTAATATTGTCGAGACAATACCTTTCCCATTCTGCAGGTGATATAACCTCAGCCCTGAATCGAATTTCAGCTTTCAACTTCGATTTTGCAGTTATAGACTGAGCTCGCTTCTCAAAATCCTCCTACAAGAGTTCCGTGAGAACAAGAGATCGTACCTATTAACTTTTGAATTTGCTAGTTGGAACATGAACAAACAACAGTATAACTCAAAAGACATCCTTGGACAAATTTAGGACAGGATGGAAATCTATAGATCTTACCCCAATGGATGGCAGAGCAGCAGCTGCAGTGGCTGGAGCACCAAACCCTTTCTTTTCTATTTTGGGTTCCTTACCTTCGCCCCATACGACAGGAACTAAGAGAACGCCTCGTCTAATGAGCTCAGTTCTGAACCTTTCTGCCTTTTGGATGGCTGAAGAAACTGTCTCCTTTTTCCCAGCTAAAATGACCTTAAATGCAAGGAAGGTAAATCAATTCAAAGAATGTAATAGTGTACATAACTAGGGGCAATATCTATTCTTCCCAGAAAGGTAGTATTGAACTTTGGTTTATTATTGGAAACATGAAATTCAATGGAGAAGAAATACATTCAAAGTCAATGAAGGAAAAACATTTAAAGTCAATGAAGGCGAGAAGAGGCTATAAAAAACAACCTACTCCAGAAACTCCCACCATGGATATACTAGTACTAGTACCGATATACCCTCCCATTCCTCTCTGAACCTGTCTCTTAAAATAGCTTGTAGCCTTTCATTTGTCTTCTGAAGCAATGTTTACATGATGGATAACCGACTCGAAGCAATAAAGACGTGACTAGGAATATTAACAAAGGAATTCCAGAGGATTCTATAGATTGAACAGACACTGACAGCCTTAGTAGGAGTAGGGAAATTGTTATAGAAGCAAGAAGAATCAGCACAAATGATAACTGAAACGTTGATTCCAGCAAAAAACGGTCAAGGGCAAGGCACCAATGACAATGAGTTAGGGATATGAAGGCAAAATGGGCAAATCAATTGAAGTAATCAGAAGCTGAAAGAGAGTGATCAACCCTTTCAAAAAAGAAAAGGAGATTATTTGGCTCAACTTTATTAGAGCTTTCTTTTGGTTGACTTGGCTTCAGAGGAACTCTCGGATCTTCAACGACACGGAACAGTCCATTCACGAGTTTTACACCTCTATTACTTTTTTTTTTTTTTTTTTTTTTTGAAACACATCTCTATTACTTACTTTGCTATGAGTTGGTGTAATTTAGTTCAACCATTTTGTTATTATAGCTTATCATCTCTTATTATAAATTGGAGATGTTTTCTGTAACTTTTGGATGTTTTCTATCCTTTCATTATATCAATGAAGTTATATGTTTCCTATAGAAAAAAAAAAACCCCTAGAATATGAAAGTTGGACTTACCATTCATTGATGGAGTCCTCAAGGGGTAAGATGAATAATCATACTCACCGGTCTTACAGTATCTCGAAGCTGTACAAGTTCAACAATCCGATTGGTGGAAAGACGTAGAGGCAACCTCGATAATGATTCATTTCTTGATATTTGTGCAAGCTGTTCCTCTTCTTTCTTGTTGTCCCATAAAAATAATGCCACAAAAACAACAATACCTGTTAAATGTTGTTTGGAAAGTTAGTATTTCCGCTAGCTCACCATAGTGAACATGTAACTATTTTATTTATATCCCTTAACTGAGCGATGGAAGTTTATAAAAAATTCAGATGTACCTCCAACATTAACAGCTAAATTTCCAGCAGTTTCCCAAACATCAGGAGCTCCATCACCACCTTGAATAGCACGAAATAATCTGGGTATATTCAACAACAACGAAATTCCAGCTGCTGCAGATAGTGCTACAGAAAAGAACCTCCGAACCCCACGAAAAGGTGCTTGGACTTCACTAATGAGTTTAAGATCTCTTCGAAAGCCATATCCTATATCCTCTCCACCCATCCTAGCCTGGGCGTCATCAAATTATGAATCCATTAATTCAACAGTCATCTATAGGTGTTAAAATATTATGATATTCGAGGAGATTATGGAGAAACAAAAAACATAAGTTGAAGATGACAAGAGGAAGAGAGCGGCCGGTGTTTAGCGACGAACCTCTTCTTGCAATTCCTTGAATTCAGGAAGAGCTCTGAATGAGGCCAAGTCAGGATCATTCAGAATTGTGCCAAATTTCAGGTTATACTCTCTTAATGCAACACGCAGGCAGTCAGCAGCTTTCTTTCCTTCCCCACTACCTCAAAATATTCACAAAGTCACAATTCATCATCTTTGCCGAATCCTTTTTAGAGTATTAAAAGTAAATAATGAAATCCCCCCCCCCCCCCCCCCCCCCAAGGAAAAAAAAAAAAAAAAAAGAAGAAGAAGAAATAATAAGAATAATAAAAGTCTAAAAGCAAGAAGGCATTCAACTAAGTCCATTATACTAGATTCTTCGATGAATTAAAGAAGAAACTATGTTAATAAGTAAAAAATAGAGACCTTTAAGCATACCGATAGGCTAGACAGCATGCTTTATTGTACAAAGCAGCTTGGGCCTCCATTGGGTTGGGATCCATATTCAGTGCTGCTTCAAACTGGACTAAAGCTTCTTTGACCTGAAATATTCATTGTTTTATGAAGTGTACACACACCCACATTCTTACAAAATAATCAAGGAATAGAACTGGAAAAGAAATATCAGACTTCAATGATGAAAGAAGCCAGTGTTTAGCAGAAATACGACATGACTGTAATCATTGATCCCCTCAAGGCTCAAACAAATGAATCTGTGAGGATTAAACAAAACTATGAAGGCAAAACTAAAGCTTTCATAAATGTTTTAATGGTAATTATGATACACAATAACAGAGAGGCTTGAAAGGCTCTGTGATACAAGATTGTATCTCATCGGATATCAAGAGTTGACGAAAATATTATGACAACCAAGTTAGTTTCCAAATTCAAGTTTATGGCGTCATTGGGACGCTAAAATGTAAATGGAACATGAGATGCAGTTGTCGAAAAACTATTCACAACAGATGCTTTAAACAAAGAAAAGAAAGACATTGATGTAAGGATAAAAAGAAGTTGAAGGACCAAATTAGAAATGATTGTTTCAACAGTGTGGGTGGGTAAAGATATTGGTTGCTATCATAAGTTCATAATGGAAACTCATCTGGTTTCCATGCTTGGTTAGAATGCTCTGGTATAAAAAAATCCACAATGCCTACAAATGAAAATCCTTAAACTCTTCTCTTTTCCCCTTTTGTAACTTCATCACTGTCCTCCAGTCCTAACATTTTCCCTTCTTCTTCCTCCCTCACATAATTAATGCAGAGAGGGATCAGTTGGTGCTCGGGAAATTGAAGTATTTTCTATTAGTTCATGACTTTGAAAATTTTGGAGGCTGAGAACTGATAAGGTTGGATCTCCTCTCAAATTGGTGGCTATACTTAATGGTTACAACAGGTCTTTAAACTTCCATGGACTAGACAAAACCATGAAAGTACAGTAACTTATTAGAAGCTTTCTAAAAGTACATGGACTAAGTGCCAACTTGAGCATAACTCAACTGATTAAGGTATATGTCATCAACAAAAAAGTCAGAGGTTCGAATACCGCCCCACTTGTTGAACTAACTAAAAAAGTACATGGACTAAGTAGACTTCATCTTAAAAGTTGGAGTGAACTTATAATTTAGCCTCTTTTTTTTCTTTCTTTTGGCTGAGTTCTTCATTGGCATAGAAAGTCTCACTCAGTTCTTACTTGGTCTAAGAAAGTAGCCATTACCCATATACATGCATACCAAAGTCCACCAAAAATCCCAAAGAAGTAACACTGATTTCTCATAAAATCATCTCAGTAAACTCCCTTATTATGTACCAAAAGAGACCATTCAAGAACATGGTAAGAAAATTAAACAAAATTACCCATATTATGTTACAAGTGGAACCGAATTAAACAATACCCATTTCGCAGAAAGCAAGAAAACACACAATAAACAAACAAACTGGAAAGAGAATCAAATCAAAGAATAGAAAAAGGGAAAAGAACGCACACCCGTCCTTTAGAGAAGAGCTGGAGGCCGAGATTAACACAGGACTCTGCAGATTCGACATTGGCTTCTGGGGACTGAGAAGTAGAAGAGCAACAGAGAATAGAGAGATGGAAATGGGAATGGGAATTCCTTTGGGAATTGAAACTCGGTAGGCGCGGCCTGAGAATGGTTGTTGATTTGGAGTTTGAGAGGCTGAGCAGCTGGTGGAACAGAGGAAGTGTAGCCACAGCCATGGAAAATTTTGCTCGGGGGGTTGGGGACCTCACATGGCCGAATTCATCAAATATATCCGAACAAAGTAATGAATCTGTCAAAACTCAACAAGATGAATTCATCTATCCTATATTCCTATCATGTATGAAAGCTAAATATATGCTTTTTTTATTATTTAGTCTATATTATTTACAAGTTTAATCTACTCTCAATCCAATCCGACCATACTTAATAGATAAAAGACACTAATTATCATTCTATCTATGATTCAATCTCTCAACTCTAATCGGTATGATGTATCGCCAACAAGAACATAGGACATGATGTATTGTCCATAAGATCATAACTTCAATTCCCCATCTCAACGTATTGTAAAAAAAAAAAAAAAAAAAACTCCTAACTCTAACTTTAACTCAGTGTTTTATATTTTAATATTTTTGAATTATACTCTTTTTGCTTAATGGTATATTTATTAACTAGTTGAGTTATGTTCATGGTGATTTTTCTATTTGTAAACATTAAAATTGGTTGATAGTAAACTTACATGATAGGATAGAGTTTATAGAAATTTTTAGAAGGAATCATGTCAGTTACAAGAGAAAAGTTGACCAACTTAAGTATAACTAAACTGTTTAAGACATATACTTCGACTAAAAGGTCAAAATTTTGAATCATCGGTCTAATGCTGTTGATTTCAAAATCATTTACATGTTTGAAGCGTCAAGTAGTCGGTCGTCAAGAAAAAGGTAGCTAAAACTAATTGATTATTAATAAACGTCAAATTATTGTTTTATTTTTTTAAGTTCATACATTATGCCGATTGAGCTATGCTCATGTTGACATAAATATACCTTCCTATATTGAATTTACTGCATATTGTGTACTCCAAAAACTTCAAAATTGATATAAATCTTCCAAAATTCCAAATAAACAATACACATTCAAGATTACCAAATATATCCATCAATAATATCTTCACAATTGTCAAACTACACATAATCAATTGGGCTGCACAAACCGCAATCAAGCCCAAAATAATTGCAAATTTAGCAAAATTTAAAATCTTTTGCAAAGGCAAAAAATCAGTGGCTATCACTGATAGACTTTATGACTATTACTGATAGACTTCTATCCGTGATAGACTTCTATATCACTGATAGACTATTATCACTGACAAAATTCTATAAAAAAGACTACTACTAGTGATAGACTTCTATCAATATCATCATCCCAAAATAAAAAATTACAAGAATTCAACTATTCCAAAATTACAAACTATCTATATTACCATATGTTTCAAACTAACTTTAAAATGACAAACTTCAAAATTACAAACTATCTACAAACTAAATAACAAAATATTTATACAAAAAAAAAAAAATAAAAAAAAAAATATGACACACTCATGTCTCATCTCATGCTACCGTTCTGAAAGTTGCTCAGTCAGTCTATAAAAAAAATTCAGCAAAACCAAAATACCGACAAATCCACCAACATTGCTATCTTATTTATTGGATCAAATGCTTCAACCATTACCACATTAGTGCTCCTGAACACACTTCAAATATCCTGGAGTTGTCAAAAGACGTTTCAATGACTCTATATCATCAATAGCCTGCCTTCTTCCAATCCATTTCCATCGTTATCTCCGATGGGTGGTGTTGGAATTTTCAATGCAAATTAATTGCATTATTGATAGTCAATTTTTTCAAGTCAATTTGCATAATTGAAAAGAAATCCTTCAACATCCCAGATGATTCAATATATATGTTGAGTTATAGTATATAAACGAGTATAAATGTTGAGTTGTAGCATATAAACAAGTATATATGTTGAGTTATAGTAAATAACGAAGTATATATGATTATGATATGTAAATGAAATGTATATGTTGAAAAAGTTGAAATATTTCAAGATATGGAGTTGGACCGAAAAAAATGTTGAGTCACCACAAAATATAAATAAAAAAAAAAATTAATATACAACAAAATATAAAATATAAAATTTGGCATAATATTTCAAATTATCAAATTGTTAACAGAAATTTAAATAAAACTAGTTAAGTAATGGAACTAAAAAAAAAGTAATTTTTTTGTTTGAAAGGTCCGCAACCGAACTCAAAGAAAAAAAAAATTAAAAAAGGATTCGGATTTTTTTTTTACATGAATTAGGTGTTACATTTCGTTAATGATATAAATAAGAAAAAAAACAATGCTCATATTCAAAATGAATCAACAATCCAAAACAATATAAATAATTCAAATAAATTGAGAATATATTTATAGAATATAAAATATAGGAAAATTGTAGTAAATGACAATTTAAGACTTATTGTTTGCAAATATAGCATGTTTTTAAAAATTTTGCGGATATAGCAATTTCTATCGCTGATATATTATGACTGATAGAAGTCTATCGCTGATCACCTCAGCTTTTTATAGATTTTTGTCAGTGATAAAAGTCTATCAGTGATAATAGTCTATCACTGATAGAAGTCTATCAGTGATATAATAAAGTCTATCAGTGATAGAAACGGGTTTTTTTGCCATATTTACAAAACATTTTAAAGTTTGCTAAATTTGCAATTAGTTTGGGCCTGATTGCTATTTGTGCAACCAGCCCTAAAATATATAATTATTTAATTTTTTTCCTTCTAATTTTTAAAAATGAAAGGACATTTATGAAATAGGACATTTATGAAATTTTTAAAAAAAAGTAAAATTTAAATCCTGCTACGTATATTTCAAGCCTAATGACATTTATGAAATATAGAGGGAATATAATGTATTTTAGCATAATTATTCTATTGAGGAAACCAGAAGAATGTCTAAAACAAAGAAAGACAACATGAAAAATGTCTAACTACTTTTTTATTTTGAATTATGTTTAAACCCTATATTTAGTAAAGCAATTTACCATCCAATAAACAAATCTACCCTTCCACAATTTCTCCTAATTTTGAGAATGAAAAAAATAAGACTTAAAAATATAAAATGTTGGGAGGAGAGAGAAAAAAGTTTTGGACGTAGATTTAACAGAGACGTTAAAAATGATCAAACTAAATTGACACTCATCCCATGAGAGTTATATGGTTATACCTACCGCCTCAAATAATTAAGAAATGAGTCTATATACCTGAGGAAGTAATACAACCACAACGAATCCATCAGTGACGGTGTGTGCATGCCTGCGCACAAGGTAAAAATAATGGAAGGCACATGCATTCACACAGAGTAATAATGGGAAGGCAAATGGTCGGTCAACCATTTACAGTGAGGATTCCCAATGAATTTGCAATAATTACATTTAGCACCCTAAATGAGGGAAATCCTGAAACACAGACCCAGTATGTGACTTATTCTAAACTTTCACCAATAAATATAAATGCACAAATCTGGGGGACATACAAAAATCTGGAGGACCGGGTATGTATACCTGTGGACAGTGTATGTATACCTGATGAACACACACGAAACTGGGGGACAAAATATGTATACCCTGAGAAAGTGATACAGCCAACGAAGAATCCATCATTGCAGTTGTGTGCATGACTGCACACAGAGAAATAAAGAGGCAGGCAGATGGTTGACCAACAACTTAAAAGAGAGAATGCTGGTTTTTTAAATTCGTGAACGATTCTCAATAATTCGAAATAATTTCATTTATGGCTTCGAGGGGGAAAAACCTGAAACACGCCACCGAAAATGAATTACTCCTCAGAATTTGTGTTGAGTAGGCGATTAGGTGAGGCTTCAAGGCATTCGATTCGACAGACATACCGTGAATACCGTGGCTTCGAGGGACAGCCGTGAAATCGTGTGGTGGAAATCCAGCTCTAGAGCCTTGGAGATTGAATTGGTGAATTCCACAAGTGTTAAATTCGGGGGGACAACAACTATGCACGTTTTGAAATTAGTGTAACGGTTCATCTTGTCCCAAATCCCATCAAATGCCACCGTAATAGAAAGGTACGACATGGGTTGGTGTTGTGTGGTGGAACATTCCATCAAATGCCACCGTAATAGAAAGGTACGACATGAGTTGATGTTGTGTGGTGGAACGTTGGAGTAAAGATCTTTTGGTCTTGCAGAAGAACTGAAAAAGGATAAGGAAAAAAAAATCGCGATAGAAAAGGAAAAGGGAAAAAAAATCGCCCTAGATGAAGGTTGAAGATTGATGGGAAGAATTTGAAAAATGGTAGACAATGCATAATTGTAGAAGGATTGTTGTTTAACGATATCATTTTGAACGATATCTCCTCGGGTGAAGAGTGTATTTGTTGTTACCTATTTTGATGGGAAGATTTAGAATTACCAAATATATTGAAAAAGTTGAAATATTTCAAGATATGGAGTTGGACTAAAAAAATGTTGAGTCACCACAAAATATAAATAAGAAAAAAAAAATTAATATACAACAAAATATAAAATATAAAATTTGCCATAATATTTTAAATTATCAAATTGTTAACATAAATTTAAATAAAAATAGTTAAGTAAAATGGTGCTAGTAATTACCCACGACAGTGTCCAACTGTATACCCTTACCGAATGTATGTGCGACGCATTCGATGTATATCTCCACGGGTGTACCCAAGTGTAAACCCGACAGATGGTGTGTGCGGCGACTCTACTCACAGGAACACAAAGAGATACACGAGGCCAGAAATTAGTTAATGAAAAAAAAACAAATCCGATTTCTTTTAGCGGGAAATGATCAACCTCACCAAATAACCTCTTTAAACTAATGAATTTTAAAATAAAATAAACTAATTTCAAAACTAATAATTTTTAAAATAGAAAATCGATATAATGGGGAACCAACTCAAACAGATTTCTTCCTAAAAAGACATGGGGCAACTACAAGAATAGTTGAAACGAGACTATGCAAGATGAAAAATAGCCAAACTAATTATTGTGTTGAAAAATAGCTAACTTCTATAATTAGAAACTTTTTTAGAATGTAGTTGGACGAAACTACCCTTCAGGCATTTAAACTACTTAAAAAAATAGAGATTTAATCATCGAGAATTAAATGAAAAACAAAAAAATGTGAACGTTAGAGTATTGAACTCAAACCCCTGCAAAAAAAAAAGGAAGATTTATTCCGAGAGAAAATGAAGGAGAAAATAAGGATTTATTAAAAAAGAATCCACGAGAAAAATAAAGATTTATTTTAAGAGTGAATCATGTAAAAAAAAAAAAAATTAAGATATTCTCAAACCAAATAACAACCATAAATTAAATCGAAACATATAAACAAAATTCAATAAAATCTAATCTGAAATATTAATTTAAATTAATTTTTAAACTAAAATTTTCAGAGAGGTTGTGACAAAAATTATAATAACGATCCTCTCGATAATTTCTAATGTGTATATATTCGAAGTTACATGTACATATAAGTATATCATATGAAGTATATATGTATATATACAAACCATTAATTGGTGAACGTACATGTAAGTATAACATAGTCGTAAGAAAATTATATAAGCAATTAAATTTTCAGCATATTGATGTTTATAAAACTAAAATGTTCATAGACGGTTGTAAGAAAATTATAAAAATGACACCCTCGATAACTTCTAGTGTGAGTATATATTCGTAGTTACATCTATAACAACGTACATGTAAGTATATCATATGAAGTATATGCGTGTATATACACCATAAACCATTACTCTCTGAGCATTGAACAAATGATACTAAAAAATTTAAAATGTTCATACACGGTTGTAAGAAAATTATAAAAATGAGGGTCCTCGATAACTTCTAGTGTGAGTATATATTCATAGTTACATCTATAACAATGTACATGTAAGTATATCATATGAAGTATATGCGTGTATATACACCGTAAACCATTAATCCATGAGGATTGAACAAATGATACTAAAAAACATTAAAATTGGTATGCATGTTGAGTTTACCCGGGAAAACGTTCAATCAATTGTATCATTACCTGCAACTTTGAATTAGGAGATTTGCAAATATTCCCTCCTCCAAATCGATTTGAAACAGCCATCGATTCTCACCTTTGAAACTCTCTACCTTGAAAAAAACTATCTATGTGAACCTTTTACATCGTTGAACGCTTGAATTGGGCTGAAAATTTCGACTCCCAAAATGACCTATTTTCGAAGTGATTAAGGATCTTAGTCTCTCTTCACTCTCGTTTCTGTACATTGTCCTCGTTTCAACTTTGGCAAAAAAATAATGAACCCCTATTTTCAAAATGCATGAATCTAGGAGGGTAATCTAGGAGGGTTGTTACTGAGATAAATTTGATTTTTTTTTTTGTTGGTGTTAAACATTTTCAATCTAAGTTGTTGAGATTTTTTCTTTTCTTCAAAATTCATGGATCTAGTTGTTAGAAACTTTTTCTTAAAAAACGGATGAATGAAATCTGATTGTTAGAAATTAAAATAAATATAAAAAAAAAAAATGAGTTATGTCGGTTGTCCGTAAATAAACGTATATACCAAGGGTATAACGTATATACCAAGGGTATAATTGGGATGATAATTGTGAACTTCATTCTCTAAAATTGTGGTAGTGAAAATATGAAACTTTCTTAGCTATTTTTCAATTCAGTTTTTTATTCTTAGTTATTTTTGAAAATTTCCGAAAAGACATTCTTCTAGTCCCTTCCTCTATTTATAACCCATTACTTAAAGCCCAACTTTTTTATTTTTCTTTTGAGTTCAAGTCCAGCCCATTTCTTTTTACATTAGTGATTATGTTAAATTATAAAAAATAGTAGGCAAAAATCAATTTAGGTCAATTTAACCTTATTTAAAAAATACATTTGGTCCTTAATTTTTTTTCTTCTGAAAGTAACAATTTAGTCTCCAAACTTTAATATGTAATAATTTGGTCTATGTATTTTTAAAATTGTAACGATTTAGTCCTTAACATAAAAAATATTGCTGAAAACTAATCACGTAATGAATGTGTGTTTATATTCGGAGGCAGGTAGTTCCTTTTGGGGAGCCCCATGCGACCATATTCTCTAGATTTAACTATAAAGCCGATGAAAAAAGTCGGGAATCTTTGCCATTTTCTTTTGCATTTTTGCTACTTGTGTTCTTTTTTGTGTTTGTCCCTATCGCCCCTCTCTCTAAATAGAAAAAAAAAGTCTTTGCCCTATCTTACTACTAATAATAGAGGGGCCATTATTAGAGAAACAACTACCCGAGACTACTAGAAGAGAAGTTTCGGTTGTAGAATCTCATGCAAGTTAGGTTGTGGTTGTATTGGTTGCAAGTGGAACGTAGGCGCTCTTGACTTTACAATTGAAAAAAGATGGCGTAGGAGCGAAGCCGCTTTGCCGTACAAAAACTAAGTCGTTGTCTAGTAAAATTTACCCTTAATTTTGATGACATTATCACGGGTAAGGATTAAATTGTTACAAATTTTAAAGTAGATGGTCTAATTGTTACATATTAAAGTTCAAGGACTAAATCGTTACAAAGTTGAAAGTATGAGAACTAAATCGTTACAGACTAAAGTTTATGTACTAAATCGTTACTTTCACGAAATTTTAGTGACCAGGTAAAACAAGAGAAAGAATAGCATAGCCATGTTCTCAAACAACAATACAAATGACTTCATTCTTGTAAAGGCATAACTGAACTAGGAAGCATAACATCTCAAATTATTACAAAGTAAAATTAGGTTAAAATAAAAATAAATCAAGGAACCCAAGCTGGATCCATAGGGCTGAAAAACGAGCATTCCAAATTAGCATCCAACAACCTAATCGCATCTGAGTTAGAATTAACACACCTGGGCGTTTTATACTGATTAATCGACCCTCCTTGGGCGATGATCAAATCCATCAACGAATCGAACGTCCCAACCCTAACCAGGCGGATCTCCAACGGCCCGATCGACTTGTCGTTGGCTCTGCACCGCCGATAGACGTAATCCAGGTGCTCTTCGACGGCGATGCAACAATCCTGCAGCACGATCGAGAAATCGAGGGCGGCGGAGGAGTTGGGATTTGGAGAGTGGAGGCGGATCTCCCAGTACAAGACGTAGTGGCCGGGGGTGGAGGAGGTGTCAGCGAAACTGGTGTATTCGACGAGAAGAGCGTTGAAGGGCTCGAGAAGCTTCTTGGCTATGGCGATGCTTTTGTGGAGGTCCTGCTCGTTGGTTTTGTCATTGTCGATGCTTAAAAGGACGTTTCTTCGACAGATGAATCGGAACTGTGGAGCTCTATTGTGGAATCCTCTTGCTTGGACTACGTCGCCGATTCGATATCGATTTAGCCCTGAATTGATGAAGATTGTACACAAAACCAACTTGTTAATTTTTACCCTAAATTACAAGTTTTGGGTAAGCCAAACCGAGCATATAGCTCAACAATAATTGACGTGACAGTAATTGGCCGACAGTCTTCCAGAGGTTGAAATCTTCATAACCCACATTTATTCTAAAAAAAAAGTTACACATTGACTTTTCATCCAACATTTTAAGAAATTTTAATTAGTTTCAACTTTTATAAGAGTTCATAGGTAATATTACAATTCTCGAAAGAATAAGAGTATTTTTTTTTTTAAAAAAAAAAATTAAATTTAAATATGTAACGTCATCTTTCTATGAAGAGGGCTACAGGAAAACCTAAGAGGGATTGAAATAAAGTATTTCCAGTGTAAGATTTTAAACTTTAGCCAAATCGAGCATAGTTCAATTGACATAAGGTTGTCTCTTTGATTAAGAGGTCATGGATTCAATCCACACATTAATTAAAATATTTTTACAATTTTTTTTTTTAACTTTAGGGAACAAATTAAACGATTACTCGAACGACCAAAAATGTTATTTTTCTTAAAAAAAAAAAAGTTAATAGGTTATTGAAATTTTAATATTTTCAATATTTAGTTCTTGTATTTTAAAAAGAGTAAAACTTGCTTACAGCCCGGGCTATATCTTTTGCAGCCCAACACGTGTCACGATCTGATTTGCTGAATATTTATATTATTTTTAAAATAAAAAAAACTCTCCACGCCCGTTTATTTAGATTTTTTTCTTCCGTAACTTTCCCTTTCTTCTTCGTCCGATAAACAACTTCTCTTATTTTCTCTCTCTTTCCTCCATTTCTATATGCCATGACCTTTGTTTTCAATTTCATCTCTCACTCTCTCTTCCTTACTCTACAATAAGTATTTTTTTCCTTTTTTTTTGTTAACTATTTTTTAAGGCAGTAAGATTTGTAATACTCTAAAGGATATCTCTAGACAAATAAAAAAAAAATTGTTATCATTTTTTTTTTTGGGGATTTTTTCTTATAAAAAAAAAAATCCAATCTACCTTCCCCTTTACCAACCTCAGATGAATCCATATCCAACCGTGAAATTTCCCACTCTTTCCTTCATTTTCTCTAAAACCCACTTGAAAATTTATGTCTATATAACACACAATCAACCCTGCAAATTTCAAATAATCCCAATTGAAATTTCATGGCCTTGAAATTGGAGTGTAGAGAAATGAAGAGAGAGAAATTAGAAAAAGTTGTTAATTTGCTGGAATAAGAAAATGAAAGTTACTGACAATAAACGGCGTGAAAGATTTTTTTATTATTTAAAAATGATTTAAATATTAGCCAATCAAATCATGAGAGGTGGTTGGGCTGCAAAAGATACTTGTAGCTCAGGCAGCAACCAAGTTTTACTCTTTTAAAAATAATACTGTTTTTATGGTAGATATTGTTCCACGTAGATGAAAATCGTCTTTTCAAAAGATGATCTTCTTCTGGGCCCACCACGTCGTCTTTTCAAGACGATCTCCAATTTTTTTAACAATATACTTTCAAAAATCGATATCTTTTTACTCAAATATGCAAATTTTTTGAAAAATATATGGTTGAAAAGTTAACACTCTTCAATTTGATATGTGATTTCACTATTTTTGAAGTGGTATATTGAAAAATAAAGATTGTCGGAGTTGAGCTACAGTCCTGAAATTTGCAGAACCATAGTCCAGCTTTCAATGTTCCATAATTGTTTTTTGAGTAGTGTGCATTAAAAAATCAATATCTTTTTACTCTGAACTATGGAACATCGAAGTTGGAATATGATTATGTAAATTTCAGAACTGTAGCTCAACTTCGACGATCTTTATGTTTTGATATCCAACTTCAATAGTGAAATCACATATCAAATTGAAGCTCCCTGTGTTTTTTTAAAGACGACCTGTGTGGGCCCAAAAGAATATCATCTTTAACTTTGCTTGGGGAGGTCAACTTTTCAAAAGAGGATCACCCATAAAAATAACATTATTTTTAAAAATAGTTTCAAAACTCCAATATCTTTATAAAAAGTTTCAAAAATTACAATATTAAAAAAAAAAAAAACCCTAGTTAAGGCAGGGATCCAATTATTAGGATAAAACTTGAGTGAGCAAAGTTTCTTCGAGTATATGAATTTAATTAAACAAAGTATTTTTTTTTTTTTTTTTTTTTTTTTTAATTTTTTTAAAGTACTTTTGGTTTTCTTTTTCATCTCCAAGTTCAACAAATTCGTACCTTCAAGCGTGAGGAAGGGGTAATAGGTGGATCTACTATACTATGCTTGAATTAGCATTTTTTAGGGCATAAATTGGTCCTAAACTTTTGTCTTTATTTTTTTAAATTTTAAATACTTTACTTTATAGTCTTTAAACTATAAATAAAAGTTTTTTTTTAATTAAATTATGGATTTGTGTTTTTTTAGTACAATAAATGGGGTATGAAGATTTAAATTAAACCTCCGACTTCAATAGAGATAGTACATGCCAATTATCGTTGAGCTCTCACCTTGGACGGACTTGTAATCTATTTATTTGTTCAATGATTAAATATGTACATGAACAAGTATTATAAGTTATAGTTGATTTAACCATAACTCAAATAGTTAGACAATAGTTTCTCTTCATAGGTTGTATAGGTTGAATTTTCTATCACAAATTGTAATATATTACAATGTCATAGACTATCGTTAAAAAAAAAAACATGTACTAGGAATTTTTGTTTTTTATTTTTTCTTTAGAGAACTACATATGCACTAAGGGTTATTTAGTATTATGTTTTAAAATAAATTCATATTTAAATTTCATTGACTATGCTTAACATTTCAAAGTTGAAGAGAAAATAAAATTGATCAAACAAGTATCCAAATATAAAAACTAAAAATGAATGGAAGTTTTTTCTCAACAAGCATTGTTCTTTGAAAGCAATATTGGGCTTTTCTTCATTCTATTAATATAAAAAAAATCATATATATGTTTAAATTAAAATTTAGAAGACTATTTAAGCTATAACAAATCTCAACCTCTATCATATCATATCATATCATATCATATCATATC
Organism: Herpetospermum pedunculosum; assembly: GCA_028017165.1. Lineage (NCBI taxonomy): Eukaryota > Viridiplantae > Streptophyta > Magnoliopsida > Cucurbitales > Cucurbitaceae > Herpetospermum > Herpetospermum pedunculosum. The sequence goes on from CM051523.1 coordinate 13,534,703, forward strand.
ATATATATATATATATATATATATATATTCTAGAAAATGTATGAATTAACTAAAATTATAGATTTAAATCTTACTTTCATACAACTTTCATCACATAAAAAAAGACGTTATAATTAGGCTGTTTTTTTTTTTTATAATATTGTAATTTTTAAAACTTTTTATAGGTTTGAAAGTATTTTTAAAAATAATAGGGAAGTCGTCTTTTCAAAAGACGACCTGTTCACTCGAGCAATTCTGCATCTATACCTTTGCATTACAAAATTGATATCTTTTTAATCAGATATTCAAAAATTTCAAAAAATGTATGGTTGAAAAGCTAACAGAGAGAGCTTCAATTTGATATCTGGTTTCACTATTTTTTGAGTTGTGTATCAAAAGATAAAGATCATCGAAGTTGTGAAAACTTCACTAAACCCAGAACTGAAGATATGACTGAAAACTTTAAAATTGTAGCTAAACTTCGACGATCTGTATCTTTTGATACACAACTCCAAAAAGTAGTGAAACCAGATATCAAATTGAAGCTCTTTAATTCTGTCAGCTTTCCAACCATATATTTTTCAAATTTTTTGAATATCTGGATAAAAAGATATCAATTTTTTAATGAGAGGAACGTAGCGAAGAAATCGTCTTTTCAATCCATGTGGAGCAAGACGACCTCCCTTTAAAACAACATTATCTTTAAAACAACATTATTTTTAAAAAGACCGACCTTTGCGCGTAGATGTCGTCTTTTGAAAAGACAACTTTCCTTCAAAACAACATCATTTTTAAAAATATTTTCAAACCTACAATATTTTTATAAAATGTTTTAAAAATTACAATATCATTAAAAAATTAGCCTTATAATTATGTTAAAACAAAACATTTAAAAATTTGGAGATAAATATAAAATATAGGTTAAAGATATGTTATAGCCCATTTTTTTTTATTTATTCTCTTTTATTTAAATTTTTCATTTTAGTCCTTTTAAGTTCAACCTAAATTAACTGATCAGTTGTTATACGATTTTAGTTGGCGAATGTTAGAATGTTAGAATATAATTTACTGATGATAAACTTGACACAATATTTAATAAGTTAGACATATATTTAGAAAAAGAAATTAAACTAGGCCACTTAAAAAAAGAAAAGTCTATTTTTCTTTTTTTGAGTTCTTAAAAATTTAAATGATGAATTAAAAGTTTTCTTCTCTATCTCTTATGCAAACCCTTTTATTAAGCTACGACAATTATTGACAACATAACTATAGTTCAACGGTAATGGTATTCATTCCCTCGAGTTTGAAGATTTAAACTTGCATACCCTTTTGTTTTACTAAAAAGAAAATTAACAATTAATTATTAAAAAATACCTTTTTTTTATTAATCTAGCTTTTAATTCAGACTTCAAACTTTTAAGAAATTGATACAAATTTCGGGTTTTTCCTTTTCAAAATGGCTTAATTTCTCCAAAATTGTTCCCCAAAGTCACTTATCATCGGCCAGTTTTAACATTCAAAGAGAGTATAGTTGAAAAATGTTAAAATATAAGTAACTAAAATTTTAAGAAAAAAATAATAATAACCAAATAGAGATTAAATTGAAAAGAAGACACAAATATTATAGACTAAAACATATATATAGAAGTTGAAGAATATACATGATTCTTACCCGAGAATGTTGTGACGACGAGTTCATAAAAGCAACCAATCTTGACATCAACCAAGTCGACGAGCTTACTCGGCGACACTTCGTCGTCGTCCTGACTGTAAGCATCTATGGAGAGCGTTCCATTTTCCCCCAAAGGCAAGAACTCAAAATAACACATGTTCGGCAACAATGTAAAACTCACCTCTGCTGGCTTCGACAATGGCTTCAAGTTCACACCAAAATAACATTCTGACGAAGCATACATGCTACAAACCAGCGGCAGCTTCCCGCCGCTATAATACTCCAGCGCCGCCACATACTGCGCCATCGACCCCGTCACCACCGCCTCAATGTACTTCGCTCTTGGCCAAAGTCGGCATAGAATCCCCTTCCATGATTGACGCCTGCAGATAATCGTTGATTCAAAACTTTATGTAACAGAAGGTATAAATTCATATAAATATACTTTTAAACAAATGCTAAATGTATTATACACACATACATAAGACATGCAGAGAGGGGCGGATCCAGATGTTTTGGGGCCAAAATATTATAGTATATAAATATTAAAAAAATATCGCAAAAAATTGAGAGGTTTGAATTCACACTCTCAAGTTATGTTGACATTAAAAAAAAGTTATCAGATAAGCATATGTATGTAAGTGTATCAAAGACTTACGGACTAAATTTAAATAAACTTAAGTACCATCATATAATTTTGTTCATCTTTATATTTAAAAAAAAAAAAAACACAATATAACAAGAATTTGTTTCCAAAATTTATAAATTTTATAAAGAGATGTTAATGCAGTCTAAATTACTTTTGAAAATGTTAATAAATAAACTAATACTAATAGTTAATTTAAAGATGTGTTTAAAGTAGGAAGAGTACTAAATTTAGATATTTGAAATTATAATGACTCAAATAAAATTTCTCTCAAAGTATAGATACTAAGAATAGAATAGTTTTTTTGAAAAAAAAAATATATGGAAGAAATGTAAAGCAAATGACTGAGTTTCAAACTGAGGCACAACAAAATACATACCAACAAAATGACAGCGGAATGAATTTGGAGATGTAAAATGTATTTAATAACAATAGTATATATTTAAGGCATTATTTTTGCCTACGTGTATAAGAAAATAAAAAAATTTGGGGGCGGTGGCCTCCCTAGTCTCTTCAGAGGTCTGCCCGGCATGCAGATTAAGATAAATTAAGTAATATTTATTACCAAATTTTAGTAAACTATTTTATTTGTTATTTAAAAAAACAAACTGAAGAAAAACTAGTCTATACTACATATTTATTTTACTTTTAATATTTGTTTAAATTATGAATTTAGTCCATAGGATCATTTTTTAGTTTAATCTCAATTTTGATTTAGCGACGTTTTGTGAACCACAAAAGACTATATAAACTAAAATTGAGACCATATAAATAAATCAAAACAATGCTCAAACCATAAAGATCGAATTCGTAGATCTAGCCCTGCCTGCAAATGCCATCAATCTGGTCAGCAAGACACGGGTTAGGCGACGAGAGCAACGCCGCCATAGCAGACCGGCAGCCAGGGTCGGTAATGATCGGATTGAGTTGGCCGGAGCGGATATCATTACATAAGAGAAGCCAGTTGCGTTCGAGGAAGGAGACAGCACGGAGGAAGGCGGAGGCGAAGACGGCGCCGAGGCGGAGGACGTGGGAGCGGTGCAGGAGGGCGGCGAGGAGCTGGCAGTACATGCTTTGGTTAGTGTCATTGCAAAGGATGGCTTGGTCAGGGCTGGTGAAGTCGTTGAAAGGGTCGTCCCGGGCTCGGCATTTGAAGTGCTTGCTCTTGTAGTAGCTGGTCAGCACCGTACGAGCCGGTAGCCCACATGGTGTGGAGGTTTCCTGCTTCACAAAGTACAAGAACATGGCCTTCCCTTGGTCCAAATCAGGAATGTACCTGCAATTTTGTTCTTGTCAAACCATGGCTCGAAGAAAATTTAGTGGATAAAGTACTTATTCCATTTTTTAAAAGGAAATATTCCATCTTTCATTTTACATTTGTTGAACTAGAAAAGAGTATACATTTACGTGTGTATATATATATAGAGAGATTTTTGGAATTGATAAAAGATTGGAGGAATGAAATTAAAGGAATTAAGATTAAGAATAATGAAACAAGCAAAGGAGAGAAAAGGTGTGGAGAGATTATAATTTAGTAGTGAGATGTGCAGCAATCCTATACGTGGCTTAATCATAGGTTGACACGTCTCAAAAAAATTTATTTGAAGAATATGTTTTTTTTTTTTTTTTTTTGTTAAATGTGAGATTTAAGATTTAGAGTTTTAGTATTTAGAAATTATGGTTTAAGATTTAGGGTTTATAATCTTTCTTAAATGTTAAAAAACTGTAAATATTAAACTCTAATTTGAAGGGAAAAACATATTCTCGAAAAAAAAAGAATAGAAAAGAAAATTTGAAAGTTAAATTAAAAAAGAAAAAAATGCTTTGACACGTGACAACCTATGGTTGAGCCACGCCTCGGGCTGCAAAGGGGTTGTAACTTAGCAGCCAAGTATTTCCTCTTTTATTTTTCCTTCCTATTTGAAATGTTGCATGAAAAAAAAAAAAGGTAGAATATAAAATTTGTTTCTCCTTATCAATTTTTTTGGCCATGCCTAATTAGTTTGTGTTGAAAGACTAGTAAGAAAAGGGGAAATGTGGTAGAAGAGAGAGTATTAAAGTGGAGAAATTAGTTGAGGAGACTGCCACAAAGTGACTTGCAATTTTACACCATTGGATGTATGAGAAAGAAATTGTTAAAGTATTTCAATTTTGTATCCAATGTTTAATTATTAGGGAGCAAACATATGTTGTGTATATGTTGAGAGTGATCTAGTAAGAAAAAGTACGTAAAGAGAAAATATATAAAGCATGAGAAATATTTCTCTCTAGTTTTGAAAATGGGATTATAAACACTAATTTCACCTTTCATCTATAATTTTTTTTTTGTTTTATTACCTATTTTTTAAAAACGTTTTAAGAAACCAATCCAAATTTTGAGAAAACTAAAAAGAAAAAGAAAATAGTTTTTAAAATTTTGATTTTGTTTGTGAAATTTAACTTAGAAGTCAAATGTGTTTGTAGGGAAAGTAAAAAACTTATCCAAAATTGTGAGGAAATAAGCATAATTTTTAAAGATATAAAACCAAAAATAAAATAGTTATCAAAATACATTTCAAATTAAGGCTCCGATTGCGGTAGCTTCTAAAATAATTGTTGTCAATGCTGCTTTTAAAAAAATAAGTTGTTTTTGGTAAATTTTAGCGGTAGATTTGAATAAGTTGGTTATCGTGTTCAGTAAATAAATATTAAATTATTATAGACATACTATAAAAATTTGTATAAATATTTTAAGAAAAAAACAATAAGGTATTATTTAAAAAAAATATATTTACATTTAATTTATTAATTATAAAAATTATAAAATAAAATTTAGTATGGAGAAGAGATACTAGATATATAAAATAATTTTTAATTTTGGAAAGATTTGAAAATTTGTTAAAAAGCTGATGGTTAGAGAATCTAAAAGCTAAGAAATAACTAATTTTGAAAGGGGTGTGAAATGAACGGAGAAGTGATTTTAAGAGAATATAAAACAATTTGTTTTACCAACCCAAAAACAATTTGTTTTACCAACCCAAAATGCAGTTAAAATTTGTTTTTAATCACTTAGAAAGTTTTTTTACTTTTATCAAACACAAAAAACAGTTAAGATTTGTTTTTAATCACTTCCGTTTTTTTTAGTTTTACCAAACACAAAAAGCAAGAAAGTTTTTTTTAGTTTTACCCAACACAAAAAGCAGTTAAGATTTTTTTTTAATCACTTCCACCTTGAGAAAGTTTTTTTACTTTTACATAGAAGTTTTAAAAGAAAGGGTTGGTTTCTCAATGTCAAAAATCATTTTTCGTGGTTAAAAACACTCCCAAACATAGTCTTGAACAAGTTAAGACGAGGTCATACTGATTCATGATCGGCATGATAAGATTATAGAGAAACGTCCGGCGGTCGAGATCTTCGGCAATGGATGGCATCATCTTAGGCTTCCCATTAGAAGTCCCGGAGCTGCAAAATAAGAGAAAAACAATCACAAACTTCAAAATATATATTAACAAACAATAATATGAACAAAAATTAAACAACCTGCATAACATCTCAGTTATTTTATGGCCACTGATAAGAGAAGAGTCTTGGCCATTTGCAATTCTTTGAACGAAAGGCAAAATGCTTCTAAAAGTAACAACAGGAACACAACGTTTAAATTCTTCAACAATGTCGTCCTTTGATGATGAACTCTTTTTTATAATAATGTACTTTTTCAAATACTCAGTCTCTCCATTTTGCTTTAAGATGTCTTTTAGAATCTTTTTTTGAACTTCATCTGCATTTTTTGTCATTCTTTCAATCTCTTTCAAAGCCTCCTCTCCCTTGTACTCTAGTTTCTTTCCATCCATGGCGGATTCTGTTGGGTTAATTTGCACAAGGGAAGAAGAAGAGAAAAGTTCACTACTTTTCAAGTTTTGAGCAACCCCACTTGCCCAATTTTATAGCCTTTCTTTAGTGGCCCCTCCTGTAAAAATTTAGCCTTTTAATGTCAAAAATCTGGTTGAGTTGACATTTTACTATTTTCACACGATAGGAAATAACTAAGAGACTAAATTGTTATAGGACTGGTTTCACAAACCGCAATCAGATTCAAAATAATTACAAATTTAGCAAAATTTAAAATATTTTGTAAATATGACAAAAAAATCAGTGGCTATCACTTATAGACTCTATCGTTGATATATGACTATACTGATAGACTTCTATCAGTGACTTCTATCACTCATAGACTATTATCACTGACAAAATTCTATAAAAAAGACTATTATCAGCGATAGACTTCTATCAACAACGATAAACTTCTATCAGCGATAGACCATACTATCAGTGATAAAAATTGTCATATCTGTAATTTTTTAAAAAAAATGCTATATTTTTAATTATTTTACTCTAAATTGACATCTGTTACAATTTTTCATTCTTATATACTAGAATTCAAATAGTACATATTTATAAATATTATTTTAGATCTTCCAACTTTTACATTTTTGTTAATTTTAATTATTTTTGTTTTGGTCTTCTTACTTACATATTTGGTTGATTTTGTTCCTTGCACTCTTTAAACATTCATTGTTCGTCTATGTACTTTTGAAGAGCGACTCTTTTGGTCTCTTTATTTTCGTTTCTAACTTTTTTTTTTTCGATTACAATTTTAATACAGCACCCACGCTTATTTCTTTTGATATATTGTCATGACTTTGTATAAAAGGTTTCCATTTTGCAAACAAAGACCAATTAACTACCTAAAAAAAATAGCTACATTTATTAACAATGATCAAAATGAATAAAAGTTTAAAAATACATGTACCAAAATGGATGTTTGAAGGTAAAATAAAATTAAAAAAAAAAAAAAAAAAAAAAAAAAAAAGTGTGAAAAAAAAGTGTGATTGGTTTGTTGGCAAAAGATGTGCTTAAATAATCCCTTCACATTCAAAGTGCATGAGTTCAAATCCCAGAAAGTCACTAACAAAGGCCCAAAATAATTGCAAATTGCATCTCTAATAAAGTTGGAGCAGAGAAATGAAAGATTTGGAGAGAGAGAACTTACTTTTTATTTCAACAATTGCGGGATTGGGAGATTGATCAACATGGACAACTACATTTTGAAGCATGAATAAAACTCAAAGTAGGACCAATGAGGACGGTTGTCAAACGTCGTCTGTAATGAATCCATGCGGCAGCGTCGAGACGCAGTCCTAGCGTCTCGACGCCGCCCCGAAAATTTCCGAAGATTGACGAGCGCCAGCGTTGAGCGCGCGCGTCTCGACGCTACCCCGAGCGCGCGCGCGGCCAACTTAGGGCGCAGCGTCGAGACGCTGCCCTAGCGTCAGTGGCTATCACTAGTAGACTTTATGACTAAAAAAATCAGTGGCTATCACTAGTAGACTTTATGACTATTACTGATAGACTTCTATCACTGAACGACTATTATCACTGATAAAATTCTATAAAAAATACTATTATCAGCGATACACTTCTATCAGCGATAGACCATACTATCAGTGATAGAAATTGTCATATCCGCAAAATTTATATTTTTAATTATTTTACACCAAATTGACCTCTTTTACAATTTTCCAAAAAAAATTATGAAAAAACAATCAAATGTCAAACCAATTAAAGAGATTTTAAGTGCATGAGTTCAAATCCCAGCGATAAAAATACATGTACCAAAATGGATGTTGGAAGGTAAAATAAAATAAAAAAAAAAAAAAAAAGTGTGATTGGTTTGTTGGCAAGAGATTTACTTAAATAATCCCTTCACATTCAAAGTGCATGAGTTCAAATCCCAGAAAGTCACTAACTAGATTTGTTATAAACTCAAGTTCAAGAATTAATTTTGATTACAATTTCATTTTTAATTTTATGTTTTTGAAAATTGATTTGAATTTTGAAAACCTTCTCCAGAAAATAGATTAACAAAACAAATAAACTTATGAGTAGAGATAGTATTTAATTTATAAGCTTAATTTTTCAAAAATAGAAAATAAAAAACAAGTCCACATTTAAAAGATAAAAATCATGAAGAAAAAAAAATGGGTTGGTTGCAATCAAGCCCAAAATAATTGCAAATTTAACCAAGTTTAAAACTTTTTGTAAATATGGTAAAAAAATCAGTGGCTATCACTAGTAGACTTTATGACTATTACTGATAGACTTCTATAGTGATAGACTTCTATCACTGAACGACTATTATCACTGATAAAATTCTATAAAAAAATACTATTATCAGCGATAAACTTCTATCAACGATAAACTTCTATCAGCGATAGACCATACTATCCGTGATAGAAATTGTCATATCCGCAAAATTTATATTTTTAATTATTTTACACCAAATTGACCTCTTTTACAATTTTCCAAAAACAATTATGAAAAAACAATAAAATGTCAAACCAATTATCAAAAGAGAAATTGTAGTAAATGACAATTTAAGACTTATTGTTTGCAAATATAGCATGTTTTTAAAAATTTTGCGGATATAGCAATTTCTATCGCTGATATCTTATGACTGATAGAAGTTTATCGCTGATCACCTCAGTTTTTTATAGATTTTTGTCAGTGATAATAGTCTATCAGAGATAATAGTCTATCACTGATAGAAGTCTATCAGTGATATAATAAAGTCTATCATTGATAGAAACGGGTTTTTTTGCCATATTTGCAAAACATTTTAAAGTTTGCTAAATTTGCAATTAGTTTGGGCATGATTGCTATTTGTGCAACCAGCCCTTATCAAAATGGCAAATGTAATTTTGAACTTTTATTTTTTCTCCTTTTTATATTTTTGCCGACACCACTTTAACGTAAGGCCATATCAAGCAAGAACGAGTGGGTGGTAATAATGCAGTCCATATTGTGGACCCTCACAACCTTTTGGTAGGGGGATCATGACATCAAAATTTATCTATCTTTCAAGTTTGGAATAACTAAATAAATGTCTATTTTTAATAAGTAGTTTTATAAAAAATATTGATTTTTTTTTATTTAAAAAATTATCAAATACTAAAATTTAAAACGATGTCCAAAACTAAAATGCTCCTCAAAACCCTACACTCTAAAATCCTATACTCTAAATCCTAAATTATATTAATAACATAAAATTTAATTTTAGTTTTGACAATTTTTTTCAATAAAAAATACATTTAGAAGGATTTTCGTTCAAGTTTGAACCCCTAAATAATGATTTGGGCTTCCTTGTTTATGTCATCTATATATACACTAGGGATAACTACAACCATGTCTAAAATTGAATAGTCATTTTGTTGGAAAATTATTCAAACAAGTTGGCGTTAAATCACCAATTAACTCAAAAGCTTAAATTATTTCACTTGTGGATTTGAAAGTTTTTAAAAGACCCAACAAGTGAAAATCAATATTAATTAGAGAGAAAATGACATTGCAAGAGTTTAAACTCATCCACTTAAGTTTTTGGGTTCATTGGTGATTTAACATGATATCAGACCAGAAGATTCTATATTCGAACCCTGTAATGTTATTTACTCCTCAATTAGTATTGATTTTCACTTAGTGAGCCTTCTACTAATTTGAAGCCCACAAGTAAGGAGGAGTATTAGAGTATTAACATAATTAAATTTACCATATCCCATCAGAGTTGGTACAAGGTGATCGACAATTTTATCTCGTTGGATATAGGAGAGAAAAACTAAAAATTATAATTTCATCACACATCCAACGGTTTAGAAGTTGGGAACGGTCTAACGTTAATAATGTGGCAGCCATGTCGAATATTTTTTTCGTAATGATGTAGCTAGAATACATTTTACACAATTAAGGGTAAACAACTAGCAAAACATCAATATCAAAGGTGTCATTTTGAAGGAGCCCCCCATTTTAGCCTTATAAAGTTAAATATTCTTTAATAGAGAGCATTTTTCAAGACATTTTTAAGATCTTGTCCTCTTTAATATATGGAGCTGGATTTGATCCAAAAGTTAACCTCTCAACCATCCATTGAAATCCCAAGATGCTTAATGGAACAAAGTTCCTACGTGGAGACCAACAATTGACAATAATCTCAGCATCTTTTGAGAAATACAATTTAGTATTTTATTAAGATTTGTGCTCGCCGCATCTGCTTGTTGATTGGATGTTTTGTTCGTCCTCTAAAGGACAATTTTCAAGTAGGAATATATTTTTAAATTTTTCAATATTCCAATGTTCTTTTGTTTCTGGGTCGGTTTTTTTAATACAATAAATATGGAGTATGTGAATCTGAACCTTCGACTTTAAGAGAAGGTAGAAATAAATTAATTATTATTAGTTATGCTCATGTTGACATTTATTTCTGCATCATTGACTTACGAGCTAGGGTTCGGTTTGTATAACCTTGGAGTTACAAAGTTTAGCCTATTCTCTTGTGTGAGCTTGCTTCCAATCTTGGCTTATTAATCCATTTTGAATTCGAGTTCTAGTTACTTTAGGGGTCTAAAATGTAAAAATCAATTTCTAAAAAATTATGGGCAATGGGTTTGATACTAGTTAATCTCATTAGTTGTATAAACTTAAAGCTACAAAAAAGAGAGAAAAAATTAAGGTTTTAAGAACTCATTTTTCTCAAGGCTATACACCACCTAATTTTTAGATTCACAAACTTATGGGCAATGGAGTTTACATTTTCAAAAGTAAATATGGTAATGAATTTTGTTTTTTTATTTTATCATCTTTAAATTGATGTTTGCAACGCCAACAAGAGCATAGCTCAACTAACATGATATATCGACTAGAGTGATCAAGTGGTTCTAAGTTTAATTCCCCACCCCACATGTCAAAAAAAAAAAATCATGCTCACAACTCTTTTTATAAGGTTATATAATCAAACTTTAACCCATGTTTACTTCCCATAACAACAAATGTATCCTCTCTTTTTTAATATATAAAATTGGTTTATCTCAATTATTCTATTTCAAAAGTTCAATAGATAAGATATCTAATTATACCCTAACCTAAAAGTTTAAAGGTTCAATATCACCCCCACATTTATTGAACTAAAAAAATAGCTCTTTCATATTTTACTTGCTCATTTCTCAAACTCATTTTTTTATTATTAATAATTAATATTGTAAATTTTTGCAAATAGGTTCATACTTCTTTGTTGTCTATAGTGAGTTTGAGAGAAGAAATTAGGATGGTACTTTTTTTTTTTTTTTTTGGAGAAACCATTCAAACTGTACTTTAGAACAGTAATCCTAATTTTGAACGTCATAGACAAACCATCATGGAAATATTTTTACTACTTTTAACTATTACAAAGCCACTTATATATTTATTTCAAAAAAAAAAAAAAAACCACTAATATATGTTTGTTGTTGGGTTTTTGTGGAGCCAAGCAGCAGCTGCAGAGTCAAAAACTAGAAGGGATAGCATCGAGACGTTGTTACAAGACGCGAACGAAGATCGTTTCAAAAGCCCTAGCATTGGTACAGTTGAAGTAGCGTCCCAACGCTGTCGAAAATAGTCTCTTAAGCTAGATGCGTGCGACATGGTCATCGACCCTATATATCCATAGTGTCGCCCGACACTGCAACAATTTTCTATCTATACTCTATGGTTTTGTAGGGTTTTTTGTATGAGTTAACTTTAGACCTTGAGTGTGGCGGCTTTTGTAATACACATTTTTTGTGCTAATTAGAAGTCTAAGGCAACCATTGTTGTGATTTCTGGAGGGTGTTGTTATTAGCGTGAGTGTGAAGGCTATTTGTAATCTTCAATATTATAGTAAAACTTGTCAATGAAGAAGACTAGACATAATCTCGATAGTTTTGGGCGAACCAGTATATTATCCCAGTCGTCTTTTTTTTTTTTTTTTTTGAGTACATTGGAGGTGGGGGATATTATTTGTTTTCTGTTTGATTGCTCTCGGTTGTAGATGACTTAGTATATTTCTCTCGACATTTGTAAACAAATAATCCAATAAAAGTGAGGTTTTATTTTTCTAACAATAAAAAATAAAAATAAAAACAATTCATAGCTCTACATGATGAGATCATGTAAATATTGGCATATATGATTTGGACAAGATGACGAGTCTTGTCATTACAAAAAATAATGGATACAATAATAGCTAATGAAAAATGCTACAATAAAATTTCTATAGCCTTTTTGCGAAGGTCGTCCTACAGCCCATGTAATTAAAAGTCTAAGACTTTTTATAGCTTTTATGTATAGCATTTTTGTACAGCTATAACGGATGCTATATTAGAGTATGAAGGTATAGCATATATACATTATTTAACACTTTGTAGCTTTTGTTATTAAAGTTATCTTTAACAATAGTCTTTTCTTAACGCTATCTTTAGCATATAATGACATTTTCTTAAAGCTATTATATATATATATATATAGCTTTAATTTGATGCTATAACAAACTTAAATGATTTTTCTCCATCACTATATAATTGTTGTGGTAACATTTTCATAGCATTTGTTTTCGGTGTTGCAAATTTTGTTATAGCTTTACTCATGGCTATATACAATGTATAATCTTTTTCTCAATAATAATTTTTTTTTATTATAATTTACTTTTAGTGCTACAAATGAATTTATTATATTATTTGAATATTATTTAAATTAATTCAATTTTGATAAAATTTACTTCAAGCAGTTGTTTTGAAGCTAAATGTACACACATGAAATATTTCATAACACATTAAATACTATGATTTCCTTTCATAATTAAAATTTTGTAATCAATTTACATTAAAAAAATAAAGTATTTTATCGTTTCTAAGAATAAAGAAGTTATCCAACAATACAAGAGATTTACCGAATGTAATTTTCAACCATATAAATTAATTCACAAAATACAAAATTTACTTGGTGTTCAAGATTAATAGGGCCACAGAGGAGTTGAGCCGCCATCTTTGATCTTTTATTGAGCTTCCATCTTTGATCAATATAAATAAAAAAATCTTCTAAATTATAGGAGCGTTTGACCAAAGGAGTTGTAGGGATCCTTTGGTCTGGTTAAAGGGAGTTAGTTGGTTTGGGGAGTTCTGAAGTCCGTGTATGTTTGAGACAGAGTTATTGAACCTACAGTTCTGAAGTCTCAGATTATTTTAGTTATTTTTTTCTACAAAATTTCATTATTACCGACTTCTTCCAATTCCAATAAATTCTAAACATGAAAATTTCTATTTTTATTTTATATATCATTTACAAAAAAAATTTGAAGACAACAAAAAATTTTTTGAGCACAATACCTCACATTATTTTTTCAACATCTCTCATTGATTATCAAAAATATATATATATAAATAAATTTCCACCGATTTGAATTGTCAACGATCTAGGGATTGAAAATTTGGAAAAATAAAATATTGAATTAAGATAAGATTAATAAAAATTTATAAATAATTATAAATAAATTTATGAAGATTTGAATTGTAAAAGATGTCGAAAATATGAGCTAAATTCGGTTAGAGATAGTTGATATTTTTTTTTAAATGTACCGTGGCTAACCGTAAATATTTGTACATACATAGGGTATAAATAGAACAAAAAAATATTCACTCTCATCTCTCCGAAAAGCACGTATGCATGGATGTTCAATGCGTATGTGGTTGTTTTTTTTGTATTTATTCATGTCTTCTATGCCATTAGATATGTATAGTATATACACGTATATAATAGTTATTGGTCACATGTAGGTGCGCATTACTATTGTATGTATTTATATAGAGGTTTTAACATAAATGAGTCAATAAGATATATAACATTGTTCAAAAAAGTTTAACCTAACTTTTTATTACACAAAAGGAAATAATTAGTAGATTTACCTGTCTAACCCTAATATATATTAACTTTTACGTTTTTTTTTAAAAATAAAATAAACCAAAAAGAAAAAAATCAGTTAGAATGAGTGATTTGAAATTATTTTCCTTCAACAGCTTGCTATTGAATATCAAAGATTTTCTTCTTGATTTTTGGAATCATCTTCTTCCTCTAGTTTTTTTCTTTGGTTTCAAACGAGCACCAAAACTGTCGACGGTAACCCTCATCGTCGCCTTGAATTTTCTATTCGTTTATCTTGTACTCTGAGCGCCGCATTGTTCATCTCCGGTACGTTTTCGCCGCCTTGTTCATCTACGGTTTCACTTCCGCTGATGTCAGGTTATCGTCTCCGGTCCGTTTGCGCAGCAGTCTTGTTTTGATCACTGACGTTTGCGGCACCATATAAATTTGGGGTATTTTGGCAAAAACAAAGTTCATATAATTTAGTTAGGGTTTGCGTCGTCGTCCGTCGAAAAACTTACACATTCGTTCTGATACTTGTTTTTTGCTATTGCATGTTTGTTCAATTGAAATTTTGAATTTTATGTTGGGAGTTTTTATTGTATATATCAGGGCGGATATAAATAGGGTATATATCAGAGTATTTTTTATGGTTTGTGATTTTTGTGATTGTTTATGATTTCTGATATAAACAGGGTATATAACATATGGTTAGTGGTTTATGTGACCGTTTGTGGTTTATGTGACCGTTTGTGGTATATATAATGGTATATAACAATGTATATATCAAGGTATATATCAGGGTATTTTTTTTATGGTTTGTAGTTTTTGTGATATAAACAGGGTATATATCATGGGTATTTTATATATAAACTTTGATAGTTTTTTAAGAATATAGATTTGATTTTGTACCAAAAAAATAATAAAGAAATGTACCCATATGGACGGCGAAGGGTGGGCAAGATGTGGAAAACGACTGATGGGGAAAAGGGATGAAGAAGATTGAAAACGGATGAAGCAAGCGGCGATTGGAGATGTGAGGGTGCAAAAACGGAACGGCAACGAGAAAGCGACGATAACGGAACGGCGACGAGCATGCGGTGGAATTAAGATAGGTACGGCGACGATAGAGAAAATATGATGGTAATAAAGAAAAAGAGAAATGGATGGAGGAAGAAAACGTTTTTGTTTATAAATGTCATACAAAAGAAAAAAAAAACTAAAAAGAATATATAGTAAATGTCATGCATAACAAAATCTAATTAATGATGATTGATAATTGTCTAAAACCATGTTATTAATATTGCAATTTTTTTTAAAATTAATAAAATAAAAAATTTAATTTTTGAGTTTTAAATAAAGGTAAATTGGTGAAATAAAATCACAATAAATCGATTAAATGAAAAAAAAAATATACGAAAAATATAGAAATAATAAAAAAAAGTTATATTAGACACTTGTGAAAGTATAGTTCGAAGAATGATCACTTTGTGTAATTATCTCTATTATTATATAGACATCGTAATTGGGTGTGAGAAGACTTTGTTTTTGATTGAAAATCAAGCCCTAATTTTCTTGGCGAGGATTGAACCCATGACCTCTTTAGTTACGGGCACAACCTTATGTCAATTGAGCTATGCTCGGTTTGGCGTAGGCAAATGTTTTTGAGAGAGCAAATGATAAGAAATGTCACAAACAATAGGTTTATTTTAGCCCGCTTTTAGAAAGAAAAGAAGCTCTTTTTTTGTTTTTGTTTTTTTTCACTAATGAGTCTAATTCAAGGATTTAAATGTCGATATCCACGAAATATCGAAATCTCAATTTTATGGAAATGTCGATAAAATGTCGATATCGATGAATATTTCTAGAAGATTTTTAAAAATATAATTTTTTTAAAAAATAGATTTAAATTAATAAATAAACATTTTATCTTTTTAAATGAGTTAAAATACACTTATTATAATATTATATTCAAGTTAGGTTACATTTTGTTGCTGTTTTTTTAATATTTCATTGATTTTGTATGGTAGCAATTTGGGTGTGATTTCATTGTTTTGGGAAATACAAAAGAGCATTACACTGTTGATATATATATGGTGAGACATGCATTTTTTTTCTCACACTTGAATTGCTTTTAAATTTTGAATTACAAGTATTCAGACTGTGCTAAATGGTTTATATCCTCACAAACAAGCACTTCAATAAAGGCTCAACTTGCTTTGCTTTGCTTTACATTGCCATATGCTAAATCATGGAAATGGAAGTTGTTCAAACTCATCAGTTACTTTGTTGTTATGGTAATTTAGATGTCACAACAAGTCAAGTACTTTTTAAGGCATTTAGACATGTAAACCACTCTTCATACCAAGTCTTGTGTTTAATATAAAAGGTGACTACTCAATTCGATTTATGGTGTGACTTTTGAAGTGGAAAATTGAGATGTGTTAATTGGTGGCAAAGGGATCAAACCAGCTATTCACTTAATTTATCTCTATATACTGATTTTTTCTCCTCTATTAGTCGTTTTTTCAGAAAAAATAATAAAATAATAATAAAAAGTAAAAAATAAATAGAATAGGATATTACATTTATAGCAATCATTTTTCAACTTTGCATATATATAACAAAATAAATAGCAATCGGTGATAACATACGGACCATATAATCAGTAGGCAATCAGTAACCATCAATGGTTACATAAGAATCATATAATCAGTGTAGGCAATCAATGATAACATAAGGATCATATAATTAGTAGTAATTAGTGATAACATAAGAACCATATAATCAATAGGCAATCAGTGATAACATAAGGACTGTACAGGTGCACACACCGTAGCAATCAGTGATTAACATACGAAATTTAGCGTTGTTGGGCCGAAAGTGGGTTGTTGGACTGCACAGGTGCACCGTAGTTGCGGTGAGGGCGTAGGGAAACACGCTCATGTGCACGTGTGCATGCGGAGCATGCAAAAACGCTGGAAATGAGAGCTAGGCGCGGGTTTGGGCTGAGCTGAGGAATGTGGACCGAAGTCAGTTGTACAATTGATATACTTTATTTTTTATAAATTAAATTAGTCATAACTGATATACCTTATTTGATGTATCAGTTATCCAATCGATTTACCTTTGATGTAAAAGTAGTATTATAATTATTAAAACAAGACCTAAGGGGGCGTTTGGGACGTAGAGTAGGTCTTTGATGTAAAAGTAGTATTATAATTATTAAAACGAGACCTAAGGGGGCGTTTGGGACGTAGAGTAGGTTATAATAGTCTGTGTTTGGGGTGCAAAGTTGTTTAGTCTGAGTTTAGTAAGTCTGTGTTTGGGGTGCAAAATTGTATAGTCCGAATTTAGTAAATTTGTGTTTGAGGTGCAAAGTTGTTTAGTCTGAGTTTAGGAAGTCTGTATTTGGAATGTCGTTTTCTTTAACATTGAGTTCTAAAGTATGTGTTTATGGTAGTTTTTTTTTTTATAACTTTTTTTGGTTGTATTGTATAGTTAAATGTATATTACATATTATTTTTTAAAAAACTTAAAAGAATAAATATTGTTTAGAATGCACAAAATAATTGTGATTCATAAAACATTGCATACATGTATATCTAAATCTCCCTACTTGAAGATGTGCATTAGATAACTAATTGGTAACTCCATTATATTCTACCTAAAACAAAATATTTTTGAGTTTTAATTGTCAATTTCGGTCCACAATCAGAATTGTACCAAAAATAATTAAGATTCATTACAAACTTCCCAAAAGTAGATTGGAGTGTATTTTCTATGTTTTGAAATCATATTTGACGGTCATTTAACCAATGTCTTTTAAATCGGAAACAACTTAACTTGGGAAAGAAGAGAAAGGAAAAAGAAGGAATAAGGAAGAGGAAAAAGGAATAAAAAAAAAATTATTTGTGTTTTGGTTGGAAAAGATGAAAGAACATGTTATTATTTGTGTGTTTTTAAAAGAAAATCTTATATTTAATTTTTGGTTTATTTTAATGATTTGTTGTTAATAAATTAAAATATATAAAATTATTAATTTTGTTAGTGCCTTATAATTTAAAAATAATATCATATCAATCTAAGAAAATAATAAGAAAATAATAAAGACATTATTTAGTGTTAACTACACTAATGAAAATTTTATTAAAAAAAAAAAACTACACTAATGAAAAATGAGACAGAGACATTATCCTAAATTTCATGAGTTTTTTTTTTTTTAATACAAAAATATACGAAATTGTTGTTCTCCCCAAATTCGAACTCATGAGTTAAATTGTTGGATTTGAAAATCGGATGAGGGATGGAAAAAAGAGAGAGAAAATCGGATGAGAGATGAAAAATGTGTAAAATGAACCCCAACTCTAACCTATTGTCTTCTACAATGGGTTAGTGTGACAAGTTGGAGGTTATGGTCAACCAGTGCCACCGTGGGGTGGGTTATTGGGAAACCAGAAGAATGTCTACAAAAAGAAATATAGTTAATGAGAAATGTCTATTTAGTTTGTAAAGTATGTCCAGAGTTTTTTAGGAGAAAATCTGTTTGTGTTGATTCTCTATTATACCCTTTTAGGATTTGTTCTGTTTAAAAATATTAGTTTTGAAATTAGTTTATTTAATTTGGATCATTGCACGTTAAAAGAGACGGATTTTTTTTTTCTCGTTAACTAATGTCTGTCATTATGTATTTTTGTATGGTCGTATGAGTAGATCCGACACACACCTATTCCACCAACAAATACGCAGTTGTTATATTTCCAAGTTTATTTTATAAATTCCTTATTCCACCAACAAATACGCAGTTGTTATATTTAACAACGTGTACATCCCCTATAACCCAATAACCGTCTTTTTTTTTTATATATAATTTGGGAGTTCAACTAAATCCCTAAAAAAAAAGATCACCAGCTATTATTCAGATTTTTTGAAATCATGGAGCTTCAGTTGCTTTTAATTAAAACAAATCACCTGTTTAACAAAAAAAATCTACATCTCCGGCAAGGTAAAACCCTAGAATACTAACCCGAAACCACCTAAACCTAAACTAACATTACCATTAAAGTCGTTCGTTGGAAAACAGAGATGGAGAAGAATTGCGAGAGAGGAAAATGCTTACCAAATGAGAAAAATGTTTACCAAGACTCTAGGTCCAACTTTTTCGTCGAATGCGTCGTGTTTACTGTGAAGGATGTCGAAGAAGATAATGGCAAAACTGTAGAATAACTGCGTATTTGTGTTTCTGTGTTTTCAGCCTCTAGGTCGAAGGGAATCACTGGTAGCCTGTAGAGCTTCTGTATGAGTTTTCCGATCACGATTGTATTTGCGATTGTATTTGCGGCTGTAGACCTCTTGTATGGGTTTTCCTAATCGCCTATTAAAAAGAGGGAATTTTTTAGGAGGATTTAATTTTGAGGTGGCGTGTTGCAGGTTTCTCCATCTACCCATAAACTACATCATATCCATTTGTTGGGAATCGATACCTTATTAAAAAAAAAAAAAAAATAAAAAAATAAAAAAAAAAAAAAAAAAAAATCCCTATTTTTAAATTATTGACCTCTTTATTACTCAATAATGCACACAACTTCAGCGATGGTTACTCCGTTGGCTGTATAACTTCCTCTGGGGTATACATATCCGGTCCCCCCAATCTCGTGTATGCCCCATTTTTATTATGTGTGAACGCATGCACACACCGCCACTGTTGATGTTCTTTTTACTCTGTCTGTAGATGCACACACCCACAGTCTGCCCCTGTATTGCTCTGTGTGCAGTCATGCACACACCTCCATTGATGATTTCTTCGTTGGCTATAACACTTCCTCGGGTTATACGCAGCCACTGTTGGATATTCTTTTTACTTTGTCTGCAGGCATACACACACAAACCGCCACTGATGGATTCATTTTGGCTGTATTACTTCCTCAAGTATATAAATCCATTTCTAAATTATTTGGGACGGGAGGTATGGGAGGTATTACCATGTAACTCTCATGCGATAAGTGTCTTTTATCATTTTTAACGTCTCATCGGTTACATCTTCTATGTTAAATCCACGTCGAAAATTGTTTTTTCTCTCTTCCAAACATTTTATATTTTAAAATATTATATTTTTCATTCTCTAAATTAATAAAAATTGTGGAAGACTAAACTTGTCCATTTGGTTGTAAATTTTCTTATAAAATATAAATTTTAGACATAATTCAAAAGAAAAAAGTGATTAGACATTTTTCAAATTGACTTGATTTATTTTAGACATTCTTCTGATTTTACCGTGGGTTATTTAAGCTCACCCCACCCCACCCATGTTGGGACCCAAACGACCCCTAAAGTTCAAGAGTATTTTCAATAATTTAGCCTTAATCATACGTTGTTTTTGTCTTTTTTTTTCTTTCTTTTTTTTTGTTCTTTTTACCATCCACCTTTTTTTTCCTACAACTCTCTCTTCCCTTGCTTTCCCTTCTTCGTGCCCATTTTCCCTCTCCTCAGGGGGAGATGGAAGCAAGTTGCTTATGTTGATTTCAGATTTTTATTTTTTTTTTATATTTGTGAGTGTCCAAGCCAACTTGAGCACACACGATTTTCACGACACCTAATCCTACTATATTTGTGTTAGTTTCAAGTTTTTATTCAACTGGTTTGACCTTTATATTTTTTTTATGGATCATGGAACTACCCCATGTATAGAAATATTTGCATCCTTGTCAACGTATTGCTCTTCTTCAAAATGTATAAAACTAAACTGAAGATACCCTACTCAAATAACAGCGATGCGTTCATTCGGGCCACGTTCTGCCAACTTGAATTCAGTTTAACACAACAAAGGACGAACATGGTTCAAAACGCAGCTTCCAACTGAGAACTACTTCCTAATCAACAGGACAGAGCTTTCTCAGTGTAATGGAAGTTCGCCTTCCCTGACTAAGTTCCTGGCCTTCCCACATTTGAAACCCGGGCTTACGATTTATCTCGTGCTTCCAGAGGTAGCGAGCTTCACCCCACAATAAAACAATCGATCCTGGGTTTAGATACACGGGCACTTTCGACGTCGATACATCGACTTCTCCCTTGCTTGTAGGATCACAGGAACTCTCATCAACTCGGGTAAAATGCATCACGCACGGTGACTCGAGGGAGACAATGGCAATTCCATCTTCAAAGCGCATGAGGTCAACATGTGCACAAATCCCCTTTATGAAGAATATTAGAGGGAAGTTATTACAATGTCGGTGAATTCAATAACTACTAATGAGGAAAACTAAGATGAAATATAATGTAGTGCTAATGAAGATAAACATAGGACAGACACAAGCATTGTCAGATATAAAATTTCTCAAACAATATAACCCAGAATGCTTTAAACATGCAATTCACAAATCATTTTCACCAGATTAGCAATAATCTATCATGATTGCAGTTGAAGTGTGCACAATTTGGTCAAATCATCTAAGTGAACTATCAAAAACAGAAATCATAATAGAGATATGAAATGAACTAATCAAGATACTACACTACAAGAAGCTATTTCTTTTCAGTTGTTAAGAGAACACCCTTCATCTCGACAGACCAAACATCACAATCTTGGTGGCTATAGGGTTATTTTCCTAAATTCTGTTTTTAGAAACTGACTCTAAAACTGCATTCTACTAAAACAAAAGGTGTTCTTAAAAATTATCCTACCAAACAAGTTTTCTGGTTCTACATCAAAACAACTGTTTCCAAACAGGCCTTAGTGCCCGTGAAGCTGTCGTCCTAGAGGTTCAGTTCAAACAATATGTCTAATCAATAAAATGGAAATGGGCATTGTCACACCGGGAAAATTTCCTATGCTACGGTAGTATGGTGGGTACTACTCTCATTTATTGTCAGCCTCATTTAAGAATGATGTGAGGTCCCAGAAACATTAAAACATTATTCATCAAGCAAAATTCATAGTGTGAACCAAGGGAGTATGTACTAAGGATGTACTAGAAATTTGACCGTCGCACCTCACCTGGTTGATACACATTAGCTATCATTTGATCAAAAAATGGCTCCCTCCACAAAATATCTGATGGAAGAGGACAATCAATCTTATCTCCATTATAGCAGTCCACAATCAAAGGATCTGTCATGTGGTTACTTGAAAGCACTGCCTCATGAATGGAATATGAAAGTTCAACAGCCCAATTTGGAAGGTTTCCAAATCTCATGGCCTGGAGAGAAAAAGTAACAGCAGCTAAGGATATTATTGAGTCTAAATTTAAAGAACAAAATTCAACAACTATACAGTATTGAAAATCCTCAGTGCCTGCTCACTGACAGTGAAGAATTGATTTCCATGTATAACAATAGATGTAAGTCATGTTTGGGAGTGATTTTGAAATAGTTTAAATCACTTTTGCCATGTTTAAAATTACTCTGAAACATGCTTTTAATCCCCAAAATCAGTTTTGATTATATGAAAATCGTATTTAAAAGTGTAAAACTAAATATTAAATTGATTTTGAATGATTTAAGGCATGATTCGGAGTGATCTTGAATATGACAAAAATGATTTTAATCATTTCAAAATCACTCCCAAACATAACCGTAATAGATCCCTAATAAGTTTATCAAGATTAAAACTGAAGTTACCTGATTTTGAGAGGCTTCCACGAACCACCCTTCTGAAAACACAACAGTATGTTAGTCTCTAATAATGTGAGATTAGTAAGACTTTATGTTCATTCAAATATCTACAATCTCATAAACAGGGTAAACAGCTCTTCTCAAAGATTGAACAAAATAAAGACTTCATGATGTTGAAATTATAAAACGCGAACCTATCATTCATTCCTACAGTTGAATCTTAATTTCAGGGATCAAATTCGAAAACAGAACCTCGTTAAACAATCAATGAAGAAGAAGGGAAAAGATCAGAACGAAGACGATTTCATGTTTCTGAACAACTTGAGATAAGAAATTGCAGGAAAGTAACAGAGAGATTCCGATGCGACGAACCGTTCCGGATTGCGGAGAGCAGCGATGATTGTTGTTGGGGCAAGAGGAAGCTTCTGCAAAGCCACAACCCTTTGATTTCCTTGACCTGCTCCCATCTATGAATGTGACCCAATTCAAATGAAGAATCTTCCATTACAGTTTGATCTTCGAAGTGTTCGTCTTCAGAAGAATCGCCAAATACTTGCTTCAAGATTTCGTCTTCATCGCCAAGTTTTTCCTCCATTTCCCTCTTCCTATCCTCGGAACCTTGCTCTTCTTTTCTTTTTTATTTGGTTAAATTATCAATACTTTGGACAAAATTTCAATTTAGCCTTAGTTTAACTTTAAAGTTTCATTTCCAACCCTATAATTTAGATTTATTTTTAATTTAGTTATAATTTAAAAATGTTGTTTTCTAGTTATCTTTTTCATCCGGAATACACGACATTAAAGGTAGAGTACTGGTAGAACATTCGACCTCACGAAAAGAAAAGTAAATGTCAATTACTATTTAGCGACATTTACTATTTAGCTATATAATCAGTAAAAAATAATAAATCAACAGATTGATTAATCGAAAACACTTTTCCAACCATACCGATCAACCGAACCCTCAACCTCACCAACCAAGATCAGTACGAGCAATTTTTATTGGCTTTACAAGATTTTGTGTGTGCTAGATAAACTAATAGATGTAGTACAAGTCGATTTTTCGCTAGTGTTATTACCAATAGGCAACATGAACTAAAAAGAAACATAATCTAATTACATAAACATAATTTACATTTTAAAGAGTTCTAGAGCTAAATAAACTATTCATTCACCAAAATTATAGTCATCCAAATTTTTATTAACCTTGTACTATTTACTTTGAAAAACCTCCTAAAGTCTTAAAAAATGACTAAATAAGTGGCATGTATCTACTAAATTCAACTGAAAAGTATTATGCAATTGAATCACTTTTTATTTTATATAAATGCAAGTATGCAACATAAGCATATAGCACTTTATTAGCTAATTTAATCAATACACTAACTTCAAGCTAATCATCATTCAATATAAGATTAAAATGGAGAGAGAGAATAGATTAATGAAAGTAAATGAAGGACAAAAATGTCATTCAGAATAAGAGGCCTCATTGTAGAAAACTTAAAAAACTCATGAATTGATGAAGGAATAAAAAGCTCATGGAATACTCCTATTGTTCTACCACCATTCCTGCAAAACAAACACAATAATTCATATCAGAACCATACATATTTAAACTCTCACAAACACAAACACAAACACAAACAGTGCCTATCAGTAAGAGAAGAGATGCATCCCATTATGAAAATATATATATTCACCTAACACCTTCATATTTAGTAGTCCAAACTCAGCATTGTTCTAAAGCTCTCATCACAGAATCATTCTCATTATCATGCTTTTTGATTTTTAGGCTAATAGGTTGTAATCATCTTATTTTTCATTTTTTTCTTCTTCCCATCTAAAGGAAGTTTAAATACATTACCGAACCTCCAAGGAACGGCCTTCATGGTACGAGTTAAAGTCAGCCGGGATCGATCGCAGTAGAGATCAAACTAACTTGACACCTACGTCAACCAGCCGATCCCGGTGAGGGTGGCAGCAAATTATAGAGAGAGGGTTTGGGAGAGAAGGGGTGAGATAATTAATGGGTGGGTTTTGCAGGTAAGACGTGAGATACAAGAGAAAATAGGGAATTAGAATGGGTTTCTTTGCATGTTAGAGAGAGAATGAAAATATGAGGGAAAAATACCAGAGGAGGGAAGGAGCGCATACCCTCCGATGACCAACCTCCGTTCGGCGATTGCCTGAACTAATCTACGGTTTGGTTGAGATTTTGGTTGGTTCAGCCAAACTTTCAATTTTCTAGTTTCACCCTACTTGGTGGTGGTAAGGGTTTGAGATGTTTGAAACCTTGCTGTCTTGAATGAAACCTTTCTAGGGATTACTAGGATAAGCCTTGAGCATAATGCAAAGCATGGGTCTCCCAATACCAGTTAAAAACAAAGGAACAAAAATTAAAAAAAAAACAAATTAAATGAATACATTCTGGAAGAATAGAAGTTGATGATGATGCAGGGTAAAGGGTAAAGGGCACTCACAAGAAGGCAAAGCATGTTAGTATCCACAAGTAAAAATTCATAAATAACAGTTCTCTGTGAGTTTTATTTTATGTAAATGACTAGGACTAGACCCAAAACTTAAATTTACAGTTCACTTCAATCTATGACACAAAATAAGACCGTGTAAGCTTCTTTTGAACTTCAAGAGTCACTAAAATTGGGCCCTAGTTGATGTTTTATCAGTTTTCAATATTCCAGAACATCTAAAACATGTTAAATTCCCCCAACATGTCACAGAAAAAAAACACACCTACAAAGATATCTGAAAGGATTATGAACCTACATGCCATGACAAGTAAAGCAATAATCAATCTCAATTATGTAAAGAATCTAAATTCGGATCTAGTCAGAAACAGATTCTTACTACAAGCTATTAAAGGATGGGACAATACACCTTGTTTTCTTCTCAATTTTAGATAATACGTAATTGAATAGAATAACATGAAAGCCAAGATTCAAATTTATAGATGAATGGAATCTACCTTATTCAGGAAAAATAATAAAACAGAAAGTGCTCAATTTATAACCTACAGTGCAATGCCGACTGAATGAACAGAAAGAAATATAAAGATGAAACATAACCTAATAGGTTGAGTAATTTTCAGCAACTCCAGGACGAAGGATGTTGTAAACAGCCCTGGCAACTGGAAGGATAGCCAGAAGAGCAATCTGAAGTTGGTCAGAACTGCTGGTTCTGACAGAGATCTGTCCACTTAGTTTGTTGTTGATTCCTGCACGTACCGCCATTTTGTAACTTCGTCCAACAGAAATCTGTGACTGAAAGTTTGCCCCCAAAGCCATGTCTCCTCTCCATTTCACAAGAGATAGACCAAGTGATGATTGATCTTGTCCGATTGGAAAGTCGGCCTCCCTTAGCCGCATTTCCAGATTGGCCCCAAATGCAGAATCGCCCTGAGATCGAACAGTGCCAGTGCTACCAACCAGAACAACACGCTTCCCAAGTGTAATCTGATCCTCAACTTTAAATCCTGGGCACACATTATCTCCCAAGAATGTCACTGATATCCCAGCAGCAGTTTTGTTCCTTCTGAAAATTTTGAATTTCGTCTCTCCTCTAAGGATGTAGGCCAGTTGCCTTCCAATATTTTGGATGTCAAAACCTGCCATAGTAGAACCATTTTCTCCATGCTTGGCAGAAACTGAGGAATCTAGGTGAATATTGAACTCTTTTTTGTCCTTTGTAATTTGAACAGCAACAGCAGCAGGAAACCGACTAACAATGGCCATACTGTGTTCAAGATTCACACCATCGTAGCCACAGTCATGGTCCCAACCATGGGTGTCCAAGACTGGCCTTGCCAGGAACTGAGACGTTGGCTCCAAGAATCGAAATCTATAAGCTGGGTTATCACCATCAAAAGAAGGAGGAAGGGCCATGTCAGGTAGAGGAACCTGCACAGCAGCTGGACTACCATTTTCCTGGTCATCCTCCCCCAAGTAGCCATCATAATCATCTAGAGTAGGTTGACCCTTCTTCTTGATATCTCTCATCCTTTTTAATTCCTCTTTCCACTGCTTTTTCTGGAGCAGCTTCACCCGATAATCATATTCCTCAAAGTATGCCTTCCTTTGCTCTTTGCTAAGCTTAGCAATCTGAGATTTTCTGAGGGGCTTGAACGGAGGGAGCTGGTCATACTCATCTTCCTCCTCTTCTTGATCAGAATCAGACAAGTCGCCCAAATCAACATCAGAATCACCATTCTCACCAGTTTGATCTGATGACAACTTTGGGTGTGTGCGGGATTGCAACAAACCGGACAATAAATATGGAAGAGGAGGTGCACGGGTACGAAGGCCAAAAAGCTTCCTGTGGTCAAATGTCTCTGGAGCTTTTGAGAGATTTCCCACTTCAGCCAGGATTTTAATAGAGAAACCTAAAAGTAATAACTGAGGCCTCCAACTTTGGCCATTAGGAAGCACCTTCTGGCCATCTCTATTCTTTCTACAAGAGGGATGGTTTTCAACAAGCGAAACTGGGTTCATTAAAGTTGGATTCAGAAGACGCAGATCACCAACAGCCTGAGCAACTGTTTGCTGAAGAACATGAGAGCGTTGAGCAACAAACACCTCATAACCAAGAGGGGAACCAGATGGACCATCAGGTGGAGCAGAGGCAGCATGAGTCAGAGTGATGATGGCATTTTTCCAGATGGAAGAACCAAGGGAGCTGGATACTGATCTTAACAACAGCAGATCATTAAGATCTCTGGTTTGGTTATCCAGCCGGTCCACATAAAGAACAATATCAAGAGGGAATTTTTTCATAACATTCTTAATCGAGGATAAAATTTTGTGGTTGATACTACGTTCAGTTGAAGAGGATCTAAGACCGGGTGAATCAAAAATCCTGACCTTCACACCTTCTACTGTCCCAACAATTTCTTTCACTGTAGTTGTACCAGGCCCAAATGCATTGATTGGAGTTTTATCTTCCCCAAAAATTGAATTTATAGTAGCACTCTTTCCTACACCTGATTTTCCAAGAACAAGTATGTTCAATGAGAAGTCTAAATCTTCCTTTCCTTCCGCTTCAAGCTGAATAGCAGTATTCTTTGCATTATCGAAGCTAAATAGCTGACCAGTAGACCTACCAGCAACAAGCCCAAAACGATATAGAACCTGTGCTACTAATGAATCATCCGGAGAAACACCTAGTCTCTGGACAAGCCTTAAAAAGTTCACCCTTATCTGCTGTAACTTCTCTAGTTTATTTTTCTCCTCTTCACTCAATTTATTTTCAGAATCATCCACGCCTCTAGGATTTGATGGGGCAAAAGAGAGAGGACGGCTTGGGCGGGAAGCATTTTTTACAGATGCAAGTGAGGAGCCAAGACCAGCAGGGCGTTCTATGGAGAAAAGCCGGGACCCATCCTGAGACGTCACAGTGATAGGGCCACCATCTGAACCAGCATCTCTAGCAGCTTTCAGAAGTGCTGCCAAAGCAGCAGAATCAAACAACTCCTTTCCATCACCTTCATCATCCGTGTCTGCTTCATCTGAGTCCGTCACAATCTGGCCATCTATTCTCTGTGAATGATCAATTGAACTCTCTGCACCAGAATGGGAACCAGCTCCTGAGGCTCTTTCCAATTCCTGCAAGAATTCTCTAGCAGCTTCAGAACTACCAAAGATCTCACCTTCAGTCTCTCCATCTGTAACGGAACCCTCAATATCACCCTCTTCATCTAAAGGATGCTTTTCCCCATCTACTTCATTCAAAACTGGTTCAACTATCTTGGGAGCGTCAGAAATTCCGCTATCTTCCACTGAAGCATTATCTGGGATGCTTTCTTTAACCAAAGACCCAGCCTCCTGAGACGGTTCAGATTCGACTTCATCATCTACAACCTCTGTTATTTTAGAATCAACTTTAGAGTCTTTTTCATTCCCTGCCTCAGCTGGAGAATCAACAAGACTCACAGTTTCTCTTTCTTCATTAACTGTTGAAGCCCCAACTCCATCAGGCTGCTGCTCTTCCACATCCGTAGCCACAAGATTTTCATTTTTCACAATATCAGCTGCAGCAATTGCTCTGTCTCCATGAGGCACTGCTTCTTCTGTTGCAACTGCAATACTGACTTCCGGCACGCTATTGTCAATCTCAGAGCTTGAAACCACAGATTTATCGTCAACAGACTCATCTGCCTCATGCCCAGCATTATCAAACCCATTATCCAATTTGGCAGCTCCATCTACCAAATCTACAGTCGCCCTATCTTCCACATCCTTTATTTCCTCCAGATTACCAACAGCATCTGTCCCTGATACCAGTGAACTTTCATGCAAGGTTTTGTCATCTAGAACTACACCAGTTTCATCCGCTAGTTCTGAAACCTTGGAGTTTACTTGATCGTCCTGGTCAGCTTTGTTGTCAACAAAAGAACCAGTTTCCAATTTGGTTAACTGTTCTCCATCTTCAGCATCCACAGTAACATTCAATTTAATCTCCTCATCTGCTTGCTTCTCAGCCACGGGACTTCCTTCATCAATTTCTACTTCTTGAACTCCATCTGCTGGTTCTAAAACCTTAGAATTTTCGTCAATTTCTACTTCTTGAACTCCATCTGCTGTTTCTAAAACCTTAGAATTTTCGTCATCACCGAGAACAGCTTTGTCCTCAACAGGAGAACCAGTTTCCAAATTGTTTAACTGCTCTCCATCTTCAGCAGCCAGCTTATCATTCAATTCAACCTTCCCATCTGCCTGCTTCTCCGCCACGAGACTTCCTTTTTCCATTTCCGCTTCTGGTTTTTCATCTGCTAGTTCTAAAACCTCAGAGCTTGCTTGGTCACCCAAATCAGCTTTGTCATCAGAAGAAGAACCAATTTCCAGTTCTTTTAATTGTTCTACATCTTCAGCAACCACCTTCTCGTTCAATTCAATCTCTTCATCTGCCTGCTTCTCAGCCGTCAGACTTTCTTTATTCAACTCTGCTTCTTTTCCTCCATCCGAAGCCTCGCTTTGCTGCTGTTTGACTGTAACATCATTCAATTCATCCCCCTCTGACACCTGCTTCCCACCATTAACAATTTCCTCAGGCACAGAGACAGCATCCTCAGCTACAGAACTTTCAGGAACATTACCCTCTTTTGAGTTCCCCAACAACTCAATTGTTCTTTCTTGCACTTGACTAGCATCATCATCCTCTTCATTCACCACCACATCACCCAAATTCTCATTTCCACCAGATACGAGAATCTCCTCCTTTTCCACTGGAATCTCAACTTCATTTCCCTTCTCACTCTCAACAAAATCATCTTCCCCTTCCTCGTCCTCAACGTCACTATCAACAGAAACCTTGGCAATTGGCCTAACACTAACCGGAGCCGCCGAAAAATCCGAATAACTCACAAAAGAACTACCAGTATTATCTCCATCTTGGACGGATTTCCCGAGGGTTTCTTCCTCAGGATAACCCACAATCGGTCTATCTAAAGCAGATTCAAATTCCTCCTCCCCACTCATAAACCCTTCAGTTTCCGACCCACCAGCGTCACTAGCTCCGTCATCGCCACCACCACGTACACTAGTTTTAATCTCACCAACCACCATCTCTCGGTTATTGACATCGACATGGGAATCAACGGAAGAAGATGAAAAAGAAGACGAGGAAGTCGAAGAAGAACCTGAGGAGACAGAGTTCTGCAGCAGAGACGATTCTTGAGCGAAGTCCTTCGACTCCATCGACGCGTGCGAGGTGGGTGTCTGGTGAAATTGAAAATGGAGTTTCCGCTATGGAAAATTTATCCACAACGTCCTGTGTGTGTTTGACAGGAAATTGTGGGGAGCGGCTGATGAGAGTTGGAGAGAGCTCCGAAAGAAGAGAAGAGAAGAGAGATAGAGAAGAATGGAGAAGAGAAAGATAAGGTTTTATTGTGATATCTAAACAACTCTCTCTCGCTTCTACGGGGGTTTTTCAGTCGACGATCAACTTTTTTTTCTTTTTATTTTATATTTTGGTTCTCCATTTTTTTTTTTTTTTTTTTAATATCATTTTGGTCCGATACTTTAAATTTCGGTCGATTTCGTTAGGTCATCTGAAAACAAAAATTTAAAAACGAAAAATTTAACAAAAATAAGTATTTTCGTATATGTATTTCGTAGCAAAATCACCGAGAGTATAACTCAATTGACATGTGACTAAATATATACTTTTTGGATCACATAATTGGAAAACAGTTTTAAAAATATAATCTAAATTGCATACTAAATGATTTGCTGGACTAATTTATCAAACGACCCTTATTCTCTTACTCTATAAAAAAGTTAGTCTTATTGTACATTAGAAAATATTATTATTATTTAGTTAATTTTGATATAAATTAATTTTAAACTAATAGTGGAGACCAATTTTAAGTTTTGTTACGAGTACAATGATTAAAATGAAATTCAAAAGATATAGCCAAAAATGTATTTTAACATTTTTTTCCTATAATTTCGAAAATGTTGATTTCATGTCAACATGGACTTGGTTAAACTCGTTAAGCATATATCTTGGATTAAGAGGTTAAAATTTAAATTTTAAACCTAAAAAAAATGTTTGTATACTTTTAGATAATAAAGATTAAAATATCATTTTGGTCTTGTAAGAGTTATTCTATTTTTATTTTTGATAAATCTTAAATTTTATCAAATTTAATCTCTATGGTTAGTTTTATTGTTAACTATTAAAAAAAAATAGTCTTTATTAGATTTCATTCTATATATATTTTAGAAACATATATTCACATTGGGTATTTTTTTTTAATGAAAATTATTATTATTATTTTATTAAATTTGATAAAAATTAATTTCAAACTAACACTATAAACAAATTTTAAGATTTATTAAAAGTATAGGAAGTAAATACGAACATTTGAAATTAAGGGACTAAACTGGAATAAGATCGGAAATATAGATATCAAAATGATATTTTAACCCTTACTAAATTTCTTGAAATGTAGCTACAACTTCTTCTTTTTTTTTTTTCTTTTTTTTTTTTTTTGACAATATGTGGGTGGAGGATTCAAACCTCTGATCTCTTGGTCTATGATATTTCTAATATAAATGTTTATGTCACTTGAGTTAGTTGAACAAGAGTTCAGATTCAAGTCTTCTACGTACATATTGTAAAAAGAAAAAAAAACTATTTGGCATAGTATTTATCTTAGATTTTTGTATGTATAGACTAAAGGTCACATTTTTAAAGTAAGAAAAAAAATGGTAAGAATACAAGGGTTAAAGTGAAGTTGAAAGTAGAGACGGTAGATACACAAAATGAACTAAAGAAAAAGAATAGTATTTAAACTATTTTTTATTGTATTTTTTTTTTCTTTAGATAAAAAAAAAAATGGGATTTTTGCACCGATAGTCACCCCTTAAGGGTAATGTCAATTGACCTAATTTTTGTAAAAACATGATTTATACATTTTTGCTAAGCTCATCAACGCGTGAAAAGTCAAACCTATCCCTCTCCTCACTTCATCTCACAATCACAATTTTCATCTCCCTCTTATCACGATTCTCACTATCTTCTTTTCGATTTCTACCGTTTTTCATCCTCCGACCAGAGCCTTCGATGATAAGACTCACGCGACGGCGAAAAGAGTAACAACGATGCAACATAGTTGGGATGGGGAGCGGTGAATTCGACAGACTTATCAGCGATGAAATCGAATTGAATCCTACAAAAAATTTCAAAATTTTTATCATTCTCTCTCCTCTCTTTCTCTCTTTAAACACATGGGAGAGAAAAGTCTCCCTTTTGCAAACTTTCTCAATCCACAATCATCGCCGACAGTCATTGGTTGCCGACGATTCTTCCGATTCGAGTTCAATTTCTTCGTCGTCGCTGTCTCAAATGCTCCGAAGAATTCACAATGATCTCGCAGAGGTTGGTGACGACTTGAGAACCGCCTTCTTTGAAAAATGTAGCTCCGATGGCGACATCACTTTCTTCTCTAGCCAGAGGACAAAACAACGCCAGGGGAGTGAGAGATGAAGAAAGAAAATCGAGAAGGAGATCACTTTCTTCTATAGCCAAAGGACAAAACAACGCCAGGAGAGGGAGGGATGAAGAAAAAAAATCGAGAAGGAGAGAGTGAGAATCGAGGAGGGATGGAGGAGAGAATCATCGTGATAAGAGGGATGAAGAAAGAAAATATCGAGAGAGGGATCGTGATAGGAGGGAGATGAAAATCTAGATAAGAGGGATAGAGGAGATAAACTGGACTTTTCACGCATTGATGAGATCAATAAAAGGCTATAAAACATGCATTTGAAAGCTCTGGATCAATTACCATTACGCCCCCCGCGAAGAATCATCGCAAAAATCGTATTAAAAAAAAAAAAGCTGTCAAGATCTTTACCTTTTTTAACTATTTAATATTTATTTTGGTTTGGGCCTACTTCAAGAAATCTCAAAATGAAATAATATCTCAAATTCTCGGGGATTTATTAAATTAGGTAGTGCAAATTTTTTAATTTGTTCAGGTATGAATTAGTGATAAAGAAATTTTAGGTGCGATCTTCCATCCCACATATTTGAAAAGAAAAAAAAATAGTGCATTTTTTTTATTTTACATTTTTTTTTTCTATTCAAAGATCAAGTTGGATATGTAATCCAGATTAGTTTAGCTATATATAAAATGCTCAGGAATCTTTAAAAAAAATTGGTTTATCATTAAAAAAAATATATATATATATATAGTTTCATAAAATTATGTGTCATTTAAGTCTTTTTACTATTAAAGATTCATTAACCGTTGGTATTAAACATTCATTAATCATTTAGCCAACGTATTCGATTTTTAGTTTTTAATTTTTTATTTTCTATTTTTTTAAAAATAAAAATTATATACATTTGATAACTACTTTTTGTTTTTTTTAAAAAAAAAATAGAAAATCAAACATGTTTTTTTTTTTTTTTTTGAAAACATAAAAGTTCAAAATAGGTGAATAATTATTAGGGAAATTTTCAAGAATAGCTCAGAATAAAAAATTGTAACATTTATCAAAATGTAATTAAGGTTCAATTATTTGATGAAATTGGAATTTTAGGGTAAAAAATAATTTTCTCTAGAATAAAAAAAATATATTTTGTCGATAGTTTAATATATTAGACAATCTTTAGTTGACGTTTATCAAAAGTCAGAAAAATAAAATAGGTTATTGTGTAAACATCACAATAATATTAAAATATAATATACTAGAAAAAATTTATTTAAATAAAATTATAATATATTATATTAATAATATTTTTATAACTAAAAAAATATTAATAATATTTTTTTTAAGAATATACTAATAATATTAATCATGATTTTCATTAAAAAAATATATTAATGACAATTTGTTCCAATTTCAATAAATAAATAAACATTTGAAGATAATTTCAATAATTATATTTAATTTATTGACAAATTAAATAAAATTGAAAAAAAAAATTAAAAAAAAAATTGAAATTTTGAAATAAAAAACTTATTTTTGAAAACCTTCTTTTTCAATTGGTTACCGAACACTTGTTTTTTAAAAATTAAAAATCAAAAATTAAAAACAATAATTGAATGCGTCATTGAACGACCTCTTTAATTATTGATTTTGTGGGTACCATACCACTTGAATAATATGTCAGTCACACGAAATGAATTTTGTTGATGATAGGTCTAATTTTGTGTTCAAATACGTTAATAAAATAATAATTTAATACATCAATTTTTTTATAACAAATTTTAACAATTTTTTACCTAATAACTTAATTGGGAATTTTTAATATATTTTTTTTTTTTTTTTGAAAGGGGAATTTTTAATACATTAAAGATTAGATTGATTTCTTTTTAGATTAAAAACTAAATGGAAAATTATTTAAAAAGATTAGAGACCAATTTCTTATATTTACGTTTTATTCTTCAAATTTATTTAACAAAAATGATTATTGTAAATTTAACTGATTGGAGACCATTTTTTATATTTAACGTTTTATTTTTCAAATTCATTTAATAATAAATGATTATTGTAAATTTTTATTTGGCGCCAACAACAACATAATCAACCGACATGATATATCAACTAGTGACTAAAAAAGCCATAGTTTCAATCCCCATCCCACATGTTGTCAAAATAAAAATTAAAACTAATTTGGTGGGTTTTAGATTTTGTGACCCATAAAATGAATAATTGCATTTACTTTAATGTTTTCAAATTACTAAAATTGAAACCAACAAATAGTGTATCCTCGAAAGTGAGAGTTGACCCTCGGATAATCGGGGACTCGATCGAAATCAATAATCATGTTCTTTAGCATTGCAACTTGCAAGGGAAGTAAAAAATTATGGTCAAATTGCCTCCTAGCCAAAGACTTTCTTACATGAATTATTATGATGTTGCATCTCTCTTTTGTAGCGCACGTGAACTACTCGATCCTATAGAGTTTTAAATTTTTGTCTTCACTACTTCACCTATGTAGCACAAATGCAACAACATGTTGTTTGGTAACAGGAAGCTCGAAATCATTGACCCAATCCGCTGGAATTTTTACACTGTGTGGAAAAGATGGTTGACCCAATCCGCTGGGACTTTGACACGGTGGAAGAGATGGATAGGGGCATACGGACTAGGTCTACCAACTCTCTTGTCTGACGGACAAGACCCTTTGGCGACCCTGACTAATACATGTAGTGTTGCAGACACACATCCAAGATGGACCTCGCCCCTTCTCTCCTCCTATAAGGTGAACTCGGATGTCGCCGTGATCGACAACGACATGGGCATCGAGGCTATTGTGTGAGACTCCAAAGGCGAATCGATGATGATGGTTGAGAAATTTCAAATGGAACTTGTTGAAGCATTAGCTATCCACTAAGTCGTCTCCAAAGCAATAGAAGTTGGACTTCATCCTCTCTGGGCAGAAACGACCGACTCACATATACTTTGGAAGTTACTGATATGGAAAGATTGGTTCCCGAATGAATTACAAATATTTTTAGACTCTCTTTGAAAAATGCATCGAGGTGAATTGATCCTTCTGATGAATTAGTTGTCTATGTGTGAAGAAAAAAAGAGTTATCCAACCATCTGTATGGAAGACATCTATCATGGATGATGTTAGTTGTATGTCATAAATTATAATTACCCAATTTTTTTAGTTTCCTACTTACTAGAGTTTGCTCAAAGAAAAAAAACCAACAAATAGTGAAAATAGGGAATAAATTCTTTATTTTGCAAATTATATATTATTTTTATATCACCAACCAAACGTGTCCAAAGTGACTTCTTAAAAAAAAAAAAAAAAAAAAAAAAAAAAAAAAAAATAAAAAATTAAAAAAAAATTAGAGAAAAATATTCATTGTTTTCATGATCAATTTTAATTATAGCTTTTAAAATTAAAATTAAAAAATCACACAATTAAATAAATAAAATAATTAAAATTAAAATAATAACAATGATTAAATTCATGCACAGAGATAACCAAACCACATTTCATAAGTTTTTTTTTTTTTTTTTTTTTTTTTTTTTTTTGTTATATATAATTTTTTTAATTTATTCCAATTTTTGAATATGTAACATCAACCTTTTAATTCATATTAAATAAATCCTTCTTTAGGGACGACCTAACTTCTAAAAAGTATATATATAAAATCTTCCAAAAATGTATAAGAATTTATAATTTCAAAATAAATACTACTTTTCTTTAGTAGGAATAAATATTGCTCGGGTGTTGTTACATGAGGCGTTAAATAGTATGATAATAACATTTAACAAATTTAAGACTACTAGAGATTCGAACTAGTGACTTGGAAAAAAAGAATACATGTCAATTATCGTTGAACCATATTTATTTTGGTGTCTTTTTTTTTAGTTTAACATAGTATGCTATTATGTACCTAATTAACTTAGTTAAGACAATATTTATTTATTTTTAGTTCAAATTATATATTTTATTTGAAATGTTATACCCATACATTAATTATAAGATGTAATATCCTTAGTTCCTATATAATTAGTTAATATTAATATGGATTTCTCTCTCTATATATATATATATTTTCTATTCTATAGATATAAATATTTTATTTTATTTTATTCTAAATTTTAGTACCCTAAATCGATCTCTTTTAGTACCCTAAATCGATCTTAAGAGACTGTTGATTGAATTCATCAAAAACACAAGACCTTCGTGTTTATAATTCATAAATCCACAGAAAAAAAAAATTAAAAAATAATCGGGTTTCACACACCATTTAAGAGATAGAGAATAATAGAGGCTTTCACACAATTCTCAATCAGAGGTCCTTGCAGATCAGATCATCCATATAATAAGTATGGCTTAGTGTGTCCATCTCTACTTCATTTAACAAGCAGCATATTGTTAACAAATGAGCATAGTTGGTCATCTCCATTTCATTTAATAAGCAGTATATTGTTAACACACGAGTATAGTTGGTCAACTCGTTAAGATATATAACTTTGACCAATATGTAAAAATTTGAATCCATATTGTTGGACTAAAATAATAATAATAATAATAATAAGTTACATATGAAAATGAATATTATATATATATATATATATAATTACCTTTTGAGATATTTATAAAAAGAAAATTTATTTATATCAATTTTTTAATTATTAATTAATTGTTTAGAATATAAAAAGTTGACATTACTATATTCAACTTTTGTAAAAAAATTACAGTGTATTTTATTAATTTATGAATATTTAGGTTTTAATATATAGAAATATTTTTTTAAAAAAATAGAGAGTCGTTGCAATATCCTAAAAATCATGATCAATTTATTTATATACATGTTAAAGCTCAACTAATATGAATTTTTGGCCAAGAGATTAGAGATTTGAATGTCTCACTCTTACATGTTGTTAAAAAAAATAAATTATTTATATACATACTTCAAAATATATATTTTTTTTTTGAATAATATAGATTTTTTTTTATGAAATTAACTTTAGTTAACTAAGCATAAATAAATTGAAAAATTGTAACAGATGTCAATTTAGAGTAAAATAATTAAAAATATAGCACTTTTTTAAAAAAAATTGTGGATATGACAATTTCTATCACTGATAGTATGGTCTATCGTTGATAGAAGTTTATCATTGATATTAATCTTTTTTTATAGAATTTTGTCAGTGATAATAGTCTATCAGTGATAGAACTATCACTCATAGAAGTCTATCAGTGATAGTCACTGATTTTTTTGCCATATTTGCAAAAGGTTTTAAACTTGGCTAAATTTACAATTATTTTTGGCTTGATTGCTGTTTGTGCAACCAACCCTAAATAAATTGGTTAAAATATCTATCGGTAATAGTCATAAAGTCAATCGGTAATAGTCATAAAGTCTATCCGTGATAGTCACTGATTTTTTGCCATATTTGCAAAAGGTTTTAAACTTGGCTAAATTTACAATTATTTTTGGCTTGATTGCTGTTTGTGCAACCAACCCTAAATAAATTGGTTAAAATATATATTCTCGATTAAATTCACGCCTACATAATACTTCTAAATTTTTTGCAATTTTTTTTCCTGCTATAATTCCCTTTTTTTTTTTTCCAATAATGAATAATTAAGTTGATTTTTTTTTTTACAACATGTGGGATTGTGGGAATCGAACCTGTAATTTCTTAGTCACTAAGTCGTACATATGCCGGTTAAGCTATATTTATGTTGGCTATGATTTTTTTTAGTTCATCAACGTTATTAATTATGAGGATGAAGATTGAATCAAAATGAGCATAATTCGACCCTAATTAACATGTACTACCTCTCATAAGCCGGAGGTTCAATCTCCATCCTCGTAATTGTTATCCAAAAAAAAAAAAAAAAAAAAAAAAAAAAAAAAAAAAAAAAAAAAAAAAGGGTAGAGTGACAAGGCAAAGATCGTAGGGCTGAGAATGGAGCAGAGGCAAGATGGTGAGATTGTTGTTTGGTTTTTGTCTCATTGGTGGAATTGTTTTGTTGTTTTCTTTCTATTTTTTATTTTTGGAGATAACATTTCTCAATGGTCCCTGCCTTTGGATTTGTTTTATTCCAAATATAATGAGAGATTATTTTGTAAGGTCTACTATGCTTCAACCCTCATCTAAGATGTGTGGTCCTCACTTTTTTCCAAAAGGATAACACAATAAGGTAAACGGTAAATCTAAGATTAAATATTGTACCATATGGTAATAACTATAACAAATGGTAGGACTATGAGATCAAAGTTAAATTTGTGTTTTGTGGTGTGATTCTAATCGAGAAGTTAAGCTAGGGTTGATTCTGCGCATGTTAACATGATAAAAGGTGTGATGGAAATGTTTTTTTAGTTCAACAATATATGCAACGAAGAATTCGAATTTCTGACATTTTAGTCGAAATAACATGTTTTATGTCAGTTGAGTTATGCCCATGTTAATAAATGGAACTGTTATTAGAGGTAGTGACACGATTAGATAACATGCATAGATAAAGAGAGGTGGTTAACACACGACCGATGTGGCATCCGGGATAGAGTCGTTATAATAGGTTCAGGAGGGGTTGAACCCCCCAAACTTCAAAATATATATTATTTGTATTAAAAAGTTCACCAATTTTTACAAAATTATAATGTGCCTCCGTAGAAATTAAAGGGGTAATTTAAGAGGGAGGGGTTGATTTTGAAATAAATTAGAAAAATAGAGTTGTTTTGAAAAAAAAACTGATTTTTTTTGTTTTTATTAAAGTGCCCAGATTGAGGACGCGCACTCTGACTACTTGACACGTGGCCCAATCATATGACGTGTTTTTTGTTGCTTCCCTAATTTTTTTTTTTTTTTTCTTTTCTCTTTTTTTCTAGTTTTGATTTATTTATTTTAATTTTTTTTTTCATCTATCTAGTATAATCATTATTTTCAACAAATCAATTAAAATTTGAAGATTGAAAATTATAATTATATAAATAAATAAATCAAAACTAAATTACAAATAAACTTCTAACCATATTTATAACTATACTAAAAAACCATATTTATAACTTTATATCTAATTGCTATAAAAAAAAAAAACTTTATATCTAATTATCTCACTTATTTTTTTTAAAATAAACTTAAACAAAACAAATTAATGCTCAAAATATCAATCATCCTATTGTTGGTTGAATTTTGTTATCAAATACTATTTTTTTTTTTATTATATGTATATGTTTTCAATGGTCTTCATTTCAATCCATAAAAAAAAATGTTGATTTTAAAAAAGAAGAAAAAAAAATTAAGAATAAATTAACATATTTAAGAAAGAAAAAATGAAAAAAAATAAATAAACAATAATATTAAAACAATAAATTAAGGAAACCAAAAAAATTGAACTCACTTTTTTCATATGTTAGCGGTTGTTTCCTATAGATAATTATGAAAAATATTTCTCACATTGTTTATTGTAAACTATCAAATTTTAATCCATTAGTTTAAAATAAATTAATATTGTCAAACATTTTCTAAAGAAACAAAAAAATAATTATTTATGGATAGATTAAATGATATAGACAAATATAAATGACATATTCTTTAAATGTAAAAATATTAGAAAAGTCAATTCTTTTTTTCGTTAATTTATTGTTTTAATATTGTTGCTTATTATTTTATTTATTTTTTAAATATGTTAACTTATTCTTAGTTTTTTTTTTTTTAATTCTTAAAATCGTTGATTTTTTATGGATTCGAATAACATTAAAAATCATATATATAGTTACCCTTTGGTAACAAAATTCAACCAACAATATGATATTAATATTTAGAACATTAATTTATTTTAAAGTATTTTAAGTGAAATAATTAAATATAAAGTTATAAATGTTAAAAATTTATTTATAATTTAGTTTTGATTTATTTATTTCTATTATTGTTATTTTAAATCTTCAAATTTTAATTGATTAGTTGAAAATAAATGATAATTTGTGTACATGATGATCATAATAATAATAAAAAATTTAAAATAAAGAAATTCAAAACTAGAAAAAATAAAAATAAAATAAAAATAAATAACATCCAAAAACGAAAAAGAGAAGAGAATGAGATTCAATTTTGAGGGTTGAGTCTGCGTTCTCAAAGTTCGCAATTTAATAAAAACCAAATTTTTCAAATATTTTTCAAAACAATCCTATTTTTTTAATTTATTTTAAAGTATTTTAAGTGAAATAATTAAATATAAAGTTATAAACATTGTTAAAAATTTATTTATAATTTAGTTTTGATTTATTTATTTATATTATTGTTATTTTAAATCTTCAAATTTTAATTGATTAGTTGAAAATAAATGATAATTTGTGTACATGATAATAATAATAAAAAAATTCAAATAAAGAAATTCAAAACTAGAAAAAATAAAAATAAAATAAAAATAAATAACATCCAAAAACGAAAAAGAGAAGAGAATGAGATTCAATTTTGAGAGTTAGAGTCTGCGTTCTCAAAGTTCGCAATTTAATAAAAACCAAATTTTTCGAATATTTTTCAAAACAATCCTATTTTTTTAATTTATTTAAAAATCAACTCCTCTCTTAAATTACCAAATTAAAGTGTAAGCCCCTTGCATCTTATTCTTAGGTTTGAACGCCCTAAAAATTGATTTTATTCAATTATTTTTATAAATTTAAAATTATATAGAAATTTATTGTTTTTTAATAATTAATTCTATAATAAACTACAATTATTATTTCAAATTTTCTTTTTTTATTATTATTTTTTGAAAAGGATTCAAAATTAATTTATAGGTTAATATATATCATTTTAGTCTTTTGCATATTGAGACATATTTTACTTTGTAATTTCAAATGTCTAAATATAATTGTCGTAATTTAAATAAATCTTAAAATTAGTACCTACAATTTTTTTATTATTATTATTTTTTTTTCTCTATTAATATTCCTTTTATAAATTTTAGAAACATATTCACATGGTGTATTTTCTTGCATGAAAAATATTATATTAATTTACTAAGTTCGATAAAAATTTACTTCAAACTACCGAGATAATGAATTATTTTAAGATTTATTGAAATTACATGGACTAAATTTAGATATTTGAACGTATGAGACTAAAATGAATTATACCTAAAATATAGGGACCAAAATGATATTTTAACCTAAAAATTATCGATCTTATTTTCTGAACAAACTAATATCAAGCCTCTCTGACATAAAGTTATGGATCCGTCACTGTGGGGTACTAGAGGCAGATCCAGAACCAAAAAAAAAAATGGTAGGGGCATAACTTTTTCTTTTAAAAATATAAATATTCAATATTTTAAATATATATATATATATATATATATATATTAAAAAAAGAACTAGGCGAAGTTTAATTCCGACTAAATAGTTGTACTAAAAACTGAAATTAAACTAGAAAAGTTAAACAAATAAAAGAAATAAATCATTATAAATTAAAATAACTTTTCATAATTATTTTATATATCTGAGGAAAAAAATATATATTGTTTCTCAAATTTAATAGCATTTGAGTCCAAATTTGAATTTTATAGCATTTGAGTATCTTTTAAACTCAATTTTTTTTATTCTCGCGTTTTGATCCGGTTTTTTTAAGTTAAATTCCAATGACGTGACATATATATATATATATATATTTTGCAGATTTAATTTTTAATTATTAAAATTTTAAAAATAAAAATAAATAAGTTATTTTTTCTTTCTTTCTCCTTCCTCCTTCTTCCTTCGCCATCAACTTTGTACCTTGTTATTCCTCTAGCCACCACTACCACCACCGTCGATTGACCCTCTCGTTGATCTGTTTGTCCAGATCCAACGTCGTCGAAGAAAAATTGCCTGGATCCGCGCACATTCAGCCTTAGTTTCCTTTAGATTTTTTTGCGCAAGACGTATTCGTGTCCAGGTCTGTCGTCGTGCACAACCTCCACCATTCGGACGTTGTTCGTGCACCTCTCTGCCCGCCGCTCATACCTTCAGCCTGCCCAGATTCAATGTGCTTGAACTTTTCACCCGCTCCAGATCCGTTTGTCGTCGTCCTAGACGCACTGTCTGTCGTCGTCCTCGACGCACTGCTGCCAGATTTTCACCCCTTCCCCACAAGATTTATGCGCCCCAATCCCCGGAACTCGGAACTCCGACCAAACATCAGATGTGCGCCCAACTTCGATTACAGAGTCAGATCCAAAGTCAAACTCTTTTAGCAACCCAACACTTTCGAAGGTCTTGAGATCGAGGAACTCAGGGGAGCGAGTTGTGTGAGGATGGCGGGCCTGTTCGGGGATGATGGCGGCAATGGCAATCAACGATGGGGCAGCGACAGTGGTTGTCGGGAGGAAGAAGAAGATGGAAGGATGATGAGAGAGAAAAAAAAAGTTATTTTTTAAAATTTTAATAATTAAGGTTTTTTTAAAATAATAATAATAACATTTATCACGACAGCTTTCCATTGGAATTTAACCGAAAAATTTAGCGAGGGACAAAAACTCAATGCTAACCTCATGGTTAAAATTGTTGAGTTTGAGAGCTCAGGTACCCAAATATTACAATAGTGCAATTTTCCCAAAATATATACATATTTATTTATTAAAAAATCATATTTTTATAATTAGTTATTCATTAAAAATAAGTTAATTATTTAAACACAAATTTTTGGGGGGGCCATGGCCCTTGAAGTCTCCAAATAGGTCCCGGGCGTTGTCTGCTAAACACCCAACAATACTTTAGACAATTTGTACTTGAGTTTGGTAAAGCTTTAGGTAAGGTATGTTTATTTATTTCTCTATCATATATATATATATATAGAGAAAGTATGTTATTATTATTACCTCTAGTTGTTGTATGCTATTCGTATGAACACGTTAGTTAGATATGCATATACCGATCACGAGTTATGTGCACTATAATTGATTGTGGTGATGTCGATAACCTAAGAGATAAGTTAGTGTTGTAAGCTACACTAGATGTGAGTTATGTGCACTATAATTGATTGTGGTGATGTCGATAACCTAAGAGATAAGTTGGTGTTGTAAGCTACACTAGATGTGATAGATAGGCATGTAGTGCACAACAATATGCTATTTTGTCACATTGTCTAACATGTTGACCACTCCTAATGTGACATTATTGTCAAACTTTTTTAAGGCCATGAGGATTTTATTATTTATTTTTTAAAATTAAGTTTATAAATACTACTTCTACTGGTACCTTTCTT
Organism: Herpetospermum pedunculosum; assembly: GCA_028017165.1. NCBI lineage: Eukaryota > Viridiplantae > Streptophyta > Magnoliopsida > Cucurbitales > Cucurbitaceae > Herpetospermum > Herpetospermum pedunculosum. The sequence goes on from CM051523.1 coordinate 13,578,535, forward strand.
TGTTTTGTTATAGTTTCTACCAATGTTTTAAAAAATAAAATCAATTTTGAAAACTAAAAAAAATAACTTTCAAAAAATAGGATTTATTTTTAAATTTGACTAAGAATCCAAATGTTTCTCTGACAAAAATGTAACTTATAGTAAAGAAATTAGGAGAAAACAAACCTAAATTTAAAAAACAGAAAACAAAAAATGAAATGGTTATCAAATGAGGCCTAAAAACTATATTGTTTTTTAGTTTTCAAAATTTGACTTGAATTTTGAAAACATTTTTAGGAAGTAGATAACAAAACAAAAAAACTCATGAGTGAAAGTAGTATTATAAACTTAATTTTTAAAAATAAAAAATAAAAAGTCACATGGTTATCAAATAAAATCTACCTTATATGTTTTTTTGCTAGGGGTTCTTCCCAATTTTTTTTTTCATTCTTTATAATTTTTTTTAGTACAATAAATAGGATGTGTTAATTTGAATCTCTAAAGGAAGGTAGTACATGTCACTTATGTAGAATTATAGTCACTTTCACATTATTTGACTATTTTATTTTAAAATTATTATATTAACAATATTTTTATCTAAAAAAATAATTTTAATAGAAAATTATAATATTTTCTTTGATATGTTTTTTTTTTTTACAAGAAAGTCACATTTGAATTCTTAGCAAGATTTAAAAAACAAGAACGAGTTTTTTAAAAAATACTACTTTTCTAAATTTTCAAATTTTGGTTTAGATTTTGAAAACGCAAGTAGATAGCTGAAAATAAAGGGAAATGAAATCTTTATAAACTTCATTTTAAAAAACAGATAACAAAAAAATAAAATAGTTATCAGAAAACAAATATAGAGATGGAGTTGACAAAGAAAGTTACTCATCGGAGCTATGCTCATGTTGGCTGTTTTGTTATATATATTCTTTGGGATGTTTTCAAAATTTAAATAAACTTTTGTAAACTAAAACCAAAAATAAAAAATCAAATGGTTATTAAATGGACTTAAATTATCGACGGGAAGATTGCACAAACCACCCCTAAACTATGAGATTTGTTACTATTATACCCCTAAACTTTTAATTTTATCAATTACTTCATGTACTTTGTAAGTGTTGCAATCAACCATTTCTATAGATTACTGTTAACTAAGCTTCAAATGTGTGATTCACACATAGGGTAGAGAAATTTGTCATTGACAGATCTGAAAAAGAAAAAAAAAATCATAAGAGTGATTCAAATTACAACTCCGAATTTCTACTTGAAAATATGAATTTCTTAGAGACCCTCTTTGTTTCTCTCTCGCTCTCAGTTTACAAATTACAAGTCTCTCTCTTTTTCTTTCTCTATTCTAATTCTCTCGCTATTATTTTCCGTCGTCTTTAGATTTTCGATGGTGATTTTTTTTTTTTTTTTTTTTTGGCTTTGTTTTTAGAGTTTAGAAATAGAGAGAAGAGTTATAATTTGTAATGGGTGTTTTCGTTGCACCAGTTCATCGAGCAAGAAATTGAAGGATATCGAACAATAAAACTCAAATATCTTCCCTGAGTCACACATTTGAATCTCAACTAAACGGTAATTTAAAAGCAGCTAATTACAAAATGTCTAAAGAAACCAAGAGTGAGTCACTCAAGAGTATGTCAATTTTCCACTCATAATTTTTTGGGCTACTTAAGCCTTAAAAACCCATTCCATCTTTCACAAATAAGATAATTCCTTTCGATTTTCCGTTCCTTCTATGAAGAAATCTTGTGATTAAGGCTCAAACTTCATAGCTACAACAACAGTGATGAATGAATATTTCTCATTTTCTTCACGAACTCCAACTCTGCGCCAGACGCCAATCGGCATCAGTCGCCGGAAAACTCCATTCTCAGATCATCAAAGCCGGTTTCGACAAAGCCGGTCCTCTCCCAAACACCCTTTTAGATGTATATGGCAAATGCGGTCTCATTCCACATGCCCTCCAACTGTTCGACGAAATGCCCCAAAGAGACCATGTCTCCTGGGCCTCGATTCTCACCGCCCATAACCAAGCCATTCTTCCCCGACGGACCCTTTCAATGCTTACCACCATGTTTACGCTTGATGGGTTGCAGCCCGACCACTTTGTCTTCGCCTGCATCGTCAGGGCCTGCGCCAATTTGGGGTCTTTGCGGCTTGGTAAGCAAGTTCATGCTCGGTTTACGCTGTCTTCTTTTTGTGATGATGAGGTTGTTAAGTCATCTTTGATTGATATGTATGCTAAATGTGGCCAACCCGATGATGCTCGGGCTGTTTTTGATTCCATCTCGTTTAAGAATTCTGTTTCTTGGACTGCTATGATTTCTGGGTATGCTAAAAGTGGGAGGAAATCTGATGCTATTGAGCTTTTTCAGCGAGTTCCTGTGAGAAACTTGTTCTCTTGGACTGCTTTGATTTCGGGGTTGATTCAAAGTGGGAATGGAATTTATTCGTTTTCTTTGTTTAATGAGATGAGGAGAGAAGGGATTGATATTGTTGATCCTTTAGTTCTTTCTAGTGTTGTTGGAGCTTGTGCAAATTTGGCTGTTCTAGAGCTTGGAAAGCAAATTCATGGCTTGGTTATAGCTCTTGGCTTTGAGTCTTGTTTGTTTATAAGCAATGCACTTGTGGATATGTATGCTAAATGTAGTGACATATTAGCAGCTAAGGATATTTTTTACACAATGCCACGAAAAGATGTGATTTCTTGGACTTCAATCATAGTTGGAACTGCTCAACATGGGAAAGCAGAGGAGGCATTAACTTTATATGATAAGATGGTTTTGGCCGGAATAAAGCCGAATGAAGTGACTTTCGTTGGATTACTTTATGCTTGTAGTCATGTCGGGCTAGTTAGCAGAGGTCGCGAATTATTTAGGTCTATGACAGATGATTATAGGATTAATCCATCTCTTCAGCACTATACTTGTTTATTAGATCTCCTGAGTCGCTCCGGACACCTTGACGAGGCAGAAAATCTACTTAACGAAATGCCATTTAAGCCGGATGAGCCTACTTGGGCATCCCTCTTGAGTGCGTGCAAGCGACATAATAATATGAAGATGGGAGTTCGAATCGCTGATTATGTGTTGGATTTAAAACCTGAAGATCCTTCGACATATATACTCTTATCAAATGTTTACGCCGGAGCTGAAAAGTGGGAGAGTGTTTCAAAGGTGAGAAAGTTGATGAGTTCTATGGAAGTAAGAAAGGAACCAGGTTATAGTAGCATTGACTTGGGAAAGGAGAGCCAAGTATTTCATGCTGGGGAGACTTGTCATCCTATGAAGGATGAGATTTTCCATCTACTAAAGGATTTAGATGATGAAATGAGAAGAAGAGGCTATGTTCCTAACACTAGCTTTGTTTTGCATGACATGGAGCAGCAAGAAAAGGAAAAGCAGCTCTTTTGGCACAGTGAGAGGTTGGCTATGGCTTATGGTCTTCTCAAGGCTGTTCCGGGGACGATAATTCGAATCGTAAAAAATCTTCGCATTTGTGGAGATTGTCATAGTGTTTTGAAATTCACTAGTGATATAGTGAAAAGGGAAATCGTTGTCCGTGATGCCACGAGATATCATCATTTCAAGGAAGGAAAATGTTCTTGCAATGATTTTTGGTGACTTTATTTGTAATTTTGTGGGATCCTCTTCTACTTATCTCGAAAATTCTTTGGCCAGAGAAATTATCAAAACATGTGTGTAACTTAGACCGAAAATAAGCGAAATTGTTGTTACATTATTTTCCCATATTTCTATAGAATTTCTTTGCATATTCTTGAATATTTTGTTGTTCCTTTCAAGCCAAATCATTCATAAAACAGCTCTTGAGGATTTTCACCTTTCCTTTCAGCCACCAACTCCAAATAGTTTTCAGAAGAAAGATTTAAACATCCCTATGTAGATACAGGCTCATATGGAACATTTGCATAAATGAAGTCACCATTCTGCTACATTCATATTAAGTGGAAATCATCAAGGGTTGGACTAGTGGTCATGAAAGGTCTTGGGACTGTTAATGTCTTCTTAAAGAAAATAAGTTCAATCATTGGTAGCTACCTACTTAAAAATTAATTTCCTACGGGTTTTCAGATATCACATTCACGGTTGTAACTACTATGAGTTGGCGTGATGATATCATTTTGGCCAATGAAAATTGAGTTTAAACCGCGAAAATTGAGTTTAAACCGGAGTGGCTACCTACTTAGGCCATTATCTTGTGAAATTTGTTAGGTGCATGCAAGTTGGAGCATTGTGGAAACCTTTTATTGCCAAAGTTTGTTGTGTCTTTTTTGTGTCATATCATTTATTGAACTTCAAATTCCATTTATGTAGGGACAGTAGGGAAAATGAAGATATTGAGTAAGGTTAATGGGCTACTTTGAGGGTAACACACGAGATAGATGAGCAAATTAGAGCTTGGAGGTTGTATAATTTTCAATAATCTTTTTAATCTTCGTCATTTTAATCTCTAAATTTTTAAAATATCAATTTTGGTTCTTGAAATGTCTATTTTAATCTCCAAATTTAAAAAAATGAACAATTTTATTAATTACTTTTATTTTGATTTTACCAAGTTAATGATGTAGCTTAAGTATTGTATACTAACATGCTAATATGAGCACGATTTCAAGCCATATTGATTAAAGGCAAGCATTTGACAAGTAGACATTAGATTAAAAAAACAATAAAGCAAAGATAAATGGTTATTTTTAAGTCAACAAGAGCATAGCGATGTATCGTTTAGTGACCATGAAGTCTTAGGTTCAATCTCCCACTCCATGTTGTCAAAAAAAAAAAAATGATTATTTTTAAGTTTGAAGATTAAAATAGATATTTGAAAATTTAATTACCAAATTACCAAAATGAAATAAATGTGAAATCCAATAATTGTAGTACATTTTTTTCAATCACTAATGTACTTGCACGTGCAGTCACGTAGTTTATTATGTTTTATCATTAGAAATTAGGTTAGATGAGGCAATTCGTGTTTGATTCCGTGTCACTCGTCACATAGGTCTTAAAAGTTGGAGATTCAAATCCCACCCTTAATTAAAATATATATATATATTATATATATACAGTAATTTCTATCTTCTTCATTGAAATATATAAATAAGGTTATATATTTTTAAATGGATTTCTATATTCTAAATATTTCTCCATGATCATTGATCTTTCAAAAAAAAAAAAAAAAAAAAAAAAAAATTCTGTTATAATAACCTGGAGTATTTGTACGGATGACCTCCCCTCGGGAGGCGTAATTTTTTTTAATCTTCCCTTAAATATCATTTGCTTATCACGAGGGCACCATCTCAATAAAGGATACTACAAACTTTGTGCATCAATAAAGGTACTACAAACTTGGTACAGTGCTTATCACGAGAAAGTAAAAAAAACATAAATTTTAAAAAATCAGGTCAAAAGATGTCACCGCCAAAGGGTGGGTCATACATACAAAAACCCCATGTTAACCTTTCTGTTTTCAGTTATTTCAATTATGCATCTCCCAATGTCAATTCACCAAGAGTCTAAACCCTAAACTTTGAACATCTTGGTCACCAAGTCATACAATATGTCCGTTGAATGCTCATTTTGATAGCATCACTACAGATCTTGTTATTTCAACTAAGATTCCTGATTTATTATCTACGACTACTAAAAAAATGAAACAACGGAAAGTAAGTATCAGACTAAACATATAATTAACCCATCTTTTATAATACTCCCATAAAGAGACGAGTCAAAAAAACATCAAATCAGGGGTTGGGAGGCAAAATGATAAATACAGCTACATAAGCATTGGAAGATTATATGATCAAAGACATTAAAAACATGTGTTAATCTTTAGTAAGGATGGTGTCTATTTTTCCTTCGAGCACCAGGTGACTTGATAACTAGAGTGCTTGAAATCCAAGATCGATTAGTTTCGCGAGAATCGTCCGAGGACCAACAACACAAACGTCCATCTTCTCCACCTGTCCATCCAAACACACCTCGGCTCTGTGAAAATCCACCTAATACGTTTGTCGTGGGCAAGACACTTCTAACGATGCCAGTGTGGCCACCCTCAAGGACAACGTCCGGTGATTCAATTGCATTCTTCCCCTTATAATCGACCGGGAAGTAGCCTACGGTGCCATCGTTGGCACCGCCAAGAACCCACAATCTTTCGCCTTCATTCGAGTAGTGACAATCAACTAAATAATCAACCTGCCAAAGAAGAAAGCAAATTGGTATAATATGTATGCATTTTTTGTCGTAAAACTTTTGAAAACCGCGTGAACCATTCACTCCAACTCGCAATCAGCAAATTCTTTGTATTGATAGGCTGGTTAAATCTAGTCCTTGTAATTATCTCAAGACATTAGAAATAGTTATTTGTTTCCCTTTCTATTTAAATGATAACCTGGTAAGGTAATGATAATGACATCAACAAATCTCAAGCACAAGCACAACTATGCCAAGAGCAAAAGGCTATCAATTTTAATAAACATGGTTCAATTTTGTTCTTCTAACTTCTTCAAATAAAATATCAAAATAGAAGTATCTCAGGGGAAGCCCCCACTCGTGTTATCAAATTGATCTTTTTTTTTTTTTTTATATCCATGAGTGTTTGGGTCAGCTTGTCCGCATCTCGACTATTCTCACGGGACAACGACCCGACCCTACTACATTGGGTTGCCAAGGAAACTCGTAAAATATTAAATTCTAGGTAGGTGGTCAGCACGGCTTGAACTCATTCCCTCTAAGCCCTTTATTATTTACATGGGCTTATTGACCACTTGGCCAACCCATGGTGGTTAATATCGACAAAATTCAATATAAAAAACATTCTAAACTATAATCGCCACTCTTATATCTAACTAAAAAAGTCTCTTTTGTAACTTCATTGGATGAGTTTTTTTTTTTTTTGGTAAAGTTTCATTCTATCAATGAGATTGTTTCCTATCGAAAAAATAAATAAATTATAATCATCATAGATCATCGTCCAGCCACGGTTGACATAAGTTCACTGATTAATGAAAAAGGGAGATGTGATAGAAAAACTCACATGACCCATTGTCCAACTGTTGGAAGCTAGTGTGCGAACATCTGTGATATCTGCCTCAGTTCTCCCATCTGTCCAGTCCCATAAGCTACCATTGGCCATTTATGTAAATCTTCAGCATTAGATAACTAGAAAAGCAACTCAAAAGATAAAGTTTTCAATTGTGCAGAGGAAAGAAAATGAAAGCTATGAGAAGCGAGTCCAATTAAGAACGCACAGTATCACAGTGCACAGTATCACAGTGGCTAAAAGTTTTGCAATCAAGAAAGAATTGCAAATCCTCAGACGACAGAGGAAGGAAACAGCTACAATTCATTTTCTTAGTTGAACTAGTGGTGTTTAGAAAAGAAGATTGGTACCTCAAGGTTTCAATGTGAGTCAAGCACCACAACTTCCTATAATTCTCTCCGAAAAACCCAATCTTACCAACTGAAGTTCCCACATTAATCACCTACATGATCATGAGGGTAACTCTAATCAAATATCTGTAGAATTGAGCTTGAAAACCCATTGAAGAAATCTGTTACTAAGAATTTAAGTTAAAATCAAATAATATAACAAGGTCAACCAAACTTCAAGAACAAAAACACTTGAGATTTGTGGGAGAGTAGCGGAATAATCAAACAGAACATTGTACGATTTTAGATATATATAAAGGAGGTACAATGAATAAAATTATGCCGACTTTTCCCATTAAAATAGAGACATCAAATGGGCTTATGGATTAGTCACCATGAAGAATTCCAACAATGCTATAGCATTCTAGATTTGCATGCAGAGCATGTGCACCTAAAATAATAGGCATTTATTCAAAGCAAATCAGCTCAATCAGGAAAGTATCCATGCAAATAACATTGAGATAATAATGGCTCCTTACAGAATCCATATGATCGTCATCATCAATTTCCCCATTAGTGTCAAATATACAAACCAACCCATCCACGGAAGCAGAAGCAAGCTTGCCTTGATGGCCAGGAATAAAGTGAACCTGTTAACAAGAGCGATATTAGATAACATAAATTGCATTACCACTAGCAAACAAAAAAAAGGATCCCCAGGAGAGTATAAAAGAGCAATAAATTTAAGTCAAGTTGAATGACCACAATTTGTTGTAATTATATCTAATAGTAAAGAACATTATATCATAAGAAGTAAGAACCCAGAAGTATAACTGAGTCGGGAAGAGCATAACATAATAAAAGGAGTGCAAAATCAACAGAAATAAGACAAAGCCCTATTTGCCATAAAATGCAGTATTTAGTTCTTTTCTATAACCACTATAGCATTTTTTTTTTACTGCATCCACTATAGCATTTATACACACATTTTTATTTTCCAACATATTTCCTAAAGAAAATAAAAAGCATCTGTTGCATCTCTAATTATTATATATTTGAGAAATTGCCATCCACTTTAATCTAATAGAGAGTGCTAGTCGCACCATCCTAGCAACCTCGAAGAGCTCTACCCTTCTCTTGATCGTTATTTCAGTAGCCAATAACTTGAATATCATTGCTATGCAAATTTAACAATCAAACTATTTCCTAGCAAGAATCTGATTTTCAGCAGTCATGTTTTATAATGTTTGTGGGGGTAAACTTGTTTACATATAGATTATTACAAACTAGTGGTTTGTTAGAAATGCATCCTGCTTTTTAAGAAGAGGGGAAACTATTTTCAATTTTGAGGAAAAATCATTTGCACAAAAGCCTGAATCTAACAAAAATACTCGTCTAAACCCCATTGCAATCTCATATAATCTTAAGTTGAGCAGGTACATAATTCCTTTTTTAAATTGGAACAAGTACTGAACATAATCAAAACTATATCATGGCCAATCTCCAGTGATAATCACCATATACAAGGCACATTGCACAAGCATCAAGAAGAACCTGAGTGACATCTTCCACGTGAGAGTCCTCCAAGCATGCGACTCGCTTTCTATTCCTCCAATCCCAAAAGAGAACCTGAGTAACATTACCAAATAAGTACAATTGTTCCATAACAGTTTCCTTCGCTAATGTCTCTAAACTCATCAATTGTAATATCTCGTACTTTTTCCTTAATAAATGAATGGTTAAATTACAAGTTTGGTCCTTGAACTTTTATGGTTGTGTCTAATAAAATCTTAAACCTTAAATTTTATGTCTAATAGGTTCATGAACTTTAAAAAGTGTCTAATAAGTCCTTAAGTTTTTAATTTAATATCTAATAGACCCAACTGTCTAATAGATCAAAGACCTATAAGACACAAATTGAACTTTAAGGACCTATTAGACACCTCACAAAGTTAAAGAGATTTATTAGACACAACTCCGAAAAAGTTCAGGCACCAATCCTATAATTTAACCTAAATGAATTCACAAAAGATTTCCAGCACTCTCTGAAAAACAAGATATATTAATTCTACCATGACATCGAAGAAAAATGACGTAATATAATGAAATTAAGATTAAACCCACCTGAGATTTACACCCTGCAGCAAGAAGATTCATACTCGATCCTCCATAGGCAAAGCTGAAGATATCTTGAGAAGGGCCAGCACTAATGGATGAAACCTGCAATTTAGCAGACAAAAGCATATAACCCAAATTCCCAGACCAAACAATGAATAAAAAGTAAAAAAAAACCAAACCTGGTGAAAAGTCCGCACATCCCAAGATCTAATAGTTCCATCGGAAGAACAAGAATGCAATACATGTGGGGTTGATGGCACTGAGAAAGAAATTTGATTGATTGTTCCAGTATGACCTTTGCACTCTCCATAGTACTGACCAGTCACTGGCGAGTATAGCTTCACAACATTCGAAGATAATGAGACCGCCATTGAAGTCCAATCCCCACTTCAGAAAAAGAAGTAAGAACAGAACCCTTTATTACCGAGACAAAAACAAAAACAAATTGAAACGAAACAGACCCAATTGGAAATTTCTTACTTGGGGGCGATGTGAAAGACGTAATCGTCACCGAAGTTGGTTTGAATGGAATTTTTTAGCCCGAAGTGTTTGAAGGAGCTGGAATTTGTACTCGAATCGGCAATGGAGTGCTCCTCGACATCCATGTCAATGGATTCCATGTTTTTTTAAAAGAAAAAACTGCTTCTAAGCGATGAAACAGAGCAAAATTAGAAAAAAGTTTGTGAATTGAGTATAGGAATTGAGGGATGAAGAAGGGTTTTAGGGTTTAGATGGAAATCGATGGAGGGGCATTGAACAAACCGTTGGAGGCGCGCCAGTGAAACTTCTCCAACCAGTTCGCTCCAATTGATCAACTGTTAGGGTTGATAACCATCCAAACGACGCCGCACCGCCTCCGTTATTATTATTATTATTGTTTTTAATTTTTTTTTTTTAAGTTTAGGGTTTAATTAATGCGAGAATTGAACACATGACCTCTTAGTCAAGGGCACAACCTTATGTGAATTGAGCTATGCTCGGTTTGACAATACATGACAATGACCGGTGATCATTTTGGAACCGCCACCAAATTATGTTTGTATATTTTGAAATATAATATTACAAATGTGAGAGAATGAAATCAATAGTATCAATATTTGTATTTAAGAAGAATATTTAACATTTGTCATTATTTTTTAGTATAAAGGAGGTATGCGAATTCGAACATCCGACCTTTAGGAAATGAGTATATGTCAATTACCACTAAGTTATGCTCACTTTGACTTGTCATTATTGTCTTACTAGCTAAGTTTTTTATTTAAAAAAAAATCTTAATATTATTTTTAGTTCAACAATAGGGTGGGGTGAGATATTTGAATTTATGATATTTAGTTATATTTTAAGTCTTTGTGCTTTTTTGGATGAGTTTCAATTTAAACTACACATTTATGAGACGTTTGGAGCGCACTTTTACATTTAGAATCCTGTAAATCAAAACTCTGTGAGGTTTGTTTGGGCCTGTTATGAACCCTAATAAATATACAACTGTGTTTGAGGTGCAGTGTTTGAGAAACTTGAGAATTAAAAGTTTGTGTTTGAGGTGCACTGTTCTGAATCTTAGGATAAGCCAATTTTCTTTTTCATTTTTCTTGATATTTTTTAGTGGATGTTTTGTGAATGGTAGAACTCATTGCATAACATTGAAAATTTCTAGCTTCATTTAATTTATGTTATACTCTAAGAATAAAAAAAATGGCCTCCAACAATTAAAACATTGTGGCCTCCAACAATTAAAACATTACAATTTGCAAATTAAAAATGTAGTGTAATTACAATTAGTGAATTACAAAAACACTATTTTTGTACTTCTAGTGATTTGCAAAAATATTGTATTTGCAATTCACTAGAATTACAAATACAAATACATTGCATTTACAATTATTCTATGTTTATTTGTTCCCTCATTTATTTTATGTAATTTTCAAATTATAAAAGGTGTAAATTAAAAACTTCAAAAAATAATAATAATAATAAGTAATAAATCACTTCAAATGATTTTTCTTTTGTTTTTAAATTTAAATTAACTTAGAGTACTTGATAATTTTTAAAATATTACAAATTTTTATTTTATTATAAATTTAAATTACATTATAATCTTAGTTTCAAATAGTTCCTTCAATTTTTTTTGTAAAAATATTTTAATTAATGTGAGGATTGAACACATGACCTCTTAGTCGAAAACACAACTTTATGTCAATTGACTCGACATTTATGAGATTGTATATCTTATTTTATTTAAATATTAAATCTGTTGTATTTAACCACGACATTTTAATTCATCATGCTATTTTTAGATAAAAGTATCAAATCTATCAAAATGGGAATAAAAAGGGTCCGTGTCTGCCGAAAATCTTCTAGATGTAAAAATATTGGGATAACGGAGAAGAATGTCCAAATTTAAATAGCGGTTTTGTTTATGTCAAAAATATTTTTTTATTAGAAAAATGTTTAAAAGTTAGAAAAATGTTTAAAAGTTATATTTAGTTTTATTGAAAAAATGACTAAAACTTATATTTAAGTTGTGTACAAATTTTGAATTGACTAAAATACCCTTATTCAACCCCTTTTAAATACTCCTGAAATAATGCAAAAAAATCTCATCGTGAAATAATGCAAAAAAAAACTCTCAAACAAATTTAGTTATTAAGGTGGCGTTTGGCCCAAGGAGTTGGAGTTGTTTAGTCTGGGGAGTTCTGAAATCTGGCAACTCTGAACTATGTGTGTTTGAGAGGAGTTGGAGTTGGAGTTGTTTAGTCTGGGAGTTCTGAAGTCTGGGAACTCTGAAGTATGTGTGTTTGGGGCCGGGAGTTGTTTAGTCTAGAGTTCTGAAGTCGGTGGTGTGTTTGAGGCAAGGAGTTGTTCAACTTGAAGTTATTGAATATGAGTTTATTTTAACTGCTTTCTTCTGCACAATATTTTTCTACCGACTTTCAAAATTTCATTATTAATTATTTATTTTATGTATCTTTACAAATTTGTTTGAAGAAAACAAAAATAATTTTGAACACAATACCTCATATTATTATTATAATATATATATATATATATATATATATATTTGGACTCATCTTTAATTTTATGAATTATAAGATTGTTTTTTTTTTTTTTTTGTTAATTAATGTAGGTATATTTTACGAAATTTTAAAAGAAAAAAAAAAAAGAACAACACATATATTACCCTGGCCCACGTGTCAAACATATCTTTCTCCGTCTCCACCCTCTCAAACTCCTCATTCCATCTAAATCCACTATATCCGAAAATCAACATCTCAATGACGGTTTATTTTAACTATTTTTTTTGTACAATTTTTTCTATAATTTTCCATAATTTCATTGTTAAGAATTTATTCCAATCAATTTTAAGAATGTGATTTCTATTTTTTTATTTTAGGTCCTTCACAAATTTCTTTGAAGATAACAAAAATAATTTTGACCACAATACTTCACATTTTTTTTTCAATATCAATCACATTAATTATTCATTTTATTTGGATAGTTTTGAAATAAAAAAGAGCCGTACAATAATGTGTTAAATATTACATGTGAATTTGAAAGATTTTAATACATTAATTTAAACGGATTCAAATAAACTGATGTTTTTATTCTCCATTGTAAGAATACTATATTTTGAATGTGATTTAAGTATCAATTTTGATTTAACAACCTAATTTATATTTTAAATAATAAAAATAGGTTGAATTACATTTTTAGTCATTTTATACATTTTTATTTAAATTACGTTTTTTTTTTAATAATTAAAAATATTGTGAGAGGGAGAGAGAGAGGAAGAGAGAGAAATGTGCTGCTTGAAAAACGAGTCAGACTTGGATAATAATTACTGTAGAAGTCTAAGGAGTTAATATTTTTTATTCGAGTTCACCAAGTCCGTGGAACAAACGGGGATAAAACTTCTCCCTCAACTCCTTCTCCAACAACTCATGGGCCAAACACCCCCTAAAGAAACAATATAACCCTCCCCTAACCCTCCCTTGACTAATTTTCCCTTTCTACCCAGCCTAAAAAAGGAAAAAAAAATGGCACTTAAACTATATTCTTCAAACACAATACTCAAAATTAAAATATATGAAAAAATTACAACCAAGAATTAAGAATATTTGAAGAACAAAATTGAACCGTTTGAAACTTAAAAAAAAAAAACTAAAGATCAAATTTGATTAAATCGAATTTATGAGTATCACATAAAAATATAGAAAAACAAGGAAAGGGAACATCAAAATGTTAACAAGGAAAAAAAAAAAAAGGAAAATAACTCCCATTCAAAATGTTAATGAACTAAGGGCATTAAATATTGTGTACAAAAAAAAAAAAAAAAAAGGGAAAAAATCAATTTATACCCTTAAACTTTGAGGGTTGTATCAATTAAAACCTTAAACTAACAATTGTATCAATTTAAACCCTGAACTATCATAAGTGTATCAATTTACACCTTCTGTTAGATTTTATTTGAAAAAAAATAATTTAAACGGGTGGAGACTTATGATTTTAACAATTAAACACATAAACTTTCATAAATGAATCAATTCTATGAAAGTTTAAGAGTTTAATTAATAAATTACAAGTCTCCACACATGTAAAAGCTTACATTTTTATACTAGAGGGTGTAAATTGATACACTTATAAAAATTTAGGGTTTAAATTGATACAATTGTTAGTTGAGGGTTTTAATTGATACAACCCTCAAAGTTTAGGGGTATAAACTGATTTTTTCCCAAAAAAAAATCATAATTGATATGTCAAAAATTGTCTATTCAAAAAAAGAAAAAAGAAAAAGTTAATACCGTCTTAAAAACAAAAAGGAAAGTTAAATAAAGTATATTCAAAAAAAAAAAAAACTAGAGAAATCTTGTATATTCCATAATTCAGAATACACGGTGTATTCATAAAAAAAAAAAAAAAATGAATTCCGCATTTTTAAAAAAAAAACCTAGAGAAATAAAGTGTATTCGAAAAAAGAGAATGCGAGGAATACAGTGTATATAAAGATATAGTATTTAAAAAAAACAAATAGAAAACTAGAGAAATAAGATGTATTAAAAAAAAAAAATAGAAATACAATATATTCGAAGATACAATATTTATTATTCACCTCAAACACGTTGCAAAAACATTATGATAACCTTGAAAATCAAGACTTATCCACTAGCATTTGATTCGTACCCTACCAAGGGGGCACTCGTGATCTCCCCACGTCGACTCTCTACTGTCGGATTCGCCCCATGTTACCGAATTGCCCCTAGCTCATTCATCGAACGAACTAGTTTCGTTGATGCACAATCTTCATATTGGGAAGTTGAAAAGCATCCTCTCAATCAGGAAGAATTTGCATTCTCTCTTCGATGAAAAAGAAGATCATCATAGCCATAACAACTCTGAAGTCTTATTCGACTATATATATTATAGATAAGAAAGACAGAACCCAAATCACTCGTGGATATTATTAAGTCATTAGCTTTAGTCATCTAAACTGTAGAAAAAAGAAAGCCAAAAAAAACCTCCGCAGACATTGAGTTCTAGGATTTTAGTTCACGGTTTTTTTTTATTTGCTGGTTAAGTTTAGATAATAATATATTATTTTTAAATTTTAAATCTATTTTATTTTATTGTAGACACCCTCTATAATCTAGAAATAATTGTGAAACTAACTTTATAGATTTGAGTGAATTGGGTGGGATAAAAAGCCCACTACTCTTATCTCTTGGGCTGTATGTGTATGTAGTGTCCATCACGAAGTCCAAGTGATATGGGTTGTTAACCCAAATAATTTGTCTAGTTGTTGTAGAGGAGTAGCACATAAACGACTATATTTAAGAGGTAAAGGGACCGATGGTGTTTTTTTTTATTCTCAAAATCGACAGATGTCCCTTTTTTAAAATGTTTGATATATGTTCTTTATCTAAAAATAGGTGAATTCAAATATAGGTAGAAGAACGATAATGTCCCTAGACTAACAACAATAACCCACCAACAAAATAAATCCGTAGGTTTAGGCATTAAAAAAAAACAAAACGGGAGTGAAGTTCAAACTACAAATTGAAATTGAATTGAAACGTCACATCAAATTTAATAAAAAATAAAATAATAACTTGCATGCAAAAACACAATCATAAACTTCAAGGTGTGATGATAAAAAAACCTCGTTAAGTGTATTTGTGAGAACAAAGTCAAATAAAAAAAATAAAAAAGAAGTAAAAACGTTTCACTTTTTGTTGGAGGAAAAAACTCTCACCCCTACCAAACGATATTTCAGTCTCGGCAAAGCTTCATCTTCATCGCTAAATTGGTTTCAGTCTCGGCAAAGCTCTAACATAGCTTCACCTTCATCGTTGCTCCACCGGTGTTTCATCTTAGCTCCATTTTCAACTACCGATTGAGGTATGTAATTCTAACTTATTCAACCAGGGTAATTCTTGAACTGAAAAAGAAATCCGTAGAGGGGATCAAACAATAGGTAGATTTGCAACAAAATTAAGAATTTTTGCACGAATGACCCTCTCCTCGTGTAATGTCAAATGACTTCATTTTTAAAAATGTAAGTTTTTTTGTCTTTTTGTTGATGTCATCAACACTACCAATTGCGTGAAAATCCATTCGTACTTTCGCACGCGATTTTCATTCTCCCTCGCAATTCTTTAAAAATGCGATTTTTTATTCTCTCGAAAGTAGATGACCATTGCGATTCGTAGAGAGGAAAAATCGTGAATGTTCTCGATCGCGATAGTGAGAATTACGAATTTAGAAGAAAGATGATGGCAGTATAGACTTTTCATTAATAGTGTTTATGACCTCAATAAAATGTAAAAAAAAGAAGAAAAAAAAATTGTGATTCAAATTACATTACACAAAGGGAGAGTCATCCGTGCAAATCCTCAGACAAAAATTAGAGTCTGACATAAAAAAAACATTCGATTCAAACTAAATTTGAGGTATTGTGTAGGCAAATGCCTCAATTTGGGTGATTTGTATGTATCTGACTTTTTATTATCATTGACAATATTTTTTATAGTAAAACTTTTGATATCTCAACTCGTTTGAGTTTGACATTCTTTATTTAAAATTAATTCTTGAATTAATTAGGCAATTAAAGAGACATTTTCATATTCAACCTTTGTATCTGATTTATTATTATTGGTAATCAACCGTGGGTGACATGATTTGTAATTTGAAGAAATGAGAGGGGTAAAATAGGAGAAATATGTTTTTGAATGATGGTGTGGAAATGGAACACGTCTGTATGTTGTAAGATTTGGAGTGTTTGAACGAAAATGAAAGGCCATCCAACAACTTGGGTTGTGTCAAATGGAAATGGGAACTCAAATTCATTCTCTCTTTCTAAATGCTCAAATCCAATCCATACTACTCAATTTTCATCTTTTCGTCTTCCTCTATTTTTAATAAATTATTTAAATTTATCCACTTATGAAAATTTGAGATTTAAATTGATACAATTATTAGTACTTCATAAAAATATATAAAAAAAAATATGTGAAGAATGATCAAGAGTTCAAATGTTTGATCCCCTTCCAACATAAAAATTTAATTTATGCATTAGTCCTCCTAAAAAAGAATTCAACATGAGCATATCTCAACTTACATAAAACATGTACCTTTGACCAAGAGGTGAGAGGTTCGAATCTCCCGCCCCACATATTGTAAAAGAAATCCTCCT
Organism: Herpetospermum pedunculosum; assembly: GCA_028017165.1. Taxonomy (NCBI): domain Eukaryota; kingdom Viridiplantae; phylum Streptophyta; class Magnoliopsida; order Cucurbitales; family Cucurbitaceae; genus Herpetospermum; species Herpetospermum pedunculosum. Next base: position 13,595,719 of record CM051523.1, read on the forward strand.
AAAAGGAAGCGATGAATAATGTCACACGATTATCATAGCTAATCATTTGCCTATAGAATGGATAGAGGGAAAAATGTAAGAGCTTTCAACTTCATCGTGGTCAATAGTTCATACTTAGAAATTTTTTACGGTAACAAATCCCCACTTTGGACTATCTAGGCGATGCGCTCATCCGTTGCACCAAGTAGTTGTTTGATAATTTTTAAAATTTAACCCCCTAGGCTAACTATAACAATTTTTTAATATGTAATACAATTTAAGTCCCAAAATAAAATTGAAAAAATAATAAAAAGATGCATATATTTCTGGTTAGCAAATAACACCCTAAGTATTAAATTTATGTTAACATGTCGATATTTCTATTGAAATAAAAGGTGAATCGATATTTTCATTAGGTTGTACAAAAAAAAAATGAAAAAAAAATATTAACAAAATATCATGGCTAAATTATAAAAAAAAACTCTGAACTATGAGTTTCATTTTAAAAATACCCTAAACTTTCAAAAGCTTCATAAATACTCCTAAACTATGGAGAAAAAAAAAGGTTTAAAAATGTTTTCAATATGTTAAATCCTAACTTGTACTTGCGCAACGTGGGAAAAATGAAAATGTAGACGTCTTACGAGGTGTTAAAAAAATCATCAAAATGTAGACATCTGATCTATTCTCCATCAATTTTGCCCTAGTTTTTTTCTATTCTTTGATATTTTGAATCGAAAAAATAGAATTTTCATGATTTTTTAGCACCTGAGGCTTCTACGTTTTAATTTTTTTTCATGTCACACAAGTACAAATTAGAATTTAACCGTTGACATTAAAATTTGGTGTGTTTTATGAATTTTTTTTCATAGTGTAGAGGTATTTTTAAAAATACCTCTAAACTATCATGGGTTCACCCCAAGACCTTCTCGCCTCTCATCTGCGAGTCTTTCATGGGGTCACCGACGATGTCAAGTTGGAGCTGTTCCTGCGCATCGGTGTTGAGTCTGGGCATTTTGGGTCCATCAGCGGGATTCATCCTTTCAATTTCCGTGACTTCCTTCTATATCTGAGGACTTACACTAGGATGCAGAATCTCCGAAATTTGAATAATAATTTCAGTGTAGAGGAGGCAAGATTGCTGCACATCTCAGATCGTCAATGGAGATTTTGAAGATTGATATTTTCTTATGGTTTCTGATCTATTTTTTTTATTCCAATTGCAAGCATCGGATTGTTATTTAGAAAATTGTATTATAATTTTTTTGAATTTTCTTAGAAAATTGGTAGGGTTCAATGAATATGTATAATTTGTGAGTTGTTGAGTTCAATTTTATTTTAATTATGAGTTAGTTAGAAAAAATGTTAATAACATAGGCTATATTTGGAGAATGTGGCAATGTGCATAAGATTTTAAATAATTAAAAAAATACATCAACCCGAAAACCTAAACATTAATAAATATATGAAAGGAAAATATTACCGGCATGAGTTTTTTCTTAGAGCTCAATTAGGCTTTTCCCCTCTTATACGTGGTGCAACATAATGTGGGGGAAAGAGTTGTTTGACAAAAAGGCTTCTTGTGGAGAGTGGGCGACCCTTGGATCCCTTCAAGGGAAAATGAAAGACTAGTGTGTTCACCTACATCTATCCACAATCTCTCTGTTAATACTTTGATGACCATTGATTGAAGGTAGAAGGAGGAGCAAATCCGAGCAACCTTCTTACCGATTGATGTAGAGGCGATTTATGTCTTTTTTGTAGGAAAAACGAGGAATCATCTACACACCTCTTCTAGCATTGTGAAGTTATAAGGGAATTGTGGTTTGGTTCCCTTTCTTCTAACTTGACTCGGTTGTGTGATAACATGAATCATTGGACAATCCAAGAGCACTGAGATTGGATGTTGGACAACGGAACTCGATCAGGAAGAAGTGGAATGCGCAATGATGCTGGTTTGGAAGATTTGGAAGCAAAGAAATCAGTTGGCGTTCAATTGCACTCGAGCGATGGAGCAAATTGTGATCTCCAATATTGAAAATTGCATTCTCCAATTCAAAGAGTCTAGGCGGAGAGATCTAGAGGAAAGCGGAGGAAAGAGGAAATCACATGCAGATAGAGAAGCACAAACAAGGACGCCCACGGGGGATGAAAGCATCCTCCCCTCGATCGATGGAAGCTTAACGTGGATGCTTCCAATAGAGTGAATTCCAGACGAGTGGGTATTGAGTGGGTCGTTCGGGATCACCAAGGCTCTGTCAAGTTGGCAGGGTTGTCGTGCTTTAAGTGGTCAGTTCGATATAAAATATTTAGAAGCGATGACAATGGTAGAAGGGTTAAAAGCAATTTCTTCCTTCTCGATTCCGGACAAGTATCCGATTGAAGCGGAGACTGATTGTCTGGAAGTCAGTAACCTCCTCAATGGCATAGGAGTAGACATCACCCCAATTGTTTTTTTTTTAATTCGAGATGTATTGGATTTGAAAGAGGCAGCTGGAGTTATTTCTTTTGCTCATGTGCATAGGCTGAATAATGCATTGGCACATCAGATTGCCTCTAATGCTTCTGTGGCTTTACTAACGGCTCAATGGGAGGATCATGTTCCCTCGAGTTTTTTTTTTATCATTTTGTGAGTCTGGTAGTCTTACGGACTTGGTTTCTATTTGAGCTTTAGCTCTCCATTTAAAAAAAATAATAATAAATAATAATAATAATAATAATAAAATATATATATATATATATATATATATATAATATTAATTAATTTTAACAAATAACCAAATTTTTAAAAAAAATTGGTTAAGAATAAATGAAAAAGAAATTATCCGCGGGAATACTCGATTCCCGCAAATTCTCTACCGATAATTCTCGTCTCATGGACATCTCTAATTATAAATTATATAAAATAATACATAATTTAGAACATAAAATATGTTCATAAATTAATTAATAATAATTTATATTCAAGCCTTATATTTATTTAGAAATTACAACTATTATTATTTATTAAAAAAAATTTAAATACATTTTAAAAAATTAGTGATGAAATTCAATTTCTAAAACATGTACAACTTTATTTTTAGATCTCTAATAACCGATTTTATAATTTGAATTATATTCTTTGTTAATGAAATTTATCCATCTTCTTCTGTTGGGAAACAAATAAGATAATTTGAATTATATTCTTGTTAATAAAATTTATCCATCTTCTTTTGTTGGGAAAACAAATAAGAGTGTGATTTTTGTACATAGAGGTTTTTTTTTTTTTTTTTTTGTCTAAAGTTATTTTCTTTTAAAAAAACATATATAGAATACCTATTTGTTACAATAGAATTCAATAACAAAAAACAAATAAGTGCAAGAGAAATTTGATACAAATTTATGTAGTTCACCAACGTCAGCATGCAAAAAGGAGAGAACAATATTATTACAAATAGGAGAATTACAAATGAGAAACTAAGAGTGGTTGATGTCATTAGAAAATTTATATATGACATCCTTCTTCTAATAACATAATACAAAATGAGTCAAAGCCCAAAACGAATAAGTAAAACTCAAATCAGATTTTTTCTTTAAGGGCGTTACCTCCGTACTCCATTAACAAAATTTCATACTGAACCAGTCGTAGAGAATCATAATATATTCAAGGCATTCCAACACTATTCAACATTCTTCATCAGTTTGTTTGTTTTTTTTGTTTGTTTTTTTTTTTTTTTAACTGCAATAAATGTCTATCCTTAAATAAAATTAAAAGAACAAGCAATTTAAAAAAAAAAAATAGATATGTATAAATACAACATAAATTTAACTTTTATTATTATATTTAAAATTGAACTAAATTTTGATTGTGCTACTTTTGTAAAGAAATAAATATATTTTTTTTTTCTCTGTTTGAAAATATATATTTGTATTATTTCATTTATGTAATTACTCAACATAAAAGCATCGACTTGACGTGTCACGTTATTGGCCAATGCATCTACCAAACTAAAGTCAGCGACTTTGTCTTGTGTTCATCAATGTCGATAACTTTCTTTTACAAAAAGGAAAAACAAATCCAGGAAAGCATATTCACCGACAGAAAATTTCCAATTTTGATTCACACAAATATCAAAGATATTTATTTATATATATATATATGAAGCACTTCACACCAAAAAAAAAAAAAATAATAATAATAATAATAATAAATAAATAAATCCATAATACTGTGAGACCAGTGTTGTTGGTTTTAGGTTTAATCTCCTATCTCAACATGTTGTCAAACAAAAAAAAAAAAAAAAACCAGTGTTGTTTGAACATGTTCATGTTAACAATAATAATTATAGTTTATTCTTAAGGTTAACTATTCTATGATAGTAAATTTGAGTATAGCTCGACTGATTAAGGTACTACCAATCCAAAAGTTAAAAGTTCAAATTGACACCCTTACGTGTTGAACTGAATTGATTTTTTTTATTATTATTATTATTGTAGTACATAATATTTCAGAAAAGTAGTTTTCTTTTAGGAAAATACCTGGACATTTAAATCTTTATTGTAAAAATTACATCGTAAAAACAAATGGTCTCTTGGATTTGAGTTTGGTAGCACTTGGGTCCCCAAGGTTTCAAACTCAACAATTATATCCCGGTTTTGTTTTAGTTCGGTTTTGGTACCTCCGTCAAATTTTTGGTTAAATCCTAACAGAATGACACCTATTTTTAATTATTAAAATTCTTTCTAATTTTTTATTATTTTTTTATTTTTCATTTTCATTTTTCTTTTTCTTTCTCCTTCCTCCTCTTCCATCTTTCATCTTCCATTTTCTTCCTCTCATGACTGTCGTCGGCGATACGTCGACAACTATTTTTTGTATCTACTTCTCTTTTCGTTCTCTTCTTCTTTTCATCTCCCTCTCTCTTTCTCCATCTTCTCCCTTCCATGGCCGTCGCCGACGACTATTTTTTTTTTTCGTTTTCCTCTTCTCCTTTTCTTCTCCCTCTCCCTTTCCGTCTCATATCCATCTCCTCATTTCTCCTCTTCTTCTCCTCCCCTCTTTTTCAACAAAAGGGGAATGAAGGTGAGAAGGAGAGGAAAATGAAAAGGAGTTGGAGAAGAAAAGGAAAAAAAACAGTCGTCGGCGATGGCTATGGGAGGAAGAAGAAGAATGATGGAGGAAGAGGGAAGAGGGAGGATGAGGAGAAAGGGAGAGAGAGAGAGAGAAAAATGAGAAGATAACGAAAAGAAAGAAAAAAAAAAAAATCGGATCGTCGACGACGACCATAAGAAGAAGATGAGAGATGATGGATGATGGAGGTTGAGGAGGGAGGAAAAAGAAAAAGAAAAAGAATTTGTTTAAAAAAAATTTTAATAATTAAAAATAGGCGTCACCGTATTTTGTTAAAATTTGACTTAGGGACAAAAAAAAAAACGCATTTAGGGATATAGTTTAAAACTTTGGAATCCAAATGCTACCAAACTCAAATTTAAGGGATCATTAGGATAATTTTTTTAATATATATATATATATATATACCGTAAATATGATTGACAACTTCAGATAACTCTAATTAAGGCACATAGATCAAGTTAAAAGTTCGAAATAATTAAAAAAAAAATGAAATGAGTTTATTATGTAAAATAGTATACATTTATAAAAAAATTCATTTTTTTTTTATTTTTTTTTAAGTACAATGGGCATGGGAAATTCAACCTCAAATCTTAAGAGAATATAAGTATGTCAATTACTGAACTTTTTACAAATTGTTTTTAGTGCAATTATGTATTTTCATTTTTAAAATTTAAAATCTAAAACAACTAAAAATAAAAATAGTATTTTCAAATTTCTATAGTTTATTTAATAGAATCCAAAAACAATTTAAAAAAATATATCCACCCAATAAAAAGACGCGTTGCACAAACAGCAATGAGTCACAAAATAATGGTAAATTTAACAAAATTTAATACATTTTGCAAATATGGCAAAAAAATCAGTGGCTATCACTAATAGAAACTATAGTTGATATATGACGATAGACTACTATCAGTGATAGACTATTATTACTGATAAACTAAAATTCTATAAAAAAAAAAAAAAAAAAAAATTGGGTAATAGACTAGATTATAGATAGAAATTGACATATTTACAAAAAAAAAAATTAAAAAATACTATATTTTTAATTATTTTACTCTAAATTGACATATGTTACAATTTTTTCAATAAATATGTGTGAATTTTAAAACATCAAACACAATCTTAAATGCATACCTTAAAAAGTCGCTAATCATATCAACATATTTGCTTAATTGTCTTTAAAATGTCAACTTCGACTAATTTTCTTTAAAAATGACTTTTATGGTTGGTCTAACTTTGAGATATATATATTTTTTTTTAATAATGTAAACTTTTTATAAAAATATTAGAATTTTTCAAACTATTTTTAAAAATAATGTTGTTTTTATGGATAGAAGTCCCCACGCGAGCAAAACCCGACTTTTGAAAAGACGATTTTGTTTCACGTGGATGAAGATCCTCTTTTTAAGAGACTATCTTTTTTTGGACCCACACATGTCGTCTTTTCAAAAGACGACATGCATGCGCGTGGCTTCCAGTACATCATATTTTAAACAATGTACCTTAATACTGATGTCTTTTTACTCAGATATGCAAAAATTTCGAAAAAAAAATATGATTAGAAAGAAGATCGAGAGCTTTAATTTGATATGTGATTTCACTCTTTTTTAAGTTGTATATCGAAAGATAAAGATTGTCGAAGTTGAGCTACAGTTCTGAAATTTGCAGAACCATAGTCCAACTTCGGTGATATTTATCTTTTGATATACAACTTCAAAAATAGTGAAATCAGTGTCAAATTAAAGCTCTCTGTTAGATTTCCAACCATATTTTTTTTTTAAAAAATTGAATATCAAAGTAAAAAGATGTTTATTTTTTAATGCACACGGCTCAAAAGAACTATGGAACATCGAAGTTGGAATATGGTTCTTCAAATTTCTATCTCAACTTCGACAATCTTTATATTTCGATATCCAACTTCTGAAATCACATATCAAATTGAAGCTCTCGGTGTTAGCTTTACAAGCATATCTTTTTCGAAATTTTTGCATGTCTGAGTAAAAAGATATCGAGTACATTGTTCAAAAGATGATGTGCTGGAAGCCACGTGTATGGAGATCGTCTTTTGGATGATCTCCATACACGTTGAACAAAATCGTCTTTTCAAAGGACGACCTTTGCTCGCGTGGAGAGGTCGTCTTGAAAGATGATTTTTCATAAAAACAACAGTATTTTTAAAAATAGTTTGAAACGTGCATTATTTTTATAAAAAGTTCCATAAATTACAATATTAAAAAAAACAGCCTAAGCGCCCGTTTGGGATTGCGGTGCAAACATAAAAAAATCAATTTTAACAAAATCTTAACCGTTTTTGTTGTTTGGTAAAACAATTTTTTTTAAAATTTATATAAAATCACTTTCTAAATTCCTTCTAAATTCTTTGATTTTGAGAATCTCTAAATAGCTTTAGTTTTTAGCTTCTCGATTAATCTGACGCATTTCCTATTAAAATACTTTCTCTAAATAGTAGCTTTAGTTTTTAGCTTGTCGATTAATCTGGCGCCTTTCCTATTAAAATGCTTTCCTGACCACATCCACATCCTTTATCCTTCCACCACGTTATTCCTTTTTTCATGCAACTAATTTCTATTGTTGGACACCAGCTGAATATGAACATAAGTAACATCAAGATTATTTCTCAGTTTTTTTTAGTCATCATTTTCTTCTTAATTTGGATGGAAAAATAGAAACAGAAGAAAAAAAAAATGATCACTCAAAATTTATTTTAGATACATGTGACAATTGTTTTTCCTAACATTTTATCATATGAATCTGAACAAATATCAAAATATTATTTCTAATTTAAACTATAAAAATTATAAATAATTAAATTCTAATCATTCATATATTAAATATTAACATATAAATAATTATTCTCTAAAAAAAACATATAAATTACTAATATAAATAATTAAAATAGTATGTCTATTTTGGTCGTTACTCTCAAGCTATACCAATTTTGTTTGAACTTACCAAACGCTTTCACATGCTTCTAAATTGAAATTTACCAAACACTAATCAGCTTCATATGACAGCTGATTTTTCTAAAAGCAAAACTGAAAGCAATTATTTTAAAAGCTACCGCAATCCCAAACTGAGCCTAAGTTTCACGTGATTTTTTTTTCTTCCTCTTCTTCTTCTCATCTTCTTTCGGTTCAAAAAATATGGGTGGGACATGAGTCTAGGGGTGTGTTTGGATTGACTACTAAAAAATGTTTTTCAAAGAATGCATTTTTTTAAAAACATTTTTTTCTAGAAATGTTTATAATTAAAACACTCATGTGTTTGGTTACATTATCTCAAAAGTGTTTTTATCTCTAAGTGTGTTTGGTTTGTTCTACACTAAAAGTGTTTCTTTTAATGTCAAATTACTATAAGGGGCAATTATTAATAAACAATATGAATTAATAAGTTTAAATTTATATTTGTCGTTTAGGGTTTAGGGTTTACTATTATTGATGGTCGGGGTCAGGGTTTGGCGGTCGGGGTCAGGGACATGTGGCCGGGGTCGGGGTCAAGGTCAGGCGGTCGGGGTTAGGGTCGGGTAGCCGGGGTCGGGGTCAGGTGGCCGGCAGTGGTCGGGGTCATGGTCGAGGCTGGGCTCGGGGTCGTGGTTGGGTTTAGGGTCGGGGTCGGTGTCAGGGCCAAGGTCGGGGTCGGGGCCAGGTGGCCGGGTCGGGGTCGTGGTTGGGGCCAGGGTCGGGGTCGGGGTCGGGCGGTCAAGGTTGGGGTCGGGGCTGAGGTAGGGGTCGGGGTCGGGTGATCGGGGTTGGGGCGGTAGAGGTCGGGTGGTCAGGCCGGCGGTGGTCAGGGTCGGGGGCCGATAGTGGTCGATGTCAGGGTCGGGGGCGGGGGGTCAGTGTCGAGGTCGGGGTCGGGGTTGGGGTCGAGGTCGGGGTCAGGTTCGGGGTCGGGATAAGGGTTGGGGTCGGGGTCGGGGTCAGGGTCGGTTTTGGGGTCGGGGTCGGGTGGCTGGGTCGGTGGTCGGGGTCGGGTGGCCGGGTCCGGGCCAGCGGTGGTAGGGTTGGGGTCGGGTGGCTAGGGCGACGGGGGTCGGGGTCGGGTAGCCAGGGCGACAGAGCTCGGGTGGCCGGGCTGGGGTGGCGGTGGCTGGGGTCGGGGTCAGGTTTGGGGTTGGGGTCGGGGTCGGAGCCTGGATATGGGTTCGGGTCGGGGTCGGGGTCGAGGTCGGGCGGCCGGGATCGGTGTAGGGGTCAGGGTCGAGGTTAGGGTCAGGGTTAGGGTCGGGTTGCTGGGGCGGCGGGGGTCGGGGTCGGGGCGGTAGAGGTCGGGTGGCCGGGCTGGGGCGGCGGTGGTCGGGTTCGGGTAGTCGAAGCGGGGCGGTGGTGGTCCGGGTCGAGTGGCGGCGATGGCCCGGATCGGGTGGCAGCGACGATCGGGGTCGGGCGGCAGCGGTGGTTGGGGGCGCGTGGTGGCGGCGGTAGTTGGGGTCGGGTGGTCGGAGCGGGGCGACAAATGCCCGGAGTGGAGAGGTGGTGGCCTGCGACGGGTGGCCGGAGTTGGGCGGTGGTGGTCAGAGTTTGGAGGCGGTGGCCGGCGGCGATCGGAGATGGTCGGTGAGGGGCGACGGTTGTCGAATGAGGTTGGTTGGTGGAGAAAATTTAAAAGAAGAGTGTGAGAGTATTTTGGTAATTTTAATACAATATGAGAATTAAGTAGGTTTTTCAATTAAACACCCAAAAACATTTTTTTAAAAAAGTTAATATCAAGTGTTTCATCCAAAATGTATTATTTCAAAAACTCATTCTCCAAAAATTCTTTTTGGATGGTTGCCAAACACTTCAATTTATTCCAAAATGACTTTTTGCAAAAATTAAACACTTAGGAATCTAAACCAAACACACCCTAAAACTTTTATTTTAAACGTTTTTAAGAGTTTTAGGACTCATAATCAACTTATTTCCTCCTCCTTAGAGTTAAGTGATATTTTGGTATTTCATTTTCCTCCTAGGTCAACCTAAGAACCTAAGAGGGTTGATCTGACTTTATTTGGGTGAATCGATCTCAACAATATAGCTGACTCTGAACGTGTGGGCTTTTGGACCAAGAAAGTCTCATCTAGGGCTTCTAAATCAAACTACAAATATCAAAAAAAATGAAATTTTCTTCAATTTAATACTATAAACTTATTTCTTTAAAGTGATTACTCATTTACTAATTAAATTCATGTCTCTACCTCAATGTACTTTGTCAATTGTCATCATCATCCCTCTATTGTGGGAGCCGCCTATGGATTTTCTATGAAATGGTTGAAAAAATTATTTAGCTATTATTGTAGTAATGAAAATTATTTCAAATTAATGACATTTTGAAACATTTCCAAATTTAAAAATTATAAGTTCATTATTTGACAATTTTTTTTAATTATTTTGAGCATAACTTACCATAATTGACACTCCATTTGATGTTAAAAAAAAAAAAAAAACAAAAAAACAAACATCCCAAAATTTATTAATAATTATCTTCTCAATAACAGACAGTAATTCACTCTACATTGAAATCGAAGAAGTTGTAGAAATTATATTAAATTTCTACTAAAAGAAAAAAATTAAACAATTTTTTTTTTTTAATATATGATGATTATCTTATTTTCTAACTTAAAATTAATCTAAATTAAAGGTTAAATCATAATTTTATTCTCTAAATTTTTAATTTTGTATTTATTTGATTTTTATTTTGAGAAATTTCTAATAAATTTATTTGATTTTTATTTTGAGAAATTTCTAATAGATTCTTATATTTTCAATTTTGAAAGTACAATATAGAGGTGAGATGACTCGAATCACAGACCTCTTAATTGTTAACACATATTTTATGCCCATTGAGTTATGCTCACCTTAAAAAAAAAAAAAAAAAAAAAAAACTTATCTATTACATATAAAATTTAATTTTATGTCTAATAGGACCATACATTTCAACTTCATGTTTAGTAGGTCCGTGAATTTTAAAAAACACATAGTAGATCAAGAATCTATTAAACACAGTTGAAAGTTCATGAATCTATTGGACACAAAATTAATAGTGTAAGGACCAATTATATACTTTTTAAAGTCAAAAAACTAAATAGACACAAATCTAAAAGTTTAAAGTTGAAAGACCAAATAGACACAAACTTAAAGGTTTAGAAATTAAAATGTCAATTTAATCTAAATTAATGTAATTAAAGCTTAGTTTGAGATTGATATAGCTTTTAAAATAATTGTTTGTATCTGTGTTTTTTAAAAAATCAGCTGTGAAATGAAGTAAAATAGTAGTGAGTAATTTTCTAATTTAGTGAGTAAATTTCAATTTTGAATTCGAAAAAAACTAATTATAGTGTTGTAAATTTATACTAAATTGTATTGATTTAGTTATATTAATCAAAGTTTATTATTTCAATTATTTTCATATCGATACTTAATTTATAATTGATTATAAGATAATTATTTAATAAATTATATGATTTAAATTTAAATGGTATCTTTTTATATATATTTTTTAGTTCAAGAAAAATAATTTTCATAAAACATTGAATTGAAAAAATATATAAATATGAAAGGCTAGATTTGAGATTTGGAAACCGCGAGAAGGATATATTTTTAAGAAAGTTTGGTATTTATCCATTTTTGCATATTGAAAAGTGATTCTTCATAAATTAATAAGGCATATTTCGGAGTCCAAAATCACTTTTCCATGCACATAATCATTTATATTTCAAAATTGTTATGTTTGGCAAAAGTTAATTAGTGATTTTTGAATAATTCAAAATTACTTTGAGTGATTTTCGGTCAATCACATAGGAGGTGATTTTTAGTGATTTTTGGTGAGTGATTGTGAGAAATTTATTTTTCAAATAATTATTAATTTAAATTAAAAATAAGAAAATTGTTATATATATATATACTTATGTACTATTTGTCCAAATTATATTTTTTGCTTTGTTGGTAAATGTGATTGGCTGCATCCCCGTAATCCAAGTGAAGCTTTTTGTTTTCTTCAATTTTGCAATATATATATACTTTTAAATCTTTAATAATTTATTTTTCAAAAACTCCATGTTGAAATTAAAATTGTTTTTTCAAATTTTCAATATATATACTTTTAAATCTTTGGTAAATTATTTTTTTTAAATAAAAATAATTTGATAAATATTTTAAAATTTCATTCTTTTAATTATATATTTTGGTAGTTTTTTTTAAACATTATATTTAGGTAGTTAATAATTTTATAAATTAATATGAATCATTGAATCTTATATATATCAATACATTTTAAATTATATTTTTTAAAATTTAGTAATTTTGAAATCACTTTGAACCAAACCAAACATTAATAATTTAAAATCACTTCTAATCATATAAAAATCACTCTAATCCAAACATTAAAATGATTATATGGAAATCAATTTTATAAAATCAATTATAATTAAATATCTTCTCCTAAAATCAATAATTCAACCATCACTCCCAAACATGCCCTAAATAATTTATTTTAACTAACTATATTTAAAAATTAATTTTTTCGCTTGCACACATAATTATTAATTTCAATCGAGCCCCCTAAGATCTATCACAAAAATGAGGATGAAAAAAAAGGAAAAAGTAGTACTATTAATGGGAAATTTTGAAAGATTTGATCATATTCTAATCTTAAAATCAAACCTCTTTCCACGACAAACACGTGGGGACAAAATAATTATTGAAGTCAAAGTAAAGTTTACGAAAATAATTAATGTGGAAGAATATTTAAGTTTAATGTAAGAGATAATATGAAGAGAAATTGAGACGTGGGGTAACGGGATTGTTATTATTTATTATTTATTATTGGGGTGGCTGAAGTCACGCGTTACGTTGCATATTATAAGTTTTTTCTTTTTTTTTTTTTTAATTTTTTTTTATTTGGTGGAGATTGAATTAAGATCTCATAATCACGATACATCATGTCAATTGAGCTAGACTTTTGTTTACTTATAAATTTTGTTTTCTTATTAATTTTTGAGAAATTTTCATATTTTTGGGAGATCCTTGAGAGGGCACACTTCCACTACAATAATTCATATATATATATATATACCATCATGCTTTATATACTTAAAAAAACTAAAGTTACTTACTTCCATGAAAAAAGTTTGAAAATGATTTGTATTCAAATGGAAATATTTGTATGGTTGGTTGGAGGACTCATCTCCTTCTTCTTGGTCATGTCTATTTCACCTTGATTTTAACATGCCACAAAACCAAATTGATAAAATATAATAATAGAGACATGCAATGTCATGTGATTTTCATCCATAGAGATATTATTTACCTTATAGTATTAGAAAAATATCTAAAGATATTATCTACATATTTAAATTAAAAAAATATCTATTTATATTTATGTCTTTATCTTATGCCATATGTAGGAATTAAGTTTACCTGTATAAATATTAATTGATCATATTGATCCATTCTAAATAAGAAAAGAAGGAGAAAAATTTAGCATGGTATCAGAGCATTAGGTTATTCTAGAAAAATCGTAGGAGAGAAACCTCTAGGCGGCGGCGCTCGTCGTCGCCTGATTTGGAAAAAAAAAATTTGATTATCCGAGAGATCGGTTGCACGACGTGAACGGAGCGGCGAGACGCCGACGAGGCAAGATGACAATGGCGGCGTTGTCAGGGATTTGAAGTTGCAACAGAGTTAGGACTAAAGGAGAAACGCAGGACCTATGATCGGGTTGCGTGAGTTTTTTTGGAGCGAATTATGCTGAAACTTGGTTTTGCCACGATCTGGGTTTCTTTAGTTATGGATTGTGTGTCCACTGTCAGCTTCTCGGTGATGTTAAAGGGGTGTGCACGAGGATTGTTCCACCCGAAGATGGGGCTTCGTCAGGGGAACTCGTTGTCCCCGTATCTCTTTCTATTGTGTTTCGAATGTCTTTCCTGCCTTATTTCAAATGCGCACAATTTGAAGTTGTTGGCCGGGTGTAGAGTTGTGAGGAAGAGCCCTATCATTTCTCATTTATTCTTTGTTGATGATATAACATTTTATTTTATAAGGCTTCTATGGTTGAATACTCCAAAATAAGGGACATCTTCTCGTGCTATGAGCGGGCATCCGGTCAGTGTGTAAATTTTTCTAAGTCGACTGTTATGTTTAGCCTTAATGTCTCAGGCTCTGTTCGGTTTTGCTTTAACTCTTTTCTGGGGTTAGAGTGGTGAGACATTTGAGTATGTATTTGGGTCTTCCGTCTCATTTGTCACAGAATAAGCGTGTGAATTTGAATTTTCTGACGGAACGGTTTTAAAAGGTGGTGGCAGGGTGGAAGAGTAGCATGTTCTCCTCTGGGGGAAGGAAATGCTTATTAAGGTTGTGGGCAAGGCCTTTGTAGGGACTTGAATCAGTGCATGACAAGGTTTTGGTGAGGGGCTTCTCAGAATCAGAAGAAGATCTACTGAATGTCATGGGAGAAAATGTGTTTGCCTAAGGAGAAGAGGAATGGGTTTTTGTAGCCTGGAAGGTTTTAATCAGTCTTTGATTGCCAAACAGGTATGACGTTTCCTCTGTTTTCCTCACTCTCTGGTGGCTCAGGTTCTTAAGGGGAAATATTTAAAAGTGTTTCGGCATGCATAGCGAAAGCAACGTTGGATCTAAGTACTCTAATTTTGTTAATTTCAAAGGAAAAAACATGTAATTTGAAAAACAAAGATAATAAATTAGAAATTACCTTTGAAGCTTAAATTTTTCTCGATTCCAAACCCGATCTTCGAACGTAACGGTCACGAACCACCACGAGAGTCTTTCCGACTATTCTCCAGCCTTAGAACGGGATTATGGGATCCTTTGAGTGACTAATTGAAAAGAGAAATGAAGATGAATTTGGAGAGAATGAAAGAAAAATTGTATTTACAATTCTTAAAATTAATCAAAATTCCAAGAAGAAGTTATCTAATTAACCGTTTGTATATATAGAAGACTACATGCAAAAACATACAAAATTGAGTTAACAATAGGATGACATTTAGAATCCACTCAATTTAGTGGGATTAATGGCTTGATGTGGGATTGACACTTAACAAAAAAAGTTTGAGTCATAAAAACACCAACAAATGGTTTTTTCCCACTAACTCAAGAATTGAATTTTTCCAATAACTTAGGGCATGTTTGGCCCAAGGAGTTGTTTGACACGGAGTTGGGAGGAGAAGTTAACTCCCCGTTTGGCCCACGGACTTGTTGAACTCGGATAAAAAATATCAACTCCCCAGACTTCTACCGTAATTACTATTGAACTCCCCAGACTTCTACACTAATTACTATTCAAGTCTGTCCCATTTTTCGAGGCAACACATTTCTCTCTCTTCCTCTCTCTCCCTCCCACAATTTTTTTAATTATTTAAAAAAAACGTAATTTAAACGAAAGGTGTAAAATCACTAAAAATGCAATTCAACCTATTTTTATTATCTTAAATATAAATTAGGTTGTTCAATCAAAATTGGTACTTAAACCAAATTCAAAAGGTAGTATTTCTTACCATGGAGATAAATAAAAACATCAGCTTATTTGGACCCGTTTAAATTAATAGTTTAAAATCTTTCAAATTCACATGTAATATTTAACACGATATTGTACGAATTTCTTTTATTTCAAAACTATCCAAATAAAATGAATAATTAATGTGAGTGATATTGAAAAAAGAATGTGAAGTATTGTGGTCAAAATTATTTTTGTTATATTAAAAAAAAATTGTGAAGGATACATAAAATAAAAAGCAAAAATCGCATTCTTAAAATTTATTGAAAGAAGTCTTTAACAATGAAAATGTGGAAAATTATAGAAAAAAATTGTACAAAAAAAATAGCTAAAATAAACCATCATTGTTGAGATACTGATTTACGGGTAGAGTGGATTCAGATGGAATGACAAGTTTAAGATGGTGGAGGCGGAGAAAGATGTGTTTGACACATGGATAGACTATACTTATGGGTAGACAATCTTATAATTCATAAAATTAAAGATGAGTCCTAACAAAATATATCTATATATATATTTTTTTTTTTATTTTTTTTTATAATCAATGTGAAAAAATAATGTAAAGTATTGTGCTCAAAATTATTTTTTTGTCTTTAAAGAAATTTGTCAAAGATAGATAAAATAAAAAAAATATATTTCATTTTTAGAATTTATTGGAATTGGAAGAAGTCCTTAATAAGAAAATTTTGAAAGTTTGTAGAAAAAAATTGTGCAGAAGAAAACAGCTAAAATAAACTCAGACTTCACAACTCCAGACTAAACAACTTCTTGCTCCAAACACACATAGACTTCAGAACTCCAGACTAAACAAATCCCTGTCCCAAACAGACATACCTCAGAACTCTCCAGACAAAACAACTCCAACTCCCTAACTTCTTGGGTCAAACGTCCTCTTAAGAATTAAATTTTTCACTAACTTTAGTCATCATATTGACTCTTGACTTTCAAAGTTTAGTGGAGTCAACATTTGACTTTTGACTTTTGACTTTTAAAGTTTTAGTCAATTGTCAACATTTTGACTTTTGATTAACTTTCATCAAATTAATTCAATTTAAAAATTAATTCAAATAATTAAATTTAAATTTAAATTAATAATAAATAATTAATTAAATAATTTAATTAATTCAAATTTAATATCCAATAAATCCATCACTAATCCCTATCATTCTCGATATACTTGATTATGAATCCCTATTCATATTTTCGATATTTAAATCTTATTTAAATATCTCCATCTCTCTCTATTGTTCAATTCGCAATTGAACGTTATGCCGTTAAATATATTATATATTTAACATTTATTCCCTAATCTGAATTCGAACATTTCGCACACTATTCTAAGGTTTAGTCCGATATGAGCTAGCAGGGGGACCTCATGGACCTACAGATCATGAGCTCTAACGATCTGATATTAACTGATTAAACTATTTAACCCAGTTAATCAACATTTGTTAACTACCAGGACATTCCACTATAGCCTAGTAGTTGCACTCTCCTCACTGTAGATATATTTATGTCCACTCGATATAACCATGATTAGTAAGTTGACCCTTCACAGGTTGTTCGTAATTTACGGTTGGGTCAAATATCTGTTTTACCCCGTAATTACATCTTGCTCCTTAAGTCTCACTGATCCTCTAATGAACAATTGATTTGTGATCCAATCACTAAACTGATTGGTATGTAATCTAATTACTATACCGAGTCCCTTTCAGGCCAATGAGAGGGTGGGGCTCCTTGTTCAAGACCTAAGGTCAACACTTAAGGAACAACCTATCTACTATCCCTAGAGACGGGTATGAGTGAATTCCATCTCGCACTCTATGTCCCCAGCTATCTATCCAGTCTTACCCCTGAAATGAGAGGCTTATTGAGTCAGCTCTGTTGAGTCACTCTCACCCATGCAGATCTAAGGATAATCCCGAATAAACAGGAGTTAATAGTTAGCTCAGGATTAAGGTCAAGTTACCTAGGTCATCGTTTTTAAATAGTCAGTCTTTAAAACAGTAAACACCGTTATAAAGCAAGAGTGACTTATTTCGCGGTTCGGTGTAATGCAAACTCTTTGCATAGGACACCCTCATTCACATGTCTCCACATGAACGATTCAGAACCACATCGTTTGTACTAAATACAAAATGGGCTGCATCCAATAGTGTCCCCAGGATAAGGTATCCAGCCTTATCCGTATACTATAGACCGTTTTGGCTATTTACTCGAACTTGATCCACTTTTATGTTTCCACATAAAGTTCAAGTACTCATGTTATAGCCATGGATATTAGTTTATTGGATTTAGGGTTTTCTAAAATGAAATAAGCAATACACATATTCAATAGCAACTTTATTGAATAAACCTCAATAACATTTTATTAGTAATAAAATATGTTTATCGTTTACAAACCACAAGTTTTAGGACATAAAACCCAACAATATTTTATTGATGTGCATGTTTTGGAGGCGCACCTTGGTTATCGACCGTCGTATGTTTGGTGAAGCTTATTGTGGGGAAGAGATTTGCTTTGTTCGGGTATGAGGCGACGAATCAACGATGGAATGTCGACTTCCCTGTGTTGGGGACTCATGAGTGTCGCGTGAGCATTCTTTTCGCTTGATTACACCCCCACAGCCGGCGAATGCAGATTTGAAGGTGAGAGAGTTTATTACGGGGGTGGGCATTGAGATGTTGAAAAGTTGAGCAGGGTGTTGTGGAAGGTAGATGTTGAGCACATTTTGACTATTCCAATATGTCGAACTTCAGTGCAAGATAGTTGGTTGTAACATTTCACGAGAGATGGGGTTTTTCCTGTCAAAAGTGCCTATAAGGTTTTTATCTCTAGCTTGTCTTCTGCCTCTAGTTCTCTGGGATTTAAGGATGATAGGTGGTGGGTTGGCCTCTGGAGAGCAAAGGTTCCTAACAAAATTAAGGTTCTGGTTTGGCGGATTTACAGTGACATTCTCCCGACGAATCATAGCTTATGCACTCAGCGCGTTCCAGTGCATCCATGGTGTGTTATGTGTGAGAAGGGCAGAGAGACGAATCTCCATTTATTGTTTCTATGTAAGCACGCGAAATTAGTCTGGACTTTGATCCTCCCTTCGGTGGCGCGGTTGGCATCGACTCAGAGGGATATCCATAATGTGTTTTTGGGGTCTTTTGATATGTTGTCCGCTTAAGATCTGGAGCTCTTATTGACTACTTGTTGGGCTCTATGGTCAGATCAGAACAACAAGGCTCATCAACAAATGCTCTTGGATGTGCCAGGAAAAGTGGGTTGGATTCGAGACTATGTTCGGGCGTATAAGGAAGCGTCGGCGATTCCTTTGGTCGGGAGGGCGATGAGTCAGGAAAAGGGGACGTGGATGTGTCCTGCCACCCGACGGCCAGAGGTGCGAGTTTGGGTGTAGTGATACGTGATTGACAAGGTAAGTTGGTGCCCGCTCGATCAGAGCATATGGTAGGGAAGATTAATCCGTTTTCAGCGGGGGCACTGACTCTCATTTGTGGTTTGAAGTTGGCCGCCGCCATGGGTCTCACGTGTTTTTTGGTTGAATCTGATGCTCAAAGTGTGGTGAAGGCAGTTCATAATAATTCTTTTCATTTATCCCCCAAGGTACTGTGTTTTAGGTGAAATCCGAGTTTTGATGCTCTCTCTTAGGGTGAAAGGGTTGATTTTTGTCCCTCGATCTATGAATAAGGTGACCCATAGTTTAGTCGGCCATGCTTTTACCCGTGTTGAGTCGTGTGATTGAATGGTCTATCCACCCTCATGGTTGTTGAGTTTGCTTTCGTTGAATTGTTCATTTTGTAGCCGTGTGGACATTTTTTTCTAGTTAATTGATTACATATTTCTTCAAAATAATATATATATATATATATATATATTATATATATATATATATATATATATATATATTTTGATAATAAGTAATTTAGCTCCTTTAAATATAGTAATTTTTTTTTTATTAATTTAAATATTTTTTTGAATTTTTTGTTTTTAATATTTTTTTAAAAATATTTATCGACATCGACATTTTATCGATATTTTCATAAAATTGAGGTCTCGATATTTACCCCTTCAATGTTGGAAGGAAAGATGGAATATATTTACAAATATTTTTTTTAACTAGTCTGAGTTTTTTTATTTCAACCCATTAGCCTACTTCTATGCAGTCATACCACATGGTGGGAAAAGTAGTTTTCATTAATTTAATTAACACATCACATCAATTAACCAACACTATTAACACAAAATACTTATTAAAACCAAAACAAATAATAAAAAAAAACTTTGACCAAAATAGACACAATCATCGGAAGGGAAAGAACAAAAATTGTAACTTTTTAAACACGTATTTTGACTTAAATTATACTAAATATTAAATTTTGGAATAAATTTCAATTTGACTGGTAAACTTTCCAAAGTTCCGTATTAAATTTTAAATTTTAAAATTTATTCCAAAAATACTCTTAAACAATTTCTTCCTTAAAATAAGATAGAAGTAACACCACTATTAATATGTAAAAATTAGAAGACATATATTAAAATATCATTCACATAAATTGAGGTGACGATTACTATATAAATATTAATTATGTAAATAATTTTAATAATATATTTTAAGATTAAATAAATGGTAAGAATATTTTAATCTTCGATATATAATTGTAAATAATATCATATATGCCTTAAATTTTTACACACCAATATTGATGTGTAAAAATTTAAGGCATATGTGATATTATTTACAATGAATTGCAACATAAATTCTTAATTTTTTTTTATTATTAAAAAATATATATTTTTTTTTGACCAATTTCAAAGTGATATTTTTTGGAACAAATTTAAAAACTCAAAGATATAAATTAAACTTTTACAAGTTTAGGAGCATAATTGAAACTTACACTAAAGTTGAGGAGTTTGTACAATTTAAGTGTTAATTTATAGGTTAAATTATCAAGAATACCCTTAAACTATGAGTTTTGGTTAAAAAATGCCTCTAAATTTTTTTAAAAAAACCCTAAAGATGGAGAGACCTCACTCACAATATAAAATACAAGAGTTACTCTTCTCATCGTCAATTGATTTTGAGATGGAACCCAAAATACGACTCAAGAATCTTGAACCCAAGAGTCACCATTCCATGAGATTTAATATATTCTCCACCTATTATGCCTTAGTTTTATTTTATTCTATGATCTTTCAAAATGATAAAATAGGCTTTTGATTATTGGTTAACACCTATGTCGTCTACGTTTTCATTTTTTCATGTCACACAGGTACGTTAGAATTTAACCGTTTCACATTATAATTTTGTGTTGTTGTTAATTGTGAGAGAATTTTTTAAATGTTTTTCATAGTTGAGAGATATTTTTGAAACATTTTTCATAGTTTAAGAATATTTTTGAAACGTTTTTCATAATTTAAGGATAATTTTTAAACTTAAAAAATTCAAGAGTATTTTAGAAACGAAAACCATCGTTGAAGAATATTTTTGATAATTTAACTTTATATATATATATATATAAATTGAGAGGCCTAACTCGTAAGTCAAGTGAAAATTTGCAACCTTATGCTATATGCTACTATTGGTGTTTAAAATATATATAAAAAAAAAAAAAGGAAAAGAAGAAAACAAAATAATGAAAGAGTTGGTTTGATGGGCGGCTGTGAGCCACTCATCTTATCAACCACATCGCCAAAACTTTTCTTTTTCCCCAAACAAACAAACAATAATAAATAAATAAATAAATTAAAAACAAAAAAAAACTAAGAATAAAAGTCCAAATCTTCACCGAATGCTCCTCCAAGTATTCATTTTCTTCTTCCTTCTTCTTCTCTCTTCTGCATCACATTCTTCCGCCATTAATGAATCATCTACAACTTTCAGGTACTTTCTCTCTCTTTTTTATTTTTTTTATTTTTTTTTTATTTTATATATATATATTTTTTGAATGTTGAACGAAAAGTGTTGAAAGTCGTTGTTTGAAACTTAATCTAAAAAAAAAAGTGTCATTTTTAGTTAGGCTGAGTTATAATAATTATAAATAATAGCTATAAGTTATAATAGTCGGTACTTAACTCTGAGTTGATGTCCAAACAATTTGTGTTTTTTTTAGACATTTTATGTCAATTGTACTATCAGATAGATTTGGTGTTTTTCAACTATGGTCATTGAATAATGTAATTTTGAGTACAATATTTATTTTGCAATTTCACCTGTGAGATAATTATATACTAAATACTCTTATTCATATAAATAAATAAAAAATTATTCATAGATGAAGAGAAACTAAATACTTTTATTCTTTTTAATTTTTCAAACTGCTGTTAATTACTGAAAATGTTGAAAAATGATTTTTAATTAGTTTTAGTAACATGGTGGAAGAATTGAAGATTTTCGTCTTTTAACTTAATCTAATCAGAATTGAATAGATAAAACCTACTTAATTAAGATTTAAATACTATTTTGATCTTTAAAACCGGATCAAAATAGACATTTTGGGGAAAATAATATTTAAACTTTTATTTTATTAAGCTACAAAATTATTGAGTTCACCAACCATTAATTTCTCCCTTATTTGTGCGTTGCTATTATGAATTGGTTCAGTATTATTTTTCAAATATATAATATAGTCCTTTTTAAATGGGAATTATTAGAAAATAAACAAGTTTTTTTTTTCTTTCTTTTTTTTTTTTACAATGGAGATTGAACTAGAACCTCTCAGTAATTAGTCGATACATCATGCCCGAGTTGTTGAAAAAAAAAAATTAATGTAGCACAATTATTATATCTTTAAAAGTATTATAATTTATAACATTATCATTAAAATCAGGTGTCGATACATCATGCCCGAGTTGTTGAAAAAAAAAAAAAATTAATGTAGCACAATTATTATATCTTTAAAAGTATTATAATTTATAACATTGTCATTAAAATCAGGAGTAGATTTATCTTAGACCTTGAGCTCGAGCCTCAACTATGACAACATATTTAATTTATATATAAGATGTGACAATTTTTTTAAAATTATTTGTAACTTAATGATAAATACATGTCTAGTCCTCCTTACCACTTTGGTTCAAATTTCAATTTTTATTTTTTATTTTTTTTGTGGTTAATTTTATTTTAACCCTTTTCGACTTAAAGTTTTGAATTCGCCACTAATTTAAAATTATATTTATTTTTGAAAATTTTCCAAACAAATCGAAAAGGTAATTTTTCTTAAGCATTTTTTTTTTAGTTTAATCCCGAGGGAGATTCAAACTTTCGATTTCAAAATAAATGTCAATTACTTTCAATTTTTTTTTTTTTTTCCAATTTAAGGCTTCTCCATTACATTCTTCATTATTTAGCAATAATATTAATTACAAAATCAAAATTCAATGTAATAAAAAAACAATATATATAATTGAATACAGTTTGTGTCAGATTCCCCAACCCAATGAATCCTTGTGAAAAGGAATCACCTTAAAAATCGTCCCTTTTTTTTTTGGCCTTTTAAAATAAAAAATGAGAAACACGTTAAACATTTTTTTTTATTGTCAGAACTACATAATATTATTAATTTAGGCTCTTTTTCGCATTAGAATTCGGAAATGATTTTAAATTCTAAATTTGAGAAAATATAATTGATTTAAAAATGAGATTTTAGATTAGATTGGATTTTGATTTTTTTTTTTTATTACAAATTCATTCTTCTTTATTCTACATTTTTTTTGTATTTTATACATTAATTTTATAGGTTTAATACATATGTGACACGTTGACTAACTTGCAACATAAATTTTAAATAATTGAGAGCGTAGTAGGTAAGTGTTAAACTAATCAATAATAAAGACTTGAAACTATTTCACAACATATTTTTTACATAATTGTTTGTGTTAGGTAAAATTACAAGTTGAGTTAAAAAGGGTCCTTAAACCTAAGAATAAATGTACCTATAAATCAATCCACGACCAGCATATAGCGATAATGAAGTTGGATGTTCAAATCCCCAAAACACCACATTGGTTGTACTAAAAAAAAAAAATACGTTCATACATTTCTTACTAACTTTTTTTGTGTTTTATTTTAATTGTTATATTTCTATTGCATTTAATTGAGCAGATTCTGAATGACTGGGAGTTATAATAGTCTCTAATTTGATGCATTTTAAGGGGTTGTTTGGGCGTTGAGTGAGTTATTTTAGTCGGTGATGAATTATAATAGTTGTGAATAGTAAATACTAGTGATTATAGTTACTGACTGTGAATTATAATAGTTAGAGGCCAAACATAGACTGAGTTATAATAACTCAGTCCACCCAACTCCAAATTGATGCTTCAAACACCCCTTAGAATGCACATATTAAAGTGTTAGGAATTAGACTTTTCTAAAGAAAAAAAAAGTATCATATTCGACTGACTACGAAACTTTCACTCACATTTTGACGATTTTTTTCTTTCAACAACGCCGTGGCAATGTGAGCTATCTCAATTGTATGTGGAATCAATGAATTAGTGACTAAAAGGTCAAATGTTCAATCACATATCCATGTTATAAAAAAACAAAAAATATTATTGGATTCAGTTCTTCTCTCATACATACAACAATATAAAATTGTAAGCCACATTGTGGCGGTCAAATAATTTCTCTGACACATGATTAAATAATTTCGATATTGTGTGTAAGCAATTTTTTTTTCCCAAACTGGCACGATCTAATAACTAGAGACCAAGAGCTTCTAGATTTGATCTCCTACCCCACCTCCCAACTGTTTAAAATAAATAAATAATAATAATAATAATTAAGATCTGTTTAATAATTATGGTTGTTTGGAAAACTTATTGGAGAAAGTATGTATTTTTTTTTCATCCAAAATGATTGGAAGTGAAAATAAATGAGTATATTTGATGGGGAGAATTTCTAGTAGTATGTGGTTTTTCCATAACACGGTGTTTAAAAAAAAGACACGTGGCAAATTAGTTTAAAAAAATAATATATTTAATAGAGTGAGTCCAGTTAAACACTATTTTGTCATATGTCATTTTTTTTTTTAAAGGCATTGGTATTGAAAAACTCTATAACACCTAACACCGATGTACTAGAAATTCTCCGGCGAGTAAGATTTTCCCATGGCCAATGACCATGAGTTGGAGCTTGATTTGTATTGGCCTTTCATGTCTGACAAGAACCAAACCAAACCAGTCAATTATAAATGAATTTCCCTATCAAATTTATGATCTGCTGAAGGCCAAGGCAATAATTAACGCCTTTCACGAAACTCAGGTCCTTCTCTTTCTCTCTCTTCTTTAAATGCCAAATTCCGATCTACTTCAATCTTCATAGAGTGAGAGAGTGGCTATGGTCAAACTTTAACCACGTATTCCTTTTTTCTTCATCTGGGTTTTGCTTGGAGCTTCTGTTTTATCCAACAATGCCTTTTAATGGATTCAATTTTCAGGTTTTGTTCGTTTATTCCACCCATTTTTTGTTTTAACGACTCGTTTCCCCTTTTGTTCATCTGGGTTTCGCTTGGAATAACCTCTGGTTTGTTGAACAATTCCTTTTAATGGATTCTTTTTTTCTGGTGGGTTTTTGTTTTTAGTGCATTTAATGAGCTGCAACCGAGTTTTAACGATGCATTTCCCCCTTTTGTTCATCTGGGTTTTGCTTGGAAGAACCTCTGGTTTGATGAGCAATTCCTTTTAATGGATTCTTTTTCTGGTGGGTCTTTGTTTTTGAGTGAGCTGCAACCGAGTTTTAACGATGGATTTCCTTTTTGTTCATATGGGTTTTGCTTAGAACACTCTGTTTTGAAGAAAAACCCACCATTTTTTTTTCTTCCATGGTTTCATGTTCAGGGTTTTCCCCTAAACTAAGCACCCTTTTTGTTATTAGTGCCAAAAATTTGCTGTAGACGAGTTTTACTTATAACGACAAATTTTACTTTTTGTTCAATTGGGCTTTGCTTGGCACTTTAAAGAAAAAGGCATCCATTTTTGGGTTTTTGCTTTTACTAGTTGTTTTTCCCTTTTTCTACTCCCGTCTTGTTATTCAAATATCAATTGGATGTGTCCATCATGTTCGGCATAGTTTTGTCTGCCTTTTTCCCTTCTCTTGTTCCGTCTTCTCACATTGTTTTATGTCAAAAAGCTACATCTTTCTTTCTCTATCCTTGTTTTGGTGTAAAGCAAAAATAACTGATCTTTTCATGTGCTTTGTTTTCTTTTGTCTTTTTTGACACTGTATTGGTGAATCTTTCCTTGGTTTTGCCGCATCTTGCTATGTTTTTATCGTCTGTCTTTCCCCCTTTATATCTTCCATTTTTAATGGTTCTTCAAATTTCGGATTAAGTACTTGATAATATACTCTTTTTTTTGTCATTTCAAGGAGTAAGTTCAACTTCAACCCAACTGAGAATGTTCTGGATTAACGTGTTGTTCTTGTTCCTAATATTTTGTGCTTATATTTCGTATATTATCAAAATGAGCTACTGTTATCTTTTTGGAGGCCTTCCGCATCAAACTTTAAATGTTTATTTTAAGAATATTAATATACAGATCCTTATCTATTTTGGAAGATTTATCGATAAAAGATGTTATCGACTTGAAAGATGAACTCACAGTATATGTATAACAGCCCTTTGTTTGCCTAGGAACTTACCATCTTTTTGGCCTTATGCCTTCTAATTTGCCTTAATCTTTCTTCATTGTTGGAAGATTTTGTCATCTTTAAATTAAAATGGTATCTTTTGGAAACTTTCTCCTTAAAAGGTTGAACTCAGTTTGTGTTTCTATTAACTCCATCCATTTGATTAGATCTTTCAAGTTTCACCCCATATCCTCTGTGTTTGTATGTCAACTTCTATTTATTTATTCAAAGGTTTATGTTTCCAGTGAATGTTTTCTGTTCATTGCTTTAGAAGTCTTTGTTTCATATTGAAGGACCATCGAAGCAAGGTCTGGCATTATGATCTGACTTTTGTTTTTGTTTCTTCTCACTTTTCAGGGAAATAGAGAGGAATAACTTGAGTAGAGGATGAACATATAGTTTTGTGCTTAGAATTTTCAGTCATGGCTTCTACATCTTGGTTGAATTCACCTTCTTGCTCCATGATTCAATCCTCAGAGGACAAGGCTCTTGGAGCTATATTCCAATGGTCACGGTTCATTTTTCTTTCACCTTGCCCTCAAAGGGTTTTGTTATCCTCTATTGATATCCTGTTCTTGCTCATACTCTTAGCTTTTGCATTGCAAAAACTATTTTTGCGATTAAAGTCAGGTGACCGGATAAACTCCGACATAAGCAAACCTCTGATAGGTAGCAATAGACCTCTTATAAGGACCACCATCTTGTTTAAACTCTCTCTAGTTGTTTCTGGCCTGTTAACCATCTGCTACCTTGTCTTAAGTATCTTGACATTTTCCTCAAGTGGTGTTCAATCGACATGGAGGATTGCGAATGGGGCATTCTGGTTGGTTCAAGCATTGACTCATGCAGTTATTGCAATCTTAATCATCCATGAAAGAAGATTTGAAGCTGCCAAGCATCCACTTACACTTCGAATTTATTGGGTTATAAATTTCATAATCATTTCCTTGTTTATGGCATCTGCAATTATGCGTTTGGTCTCTACTGGAGCAACTGATGAACTCAAATCGACTTTGGATGATGTAATTTCCATTGCCTCATTTCCATTATCAGTAGTTCTTCTTTTTGTTGCCATAAAAGGATCAACTGGGGTTATGGTGGCTATAGCAGCCAAGGAACAATTTGATGGACAAAGTGACTTAATTGAATCGGTTTCAAGTAAATTGAACGTGTCTTTATTTGCTTCAGCATCTTTGGTATCGAAGGCCTTTTGGATGTGGATGAATCCCTTGTTGTGCAAAGGTTACAAGGCCCCTCTCCAATTAGAAGAAGTTCCAACGCTTTCACCACATCATAAAGCTGAAATAATGTCAGATCTCTTTGAATCGAAGTGGCCTAAACCTCATGAAAAGTCCACTCACCCAGTTCGAACGACATTGCTCCGTTGCTTTTGGAAGGAAGTTTCCTTTACCGCCTTTCTCGCTATTGTGCGTGTTGGTGTCATGTACGTGGGGCCTGTCCTTATTCAACGTTTTGTAGATTTCACTTCTGGAAAAAAAAGTTCCCCTTATGAAGGATACTATCTTGTACTGATTCTTCTTGCTGCCAAATTTTTTGAAGTTCTCACCACTCATCATTTTAATTTTAACTCTCAAAAGCTTGGCATGCTCATTCGATGCACACTTATTACTTCTTTGTACAAGAAGGGCTTAAGGCTATCATCATCTTCTAGACAGGATCATGGGGTTGGACAGATTGTAAATTACATGGCTGTTGATACCCAACAGCTTTCTGATATGATGCTACAACTGCACGCTGTATGGTTGATGCCATTACAAGTTGGTGTCGGTATGGCACTTCTCACTGTTTACCTAGGCCTTGCTACAGTTGTGACACTGGTTTCGCTTATTGGTGTACTTATCTTTGTTGTGTTGGGCTCTCGGCGGAACAATATGTTCCAATTCAATGTTATGACGAATCGTGATTTGCGAATGAAGGCGACGAATGAGATGCTCAATTACATGCGGGTGATCAAGTTTCAAGCGTGGGAGGAGCACTTCAATGATAGAATTCAAGCTTTTCGTGAATCCGAATTTCGATGGCTAACCAAATTCATGTATTCAATGTTTGCTAACATTATAGTCATGTGGAGTGCACCAATAATTGTATCAACTCTCACCTTTGGGGCTGCACTACTGTTAGGCGTCAAACTCGATGCTGGGACAGTGTTCACAATGACAACTATCTTCAAGATGTTGCAGGAGCCTATCCGGACATTTCCTCAATCCATGATATCACTTTCACAAGCTATGGTATCACTTGGGAGGTTGGACCAATTCATGTTGAGCAAAGAGTTGGTTGAAGAGTCGGTTGAAAGAACTGAGGGATGTCATGGAAATATTGCTGTAGTAGTTGAAAATGGCCGATTTAGCTGGGATGACGAAGCAAATGGAGTAGTAGTTCTGAAGGATATAAATGTGAACATAAAAAAGGGAGAACTTACAGCCATCGTTGGGACTGTGGGATCAGGGAAATCATCTATTTTGGCTTCGATTCTTGGCGAGATGCATAAGTTGTCGGGAAAGGTATAGTTTCTTGATAAGCTAGTAGTCCAAGTTTATGTTTTACTCCATGTATGATTGGTATAAACAAATCATTTATCCAATTTACATACAAACACATAAGTAAATGATTACTTTTTAATATCTTATGTTGCACATTTCCACAACAGGTTCATGTTTGTGGAACGACTGCTTATGTTGCTCAAACATCATGGATTCAAAATGGCACCATTGAAGAGAATATCTTATTTGGTTTGCCTATGGACAGAGAGAAATATAGGGAAGTTGTCAGGATTTGTTGTTTAGAAAAAGACTTGGAAATGATGGAGTATGGAGATCAGACTGAGATTGGTGAGCGTGGCATTAACCTCAGTGGCGGACAGAAGCAGAGGATACAACTCGCCCGAGCTGTATATCAGGACTCTGATATCTATCTTCTTGACGATGTCTTTAGTGCGGTTGATGCTCATACTGGATCTGAAATATTTAAGGTACATATTTATTGGTTTCTCCCATAACAACTGATTACAATAGTATGAGGTTTCATATGCTTAGAACTCATCTATGTATACTTTGTTTCACAACAGCCGCAATGTTTTACGATTTGTGAAACAATTTTTTTTTCTTTTTTCTTTTTATCTAATATCTTTGTTGTATCTTCAGGAATGTGTAAGAGGAGCTCTCAAAGGCAAGACCGTTATACTTGTTACTCATCAAGTTGATTTCTTGCATAATGTTGATATAATCTTCGTACGTGCTCGAAGACCATCTTGATTTGGTTTCTTAATTACATCATCTATGAAAGTAATATAGCTTTAGCTGACATTTCTTTTGTCTTTTGATTTTTTTATATTAGGTGATGAAAGATGGGACGATTGTGCAATCTGGAAAATACAATGAACTAGTAGAGGGTGGATTGGAATTTGGGGCACTAGTTGCAGCACATGAAAGCTCGATGGAAATTGTGGATAGCTGCAATCCAACGCTTGAAGTTTCTTCTCCTAAACCTCCTCAGTCGCCTGCCCAGCATAGGGAAGCCAATGGCGAAAATAGCCAGGTTGATCAACCACAGGCTGAAAAGGGTTCATCAAAACTTATCAAAGATGAGGAGAGGGAAACTGGGAGTGTTAGCTTGGAGGTGTATAAACTTTATTGCACCGAGGCTTATGGATGGTGGGGAGCTGTATTGGCCTTGGTTCTCTCCCTAGTGTGGCAAGCTTCTTTGATGGCTGGTGATTATTGGTTGGCATATGCAACTTCAGCCGAGCGTGCTGCAACCTTCAATCCTTCATTGTTCATTTCTGTGTACGCTGCAATCGCTGGTTTTTCAGTTGTGTTGGTGACAACAAGATCACTTTCTTTTGTACTTATAGGGCTTAAGACAGCCCGGATTTTCTTTTCACAAATTCTTAATAGTATCTTACATGCCCCCATGTCATTTTTCGACACCACACCATCTGGAAGAATACTGAGTCGAGTAAGTTCTCCCACCATAAACTAGTTTTTATTTTGAACTTAATTGAATGTCCTAACCCTTTTATCTTTTCTCCTCTTTTCATTTAGGCTTCAAATGATCAGACGAACATTGATTTGTTCATCCCCTTCTTCATAACTATTGCTACTGCAATGTACATTACAGTACTCAGTATCTTCATTGTCACATGTCAATATGCTTGGCCTACAATTTTCCTTGTGATTCCACTTCTATTTCTAAATGTTTGGTACCGGGTAAGAACATTCTTTTATCTCGAATATATATGGCAATGCTCATAGAATGTAAACTGACTGAGTCTCCTCTATTTTCATTTTACAGGGATACTACCTTGCTACGGCTCGTGAATTGACACGCCTCGACTCGATAACAAAAGCACCTGTGATTCATCACTTCTCAGAAAGCATACAAGGAGTTATGACCATTCGCTCTTTTAGAAAACAAGAACAGTTTTGTGAAGTAAACATTAGTCGAGTTAACAATAATCTGCGAATGGATTTTCACAATAACGGATCGAATGAGTGGTTGGGATTCCGATTGGAGTTGCTTGGAAGTATAGTGTTTTGCTGTTCAGCACTTTTCTTGATCTTACTACCTAGCTCCATTATCAAGCCTGGTAAGTGTGAATTGTTATGTTATGTTCCTCATGGATTTATCAAACATTTCTCAGATTTGTGCTTAAATTGGCATTACTTATTGCAGAAAATGTTGGTTTGAGTTTGTCGTATGGATTGTCTTTGAATTCTGTCTTGTTCTGGGCCATATATATGAGCTGCTTCATCGAAAACAAAATGGTGTCAGTCGAGAGGGTGAAGCAGTTTTCTGTTCTACCACCAGAAGCTGCATGGAAAATTAAAGACTCTCGTCCTCCCTCCAATTGGCCTTTCCGTGGCAATGTTGAACTCAAAGATTTGCAGGTATTAGCTCCTTTGCTATCCACCACTTTCTTCATAAGATCACATGTTTTTTTCTGTTTTCCTCCCTCAAACGTTTCTTGTTATATGACCTCCAAGGGATCCCCTGTTGCATCTAGAATGTTAGATATCTTTCTTAAAGTCTTGGGTTGAAAACTGAATAACTTAACTCGGTTTCATAACCATTTTGTTTTTTGTTTTATGTTTTGAATAGTAAGGTTATAAACACTACTTCCAACCTATATTTTTCTTGCCTTATTACCTACTTTTTAATAATGTTTGAAAATTTTGTTTTGTTTTGTGAAATTTGACTTGAAATTCAAATGGTTATCAAACGAGACTTTAAATTCTAGTTGTCTTCTGCATTGGATGCATCGGATTTTAGGATGGGTGAAGTATTTTGAGAGAGTGGTGAGGTGGGCTGCACAAGGCTAATGTTTCTAGATGTGGTAATGTTATTAACCACAACATTGATCTAATCTCTGCTATATGTTATATTAAGTAATTTTTTTCTTGAGCGACAGGTTCGATATCGGCCAAACACTCCTCTGGTCCTTAAGGGTCTTACTTTAAGTATCCATGGAGGAGAGAAGATCGGTGTTGTTGGTCGAACGGGGAGTGGAAAATCAACTCTAGTCCAAGTGTTGTTCAGACTGGTTGAACCTTCAGCAGGAAAAGTAATTATTGATGGCATTGACGTAGCCACATTGGGGCTTCATGATCTAAGGTCTCGACTTGGGATCATTCCTCAGGAACCAGTTCTTTTCGAGGGGACGGTGAGAAGCAATATTGACCCGATTGGCCAGTATTCTGATGATGAAATATGGAAGGTACAAACATTTTCTCTCTCTCTCTCTCTCTCTATATATATATATGCATATATGCTTTGTTTTGTCCATTGATCTTACTATATAGTAGCTTCCAAAGCTCCTAACCTCACCGAGATTGATCTTTTCAATATCAATAATCTTTCAGAGCTTGGATCGCTGCCAGCTTAAAGATGTCGTCGCTTCGAAGCCCGAGAAACTTGATTCTCCAGGTGTTTATCCCATAATTTCATCCTCTCTTCTCTTAAGTTTATAGAATGATGGCTTCTCTCTTTACAAATCTATCAAATAATCGTTTCAGTTGTTGATAATGGAGAAAACTGGAGTGTGGGACAGAGGCAGCTTCTCTGCCTAGGAAGGGTCATGCTAAAGCGCAGTAAGCTTCTATTCATGGATGAAGCAACTGCATCCGTCGACTCGAAAACCGACGCTTTGATTCAAAAGATCATCCGAGAGGATTTCGAAACATGTACCATTATAAGCATAGCCCATAGAATTCCCACAGTCATGGATTGTGACCGAGTTTTGGTGATCGATGCAGGCAAGTTTTATGTTCTCAGACGTGATTTCGAAACCATCTCAACTCAATCGAAATAACAAATAACTTCTTTTTATATTCATTTTGAACAGGAAAAGCAAGAGAATTTGAACGGCCCTCTCAGTTGCTTCAGAGGCCAACACTTTTTGGAGCATTAGTTCAGGAGTATGCCAATCGCTCCTTAGACCTTTAAGCAGCACTGTTTTGTTATTTGTTCGGCTTCTCGACATCACGTCTCGAGCAGCAATGCCACGCCGTAGTGAACTTGAGCTAGGATTTTGCTTCTGATGAGTAGAAGTATGTGATAGAAAACAAGCCAATGCATTCCAAGATGGTAAGATATAGCCACCCTTCACAATCTGCAATTAATCTCTTGGGAGTATTTGGTTCAGTTTAGCCAATTTAGTAGGTTTTGTAAGCTCATTATTGGTTCCCAATCAATTAGTGGGAAAAGAGATTCACAAAAAAAAAGAGAAGGAAAAGAAGAAAAAAAATTAAAATTATTTGCATTTGTCTGGTGAAAACTCTTCCAACAATTATTATGTTCACTATGTTTTGTTGATCATAGATTACTTGCTTCTAACTCAGATTCTATAGATTAATTTGTTGACAAAGTTATGTGTTTTGTTGTAATTTTATTTAACAAGTAATGTGATTAATAGGTGAAATGATAAATTAATTAAATAAGCTAGGAAAATTGTTTAGTTTTTAACAATATTGAAGAATAAATAAAGCAATGCAAATTCAAGTTTATTAAGTTCATTCTCTTGCATAATCTAAAGGCTAAACATATATTTTAGTCTTTAATTAATGTTGTTTAAGTAGTAAGAGAGGCAGCCAAAACGAGCGTGGCTCAGCTGACATATGTATGTGTTGATGACCAAGAGGTCTGTGGTTCGAAACTTCCATCTCCCATACCCAAGATTATGATTAATAAACTCACCCAGCATCACTTCTAAGAATTTTAATGTTGGGAGGATAAGGGATTTTCAACCAGAGACTTAAATTTATGAAAAATAATACAAAGATCGAATTTTTGAGCAATCAAAATGAACCCTAGTGTATTTAATTTTAGACGTGTCATTTTAGACATGTCGTCCACGAATGAAAGGTTATTGATAAGTACTCCCTCCTTTAAGTCATTGTACCCATTTTTTGTATTAAAAAGAAAAAAGGAAACATAGTAATTAAAACTATTAGAGAAATTTTACTCCATCTTCCCACTAAGACAATGTTCAGACATACAAGCAGTAGAGAACCACAAGGAGTCAAATTTATAACATAATTAAGAACTCGGAGACTAGGGTGGGGAAATTCGAGTTTATAGACTCCTTGAGAAAACTATTTAGACTTTTGGACTCAAGGTTACTTTTAGACCCTATGAGTGTGAAAACCCTAAAATTCCCTTAGATTTTTTTTTTTTTAGATCCACCCATGCTTTATCGTCTTTCTAGGAAAAAAAGAGGAGAAAAAGATAAAAAAGGAAAGTAAAGAATAGTATTATTTCATCATCCAACCGCTCCCTTTGAAAAAAGAGTGAGAAATCCAAAAACCATAGAAGCTCTTCCTCATTTTTGCGTTCCAAAATATCAAAGAGTTTGAATTCGAGTTCAAAGAAGTCAACATCAACAAAAGGACGATTGATCCATCAAAGTATGTGTTTCTTACTAAAGTGAGGCTCTAGTAATATATTTTATGGACTTCAATCTATAAATATATGAAAATCCTCGTAAAAATAATTTTCCATTTAAATGAACTTTCTCCAAAAATCTTGCTAAAAAGTTGAAAAAAAAACTAAATATTTCCATTTTGCTCGAACTTTTAAAATAAAATGAACTTTCTCTTTTCAAAATAATGTTTTTGCTATTAAAAAAAAATTAATAATAATAAAAATTAATTGATTATCAAACGGTTTGATTTACACTTTTTCTATATTTTCTTTTCGAGAAGTTCCAAAACATAATTTCTATAACTTGTTTTTTTAGCAAATTTTTCGAATTACTTTTATAAAAAAAAAATTATTTTTCAAAACTATTGGAACTTCTTAAGTTCCCAAGACCTAATTTCTATAACTTGTTTTTTTAATAAATATTTCAAATTACTTTTATAAAAAAAATATTATTTTTTCAAAATTATTTTAGAAGGTTGAGTAATGATTCTCGCGATAATTTTATTACTCTCGAAGTACATGAAAGTCCTCAAACAAAAATATTTTTGAATGCAACCATATGAGAGATTTGAGAAAGGAAATCTTCTCAACTTCTTGAAGTGATGAGTTTTCTTATTGTCACGAGAACAACTCCAATACATAATTAATGGTTAATAACCTCACTCATTAATGTCAATTTCTTGCTTCATTCTTGAAATTTAAGATAAGACAAAATGAGACACTTTTTTTTAAAAAAAAAATTGTTTTTCTTTAAATCAAAGTTTTTTTTTTCTCTAAATAAAATTAATCAAGATAAAATGAGACAAACTAGATTTTGGTAACCCTTGTTCTTACTAGTGTTGTAGGGTGTTAATATCTTCCCGCACAAAAGACCCGGAACCTAAACTCTATTTTCGTAGACCATGTTTCTTTTGAATGGATGCCCAATCACACCCCAATAGTGGTTGGTAGCGACTCCAAACCTCTTCTAAAAAGACCCCTCTTTTAGAGGGACGTTGGCCGCTCCGCGTCGCGATATGGCAGTGACATGCTTCATTCTCATCCTTATGAGAGAGCCCACGATAGAATTTGAGATTTGAACCACCTTCTGCGACGGCGATGACGATGACGATGGCGACTTTAATTAAATATGAAATTACTTCGTTTTCTTCAACCCAAACAGCAAAATGCCTTTCTTTTTACTCTATGAAATGGTCTCGAGCTTCGGCTTCCATTGTCTTGTTCTGACCAAGTGCATGTAGTCCTTAGCCAATTAGGGCGTCGTGCAAATTTTTTCAATTAGTGTCGTCGTCGGTTTCATCTTTGAGTAACAATGTTATTATGAATTGTCAAAATGGTCAGTTTAGAAGGATTTATCATTCCACAATTACCACCTGTCCAAATAGAACATAATGACCAAGGGAGCCATTAGAGACTATTTCCAACGCGTGTTTCATTCCGATCATTCTGGAATAGCTTATGCCACTATAGAAGCAAATAATTTTGAATTGAAAACTAGACTCGTCCAAATGGTTCAAAATAGTCCATTCATGGCAACACCATATTTAAATTGAGGCTCTCGAACACAATTTACACTAATTTTGCTTCTCGTTTTGGAGGGCTTTTTAGGATCTAGACCAAATAAAAATGTAAATCTTTTCTCTTGCTTTGGTGGAAATTTGGAACTAGCAAAATTTTAAGTTGTTCTAGTAAAATAAGCAGTTCAATAAAGACTCAATTCAGTGGGCGTTGGAGTTCACTAACGAGATGGATGTCATGTTAATCCATAAAGCTAACGACCAAATCCGTTTTTCTAATCGACCCCTGTCGATTCTTCATCAAGGCCATTAAACATGAACAACAACGAGCTTTTGATTTCCTGATCATGACATTTATGATGAATTGATGTTGCATTGCTTGTGATTAGGACAATCTAAGATGTGTTCTAGATAATGATGATTTACAATTGTTGAAGTATGAGAACATTA
This sequence comes from Herpetospermum pedunculosum, assembly GCA_028017165.1. Classification (NCBI taxonomy): domain Eukaryota; kingdom Viridiplantae; phylum Streptophyta; class Magnoliopsida; order Cucurbitales; family Cucurbitaceae; genus Herpetospermum; species Herpetospermum pedunculosum. The sequence goes on from CM051523.1 coordinate 13,631,871, forward strand.
TTTAGATTATGAGTAAATTTAATTTTTTTTCTGCTTTGAATCTCTTGTACTTAAAGAGCACATAATCTACCATTTCTGATATTTCCATGTTACATAACTTGATGAAAGGCTCTAGGAAAACAAAGGAACAAAATTGATTAGTTGTAGTTATATATCTCAATTATTTGATTTCATTTGGTTTATTATATTAGTTATTTCCATTTTGTTTAATGTTGTCGTTGAATTGATATTGAACGCTATTGTGCTCGGTTAATTAGATGATAAGTTTGTATTGTGATGCTTTGGTTAGAATCAATCTAATGAAAATTTATATTTGTTGTGACTTTTCCTATCAAGTAAACTAAGTTCTTGAATTGAGAAGTTTATTTATTTATGTACGTATGTGATCGAAATTACAATTGGACGAGAATTACATTTTTGGATTGGAAATTTGGTAAGATAAATTTTAATACCCGCTTTCATTTATTTACCGTCTATTCTAGTTTTATTCCAACAACATCAACCCGCTTTAATTAATTGATTTGGTTCGTTTTGGATTCGACTTGTTTCCACTTTTTCTACAAGTTAGAATAGAAAAATTAATATATTATTTTGGTGGACTTCGACAACCGGACCATACTATTACCAAATTTACACATGTTATTGAAGTTATGGCCTTACTGTTCTAAAAAAAAAATATTATTTTTTAATTTTAAATGTCTGCTATTTATTTATCATTATCCTTTAAAAATGTTAAAAGTGTCCAAAAATAATTCTTGGAATACTCATCAGTAAAATTTGATTTTTGTTTTTTAAAAAAAGGAAAAATATGTACCGTGCATTTTATAAAAAAAAAAATGATAAATATGAAATAATATGACTTTTGATGATTTGTTCATTGAGAGAACATTATTTATATACTAGTTACAAGTCCATATTTAGCCTAACTATATGCTAAGACTAAGCTATAATAATGACAACGGTGATACCTTAAGCTTAAGTTATGGTAATTATATGCTTAGTTGACAAGACTAAGTTTATGGAGAAATAGTCCAATCCTATCAAAATATGTAACAGCATATATATATATATATATTTTAAGTAGTTTGATAATTTGAACCTCCAACCTCAAAATTCTCGAGTACGTTACGAACACTTATTGAATCACATGAGTAAAAGTGCAGTAATATTATATAATTTGGTGGCATTTAATCTCTAGCTGATGCTCACATTTTACATAGGCAGTTTTGAACATTATTTGTGTATATATTCTAAAAGTGTATGATTCAACTGCACAAATATATATGATTAGGAAGGAATGACGATGTTTTGATTGTTTTTGAGCTCCAAAACTCCCTTTAAAATGGTAGCTTTCCCTTTCAAAAACTTGGAGAACCAGCGAGCAGAGAGTTTGGGATATCGTTTCAAATTTGGATCCTCTAAATCTACATACAACAATCCATAACCTGTATCATATCCGTCTAATAACTCAAACACGTCAAGAAATGACCATGTGAAGTATCCTTTTACGTTTGATCCGTTCCTATATATATATATTTCAAAAGAATTTAGAATACGTATTCGAGCTCGACCCAGCTACGCTAGTGTATAGTCGAGATCGACTTATCATTTTACTGTGAATGTAAAGAATGAGACCCAATGTAACTCGTTAGTGTCATTTTAGTGTCTAACGAATTTTCAAATTCTTCTACTAACTTTGTACGAATAAATTAAACAAGTTGTTTTTTTTTTTTTTGCAAAGGTATTTGAATTGAATTATGCTCGGTTTGACATTAAACTTGTTTAATGACTTATACTAAGCATCTGACTTATTTCACATACAATTCTTTAGTTCCCTTAACAACGATGAATTCATTATTTATCGTGTCAATTTGAGAATATATAATTTAAAAACATGAATAATTTTACTATATTTGCTACTCCTTTATATCAGCAATGTCATCTAGTAGAAAATAAAATATTTAAAAGATACCATTATTTATTATTTTATCACTTATATTTTCTAATCTATGGACCATTGTTAATTCTAATACTTATAACATACTTACATTTTTAAATTTGTAAATTAAAAATTATTAAATATTTGATTTGATCTCTACCATAAAAAAAAAAAATTGCAATTTGGTTAAAATATATGAAGACTAACCTAATGAATTTTGTACAAAAGTTAAAAGTTAAGGCCTAGATAACGCATTCGTTTTTTGTTTTTGATTTTTCTTGTTTCTGTTTTTAGTTTTTTATTTTTTCAAAATAAAAATCATATATATTTTATAACAATTTTTTGTTCTCTGTTTTTAAAAAACATCAAATTTGTTGGATAACTGTTTTTTTATTTTTGAAAACAACAAAAGTTGGAAGTAATTGGATAATTACTATTTATTTTGTATTTTTTTTTATAAAATAAAAATTATTTTTTTAAAAAAATAATGTTAATTTATTAGAATGTAAAAATTGCAACATTTATAAAAATTTAATTAAGGTACAATTATTTGATGAAATTGAAAATTTAGGATAAAAACTGATTTTCTCTAAAATAAAAAGAATTTATTGTGTCAGTAGCTTAATATATTAGATAATCTTTAGTTGCGTTTATAATCCATAAAGTCAGAAAAATAAAATATGTTTTGATTGTGTAAAGTGGATAGGTATGAGTGTAACATAACCATAATATTAAAGTATAATATACTAGAAAAAAATTATTTGAATAAAATTATAATATATTATATTAATAATATATATATATTTTTAAAGAATATACTCATAGTATTAATGACAAATTCCATTGAAAAATATATTAATGATAATTTAATTTTAATTTCAATAAATAAATAGATAAATAAATAAATATTTGAATATAATTTTAATAGGAAAATCGTAAGCGATGTCAATTTAGAGTAAAATAATTAAAAATATAGCATTTTTTTAAAAAATTTTGCAGATATGACAATTTCTATCACTGGTAGTATGGTCTATCGCTGATAGAAGTCTACCACCTTAGTTTTTTTATATAATTTTAGTCTATCACTAAGAGTAGTCTATAATGATAGTCATATATCAACGATAGCTTCTATCAGTGATAGCCACTGATTTCTTGTCATATTTGCAAAATGTTTTAAATTTTGCTAAATTTGCAATTATTTTGGGCTTGTTTGCTGGTTGCACAAACAAAAATCAAGCCCAAAATAATTGCAAATTTAGCAAAATTTAAAACATTTTGCAAATATGACAAGAAATCAGTGGCTATCACTGATTTCTTGTCATTTTGCAACGATAACTTTTATTAGTGATAGCCACTGATTTCTTGTCATATTTGCAAAATGTTTTAAATTTTGCTAAATTTGTAATTATTTTAAGCTTGATTGTTGTTTGTACCATCAGCCTATTTTAATAACTATATCTAACTTGATGACAATTTCAATAAAGTTGAAATATCAATTAAAAAAAACTAAAATTTTGAAATCAAAAACTGGTTTTTGAAAACCATTTTTTTTCGTTTTTAAAATTTGTTAATGTGTAATTTTTTTTTCAAAAACTTAAAAATCAAAAATTCAATTGGTTATAAAGAGACTTATTTTCTAAAAATCAGAAACTAAAAACTAAAAATAATAATTGAATGTGTTATCAATGACCTCTTAATTTTTAGTTTTTTATTTTTTAAAAATTAAACCTGTAAACAATACATGTGAATTCCTACATGATTTTCAACTTTATTTATACATATAAATAAATTAAATAAATGATTACCTCAAAGCATCAAGAACTGCACCAATGTAGCCATGCATGTATTCCACTCTTGGCACATCTTCTAATACTGAATTTCTCTTCATTGGAAGACCTAACAACACATTCCAAACAAACTGCTATTAAATTAAAATGACCCATAAAATACATTCCAAACAAAGTACTATTAAATTAAAGGTTAAATTATATGTTTAGTGGTTAAACTTTCCCATTTATATGCCTAACAAACCCCTGAATTTAAAATAATAATAATAATTAATAATTATATTATATATTTTAAACTTTCAATTTTGTGTCCGATAAGATCAATTTTAAAAGTGTTTAATAAGGTTAATTCCCAATTTTGTGTCTTAACAAATACTTCACATATCTAATATTTTTTTTCTAATAAGGTTAAACTTCAAATATATTATATTATTAAAAGTTTTCTATATATCTAATATAGTTCGTGAATTTAAAAATAAATGTCAAAGAAATTAAGAACTCCTCAGATATAAAATTGAAAGTTTAAAACTTATTAGGGACAAGATTGAAAGTTTAGGAAATATATATATAACCATTTTTAAAGTTTAAGAACCTATTACATACAAAAGTTCAGAAACGTATTAAAGCTGAAGGATCCATTAAACACAAATTAAAAAAATCAAGAACTAAACTAATTATAAACTAACCTAAATTAAAATTAGGTTTAAAATACATTCCAAACAAAAGGCAAGTGGGAGAGATAGGATACCATTTTCATAGACATAAGTAGGAGGGTTGCCATAAACTTGCTTCAAGTACTCTATCACTATTTGCAAGCTCTATAATAATGCAATCAACAAATTAGTTAAAAAGAAGGGAAATTGTAACATATCAATTTAGAATAAGATAATTAAAAATATAGCATATTAATTAGTTAAAAAGAAGGAAAACTGTAACATATCAATTTAGAATAAGATAATTAAAAATATAGCATATTTTTAAAATTTTTGAAGATATGACAATTTCTATCCCTGATATCTTAAAGTTCAGTGATAGAAACAAATTTTTTTTGACATATTTGCAAAGCATTTTAAAGTTTGCTATCAGACCATGTATGTTAATTATGTAAATTAGACCATGTATGTTAATTATGATCATTATGATTTGATTTTTTTTTTTTTTTGAGTACATTGGGGGTGAAGGGGATTCGAACCATAGACCTCTATGTCATCAAATCATACATATGCCAACTGAGCTATGCTCGCTTTGGCGACTCTCAATAATAGTTACTTATACATTTCTATTTTTTTTTATAGATTTTTTTTTAATTTAGTCGCAATCATTTTATTAATGGCTATAAGTGATAGTCGTTTATTTGTGACTATTACCAATTTTTTTTTTTTTTTATCACATTTGTAAAATATTTTATATTTGACTATATTTGTCGGCTACCAATCCTTTTTATTTTCTGATTTTTAATATTTTTAAAATGTATTTAAAATCTTTGTCAAATCTTAAAAAAATAAAAAATAAAAACTTTGAATTTTTTTTTCTTAGAGTTTATAGTTTTGTTATGAGTTTGAAGACTACGGAGTAGATACCAATGTAAATAATAAAATAAAGTGGGCTTTATTTTATTTTTTTTAAAAGATGACTTCTTAATGAAGGGTTCAATCATCTGACAATTAAGTTATGCTGAATTTGACAACCAGCATTATTTTAGGATGGTATAAGATAATTTTTATTTTGAAAATTTGTTTATAGTTTGAAAAAAGATTTTTTTTTTTTTTTTTCTTTTTTTTTTTTTTTTTTTTTTTTTTTTACAAGAAACAAGAAATAGAAAACATTACCAAAATAAATTATTCTTCCAACATTAAAAATGATAAACAATAAAGGGGTGGTTGCACAAAGAACAATCAAGTGCAAAATAGTTCCAAATTTAGCAAAATTTAAAACATTTTAGCAAAAAAATCAATAGTCATCATAGAAGCTATCGGCGATATATGACTATCAGTGATAGACTACTATAACTGATAGACTCAAATTCTATAAAAAACTGAGGTGATAGACTGTTATCAGCGATAGACTTCTATCGGCAATATACTATACTATAAGTGATAGAAATTGTCATATCGGTAAAAAAAAATTAAAAAAGTGCTATATTTTTAATTATTTATATATATATATATATATTAATTAGGGAACTACTCTTAAACGTGTGTAGAACTTACCTCAGGTGTGGTGATATTTTCCTGCAATACTGCGTAAAAAATAATTGAAGTTAATTTTCCCTTTCTTTCCTAGGTTATGAAAATACTATCTATAGATACTTATCTCAAGTTCTCATCAACTCAGTTGTATCAATATTAATACAGAATTATTTAGCATATAATTATGTTCAATTTTGATTTGGAAAATGAAAATGAATATATATATATATATAGGGCTGGTTGCACAAATAGCAAGCCAAACTAATTTCAAATTTAGCAAACTTTAAAATGTTTTGCAAATATGTCAAAAAAATCTGTTTCTATTAGTGGTAGACTTTATCATATCACTGATAGACTTCTATCAGTGATGAACTATTATCACTGACAAAAATCTATAAAAAGTTGAGGTGATCAGCGATAGACTTCTATCAGCCACAAGATATCAGCGATAGAAATTGTCATATCCGCAAAAATTTTAAAAACATGCTATATTTTTAATTATCTTATTCTAAATTGACATCGGTTACAATTTCCCTATATATATATCAAACACTATAAAAACTTACTAATTGTCTGTGCTCCCATATCAGCTGCAAGGTCTCTAGCTTCCATCTCCAAGCTATGAGGATAATCTTTAATATGCCAATTCTGATAATGAATTATCCCTATGAACTCAGCAGACCCCTTCACTACACTGCTCTCACCATTTGTGAAACTTGGCATTCTTGAACCTACATTTTTCTTCATCAATTTGGGATACTCACCAAACACTAATGGATGGAGGACCCTACAATAAAAAAAAAAAAAAAAAAAAAAAAAAAAATCAATTTGTATTCGTAATATCCGTGAGTGTCCGAACCAGCTTACACGCACGTCGACTAATCTCACAGAACAGATCGCCTGTGGTAATCAATTAATGTGTCAAGAACTGAAGATATATACCAAAAATTTAGTTTGGATTGAATGTGTAAAACTTACCAATTGACAAGAAACTCATAGGCTCTTTCAACAGCATTTGCATCTTCTTTTGATTCAGTAAAAGGAACAAACCTAAACATATAAATGCTCATCCCTACAAAACCATGTTGTTTGGCCTGTACTTTTTTTTCCAAAAAAAAAAAAAAAAAAAACTAACATAATTAAGCACATCTTTTGTATATTTAATTATTGTTTACATTATTGATAAATATAATGTTTAAAGTCATGTATATAGCAAGTTAGGTGTCAGGTTTCTAAATGTATTTAGGTTCTTGTCAAAGGATTAATAGAAAAATTAAAAGTAAGAACTAAGAATGGTTTTTATGTAAAGTATAGGGACTAAAATGATTTTCTAAAAAATTCAAGGACTAAAAAGAACTAAGTATGGAAATGAGATTATAAATGAGAATTTCAGTTATAACAGTTTAAGAAAACTTCAATCCTGTTTGATAACGGGGAAATTGCAAATATTGACATGTCAGATCAAAACTTTAACAAAATTGATTCGTCATAAAAAAAAATAACGTTGTTGACATGTTTGAGGTTAAGTGAGGTGTGAAATTATTCTTTTACCTGGCTTAAGAAAACCAAAAAATTATCAATTTTCTGTATTTTTTTCTCTCTCCTCTTCTAAAGTTTCAATTTAAATATTTTTTTTTTTATTTTAGGTATTATAGACATGATCTTTTAAAAATTTGCTTAGTTTATAAACATGGTTGGAAATGAAATAAAAAAAGCGTATAAAAACGAGTGGTTATTTAGCTAAAACGGGCTTATATCGAGAGAGATATGATGTTCGGAAGATAAACGCAGAATCGCATATCGCCTAGGTCTATGTGATCTCACAATCTTATAGGTAAACTATGTAATTGCGGGATCTTATAGGCCTATGTGATCTCATGGTCACATAGGCGATATGCGATTCTGCGTTCATCTTCCGAACAACATATCTTTTTCGATATAAGTCTGTTTTAGCTAATTAATCACTCATTTTTTTATTTTTTTCGTGTTCTTTCCAACCATGTTTATAAACTAAGCAAATTTTTAAAGAATCTTGTCTATAATACTCAAAATATAAAATATTTAAGTTTAAATTTTGAAAGATGAGAGAGTAGAAAATACGGAAAAACGGGACCTCACATTTTTACCTTATAGTTTTTGTTATACAAACGTGCAGCTGATGCATGCGCCAATAGACAATGGTGCACAACCAAATATGGCTCAGTTGAGGAGTTTCCTTTAGAGCAATTCCTTACTCCAAAGGGATGCGAACATCGCTGTGGTGGCACAAATCCTAAGTCATATCCTCCCATACCAAACACATTAGGCTCATTTATGGTTCCCCAATGCAACACTCTATCTCCAAATTCCCTAAAACACACTTCTGCATATGCTGTGAAATCTTCTCTACATATCCACATTCAAATTCCGTCAAAATTTGCAAACCGACCATAACTCAACTAACTAGTTAAGCTATATATATTCTCGGGTAATTTATGAGGGAGGGGTAGATTTTGAAATAAATTAGAAAAATAGAGTTATTGTTCTTACATAATCTTTCGACTGACCCATCCCCCATATTCATCTTCAAGAGCTTGTGGGAGATCAAAGTTGTGCAATGTTACATGGGGTTGGATTCCTATTCAAAAAGAAGATCAAATAAATATGCATAAGGAATAAGAAGTTTATTCAAAATTTATGTAAATTTATGATTGAAAATATTGCACAATAACCATGGCTGATTAGTTCATTGATGAGATTGTTGTAATACTCTAACCCCTTTGGATTTATGGGTCCTCTTCCATCTGAGAAACAAACAAAAATATGAACTCAAACCATATTTTTATTTTATTTTATTTTTGTATACATCTTTTAATGCAAATGGACTTATGTTAATTATTTACTTGGAATAAGTCTTGACCATGAGATGGAAAATCTATAAGCATCAAGTCCAATATCCACCATCAATTTCACATCTTCCTACATGTCAATTCGAGCATACCTCATAGATATATTAGATATCAATTATCATTCCAAAAGTCGATGATTCGATTCTCGAAAAAAAATGCAAACCTTATATTTGTGATATTGATCACATGCTACGTCGCCGTTTCCTCCCGGTCCAACACCTACCATATTTAGACCAAAGTTTTGTTCATAATAAGTAAGTCTCATATGATTTCTTTTGTTATATTATAAAGGTTGAAATGATGAATAATTGATACACATATACCAGAATGAGCATAAGTATCCCAAATGCTTGGTGTCCTACCATCTTCCTTGGCTGCTCCCTCCACCTTTACATTTTGTTTAATTTAAATCAATTGCTAACCTCAAATTGAATATACATCGACTTCGACATTTTCATAAAATTGAGACCTCAACGTTTTCGTTGATTCGCTTAAAACGTTCAAGAAACAGAAACCAAAAAGTGAAATTAGCATCGGAGGAGGCCTAGCTAAAAGACTGAATTTGTAAAGAAGTTTTTCACTAAATTAAGCACTTCTAAAAGAAACTTTCCTACCTGATAAGCAGTGGTACCAGATCCAAAAACAAAAGCAGATGGAAAATCACTTCTGCTATAATAAACATCAGCAACAGCTCCTAAACTTGAAGTTAACAGCAGCAGCAGCATCAACAACAATAATAGCTGAATTATGACACAAAAATTTGACATGTTTTTGGTTCCTTTCATAACAAAATCAAAACACAGAAGCTTTCAAAAGGCGATTGGTGAGATATATAGCTTCAAATATTGCGTTAACCAGCGATGAAAACAATTGTTTTTTGGGAATATCATTGTTTTTGTCATCTAATTTTCTACACCTTTAAATTTAAATCACTTTATCCTTTGAATTTTAATAATGTATTTATTATTTTCAAAATAATGGGCCCGTTTTTATGATAATGTGGCTTTCAATCTTGTTTGTCGTCTTCTTTCAATTTAGTTTTTTTTTTTTTTTTTCGTGATTACTTAGGTTAGTCTGCCTCAACTAATCTCAATCCGTGGTTGCGTATGATATTAAATTAGAGGTGCTCACCATATAGTTTAGTATTCTCGAGATCACTTGCAAGGTGAAAGATCGAACATCTGACATCATAGTCAAGATAACTTTAGAACAATTGAGCTATAGGCCTTGGTGTTTTCTTTCAAGTTTTAACACGGTTAAGAAACTATATATTTTTTTTTTAGTACATTGGGGGTAGAGGGATTCAAACCACAGACCTCTTGGTCGTCAATACATTATACATACATATGTCCGTTGAGCCATGCTCGCTTTGGTAAAATGTGTCAATGCATGATGAATTTGAGAGATTTAACCAAATATATATAAAGATCCCACACGTACTTTTAAAATGTTAAGTATCTAATTGAAACTTTTGATACTAGAAAGACTATATGTCACACTCCGTCTTAGATTACCTTATCAAATTTGGGACGAGTTGTGACAACATACTCTGAAAGTGCAATTAAATCTATAATCAAGTCTTTCTCTAACTTATAACTTTGTAAGTCAATCTCTAATAAAAACAACGAAGCAAAAGTTACACTTTTTACCGTGGATGATATGCATTGACTCTGTGAGATTGGTGGCAGATGTAGACCTCAACTATCTCTTGTTCAAACTTAAGAACAACCTTGGTAGAAAAATAAATATAAAATAATGAGAAAAAAGCTCAGTGATAAGTGGTATAATCAATAATAAAAATAGCTTTCAAGAAAACTCTTTTCATACTAAACATAACTTCAAAAGCTCTGTAAAATCAACGAAAATCATGAACAATTTAATAAACTCTAGATAATTAAAACATCAAGAAATCTTTGTTACCCTAGCCTTAAAAATTATCAGGCTAGTAAAAAAATCATAGAAAATTTGTAACAACTTTTTAAAACGCAAAAACATAAGGTTGTAAAATTTATCACCAAACATGTACACTCAATCCCAGGTCATACTGGCATAGAGTAATTTCAATACGTACAGCAGAGCAATCTTTGTCATACTATGCACCGAGTAATCTAGGTACATAGCAGAGCCTCTGTCATACGTGCACGTAGAACTCTCTATCTCTGATATGCTAGAGTGGGTAATACGTACAGCAGAGCAATCTTTGCCATACTATGCACCGAGTAATCTAGGTACATAGCAGAGCCTCTGTCATACGTGCACGTAGAACTTTCTATCTCTGATATGCTAGAGTGGGTCCCAAAGATCTCTCTATCTCTGCTATACTATATAAAAACACATCAATTGCATACATGTAATCATCATGTGTACATAAATCTAGTTGGTTTGAAAAATTACTCTATAAAACTATTTAGTTCTCTCAGTCACCCTAAAATCATTCTCTTTATGGAGCAACATTTCTTAAAACACCTCTGATTTCTCGAATAACATAAAATATGTGACGACGCGAGCTCCAGGTAAGAGAAATTTATTTAATTGTTATTGTTATCGGGCTCAATAGTGAGTTTAAGTGGAAGGGTCATGTGAAATTTGGGCTTAAAAGAGGCTAGGGCTAGTCAAATCGGACTCAATAGTGAGTTTAAGTGGAAGGATCATGTGAAATTTGGACTTAAAAGAGGCTAGGACTAGTCGTTTGACTAAGTGCAGGGTTAATGAGTTGTTAATAATAATAATAATAATATTATTATTATATAAAAAAATAAAAAAATAAAAAACGAAATTAAAAAGGTAGCGTAAGTCTTCGTGAATAAGACCCACGCCCCTTCTGCTCTCTCCTACCGGCGAGCGCCCATCCACGATGACGACTCAGCGGTCTGGCAACCGCATTCGGCGGTTCAACTAGTGACGTCGAACAATAGTCGTTCAGTTCCTTTTTCCGGCAATGACATTCGATCAGCGAACTTCTGACATCGTCGAGTAGCGGGTAAGTCATTTTTCCCTCCAATGGTCTTTTGTCTTGTCCTATTGAGCGTCCGTTCTAACATGAATCCTTTTCGAATTTGATTTTTGTAGTTCATAAACATTTTGTCCAACCTCAATACCCACTCTATTCTTGTATTGGATTAGCAAAATTCCACATTAGCTCGTTGTCCAGCATGGATTACCACCATTTTCGGTGAGTTTTCTATAGATAACAAGGCATCAATTCCTTCGAATTCATTGTAAATGTGGTGATGTTGAATATAATACTTGTGTTTAGGATTCAGACGATTCATTGATATCAAGAAACAAGTTTTTGGAGTAGAAGTTACTTTGGGCAATTGTTCTAAACACCACATTTAACTTTGTTAAGTTTCGACAACTTTTATAACACTCTGTTTTGCCTCAAAAGTAGTATCAAGTGCTGAAAATTGTTGTAGGTTGAGACCAGGAGCTTTCATAGCAATTTTAGTAATTTTATTGGACTTAGTTTTAAGGTAAGTGACTTTACTGCTGGTTAGCCTTCAAGCTTGGTTGGAAACTTTTTTTTGATAATTGTGTAAAATGAAAAATGAATTTCTGTATGTGACTCTGAATACTTATGTATGGAAAGAAAGGTTTATAATGTTATGGCATAACAAAATGATATGTGATGTCGATGTGAAGTTTATACATGCCACAAAGATATGTTATGTTTATGAATTTCCTTCATATGATATGTTATGTTTATGTGAGGTTTATGCATGCATTGAAATATGAAGGAAATGTTGTTGTGTAAGCTAATAGGAACGGTTTATGATCAATGAGATGCATGTTGTCACACATGAGAGAAAAGTACTCCATTGTTGGATCATTTTCAATTTCTAAAATGTTTTGTGTGGGACCTCATGCATATGTATAGCATAAGAGTCATAAAGTTTTAATACAACTACCTTTCATTTCCTGAAAGATATGACTCCATGAAATTGATGTATGTTTAGGGGCTCTAATTACATGAAAGTGATGTGCGTAGAATTAATAATGGGTATGAAAATGATGATCACCTATGCATGAAAGTGATGCATGTCTAGGTTCTTTGTATATGAAATTGATATACATGGGACTTATGTGTATGAAATTGATGCACATCCAGATGAACAGTAAATAGGGTGGTGAGTTGAAAAGGCAAGGTTTTAGGTCTCACTCGTTAAAGTCTCTATCAGTTCATGTTGCATGTAACCATAGTCTGATTCTAGTAGTAGGGTTACTTACTGAATTTTTTTTTTTAAATACTCCTTATTTCTTAAAACATTTTTTTTAGGTAATGCCAGGAACATACAGGGTAGGGCGCTTGACGAGGTGATCGGTTGATAAAGCCATGAGATCTGAGAAGTCAAAGCTTCTGCATTATTTATTTATTTATTCTTATTTCATTAAGTCAGTTTGAACGTTTTTTCTAATGATTGAAACTGGTAGTTTTAGTTTTAAATTTTGTCTTAAATGAACTTAATTATTTTTTTTTATGTTTTTTATGGGGATCCCAAAATAAATGTATTTGTTTTGATGTTGATATGTTATGAAGAATTATAGTTTTGATCTCTTTCTTGCTACAGTACAGTTTTAAATAATTTTTTTTAGATTTATGACGTCATGATTAGTAACAACCCTAGAATGATGTCATAGGAAGTCGGGTGGTTACAAAACATCTCTAGTTTCTCAAATAACATAAAATATCATTGATTTCTCAAATAACAAAAAACACCTCACATTTCTCAAATAATCAATAATAAAACATTTATAAACTCTCAAATATTCATCAAATATCTCAAATATTTCTCAAACGAGAGTTCCAGTGGAATGCATAAAATCACTACAAATTCTTAACAATTTCAGAAAATCTCCTAATTAATTTCTCTAATATGTCATGTAAGAATTGCTCTAATAATAAATCTCTTGAAATTTCATGAAATCAAGTAATGAAAATATTTTTTAAAATAAATCACTTACAAAATATTGTCGATAATATCTCGAAAAAGAAGTTATTCCAATACATGTTCCAGATTTCAATAATCATATCAATATTAATCTCCAAACCATGAAATAATTAGAAAATTGTAGCACCAATTAGACCTCAACAACTAAATCATTTTTCAATCTCTTTCATTCAACTAAAATTTCAATTAATTACACAATCTCTCTCCCTGACTAATCTTTGTTTTTTTCTCCAATTAAAAGTTACTATTTTTTATTTTCCTCCCCAATCAAATTATTTTTTACCTTTTTCTCTAAACTAATTCTTTTCTAAAATAAAATAAAATTATTTTCTCTACCCTCGATCTTGATTCTATTCTCTTTGGCAAATCTCTACTCTCTCCCATTAAAAAGCATTCGTACAGAGAGGAGAATGGCCATCTTTAATCATAAATAATAATGAAAATATATTTTCAACTAATTCCACTAATTTGTTAGATTATTGGGATACAAATTCTCAAAATATCAACATCTCTCTCCACTTAAGTAACAAGTGTGTACTAATTCCACATAATTTCTTTAATTTTAAAATAATGCATCTCTCCAATCAAATCATCATTTTTATCTTCATTCTCATTTCTCTCTTCCTATCATTTTATTGACTTTAATAATGAAATTTTTTTTAACACGTGGAATCGAGCGAAGTTAAGACCTCTTAATCACAAATTATTATATAATGTCAGTTGAGTTATGTTCTCTTCTCAATTTCTGTCTCTATGCAACTTTCTCGTTCTCTATCTAAACGAATTTTTGGTTTTTTCTACATTCTCTCTATTTTTCTTATTCTTCTTTTTATTTTTTTTTATTTTTTTAACTTTAACTACGTGTCACGTGTCACATGTCCAACATGTCCATCACTATTGAGTATCACCCCCACGTGACTTGGGAGAAGAAAAAAAACTTTTAAAATTGATAACTTCATTTTTTTTTTCTTTTATTAACTAATTTTTTTTTCTTTTTTTTTTTTTTTTTTCTACAAAATCTTGATAAAACCTTAATAGAAAACCGATCTTAACACTAACTATATATATTATTTTTCACTTTTTTAAAACACTAATAAAAATTTATTCAGGTTTCCAAAAAAAAATTTATAAAAACAAAATAAAATAAAAATCAATTTTGAAAGTAAGATTAGAAAAGGAAAAAAAATTAAGAGAAAATAAAATAATATATATATATATATATTAGGGTGAATGTATGTTTGAGTTTTGAGTCCATATTGTTGCAGGTTTCCTTAGCATAATGATATGGGAGATCCTACCCCAACCCAGTTAGAGATGTCGGATCTCGCCCTGATCAGGCCACAGGGCGAAGGGAGTTTGTTGGTACCTCTACACTCATCGCGGACGGCGATACGACAATCCCTTAAAATCCGTCCAGGATTAGAGGTCGTCCATTTCGCCATGATGAGGAGAAGTACGGGCCGACAACGGCCGTCCTCTCCCTCCTCTCCTATATATATATGAAGGTTCACCCTCCACATAGAGATACACAACTCACATGGCCTAAACTCCACTAAGCTTAGAACTCTTTAGCTAACTTAAGCATCGGAGTGTAGTAGGTCGAGTCCTACACCGATGCAAGTTCATGTTACTCTTTGCAAGTCGACCTCGCACCATATTGTTGGGTTGTCATCTAAAGCCCCATCAAGGAGAGTCGAAACCATAGATTCTTGTTTCATTTTTAATTCCTTGCATCAACATGATTCGGTTTTTTTTTCAACTTAATCTCTATTATTTAAAAGGTTTCATTTTAGTCTTTTATGCTTAAGAAAAATTCAATTATATACTCTTCCTATCGGGTAATGTTAAAATAAATTGATAGTAAACTTACCAGACATGCTACTTAGTGAGTTGGCAAAAATATTGAAGATAAATTATGCTACCTAAGATAGGAATGTTTCTAATTTTGCCTCCAAATTTCTAAGAACTTGGCAGGATTTTTTTTTTCTTTTCGTCTAAGGTTGTCTAATTTCTCTTCTAAATCTTTGTCAAACTTATTAAATATCATGTTATGTAAGCTTATATCATTAGTCGAATCTTTCAACTCAAAGTTGAATTATAAAAATATATAATTAAAAAAATAAATAAATACCCGAAACAGTTAAATTTATCCAAAGGGACCATGGGCTCCTTTCTTTAAAATGGAACACGACAGAGGTTCGGTGTGTTTCATACTTTCATGGAAACAGTCGGCTTTAAACATAAAATTAATTAGGGAAAAAAAAACATCACAAGGCATGTGGTTAATTTTTTGTTTTTTTTTTCACAATATATTTTTAAAAAAAATGGAAATCCCCTGCAGGGACCCGATCTCCGAACAGAGATTTCCGAACCCGTTCTCGATTTCCCGAAATAGGGAACGGGGTGAGGATGGGGATGAAAAATTCCCACGGGGACAAGGATGGCATCTCCGACCCACCCCGTTGCCATCCCTATTGAGGGGCATTCCAATATTGCCCCAATATTCATTTTTGTTAATATATAATTGATTTTTTAAGCCCCGCCGATAACCATTTCGTTTTTAGTTTTATGTTTTTAAAATTTAGGCTTGTTTTCTCCTAATTTTTTTACTATGTTACCCACTTTTTAGAGAAACATTTAGATTCTTAGTCAAATTAAAAAAACAAAAACTACTCTTTTTAGTTTTTCAAATTGACTTGATTTTTTAAAATATTAGTAGAAACTAGATATCAAAACAAAAAAAGTTATAGGTAGAAGTAATGTTTATAGGCTTAATTTTCAAAAACTAAAAACTAAAAATCAAATGGTTATCAAACAGGGCGCCTTAGTTGTTGATTGCCCGTTTTTGCAGCTACCTAAAAGCATCATCAAACTTTGTTATCTTTATCCTATGCTTCCTTGAGAAATTGAGGGTACCTCATTCTCTGGAATTGAAAATAATTGAATTGTTACTATGCATAAGCCTTCTATAAGAGTTGGGTATCATTTAGATTTTGTACATCAAACTTATTTGGTATTTCTACGATAAGATTTCAATTTCAAAGTTGTGATGTCGAAGAAGATGGATTATACAATTACCATAATCAACTTTACCTAAACCTTTGGCCAACTACATGTACAATTAAAGAGTGGTTTAAATTGTCTCGTATTTAAGTTGATGTTGATGATCTTTATCAAGGAATTTAAAATAAAGATTCAGTGTGCCAATATGAACATAACTCAACTTCAAACGGGAATTTAGAGGTTCGAAATTCCTCCACCCACGTGTTGAACTCGAAAAAAATATAAAATAATAATAATAAATTCAGTGTCACTCCCATTTTTAAATAAAATAATCACATTCCCTTTCTTTTGATCTTTTGGGAGGATTCTAACTTCTAACTACTATTTTAATACAATAAGATGGACCTGGACTAGATGATGAGGATAAGTTTGAGATGACACTTGAAAGGGTTAAAAGTGGTTTTAGCCCATTAACAATAGTTTCCAACAATTCTAAAACAAAAAATACTTGGTAATTTCAGGAGAATCACATAGTGCTGAACGTTTTTCAAAAGTGCTTATAGAAGAATTGTTTTCACTTGAAAGCACTTTTCATCCTAAACTCACCCCAAAGAGTACTAAGATTATCCAAACCTAGTTAAGGTTGGCCCTACAAATCTCTAAACATAGTCTTTTAGCATTTTTCAATTCAATTAAGTACTTGGGAAACAATACTCCCAAGTCCCATCACAACAAATAAAATACATCATATATACAAACATAAGTTTAGAAGGCATAAAATACCAAGGTTTTTTTTTCTACTTATCTTTAAAGTATTGCTCCATTTGAACTTCCAACTTCTCCCCATGTATCTTCATTTAACTCTGCTCTCTCTCCATCATTCCTCCAAGATTGAGAAGCTATGCCCCATTCTTTAACTGCATTTTTCCTCACCTGCTTATCTTTCCTTGGCAGCTACTGATAAATGAGAAACATGTAATAACCTCTTTAAAAGTAGTATAAGAACACAGAGATTGAAACCAACAGCAATCCATTTTAATGGAAACTCATGTCCAATTCAGGCAAAAAAAGAAAACAAAAGTTAAGCTATAAAATGATATAAATTATAGACATAAGAACTCCCAAAACATTCCCTCTAGTTCTTATGAATTTGAATGAGGAATGAGAGTAAAACCAGAAGTTGAAATCAAGTGTACAATGGCAGATCCGTCCAAGCTCCAGAGACATGGCCATTCTCACAGACATAAGCTCGAACAACCGGCTCTCCATCGTCGTGGTACCCGAAAACCCGCCTCAAACAGAAGGCAGAATGCAAATCCCAAGTCTCCTTACAGGAGCAAAACGCACAATTCAGATCAATTTTGTTCCTATTCCCATCCTTGATCGTTCTCCAGACATGAGAACTCTTGAAGTTCTTGAAAATTCCTCTGAAAAGCATGTAATTCCGCTTCTCTTCAATGTGAACACATCCAGGCCAATCACAAATGTACAAACAATCACCTCGAAATCGACTCCTGAGCAACTTGTTTCCTTGTTCCCTGCTCAAATTCCAAACCCCAGATGCCAAATGCGACCTCATAGACCTACAGATCTTCCTCCTCTTGGAAACACAAAACTCCCTATCCGCCATGAAAACCCCCTTCTCCACTTTCGTACCACCGATTTGGGGGTCGAGAACATCAGGGGCTTCAGAATCGTTATAAACAGTATCGAGATACAGATCATCGTAAAGAGACCAAGCACAATCAGAAGCAGAAGCAGAGAGATCAGAATTAACCTCGAATTGAGATTGAGCAGTATTATAGGGCTCAGATTCCACTTTCGACTGGTGGGAAGAGCCCAACTTCAGGTAATTTTCATCGGGGCCAAGCTCACGCTCGAGCCCAAAATCGGAGTTCTCGAGAAGAACACCGGAATGGACGAGACCAGGACAGCAGACAGAGAGCTTGTGAAGCGAGGCCCATCCACCGGCGGGAATGGAGTCGCCGGCGAGGAGGAGATCGGCGACGAGAGAGGGGATGGCAGAGGAACACTTGGTTTTCCAGCAGATATTGCGGATTGTGGAGGAGAATTTGGTGGAAACGCAGGCCAATCGAGCCCAGTTACGGGGATCTTCTTCGAGTTTGAAGAAAATGTTGAGGAGAATGTCGTCGGGAAGGGTGGAGAAGACGGAATCCGCCATTTCTGAAACTGGAAAAGGGAAATCAAGGGTTTGTAAAGGAAAGGAAGAAGGTGAAGATTGGAATGATAGTGAATCGGTTGGTTTGGTGATGAATGTAGACGACTGTCCTCTTCAGGCTTCTCACCATTTGCGTCCACACACGGCTCTCTGGTTTTGCATCCACACAAATGGACCGAGTTTGCATCATAATAAAAAAGAATGCCTAAATTATTATTAAAACAAAACAAAACAAAATACCCCTCCACTTCACGATGTTGGATGAAAAAGTCGACGTGACATAACCTCGTCACAACCAAGCTTTTTCAAGTGAACACCACGAACAAATTTCTATCTCAACATAGTTTTGAAACGTTTATGAAAAATACACGGTAATACAACAATTTTTGAAATAATATAAATATTTTTAAAACAAATGCTAAAGTTCATTGTGTTTTTTTAATAATTTAGCCTAAAAAGAAAGATAACATAACAACCATTGTAGAATAGTTTCTTTTTCAATTGTGATGAATAGATACCTCAATTTAAAAAAGTATAGAATAAATTCTTAAACTGGTCCAATAAATCTTTAGATGTTCGATTTTGTGTCTAATAAGTAAGAATTCATTACAAAACGAAAAAGGTCGTGTTTTATCATACACGAAATTAGATTCTAAATAAATAAATAAATTGTTGGAATTTATTAAACTCTTTTGAAATTGAGGAATGTATTAAACACAAAATTAAAATTTAGAATTAAAATTTAAGTTTCTTGTTAAATATTTTTAATGTTGTTAAATTTATTGACATAAAATTAAAATTTTACAAATTTATCACACTGATTTTTTTAAATTAAAAGACATGTTAGTCACATTCCTAAAAGTTGAGAGAATAAAGTATTTTTATTTTATTTTTTTTAATGTAAAAAATTATTTGAAAAATATTAAATGGTAAGAGACTAAATTTTTATTATTATTTTTCTTTTTTAGATTCCAACTATAAATATTTTTTTCGTTAATCCATACATATGTCAGTTGAGTTATGTCAGTTGAGTTATGTCCGTCTTAATCATTTCAACTATTTAAACAATTATTATTTTTTTTATTTTTTTTATTTTATTTTTTTTGGAAACACACTTGACTAAATCATAAATTTAGTCCTAGGGTACAATACAACCAAGAAATGTAATTATGGGCTTTTGGTTTTATGTGCCTGGATGTACACGTGCTAATTATAGGATTTGTTTAGTATATGTTTTTTTTTGTAATCAATACTCAACATTTATTTAGTTCATAACTTTAATTGTCTCCAACTAAAAAAAATGAAAAAACTTTAATTACATCTTCAAATTTTCTACAATTGATAGAAATAACTAATAAATACACTACTCGTCAACAGATCAAATATACTTGTTTAAATACGTATTCGAAATTTTATAAGATGATTTTAAATTTACTATAAACGTTCTTTTTTTTTTTTATGAAAATAAACTAAAAATTTCTTTTAAATTTCTTTTTAAGTACTTGACCTTTTAAATGCTTAGTTAAACACTTTAAAACTCCTTCCAAATTGGTTCTATGTATTTTTCTTACCAATATTTTATGTATTTTTTAAGAATTTTTAGGTAACTACATACCATGTAAATTTTTAGGAATTTAGGGTTTAAGGTTTAGGATTTTTTAAATTATTTTTTAATTGACAAAAAATATTTTTGGGAAATTTGTACGAATGACCCGTTATTTTTATCCGTTTGTTGAAATAACTCGAATTTTAAAAACAAGTCAAACTGACTTTTTGCTGATTTCATCACTCATTTTTTTAATAATATTTTTCTCGTTCTAGCTCAAGCTCATTTTTCGATTCAAAAATTTTAGATTTTATAGATTTTTCAGATCTAAAAAAAAATTGGCTCTCGAATCGTCACGGGAGAGTTGATGTCAATGGGAGTCGTCATCAAAGAGTCGACCATGGGTGAATAGAAACAAAAAAAAAACATGATAGAGGAGAGAGAGAGAAAAAATGTAGGAAGAAAAAAATAGGTTCAAAGGAGAGAGAGAAAGCGAGAGAGCTCGAAAACCAACTAGAAAAAATATTTAAAACAGTGATGATGAGGTTAGCAGAATGTCAATTTATCTTGTTTTTAAAATTCGAATTATTTAGACAAACGTGCGAAAATAACGGATCTTTCGTACAAAAATCTCAATATTTTTCACACTTCCAGGAGTCATCTTAAAATTATCGTAAAAAAAACACAGATACTCAAGATTTAAAGCATCTATCTTTTTTAAAACGAGTTAACTTGTACTTAGGTCTGATCATTTACTCTTAAGTCGGAGGTTTAAATCTCCACTCATATCTTTGACGTTTTATTATACAAAGAGAAAAAAAGATGGGAAAAAAGTATTGAAAAAGAGAAGAAAAAAAGGAATCTTAATGAAGCAACATAAAGATGAAATCCATTGGCGAAGGACAAGAGTTGATAAGAAAGGAATCTTAATGAGCTGATGTTGCAACCTTTCACTTCACAAGTCTCCCAATGACCCTTTCTTCTTTGGTAATATGACAAATACCTTTCATCTCAAGATAATGCTCATATCCCCATTAGCTCTTCAAATTCCTCAAATCTTATCCTCCATTTCTCACTCTTTTCTATCATTTCCAACTCATAAATCAACTCTATATTATACTATCTATACATGTTGTGATGTCATATGTTTATATTTCTTACATTACATCATGATAATTTGAGTTTAAGTTTAAATATCTTTTTAGTTAATATACTTTCCATTTTTGCATTTCAAACTTTTAAAAAATAACTATTTTCATTCTTACTATCATTAACACTTTAATACAAATATGCAAATACATATTATCCATGCGTTAAAAGCAAAATAAAGTTCATCACACGCCAACGAGAGTTTAGCTCAATGGCATGATGTATCGTCTAGGTGACCACGAGATCCTAGGTTCAATCCCCACCCCAACATGTTGTAAAAAAAAAGAAAGGTTCATCACTAAAAATTATTGTTTTTTTTAAATAAAATTTGAATTTAATATAGACCTTTTGAAAATTTAAGAACTCAAATGAACTAGATTTAGGACTAGTTTGAGATTGTTCTCAGTTGTGCTTGTGCTTTTAAAATAATTGCTAGTAGTTGTGTTTTTTAAAAAATCAGCGGAAATACCAAACAAATAAGTATTTGGTAAATTTTAAACTTAATTTGGAAAAGTATGATAAATTAGGGACAAAATAAGAATTTCTAAGAGTTAGTTAGAAAATATATCATATTTTTTGGGAAGGGAATCTCAAAAGCTACTGATTTTACCAAACATCTTGTTGAAAAAGTGATTTTCTCTAGTGTGATTTTCTCTAAATTAATTTATAATCTATGTTACCAAGATTATCTCAAAAATCACTTTTAACTCCTTCAAACGCCTTAAAGGTTCAAGAAACAAAATGAACCATCATTTAAATATTTAGAGACGAAAATGAGATTTACACCTAAAATTTAATATGGATTCTCCAACCTTATGGTTGAAGATCCGAAGGTAAGCTGAATTATGAATTAAAAATTACAAATGGTTTGAAATTTACACTTGGGTCTGAACTACAATTAGAATTTTAGGAGTAGATTTGTTCAGTCGTGATCAATGAGAATGCAAAATGTCAAAAACTCTTTACCTAAAGGGGAATGAAAATAAATACTAGAAAAAGGGAGGGCATCAATTTCTCAAAATCAATTAAGAGACGGTTTGGAATGTCTTTCCTTAAAAAAAGTGTTTGCACTTTATTTTTAAGCACTTGTAAACTCTGTGACATAAACAGATTTTAAAACGAAAGATGATTTTGATCCTTTCACCAAAAAAAAGCACAGATTTTCTTCGACTGCACTATTGACTCAAAATGCATATTAATCATCAAAGTTAAAACTTTGACACATCTGGCATTTGATGCACAAATTTCACAGTGTTTTAAGTTTTACCCCTGTCATTTAATAATTTCATCTAGAATTCAAAGTCGGGGTTGGGAATAGAGGTAAGTGAGTAATACCAGTTTGAGGCCCTCCGAGACGTCGCTGACATCGTCGAGGCCCCTCTATTCTCTGTAGATGGCAATCCAAATATTATAATGACCCTTCCCCAGACAAATTTGGGAAAGGGAAGGGGGCTATCCTATATAAATAGAAATGGCAGTGTGCTTAAGAGCTTATGATGAAACCAGAACTTGGAAATAAGATTAAGTGCCAATAACACAGTCACATCATCTTCAAGCAGATAATGCTGCCCTTCTGATGGAGCAAGGAAAAAAAAATGAATTGGCCTTGTTGCATGACTTGTGAATTTCATACCAGATTCAGGAAAAACAGAATAGAATGTCATTAACAAGTCAAAAACTGTTCAAATAACAACGCATGTCCATGCATTCTTCATTATTCAATCTCTGAATGATAATTATGACTATGCATGAGCAGCATCAACATGTTTACCCTCTTTGGCCTCCCGTTCGGCTGCTCTTAGTTTACGCTGCTCCTCCTTATAAATACGGTTTCTTCTTTGGAACTGTAAGGTATGGTTCAAACAAGCAAAATTAAATTAGAACAAATTAGTAGAAAGCAGGCAGAATCATTTGTAATAAAAGCAGATCATACTCCTTGCATTTTGGATGTCTATCCAAGTGTTCCTATTCCTTAACAATGCCGTACCTAATCCTTATATAATGATTTTTTTAAAATTAAACATTCAATTAAGTTCCTTGTTTGTTTTACAATTCTAAGTTAATCTGCCTCTTATCTCAGGCCCAAAAAAAGAGTAATACTTAAGAGCCACCATAAAACTTCTCACTGATATTTCATATTTAGTAGAGAGATAAATAACAAATAAGATAGGTACAACTTAGAAATCTGAGTTTAGTTCCAGATATTTACCTCATTATACAAAAATGGAAAAAATGTCTAAGTGACTGATGTATAACAATTTTGCAAAAGAAATGATGTAAACAAAATGTAAATAAGCTTCAAAGATCGATTTATGCAAACTAAGATTTTAAAGTGTGGCCTCTAGAATCATCGTGATTGAATACCTCCCTCTATAGATTTCTTAGCCAATATTAAAATTCAACTATTTTTTAGAAAAGTTCACAATCATAACAAGTTGAACTGTTTTTATCTTGTTCCATAACTTTATTTAACAAATTTTTATGTTACATAAAAACTGCAAGAATAATACAATACAACGAACATAATCTAAGCAATCTACGTGTGGCTATGTCATCAAGCCATCGAGATCAAATTAGTAATTGATAGAATCAAGTAACAGCTCAACTCACTCCATTGCAGTTCACTTTTTAATTTTTGGTTCTTTACAGAATCAATGATTTTTTTTCCTACATGCAACCGGACTAATTGTATGGAACAATCGCATGATCCTACAATATATTGTGTTTGGGTTAAATGTGTTTTAATATCTTAGGTAGGTGGTGGCTATAATTTAATTTTTGAACCATGACCAAGGCCTTAAAGGCATCTAGGATAATCGCTTGCACTTTTGACTAGTGAACCAACCCATGACGATCTTAGAGATGGAGGAAAAAAAATAAAAAAATCCGCCTATCTACTTATTTCCATATGAACACTCAAACTGTGCTTACACGTGAAATAACATACTTATCCATATTACGGGATAGCAGTGGCAGATACCACACCCTAAAACATACTTATACATGCACAGGAGGAATAAAACATTCCAATATAAGGTGGCACTAAAAATAGTAATTGAATTGAGGTTCATTTCTATCTCAAGAAAGCTATATATCCCACTAGATATCAGAAAATATCATCTGAATGCAGCTGAATATATGACCATGCTAAAAAAATAACCCTATTGCTACAGAAAGGGGGGAAATTAAACCAGTGAAAGGTTGATAACAAGCACTCGTAGTTGTAGATTGCAACGTTTACAAATTCAAATCATCAGAATACCAAATTTATAAGAAATGTACAAACAAAGGAAGATAAGTGCCAACATGAGCCTAGCTCATCAATTAAGGCATCTACCCCTTCCTTGAGGTCAGAGATTCAAATCTCCACCTCTGCATTTGTTGTACTAAAAAAAGGAAAAATAAGTGAATGCTATTCTTGCAGACCAAAATTATTCATATTTGCATGTACTTTCCAGAAATCACACGCACAGGGCATAATCTTCAGAACTCAACTAACAACGAAGACAAAGTTAAACAAGTAGCAAGGACCAACGCCAAAACCAAAAGTGAGGGAAAAGGCCGCTCATGTGCACAATGGTGCCAGCGTGAACATTAAAAGAAGGATCTATCAAGGATATAACCAAAAAAAAATTAGGAAGTGGTAAGAGATTCAAGTGCCCCCTGAAAACTAAGAAATAACAGTGGAAATAGACAGAATATCAGAAAATGGCATTAAAAAATGAGATGAAGGTGGATTTCAGCACCAAGGTGAATAGTATTGAAAGACTCTAGTTGCAAAGCTTGATGCTGTCAAGAGTACCATGCTCATAGAGATAGTATGTCCCCAACAACATAAACGTTTATTATTGTATTTCCTCATTGTTCGTAATTAAAGATTCTTTTCTCCCATATATAAAGACATTCTTATATTATTCATTTTAAGAAACATGCATAAAGCCATCACATTATCCAAAAATCGACTTTACTTATCATAGGTTTCTGTTAAACTTAGAAAAGTGTCGCTCGATGTTGTTTAAGCGGCTTTCCACAAATTCAAATCTTCATAGAAAAGTTGTATCTTCAACAATCTAAAGATGTACTGTTTTATTTTAATAATCAAGCATAAATACAGTACAATGAGGATAATAAAAAATAAATAAATAGCACCCTTTTCTGAATTCCATTGAGGAGAGAGAGACTGCTGGCAGATCGAAAAATAAAGCATAAATACACTATATATCCATTGCCAAACTTATCCCACTTCCCCTTGTTTCTTTTAATTTTTTTTTTAATCTTTTTATTAAACTTAGAAAGCAATCTTCTTTTGGATGGTGTTTTCCAAGGCCGGGTGACTCTCTTTCGCTTATTTTGGCAATGCTATGGGGACACCCTTTTAAAAAGGAAAAGAAAACTCTTTGGCTTTGTCATGTTCGGGATTTCCTTTGGAATTTGTGGTTAGAACGGAATGCTCGCATCTTCATGGACAAGACACGAGACATCGCATCTTTTATTGATTGATTTGATTCTATTTCTTTGCTTGCTATTACTTGGTGTAGATTGTCTCCCCCTTTTTTGTTATTATAGTCTTACTACCCTCTATAATCAATGGAGTTGTTTTTTGTAAGTTATTCTCGATAGGATTATATTGTGTTCCTCATTTCATCATATCAATGAATGGTTAGTGATTCCTATCAAAAAAAAAAAAAAAAAAAAAAAACTTAGAAAGCAAAACTTAACCTTGTTGGAGTGATGAAAAATATTCAATGTGCACACCAAAATTGGGCTGCCCCCTTCTAAACCTTTTGAATTTTGATGCTAACCATGGTTAAACCATAATTGTTTGTTTCCCTCTCTTACATCCAAAGATATAAAACCACCAGCCACATTGTTCCGGCCTCCTAGAATAATTGCTCCAGATAGGGAGTGTGCATAGATGATAGATCCATATCTTTAAAAAGACTGTATCTTTGGAAACATAAAATCATACTATTGTGATTTAACAGAATGCCTAAACAGACTATAATTTTCACAAATCCAAATCTAGTACCAAAGAGGCAGTCATGATAATCAATAACACGCAATGTGTGGCAAGCCGTTCACTTGAAGAAAAAAGAGATAACCCGTCCCTAATTACGCGAGTAACAGAAAATGTAAGAGGCTAGCTCCACTGTACTTTTCTAAAACATTCATTCTTATTGATGAGAACTCTAAAACATTCATCGCAAGACCACAAAACCACCTTCTTTTCATCGATAGGACTCAACCTTTCCCTAGTCGATCACTATCACCTAAAGCCACAAAAATCCAAGTAGTCGCAAATTCAAGTTTCTACAGAAATAATCAATCAAAAAATTACATAGAAAAACAGATCTAAACCAAATCTCAGGCAACCGCGTTCGGGTGCGATGTTGAAAACATGAACCAAGGTCGAATCAGGCATCAGAAAGCTCAAAGGATCAAGGAACCACACATCTAATCCATATCCAGGCAATTAATCTAACATATTACACGAACAATTGAAGGAAAAACAAAACAGAAACGAGAAAGTTAAAGGGGAATGGAAGGACTCACCTCCTTGGAATGGTGAAGACATTCGAGGTAATCTTCACGGAGTAGAGTACAATCCTTTGGCTCTCGGCAGCGGGACATACAATCGCTGAAATCAATCCAGAAATCGTAGCATCGGCCCTTGTTCCCGGTGATTCCCCACCCTGACGCCATTTTTCTGAATCTCTCGAGGTTACCTCTGAATTGGAGTCTGGTTTTTTGAGTTGTGTTTGGTGTGGCTCGAGCCGCTGAGGCAGAGTGGAATTTTGTGAGTAAAATTACCAAATATGTAATGGATTTTTGTTCGAGTTTTGAGAGGAACTGGGGGTAAAATTGGAAATTTAGTTTTCAAATACCTAAGGCTTGGTTTGGAATTTTTGTAAATAATGGTTGTCACATATGATTGAGAAAAATCAGCTATAACTGTTAAATTAATATTGGAGCGAAACTCTTCTTCAAGAAAAAAATAAACAAAATAATAATAATAAATAGGATAAAAATCAATTTATACCCTTGAACTTTGGATGTTGTATCAATTAAAACCCTAAACTAATGATTGTATCAATTTAAACCCTGAACTTTCATAAGTGTATCAATTTACACCTTCACTTAGAAAAATGTTATTTTTTACACGTGTGGAGACTCATAATTTATCAATTAAACCCCTAAAAGAGGTTTAATTGCTAAAATTATAAGTCTCTCCACGTGTTTAATTTAATATTTTTAAAATAAAATTCTAACAGATGGGGTAAATTGATACACTTATGAAAGTTCAGGGTTTAAATTAATACAATCGTTAGTTTAGGGTTTTAATTGATATAACTCCAAAAGTTTGAGGGGATAAATTGATTTTTTCCCTAATAAATATTAGAGTTAAACTTGACTCAATTGATACATGGATGTTCCCTAGATCATGAGATCTAAAGTTGGAAAGTATATTAAAAACAACAAAAATTAGAAGAAAAAAAAAACAAACAAAAATGTTTTAAAAAAAAAACCATGTGGCATCATTTGGAGACCAGCCACCTTGTGGCTGCCTCTTTTTTTTTTTAATCACATGTGAAGTTGAGGATTGAATCTAGGACTCTGGTCTCGTTCCAGTTGAGTAGTTATGCTTTTGTTGGCGCCTTTTTTAATAATTTCTCCAAGTTGATCTCAAAAAGAATATTGATAAATTTCAAGTTTAAATCTGAAAAATAGATCATGGTGTTTGAAAAAAAAAAAAAAAAAAAAAAAAAAAAAAAAAAAAAAAGTGTAAACTTTCATTAGTAACTCAATTTAGATTTTAGGTTAATGATGATAACCATTTTCACTTGTTAAAAATTAGCTAAAAAAAATACTTAAATTAAATTATTCTTCTCCCAAAATATTATCAAAGGAAGAAAAATTATCATCATTTTTTTAAAACAAGTAGAGAAAGACAAAAAAAAAATAAATAAATAAATAAAACTCGCTCAAATGAATTAAAATAGTTGCTAAATATTCAATTTCAAGTTTTGGTTGTCAACGAGAGAATAGTTCAACGACATAATATATTGCCTAGTGACCATGAGATATTAGGTTCAATCCTCCACCCAAAACAAACAAAAACAAAAAAATACTAGAAGTTGTTCTAAATTCTAATTGTTAAGTATTGGAAAATAAGGAACACATAAACTACTAAAGTGTGGTATTTTAACCAAATTTCTTAGACGAACATTCTACAAAATAGCTAGAAAGGCAACATGCAAAATAAATCGTTGTCATCTTGAAAATGACAAGTGAAGTATAACACTTCTTCCAATATAAGCTACAATATTATCACATAACTCAACTGTTAAGACATATACCGTATAACTTAACTGGTCAAGGATTCAAATTCTCAACTTCATATGTTGTTGAACTAAGGGACTGTTTGGGCCTCCAACATGGATAGGGTGGGGTGGACTTAAATAACCCACCCCACGTTTGGGGCACAGGTTTAGGAAGTGGGTGTTTGAGGTTATTATAACCCTCAGTTGCTACAGTAACCCACTATAGCACTCAGTGGTTTTTTTTTTTTTTTTTTTCCACCCAATTTGCCGATTTTTTCTCTCTTTTTGTTTTATTTTTTCACCCAATTTGTCGATTTTTTCTCTTTTTGTCTTCCTCACCTCACGATTGCTTATCTTTGATTTCATTCCAAATTTCTCTCTCCACGGGTGGAAGCCTCAATTATTTGTGATTTCCTAAATAATATTTATTCTTTTAAGTTTTAAAAAATTAATATGTAATATACAATTTTTTTTTTTGAGAAAA
The DNA here is from genome assembly GCA_028017165.1 of Herpetospermum pedunculosum. NCBI lineage: Eukaryota > Viridiplantae > Streptophyta > Magnoliopsida > Cucurbitales > Cucurbitaceae > Herpetospermum > Herpetospermum pedunculosum. The sequence goes on from CM051523.1 coordinate 13,661,306, forward strand.
TATGTAATATACATTTAACTATACAACACAACAAAAAGTTGTAAAAAAAAAAAAAATAAACTACCATAAACACATCTTTCAAATTCGAAAACTGTATCCCAAACACAGACTTCCTAAACTCAGACTAAACAACTCTGTACCCAAAACACAAACTTACTAAATCCAGACTATACAACTATGCACTCCAAACACAGACTATTATAACCCACCAACTATAATAACCCATCATGCGCCCCAAACACCCTCTAAATAAATAAATAAAACTACAAAATCTATTGTGAGTCAAAACACTCCAAACGTCTCAAACCCAACCATTACACGTTGACACTCCACAAACACATAATCCAAATAATTACAATTATGTAAAGTTTAGAATTTTAATTAATACCAATCTAAATTGATTTTTTCGCTAATTTTTTTTTTAATAGATCAAACTCAAAGACAGCGCCAAAAGGTGAACACAATCCAAATCAAACTTCAAATAAACAAAGGCACAAAAATCTAATTTTATATTTCTTAAAAAAAGAAAAAAAAAAGAAAAAAGAAAAAAAAAACTCGAAAGAAAACAAAAGCAAAACGGAATACGGGGCCCACGTACTGTGGCAAATCCTTGCGCGCGAAGTTTACCGTACACAAAAAGCAATTTCAGGAGCATTTTAATTTCAATCCCTTCAAAACTTCCTTGTATTTACAATTTTGCCCTTTCATTTTGGCAAAATTACCAAAGACGAACTCTGACCGTTGTGTCAACATATAAAACCCCCGTTCTTCTTCCTCCACGATCACTCCAGTGAACTCAGAAGGCGAGAGCAGAAGGGAAGCTACGGATACCAGAGGAATCATTCTGATAGAGAAGAAAGACCAAGAGCTTCGCTTCAATGGCTTCGTCGTCGTCGTCGCCGTCGCCGCCGTTCGATTTCTCAGCTTTACCGGTCATGTCGCTCAGGGAAAGAATCGTCGAGAAAATCTGCAAGAATCGCGTCACGCTTATCGTCGGCGAAACTGGCTGTGGTACACTATCTTCCTACTGTTTATTGTCTTTTGGTTGGATGAAGCATGAACTTATTACGGTTCTTGTAATGATCGTTGTCTCTGATGATGTTTTTTTTTAAAAATATCTGCACTCACTCTAAGTTTTTGTTATTGTGCTTAATGACTTGAAAATTTTGAAGAAAGTGGGCAAGAGATGGAAAAGTAGAGGATGACATTCTTGTTTGTTGGTTTAAGGGAAGACAATGCTTGCTATATTCAGTTGCCTATCGGTTTATGCTGCATGGTTGTTAGTTTTTTTGCTCGATTGTAGTAGTAGTTATGGTCTATCACTGGTTTTTAGGTTTTATTGCATTGTGTTTTCAGGGAAGAGCTCTCAAATTCCTCAGTTTCTTTTGGAAGAAGACATGGGGCCTATTCTTTGTACGCAACCTAGGCGTTTTGCTGTTGTTGCCATTGCGAATATGGTTGCGAGAGCTCGTAACTGTAACGTGGGAGAAGAGGTTGGATATCATATAGGTCATTTGAAGCACTCATCGGAAAAGTACGCTATTAGACTGTTGATATGTGAATCGTAAATTTCACATTCTAAGTCATTTTTGTAGCTTAATGTATTTTAAAATGCACACTTTTGAAATTTTACCAATATTTCACGCTTCCAGAACGAAGATTGTTTTCAAAACTGCTGGGGTTTTGTTGGAAGAAATGCGAGACAGGGGGTTAAAAGCACTCGATTACAGGGTGATTGTACTTGATGAAGTGCATGAAAGATCTGTGGAGTCTGATCTTGTTCTTGTGTGTGTGAAGCAGTTTCTGTCTAAGAACAATGATCTGAGGTCAGCACTTTGCTTTATCAGTCCTTGTTAGAAATTTGACAATTTTTTCTGATTTGTCAACATACAACATAAAATGCAAGTTGACGACCTGGGGTCATACTTGCCGTGGGAGCTGATATTTTTTAGTCTTTTTAGGGTGGTATTGATGTCGGCAACCGCTGATATTGGAAGGTATAGGGATTATTTCAAGGAACTTGGTAGAGGTGAACGTGTTGAAGTGCTTGCAATTCCTAGCTCAAACCAGAAAACTTTCTTTGAACGAAAAGTTTCATATCTTGAAGAGGTGAGCTCATGTTACCATTTGTACTTGATCTTGTATATTTACCGGTTCTGTGCTTATCTGTCGTATCATTGTCTATGTTTGCTCCTTGTTTGGTAGTTGGTTCAATGTGCTAATCTTTTTCAAACTACTTTGGTGCTAATTGTTTTGATAGGGTTCATAATTAACTATTAACAATACTAATATATGTCAGAAACAGTACTAATGTATGTAATAATCATTACTGCCTCTAACCAATAATAGACAAGCTCAAACTGTGATGTAGCGGCTAGCGCATCTTATCATCTATATCTATATGATTAATTGGACCATATTTAACATGGAGAGTGAAATTCCCTATTTTGACTTATTGCATTGGATGATGAACTTGAATAGCTTTTCAGATAAGTAAGAATGTAGTTAACAGACCTTACAATTATCCTTTGGCTGAACTTTGTAAGAGCATTCTTTTGGTTGACATGGCTTCAACGTAATTCCCGCATCTTATCTGACAAGGAACAGCCCATTCACGATGTCTTCACATCAATTACGTATTTCGTTTTGAATTGGTGTAGTTTGATCAATCATTTTTGTGATTATAGCTTATCATCTATTATTCTTAATTGAAGATGTTTTTGTAACTTTTGGATAGAGTCTATCCCTTCTTTTTCATTACATCAATGAAGCGAATCGGTTTCCTATAAAAAAGAAGAAACAATTATGAGGGCGTTCCTTTGGACCACTTGGCTTCATCGCAACTCTTTGATATTCACTGAAAAGAAACAGAACACAAGTGACTTTTTTACTTCAATTTCGTATTTAGCTATGAATTGGTGTAAATTGTCTCCTCCTTTTTGTGATTATAGTCTTACTTCTCTCATTACTAACTAGTGAAGTTTTTTGTAACTTTTGGATACTTTATATCCTTTCATTATATCAATGAAGTTCTATGTTTCATATAAAAAAATAAATTAGGTTGGAAATATCTAGTCATTTGAGAGAAGGACTTCATAGGTACAAATCTGGAATATGTTTTGGATTCAGAATCGTAAAGATTTTTTTTAAAAAAATTAATCATATACACCTTTATAAACACCCAAGTTCTCTTCTGTTGACACTGCATATTGCATCAGAACATTTTATTTTAATATAAACATGGATGTGGATGGAATGTTCTTGTTTGTGTACTGCTGAGAATTTCTTGAACTTATATTTATTTATCATTATTGTGTGTGGATGCTTTATTGTAATGATGTGTGCTGTGTGGAAAAAAAGCAAGAAACTAGAGAAGCAGATAATGGAGTATCATTTTTCCCTCCTTTCCCTTCTTTCGATCAAGTTAGCAAAGGATGCTGTTATTAATTCAGTGGCAGTGAAGGGTAAAGTAGGTAAATAAAGCATATAGACAGAAAGTTCTTGCTTCTTATAATATGCTATGGATCAATTACTTTGTAGTTCATACTATGTGTACAATTAAGTAATATGCAAAGATGCAGTTCCCAACATCAGTGGCAGCAAAGTGTGAAGTAGGTAAATAAAATAGACAGAAAGTCCCTGTTCCTTATAATGTGCTAAGAATCAATTTGATTAACAGAGTTTAGAACTTTGTTCAGTTTACCAAAAAAGGTAAAAAAACAAAAAAACAAACAAACAGAGTTTAGAACCATGTCTACAAGATTAGAATGTATGCAAAATGGCTGTACAGGACAAGCAGTGATCTTAGAAGGAAATGGTGTTGATAGAACAGAAGTGATAGTCTCTGAGTTATTTTGCTTTAATTCTGATTTATTTTCTCCATTGTCAGGTTACTGAATTACTTGGGATTGAGTCAGACTTACGATCTTCTTATGGTTTCGGCTCTACATGTTCTGTGGAAATTAAGCCTGAAGAACACAAACTTATTCACAGTCTGTTGTTGCATATTCATAAGAATGAGTCTGACATTGAAAAGAGTATCTTGATTTTTCTTCCGACATATTATTCCCTGGAGCAACAATGGCATCTTCTGAAGTCACTTAGTTCTTTTAAGGTTTATATTTTACATAGCAGTATTGACATTGAACAAGCCCTGACAGCTATGAGGATTTGGAAATCACATCGTAAGGTATGTCTACCCTTTTAAAACGATATAATGACTAATCATGAAATGAAGGAGATAGAAAATCTGTAGTTTTTAAATTTTGATGTAAAGCAAAAATTATGTCAACTAATTTTAGTGTGTTCCTGACAGTGCTTCTGATAAGTTGATTGCTGTTTTATTCTCCATATTTGAACGTTAGATACTACCACATTGGTTTGGAATTTGATGGTCAGATGGTTCTTGATAATCCTGGGCAACCTTTTCAATTTTTTACTAATGTTTGGCAACTTTGCCACCTCCCTTTTTCTTATAGTTGACTCCGTTACTCAATCATTATGCATTGAAATTTTTTCCGCAGGTAATATTAGCAACAAATATTGCTGAATCATCCGTCACAATACCAAAAGTAGCATATGTAATTGATTCATGCAGGTCTTTACAAGTGTTTTGGGATAATAATCAGAAAAAGGACTCTGCACAGGTTGTCTGGATTTCTAAATCTCAGGTATATGAGCCCATGTACTGCCTCAAATCTTGTTCACTTAAGTTCTACTTTTTATTAACTTCTTGGCTTCTTTTTAACAATATTTTTTCTAATGAGATTCTATATTCTTTACTTGGAGGAATTATAAAAACAAAAAAAGAAAATTAATTGATATGGCCATATGGGTCTAGATAATATGTATGGTCAGAAAAAGAAGAGATTTTAAAATCATTAGGGTTCCTCCCTTTATTTTAAATATGCATTTCATTATTATACAAAACATATGATTGCACCTGCAGAAATACTAAAGGACTTGTCTTTTAGTGCTATCCCTTCTATCTCTTAGAGGGTGTTTGGTTTGTGGTTAAATGGTAATGAAAGGAGAGACGGTTTCAGAACTCATTCCTATATTTGGCATGGTACATAATCACTATTGAGCATTGGCATCATATAAAATTGAATTGCTTAATTTAATTCCATTACTTCTCCTAAAAATAAAATAAAACACAAGTAATAAATGACCCTTTAAAGCCTTTTGCTCTCCCCTTTTCTATGTAATGAGCTTTAGATTCTTTCTCCATTCTCAACCCTCTTAATCACAAATACATATCTCTCTATCCATCACTTTGACTTCATCTTTTGTTATTATCACCTTTGGTAGGCCCCACCCACCCATTTCAATAAAGAAACTTAATAACTCATAACTTGTAATGTTGCAAATGAGAATGAGAAGTCAGATTGACGGTTTCTATATGACTGCAAATTTTCCAAAAAAGTAATAGTTTAATTATTGGCCAAATTTCATCCCTTTGTACTGCAATAATATGCCTCAGGCTGAGCAGCGTAGAGGAAGGACTGGTCGAACCTGTGATGGCCAAGTTTATCGATTGGTAACGAGATCATTTTACCACGACTTTGAAGATTTTGAACGACCAGCTATACTGAGGTTATCATTGAGACAGCAAGTGCTTCTAATTTGCTCGACAGAATCCAAAGCAATTAATGATCCAACTGGTATGATAGTTTTCTCTTGGTTAAAGGTTTTTGTTAAACTGAGTGTTTTCATAATTTTCATTATCTAGTTTAAGGAGGATATGTTAAATTCTTTTTTTTTAGTACTACCATAGAAATGTTTAAATACTTTAAACTCGTACTAATTTTAGAAAATAGGATGAGTGATCTTTCATTTCCTTAATTACATTGTTGACAAAGGATCCCGTTTGTGTTCCTTATGTTGAGTTTCTATGGTGTCGTGGCAAGGTCATTATGATTTTTACCTATTTTTTGGGTTTAGGGTTTAGTCCAGCCATGAAATGGCCAAATTCAGCCCTAAAATCAATTACCCAAATATAGCACGACCAAAACATTCAAACACAGCCAAAAAGTCCAAGATTGCTCCAAAAACTGTCAACGACAAAGTAGCTTGCTTAGCCATAAGTACAAAAATGCAAAATGCATCTCAACAATGAGAGCAATATTTTTACTGACATTAAGTTTAAAAGTCAATTTGATGGAATTAGAACTTTAGAACAAGAAAAAAAGAAAGTTCCCCTCGCCATCCCCCAAATATTTTTCCTTCTCATATGTATGAGCTTTGGTATGTGATCTTTATTAAAATGGCTTTATTAATATCCATGGATGAAATCCTTTGCTGCCTCAAAATCTAGCGAGACACATTCAGCAGTCTAATTGATTAATATTCTTGTTTAACTTCATTTAGTTATAGTTTTTTTGTTAACCCAATCTGGATTGTATTAAAAATAATAATAACAGTCAACGTGTGTCTATTTAAAGTGTAGGAGGCATACACTAGCTGATTTAAATTGTGGCAATTAATGTGATTGCTTTTGATCCTCTTGTTGTTTTGTTTTTTAAACATTTTGTACGTGTAGATAATGGATTATGTATAGTATCACTATAATCTAAACTGGATGGACATTGATTTATGGAACACCGGTTGTAGTTTTGCTGCAGAAAGCTCTTGATCCACCTCATCACAATGTCGTTGAAGATGCATTGAATCTTCTTGTTTACATGAAAGCACTTAAAATATCTCCAAGAGGCCGATATGAACCTACATATTATGGAAGTCTACTAGCCAGTTTCTCACTGTCATTTGATTCTTCTGTGATGATACTCAAGTTTGGAGACATCGGAATGCTCCATGAGGGAATTTTGCTAGGCATATTAATGGACACACAGCCCTTACCTGTAGTTCGTCCATTCGGAGAGAATAACTTGGTATTTGTTGATTATTGTTATTTGGATTTCCCTGCTTAATATCTGCAGCAATTTAATTGCTTTGAACGGTATTTGATACAGTATGCAGAGTACATAAAAAGCTACTTCGATGGAGATAGCATTGATACAATTTCACTAGGCTTTAAAGAAATGGCATTGATGGGAAACTTGCTTGCGTTCCACTTCTGGGAAAGAGTTTATAAGGTATTATTCTTTGTTTGAAGAGTTATGAATTTGTTTCTCGTGATGGGCATATAATCTAGTCTCCTTTTTCCATAATAGGATAAGATTCGTGTTGAATATTTGAACAAACTTGTAAAGCCTGATAAAATGCAAGCTGCCACATCTCCACCTTCCAAGAATGAAGAAGAATGGTGTTCTCTTCACAATCTTGTGCATTCGGCTCTAAATCACGTCTCTGAAATGTGTATGATGGACCTTGTCATTCTCAGCATGCTTCAATTATTCTTTATTTCATTTTGGCAGCTCTTGCTTCTTTCTGCATCTTTATATTCCTTTAAAGCTTATCCTAAGCTTTTCTTTGTCTGCCTTTTCAGATGAAGATATCATACATACGCTGCACCAATTTCGACCCAGATTTTTGGGTATGTGTGACATTCTAAGATCATCCTACACTCCTCAGTTTCAGCATTCATGCGATCTCAAATGTATCGAAAATGGAGTTGAGCAATCAAGAACCTGTGTGTCTCTACCATATGTTGCTTCCAGCAATGCTCGGACTAATCAAGTAGCTTGGAAGTTGACAGATGTGATCAAACAGGTACTCATATTTTTATCTTTCCTACGAAAGTTGGTCGTTCACTAACTTTTCATTTTGAACAGATGAAATCTCTGTATGCAAAAGAACCAAACAATCAGTCCATAAGTTCTATGAACGATGGTTTTAACGTCCATTATGGGACCTCTCTTTGTGTTTACTTCGTCAATGGATCCTGCAATCGAGGCAATCAGTGCTCGTTTTCTCATTCACTTCAATCGAAGAGAGCCACTTGCAAATTTTTCTTCTCTCTCCAGGTATCTATCTGGCAATGCTTCAAAATTGCGCCAATTATACCAATCTTATTTCTGACCATTGAAATGCTTGAACGGTGATTACAACTATTGAAGACTGAAGTAATTGTTAGTTTTTGTGAATCCTATCAAATAAGTTTTAGGGCTTTGCTTCACGAAGATTTGTTTTGGGGTCTTAGGGATTTTTTGCCCCCCAATCCCATAATAAGCTAATAATATGACATTTTTCTATGGCAGGGTTGTCGAAATGGAGACTCTTGTTTCTATTCTCATGATCAGAGTCCATCAAATTATTTTTCATGTAAATCAACTTTATGCCTGCCAGAAGATGGTGATGCTCATGCTTCAACGCTTGAAAAATATTTTCCTAAATCAGATGGCTGCATTCTTGTCATGGATGACGCCGGGTTTCATTTCTCATCGAATTTGGCTCGCTACTGTGATTCATCCAAAATAATCTGTACAACTAACCTTTCACATTCAGATATCTATGATGCATCATTAAATGATGCAAGAAAATTCTGGGAACTTTCCCACCCTGATGAAACCATCATTTCCAGTGGGAAAAATCAAATTCCCTGGTATGATGTTAAATGTATATTGTGGTTCCCACGCTTCGCGAGTTCGAAGGAAAATCTGGATATAGAGAAGATCCTGTTGCAGAATTTCTTTGATCTTCTGGCCGTCCGGATTTTGGCCGATGCACTTCATGGGGTTCGAGTCGTTCTCACCATGAATAACATCAGATTTTCACAACTCCAGGTGATTCTTCCTTAAAAAAAACATATTCAGTTGTCATTTTCATAATTGAAACTAGGTGATATTAAACATCTGAACAAATATTCTATCCCGACCCTTGTGAGTTGCCAATTGCCATACATTTGTGGAGATCTTGAAAGTACTTTGTTGGTATTATATTGTTATAGGTTGAGAAGTTGGGGAGAGATAGCTTTTTCTTCCTAACCGAGTCATTTCCATACGACGAAAGAAGCTTTGGGGAGTTGCCAGACAAGTTAACAACTAAAAAGCTGATGTTGGCATCAAGGCCGGTTTCTTATGTTTTCGACTTGCAACCACCTAGTAACGTCATGTTTGGTAGCTATCGAGTGACACTCAGTCAATGCCTACACGATATCGAAAGAAATATGAAGGAGATCTCACTGGTTCGTCCTCAATCTCATTGTTGACATAGGAAATTTATTGTTTTTGTTTATATAGCATCTGCCTTCATTCTACGTGCATAAAAGAAGGCCACTTAAATTATATAAGACCCCTAAGTGTAGTAAATGACTTATTTAACATAGAACTTTGTTCTTAGGGTAGTCGATTGAAAGTAGAATGCTTATGAGTTATGATCAGTATGGCATGTGAATAGTTTTGGGAATTGGGATTGGAGAAAAGAAAAGTATTATTAAGTTCTGTTATAAATTTGCTGCAAATGTTTATATATGGTTTAGCGGGGAAGGATAAATCCTTGTAAAAGTTAGTTTGGGTGAAATTTCATTTTTGTTTTGTCGTGTATATATAAATGTATATATATTTTCATTGCTTCCACTCAATATTCAAAAAAATTAAAATATTTCGAAGAGGTTTTTTTTAATGAAGTGCTTAATTGTTTTTTCTTTTCTTTTCAGAAGTGTGGGTCTAAACTCATTCGTGTGTTTAAGGAAATAGATAGTACGTGTAGTAAGTTTTTGCAATATGTTCCCGGCATAATTTTACTTCGTTCAATTGTTTTATTTTTATTTTTATAATTTATTTATGGGAAATGGTAACATATGTCAATTAAAATAATTAAAAATATAAGTTTTTTTTTTTTTTTTTTTTTTTTTTTTTTTTTCTTTCTTCTGCTGCAGATATGGCAATTTCTATCATAGTATGATTTATTGTCGATAGAAGTCTATCGAGTAATATATCAACGATAGCTTCTATCAGTGATAACCACTAATTTTTTTGTCATATTTGTAAAATGTTTTAAATTTGGCTAAATTTGTAATTATTTTGGGTCTGATTGTTGTTTGTGCAACCAACCTTTTATTTATTTAGGTTGTACAAAATTAATGTAGATAAGATAGAAATAAGACTAGACAAGTTTAGTCCCTGTATCGAAAGTCTGAACTTTAAAAAATGTCAATTATCATTGTGTTATTCTCATATTGGATAAGGTGTCTATGTTTTTAGTTTTGTGTCAAATAGGTGTGATAACCAAGGATGAATATCGATATCAGTATCGAAATTTCAATTTTACATATATTTCAATTTTTTTATATATATCGATAAGATATTGATGGTTTGTAAATCATGTTTTGAATTGTAATTAAGTTATTTTTTATTTTTAATCTAAGTTATAGGTCTTGTTATTAGTATCTATAATTTTATTTGGATTAATAAGATGTAATTTATATATTTTATGGGTATTTATAAAAGATATAAGAGATGTCTATTAACTCTTAATATCTATATTGAACCCTCTAATTGATTGATATTGATATATCATCTTTCGTGACTGAATTAAATAGCAACATATTTAACTTAAATTAGTACACGATTAATGTTTGTAATAGTTGTTACAAACGTATATTGGCATGAAATGACTTAACGGCATCTTCTAAGAGTTCAAAGTTTAATTTTTTTGTTTTTTTTTTTTTGACAACATGTTAGAGTGGGGGATTGAACTTAGGTAATACATCATGTCGTTGAGCTATGCTCTTGTTGTCAAAATTTTATTCTATATGCAATATTGTGATGTAATATTTTATAAAAAAGATAATTGTAATAGGTGACAAAATTTGTTGCCATATGATAATTTTGTAAGTTTCTAGATCTCATTGATAGACCTTATAGTCTATCATCAATAGATCTTTACTACCGATAAATCAATTTTAAAGTTTATCAGTTATAGATCTTTATTATGATTGTGCTGTATAAAATTGTGTCATATTTGCAATGAATCGTATAAAATTGCTCCTTTCCATTTGATTTAAAAAAAATCTAATAATTTCCATATTTGGTTTTTCTATATAAAGTTGTTTCTTTCTTTGTAGACTTGCTCCTTTCCATTTGATTTTAAAAAAATCTAATAATTCCCGTATTTGGTTTTTCTATATAAAGTTGTTTCTTTCTTTGTAGACAAATGGGAGATGGAAGTAAAGTGGTAGATGTAACCTTTTTTCTTGAAAAGAAATAAAAGAAATATATCACCAATGGGAGATGAATTTGGTTCGTTTCAAAAAAAAAAAGAAATATATCACCAATGAAATGTTAACCAAAAAAAAAAAAATGAACTACATGAAACTACTCAAACAAATAAATAAATATATATATATATATTTTTTTGGTTAACTTGAACATAGCTTAAATTTAAATTTAACATCGATCAAAGGTTTATCAAAAAAAAAAAAAAAAAAAAAAAATAGGTAAATTAAAAAGTTATTTGTGTTTCACAGATAATCAAAAGTTTTATGAACTCAATCTATAAATCTATAATCCTACCTTATTTTCAAGTTACTCCAATGGGATTAATGTTTTGGGCTCCTTTCATAACTATTTTAGTTTTTAATTTATGATTTTTTAAAAACAAAAATCCTACAAACAAATTATTTTTAAATTTCTGTTTTTTTTTTTAAAAAAAAAACATACATGATAAAGTTTTTGATTTTTAGTTTTTTAAAAATAAAAAATCAAACATGTCTATTTTTAATTTTCTGTTTTCTATAAAAAAAAAAAAAAAAAAAAAAAAAAAATCAAACTATTTATATATATATAGAGAGAGGCGGATGAAGGAATTTTTGTCAGGGGCACAATTCTGATAAAGTATTTTTTATTTTTTTAAATCTAAAATAATTTACTAAACTGAAAATATAATCAAAAATAATAATTTACTAAACTGAAAAACAAAAAAAAGTCCCAAACTAATCCAGTGAGTTTTGAACCCGACTCTCACCAATATATAACTTCAAAAGTTGTGCCCCTTACCAACCAACCATAAGAAAAATTTATCACATATTTCGAATTTGAATATATACATACATAAAACTGTGGTGATATTTTTTGATTTTTTACCTACAAATATATAAAACTAATAATTTGAGGGGCACGTGCCCCTGGCCCCATGTGGCTCCGCCCCTCTATATTATTAAAATACATTAAGCTACAAATCGAATATTTTCGGTCGGTTTCAATTTTTTTGGACTAAATCGAAAAAAAACCCGAGCCTACTTATATTATTAAAGTGATATGAATACTATATGAGGTTAGTGGTTGAGATGACTTTGATATTGGTTTTTTTTCAATGAGAGCATGAGTTCGAGGCGACGAAATGTATTTTTTTAACTTATATTTTATTATCTCTTCTTTGCAGCCTAATTTGTCGGCCCAATTCATCTCAGCCCGCATCATTGTATGATTTCACAAAAAACGGTTAATCGCCAAACTGAACCGATTAAACTGGTAATCGATTCGGCTACAATTCGTTACTAGTTTGGTTTCGGTTCTCCATTATTATTTAAATATTGGTTGGTTTGGTTTCGGTTTGAGGCCCAAACCGAGTCGAATCAAATCGCCTAGCTGCGCAATTCGGGTTGACTTCGTCATATGAAGGAGCTTATTATGGAGACGGAGTTATTTGTCTAGTGGTGGATTGGCAGTAGAGAGGGGGTGGGGGTTTACATGCTTAATTAGATGTCAGCGATGGAGGAGCTTATGCATAATTGGGTGCCAGTGATGGAGGAGCTCATTATGAGGACGAAAGTGAGGGTGGGGGTTGACATGCATAATTGGGTGCCAGCGATGGAGGAGTTTATTATGAGGACCAAAGTGATGGTGGAGGTTGACATGCATAATTGGGTGCCAGCCATGGAGGAGCTTACGTATTACCTCTTCGGCTACCTTACCCTCCCAAGCGAGAGTATGCGATTTGTTTGCCGCTTCCAGAGGGTGGGATGAGACCAAACTTCGAAAACATTTCCATCCGGCGGAAGTCCATGCCAGTTTGACGATTTCGACCAATCGACGACATACAAGAGACCAAACAATATGACACTTTGAGGAATCAAAAGTGTATTAAGTGAAGAGCGGTTACCGGTTAGTGCAGTTACGTGCCCCTCGACATGAGGATTTTATGTCGTCTGTTGAGGCTTTGACACGGGGGTGTGGAAGATGGGTATAAATAAGATCTGAGTCTTTTTGTGGAAACTTTGTCTAGATAGACTTCCCACTCTAGATAATATGGGGCGTCAAGAGATCAATATTCTGAATGTTTTGTTTACCGCTTCCAGAGGGTGGGATGACGTTAAACTTCGACAACATTTCCATCCGGCGGAAGTCCATACCATTTTGACGATTTCGATCAATCGACGACATACAAGAGACCAAGCAATATGACACTTTGAGGAATTAGGAGTGTATTAAGTGAAGAGCGGTTACGCGGTTACCGAATAGCGCAATCACGGGCCCCTCGACATGAGGCTTTTATGTCGTCTGTTGAGGCTTTGACACAGTGGTGGATGGGGGTGTGGAGGATGAGTATTCCAAATAAGATTCGGGTCTTTCTGTGGAGACTTTGTCTAGATAGACTTCTCACTCTAGATAATATGGGGCGTCGAAGGATCGATATTCTGAGTGTTTGTGCTCTGAAGGGGAGGGGGGAGAGAATAGTCTAGCCTCCATGTGTTCTGACATTGCAAATTTTTTCATGGGGTGTTGATGACCTCCAAATTTGAGTTCTTACTGCAATTCCGGCCTGGAGGGGACATAACCTCTCTTTTGTGGTTTTTGCAGGAGAAGGTGGGGTGGTGTGAGTTTGAGGAGTTATGTGTTTTTTGGTGGGCGGTGTGGAATAACCGTAATCGGGCTCGACATACAGGGCATCGACCGATGACTGATATTAAGTCTTGTGTCGCCAGGTATTTGAACTCTTTCCGGGAGGCCAATCGGAGGGGGTGTCGGAGAGAGTTTTGACTAGGATAGGCCGTGAACATGTGAGGTGGTTGGCCCCCTCGCAGGGTGTGTATAAGGTGAATATGGACACTGATTTTGTGGCTACTGACCGGATGACGGGAGTGTGGGTCGTGGTTCGAAACTTTCTGGGTCGTGTGATGTTGGCGGCAGTGTCGTGAGTCTCAAATGTTCGAAGTGCTTTGATGATAGAAAGTTTGGCGGCGGCCGAGAGATTTCTATTAGCGTGGGAGGCGGGATTGAGTATGGTGATTTTAGAAACAGATTCGTTTCGGTTGTGTCGTTTGTTTGAGGATGTGGGTGAGGATGTGACAAAAGTTGGAATGTTGGTAGCGGATGCGTGTGTACGATTTTCCTGACCGTTCAGAGATCGTTGTAGTTTCATTCATAGAGAATGAAATGCGGTTGCACACTCACTAACGCAAATAACATTTGGTCTTTAACAACGTGCGGTTTGGATGAAAGATTTTCTTCAAGAGAGATTGAGTCTTCTTGTTTGAGTGATTTGATTCTAATTTAATTATGCGTTGAGCTTTGCTCTTTTAAAAAGAAAAAAAAAATTGAAAAGTAAGAGAAATCAAGATGTATATTGGCAGGAGAGAGAGAGTTTAATATCAGCAAGATGTAATAAAGTATCATAAATATTTTGATAGTCAACCATCAAAAAGACATATTGGCGAAATATGAAAAATGACTACCCTTATATCGTTATCCAACTTTCAATTTTACCTATATTTTGATCAATATGAACAATATTTTCATTCTTGATTGTGATTTTGAATTGTAAAAAAAATGAGTAACACATAATCATAGGTGGTCGGAATTATGCTTCTAATTTTTTTTTTTTATTAACATTCAGAATCAAAAGTCTCATTTTAACTCTTAAATAAATATGAAAATTTGTTGTAGTAATAAATATTAATCGTATTCAAAATGACGTCATTTAAGAGAAACAATTTTGGAGGTTAGAATAAAATATTGTTCCTCATCTCACAAACAAAAAATTTGAGAGTAAAATCAAAATTTCGAGAAAGTAAGCATACCAGAAACAATAGATGAAATTTGAAGCCTACCTTTTATGCAAAAATTATGAATTTTATAGTAGGTGCTTTTTAATTTTGGGAGAGACCGAAACTTTCGTATCTAAATTAATTTAGATCAGATATGCTAATGATTTATAATTATCAAGTAATTCATCTCAAATAAGTAGAAAAAAAAAATTAGAGAAAGAAAAAAACCTCCTATCTATTCAATTTTAACATTTCTAAGAAAGTTTTATACACGTGAAAGTTATAAATTAACAATTTTAAAATAAAATTTGAACATAGGTTCTACAATACAATTGAAAAGGTTTTTTTTTTATTATTATTATTTTATTTTTTTGTAATAAACAATTGAACAAATTAGGGAAGTGGTAAGATTTGAAGTGAGATATGGTAAAATTAACAAAATAAGAAATGATTTATGAGAAGGAAAAACCGTAGATTCTCTCCCAAGCTCTCTTCCACTAAACACAGTGTCATCTCCATCCTCCCTCTTCTCTGCAACTCCCAGTCGATTCGATCAAAGTCATGGCTTTCCATCTCTAAACCCTAAACCCATCTTCTTCATCTTCTTCATCTTCTTCATTCTTTCGCCCATTTTCAAATTCACCCACTTCTCTCAATTCCCCATGTCTCGTAGACCCCTAGATTCCCGCCAATCGATTGACTCCTGTACTCTCAAGCTCCATACATGGCGACCCTTCCACCACCTCCACTCTTCTTCGAAAACCCTTGATTCCGATTCCCATTCCTCTGCTTCTGCCCCCCCTGTCCCCACTAACCCTAAACCCTACTACTCTTCCACTTCCCTTCACTCCAAGCGCCCCTGTCTCTCCGATCGAACTACCTCTTTCAATCTCGACGCCATCGACATGTCCACCCTCACTTTGATGGACGACGACAAGCCGCCTTCTGCGCCAGGCTGTTACACGCGATTGATTGCTAGGAAGCGCCGCCGTCGTGGGTCGAGGTCGGTTTCTGGAAGGAGTAGCGATCGGAGCGGGACGAGACGTTGCTGCTCTGTTGGGGCTTCTGCGGCTCATGGGACCTGCTCGGATTTCCCTGTGGCGGTTGGGACTGATTCGAGTGGGGAGTTGTTTGTGAATGGGGATGCGAATTGGTCGTCGGATGTCAGTGAGGCCAAGAATTCCAATTCGAGGAGGGAGAGAGAGGAGAAGGATCATTTGGGTGGTGCTTCTGGGTTTAGTTCTAATGGGGTTTTTGATGCTCATCAGGGGAATGAGTCTGGGTATGGTAGTGAACCTGGTTATCGTGGAGATGGTGAATTTGGGTATGGTGATGAGATTGATGAGGAGGATGAGGATGCTAGATTGCTCCTGTGGGGTGATCGACTAGGAGGTTCGTTTTCTTCTTCTTCTTCCCATCTTAAGACATCTTAATCATAAGGGTTATTTGTGAAAGTCTTTCGAAAGTGAGCAACTCGGCACTAATTGACATGTAGTCCCTCCTCGAGCTCGGAGATTCAAATCCCCATGCCCCATTTGTTCTCCTAAAAAAATCACAAGGGTTAAATTACAAATTCACTTGATAGCACACTAGTGTTTGGACGAAGTCATTGAATTTAGGTCCGCATCGACATTTTAAACCTTGGTTAGGAAACTTGTTGGATATCTTGGTAGTACAGGGTCAAACACCTGTTTGTTTTCTTAGTTTAACAACAAGGCCGGGTGGAAAATTTGAACATGTAACCTCTCGGTCAAGAGTGTGCCTTCACCAACAAGTTGGTAAAGTTAAACTAAGCATAATAAATAGACATAAATAGTAATATGAGACAAATACTAATAAATTTTGAGAGTCAAATGTAGCAAACTCAATTTCTAAAGCACACATGGATGCATAAATTTATGGACTTTGAATTTCTTTTTGGTATAAAATTGATATATATATTTTAAAAAATTGTCCTAGATTATAAAAAGATGATGTGTCCACGATGCATTGCTTCTTAGAGTTTGAGATTATAAAAGTGAAGAGCCGTATTAGGAGTTTGATACACTACTAAAAAGAAGGAATATTGAGCATGCCATTTTATCGTCCAAGGACTATTCAAGTTAGGGACCTAACCGAAAATTGTAAATTTTAGAAACTAATGTTGTAATTTAACGGACCATACTTGAAGGGGTTATTTAAAGACATTGTATTTTGTGGGGAAAACTATCGGTTGAGGGAATTATAGCACGTCGATGGACAAGGTTCATGGCACCTAGCTTCTAGTATTGTAACTAGTTTGTCAAACTTGTCCATTTATTTACTGGAGCTTAATCTACATCTGAATTCAGTAGCTTTATGAACCTCTGATCTGACATTTAGCATTCTTTGGTCTGGAAACTATATTCCTCTTCATTCATGGTTCCTTCTTTATTGTTGGCTTGAAAAGATTCATCTCAAATGACATCAAAATGTGTTCTGATTCTGAATCCGTTAGCGGACTTGTTTAAAAAGATAGAACAACGTGTGACCAAAATCGTGCTGTGTCCTTTTGTACTTATATTAAGATCAAAGAACCTCGAAAACAACTGTTTTGGGACCAGCTCTACAGTAGAATTATGGTGTTAGAGATAAGATGATTTATGATTCTTTATATCAATGTCCATCCACAGTAGAATTATGATAGTACTTTTGTCACATTCGTGATTCATGATTCTTTATATCTGTTTTGGACATGGATTTAATCTTATCTAGGCATTTATATCATTGTTATTTTTTTTTGTTTATGCTTTTGATTTTAACACTCTTAGGCAATTTAGGACCTGGAGTAGATCCCATAGAAAGATAAGAACATAACTTATCTTGTCATAGAAAATGCAATAAATTCCTCTTTGCTGTTAGTAGAACTTCCAAGTTCATTTACCTCCCTTCTACCATAAATGATTGTCTGCATTTCCTGCCCTATTTTTGCCCAAAAACGACCTGTGGCATTGACGAAATAGAGATCTTTGTTTCGATGGGAAGATTTAATGTTTGATTCCGAATTTCTGATATGCATATACAGTTCCCTATTTCTGGTTCATAATCTAAGTTAAGAGATGATTGATATGATTGCATCCTATGCAGATTCTAGAATGGAAATTGTAGGAGAGAACACATTTGCTGAACAGAAATCGCACCATAGATGTCGTCGGAAGAAGCACGAATGTAGAATGGTTGATGACCTGAGGTGAGGTGAAGCAAACATCGAAACAAAACGAGGTGACGAACACTGTGAATACTCGTGATGCTGATGGTCCTTCCCTACCTGAGGCTGCTGGTACGCCTTCGAGACCTGGAATTTTGAACTGCAAAGCAAAGGTTCCCCATATTTTGTGGATAGATTGATCGCTGTTCAATGCCATCTACAGGGAAGGAAGAAAGAATAAATCCCACTATCAAATTTATCTTTAATTTTTTTTTTTTTTTTTAAATATATTTTATCTGTCTTGAGTAAATACAATTTTTTTTACCAATGATTCTGTTTTTATGTTTTTTCGACTTTGGCTTGGCCCTTATACTTGTAATAAATTTTATAATGGTCCCTACTGTTAGCTAAATTTAATTAGTTGGCAAAATTAGTTGTAATTTGCTGTGTAATTGACAAAGTATATTACTAAAAGTTTTTTAGTGGTATATATGTGATAAAATATAGGGTAAAAATCAATTTATACCCCTAAACTTTGAGGGTTGTATCAATTAAAATCCTAAACTAACGATCATATCAATTTAAACCCTAAACTTTCATAAGTGTATCAATTTACACCTTATGTTAGATTTTATTTGAAAAAAAACAATTTAAACGAGTGAAAACTTATAATTTTAACAATTAAAACTCCTAAACTTTCATAATTGAATCAATTGTAAGGGTTTAATTGATCAATTATAAGTCTCCACACGTGTAAAAACTAACATTTTTCTAATGGAGGGGGTAAATTGATACACTTATAAAAGTTTAGGGTTTAAATTGATACAATTGAAAGTTTAGGGTTTTAATTGATACAACCCTCAAAGTTTAGGAGTATAAATTGAAATTTTCCCTAAAATATATTACTGATTTACGTAATATAAAAATATTATTATATTTCATTTTTATTTCATTGGTAAAGTACCAACAAAAGCATAGTTCAATTGGTATGATGTATGTCAATTTATCTAATATAAAATATATCATTTTCTTAAATTAAAAAACACTCTCGACTCTTGAATTTTTATAAAAGTAACAATTTAGTCTCTAAAATTTAATTTGTAACAATTTAACCCTTTAACTATCAAATTTATAACAAGTTTGATGAACTAAAGGAAGAAAGTTGTCCAGACAATTTTTTATTTTTTTAAAATAAAAAACATTTTTTAAGTCTAAGACCAAAATGGGTATTTAAATAAAAAAAATACATTTTGACGGAAGGACTAAAATGATACTAAACTCAAATTAAACTGTCGAGTTTGATAGCTCATGGACCTAAATTGTATCAAATTCAAATTTGAGGAATCAAAAATATAATTTACCCAAAATAATAATAATAAATATATCATTTTTTTTTTTTTTTAAGTGAATAATAAATATATGATTGATATACCATAGCTGAATGAAACGACGTCGTTGACTCTCGGGCGTCTCTTTGTTGTGTTGAGGAAGCGCAGAAACTAATTTCAAGAGGGATCATGAAAGGGGAAGTTCTAAGCGCCTACAGAGCGTTGCTCAGGGCAACCAAGAAATCCTTCGCCGGCGACACCTTGATGCTGACGGAATCCTCCGCCGAGATCCGCCGGAACTTCCAAGAGAGCCGCCATGTGACCTCCGAGGCCGAGATTCGAAAATTGCTCGAAGAAGCTCGGGAGGCCTCACATTTCATCTCCAATATGATCGTTCAGGCCAAGCTCACTTCTCGCGGCGGCTATGGTATTCTACCTCCTTCTTTTGATTCATTTACGGTGTTCCTCTTCGATTACTTGAACTAATAAACCAACAACTAATCAAACACTTGGCTAATCTGATCTTGAATTTGAAATGAATGCATTGCAGCCCACATGTTTGATAAAATGCTTCACCCAATTTCTTTTTCTTTTTATTTAGTGAAAGCTAGTGGGTTCATAGAAAAACACTAGAAACTTACTGTGGACTCTTCTCGGGTTATTTGGATCTTAATTTTACTAGACGGTTGCTATCAACATGATAAAAGTGATTTTAGTCATTTCATAATCACCGTGGAAGTGATTTTGAATATGACAAAAATAGTTTTAACCATTTCAAAATTACTCTCAAACATATCTAAAGTCTTTGGTTAGGAATTGAGAAGGTCTAGATTGTGTTGGCTGGCAGTTTATATGGTTGGAGGTTAGAGAGAAACTAAAATTTATGAATTCACCATACATCCAACTGTTCATAGGAATGTGACGATCACATTGAATAATTTTCTGTGTTTTGATCCTGCGAATGAATAGAATAGGTTATAGACACACATAAGTCTGTCTATTCTGGATGTTTGTTTGCTCAACTTGGATAGCAGTGTTCTTTTTCTTTTTTGAGTTTCTTTTTTGAGTTCAATAAAGAGTTGAAGATTCAAACTTCATACCTTTAAAGGAAATTATCAATGCCTTAACCTATTGAGGCAAGTTGTTGGATGGCATGTTATTGACAAACTCATAAATTGGGATAAACAAACTCGTATATGAAACATAGGTTTGATTTCTAAACTTTGAATTAAACCAAATCTATGAGGAGCTAACTTAACATGTCAAACTTTCGCCAACATATAGCTCAACTGACATAAAAACATGTATCTTCGACCAAGTGGTCGGAGGTTCGAATCCTCCACCCCATTTATTGTGATAAAAAAAAAAGACATGTCAAACTTCCTAAAAATGCCTTTTTTTCTTTTTCCTTATAAACAAAGTCTGAGGGTGAAATATGATATTTGGGTATTGCTGCAGAAATGAAGCCGAGTAAAGAGCATGCTGGTGCAACGCTTGAAGTTCCTTCTGAAGAACTTCTGCGCAAATCTACCTGAGGAAATGAGACGGGAGATGCTGAATTTCTCTGCAATAAGTGCTTTAAATTTCAGCTATTTGCTTCACTAATCAGCTTTTTGCTCTTGCCCTCTGAAGAAGAACTTGAAACCTTTTTTCTGTTTCCTTTTGTTGGTTCATTTCATATCTATATTTATTTGTGCTCGGTTTAATGTACTTGGTTTGATTGCTTTGGTTCTTGCGTTGGGTGTAATGAAAGTCCCAACTTTTTACCTTCTTTAGCCAATTTGAAGGATGGAGGAAATTGGACTTAAAAGTCAAAATTCAAAAATTGTCTTGAAACTCTTAAGTGAATGAAATTTTGCAGAATGAATTTGATCAAGAACACTGGCTTTAGCAGTGTTTTCTCTGTTTGTTTTGGAAAATGTATTGCTACTTCTCATTTTTACATTATTTTTTATATGAAATGTGGGGCAAATAGGAACGCACTTTATTGTCTGACCTACAAAACTTAAAAAAAAAAAACTAATTGTATATGCTAGTTAAATTGTGGCCTCGATAACCATTTAAGAAAGTGAATATTAAATATGTGAGCTTAGCTGAAGGTTTGGCGTGGACAAATAAACACGAACAACTCGGACTATCCAACTCAATTGGGTTGGATTGGGTTAATTTTTTTTCAGTTTGGGTTGAGTTAATTTTTCAAAAATTCAAATTTTTTGTTCGATTCGCGGGTTAAACATTTTTTTGGCTCGGTTCAACTCGAATTGACTAAATTCATTATTTAAAAAATATATATAAATATAATTAAAAAACTAAAACCTAATCGTCTTGACGTCTTCTCTCTCACACCGCTCGTTTTCTCTCAGTTCTCACGTTGCTCCGTCCACCCGAGAAAATTTCTAGTACATCCGTGGTATGAAAAAACTCCAAAAACTCCATACCACTGCCTTTAAAAAAATGACAAATGACACGTGGCGAAATGGTTTAAAAAAATAATATATTTAATAGTGTGGGTCTCAATTAAACAATTATCTCGTCATTTTTTTTTAAAGCCAGTGCTATGAAATTTTTCCATACCACGGATGTACTAGAAATTCTCCCCGTCCACCCTCACACCCACGTCGCTCATTGCTCCCCTTCATCCACCCTCACGTCCACGCTGTCCTTCATCCGTCTTCATCTTCGATTTTCATAATCTTCACAAAACCCTAAACCCTCACCAGTCACCACACCACTCGTCCTCCAGACTTTTACAGCCACCGTCCCGTCCTCTCTTCTCGTCGCCGCCATCACCGTCGCCACCGCCGCTATCTGCTGCTCGCCGTTCGTCTCTCTCTCTCTCTGTTGATCCGTTTCTGGACCGATTTGAATCCAAACCGGTTCGATCCTCCTCCACTATTCGGTTCTGTGATCGAACTGATTTCCGCCCCTGTTTAATTTTGTTCCTTAGGGTTTCCAATATGTGTATTTGATTTTGGAAGGTGCGGGAGTTATTCACCAACAAGCTTCTACTTTCGCTTTCACAATTCTTCTGTCAAGCAATGGCTCGTATTGGAAACGTAAGAACAATCTTCACAATCTTTTCCTAGTTCTGTTCGCTTGTAGCATCTTTTTTTGTCGATGCTTTTTATAGAGAATTTGAGAATAGACTGAAGCATCTGGTTTTTTTTTTTTTTTTGATTGAAACAGAAGAAGAAGGGGTTTGTGAAGCCAATTAAAGCGAAGAAACAGTCTAATGTGGATCATGTTACTGGGGAGAAAATCCCGAAGAGTTTTGTTTTTTCTAGAGGGAAATTGCCTGGTCCGCTTAAGCAACTGCAAATGGATTTGAGAAAATTGATGCTTCCTTACACTGCTCTCAATCTTAAGGTAAAATTTCATTGTTGTTTCTTCTTTTTAGTGACTGGAGGTCTTTAGATATTTAGATTTGATGCTCTGTGCTGATTGCTGAAATAAATTTATGAACTATCTGGAACTTTTCACATACCAATGTGGAAATCATTTTTTCTTATTTGTATGTATTGCTTTTGCAGGAGAAGAAACGGAATAATCTGAAAGACTATTTGAATGTTGCTGGGCCTATGGGTGTTACACATTTTCTCATACTCTCCAAAACTGAAAGTTCGCCATATTTGCGGGTTGCTAGGACTCCTCAGGGGCCAACTCTTACCTTCAAGATAAACCAGTATTCGCTTGCAGTGGACATTGCTCAATCGCAATTGCGCCCGAGATGTCCGAAAGACCTTTTCAAGAACCCCCCTTTGGTAATAGTCTCTCTTGCCTTGTATGCACATGTTACTTTCGGTATTTGGCTTGGTACCTCTACTCTAGAATGCCCAAAGAGTCCTTCACGTTCTCATTTCTTTAAGGGTAAAGCAGATTTCTCTGTTTGAGGTTCTAGGTTTTACAGTATGCTGATTGATGAACTATTTCCAAGGGAAAAGTTTTGGCAATTATGATTAGCTTCTCTCTCATGTCACCCTTGGCTTTTTTTTCATATGCAATCTCAATATACTATGTTTACCAAAGTACAAAAGCTAATATAGCATTTTTGAAGAAAACATGATGTCATATTTGATTCATTGCGCTCATGCAATTAACCAGGTGAATCATTCTGCTAACTTTGTTATTGGCAGATTGTGCTTTCTGGTTTTGGGACTGGAGATCAGCATCTGAAGCTCGCTACTATAATGTTCCAGAATATCTTCCCAGCTATTGATATCAATACAGTGGGTTTTCTTTTTTATTCAATTAAAAGTTCAGACTGACGAGATTTCCTTCTCACTCTCAACGTCAATTTAATTTCTATGTATCAGGTTAAGCTTTCATCATGCCAGAGAATTGTGTTGCTTAATTATAACAAAGACACAAAGCTCATTGATTTCCGACATTATTCAATCAGATTACAACCTATCGGGGTAACCCGTAGGCTCAGAAAGTTTGTTCAGAATCATCAAGTTCCTGATCTTAGGAATCTTCAAGACGTGAGCGACTTTGTCACAAAGTAAGCTATGTGCATTATTCACATTTTGTTATTGCACTTCTGGTCGGAGTTTTAGATCCTATAATATTGCTTATTAGACACTTTGTATCCTTCATTAGGTTTATTGTTCATTGTTTTAATCAAGTCCACTTCGCTGTCTGTATCCATTAACGTTTACAATTGAATTTCCAAAGTGTCTTAAAGTTATTGATTAATGTCGATCCATTTTTTAAAAAAAATCTTTCTTAATGAAAAGCAACCTTTCATTTGGATTTTTTTTTCTCATAACAGGACAATATGAAAAAAGGAAAATTATAAGTGGTTTTCTTATGGTTTGCTCGATAGGTAGCTTAAATCAATCTTTTGCCATATACCCTACTATGCGATATCCAACTATGGAAAGGAAAGAAAAGGGATCCATAATTATAACTTCTATTTCTATCTCATGTTTCTTATCTTTGCCTCTAATTGTTTCTTACTAATTTTCTCGTCTGTTGTTTTGAAGGGCTGGTTATGGGTCAGAAAGTGAAGCTGATGATGAAGCAGCGACAGTCACTTTGGCCAGTGATCTAGGTAGAGTCAACCAAGCTTCTACCAAGAGTGCTGTCAAGCTTCAAGAGATTGGACCTAGGATGACTCTTCAGCTCATTAAAGTTGAGGAGGGATTGTGTTCTGGTGGTATGATCTTCAGTGAATATGGTATGTGATCTTTGAAATTTCTTGTTGCTTTTAGTGTTTGCTAATTGAGCTATATCACTGTGATCAATCCGTTCTTCTATCCTTGGTGCACAAACTTTTAGCTCTCACTCCTAGCTAGCATCCTCCCCATCTTCATTTTTTTTCATCTCGTGGCATTACTCTTTTTTTGTTCCTCGCTCTGTTGGTTTTTAAGGACTTGTTCTTAAAAATTCTCAGTGAAGAAAGTGTATTTTCAATTACCCTCTTTCTATTCTGGAAATGTAGGTGGTGAGAAAAAGCAGGATAACAAGAGTGACCGGAAAAAAGCGCAGGAAGACACTGACAGTGATCATGAAGATGAAGATGAGGATATGGGTGAAGATGATAGCGAAGGTCTGGAAGTTGATGAAGAAGATTAGCTCGTGGCTTTGTTCAGATCTGAATTTGTGATCCTTTTTAGTTGGCAACATGGGAACCAATGGCAATTCAGTGGAGGGGGGATAACAACACTCTTGACACCAAATTAAGTGGGACTGAGTAAGCTTCCTTAACTACTACTACTGCATCATCTGTTTCAGGTTAAGAGATATGCATAATAAGGTTGTTAAGGCTGCGAGAGCACAGCCAATTTTGCTTTTCCTTTTACTTTAATCTTTTGAGAAAGAGGGATGGGGGGAGAAACGTGTCTAAGGAAACGCTTAGGTTGTTTTTATTTGGGAAGAAAATTTCAGAAACTATGGACAGGGTATTTCGACTGTATGTATAAATCAATTCCATCTGTAATCTTCTTTTGATTAATTTATCTTGAACGATTATATTTGAAATTTAACTGAAAAAATAGAATCATAGTTTGATGATGAGTGCAAAATTTGTGTCAATTCCATAGGAATTTGCCCATCATATTATATATTGTAATTGGGTGATTTTGATTTGTTGTTTTAATCTTTAGATATCTCAAGTTTATTTGAGATCAAACATGAGTTATAGATAGCATAGGTACTTCCTGATAATTGAATTCAGTCTTTATATGGTGGTTGTACTGTAGAGATGGAATCAGAATCTGTGTTTATTTAAGTTTCTGATTACTCTCAATCTCTCATTCGGTTGAAGTTAATTTGATTCAGCAAGCTTGTTCATGGGTTCTATTGGGACTGGGAGTAAATTTCTCTTAAAAAAGAGCACACTTTTATCGAGTTTGGGTCTCTTTTTATTTGGTTAAATTACAAATATGATGCTTATGATTTGGGCTGATTAATTTATCTCTTATACTCTTAAATGTTTCAATTTGGTCCCGTTTGCTTCACAAATGGTCCTTATTGTTACCATATTAAATGTAGGGTATGTTTTCTATTAACATGGTTATGAGTTATGACTTACGAGCTTGTACAATAAAAAAATATGGGAAAATTAGTTGATTCGTTAGGAGTCCTTTTGCTTTTGCCAGATCTAGAGAGACCGAGTCTTCCGTTCCAGATTCTATTGCCACGGCTATCTGGTTCACCGGTACTACCAAAAAGTTGCAAAATTTTAAAAATGTTTATTTTGGTATGTGAACTTTTAATTTTTTCATTTTGGTTTCTTAACTTTAAAATTGTCTAGTTTGGTTTTTGAGCTTTTAAGTTGTTCTATATTGAATTTTACTTCAAAAATGTCTATTTTAGTTTAGGAACTTAAATAAATAATTATTTTGATACTTGTTATATATATATATTTTCATCTAATATCTACTTCTTAAATGTTTCTCTTTTCTCTTTAATCTACATGACTTGAATTTATGCTCATATTAACGTGCTAGTATTCAAAATTATGTCATTAGTTTGTTAAAAACAAAATAAAAGTAAAGACTAAAATAATTATTTTTTTTAAGTTAAGAATTAAAATAAGCATTTTAAAAGTTTAAGACTAAAGTAGAACAAATTTAAACAAATGATTATTTTTTAAAAGGTCTATTTTAGTTCTCGAACTTTAATTAAATAATTCTTTTGGTTTTTGTTATGTCATTTTTTTTCATTTCTTATATGACTTAAAATTATACTTATATTAACATGCTAGTATACATATCTAGAACTATCATTAGTTTGTTAAAAACAAAATAAAGACCAACACCTAGTAACCATGAGATCCTAGGTTCAATCTTCCATCTCAACATGTTCTAAAAAAAAAATAAAAAATAAAAATAAAGACAATCATCAAAATGATTATTGAACTTTTATTTTTAAAAAAATTAAAAGTTAAAATGAAATAGACTTGAAAGTTGAAAAATCAAAATAAAATTTAAACCAAAATTTTAAAATCACGGAGATCCAACTTAAAATTAAATGTAAACCATTGAAGCAAATTTGTAATTCAACTAATTTATTTTGAATATATTTGAATTCTGTTCCTTTTTGAAAAAATATAAATATATATATTTAAATTCTGTTTACATAAGAATTGAGCACATGGATATTAGGTATAGAATAGCGCAGGCGTCGGTTCGACTTCAAAGTTCAATCATGAAAGGTCATTTTTCCTACGTTATCAAATAATATATATATATATATATATATATATATATATATTTATTTATTTTTCAGTTCAAATAAAAAAAAATATAAATAAAAAGAAAAAGAAAAAGAAAAAGAAAAACGAAGAGAAATATTAATTAGAAAATGGGAAATGTGAAAATGACCTTAAAAGAAGAGTGGGAGAAACGTGAGCAATAAACAAGTGCCACGTGGATTAAGTTTGGTCAACTTTGCTTCATAACAAATTCTCTGCACAAAAAGCCTCCCATTTCCACACTGGGTCCCACACCTAATTAGTAATTAAACCTTGGATTTCTTTTTAATATATAAAAAAAAATCTCATATTTTAACCAATTATTAAATTTGAATTAAATTATAAGTCCGGTCTTAAACTTGGCTGTTTTTTTTTAATAATATTGCAATTTTTAAAATTTTGCAATTTTTAAATTTTTTTATAAAAATATTGTAGTTTGAAAGTATTTTTAAAAATAATGTTGTTTTAAAGGGAGGCCGTCTTTTGAAAAGACGACTTCTACACGCGAGCAAAAGTCGTCTTTTCATAAGACGATCTTGCTCCACATGGATGAAGGTCGTCTTTTAAAAAGACGAACTTCTTCGGCATCTATGTTCTTTCATTAAAAAATTGATATCTCGAAATGGTTGGAAAGCTAGAAAGCTTGAATTTTATACATGGTTTCACTATTTTTGGAGTTGTGTATCAAAAGATAAATACCATCGAAGTTGGACTATAGTTCTGCCAATTTTAGAACTGAGTATTCTTTTGAAGGGTGCATTCAAAAACATATATCTTTTTACCCAGATAATCGAAATTTTTGAAAAGTGTACTGTTGGAAAGCTAACACAGAGAGCTTCAATTTGATACTTGGTTTCACTATTTTTGGAGTTGTGTATCAAAAGATAAATACCATCGAAGTTGGACTATAGTTCTGCCAATTTCAGAACTGGAGATTCTTTTGAGGGGTGCATTAAACAATATATATCTTTTTATCCAGATATTCAAAAACTTTGAAAAGGGTACTCTTGGAAAGCTAACACAAAAAGTTTCAATTTGATACCTGGTTTCATTATTTTTGGAGTTGTGTATCAAAAGATATATATCTTCGAAGTTCTGAAAAGTTCACTAAACCCCAGAACTGAAGATATGACTAAAACTTCAAAACTGTAGCTAAACTTCGACGATCTGTATCTTTTGATACACAACTCTACAAATAGTGAAACCAGATATCAAATTGAAGCACTGTGTTAAATATCTGGATAAAAAGATATCAATTTTTGAATGCACTCCTAAAAAAATCTTCAGTTATGAAATTTGGAGAACTATAGTCCAACATTGGATGGTCTTTATCTTTTGATACACAACTTCAAAAATAGTAAAACCAGGTATCAAATTGAAGCTCCACCTCTTAGCTTTCCAACCATATTTTTTTTCGAAATTTTGAATATCTGGTTAAAAAATATCAATTTTTTAATGAAAGAAACGTAGATGCCGAAGAAGATCGTCTTTTCAAAAGACGACATTCATTCATGTGGAGCAAGATCGTCTTCTCAAAAGATACCTTTGCTCGCGTGTAAAGGTCGTCTTCAAAAGATGACCTTCATTCATGTGGAGTAAGATCGTCTTCTCAAAAGATGACCTTTGCTAGAGGTCGTCTTTTCAAAAGACGACTACTTTCAAACCTATCATATATTAAAAAACAAACATCTCTTAAACTTTATGTATTAAGTTTAATTTTTTTAAAGTGTTTAATAGATTTTTAAACCTTCAATTTTATATACATTAAATTTTTCGTGGGCTCAAACTCACGACTAAAAAGCTAAGAGTCTGCGCCCTACCAACTCAGCTAGATAGGCTATTGTTATTAATTTTAATATTTGTGTTCGAAATTAATATTAAACCATTGATTTTTAACAATTTTTTAAAAGAGATTTATTTTATATTATATATAATAATTACAACAAATTTAGTTTCTTATCACGAAGATTATTGAAAAGTAAAATATTTTTCTTTTCAAAACATTTTTGTATTAAATATTTTTTTTAACATTTGAAATGTAGTTAGAAAATAAACTTTTAAATGAATTGGGTTGAGTTAATTAGAGGATGTAGGAACATACCAAAATCAAAGTTATGTAACTCATGGTTAAGGAACCACTTCTTGTCAATGTGGTCGGATGTTCAAATTATCACTCTGCTACATTTGTTGAACTAAAAAAAATCAAAAGAGATAATACGAAAAAAAAAGTATATAAAAGATAGCGAAGAACTATTCCCTGGAGGAACAATCCTCCTAAAAAAAGGTTTTTTTTACATGGATAGACCATTTGGAGACCAAAATTACACAAATATCTAGTTTTTTTTAAAAAAAATTACAACTTTGTCAATGGCTCAACAGGCTTCGACTTGAATTTACATATGTGCCAATTAGATTTTTTTTTTTGTAATTAATGTATATTTAAAAAATACAAAATGAAAATATGAGTTAGATATTTTTCATATCTAGGGTTTCTAAATAATCCCCACAATTGATTTTCATCTCCAAAATTATTCCTCGTGTCTTCACCTTCTTTGGCCGTTGAAATATCTAGCGAACGTAACTTTCAGGCGAACAACGAAGAATTTTCATCCGTCCTAAGTGGGGTCGTTTTGAACAACCCACACAATCGTACACAAGATCACGCAAATAGCGACGAATTTTCATCCCTCCTAAGTAGTCGTTTTGAACTCACGCAATCGTACACAAGGTCACGCAAACATAACTCAACCTCATAGACAAAACTTCTTCACACACTGTGTTACATTCAATTTCGTTTAAAATCTTTGTCACATTGCTTGCGTCGAACACTTTGTGCATAATTTTGTGAATTTCGTGACTGATTTACTTTGGGGGGAGGGAGGGGGAACGGGGCAAATACTTTTCGATCCAGATGCGTTATGGTGAAGGCACGATCTTGACGAAGGGGAGAGGGAGACGACGACGGTTCTGGGATCATTTTTCATGGGATTCTGAAGTAGAGTTGGAACGGCGACGTGCGTGAGGGAGAGAGAGGAAGAGAGAGAAAAAAATTAGGGTTATATTTAATAAACATTTTGTATATTTAATAATATTAGTATATATTATTGTTTCATTTCACGTTTATATTTCATAAATGTGGATATACTTTATAATATGAGGTATATAATTCAAAATTAAAGTTGAATCACGAGAGAGAAAATAATTAAAAGAAATAAAAATATAACTGAAGTATATATATTGGATTATAGTCTATAAACGAAGTATATATATTAGATCATAATATAAAAGCAAAGTATATATATTGAATTATAGTATACAAACGAAGTATATATGTTGGAAAAGTTTAAATATTTCAAGATATGAAGTTGGGTGGGAAAAAATGTTGACTCACGACAAAATGTAAATGAAGAAAAAAAAAAAAATAGTATACAATCACAATCTAAACTTAAAATATAAAATTTGTCATAATATTTCAAATTTTGATTCAAATTTTCAAAAAATGGTGAATAAAATAAAAGGCTGATTGCATAAATAATAATCAGACCCTAAATAATAACAAATCTAAAATATTTTGCAAATATGGCAAAATAATCAGGGTTAGTTACTGATAGACTGCTATCACTGACATTCATTGATAAAATGACTATCACTAATATATTACTATTAATGATAGTCATCGACAAAATTCTATAAAAAAAATATATATATATCAGTAACTATCATTGATAGTCATTTATTTATTATCAGCTTAATAGAAGGCTATTAGTAATAAAAATTGCCATATTTACAAATCTTTTAAAAAAATGTTATATTTTTATTTATTTTACTATAAATTGACATTTGATGCCATTTCACTAAAATAAATATTAAAAAAAGTCAACTACAACAATAAATATGGTTCAAAATATAAAAATAATTCAAATTTTATTTAATAAATTTTTTAATATACATTAAATGAGAATCTCAACCTAAAATATATATACTTTATAAATTTATTTGAAAATTTTGAAATTGAGAGGACATTTTAAGAATTAAAAAAAATAAAAGTCAACCCGTAACTATTTCAAACCTAATGATGTTTATGGAATATAAGTAAAAAAATGCATTCTAGCCAAATTAATCTCTCTCCTAAAAATGAGTAATTGAGCCTAACGGATAGTGAATTAAAAAAAAAAAAGAGTAAAACTTACCTACTACAACTATGGTTGGAGGTCCATATTTCATAATTTTATATATTTATGTCATTTTTTAAATAAATAAATAAAATCCCTATTAGCTTTTCATGTATTTTTTTTTTCTTCCTTTACTTCCTAACTCTCCTCCTTCCAACTTCTAATAGATTAATTTTTCTCACTATAGAGAGAAATTCAGAAAGAAAAGACAGTATATTTATTTCTTTCACTTTCGTTTTTTTCTCTATTTCTTATATGTTTTTTCTTCTTCCTTTCTCCAATTTTTTGTCTTTTGTTTTTTTCTCTATTTTTTATATATTTTTTCTTCTTCCTTTCTCCAATTTTTTTGTCTTTTTGGAGAACGATGGTGGAGGAAAATGGAAGAACAAACACAGTTGAAAAAGAAAAAAAAACCTCTTCTTCTCTCCCCGCTATGAAATAACTTTTTTTTCTTACGGTTCTAAAAATTCAATTATCTCTTTCAAAAAAAAAAAAAAAAAAACTTCTCTTCTTCTCCTCATCCTTCTCTCAATCATGACTGGATTTTTGGATCGATGGTTCAGATAAATCTATTCGATCTGGCTGATTATAATCAGTCCATGGAACAACAAAGGGAGATGACAATGAAGCAGATTCAGTACCTTTTGGATAATGAGGTTTTAGGAGTTGATTTACTGATAATAAAATTGAAGACGAGCGGAGTAAGTTTGTGCTGTTTGAGACAATTGAGATTTATGTCTCGCAATTAATCTATTGGAGTGATTGAAGCTCAATTTCCATGACAAATGGAAAAATGAAAGTGGCTAAGTAAAAGAAAAAAAAAGGGAAAGCAATAAACAACCTGAAAAGCTAATAAGGGTTTTTATTTATTTTAAAAATAGTATAAATATTTGGCCAATGATAGTTGTAGCTGAACATTTAAATAAGTTTTGGAGTTTAAAAATTAGTTGAAAGACACAGAAAAAAAGGAGTTTTTTTTTTTTTTTGTTCCTTAAAAAAATCATAATTACAAATGTATGAGTAAATTACATAACTGAAGTTACCCATAAGGTTACTAGTGTTTCAACTAAATAAATTAAATAATAGTTAAGTCAACAAAGAGCAAGGATTATTTAAAGCAGTTTTAAGAGACAATCAATTTGGTGAGTAAATGCCATAGTTGACATTATTAAAGGATTGGCTTGCAAATTAGACAAAAAGATGTGGGACAATGGAGAAAAACAATTGGACACATAATAATTTAGGTAGACATAAATAAATATTATAGTTTGAAATGTAATTGGGGCATGTTCATGTTTAGTAAAGAAGGGAACTTTCCTTAGAAAATACAAAATTACTTTAACCTCAATTTTGTTGCAGGCACGTGCTGCAGCACATGACTGAGATCTCTCTTATTTTCCTTAGTTACACCACTTTAATAACATTTAATAATTTACTCAAAGAGTCTAGATTCAACAATCTCTCAATTCATTCAAAGAATTAAAAGAAAATAGGCTAATAGCTAGAGTTTAGGTTTGGTCAAGAAATTATAATATGAAGCGTCCAAAACACTCCTTTCCACCTCTCTATTCTTCTTTCATCTTATTTTTAAACCTTCTAGTTACTCCATTTTTCGAGTACGGATTCTTCTAGTTGTACCAAATGTTTTTTTGTTTGTTTGTTAGGTTTATGTATTTTGTGTTGTGTTCGAGCATCTTTCTTTTATATATATATTGAGTTCAACGATATGTGAGAGTGAAAATTTGAACATCTTTTGGTTGATGAGATATATGCCTAGTTGAGTTATGTTCAGTTTGGAGGGTATCTTTCTTGGGGTATTTTCACAAATGACCCTATTGGGTGTCGTAATGTCAATTGACCCAATTTTTTAAAACGCATGTTTTTTTACTTTTGTTGAGCACGAACACACATTTGCTAAGAACTATCACGAGAAAAAAGTCTGCTAATACCCTTCGCTGAACACACGACCGCGAGAGAACAATTATAGTATTCTCGTGCTCAACAAAGGATATTACATATTTTTTTCTCGCACGGGTGTTCGTGCTCAATAGAAGGAAGTGCTGATGACGCCAGCAAAAAGACAGAAAATATTATTTTCGAGGCGAGGGTCCAAAAATATTACGGAACCTTTTAGGGGGTCATCTGTGAAAATACCCCATCTTTTTCACATTGATGTGGATTGATTTCTTTTTCAATTAAATCATTGTTAATCATTTCAATTTTCAAAGGAGAATGATGTGTGAATTTAAAAAATATATAATTTTTTTTAAGATTATTATAATTCAAACAAATGGTTTGGGGAGGTTGAATCTTGCTACTTTCAATGGTGGTCAGTGGTTAGTGGTTACTAAACTATTATAATATATATATATATATATATATATTTTCTTTTTTCTTTTTTCTTTCTTTTTCATAGTATTGTGTGTTGAATAAATTATTATAAGTTAGCCTTTTCAATTTTATCAATAAATTAAACTAACATGTCATCTATGGTATGAAAGTAAAATACATAATATATTTCCAAGGGTTATTTAGGTTGAGGGGTTTGTTTTGAAAACAAATTAAGAAAAAAGGGATGTTTTCAAATTATTTAGAAAAATGGGTTACTTTTTTGTCATTTAGTGGAGTACGCAGGTTGAAGAAGCGTACTCCATGAAAACCCACGCATTCCAATGACTTTGACTAATCACTTTGACTTGGTCAAAACGAGGGTAGGAAACAGTGTTAAGATTATTTATATACAATCAATATAATAACTAACGCAAAAAGAATTAATAGTTGATTTTGCTCTAGTGGTTTGGATTGATGCCCAGCCTAAATTATGGCAGGGTTCAAATCCTGGTATTGTGTTCAGTTTTATTATATTTGGGGTACACTTTTTTTTTTTTTTTTTAAGAATTCCTTTCTTTCTTTAATTATTATATTATTATATACATATTTCATTGCATTTTTTTTTTTTCATATTCCAAAAAAAAAATATGTTTAAATTTTATTTAAACACCTTCTTAATAAAAAATAAAAAAAATTTATTTGCTTCTCTGCTAAAAATTATAAGCTTCTCAATGAAGCTTCTCTGCTAAAAATTGTATCTATGAAAAAAAAAATATGAGTAAATAAGCTTCTCTGCTAAAAATTGAGTAAATAAGCTTTTCTGCTAAAAATTTTATCTATGAAAAAAAAAATATGAGTAAATAAGCTAAAAATTGAGTAAATAAGCTTCTCTGCTAAAAAATTAACCTATTAGATGAGATATTAACAATTAAAAAATATGAGTAAACACTTTCTTAATAAAAAAAAAAAAAATTAACACTTTTAGTAAAAAAATGACTTGATTTAAAAAATTATTGAAAAATTAACCTATTAGATGAGATATTTGAATCTAACATGACGTCAATTTTTAGCGAAGCTTATTTATTCATATTTTTTTTTTCATAGATAAAATTTTTAGCAGAGAAGCTTCACCTTGAGAAGCTTATAATTTTTAGCAGAGAAGCAAATAATTTTTTTTTTTTTTTATTAAGAAAGTGTTTAAATAAAATTTAAACATATTTTTTTTAGGAATATGAAAAAAAAAATGCAATGAAATATGTATATAATAATATAATAATTAAAGAAAGAAAGGAATTCTTAAAAAAAAAAAAAAAAAAAGTGTACCCCAAATATAATAAAACTGAACACAATACCAGGATTTGAACCCTGCCATAATTTAAGTTGGGCATCAATCCAAACCACTAGAGCAAAATCAACAATTAATCCTTTTTGCGTTAGTTATTATATTGATTGTATATAAATAATCTTAACACTGTTTCCTACCCCACGTTTTGACCAAGTCAAAGTGATTAGTCACGTTTTGACCAAGTCAAAGTGATTAGTCACGTTTTGACCAAGTCAAAGTGATTAGTCAAAGTGAGTGGGTTCTCATGGAGTACGCTTCTTCAACCTGCGTAATCCACTAAATGACAAAAAAGTAACCCATTCTTCTAAATAATTTGAAAACATCCTTTTTTTCTTAATTTGTTTTCAAAACAAACCCCTCAACCTAAATAACCCTCAATAAAATATATTTGACGTAACATCATTTGTTTATCAATATGTTCTAAATCAATCAATCTCACTGGATTAAATTTGCAATAACTTAAAAAGTAAATAAAAAGGATACTTTTTTTTTTTCCTTTTCAATGTTTATTTAACGTGAAAACTTTCTTCCTTTTAAAAAAGAGGTGTTTATTATAATAAAGAATTTTGAGATGTGAAATTATAGGAGTTGGAGTTAACTTGTAAGAACAAATATAATTATAATTGGTTTTAATTTTGGAAAAAAGAAAAAAATCGAAAAGTCCATGAGTTTGCGTGGGTGTAAAGTTAAAATGTCACGTTGAACACGTGGAGCAAATTGAGGCAATGATTGGGGCCTTACATTCTCCATAACCATTGGAAGTATTTTGCATTTTAGAATATGGACATTGGATCACTTTTTTCAACAAATCAAAGAAAAAATCATATATTTTTAAAAAATCTTACCATTTAAATTCGAGCCGAGATTTGAATAATGGAGCAATATTGATGCATGTGATTACAGTCGTTGTTACATTATGTATTAGTGTAGATTGAATCTAAGACTTGTTGATCCTTAGTTCATACATTATGTAAGTTGAGTTATGTTCGTGTTAATACATTATATTTATATTAAAAGTATGATGTGTAGTCTTTATTTCTTATTTGAAAATATGGTTGATTTTAGTTGAAATCTTAATTACTATAGATACGATCCGACTTAATGTTATAGTTGATTTTGGTTGATGTATTAGCGAAACAATCATATTGATTATATCTAAGTTGGTTTTGAAAAAAAAAATCAATTTATACTCCTAAACTAGGGTGGTTGAATCAATTATAAAACCCTAAACTAATTATTGTATCAGTTAAAACCTTAAACTTTCATAAGTGTATCAATTTATACTTTCTGATATATTTTATTTAAAAAACATTAATTAAACGCATAAAAACTTATAATTTTAACAACTTAAATCGTCGCTAAACTTTTATAAGTAAATGAATTGTATAAAAGTTTAGAAGTTTAATTGATAAATCATAAGTTTTCACATAAGCGAAAATTAACATTTTTCTAAACCGAAAATATAAATTGATACATTTATAAAAGTTTATAAAAGTACAGGATTTTAATTATATAATCATTAGTTTGAGGTTTTAATTCATATAACTTCTCATAGTTTAAGGGTGTAAATTGATTTTTACCTTTTTTTTTTCTTAAGAATATTACAACTATGTGGAGTAGGGTTCAAACCCACACATCTTAAAAAAAAATAGAGAGATATATGACTATCGAGTTAGACTTGTGTTTGTGTTAGTTTAATTATATTTAAGCTATTGATATAATTTATTAATATATTTTGTTGTTGAGTCTACCAATTTTTTTAAGAAAGAAAACAAATTATGTCTTAAATATGACCAACCCATTAATATATATTTTGTTTATATGTTTTTGAATCCTAGCTAGTGCAGACACATTATTTCCATAAATTGTTCTTAAACCCATTAATATTCAAAGTGAAGGAATTTTGATAAAGACTTGTTTGAAAATAGTTAATTATAAAAAACAGAACAAACAAAAATAAAAACAAAGATTTGTTGGGTTCTAATCATTTGAACCTAGCACCTACCCTTCTACTTACTAATCCACATTCAATTTGACACATAGTGCTAAGGAATTGATTCAACTTTCACCCACATAGAAGACAATACCATCATTTTTAAATAATATTATTTTTTTTAGTTGAGTTCAAATTAGGTGAAATATCCAGAGTAATTAATGTTTTATTCATTGAATTATATAGATTTGAATTGACATGTCACTCAAGCAATTATAGAATTTAGACATCTAGTATCGAAAACTTGCAGGATCCTAATTTATGCTTGGCCAAAGTCCAATTAAGCCACAACCGACATTTTCAAGTTCATCATCATAGTAATTTTTCTTTTTCTTTTTGACAACATGTTGGAGTGGGGAATTGAATCTAGAATCCCATGATCACTAAGCGATACATCATGCCGTTGAGTTATGCTCTTGTTGGCATCCTCATAGTATTTTTGACATCACAATCACTAAATCGTACATTATGTCGGTTGAAGTTATAAATATTTATTTACATTTTCTAAATCTCTGATTGTAGTTAATTGTTGATTCAACTCTATTAATTATGACATCACTTCTAAATTTACTCTAAATAATTTTTTTGCCGTTCAAATATTCATTTTTTTTTTCCTAAATTTCTAACGAAACAGTTGCAGATCTTTTAATTAAACTTCTTTTTTACATTAAGTTCATTCCAACTTAAGGTAGATTTCAAACCATTTAAAGTAATTAAAAGATATACTAAAAAAATGAAAATTAAAAGATTATTTAGACAGAGAAGATTTTGTTGATTAATCTAAAAGTCTTATCTTTCATGGCATTATTGTAAATTAAATTTGCATCTCTAAATCTTAATTGAATATTATGTCAATTATAAAGACAAAAATGACATTGTCAAATTATTTGAAGCAAATGATTATAATAACAAGTTTGTTACACAAGGTGACATTCTACACCCTCTCAACTCTCCACTTGGAAAATCCATTTGGCAATTTGACCAATTACTCTTGTCAATAAAATATTATTATTTTCATGCGATATTTTGTATTATATTGTTTTTGTATGTAGACAATTGGAAACAAATGACCAAAATCAAAAACTAAAAAACGTTTAGACAAAAATTATTATTGCAAATATATAATTTGTTTGCTAATTAAGTTCATTATTTTGAACTAGTATTCTTGGTTACTATTATTAAAAATTCGTGTATAGATTCGCGTGTGGAAAAAAAACTTATAAAGAGAATAATTTTAATAGTGAGAAAAATTACGCATATAAAACAAAGATGGTAAGAGAATATGTGTGTCAAGAGAAACTAATAAGAAAAGTGTTATGCATGTAAAAAGTTAAATTAGTGAGAAACATGTAAGGATTATAAGAGAATATGTGTCGACAGAGACTAATAAGAAAAGTGTCATGCATGTAAAAAGTTAAATTGGTGAGAAAAATGTAAAGATTGTAAGAGAATATGTATGTCAAGAAGAGAGGCTAATAAAAAAAGTGTCATGCATGTAAGAAGTTAAATTAGTGAGAAAAATGTGCCAAGAGAGAAATCAAAGAAAAGAAATTATGTATGGTGACTCGTGAGAAATCAAAAATGAATTGTTTAAGCTAAAAAAATATTTATAAAAGTACCGGACAGTTTCTTCTTATTTAGCAACATTATTAAGTATTTTTAACTATTATGAAAAATGCTTCTAAATTATCATAACCAAACGTAAATATTACGATTAGAAGTGAGTTATATAACATTTTATATACATTTTTTCATTATTTAAAGTATTCTCAAATAAATTTGAAATGTTCTTTTATTAAAATATAATGATGTAAATGGAGGGTGAAACTTGAATTTGACAATTAATAGCACCTTCACTAATTAAACAAAAAAAAAAAAAAAAAAAAAAAAAAAAAAAAAAAAAACTCCAAATGTTAATCAAAGTGACAAAGGAGATTTTATGATTGACAAGTGAAAAAAAAAATTGGCATGAGAAAAAAGGTCATTTCACTTCACTTTCAAGGCAAAGGTTTTTTTTTTTTTTTTTTTTTTTTTTTTCCCCTAAATTATGGACCCAAATTTACATCAGCAAGTTGAGTTGGGTGGATGGAGACAAACCCACTGGCTGCCATGGTTTAATTATTGTTGTTCTTATTATTTTTAATAACTTTTTAAAATGAAAAAAAAATAAAAAACCTAGTTGCCAAGGTTGTTTTCTCTTTGTCAGTTGACCAATCACAATTGGAAAATTCAAATTTGCCTAACTTGGACCCCCCAAATCCGGGAGAATTTCTAGTACATCCGTGGTATGGAAAAACTCCATACCACTGCTTTTAAAAAATTGACACGTGGCGAAATGATTTAAAAAAATAATATATTTAATAGTGTGGGTCTCAGTTAACTAATAAAAATGATTTTTCAAAAAAAAATAAATAAATAATTAAAGTGATGTTTTTTTAAATTTAATTTATGAGTAGAGCGTTACCTCTAGTCAAATCACAACTTTATATCAATTGAACTATGCTCGATTTGACACAATTCACTATTTTATTCGCACCAAAAATATTATTTTAGTCCTCTTCTTTTATGTATTTTAATTTAAATTTAAATTTAAATTTTATATCGGTCATTAGATTTACTCTTTCAATTTTTTTTTGGTTGCTGTTAATTTTTTTAAATAATAAAACCTATAAAAAAATGTCTTTTTATTGTTTATTTAATTCAGAAGTATATAGAACTATGTAAATTGTAAACACGTATTTTTTTTTTTTTTTTTAATTAGAAGAACAAGTATTTGTTAGGTAAATTAGGAATAAATGAAAATAAATAAATAAATAAAATACTTAAAATATTAAAATATAAAATATAAAATTTTGAGAATAAAATAATGATAAAAAATTTATGAGGGAAATTGTTACCGATGTCAATTTAGAGTAAAATAATTAAAAATATAGCACTTTTTTAAAACTTTTGCAGATATGACAATTTTTATCACGGATAGTATGGTCTATCACCGATAGAAGTCCATCGCTGATAATAGTCTATCACCTCAGTTTTTTTTATAGAATTTTAGGTCTATCAGCAGTGATAGTAGTCTATCGCTGACTATCACTGATAGTCATATATCAACGATAGCTTCTATCAGTGATAGTCACTGTTTTTTTTTTTGCCATATTTGCAAAATGTTTTAAATTTTGCTAAATTTACAATTATTTTAGGTCGGATTGTTGTTTGTGCAACCAACCCAATTTATGAACCAAAATAAAATTTGAACATATTTTTATTTATTTGTTTTAGTTTATATACATTTTCAACCTTTCAATTTAGTTCCTAATTAAGGAATATATGGTAATTAATTTTCGCAAGTATATATATTTGTACAATGCTTTAAGGTATCATATCATTTTTTATAATACTCTTTTATTTTTTTTTTCTTTAACTATTTAAATGAATAATTAAGATTAAAGTTTATTTAAAGCAAACGAAGTTATAAATACTAAAATAGTAATAAAGTCAAATATGGAAATTTAAAATGCATCTTAACTTTTTCTTCTTAATTATTTGTGCACTTAAAAAAATGTCACCTTCTAATTAAAACCATGCAAAAAAGTGACATTATACTAGAGAATAGAGATAATATACTTTTTTAGATTGGATAAAATTCCACCCTACAATCTATAAAAGGAGGTTCTAGTGTTTGTGCTAATTGTTACTTGTTACTTAAACAAAAGGATCAAACCACCATTAATTTCCTTCCAAGTTACAAAAATATATTTTATCTCAAATAAATATATATAAATAAATAAAATAGAATCAATTTTACCTCAAAGTTATATATACATTGAGTTTAACACTATGTGAAGTGGAGAATATGACTTCAAGAGAATGAGTAGTTATCAATTGCTGCTTAATTAAATTAGAGTTTACGACATAGCTACCTTCTAATTTTTACACATTAATTTACTATAATTAAAAAAAAAAAAAAAAACTTGCCATAAATTTAAATATGTGGTACAAACTACAAACAACTAGTCATTTCAAATACATAGAAAAATTACATTCACCAATAACCAATAAAACATTCTACCAAACCGAGCATAACTCAATTGACATATACCAAACCGAGCATAACTCAATTGACATAAGGTTGTGCCTTTGACTAAGAGATCCTGAGTTCAATTCTCACATTAATTAAAAATACCCTTGCAAAATAAAAAAAACATTCTACTACATAGAAAAATTACTTCACCAATTAAAACATTCCACTAATAAAATGTTTTAGAATCAAATCCCACAAATGTTTAAACTCAATATAATGAAAATGCTCAAACCTAACCACCAAATGAGGATTAAAAATTCAACAATTAAATATTTAACCTAAACTAAAAAAAAATCAATATATAAGGACATAGGGATAACTAACTGACACATATCAATCGGTTTTTAGCTTCTAATATTAGAGACTACCTATGAGATTTTGTCAAACCATAAATTCTAACTTATAAATTTATAGGAACTTAATTCTAACTTTCTCTCCGACTATAACGATAAAATTTGTAATTTAACCAGAATTAAATAAAGAAATGCTAAAATAATGTTGATAACTACATACCATTTTTTTATTTTTTATTTAGTGTACTGTAAACAAGTCTTTAGACTTAGCTTCAAACACCTATGTGAGAAGTGTTCTTCAATCCAACGCTAGAGGTATTGGTCTTCCTCGCATGCATGACAAGCGAAACAATGTGCAATTGTATTGTAACTTCTTGGAGTAAAAAAGA
The DNA here is from genome assembly GCA_028017165.1 of Herpetospermum pedunculosum. Classification (NCBI taxonomy): domain Eukaryota; kingdom Viridiplantae; phylum Streptophyta; class Magnoliopsida; order Cucurbitales; family Cucurbitaceae; genus Herpetospermum; species Herpetospermum pedunculosum. Next base: position 13,702,987 of record CM051523.1, read on the forward strand.
ACCCAAGCGAAACAATGTGCGGTTGTATTGTAACTTCTTGGAGTAAAAAAGAACCCTTTGACAGAGTCGTTCTGAAGATGTGATCTAATTTCAACAACAAGAATTTGCACTTAATTTGTTGAAATGCTCATGTCCTTTTAGGAGGTTCCAGAGAATTAGAGAATCGGTTTCGGCCCATAAAGGATATATAGTCTCACTTCCACCGCTATAGAAATGTCTTCCAAAAGAGCAGTCGTGTCAAAAGCTCCACCGACCCGACCAACTTCTAAGCCTTTTGCACCGATAACATCGTTTCACCATTCAAATTTCAAACAATTGCCCCAAAACCAACGGTGCTAGGATTGAGTGAGACATCTGAATTGAGTTTAAATGAGTTATTGATAGGAGGAATCCAGTGGTTAGAACTGCCTATATCAGTTTCCCGTAAAGAATAAGTGGTGCATGTCTCGGGAAGAGTCTGAGCAGACAAAGAACTCCCTTGCTTGGTTGTCCATTTCATCTACAAAGTCCATATTCCATTGATATGGTTCTTTGGTCAGCTTCTTCTCGAGTACAAACAGATTTGACTTACGTCGTGGGCAAGATATCAAAGACCTACCTATCTCCATAATTTTTTTTAACATGTTTGCATGTCCAAAGAGCGTAGAGTTCGGTTTCTAAGGCACACCAATAACAATAAGATAGATAAACACCATCTTCGAATGTCAAATGCCACAGATGAATAAATCAACACAAGGACAAGACAAGGTTATTATGAAGAATAATCTCTTTACCAAACCATTTATCAACACTAACCTCATTTTTTGCCACTATCAATTTTAGCATTTGTAGGTGCAATCCTGATTAGGATCGGGCAAGATTTTTTTTTTTCTTTCTTTTTTTTTTTGTCGATTTGAAGATTTTCTTAAAATAAAAATAAAAATACCTTGCATATTTATTTATTTTTATTTTTATTTTTTTTGTTTGTTTGTTAAACTTCAAATTTGGGTATTTTTATAGAGAAATATTTATTAAAACAATGTCGAAAATATTTGGGTATCTTTCAAAGTAACATCATAAGTAATATTCTTCAAAAACAACAATGAGAATTTAAAAAAATGTGGATTTGCCAAGATCTGGCCAAACAATGTCGAAAATATTTCGGTATCTTTCAAAGTAACATTATGAGTAATATTCTTAAAACAACAACAATGAGAATTTTTAAATATGTGGATTTGTCAAGATATGGCCAAGATTTGCACCTAGATTTCTATTTAAAAAAAACAAAAATCGATTGAAAAAAAATCTCAAATCTTGTGATCCGCCCAACATAGATTATAACTCAAATTTTTTTTTTATGTTACCTTCGAAAGATATCCCAAATATTTTTACATTCTTTTAAGAAATATTTCTTAATAAATTTGTCGATTTAAAGTTATTAAAATATATATAATATATATATATATATATATATATATATATATATATATTTTTTCAATCTTAGGATGGTTATTGGAATCCTGGTTAATTATTATTATTATTTTTTTTTTAAAAAAAAAAAATTTAAAAACTAATCTCGGTGATGATGCACCAAGAAAATAGTGATAAAAAAACAAGTTGATAGTGTTTTTTTTGCCATAGATGTTATTTTTGATAATAACGCGAGAAGAAGGTTACTTTACTCATTTGTTACTAGTACTACTTTACTAAGTTACACACAACAAATGGCATTTCCGTAATATATCCCAACTCCAGCCCTTTTTGTCTGTCTTCTCTTTCTTTAAAACCCCCAAATTCAACCCCTTCCCCATCAGAACAGAGAAGAAAAAATCCCCTCTCCTCTCCTCACCTCCGCCGCCCGGGGCCCTCCATTTCCCGGCCACCCAACCTCCGCCGTCACCGCCGCCGTCGAAAACAAAAACCAAAAAAAACCCCTAAACCCTCTTCTGTTTGGATCGAATTTCAAATCAAAACAATGGCATCGGAGCTAATTTTCCGAGGGCACGACGAAACCCAACCGCCGGCGGACGCCTACTCCCCAAAGCCCCCAAAGCCATGGCTATCTGTAACCCGACCGATCCGGTACATGCTCCGCGAGCAGCGCCTCCTCTTCGTCCTCGTCGGCATTGCCATCGCCACTCTCGCCTTCACCTTCCTCCCCTCTTCCAATTCCCCTTCTCGGGTCGGGTTCAACTACGACCCGATCCCGACCGAACTAACCCGGTGGTCCAGCACCCCGTCGTACGAGCACCGCCCCGGGCTCCACGTCCACCGCATCATGAACTCCGGAGGCAAGATCCCACTTGGGCTGAAGCGTAAAGGGCTCCGGATCGTGGTCACCGGCGGAGCCGGTTTCGTCGGGTCGCACCTGGTGGACCGTCTGATGGAGAGAGGCGACAGCGTAATAGTGGTGGACAATTTCTTCACCGGACGAAAGGAAAACGTGATGCATCATTTCGGGAATCCGAGATTCGAACTGATTCGACACGACGTAGTCGAACCGCTTCTTCTAGAAGTGGATCAGATCTACCATCTGGCTTGCCCTGCTTCCCCTGTTCATTACAAATTCAACCCTGTCAAGACAATCATATCCTCTTAATCTTTTGGTTAATTTTGTTTTTGGAATTTGGGTTTTGTTGTTTTTCCTTGACTTAAAACAGGATTATACAAGACTAATGTGGTGGGGACTTTGAACATGTTGGGATTAGCGAAGAGAGTCGGAGCAAGGTTTCTGCTGACGAGCACCAGTGAAGTTTATGGAGATCCTCTGCAACACCCACAAGTTGAAACCTACTGGGGCAACGTCAATCCCATCGGTTAGTTTCTTCTTTCTTCTACTTCGGCGCACGTTAGCAAATAAATGTTCAATCTAAAGTGCGCACTTCTCAACTTTGGCGCCGTCCTACACGGCCGCCGGTCGGTCTCTGTCATCTATAGGTTTATTTGTTGAAAATTCAATTCCGGTGCACCCTAATTCAAACTACAGGCTAAAATTCTAAGGCCCACATAAATTAGTCAAAATTATTGATAGAATCCGTCCCAATATAGTTCACAATTTAACTCTAGGCCAGAAAATATATATATATATTTTGATTTACATTGAATTTTCGAATTTAGATCCAACCATTATTCAGAAGCAAATAAATAAAGCTGTTTATAAGTTTAATTTTTAAAAATTAAAAATCAAACAGAAAAAAAAAAAATATATATAATATATATATTTTGAATTAGATTGAATTTTCGAATTTAGATTCAACTATTATTAAGAAGCAAATAAACCTGTTTATAAATTTAATTTTTTAAAAATTAAAAATCAAACAGAAAAAAATATATATATATAATAAGCTATTATTAAGAAGCAAATAAAGCTGTTTATAAGTTTAATTTTTAAAAATTAAAAATCAAACAGGAAAAAAAAATAAATATATATATATATATATATATATATATTTTATTGTATTAAGTGTTCTTAATCTTTAAAAAATAAATAAAAAATTATTTATGAAACAAAGAAATTCATACGGTGGCGGTGGAATAGTATTTATATTTTTAATTTTTTTTTTAAAAAAAAAAATATATATATATAGATATATATATGTATTTTAAGGGGTTTATAAGCTTAATCTTAAAAAAAAAAAAAAATTGAAATTGTTATTAGACGACACGTGGTCCTAAGAGTTTTAATTTTCGGGTTTAAATTGGTCGGAGTTTATATTTTGATAGAGATCTCTATCTGTGTGATATGGGGGGCCCCACCAAGCACACGCGTCCTCTGTTGTCACCTGAGTCGCAGGGGAATAAATCCGGGAAGGGTAGAGTTAGTAAAAAGATGAACCGGTGTGGACATTTGAGTCATTTCACAAATACTATGTTTTTTTTATATTTTTATGAACCGCCATGTTTGAATCTAGATCTGAAGAGAAGGGCATTTGAGTAAAATTGTGATTGTCGGAATGTATGACAGGTGTCCGAAGCTGTTACGACGAGGGAAAACGGACGGCAGAGACGTTGACCATGGACTATCACAGAGGTGCTGAAGTTGAGGTAATATATTAATTAGTTGGTTAATTTGTTTATTAATTTATTTATACGTTTTTTTTTTTATAAAATAAAAAATAAAAAATAAAAATTTCAATTTATTTTTTAAAGTAATTAATTATCTTTCTTTGTACAGGTTAGAATTGCCAGAATTTTCAACACTTATGGCCCAAGAATGTGCATTGATGATGGCCGTGTTGTTAGTAATTTTGTAGCCCAGGTAAATCCCTCCTGTCAATTACGTCTCTAAACTTCGAGTTCTACTCATACTTAGCTCGGTTGTTGTTAATGCTGGCGTGGCGTGTTTATTAGAAAATAAAAATTTACTGGAAAATTTCTAGTATTGTGGTAGTACATACTTTTTCCGTTCATAATTTGCTATTATTCTATTTTATGGGTCTCGCATTATTCTTAAATGTTGCTGTTATCGTAAATAATGAAGGGAGTGTGTATGGAAAGTTTTTCATATTCCCGTAGTATTAGAAATTTTTCAAATTTGATTGATAAAGATAAACGGGTTGAATTTGGCATGATTTGGCAAAGATAAAACTTAGCTGGCTTGGTAATGATAAAACTTAGCAAACTTAGGTGATTGGGTTGGTATGATTTGGCTAACCATTGGATAGATTAATCAGAAAGCATTTTGTTAATGATGTTAATGATAGAGACTAAAGTTCTAGATGTGATTTAAGAGGATTTTATTATAATTCTTTTTTTGGGCAATGCAGGCTTTGAGGAAGGAGCCTTTGACTGTCTATGGTGATGGGAAGCAAACCAGGAGTTTCCAATATGTTTCTGATCTTGTAAGCACTTTCCCCTAATTCTCTTTAAGTTTGTGATCATCTGCCCATTTTCTTGTCATATCTAATCTCAATGATTCTATATTTACTTGAAATCTATATGGTTATGCCGGGCCAATTGCTCGGAGATGATGTAGTTCGTTTAAGTTTTTTGGTTTAATAATGAAAATGTGATCTTTAAGTCTTTGGATCCAATGATGATTTAACACTCAATTTAAAAAACTTTTGGATCCATGGATGATTTAGCACTCAATTTTAAGTTATAGACGGTTTATCGTTACTCTTAGCTGATATAAGACGATGGGTTTGTTTCATATGGTTTGATAGGTGGAGGGATTGATGAGGCTAATGGAGGGAGAGCACATTGGACCCTTCAATCTTGGAAACCCTGGTGAATTCACCATGCTTGAACTTGCCAAGGTACCCCTTTTCTTGCAATTTCTCAATAACTCTCTCTTTTAGACTTTGCAACTAAGAGAAACAAAAGTCAATTGGTGGAAAATATCAACCTCTCCTAATCAAGTCAATTCATTTGGACCAAGTAATGCAGCGATAACGTTGTAAAAACGGCAACGATGATAATGACCTCTGTGGTTGAAAAATGATCATATGTATGTATGTTGTGTGAGCAGGTTGTGCAGGAAACGATCGATCCAGATGCAAAGATAGAGTACAAGCCGAACACAGAGGACGACCCTCACAAGAGGAAGCCAGACATCAACAAGGCCAAAGATCTTCTTGGGTGGGAACCCAAAGTTTCTCTCCGTAAGGGTCTCCCGCTCATGGTCTCCGACTTTCGACAACGTATCTTCGGTGACCACAAGGACAACAGCGGGGCCAACACGGCGTCGTAGACGTCTTCGTCGTCCCGGTAGGAGAATTCTATTTGTCTGCAGAAAATTGAGTTCTTGTACTGTTAAAAAGTATAATGGTTAAAATGAATAGTATAAGGTTGGTGGTGGTTGCAGAAGCAAAAGGGAGGAAAGTGAAGCTTCTGTGTATGAAAATTTAATAGGGTTAGATTTTGGGTGGTATGATTTTTAGAACAATTTGTTTTTTATTTTGATTTTGAAAAATTGTTATGTGTTGCAAGTTTGATTAGAGGAAGTGGGGTGGGTTTAATTTGTGGTTTGAGGATATATCATGATCCATCATCCCATTCACATCAATTACAGATTTCTTAACAACAAAAATAAAAGAAAAAAGGATGAAAATTATTGAGCCAAAGTTGTTATTTAGTAGCTGCCAAACTCTACCTGTTTCCTTTTGAATTTTGGGATGCACCAAAAAAATGACAATACTTGAAAATGATTGATTTGTAGACTTTGAAAACATGTGATAAAATATATATATATATATATATTTATTTTTTTAAATAATATATATTTTTTTTAATTCCTCTCCACTTGTCCTTTTTTTTTTTTTTCTTTCTGTTTTTTGTTTTTAATTATTTTGTTTATTTACTTTAATGAGTTAAAAAAAAAGATAAAAATTAACTCACCAAAAAGAAAAGCAGCTCCTATTGGAAAGCTTAGAAAATAAAAAGTGAAAAAAATGAAAGTTTAACAAGAAAAATTAATTCATATTTCATCCTATTAAATTTAGAGAGAATTGATCTTCTCTTAATATTTAACTATCTGGAAATAAAAAATTCTTTCGTTAATAACTCGACTAGTATATTTAGACATTGATGATAAAGTTTATAAAGACTCTAACTTTTCTTTTTGTTTCCACTTAAAATGTCTCGTACTAATGAAAATGTTGTCTTCTACTTATACATACTAGATCTTCTCTTTTCCTAAGTAAAAGAAAAATGTTGTCTTCTACTTATATATACTAGATCTTCTCTTTTCCTAAGCAAAAAAAAATATTGTTTAAACGAGCGTTTGTCGATGCACTCCAAGACAAACAAAACTGTGAGATGGTCAAAGATTTTCTTCTTACTAATCGTCGATGCAATACCTTCCACATCAGCTAGCTACCCATGCTCGAAAGACCCAAACTTCTTAAATATGGGTTGAAAAACACCTGCACAGGGTGAACAATGTCGTCAACATTGATGCTTCTACTATTTTGATTTATGTTTAATGTTCCTGCTTTGACTTCCTTTGCTTTACTCAAAGATCGACAAATTGAATTCTTTGACTCAATAATTTGTTCTTTTCAGTTCTCTATTTGGTATCGAATATTAGGAAGACGTCGGGCAAAATGCCCTTATGAAAGTGTATATTTGATAGAATAAATCTCTAGTTCAATAAGGTTACGTTTGACAGTTATCTACCATGAAATGAAGTCCTTGATGAACACCTTGAGAAGAAAATATTGGTGCCATAATATAGTTAGTTATTTTATATTTTTATATCATACTTTTATAGGGGGTTTTGCACGGATGACCCCTCGGGTGACGTAATGTCAATTGACCCAATGCTTTAAAATACATGATTTATGGTCTTTTGCTGACCTCATCAACACATGGAAATTCCAGCCTACCCTCTCCCACTTCATCCCTCTCATCACAATTTTCATCTCCCTCTTATTACGATTCTCAATCTCTCCTTCTCGATTTTCTTTCTTCGTCTCTCCCTCCCCTGCCGTTTTTCGTCCTTCGGCCAGAGAAGAAAAAGATGTCGCCGCCAATCTCTGCGAGATCATTGCAAATTCCTCAAAACGTTTGAGACAACAACGACGAAGAAATTGAACTCAAATCGAAAGAATTGACGGCAACCAACAACCATTGTCGTTGGTTGCCGAGAAAATTAGCGAAAGATGACGAAAGAGAGACTTCTTCTCACTCATGTGTTTAGAGAGAGAAAGAGATGAGAGAGTGGTGAAAAATTAGAATTTTTATATGGGTTTCAATTCGATTCCATCGTCGATAACTCTCGGATTCACAGCTCCCCATCCCAAATATGGTTGGTGCAGAGAAGGAGAGAGTGAGGATCGTAATAGGAGGGAGATAAAAATTGTGATAAGAGAGATGTAGTGAGTGGATGGTAGATTAGACTTTTCACACACTTGGATGAAATCAAATACCTACTTTTATATCATAGAATAGAATCATAGATACAAAAGGAGAAATCATACTTTTATATCATAGAATGGAATCATAGATAAAAAAGAGAAATCATAATGGGATTTAAACTAATAAATATAATTTTTAAACATGTTGGAAGTTACAAATTCATTACCAGGGCATGTGAAAAGTCAAATACCCTCGCATTTCAGGCTTTATTCAGTCAAACTCAAACCCCATAAACTTTTTACACCCAACAGATGAAGATAATATAAAAACCAGAGACCATTTTCACTCAACAATGGCACCGCGCCGCACCGCCGCGCCTACTGCTACACCTAAAACACTACATCGCCGATTGCAACCGTCCCTTCAAACCACAGAGATAACTCCCACGATTCTGACTTCTTCGAGCCTCTTTTGGATTGCTAAATGTTGTTTTTTGGCCATTGAATCTCTCAACGCCATTTCCAATTGAGCGAGTTGATTGCAGTTGAAATCCCACCAAGTTCCCACCGCCGTCAGCAGCGGCGTGCTTATCGAGCCAATCTATGATGTCCGAGAAGACAATTTCGATGTTCTCATCTGGTTCTCCTGATGTCAAGCCATGCCACATTCCTGGGTACAATTTGATTGTCTTGTCTCTGCTGCTTGCTTTCTCGTACAATGCTCTGCTTACTTCTGGGTCTGTGACTATGTCGGCTTCTCCATGTAATACGAAGAATGGGAGTGTTACCTGATTGTGAGATAATTAAGATTTGTGTTATGTTCTTTAGAATCTGTAATGTAGTTTAGTTAGTTAAAAGGGTTTAAGTAACCTCGTGTAAGGTGTCTTCTAGGCTCATGCTGGCTCTTAGCATCTCGAGGGCTGTTTTGAGCCTGGGCTTGTCTTGGTATATTAACTCATTGTTCCTTATCTGCACCATTATTAGCAAGAAATCAATAGAAAGACGTGAAAAAAATGTATATACTACGGTAGTATGGATACTATTCTCATTAATTGTGTGGTCATACCAACATTATTTTAAAAATAATGTAGATCCAACAACATTAAAGAATTATTCCTAGTGTGAAGGTGTATGTACTAAAGGAGTACTAGAAATTTTCCGGATGTGTCGGGTACGAGTATGGGGCGGGTGGGGCAAAACCTCGTAAAATGCAAGGGTGTTCAACAAGAAATTATTAGAGGGTTGGAACAATGTGACTAATGGTTAAGAGGTGCAACTGCATTGACTGATTTTTCTTATTCTACATTGTGTTTGAGCGTTTGTTTTGAATGACTTTTTAAGTGCTTAAAAAGTCATTCCAAACAGACTCTCGGTGCATTTGATATACCTCTTCTCGCTTGATGGGGTCCTTGAAGGCTGAATTGATGACATCCTTTGTTGGGACTATTTTCCATTTGGGTATAATTTCTTCTACTCTTGTCAACAGATTCACAACCACAGGGTGTGGCTTTACCTTCTCGGATATCTAATAATGTTTCACAAAGCAATTCCAGAGTTAAATAACACAGAAACTGATTAAGAGTAATATCAACTCATTAAAGCGGTTGATTCATTTATGGCACCTTGCACATTGGGGCTACGAGAACAGCACCATTCCAAAATCTGGGATTTTTCTTGTGCAAAAGAAGGGCCACAGCCCCACCCATCGACTCTCCATACAAGAATCTGCACTTGTCTCTGTACTCTTCCTGAACTGGTACACCATTAACATACAAGCTTAGAAAGAATCTAAAGGGACATTCGGGAGTTGAAGTTACTCTTCTGAATAGTAATCTCAATCTTTACAACTAATTCAACAACAGTTTCTTAAGAACTTTCCTGGGAAAACAAATGGGGAAGATGTCTTTTGAAAAGGGGAGCAAAATTTTGAAGATTTCATATATCAGTGAAGTTATGAATATGAGTGAGATTCTTAGTGTGATTCAGATGTGAGAAATGATGCATACCAGAAATGGAAGTGAAGAAGGAATAACAGTCGGAAATTATGTTTTCAAACTTCTTGATGTAGCAACGAGCCCCACTAGATCGTCCATGTCCTTCATAGTCCATACCAAACACTGCGTACCCCGAAGCTGCCAGCCGATGTCCACATCCTAAACCAACTTTCAAGTGTTAAAATGGGTCACCCCAATAAAATTAGAGTTGATTCTCCCTTACTCCGTTCCTCTCCGTTCCTATGATATTAGGATAAACTTTTTAACCTTTTGGTCGATAACAATGTCTTAACCTATTGAACTATGCTGATGTACAAAATTTTACTCTCCAACTTCATACATATATCTGATGATAGGAATATACTTGCATTCCCGATGTTGGGTTACATCTCTATATCATTCTTGATTTTGAGGAATAAGTAGTTTTGGACATTAAAATTATAAGGAGATGTTTGGAACACCAACTCGAAAGAAGTTAGGTGAACTGAGTTATTTGACTCATCTTCTATATTATAAATTTATAACTCACATTCAATAATATAAAGTACTCGGGACTCTAGTAGGTTCTAGAATCGTGAAATTTAGTTTAATTCAACTCTTCCTTCATAACACGTTGCTCAAAGAAGAAGGAAAACTAAATATGAAAGGAAAACTTGGGTGTTTTGTTCAACTTTTTGGTTAAAGGTAATGTCAACATTTGAACCTGCATGTGAATCGACTTTCTAAGTTAGGAAAAGAAATCTGGTGAGATGTTACCAAAAAAAAAAAAAAAAATTGGTGTGATGTTGGACACGTGTTTTAAATTTAGAAAAATATTACGTTTTTCAATATAAATCGTTAATGATTTTTGAAGCAATGAAAATAATTTTCAAATGAGCAGCTGGGAATTAAAAGCCAATGTGAACAGAGGTTTGAATTCTCAAATGCCTACACCTACCATTATATACCAAAACAAGTAATGGGGTCTACTATTTTCATCTTTATTTCTAAATTGTGTTTTTTTTTAAATAAATATCAAATGTGTTTGATAATTTTATATATATATATATATATATATATATATATATATATTCTTTTTATAAAAGTTTTATTTAAAATTTTGAATTAGAGATTGAAAGTTAAGCATTGAACATTCTTTTAAACAAAAATATTTACCTTTGTTATGTCATTTAGTTTATATATACATTCATTATGCATTTAATAAGTAAAAATAAAAATAAAATAGTTTTTTTTTTCATTAATGTCTTTGAAAAATCAAGAACAAGAAACCTAAAAGAAAAAAGTTGGATAAATTACATTTTTGTCCCAGAGTGTATTAAAAAAAAAAAAAAAAAATCTTATTTTTCTTTATCCTTTCTCTCTCATTCTCTCTAACAAGGTTTTAATAGTGTCAAGACCATTCATGATCACTAAATAACTCTTGATGGTTAAGATTTTTTTTGTTAGGTAAAAAAAAAAAAAAAAAAAATATATATATATATATATAATTAAACTAAACAATTCTTTAAAAGGAGAAACAAAAAAAGCGTAAACGTCATTAAATGCATATATTTTTCAAAAGAACTATAAAGACAGATTCACCAAACAAGAAATATAAATATTAAATAAAAACCCACTTTTGGTATCCTATCTATGCTCTGAGTCTAATATGCGTTTTAGTTCCTATTTCTTTTTAAAAGATAATTTAATCATTGTACAAAAAATAAATACAAAGAAAAAAAAAACTTACTGTCTAAACACTTTCTACAGGAATACAATTTTACATTTTAAATTTATGTATAACTATTCTAATCTAAAAATTTAAAAGATAAATTAAAGACAAATTCTAGATCTTATTTATTTCTTTTTATAACAAAAAATAGTGGTAGGCTATTTTTTTAGTTCTAATTTTTTTAAAAGATGAAACCATTACTTTTCAAAGGTTAAATAGTGCATTATTCTATGCTAGAACTAGTTTGGTTTGAATTTGATATCCATTCATTCAATTCTCTTTTTTTTCCTTCAAATTCATTAAATCAATTAAATACAATGAGTGTGTTTGAAATTTGGGACCTAAAAATAAAAAACATTTTGAAATTAATATTACCATGTATTTAAAAATTTCAGCTACCAAACATATATTACTAGAAGAAATCCAATTAAATTAAAGGGTTGGTGGCATAAACAGCAATCAGACCCAAAATAATAGCAAATTAGTTGCATAAACAACAATCAAACCTAAAATAATATACCTCAATAGACCGATAAAAAAACATCTTCGATTAAGTTTGAAGTTCTAACTCCCAACTTACAAAAATATAGTTCGATTTGATGTATGATTAATGATTATTAAGAAGTTCGATTCTCCACTCTCACGTATTTAAAAAAAAAAAAAAAAAAAACTAATTTATTTTGAAAAAAAGTAGATTACTATTATAATATGATTTAAAAAATAAAAAAGGAAAGGAGAAGAGAGCAAGAGCAGAGAGCATTGAAGTGAATGGAATGGAAGTACAGAACAATAATTAAAGAGAGAGAGAAGTAATTATGACCTCTCATGAATCGACTGCATTCCATGCCGTATCCTGCGCAACGAAAAACAACATCTCTGTAATTAATGGGCGGACCAAGCACCATTACTCGAGATCTTTAGTGAGAGAGAGAGAGAAGAAGAAGAAGAACCATGGCAGAGGAAGACGAGCGCCTTGGGAGAAGAAATTAGGGATGGAAGCCATCGACAAGTGAAAATCTGGAGTCCTCTGGAATTCCTTATGTATTCCTTCCAAATAAGCCGTCCATTTTCAGATCAATACTGCTAACAGAACCACAAGAATATATCTCTCGAGAAAAAGGATCGGAGAATAACAACACACATTTCGAAGAGATAGGTAGAGATCTAGTTGAATTACCTCTTGATATTCGACCTCCATTGTGTGAGAGAGAGAGAGCAATCAGGATCGGCAGCGTTTCATTCAAGATGATGAAGATGAAGATGAAGATGATGATTCTTCCTATCGAGACGGATACAGAGAGAGAATTAATGTGCAGTGCGCGCGCGGAGGAACCGCGAACTTTGCAACAGACAGGAGAGAGAGAGTAGAATGAGAGAGTCTTTTCGCTTTGTAATATTATATTATATATTTGTGGAAAAGGGCAAAAAGATTGGGATGCGTTTTGGGAAACGAAACGAAACGAAACGTACCACGCTGCTTCTATATCCATCTGCTTAACAAAGCAAATTTTACTTTTTTTGCTCGGTGGGGTTTTGGATAATAATCATGTATTTCGATTCATTTTTCTATAACTATCTTTTCAATCAAATGAGTTTTTTATTTGTCAAAGAGCCTACTCAACGGCATAATGTATGGCTTAATTATAATGTATGGCTTAATTATCGTGATGTCTTAAATTCAATTCAATCCAACACCTGTCAAAAAAAAAAAAAAAATTATTTAATTTTGTTTTAGAAAACAAAAAATCATCAAAGTCTCACATGTTACGAAGATCATGGATATATAAGGAGGGACAACATTCTCCATTGCTTTGAGGCGTGATGTGAGACCTTTTGGTTTGATACCAAAAACAAAGTCAATAATCTCCATATTTTCATATTCTTTTTTGCAATTTTGCAAGTTCATATAGCGCAAGCAATTTTAATGTCTTTCGTGCAAAGAACACACATAAAATTAGTATTGAATCCTTTATGGAGAATATTTTGTTTAGTTGGGATGGAGTGCTCAATAATCTTCCAAGCGCAAATCTTTGAACTCGGGAGAGCTTTACAGCTCCAGAATCTCTTCCAAAAAGCCTTTTCATCTACAATCTTTGATGGAGAGGCCATATTTTGATGAGTTAAGATTGTAGTGAGATGGTAGACACTTTTGACTGAGAATGTACCCTTTTGCTCATAATTCCAAATGATTTCATCACGATTGCGCGGTTTCTCAGGAAGCATCTTTAAAATGCCCTCCACATCAAAGGTGGTAATTTTTTTTAGGATAACTGACTCATTCCATCTTTCGTGATCATTAATAAGGAAATTAATTCTCTTGTTTCTTAGGCTCCCACCAATCCATACCCGGTATCTACATCCCTTCCTCGCAATCCATGGATCATTTTCAATATAGATGTAGTTGTCGTTACCCACTTTTCATCTGAATCCCTTCTTTAAGAGATCTCTATCCCAAATCAAGCTTCTCTATGTCAAGGACGGGTTGTGATCCAAAGGGCATTAATAAAATCCTTGTCTCTTGGTTTTCGCAAGGAGGCTCTTCGGGTTCCTCAGAATACACTAACTATGCTTGGCTAGCATTGCTTGGATGAAAAGAGATAACCCCTTACTTTTACAAAGCTTTTTCCAAGCTTTTTCCAGTGGGCTTTCTTAATCTCTTTAGAAGAGCCCCACCAGAACTGACTGCAACATCGGTAACGGTTGATCTCATCACAAATGTTTCTGGGAGGTGGAAACAACTCATTGTGTAATTAGGGATCGCCTGAGCAACAACTTTAATAACCGCCTCCTTCCCCCTCTAGAAAAAAGCTTATACTTCCAAGACTGCAACACTTTTTTTTAAAGTACTTGAACTATAAGGTATTTCAAAAAATCAAGTATAGTTAATTCAATCATTTTTAAAATATTACACTTTCATCCTTGAAGTGTAAGGAATACTTCATTGGCTAACAAGAACAAGGTCTAAAATGAGAGATGCGAACCTCGAAAATGTCTAACCCAGTTTGATTTTGGAATAATGTCTAAACGCTAAATTTAGTAATTCAATATACACAAAAATGACACAACTACCCTTCTTATATTTTCTACAATTTAAAAATTAAATAAAATGGTGTTGTAAAAAAGAAAATTGTTGGGAGGAGAGAGAGGAAAGTAAGGGATATGAGAAGTTAACCGAGACTTAAAAGGAAAAAAAAAGCAATTGACAACTAACAAGTCACAGTTACATGGTTATACCACTTAACATACGAAATGAATTCAACGTGTCCCTGTATACCTGATGAAATGTTGTTGCTACAAATGATTCTGCCACATTCAGGTATATAATATAAAAATCACGCCCTTCTCCGGCGAGTTGTTCTCTTCCTCCGTTGACGTGTTCACCAGATTGACCGATCCAAGTCGTATATGCTCTCATCATCCATTGAAGTGTATACAATGCAATAATAACCCTCACAACTTTTGAATCGGACAAATCGTAACAAATCGGAAAACGCACAATTAAAAAATTCAATAATTTTTTTAAAAAAAAATATGAAAATACCGTGTTAGTAGTCGAATAAAGCTTTGGGCAGCTTCACAACGATTAAAAATGTTTGGAGAAGCTATTGCGTGACGAAGCAACAATGAAAAATAAAATAAAACAAGTGCAAAAAAAGGAGACAATAGAGTTGCGAAGTTGGAGATGAATCCTAGAGTAAACTAACAAAATAAAATATAAAATATATATATATATTTAAATCAATCATCAAATTTGTATATAGGAATTTCATTGTATTGAATAATGAATATTAATAAGATTATTATTTTATTAAAACTTATTTTATTTAGTTATTTAAATTTTAAAATATTTACTCCTCTAATTCTACCCTATTTAATTAATTAAATATTTTAAAAAGAAAAAAAAATCTACGAAATAATGAATATTAATAATATTATTAAATCAATATCATTAAATTGACCCTTGTATATAGGAATTTCATTCTATTGAATAATGAATATTAATAATATTAATATTTTTCATCTTTATTGTTAGAGTTGATATCGTATTATCTGGAGTATTTTAAACCTTGAAATTAGATAATCTTTTCATATTTATTTTTAGAGTTATCGAATGTTTGGATATATAATTCTCTAATCTAAATTTTGCTATTTATATTTATATTTCAATGTTATTTATCAAATTGAAATTTATGATACACGATACAATAAATTTTAATTTTGATACACGTTTTGGTTTACCCATTTTTTTTAGGTATATAAATCTAGGGTTTGTAGGGTGGGCAGAGAGTTTGTTGTGGCCTATTTTTAGGAACTAAATCATCGGGCTTACACAAGTTGTAGTAAGGCGTTGGGTGTGTCCATGGTTATACCCTACCAAATAAGTGTAGGGCATCCCCAACCTTAGGAATACGTTGAGGTATACAGGGCCCCTAACCACATAACAAAATAAATAATGCAGTTGGCCGGGGTTAACCAATTTTTTGAATATTTCGATACAACTTCATAGTAGGGAGGCAGAAGGTTACTTGAAGATTCAGGGGCAAAATTTGGGGTTGTTGGTTTATGATCAGAAGTTGACTGATCGACCCTCGTTTGTACGGTGAGCGGAGGGTTATTTTTTTGCCTATTTTTATGAAGTATTACATCGAGATTACACGGGTTGGAGAAAGTCCTTAGGGTGTGTCCATATATCTACCCCTATCAGAGGTGTGTGCGCGACCCCACTTGAAGGAATCCATGGAGGTATACAACCACAAAAATAAGGATCGGGTGTTAAATTATTTAATTTTAAAATTAATTAATAGTGATTTTGAAAAAAAAAAAAAAAACTAGTATGGCTATAATGAGAAACGAAATAAAACAAACATCTCCCTAAACTTAGTCACTTAACTTTAGACATTTTTCATTATCCCTAATTAAAACTAGACATTTTTCTTGTTATCTCTACTTCATTTTAGTCATTCGATCGTATATTTATAGTCATCGTATCTGGACCCTTCATCCCGTGGTGATGAACCCAATAACTGGGTGTAGGGGTGAGTAAAACAAACCAAAAAACAGAACCGACCGAACCAACTTCGGTCAGTCGGTTTATGCCAATATTCGGTTGGGGTCGGTTTTACAGGTAGGAAAATCGACCAGTCTGCTAGCCCAAAAATACTAGGACCGACCGACTAATTAAAAAAAATTATAAAAGAAAAATGTTGCGTGTACGCATATTTGGGGCAATCATCTAGAAATGAGATGTTCCTCTCTTTCCAAGAAACTCACTTAATAAAAAATTATTTTGTTGAAATTAATAAACAGACCATACGACATTTTGTTGACAAGAAAATTGGTTAAAAATTAATTTTTAAGAAAGTGGCCATCAAAAATTGAATTCATTTCATTCGAGCTTCGAAAACCTTCATGACTAGGTCAATCCGAATTATTATTACTACTCACTTGATTCTTGCATTTTTCTTATAATGTTGCATTAATCTGGGCTAAAATTATTCAACTTCCAGGTTTGAGGTATAAATTGATTTTTTCTACAAAATTTTATTTTTTGATTTTGATTTTCTTCTTCGGATTAATTTAGTTATTTTTCTGTTAAAATAAATTAGTGTTTATGAAAACATAAGTTATAGTATTTGAAAATTAATAGTAAATTTGTGTGATTTAGCTGCATTTTCTTTTTTACTCTAAATTAGTTTTAAATATAAGGAGAAAAAACATATATTTTATAATAAATTATATAAGATTAATATTAGATATATGAAATTAAATTGAAAATTGAAGATTTATAAGCAATGGAGGTCTGTTTATAACTTTCAAGCTTAAAATTATGAAACAGCCATATTTTTTTTTTTTTTTTTTTCTTTGCAAAGTATTTAATTAATGCGAGAATTGAACCTATGACTTCATGGTCAATGACACAATATTATGTCAATTGAGCTATGCTCTGTTTGACAACAATCAAGACTTAAACTATGAAACTATAAAATCAAGAAGATACAAATAAATAAGAAGGAACTATGTACTAAAAAAAATAAGTAAGGATTATTATCCAACAAGTTTGAATGAATAAGGTTGTCTAAAACAGTTCTATAGTAAATATATTTGGAATTATCAAAGGGGAAATTGCTTCAAGTTTCAATGATAGAAGGAAAAACACATGCTTATGTAGCTCTAAAAATAGGAAAGAAACTTTGGAAAACACAAAAATACACAAATTGGTTGGCCCATATGGACATTGCATTATTATAGATGGACAAGATGAAAATGGCATGCACTATTACATCATTTAGTACTCATTTTTGCTCCCTTCAAATTCACATTCATTAAATCAATTCACTTGTTAATATGACATTATTTCATGGGATGAGGATAAGGATACGGATGTGTCAATAAGATGTATCATTTTTTAACATCCCCAACCATACAGGTTGTCAAAAAGAAAAAAGAAAAAAAAAAAAAAAAACTTATAACAATCAAACAAATCTAAAATTAGTTATTTCATTTATGAAAATTCTTATATTTTTTATTTTTTTTTGTTTCCTTATTTTTCATTTTTTTTCTTCAAAAATCATCTCAATTTTCTTTTCTTCTCTTTTCTTCTCTTTTCGTCGGTTTCGCCGTTTTTCCTTCGTATATACTACATTTATATATTATAATTCAACATATATACTTGCTTCTATATATATTAATCCAAACCTCAATTTTTCGTTTCTTCCCTTTGATGTCGGACTTCACCGTTTTTCCTCCATATAGACTACGTTTATATATGATAATTTAACATATATACCTTGTTTATAAAAAGTTTTATTCAATTTGAATTATATCTCACCTTTATAAAAATATAAACACTAAATAAAATAAAAATATATACCTCATTTTATTAAATATAAACTTAATATTATTAAATATATACCACAAAACATACCTGGAATGAAAAAAAAAAACTAAACTAAACTTCATCCTAAACAACACAGCTCTAGCCACCAAAACTAAACTAAGCTTCATCCTAAACAACACATCCTAAACAACACAGCTCTAGCCACCAAAATCCAGCCATTGTCTACTGCAGCGCCACCATGGCTCCGTCCATGCCTCTTGTCGCCACAACCTGCTACTGTCTTTTCGTCGCTACACCTGAATCCGCCTTCTGACACGCAAGCCTCTGACCACTCGGATGTGCCAAATGCGCACAAGTTAAGCCCAAATCTACCCAGTTCACTTGCGCCGTAATAAGCTCAAACTCGCGTTGTCCACCATCACTCAGATTTTTCCATCTCTCGAGACAAAAGGCATCCCAGATTCGTTCAGCCATGTTCACGTCGTTTGTCGCACCAAGTTTCGTTCAGACCCTTACCAGCCTCCGTTCAAGCCACCATTGTCTGCTCAAGCGCAACTGTGAATCAACAGGTCGTCGTCGAACTTATAAGAAGGATGGTGCCTACTATTGATGGAGCGCCCATGGCACGCAGCGGAAGCGATTTGGATCATAGACACTCTAATTTCATCAATTTAAACAAAATGGAAACATGCAAAAGCGATGAAAAGAGAAGTTAGAACACATACCCTTGTCGTTCGTAAATCTCCAATTTCACCGCCAGATGCTCCTCACGAGCTCACCGATCCTTCTCACGAAACGTTCGTGGACCACCCACGGTAGTCCCGCTATCCTCAGGCCGAGAAACGGAGTGGTGGGACTCCTTTAATTCAAGAAAAGAGGAACGAAGCTTCACTGAAGAAAACTATTTTCAACAGAACAGAAGCTACGGAAGAAGAAGAAGAGAGAGAGTGAAATTCATTGAATTCTCAATTCACAAAAATGAAGAACCCAATATGCACTCACGCATATTTTGAATTTCTATTTTCTCTTCCTTTTTTTTTTTTTTTTTTTTTTTTTTTTTTTTTTATTTTTATTTTGATTGATCTGTACATATATATTTATAACCATCTTACATGTGTCTTACATGCTTTGCATGTAAGACACATGTATATATATATATATATATATATATATATATATATATAATTATTATTATTAATAAAATTAATAATAATTATTTTATTAATTAAACTTTTTAATTAATAAAATATATATATATATAAATTAATTAATATTATTTAATTCAATATCAAATATTAATTAAATAATATAATTAATCCCGGTTTTCCGAAAACCGACTTTTTGCACATGAATCCTATTCATGTTTTCAGACCAATCTCATATTTAAATCATATTTAAATATGTCCATATTTAAATCATATTTAAATATGTCTATTCTTCTTCCACAAACCCGAATTTGAACGATTCAAATTCTTTTCTTTTCTTTTATACTGTTTCACGGCTTTATCCGAGCTAGCCAGGAGAACCGTAAGGACCTACAGATCATGAGCTCCAACGATACGAGATTATCCGGTCAAAACTCTTTTAACCGAACTAACCAACATTCGTTAACCCCCGGAGACTCCACTAAAGTCCAAGGGCTGCACTCTCCTCACTGTAGATATATTGTGTCCTTTTGATATAACTATCATCAGTAAGTCGATCCTTCACAGGTCGTTCATAATCACAACGGGTCATTTAAACCGTTTAACCCTTGTATTATATCTTGTTCCTTAAGTACCACTGACACCTCTAATGAACAATTGATTTGTGGTCCAACCATCAAATCAGATTCCTCCCTGATCAGGAGAGGATGGGCCCATGTTCAAGACCTGGAGTCAGCACTTAAGGGAACAACCTCTCTACTAACCCTTAAAGCGGGTAGGAGTGAACTCCAATCTTGCTACAACTATGTCCCCAGCCACTTATTCAATCTTATCCCCAAGATGGTAGGCATATTGAGTCGGCGATCTGGCCACTCTCACCCGTACAAATCAAAGGATAAGGTTGAATAAACAGGAGTTCATAGTAAGCTCAGGATTGAGATCGAGTTACCTAAGTCATCACATGAAAAAATCGGTCTTTACAGTAAACGGTGTTATAAAGAAAGAGCGATTTTATTTCTTGGTTCGGTCTTGTGCAAACTCATTGCACAGGACGCCCTCACTCACATGTCTCTACATGAAACGATTCGAATCACATCGTTTTGTACTATACAAAGTGAGCCGCGTCCAATAGTGTCCCCAGGATAAGGTACCCAGCCTTATCCCTATACTATAGACCATTTTGGCTGTCTACTTGAACTTGATTCACATTCATGTCACACATGAAGTTCAAGTACTCACACTACTGCCATGGGTGTTAGTTATTGATATAGGTTAATACAAACACAATTCACTAAAATTCAATAACAACTTTATTGAAATATAATATTTATTTACATTCAAACAGTTTACAAACTACGAGTTTTAGGACATAAAACCCAACAAACTCCCACTTGGACTAAAACGTCAGTGGAGTACATGCTGGTCGAGAGAACTAGAATATCAAATATCTAAAGTTTCTCCCACTGTCCTACTGAGCAGCTCGCAGCCCTAGACTTTCTAGGTGTCTCTCAAACACTTTAGCCGTGAGAGACTTAGTAAAAGGATCAGCAATGTTGTGCTCCGAGGCTACCTGTGTGACGATCACATCTCCTCGTTGCACTATCTCCCTGATGAGATGATACTTCCGCTCAATATGCTTTCCACGCTTATGGCTTCTAGGTTCTTTAGAATTTGCCACTGCACCACTGTTATCACAATAAAGGGTGATTGGCAAGTTCATATTTGGAACAACTTCCAAATCTGTCAAGAACTTCCTAAGCCATACAGCTTCCTTCGCTGCTTCGCAAGCTGCGACATACTCAGCTTCCATGGTGGAGTCAGCAATACAACCTTGCTTTATACTCCTCCATACTATTGCTCCTCCGTTAAGAGTGAACACTGATCCTGATGTAGATTTCCTAGAATCTATATCAGTCTGAAAATCAGAGTCAGTGTATCCTGCAAGGATCAAATCCTTCGCGCCATACACAAGCACATAGTCCCTCGTTCTCCTAAGATACTTGAGGACGTGTTTAACGGCTGTCCAGTGATCATATCCTGGATTGGACTGGAACCTACTGACAATTCCTACTGCATAGCAGATGTCGGGTCTTGTACACAACATAGCGTACATGAGACTACCAACTGCAGATGCATAGGGAATTCGTCTCATATCCTCAACCTCTTGAGGTGTCTTAGGAGACTGTTCCTTAGACAAGTGAATTCCATGCCTAAAAGGCAGCGAACCTTTCTTGGAATTCTGCATCGAATATCTTGACAACACCTTGTCAATATAAGATGCTTGAGACAGCGCTAGCACTTTGTTCTTACGATCCCTTATGATCTGAATCCCTAGAACAAACTGAGCCTCTCCCAAATCTTTCATTTGGAATTGGGTCGCTAGCCAATTCTTAACGTCAGTAAGGAACCCTACATCATTCCCAATGAGTAGTATATCGTCTACGTACAAGACTAAGAAAGCTACAACAGTATTGACTACTTTCTTGTAAACACAAGGTTCGTCAACATTTTGTTCAAAGCCATAAGATTTGAACGCCGTATCAAACCTTATATTCCAGGATCTAGATGCTTGCTTCAACCCATAAATGGATCGATTAAGCTTGCAAACCTTTTGCTCTTGACCCTGAAGTATGAATCCCTCTGGTTGAGCCATATAGATACTCTCCTCAAGATTACCATTCAGAAAGGCAGTTTTGACATCCATTTGCCAGATTTCATAATCATAAAATGTAGCAATGGATAAGAGTATTCTAATCGACTTTAACATGGCAACAGGAGAAAAGGTTTCTTCATAGTCCACCCCTTCTCTTTGGGAATAACCTTTTGCCACAAGTCGAGCCTTAAAGGTTTGCACCTTACCGGCTTGGTCTCGTTTTCTCTTGTAGATCCACTTGCAACCGATAGGTCTTTCACTATCTGGTTGGTCTACAAGATCCCAGACCGAATTGAAGTACATAGACTCCATTTCGAGATCCATGGCTTTAAGCCACTGGTCCTTGTCTGTGTCATTCATTGCCTGTTTAAAGGTCAATGGATCCTCAACGCCATCATCAGGTATGACGACTTGAGTTTCAGACAAGCCAATGTAGCGGTCAGGCTGTCTTACATCCCTCCCACTGCGTCGAGGCTTTCTCAACTCTTGAGAAGGACCAGCCTGATCAACAACCGTTGTTGATCCGTCTGTAGCTTTCCTGGAAAATTCGGACAAAACAATTTTGCTCGACGGTTGATGATCTCTCATGTGGTCTTCCTCTAAGAACGTGGCATTGGTCGATACTAGTACCTTGTTCTCATGAGGATCATAAAATAGACCACCTTTCGTTTCCTTGGGGTAACCTACAAATAGGCACAATTTTGAACGATGTTCCAACTTCTTTGGATTGGGTACTAGCACATGTGCCGGACACCCCCAAATCCTGAAGTGACGTAAACTACCTTTACGCCCTCTCCATAACTCATAAGGTGTTTCAGAAACACTCTTAGAGGGAACCATGTTCAAAATATATACTGCAGTCTCTACTGCATATCCCCAAAACGAACTAGGCAAATGAGCATAACTCATCATAGATCGAACCATGTCTAACAGGGTTCTATTTCTCCTCTCGGACACACCATTCTGCTGTGGTGTTCCTGGCGCTGAGAGTTGAGATACTATTCCATGTTCTATCATATAGTCCTGGAATCTTAAATCCATATACTCTCCACCTCGATCTGATCGGAGTGTTTTTATCGATTTACCTAATGTGTTCTCAACCTCTGCCTTATACTCTTTGAACTTTTCAAGAGCTTCGGACTTATGATGCATTAGATAAAGATAACCGTACCTCAAATAATCATCAATGAAACTGATGAAATATTCATACCCTCCTCGTGCTTTGACATTCAAAGGACCGCAGAGATCCGAATGCACGATTTCTAGAGGTTCTTTGGACCTGTGACCTTTTTCAGAAAAAGATCGTTTGGTCATCTTGCCCTCAAGACAAGACTCACATGGCGGTAAAGAGTTGTCCTCTAAACGATTTAGCAGACCACTCTTAACCAATCTCCCAATCCTATTGAGATTAATGTGACCTAGTCTTAAGTGCCAAAGATAAGTACTTGGAGAAAGTTTCTGCCTTTTAGTTTGAGTCTCAGCTGTTTTAAACATTTCAGTGTTCAAAATAGCTTTGGCTTCGGTTGGTCTTAACACATACAAGTTGTTTTCAAGTTTCGCAGAACAAATACGTACACCTCTTTTGCTAATGAACGCTTCATTATGTACAAAAGATACTTTATACAACTGTTCTAACAAACAAGATATAGATACAAGATTCCTCTGGAAGGTAGGAACCAGGAGTACATTTTCTAGTAAAATGAAACTATCTCTATACAACAACTTTACAGCTCCCACTGCTTCAGCTGAGACAACCTCTCCAGTTCCAACTCTGAGAGTTATCTCACCGCGAGAAAGTGGCTGCCAAGAACTAGTTTCCTGAAAAGAAGAACAAACATGGTTAGTAGCTCCTGAATCAAGTATCCAGGTATGACAATCATGTTCTACTAAACATGTTTCAATAACAAGTAAATCATATTTACCTTGTCTTTCTTTCTCAGCCTTTTTCTCTGCAAGATACTTTGGGCAATTTCGTTTCCAGTGCCCATCTACACCACAATGGAAACATTTTCCTTTGTCTGCAGATCTACTCTTGCTCTTAGCAGTAGCAGGTGCTTTTCCCTTCCTTTTATCTTTCTTCTTCTTTTGAATACTCTTATTCTTAATAGAAGAAAGTTCAGACTTACTCCCAGAAGACGACCCCTTTTGGAATTTCCTAGAAGTGACAACATTTGCCTCCTTCTCTTTTCCTTTAGAAGTGTGAAGGGACTGATAGGTCTGTAGCTCGCTAAGGAGAGAAGTCAAATTATACTTTATTTTGTTCATTACCAAATTGGTTCTGAACTGAAGGAAACTCTTCGGAAGAGATTCCAAAATAAAGCTTACTTGACTTGACTCATTTATAATAGCTCCGTTTACTTCCGCCACATTGAAGTGGACCATCATGTTAAGGACATGCTCCCTAACAGAGGTTCCCTCCTTCATGCGAGAGTTGTAAACGAATTTGAGGGCTTCATGACAGACCGATGAGGACGGAAGTCCAAACATCTCCTGTAATGAAGACATGATTTCTTTAGCAGAAACCATATCCTCGTGCTTCTTAGCTAACACATCAGATATGCTGGCTAAGATATAGACTCGGGCTTTATCATTAGCCCTTGTCCATCTATCATATGCTTCTCGAACAGTTCGAGTTGCATCCGAGCTAGGAGGGGGAGGACAATCCTCTGATAAGACGAACCTGAGATCATCTAGAACGAGAATCGTATTCAAGTTCGATTTCCAGGTCGCGTAGTTATCGCCGGTTAACTTATCGGAAGCTAGTAAGTGAATAAAAGAGCTAGTCATGCTGAAAAGAGAATGAATAAATATTAGTGAAAAGGTTTTAACCTAATTTACACACCAATCAAGAATTTAGCAAAGAATAATAATGTACCCAAAACTCATTATTAAACTGCAACGATACTTCAGTGGGTCAGAATGGTCGCTACCGAGGGGCAGTCAAGCATTCCTTCACTGAATCAAGACATTCTTGACTAAATGCTAATACCAGAATATCTCATATTCCTATAGCATCTTAGTTATCGCTGTTTGGTCAAGATTTACTAACTCCTTAGCAAATCTCGTAAGTGTGACCCTCCATTTTTAGAATTCATAGGGCGGCCCCAACGATGCAACCGAATGGAAATGTCAAAGTTGGGAATGGCTCTATGTTTCTTTATCCATAAATGGTGATTGAGATGTTCCGATTCCTATGAAACGGCCCTCCGAATGGATCGGTACCACTTGTGGGCACCTAGCAGGCAGAACATAGGAATCTCACGGTTCAATCCAATGGAGGAGACCGCAGGATGTATTGACATACTTCCTTCTCCCACTTACTATAAATACTTTCTCCATTCACCTTGCTCTTGAATTATGCAAATACCATCCGAATGGGGATGCCCTATTGACATCACGAGGCCGAGCATAATTCTCACGGTGTGAACTTGACAGAGAACGTAGGAGGAGAGGGACATATCATATATACCTTCTCAACACCTCTACTAAGTATTTTAAGACGGAAAGGGTAAATTACTCAGGCATTATCCGGCTAAGACAATAAGACCTAAGTCTAGGTAAACTTTTTACCTGAGATGTCTAGGCTATTAACAAGTTTAATTAACCTGATACCTCTAGCGCACGCTCATAAAACCAGGTTAACTTTACTCAAGTACCGGATCGTCCCCAGGTAGGAGGTGTTCCGTAAACCGTCAACTTAAATACCTCCAACCTCGAACAGAATTTCACCGGGTGAGTTTCTCATAACCTTAGTATTTACGAGATAACGACCTATTCATCTAATGAACCGGACGTCTCAATTAACCCTAAATGAACATGCGTTTCTTTGTTATAGATTTTAAAAGTCTATGCCAATTTTACAACGCTTTGCAAAACTAAGACTTACTACAACAAACTTCTACATGCTTCTCAAACATGCATCACTAAGGCATGACAAATTGAATATTTAATTTCATAATTAATATAACAATTATATCGATTATGATTTTAAATATACAACTCCTAATTCATAAATTAATATAACACTTATATCAATTCTCATGAATTAAGCATGCATCCTATACATTATAACACTTATAACAAACAAAATGCATCTTATGTTGGATGTTTAATTTCATAATTAATATAACACTTATATCAATTATTCTATTAAGCAAACAACATCTAATTCATGAATTAATATAACTCTTATATTAATACTCATGAATTAACATGCATCCAATATATTATAACATTTATAACAAATAATATGCATAAAACCATGGCAACTTATATGTTGTATATTTAATTTCATAATTAATATAACACTTATATCAATTATTCTATTAAATTAACAACAACTAATTCATGAATTAATATAACTTTTATATCAAAAATCATGAATTGCCAAATATGCATACGATATATTATAACACTTATAACATATTTTCAATGCATGAAGCATGCTTCCTACGGTGGGATTTTAAATCTATATGGCATACGTTATGCACATACAAACATGGAATTTAATTAAAACAAACATACGCAATGCATAATTAATTAAACATACTAAAGTGGATCGATTTTGGCATTTAGCAAGCAATAACTAATTTATTACAAGCTTGATCAACAAGCCACGTCTTGAGCGGACTTCGAACTCTTCGCACCGCCTTTGACCAACTTGCTTCCTCCGAACGCTTCGGCCAAATTTTCTTCGAATTTCTGCTCGTATTGCCCAGAATGAGTTTGAACTTACACCGAACATTTCGGCGAGTTTCAAACTCAAACTTCTTTCACAAAGAACCCTATATGGACTCTAATGACTCTAAAAAAATACAGACTCTTTAGCATGCATTAAAGCCCATACATTCTCGGGCAATTACAAATAATGAAATTCAAAAGAAACTATGCCAAAATCGATATTCACTTTAGAATTCCATTCAGAAACAATTTCTAAATAAAACCCACCATAACTTAAATTGATTGAAATTGAGTGGCCAAAAACGCTCTGATACCAATTGATGGAGCGCCCATGGCACGCAGCGGAAGCGATTTGGATCATAGACACTCTAATTTCATCAATTTAAACAAAATGGAAACATGCAAAAGCGATGAAAAGAGAAGTTAGAACACATACCCTTGTCGTTCGTAAATCTCCAATTTCACCGCCAGATGCTCCTCACGAGCTCACCGATCCTTCTCACGAAACGTTCGTGGACCACCCACGGTAGTCCCGCTATCCTCAGGCCGAGAAACGGAGTGGTGGGACTCCTTTAATTCAAGAAAAGAGGAACGAAGCTTCACTGAAGAAAACTATTTTCAACAGAACAGAAGCTACGGAAGAAGAAGAAGAGAGAGAGTGAAATTCATTGAATTCTCAATTCACAAAAATGAAGAACCCAATATGCACTCACGCATATTTTGAATTTCTATTTTCTCTTCCTTTTTTTTTTTTTTTTTTTTTTTTTTTTTTTATTTTTATTTTGATTGATCTGTACATATATATTTATAACCATCTTACATGTGTCTTACATGCTTTGCATGTAAGACACATGTATATATATATATATATATATATATATATATATAATTATTATTATTAATAAAATTAATAATAATTATTTTATTAATTAAACTTTTTAATTAATAAAATATATATATATATAAATTAATTAATATTATTTAATTCAATATCAAATATTAATTAAATAATATAATTAATCCCGGTTTTCCGAAAACCGACTTTTTGCACATGAATCCTATTCATGTTTTCAGACCAATCTCATATTTAAATCATATTTAAATATGTCCATATTTAAATCATATTTAAATATGTCTATTCTTCTTCCACAAACCCGAATTTGAACGATTCAAATTCTTTTCTTTTCTTTTATACTGTTTCACGGCTTTATCCGAGCTAGCCAGGAGAACCGTAAGGACCTACAGATCATGAGCTCCAACGATACGAGATTATCCGGTCAAAACTCTTTTAACCGAACTAACCAACATTCGTTAACCCCCGGAGACTCCACTAAAGTCCAAGGGCTGCACTCTCCTCACTGTAGATATATTGTGTCCTTTTGATATAACTATCATCAGTAAGTCGATCCTTCACAGGTCGTTCATAATCACAACGGGTCATTTAAACCGTTTAACCCTTGTATTATATCTTGTTCCTTAAGTACCACTGACACCTCTAATGAACAATTGATTTGTGGTCCAACCATCAAATCAGATTCCTCCCTGATCAGGAGAGGATGGGCCCATGTTCAAGACCTGGAGTCAGCACTTAAGGGAACAACCTCTCTACTAACCCTTAAAGCGGGTAGGAGTGAACTCCAATCTTGCTACAACTATGTCCCCAGCCACTTATTCAATCTTATCCCCAAGATGGTAGGCATATTGAGTCGGCGATCTGGCCACTCTCACCCGTACAAATCAAAGGATAAGGTTGAATAAACAGGAGTTCATAGTAAGCTCAGGATTGAGATCGAGTTACCTAAGTCATCACATGAAAAAATCGGTCTTTACAGTAAACGGTGTTATAAAGAAAGAGCGATTTTATTTCTTGGTTCGGTCTTGTGCAAACTCATTGCACAGGACGCCCTCACTCACATGTCTCTACATGAAACGATTCGAATCACATCGTTTTGTACTATACAAAGTGAGCCGCGTCCAATAGTGTCCCCAGGATAAGGTACCCAGCCTTATCCCTATACTATAGACCATTTTGGCTGTCTACTTGAACTTGATTCACATTCATGTCACACATGAAGTTCAAGTACTCACACTACTGCCATGGGTGTTAGTTATTGATATAGGTTAATACAAACACAATTCACTAAAATTCAATAACAACTTTATTGAAATATAATATTTATTTACATTCAAACAGTTTACAAACTACGAGTTTTAGGACATAAAACCCAACAACTATGCTGTAGGTTTGGCTCAAGAGAGAAAACCTGAAGAGTTTATGAGAGATAATCTATTTAGGGTTTTTTTTGGGAGAATTGCAGAGTCTGACCTGGAATACAAAAGGTTTGCCAAAATTGACTTCAAATGGAAATTTTAATGTTTTTGACCTCAAATTTACTGCTGACATTACTGTTCATTTTCAGATTGTTGTGAAAATTCTCTTTTAACCCTTGCTTCAAAAAATCTTTTCTCTTTCCTCTATTATTCATCTTTCTCCTCAAAAAATCTTTCATCCCTCATCTGTTATTCATCTTCTCTCATCTCTCTCATCTGTTACTACTTTCTCTCCAAACTTTACGAATTGTTATTCATCTTAATTTTTCTCCAGGAAACTTAAGATTTAAATCAAATCTTTTTCAATCTGATTTCATTCAACCAACAAATCTTTCTTAATCAGATTTAATACCAACAAATTTTCGTTCATAAAAAAAATAAAAAAACTATGTAATTCAATATTACGATCGTGCAATTCATGATCGTGTAATTCAATCCCACGATAATAAATAATAAAAAAAAAAATCTACAACACGATCGTGTTATTCAAATAACGCGATCGTGTTATTCAAATAAAGCGATCATGTAAACAAAACAAATTAATAACACGATGATAATTAAAAAAAATAAAAATCTACACCACGATCGTGTAAACAAATCTCATTATCGTCTAAACAAATAACACGATAATAAAAAATAAAAATACAAAAAATTTAAAAAATGTACAACGCATCGTAACTTTTTCCTCACGATTAACAAAACTAAATGTTGAGATTTGATTTTTTTTATCGAGTGGAAACAAAGTGTAAGTCGAAAATGACAGCGAAAAGAAGGAGTCTTGTATGCAAAGTCTGTTCAAAAGTGAGTGGGTGAAATGGCAAAAAAAAATCTCCTTCAGACCAAGAAGACAGAGAAGAGAAGAGGAGAGGAAAGGAAAGAGAGAGGAGAGAGAAGAAAAAGAGGAAAAAGCGAACAGGAGGGAGGTTTTTTTAAGCGTGGGTAAAATAGGA
This sequence comes from Herpetospermum pedunculosum, assembly GCA_028017165.1. Taxonomy (NCBI): domain Eukaryota; kingdom Viridiplantae; phylum Streptophyta; class Magnoliopsida; order Cucurbitales; family Cucurbitaceae; genus Herpetospermum; species Herpetospermum pedunculosum. Next base: position 13,733,067 of record CM051523.1, read on the forward strand.
ATTTCACCTCCTTTTAAAAATATACCATACCACCATCTGTCAATTTGAAGTTTTTTTTTTTTTTTTTGAACGGATCTGTCAATTTGAAGTTAGAATGGATAAAATTTCAATTTGAGGTCAGTTTTGACACACTTTTGAATTGTGGTTCAGATTTTGCAATTTCCAGTTTTTTTTTTTAGAGAAAGTGAGAGAGATTGTAGCATTTTAATGGAGTATATGAGTTATATCTGATGCACGGTAAATCAGTCAGTTGTGTTTGATATACCGTAAATTGAATAAATTGATAGAGGATAAATTAAGAATGAAAAAAGAACGAAAAATTTTAATTTTAATTTTTTTTTTGCTATATTTGCAAACTTCAAATGCAAAAAATTAGCTAAATTTATAATTACCTAGTTGTTTTTTTTGCTATCCATTGCAATTTTTCTATTTTTTGTTTTTTTAATGAAATGACAAAGTTGAAGAATAATTTTTATAATTTAGTTTTTTTTTTAATTAAATAAAACTAAAATATCTAATTTTAAAATAGTTGTATACTTAGTTTGGCATAATTTTGTTTTCCAGTCAAATAACTAAATAAGAATTTAGCTTTAAAAAGAACTGACTAAAGAAAAAAAAGAACTGACTAAAGAAGTCTAGTTTTGATTTTTTAAGAAATATTTTTTTATCTTTTCATTCAATGATTTAAGACTAAAAAGGAAAGAAAAAAAAAAGAAACAAAAAGCAGATTTTCAAAAAATGTAAAATCTGCCGATCGAATGGACGGTAGAGATAGATACACGATTCCCTTCCAGTTTCCCTCAGCTTCACATATAAATTCCTTCAAGCCGCATAAGTTTTCTCTCTCTTCGGAGCCGGAGAGAACACCGGGACGGTGATGTTCCGGCGAGCATTGTACGGACGGTCACATTTAGTCTAGATACTACTGTTCAACTCTCAGCTGCTATCAACGTCTTCCGGAGGTAGCTTCATTGATTTACTATTCCCCTTCAGTAGTTATTAGATCGTGGTTTTGGACGAAGATTTGTTTCAATTGTTGTTCTTCTTGCTTCCTCATTTTCAGTCATTGCATTTGAATCTCAGTCTATTGAATAATCGAACTGTATTTCGTATTGATGCTGAGTTTCTGTAGGTTTTTTTTTAGCTTCGGTAACATGGTTGATTCTTTGATGTATGTTAGTTTACTTTGGATTTTTCCTCCTCTTGAATTTTCATTTAGTTGATAAAGACAGTTGACTCGATTCTGAATTCTGATGGGCTTAGTTACGAGTTATGTTGCTGCAGAACATCTCACTGCTGGTTAGTTCTATGATTGGAAGTATTACTTTGTACTTACCAATTTTGAATACTGCAGTTCTATCCATAAGAACGGCCTCATGTATAAATTTTGAATTATTTGTACGAATTGGATATTTTGGACTTCAAGGAAAAGAAAAATGACCAGCACGTTCTTTTCTACGGGAAGAACTTGCATCATTATCCTGTTTGCATGGTCTTTTGATCAATTTTCCTCCTATGATGAACAGCAGTAAACTTATTTATATATGTTTTTGAAGAGACAATGTTTCTTCTGACCTGTAAAGATTAAAATTTGAAGAGACAAAGTATTCGTTTTTGAAGAGACAATGTCTCTTCAATAGACTAAGAATAAAATTTGAAAGATTGTGTATACCTAGTTTCAGACAGAATGAGGTTAATAAAGGTTTTGGATGCCATGATACTAACACCTGATTAAAATAAAACAAACATTCCTGAGGTTGTCCTAGACTTTAGTAGATGTTTTTTTTTATTAATGATGTTGTATTCTTGTTTAATGTATAAAAGGAGTATTGAATTATGGTCACATCAAATGAAAAGGTCTTTATAGTAACTTACGTCCCAATTGATGTCTTGCAAGAAAAATTAATGTATGTTGATCAGTCTCTTGACTTGCTGTTTCTATTCTCTTGTTTTAACTTGTGATCATTTTACATCAAAGGATGCTGCTCTTTTCTTATCAGGCCCATTGATGTTTTTGCAAGAAAAATTGATTCCCCTTGATTGGACTTGTGACTGGCAGTTGATTAAAATGGCATTGTTAGCTAAAGAAAGTGTAGAAAGCGGACAACGAATTTCTAGTATTATTGGGATTGACAAATGTGAAAGCTACTTAATTTTTAGTAGTGAAACTTCCCTTGGGAATGCATTTCGGATATTCCTATATTTTATGGGCCTTGCTTATTGTTTCATTGGATTGTCTGCTATTACGGCTCGATTTTTCCGATCCATGGAGAATGTTGTGAAGCACTCAAGGAAGGTGGTAGAGATAGATCCATACACCAATACTGAAATTATTCGATATGAGAAGGTCTGGAATTTTACGATTGCAGATATCAGCTTACTGGCATTTGGCACTAGCTTTCCTCAAATATCATTAGCTACTATTGATGCTATTCGAAATATTGGCAACCTGTATGCTGGAGGTTTATCCACTTTCTTTCTTTCCTCGCATAAGTTCTGAAATAGGTCTTTCAAGTGAATGAACTTGCTGGACTCTGTTTTCTTTTATTTGATATGAACTTTTTTAAATTGAAATTTTACTTCATTCATCAACGATATCTGGTTTCCCAGTTCAGGCTCGTAAGCTTAAGAATGTCTTTTGGCTGATACATGAAATTAACTTTGTAGTACAACTCATCTATTTTTTTTTTCCAGGAAGGGCAAATGGCTTTGGATTATGATTTATGACTAAAAATATTATCTTTTTCCCCTTTCTAGAAGGCATGTGTGGGATGGTACACTATTGCCATACAATAATTTCTGTTTATTGTTTGACATCATGTAATTAGGTCTGGGGCCTGGAACACTGGTTGGTTCTGCTGCTTTCGACCTTTTTCCCATTCATGCTGTTTGCGTTGTAGTGCCTAAGGCAGGAGAGTTGAAAAAAATATCCGATATAGGAGTTTGGCTAGTTGAGCTCGTTTGGTCTTTCTGGGCTTATATTTGGCTATACATTATTTTGGAGGTAATACTTTGCATTTTCTCTTTGGTAGAATGCTCTAATTCCTTTTTTGTCTTTTTGTATGTCATCACATGTATTTTATTCTCTTCAATTTCAATTTTACTGTTGACACAACTGTAGCTGCAATATACCATAGTATCATAGCTGATATATATTGAACTCTTAGGTGTGGACTCCAAATGTAATAACTCTTTGGGAAGCTTTGTTGACTGTGCTACAATATGGATTACTGCTGACACATGCTTATGCTCAAGACAAGCGATGGCCTTACTTGTCCCTTCCTTTGTATATTTGCTTGCTCTCTTTCCTTTTTTTTTCCTTGCTATGGAGGAAACAAGACAGGTTCTTTTGGATGAATCAGCAGACCATGAACTTGCTTCTTGACTCCCAATAAATTTTTGGAAATATGCTTCTAATTTTCATTCTGACTTTCTAGGGCAAGAACTGAGAGGCCAGAGGAATGGGTGCCACCTGAGACTGCTAGATGCAGACAGGATGGAGAGATACTTGAAGCCCATGAGACTGGGGAGAGAAGCATTGTTGACATTTTCTCTGTCCATGATAGAAATGAGAAAGGTAATAGTATAAATTGATTCATTTTTCAATATGTTATTTTGAAAATAAGCTGAAGTGACATATCTCATATTATCAATGAATGGTTTATCCCCTTTTTGTAATTATGATCTCACCACACTCATAAATCAATGGAGGTGCTTTTTGTAATTGCTCTTTGATAGGTCTTCTTGTTGTAACTTACTTCATATTATCAATGAATGATTTCTGATTTCTGATTCCTATAAAAAAAAAAACAAATAGACTGAAGTGAAACTGTTTATGATCTTGTCCTAGTGAAATCTTATGATGGGAGAATGCAATATTTATTAGTTTCTAGAGACCAGAAATTTCTAACTCAATATCCGTACAGACTTTGCAAGGATGTGGACATGAGCTTTAGTGAAGTTCTGTTGGTATAGATTTATAAAATAACCAAAACGTGAGAGAGAGTGAAAATATACTAAACCCTAAATTATGCTTGGTTGGTTGCTTTTTGCTAGAGCAAAATGATGGAAGCCAAGGAGAACCTCCTGTCAAAAAATAATATGACGATGACATTAAGATATGAACATGTACACACTTGTGCTCCACTTAAATTTGTACAGATGATTTTCATTGTTCTACCAATTGCAAAATGCTCATGAGTGGAATTGATGGGGGAGACTGATTTATTCATATTAGGAATCAGGAAGATGATGCAACTTTCAGTTCAATGGATGTTTCTTAGTTTTCTCATTTACGTATTGGATGTTATGATACCCTTTTGTTATGCAAAGTTAAGGTTTCAAGCTTTGATAGTTCATGCCAATCTTTTTATACATGTTCATAGACATCATGTACTATACCATTGCATCTTTCTCCTTTATTTGATAGAGAACCTTTTTCTCTCCTTCATGAATTATAGTTTCTTATGAAAATAATATATACTATTCAAATTTATTGCAATCTGTTTTAAACTTGCTATTGATATCTCTTATTTCTAGTGTATCATGAAGCTCCTGGACACGATGTTGCTGAATCCTCCAATAGTAATTTTCCAGAGGAGATGGATGAAAATGTAGACCACCCTCGTGTGCTTACAGTTTGGAAACAACAATTTGTGGATGCACTTTCGGTAATGTCTTTTATGCTTTTATGAGTATCAATTGCCCTTGGCACCAAGGAATTATGAAATCTAAAAGCAAAAATGGAAAACAAAGTTGATTCTATGTTTGTAGTGTTTTTGAATATATGTTTGGTAGCTGATTTAGAAATCGAATTTCAATTTAAAAATGTGTTTTCGTATTCATATTTATAGTGGTAGTTAATTTTAATTTTGTATTTGGTGATTCCTTTTGACAGTTGGAAACTTCGGAATCAAGAAAGCTGAACAACATCTATATACGACTTGCAAGATTATGCTGGCAGCTGCTTCTTGCTCCGTGGAGACTTTTGTTTGCTTTTGTGCCTCCTCATCACATTGCTCATGGATGGCTTGCCTTTATTTGCTCTCTTATGTTCATCAGTGGAATAGCTTATGTCGTCACTAAGCTCACAGATCTTATAAGCTGTGTCTCAGGTTCTTCCTACTCCCCAATATAAAGATTTCAATTTTCCTCTGTTTTTTATTCTTTCTGATTTTTCATTTTGTTTTCTGTGTATCACACAGGAATAAATCCTTATGTCATAGCATTTACAGCATTGGCAAGTGGAACTTCTTGGCCAGATTTAGTGGCTAGTAAGATTGCTGCTGAGCGTCAGACAACCGCGGACTCTGCCATTGCAAACATTACTTGCAGGTAGGTTCTTTCCGAACTCCGCTACATTACCTTGCATTCTTTGTAATTGACATGTGCTCACTTCTTTTAGGTCGGAGGTTCAAATCTCCATACCCCATATTTGTTGTCCTTAAAAAAAAAAAAAAAAAAATCGTAGTGTTTGGTCCTAGACATTCCCAATTACAAATGGTAGATAAAATTATAAATTTAGTATTTATTTAGTCTCTCCACTTTACAAATGTCAAATAGGTGAAAGATCTGTGTCACAAAATCGAAAGTTCTGAAATTTATTAAAATTTTTGTAAAGTTCAAGGACTTATTAGACATAAAATTGAAAGTTCACCAATGACCCATTAGACACTTTTTAAAATTTAGAAACCTATTTGACAATTAATGCACATCTGAAAGTTTATGGACTTTGTGAGATGGAAGAATTATCAGACATGATATGAACTATATTTTAAACTTTTAGCGCACCTTCCATTTCTGTAAATCCTCATCTGATTTTCAAGGGAACATTTTCATCTTTTTATTCCCTAAAATGGAAACGAGTTTCAAGATTAAAATTTAAGGGCATGTTTTGAAGTGATTTTGAAATGGATAAAATTACTTTTGTCATGTTTGAAATAACTCTCAAACTTGTCCTTAATAAAAAAAATCTTTTTTTAGTACAACATATGTGGGGTGTGAGAATTGAACCTTCGATCTCAAGGGAAGGAGTACATACCAATTACCGTTGAGGTATGCTCATTTTGGAATAAAAACTCAATTTCAATGGTATGAAAATTGTGTTTAAGTGTGTAAAACCAAACATTAAAATGATTATATGAAAATTACTTTTAATAAATCACTTACAAACAAACTTTTTTTCACTAAAATCACTCCCAAACATGTCTTAACTCTATTATTTTGGGCATTTTGCAGCAATTCAGTGAACATATACGTGGGAATTGGAGTACCATGGCTGATAAACACTGCATACAATTTCATAGCGTATAGAGAGCCACTAAGGATAAAGGATGCAGCAGGTCTGAGCTTCTCTTTGCTGGTGTTTTTTTCGACTTCTGTGGGTTGCATTGCTGTTCTTGTGTTTAGACGTCTAACATTAGGTGCTGAACTTGGAGGGCCAAGGCTTTGGGCTTGGCTTACATGCATCTTTTTCATGTTTCTTTGGGTCATTTTTGTTGTGTTGTCTTCCCTTAAGGTTTCAGATATCATCTGAACTCACTATTATTCTCTATTAGCCTTCCCCATTTTAGAATATAGAAATATAGAATAATTTAATTCATCTTAGTTCAGCAATTTTTTTAGAATACACCAGTATAATTGTAGGAATATTTGGCAAGAACGAGAGCGAGAGAAATCCTAGCGAGTGTGATGTCAGCAAAAGGTCATTTGACTAATTTTTAAAATCGCGCGTCAATCTCTCGAATGGGCCTGGCCAAATATCCCATAATTGTAAGGGTAAAACCCCAAACTTTTGATGTTTTTTTTTTTGCTCATTTTTTAGACCAGCAATTGCAGGGTGGAAGATTGTCATCAACCTTTGAAATGAATGTGAGATTTCTCATCTGTTAAACTATGCTTGAACTAAAAAGTTCTTTTGAATGCCAACTTATTCATTGGTTAAAACTATATTGCCAAATCAACCTACATTCATGAATGTCATTTTATCAAAGAAACAATCATACTAAAAAAAAACATAATTCAAACAAATTTTATAACCAGATAAATGTATTATTCCTGGTTGCATTTCCCTACAAATGATAGGAACTTGCCAAATACTATCCAGGATCCACTAGCAAAAATCTAATATCTACCTGATCAAAGTTTCAATCCAAAGTTGGAAGCTCTTTGCTCCTATCTACCTTTGTCCAAATACTATATATATATATATATTTCATTTTACACAAATGAAAAATCTTTTTTGCTTTACCATTGAATTAAATTTTTTTAGATCAGCAATGGCAGGAGAGGAGTGAAGGATCATACCATGCCACTAACACCTTTGAGATGGTAATAGGTGTTTTTATCAGTTGAAATTGAAAAGTTTGCCACAAACTTATTTAAATCAACTAATATTTATGTCACGTTATCAAAAACATTACTTAAAATCATAATTGAGAATTAATTAATTTTTTTTTTTTTTTCAGAGCTAAAAACTTGAGCACATCATAATTTCATTTTAAACAGAAATGAGGACATCAGAATTCAATGAGAACCATTAACATGAAAAGTGGTGTTATTGTTGATTTAGTACTGGAAGTGCAGCTGGACGTGGTCTAACAACGTTGAGCACTCCTCTTGCAGTGGCCTGTTGTAGAAGTAACATAATCAATATTCAACAAAACAAAAAGATGATACCTCATAAAACTAAAAATTTAAAAGGAAAACACTATTCTAATATCCAAGCCCCAAGGTATCATGGCGATGGCGATGGCGAGCCCCTTACATCATACTCAGACTCTATCCCACTAATCTCCGAGGAGGCTTCACCCACCCCAACTAGCTCGAGAAGGAAACTAAGGTTTTAAGTTATTAAGTTTTCAACTGGATGTATTCACAAATATCTCGGAGTCCTAACTACCAAACCCTTTAAGAGTTGAAAAAAAGAAAGAAAAGAGAAACGTCAACAAGTTTTTTACCTCAAAGAAGGAATTGAAATTCAAACGCATCAAGAAACGTCTCAAGAACGGAGCCCGCTGACTCCCAACCAGCCTGCTACTTCGCAAAATTGTGTATAAGGAGTTGGATTTCTTGTTGAATTCCTAAAATCAAGTGCAATGATGTCAGATAATAAGGCCTCTATACCATTTTTAGGAATCAATCAAGAGATATGTAAACCATATGTTACCTCGGTTAGATGCTCCAAAGGATCTGAACTACTGTCTTGGTTTTCTATACTCCAGCAAAACTGCAGGCAAAGTTTCATTATGCCATCCAGTATCCTCGAAACGGAACCGATATCCAAGAATGACTGTGAAATTAAAGCGGATAAGTACCTGCACCGGGTGCTTAAATGCATTAGCACAAGTTTTCAATTTATTACAACAGATTATCTCTGAAACCTAAGAACTTATCAAAACCCAACTCATCAAAAGGAAGGGGAAAATGTGTATGCTAAACTAATCATTGATGGTGCATGCTTGGAATGATAGTGAAGACGAGTTGTTAGAGAAGAATTATCAAGAAAATCTATGTGATTGAAGCAAACACCATATGAAATTAGTCAATATACATACTCTTGATGAAACCCCACGAGCTCGGTAAAATCATGAGAATCTTGGATATGGGCTTGCAAAATATTCCATTGAGATTCAATCACATCAACCTAGAGGATGAATGGCAAACTTAATTTAAGTACAGATGAGTGATATTTTAAGTACGTGATATTGAAATCAATCGAAGGTATTGATTCTGACCTGAATATAAAACTGAAGATTCCTGATCAAGAATGCCATGTGTTCTCTTACACGCCACATCCGTCTAAAACGCTGCCTTTTCTGTGGAGATATTGAATCATCAAATCGACCATTACGTTTTTTAGCAAAATCAGCGTTATCTTGGTGCATGAGGGACGCCCATGACTTCTCCAATTCCATTTGTGTTCGTTTCAACCGCAATAAATACTGAAAGACCCTGCAATACCTGGACCATTCATCTAGTTAATAGTTGAAAGGTGCAGCAAGTCTATGTTAATAAGAATGTAATCGATAAATCTCGATTTACAATTTTGGTTAAGCCAAGGGAGACTCGAGAGCTCCCCACTCTCCCAAGAACACTCAAAATATGAGTTTACAGTGGAGTTGGCCTTGATGTAGGCGAAGCCTTGGAAGATTAGTAAGATCATGTACATAATGCAAGTAGTGGACCCTTGACACAACAATTATCCAAAAAGAAAAAAGTAACAGCCAATGCTTACTTAGAGAGCACTTCTTGAGTAAAGAATAACTGCAGGGGCCAATCAATATAGTATTCAAGAGCAACACCATCCCAACCATCAAGAGACATATCTGAAGATAAATTTGATACAGCACCACCGAGGTTTCCATCAATGTAAGTTTTTTCCTTCGAGTCTCCTTGGGGAGACTTGACTTTGACTCCAAACGATGGCATCCTTGAAGTGAAAAAGGATTACCAAAGACACGTTTAAGAACTTCGAATAACGTAATAAGCAGTTTGAAACCAACATTCCAGTCAAACATCATATTAGCTAACTGAAAGTTGGTTCCCCAAATTAGTATTGGAGTGAATTTGACAACAACTAACCGCAATGATACTCTTGAAAAGTATTTGTCTTCATCACATGTAGTCTTTGTCGCAGCCTGCATGATATGTAAATTGTGTTGACAAAGTTTATGCAATCACATATATTAAATAATAATTTTTCATTTCAAATACATAATAAAGAATTAGAATAGTAGAGAACAAATCATCCAATAAAAATTACCAACTGAAATGGGATCATAAGATCAGCTTCAGCAGTCGACTGGCGAGGGGGTAGACGCATCAAATGGCGACTTTCCTCAAGAAAACACTAGCATAACAAATCATGGTATTAGCATAATATGAAGGTAACAATAAGAAATGATCCAATACTAGTTAGCTCAAAGCAACAAAAGATTTTGGTCTACTAGAATACTCTATAAAGCTAAAATTAAGCAAAGATAATAGCATCCCAGACTCCATTCCAAAGCAAAAATTTGAAACTGCATATGTAAGAAAGCTTCAAAGTAACCAACTTCTAGTACCCAAAACAGAATTCCCATGAGAAAAATTGGATTCACAGAGCTCAAACAAATCGTAGAAGTTGATATGGAAAGTTTGGCAAATCATGTGCTGAAAAACTTGAAATTCTCAAAAGTGAACTTAATCACATTCCACAAATATGATAGCAGAAAATGAATAATTCTACATTATAAAGTATTAACTTAATATCTTAAAGAACTTTACTTCAATTTGCCCGTGAAGACTACATTACAAAGATTCCTCTTCTAGGGAGTACCATTGAAAGATTCCGACAGCTTTACAAGTTTTTTTTTTTTATGAGTGTCCGGGCCACCGGGCCAGCTTACACGCACTTCGACTAATCTCACGGGACAACCGCTTGACCCTACAACATTTGGTCGTCTAGGAAATTAATTCCTAGGTAGATGGCCACCATGGATTGAACTCATTCCCTCTAGGCTCTAGGAGGGGTTTAATAGTCCCAAGGCCCTTCATGACCACTAGGTCAACCCTTGATGGTTCCGACAACTTTACAAGTTGAACATGGGTATTGAATATAAGCACATAAAGATAACTAAGCCTTGGGAACCAATGTGAAGCTTGTCATCTTAGTCAAAGTTTCTTTTTAAGGACCACAGAAACTGGGAACCAGAGATGAACAATTATATTTTTATATCACATATAAAGTCGGTTAAAGTATATACAAAAGAAGAAATTAAATTCAGATTAGTCCATCTTTTACCTGGAAGAAATCCCCTTTTGCTAAAAGGAAATAGTCTTTTAGTGCCTTGAGGTGTCCATTGAGGTCAGCACGTACAACTACAAGCTGCAGAGTATGTATTAGAATATAATAAATGGATGAAATAAAAGGTAGAACTAAATGTTGCACAATCAGAACCTGCCAAAGATGACTAGCAGCAATAGCCCTAATTGAATCAATAGCAGACTCAAATGATCTCTTGTGAAACTCAGATGATTTCTGCACATAATGAAAGCCCATTTTCTCTAAGAAGTCGTTGAGTTGTGTTAGAGAAGAAGAAAATGAACCATTTTATGTACAGATTTTATCAGAGGTAGAAACAGTGAACAAGTTAAGTTAAGCCATGTTCCAGTGGTAATCTAATCGATGCTACTGTATAAACCTTGAGATCTAAAAGCATGGCTTCTATGTTATCTGCTTCAGATTGCAGAAGCAATTCTTCTCCAGTCAGCTTTGTGGCAACAAAAGGTTCCTTTTGAAGGGGAAAGTTCCTTGTATTTCCTTTAACATTCAGAGGTAATCTAGGTATCTGTGAATGTGATTGATTTCCAGCACCCTGACACCAAAAGGCATTGCTTGGGTTCCGAAGAACTCTAATGGCTTTACCAGCAAAAAGAACTGATTCTGCAACTCGCATATGGATATAATCAGGAAGCATATCCTAAAAGCAAAGTGAAAAAAGAAAAGATAAGTTAGCAATTAAGTTCAGAACCAAACCCACTTCCAATTCAGAAGACGATTGAGGGGGTGAATGTGGTTATGCATTGCATAGAATGAGGAAATTCATTAAAAAGGTAACAAGTGAACAATCTCTTGAGAGTTGATACCAAAGCCTCAGATAAACCAAGAGATTACCTCAAGAGGCGTATTGTCATCTCTCGAAAAAGGGGAGAAAGAGAAATAACAACCAAATAGCAATCACAAGAAAAATGGAGACAAAAAAGGCAGTCGAGAAGGGCCCATTACAAATTACAAAGCCATTGAAAATGCCATAAAAAATCATGCCAAATTTAAGTTACCACACAAGAACTAAAAGCAGTGATCATAAAAAAAAACTGTAATACTGGTAGAAGACATGGCAATGAATATACCAGGTAAATGTGAAATCCCAAGTGCCAATCAGTCAAAGATTCATCAGCTGATAAGCGTCCTAACTTCTCTGACATGTCTTGTACAGATGAGCGTTGTTCGGTCTCCCTGTCATCCTGCCTGAGCAGTTCGATGATCATAAAATGACTCGTGCCTTTCTAGGTTGTAAAAATCATCAAATGCATACAAAAAGAATATGAACTAGAAAACTTAAATCTTAAAGAGTTACTTCAAGATTGACCAATCTTTTATTCTCTCCACGCAGCTGTTTCTTTGTTTCCTTTCTTCCTTCTAAGTTCTCTCTAGTCTCTATTAAACTTGCTTGTTATATTTTATTTTTAGGGTTTATTTTTATCTTTGTGGAACTTTTTAAACTACACTTTGACACAATAGAAAGAAAAAAAATTATAACAGCTACCACCAGAAAGGCCAAAGACATATATATGTGTCAGAAACAAGACACATTTTTCCTGTTATAAAGTGAAAAATAGTACAACATAAGAAATTAGCCAATACATGTACAACGGCTAAATACCATTACCATGTAGCCGAGAGAGTTTTAAAAGTGACTCGTAGTTAGTTAATAGTATGTTTGTCTGTTGGTCTATTAGCAGGTTGTCAGTTCATCTGACAGTGGACTGGGTCAACCGCCACGACAATAAATTCCAAAAAAAATTAAGTGAGCTGATCCCTAAAATTAACATGTTTTTTAATAATAAAATTCCAAGTATCTATTTCTGCATTAGTGGCATTCATGAGAGAGGGCGGTTCCTGATTAGATAACAACTTCTTTACCACATGGGATATAATAGATAAGAAGATTGCATTTATTGTATTTCTCAAATATTAAAATTCCTCCATATCAACTTCACAGCTTTTTGACTGGACGAGATTTCTATTACTGCTGAATACCAGTGTATTCATCAAGCAAAATCCTTTGAAGGACTGACCCAAAAATCCATCAGTAAAGCCATCAATTATTAAATGCCATAGTAAGATAGTCTACACAGACTTAAACAAACGTTCACTATATTTGTTAAGAAATTACAGCACCATTCCACCAAAGACTCTTTTTGCATGATTGAGACCTTAAGCGATCTCTCAAATACAGTGTGTCAAACTATAATCAACTGAGAGTCTGAGACAACATATTCAAAATCCGACCATGTTTGCTATAATAAGATATAACAATTTTTAGTGTTACCTTCTGATGAAAAATTCTCCATGCTTATCTTGAAGGATCCCATAAACCATCCATGATGCTAGTTGATTGTACATTACCTGATGACCATGCCAAAGCAGCCTATTCTTTTGGCAGAGGGCAAAATAGGGAGAGAGAAAAGACAAATTAATAATTTAATGACTTGAGCGTGAACTTCCAAAAACAAGTAGACCAGCAAAGTAATTTTGTCACATGATCAACAATGAAGAATGAAGAAATTAAATGTTCATTTGAGAGGTGCTATATGGATTGATGGACATTTTGCACATACAATTTCTTTCAAACCAGAAATGAACAATGCAATTTCAAACCAGGGTACATCTTCCAATTGAATTGAAATATTAGAACATGGACCACATTCTGAAAACTTCACTATGAAATACACTAATGAATATCCCTCGAAGACCGAAATTCATTCTTCCCTATTCTTCTTCGCCTTTTTAACTTCCCTATCCGTCTTCTCATTATGTAAGGTACTCGTTGATAACGTCTTCTGCTATAGTATGTGTTTCTAATAGAAAGCTAACTCTTTCTAGGAGTGTAACCCAGTACCACCTTAATTAAGCCCAAAAGGGAGATCACTGGTATCACATTTTTCTTGTGTTATCTTTTCTTTTTCCCATGCAAAAAACAGGAAGGGACTCGAATACCTTTGAATGCAAGTCTGCAATTCAGGCACTCCACAGTGACAACGTTTGTGTAGAAGATTGAGTAGTTGGCCACCTCGAATATCGTCACGCTCAATCTCAAGAATGAGTTGATGCAGAGGTGGAAAAAGAACAAAGAACTAGAGAGAAGGAAAAAAAACAATCAATAAACAAGTCAAATTCATGGGCATAATCTTGCAATCAAACCCATTAACCAAAACAGTAAAAGCTAGGACAACAAAATTACCTACAGAGCAAAGGGCATCATCTTAGAACCAACCTTATCGAGGCCCTGCGTGACAATTGCCAAAATTGGCACTGTTTCAGACAACAGTTTCTGCTCCACATGAAGAACAGCAGATCTATAAACAGAAAGTATCTCTACAATACCATTAGCTATGGCCCTCCTATACACACTTGGGTTTTCAGTTTTTTCTTTAGATGACTCCGCAGAATTGGCTAACGAAGACCCATTAGCAGAACGAATCCAGCTCAAATTCCTAGACTTAGTAGCAAAGCGGTCGAGCTCTCTAAAGTAAAATCCTAACACAATGATCCTCTGAATTAGATCCCTGAATCCGAAAATAGAAAACCATCATCGAAAATTCATATAAAAGAATCCATTTGAAGTGGGTTGTGGGCGTACCTTTCGCTCGGTTCGAGAAAGGAGATATCAGGGGCGAGCTTGAATGTGGGTTCGCCGGAAATGGGGGCATCGGAAGGTAAGTGATTTAACCCTAGAGAGTTGTAATGCTCTCTTTCGTCGATGATCAGATCGCCGGTGTAACCCAGTAGAGCAAGTAGAAGTTCGTGTAACATTTTTGCTGTTTCTCTTTGGAATTATGAAATTCTGTGAGATAATCACTGAACTAACAAAAGGGAATGAAGAGAGTATCACAGAGAGGCGCACGCAGAGATGGGAAAGGTTTGAAATTGGGCTGTTTTGCGAGATGGGTTTTGAAGGAGATGATGAACAAGCTTATTGGAATTTCAGTGAGCTTCTGAACTAATTGAAATTTCAGAATGGAGTGGAGGGTTTTAGTAAGCTTTTTTTTGTTTGAAAAAAAAAAAATTTGGAGTAGAATGGCGAACATTTTCGCGGGACCCTAACGAGGAATTTTCATCCAATGATTTATTAAAAAAAAAAAAAAAAAAAAAAAAAAAAAAAAAAAAAAAAAAAAACTCATCTATGTTATAAAACAAATATAGAATTAAAATTATAGTTCGCCTAATTAATGCAGGAAATTAGAGGTTGGAAGATCTCTACTCACTCACATGTTCGAATTCAAAAAAAAAAAAAAATAGAGATTAAAATTTGAAATATTGAATTGTGCTTACACAACGCTGTCAATCAAAAGTTGAGTAATACTCAAATTGACAAAAAAAAAAAAAAAAAAAAAAAAAAAAAAAAAAAAAAAAAAAAAAAACTTCAACTTGACTAATTATGATGTTAGTTGACTAAATTAAGTTATATAAGTAAAAAAATATGGTCTTAACATAACTCACTCGACATTATAATTTCTACTAAGATTGTGTTTACTTCACTCCAAACATAATCAATCAAACGTAATCTGATGATGGCTCCCACTTCATTTTTCAATCGAAGATGTGGGTCCTACGATTTAATCTCTGCAATCAAATAACACTACTAGATTACATTTAGTAGGGTCCTTAATGGGATTCTCCTAGCACATTAGGTGGGACCGTTTTTTCTTCTTCATGTTTTGTCATTTTCTCAACCTTCCTCAAAATTCTTCCAATTGTTAGCTACTAACGCTGAATTCTCTTGTGAAGTACGCCCTCCACTCTTCAAGCTTCTTTCTTCTGAAAGGAGTTTACTAGTAGTCTCAGCAAAATCTAAAGTTTGTTTCTCGTACATCAAGATTGACTTCATATGTTAATAAGAAGATGAAAGTGACAAGATGGGCATGAGCACGAGTGCCTTATCTTCATAATTTATCTTCACTTCGATCACCTCCAACTCTGAAACAATGTTATTGAGAACACCTAGAGGATCTAAGATTTTCGTACCTTCCTTCATTCGCAGCGTGTGAAATTTCCCCTTCAGGTACAACCGAGTTGAGATATTTTTTGCCTGATACATCGTTTCAAGCTTCTCTGAAAGCTCTTTGGCAATCGAAATTTCATGCATGTTTGCAAGAACATTCTTAGCCAAATTTAGTCTGATTGCACTTATCGCTC
The DNA here is from genome assembly GCA_028017165.1 of Herpetospermum pedunculosum. Classification (NCBI taxonomy): domain Eukaryota; kingdom Viridiplantae; phylum Streptophyta; class Magnoliopsida; order Cucurbitales; family Cucurbitaceae; genus Herpetospermum; species Herpetospermum pedunculosum. The sequence goes on from CM051523.1 coordinate 13,749,028, forward strand.
TTAAATTAATTTCCTCCTAATCTCCATTACTCATGTTGGACTTCTTAGAACCTCTACTTGAATCGTCATTGGACTATCATCACTGCTTCATTTTTCAGAAGCACCATCATTCGGTCTTCCGTTCAAAGCCTTGTGTTATCTAGATTGTATCAACACATCATTGACTTGCACTTGCCACAACTCAAAGTTCATCTTTCCATTAAATTTCTCCACGTTAATCTTCACTAGACTCATAAAACTTGACAGACCTAGCAAATCTACAAATAGTGAACAATCCACACTATTCACAAATCTAAAGCTCTAATACCACTTGTTAGAGACAACATAACTTCACATTGGTATGATATTGTCCACTTTGTGCCTAAACCCTCATGACTTTGCTTTTGGTTCTACCCTAAAGACCTAATAACAATGGAGATGTTGTCTCTCACTTATATACCTTATATACCTGTGATCTTTTCCTTTCCTAACCATGTAGGACTTTGGTCGCACTCCCAACAATCCTCCCCTCGAACGAAGTACCACCAAGCCTCCCTCAAATAGTCATTTATCCGTCTAGCTCTTATCCAAACCAACTTCTTTTCCCTGGAGCACACCGCTAGTCTGATAGAGCTCAACAACAAATCTTCACCAATGATTACATCTTTGAGGCTTCATATCTTTGTTCGGCACCCGAAGATTCTACCAACACAACTAATTTAGGGGCATGGTTCTGATATCACTTGTTGGGAAAAGACCTTTCACTTTTACCGCAAGAATAATAAGAAAAATAACAAAGAAATTAAAAGAAAACAACAAAATAAGAAACACAAGAATTTACGTGGAAAACTCAAAAACCAAAGAAAAACCACAACACCAAAAATAAACTCCACTATGTGAAAAATTATTACAATCACACAAACTTCTCTCCCCGACCCCAGTTACAAAAACACTTTCTCAAAACTTTGTATCACTCCTTTTGCCTACTCTCAAACTAAAGAATCCAATAAAAAAAAAATTAAGAGTTACTAGTGTGTTTGGATTGACTTCCTAGGTGTTTAGTTTTTGAAAAAAAAATTATTTTAGAAACAAATGTGGTGTTTGACAACCACCCAAAATGATTTATTAAAAAATGAGTTTTGGAAATAAATCATTTTTGGGTGAAACACTTAATATTAATTTGATTACAAAAAAATGTTTTTTTATTTTTTTTTAGAATCCTCTCTAATTTTCATAGTACATTAAAATTACCAAAATACCTTCACACTATCCTCTGGCCACAACGTCGATCTCCGATGACCACTTTCGGTGACGACTAATTTTCATAGTACATTAAAATTATCAAAATACCTTCACACTACCCTCTGGCCACAACGTCGATCTTCGATGACCACTTTCGGTGACGACCGCCGCCGTCGACCTCCGACGACACCTCCAACAACCACTACCTCCAGCTGATCACCGTAGACAACCTTCGTCCGACCATAGTTTAATTATAAACATTTCTATAAAAAAAATGTTTGAATTTAAAAACACTTTTTTTTAGTAAAAATCCAAACAAACCCTTAGTACACCAAATTTAAAGTGTTTCTAACTAGGATATGATTAGAAATCAATTGAGGCTTATTTGATAGTACTTGGAGTCCATGACTTTCTTGTTGTTTTTCGATGTGGGTCAACTTCTCTTCTTATGCATTGCTAAAAACCTTACCGTTCATACATTTCCACGAATGTTAAATTTTACGTGGAAGACATGTCTAAATGCTCTTCACACAAGTCTAAATCTTTGTCGAAGGAAAACCATTGAGACTACAACTTACCATTGTTGTAATAAATGTGACGAAAATAAAATCCATGCACCGTGGGCTTGTAAAAGGGTTAAAAAAATAGTTGATCAAAGTAGGGCTACGTGTAATTGGGAGGAATCCTGACGAAGCAATTACTTTGGTCAGAAATAGACTTGTTTAGTTCTATGAAATTTATTGAATGAAACTGACGAATTTGAGAATGAAACTCGACTGTTGGCTGACAACATTAAGAATAGATGAAGACATAGGACGGTGGAAGAATTTCTTTTCACCCCCAAGTCGGTAATAAAATGGGCTACGACTTGGCTTTTCATGCACGAAAGACTCAATTCTCCCTCGGTGAGGGATCACCCAATTTGGGCCGATTGAACTCGTAAAAATCATCCATGAACTATAGCGGTTGTTACAATCATACCCTTAAATTTTCAATTTATCACACAACTCCTAAATTTATAAAATTGTTTCCTAAACTTATAAAATTGTTGCAAATAAACATTTAAAGATTGCAAATGCATAAACTACCCTTATTGTTGTTTTTGGAGAAATTTATTGTTAAACTATGAGAAACTTATTGTTGTTTTTGGAGGGAGAAAAAAATCCCTGACGAGCTTAAAGCTTCGTTAGCAAACATCTTTTAGTTAAGATTGTTAGTGATCATTGAAAGTGTCGAGTCACTTCTTCTGTTTCATTAAACTTCCTGAAGGAGAAAGTGTATACGGTATTGCAAAGGTGGAAAGGGCGACTGTTATCAAAAGTTGGAAAAAAGATTTTGATTAAGGCCGTTGTCGAGGCTATTCTGACTTACACTCAGTTGTTTAAAGCACTCCTTTAGTTGTTGTCGCGAACTTAATCGCTTAATAGAAATTTGGACCAAATGAAAATGTGAATCTTTGCACTTGCATTGGTGGGAATTTGGAATCAGCAAAACACCGAGCTATTGGGGGAGAAAAATACTTAGATTAAAGACTTAATCCAATGGGCTTTGGAGTTCATTGACGAAGTGGATGCTCATGCTAATCCAGAAATATCTCCAGTGAAACAACCTATTCGACCCATTCATGCATCTCTTTTTTCAAAGCTTTTGAACATCAGCAGTAGCGATTGGCAGATGCCTCTCTATCCTCGAGCATTACAAAAGTTTGGGTGATCGTCATAAATTCTATCGAAGAAACCATATTAGCGGCTCAACATGTTCAAAAGTTGTTCAAACCTGTGAAACTAGCTGAAGTCATTGCTCTACTAGTTAGTATAGTCAAAAAACAATATATAGAGAGAAGGCTGTTGATCATAAACTCATCACTTCATTCCTGTTAATGATCAAGCAAGGCCTATGTAATAAATAGGCCCAGCAACAACTGAAATACAATGGCCCAACAATAATTAGTTTGGACTTTTAAATAAACTGAATTGCTAACAGACCTATTACAACAATAATAAGAAACAACCCAACTATCTAACAAACCAAACTAACTCTTAATGAGCTCTCTTAACACCCCCTTCAAGCCCAAGGTTGTAGAAGACAAAACATTGAGCTTGGATACAATTGGTACAAAAGAAGTTGCTGATAAGGGTTTAGTAAAAATGTCAGCCACTTGAGATGAAGCTGGAAGATGTTGTATACACAGTTGTTTCTTTAGAACCAAATCACGAACAAAGTAGATATCAATCTCAACATGTTTAGTACGTGATTGTAAAACAGGATTGACACTTAGATGAACAGCTCCTAGATTATCGCACCAAACAATGGGAGGTTGCTTTAACACAATATGTAACTCTGAAAACAAAGACTGTAACCATACTAATTCAGCAGAGACATGGGCTAAGCTCCGATACTCAGCCTCAGTACTCGAGCGAGATATAACACTCTGCTTTTTAGAAGACCACTGAATTAAGTTTCCACCAAAAAATACACAATACCCCGAGGTGGATTTCCTGTCATCTGGATCAGAGGCCCAATCTGAGTCAGCATATCCATGAAGCTGAAAGTTCTTTGGTATTCTAAATATCAAACCAAGATCAAGTGTCCCACCCAGATACCGAAGTATACGTTTTACAGCTAACCAATGAAGGTTAGTAGGTGAATGCATGAATTGACATACTTTATTTACACAATAGGCAATTTCAGGTCGAGTTAAAGTAGCATACTGTAAGGCACCTACAATGCTCCTATACAATTTTACATCATGAAATTTCTCACCCTTGTAGGCTGATATAACAGCTCCACTAATCATAGGAGTAGAAATGACATTGGCATGATGCATTTGTGCTCGAAAAAGCAAATCAGAAATATATTTTCTCTGTGACAAAAATAAGCCACCAGTGGGTATCATATTCACTTCCACTCCTAAGAAATAACTCAGCAAGCCAAGATCTTTAAGAGAGAACTTAAGATGTAAGAGCTGAATCAAATTTTCCACATCAGACGAATCACTCCTGGTAATAACAATGTCATCCACATATACTAAGATATAACATTGATGTCCATTTTTATGACGAATAAGCAAGGAGGAATCAGATTTTGAATTTTTAAAACCAAGAGAATGGAGAAACTCACTTAAGCGATCAAACCAAGCTCTAGGTGCTTGTTTCAGTCCATATAATGCTTTCTTGAGGCGACAAACAGCATTCAGATTTGTGGAAGAGACCATCCCCGGAGGTTGTGCCATATACACTTCATCACTCAGAATACCATGAAGAAAAGCATTATTAATATCCACTTGTCTCAAAGACCAACCATAAGCAAGAGCAAGTGTAAAAAGGACACGAATAGTCATAGGTTTGACCACCAGACTAAATGTTTCAGTATAGTCAAGATCAGCCTCTTGATGAAAACCTTGAGCTACTAGACGGGCCTTATATCGAGCAACTGAACCATCTGAATTTCTCTTGATTTTAAAAACCCATTTACACCCAATAACTTTTTTGTTTATGTTAGGGATTTCAAGAGACCAAGTATGATTCACCATTAATGCACTGTACTCTTCTTGCATAGCCTTGACCCAATGGGCACATTTAAGAGCCTCTTTCACATTTGGGGGCTCAATATCTTTGTACTCAATCAAGAGCACTTTAGGTTTGAAGATACCTGCTTTAGATCTTGTGACCATAGAGTGATGATTCGAGATAACCAAGGGCTCAGACACTGATACAGGAGAATGTTCTTCTTGGCTAGGCTCAATAAAGGGGGAAATAGGAATGATATGTGAAGGTGATGGATTTCTGGGGTTGGAGGCACTAGGCAAAGAAGAGGATTGTGAGACAGTAGGCAAAGACTTTTCTGGAGAAAGAGAGGAAGTAGCCTCATGAGAAACATGTTGTGAAGTAGGCAAGCCATTGTTAGTCACAGACATCCTAGGAGTAGACTCAAGGGAAGAAGTACTAGGATTACCCGTATTTGTGGGAGATGGATTATAAGTAGGAAAACGGGAATGAGATGCAGGTAAGAGAACTAGTGGTGAACTTTGTATAGGTGTGAATGAGTGAAGTTTTTCATGAGAAGATTGTAAAAATGTTTTTGTGGGAAAAGCACTTTCATCAAAGAGAACATGCCTAGAAATATAAAGTCTACCCAATGAAGTAAGACACTTATACCATTTATGAAGTGTACTATAGCCCAAAAAAAGACAGGGAATGGATCTTGGTTCAATTTTATGATGATTATAGGGGCGTAAGTTTGGATAGCACAAACATCCAAAAATCTTTAGAAGTGAATAATTTGGTTTGAGACCAAACAATTTTTCCAAAGGAGAGACATTCTCATGGATTATCGTTGGAAGTCTATTGATTAAGTACGTAGCCGTGGAAAAGGCATCATCCCAAAAAGTTAGGGGAAGAGAAGCATGAGATAGTAGAGTTAATCCCATATCAACAATTTGACGATGTTTGCGCTCAACTACCCCATTTTGTTGAGATGTATAGGGACACGAGAGCCTATGTTCAATACCATGAGTTTTAAGAAAAGGAATAAAAGAACGAAATTCACCCCCCCCCCCCCCCCCCCCCATCGGTTTGTAAACGAAGAATAGGTCTTCCCACAAGCTTTTCTATATATATTTTGAATAAAAGAAAGGCAAACAATGCTTCAGACTTAGCTTTGAGAAAATATATCCAGGAGTACCGAGAATACATATCCACAAAACTAATATAGAAACGGAATTCATTCCTAGATGTTTGACAAGCAGGACCCCATATGTCAGCGACAATTAATTGTAAAGGAGCATTATAGATGGTCAAGGATTTAGAAAAAGGAAGATTATGACTTTTACCTATGGCACAATCATGACAAGTAGATGGGATATTATTTGAGGTAAATGGCACATTACATTCTTTCAATATGCTGCGAATAGTAGACATAGCAGGGTGGCCTAACCTATTGTGCCATAAGGAAACTTGATTACACGATTTAGTCACACATAAAGGAGGAAAAACATTAGAAGAGCAAAAATCAGTATGTAATACTTGGGATGAGATTCTGGAGGATGAAATGGTCGAGGAAGATTGAGATGCTAAATTCATGGGATGAGCCTTTTTCACCTTTCGTAAATCAAAGCTATATAATCCATCAGTTAGCTTGCCTTTGAGAAGAACCTTGTCAGTGAGAATGTCCTTCACAAAATATTGAGAGTGAGTAAATTCAAATAACACATTGTTATCTTTTGAAAATTGGCTAACACTGATAAGATTTTTGGTAATAAGTGGGACATGAAGCAAGTTATTGAGCTGGAAAACAGATTTAGAGGATGAATGGAAAGAAGAAGAGCCAATATGAAGAACATTCAAACCTGTGCCATTGCCTACGTGCACTTTGTTATCACCAAGGTACTCAGAACTCATAGACAAATTTGCAAGATCATTTGTAACATGGTTGGTTGCACCCGAATCAGGATACCAATGATTTTCTCTATTCAAGTCATTATGAACCATGAAGGCAGAAGCCGATGGAGAGGCTGGGGACTGAGTACTACCATGTCCAGAAGAAGAGGACCACTGATTCTGATTATTCAAGTTAGGCCCCTGATATGCACGCTCAAATCGAAGAAAACATTTTACCACAGTATGACCAAACTTCCGACACAATTGGCATTGCGGTTTGTTTGAATTCCAACGCCTATTAGAACGTTGACCAGAATTTTTCTCCTTCCTACTTCCATCAGTTGAAACTGGAGCAGAGAGTGGAGATGGCGTTTGTACAGTAAGATTGACCGAAGGCAATGTTCCATCCGGATTGACAGACGAATGTCGTAGCAGACGGCTTTCTTGAGTCAATAACATTGAATAAACTCGTTGAAGAGAGGGAGTTTCATCAGTACCTGATAAGACTGATACAGTTGGATCATACTCAGACCCCAATCCGGCAAGAATGTGCATGACATGATCATCGAGAGACACCTTCTTGCCCGCAGCTGCTAAAGAATCAACAAGATTCTTGATTTGTGCAAAGTAATCAGAAAGACTGAGATTACCCTTCTTGGAGGATTCCAACTTGGATTTTAGCTCCATAACACGCGCAAGAATTCGAGATGAAAATCTTCCGGCCAAAATCGCCCAAACCTCGCTTGCCGTTTTACAATCCAACATCTCTGAGATTAATGAATTGGGCATTGTACTCACCAACCACGCTGTGATAAGATTGTCTTGACGAAGCCACTGCAAATATGCTGGATTAGGTTCAGTCGAAGACCCTTCTGAACCAGCGGCTGGAAGCAATTTTGAAGGCAAAACAACTTGAGGAGCAATGAATTCCTCTAACCCGTGACCACGCAGAGGAATTAGAATCTGAAACTTCCAAAATAGATAATTATCATCATCTAATTTTGGAAGAACAGACTTACTTGCTGGATTTATAAGCTTCATAGATGGAACTCCATTCACAAAGTCGGATGAAGCATGCTCTGAAGAGGATGAAGCCATAGCCTGAGCTTTGATCGAAGCGGAAGAACCTGAGTTTTGATCGAAGCGGAAGAAGGACCGAAGCAATTTGGGGAAAAAAAAAATCCCCAAACTGTCGATAGACCTAAAAAAAAAGGCTTGATACCAAGTCAAAAAACAATATAGAGAGAGAAGGCTGTTGATCATAAACTCATCACTTCATTCTTGTTAATGATCAAGCAAGGCCTATGTAATAAATAGGTCCAGCAACAACTGAAATACAATGGCCCAACAATAATTAGTTTGGACTTTTAAATAAACTGAATTGCTAACAAACCTATTACAACAATAATAAGAAACAACCCAACTATCTAACAAACCAAACTAACTCTTAATGAGCTCTCTTAACAAGTATTAACACAACTAAGGTGAGACTTCATGTGAACCGAATCGATTTCTTTATTAATTTGGAAATTTCTCCGAGGAGGGACCATTTTCAAGATCGAATTTCAAGCTTATTGGCCTTGTTGGTTAGTGTATGAAGGTATTTTAAGGGATATATCCACCAAAATATGTATTCACACTTCACATCAAAGATTCAATTTGGGGAGTTTTTGGTTCTTTTGGCTTGTCCTTCCCCTCCACTAAGCATTTCCATTTCAACACCTTCTATAAAATATATGTGTTCACATTCAAACATTTCCCTTAGCTTTGAATGGACGTCTGTTTGCCGGCCATGGATATGGATTACAAGATAACCTTGAATACATTCACTACCAGACGAAAATGGAAGATTTCGAGATCCACAGTGCCATGGATTGATCCTTAAGGTTCCAATTTCCATTTCGGATCTTCTCTCCCAGAGTTGCAAGTCATGGACGCGATTGAACACACCACCATCAACACCAATGGCATCAATATGCACATCGCCTCCATTGGCACAGGCCCCGTCGTTCTTCTTCTCCACGGCTTCCCCGAGCTCTGGTACTCATGGCGCCACCAGCTTCTCTATCTTTCTTCCGTCGGATATCGAGCCATCGCCCCCGATCTCCGCGGCTATGGCGACACCGACTCCCCCGAATCGCATACTTCCTACACCGCGCTTCACATCGTCGGGGATTTGGTTGGGGCTTTGGACGAGCTTGGAATTGAGAAGGTGTTTCTGGTAGGGCATGATTGGGGGGCGGTCATCGCTTGGTACTTCTGCTTGTTTAGGCCTGATAGAATCAAGGCGTTGGTGAATCTGAGCGTCCAGTTCTTCCCCAGAAACCCTAAAATTTCTTTTGTTGAGGGTTTCAGAGCTGTTCTTGGTGATGACTTCTACATTTGCAGGTTTCAGGTGAATAGAATCGTGAATTTTGTTTGAATTTGCTTCAATTACTAGAACGAATTGAAGTACTGTTGTTCGCATTCTCGTCTCAATTTCAATTGTTTGAACCTTTTTGAAATCAGTCAATCATGTGATCAACTAATTTCTTTTGAGGAAAAATCATGCAATATATTGATTAAATAGACACAATCCCTTTTGGATAGTATAATCAAATTGGTAGATTGAGGTATTGTGCTGTTCTCCTCCCCTTGGTAAGTTAGATTGCAAAATTTCCAGAGTGAGACTTTGTATAAGTTGCAGTGGAGTCTCTTTCAAAGATGCCTTCATCTACAACTTCATAAATTACAAAACAGCAATATACATAGCCCATTTGTCCTTAACTCATTAAGATCCCATTTGATAACCATTTGGTTTTTGGTTTTTTAAAATTGTGCTTGTTTTCTCCCAATTTATCTACAATGGTTTTCATGAAACATTTGAATTCTTATCCAAATTTCAAAAACAAAATCAAGTTTTTTACTTATTTAGAGAGTCCCATTTGATTGATTCTCATAAGTCACAAGTCTTTCTATTGGTTGTGATTTGTGTATTCATGGTATCTGAAACACTCAACTAAGTGTAGATTAATTTCTAACAGGTTCCAGGGGAGGCAGAAAATGACTTTGCCTCCATGGACACGGCTCTGTTATTCAAGAAATTTCTATGTAGTAGAAGTCCAAAGCCTCCAAAAGTGCCTAAAGAGGTTGGATTTCGTTCGATCCCACCTCCGGAAAACCTTCCTTCTTGGCTGACAGAAGAAGATATCAACTATTTTGCTACCAAATTTCAGCAGTCAGGCTTCACTGGAGGATTGAACTACTATCGAGCTTTCGACCTGTAAGCATTTAACCATTCATATTACTCTGATTGAATACTCTTTTTCTCGGTTATAACTAAGTTCAATAATGGTTCCATACTTCTAAATTCAGAACATGTTTTGTTGATTCTGGTGAAACTCCATTGTGGGCATGTTTGAGAATGATTTTGAAACGGTTAAAATCACTTTTTTCATGTTCAAAATCACTTCGAAACATATCTTTAATCATTCAAAATCAATTTAACCATTTCAAAATCACTCCCAACATGTCATGTACTTGTTATAAATGGTTATTTGGATGCACGAAGGTGAACTAATGTTTGTTGCAGAACTTGGGAGCTGACTGCATCGTGGATGAGAGCACAGGTTCGGGTGCCGGTGAAGTTCATCGTCGGGGATTTGGATCTGACCTACCATTTGCCAGGAGTCAAGGAATATATCCACAATGGCGGATTCAAAAACGACGTGCCGTTTCTGGAGGAAGTGGTTGTAATGGAAGATACTGCCCACTTCATCAACCAAGAAAGGCCACATGAAATCAGTACTCACATCCATGACTTCATCAAGAAATTCTGAACTCCATCCATTCTCCATTGTTGTTGTTACGTTCTGTTGGGACTTTGAATTTCTTGCACTTTGAATTGTTCTTTTTTTTTATTAGAGACTTTAGAATAAAGGCCAGGGAAAGCAAAATCCCTGTGTGTATAGTTGAACAGTTTTATTGTTACAATGCCTTTTGGCACTTTTCCTTTTGGATAAAAATAGGAAAAATAACGGAAGTTCCTTATCTTTAACCATCAAGAGTTGACCTAGTAGTCATGAAGGGTCTTGAGACTATTAAAGTCCTCTTAGAGGGAATGAGTTCAATCATTGGGGATCACCTACCTAGAAATTAATTTCTAACGGGTTTCCTTGGCAACTAAATGTTGTAAGGTCAAACGATTGTCTCGTGAGATTAGTCGAGATGCGTGTAAGCTAGTCTGGACATTCACGGATATTAAAAAAAAAATGCTTTAACCTATTGTGCGGGGGAAGAATAGTTGATTTGCCTTAAAAATTGTTTTCTTGAGGAGATGAGAGTTGCATGTTTATTTTTATTAAGTAAAGATTATAGGAATATGGATCATTTATGTTGTTTGTTTGGGGAGGGGAGTTTTGTTTGGATGATCATGAAATTTGTGTGATTGTCTATATGAACTAAGCCTTTTAAAATTGCACCCAAAGATGCCTTCCTCAATAATATTTTGATGATCTTTTATTTTTTTTTTAATTTAGGAGTAATAACATATTAATTCATAAAGATTGTACTACTTCCATTTAAAAATGTTGACATTTTTAAAAAATGTGGATAAAATATAAAAGAGTAGTCCTTGTTTCACACATATACTACCTCAAATTGTAGATCCTTAAACTAATGTTTCATAACTTGCAAAATTGAGAAAGATGTCTAATATGCTCGACTAATATTAGTGTGATGTTTTGTATGTCAAATATGTTTCAATATTTAAGTTAGAAGCAATCAGTTTCACAATAAGTAGAGAATTGTCCAAATTTCATTGTCCAATCGAAGGGATGATCGACATATGATCCGATCTTATTCGAATTTGTTGTCTTAAAAGTGTAAATAGACTTGGACATGATCATATATCATCTTATACAAAGTCATGATCTTGATTCTTGACTTAGACATAGCCACGTGCTTTGACTTTTGACAAAGTCAATTCGTATCCCACACAATGGTAGTAATCCAGTGCAGTAACATGCTCCAAACGCTCAACAATGTTAAACTGTAAAAATGTTGGGCCTCGAGTCCAAAGTCAAAGGGTTGCACGTGGCACAGAATGATTGGTTTATATCAGCTCATGGTTTGAAAGTCTATTCAGCAGAGGATAATTTCTCCATTTTCAAATGTAACTAAACAAACAGTTTTTTCAATCTCTTGCTTCACAAGCCACAGACCATTTCCCGCCAATTCAAATTTCTTCCTTTCCTTTTCTTCAAATCTCTCTCTTTTCTCCATTTTTTTTTATCTCAAACAAACTCAAAGTAAACGGCGACGTTCTTCGCCACCGAGCTTCGCCGACAGGGTCCGAGCCACAAATTCTTAAATTTATAGGATACGGTAAATTTAATATTTCATTAATGCTCTTAACATTCTCCTTCGTTATGATTATCAATAGAACTGACAACAATTGAATTCAAATACAATACTTTTGATACCATGTTAAGGGTATGCTTTGAACGACTTTTTAAGTGCTTAAAAATACTTTATAAAGTTTGTTACGGTAAATTTGATCTTTTATTTATTTATATTCTTAACTGTTCAAGGGAATTTGAGAGTTAATGAGGAAGGCGACGACGAACGCAACGGCCACACGGAAGCGCCGGGGGAGGGGATGGTTGGTGGGTCTGATTCTGAAAAGAAAATGAAGGCAATTGATGATGAGATGTGTATCGGAAAATTGCGAGTAGAAGCACTTCTTCCAGGCGTTTCTGCAACAGCAAGTGCTTCCCAAAAGCTTTGCAATGAATCAGAAGTTGAAGAGAAATTACCCAATGGGCAGCAGGAGAAAGTTAAAGAAGATGAAAAAGTTTCAAGAGAGAAAGGCAATGCATCTGCAGAGTTGGATGAGTATTTGCCTGGTGATGTCAAGTCACAGTACCATGTCCTTGACCAAGTATGGTTTTAATCTGTCTTTTTTTTGGCCAAAATTAGAGTTATTTTCTTGTTCATTGGTAGTGGTAGCCTAGTCAACTTGGTAGTTTATGTCATAAGATTATTTATTTTAATACTATATTTTAGGCACTTATTAGTATAGGTAATTATATTAGTGAGCAATAAAGGATCGTAATAGGACGGAGATAGAGTTGCATTCCCATCTCTGTTCCCACCACGATTTTGAAGGCTATGTTTGAGAGTGATTTTCAAATGGTTAAGATCACTTTTGTTATGTTCAAAATCACTCGAAAACATGATTTTAATCATCCAAAATCAATTTTGATGGTACGAAAAATGCATTCGAGTGTTAAACCAGACGTTAGATGGAATTTGAACGATTAAATGTATGTTTCAAAGTGATTTTAACCATTTCAAAATCATTCTCGAATATGCCTGAGGAATTGGAGATTCATGGTCATTGTTGATCCCAACAATTTAAAGTAGGACGGATTCGATTTTTCGATGCAGGACGGCGAGTTTGCCGTGTTGAATCAAACCAATGTTGAGAACAACAACAACAAATCTACATAATTAAAGTCCTTGGTACTAACTTTGTGGCTCTCATTAGCAACATTTGTTAGCTTCTAACTTCATTGTATTTCAACATCTCTCTCTCACTTTGTGGTAGAATCAAGAGATGGAGGGAAACTCATGGTTTATCAGTAGATGGGGAAGAGTTGGAATCAAAGGCCAAGACAAATTAGAAGGTCCTTATAGATCAAAAGAGAGTGCTATCAAAGAGTTCACCACAAAGTTTTTGACAAAGACCAAGAACCAAGAACCATTGGACCAACCGCAAACAGTTTGTCACTCATTCAAACTTCTATACTTGGTTGGAAATGGATTACAGCAGGGCCAAAGATTCCAGATCTTCATTTTTAGTTTTTTATTTTGGAAATTTATGCTTGTTTTCTTTCCCAATTTTTTTTTTACTATGGTTTTCACATTCCTTAAACTTAATTTTCATCAACTAAAATCAAAAACCAAATAATTATTAAACAGCTACGATCATTGCTTTTCTAATACACATAATTATATCTTATGTGTGGTTGTTTTCAGGTTCAAGATGGGCCTTGTTCTACTATGAAAGATCAACTGAAGCTAACGAAACTCGATCCTCGAATCGCCGAGTTTATATCGCTTATTTGCAATACCAAGATGATGGAAAAGCAAATGATGGCCTTAGGTTTGTTTTCTACTTTACTGTCCTGAGTTCTCCATTCTCTACTCTGAAAACGTTTCTAAAAGTAGACTACAAAAGTAAAGGGAGTGAGAGTAAATAGAATTCATTTTTAAAAACAGAGAACAATAAGCAGAATCGTTGTCGTATCGACCGGGCGTAAGGAGATCGATCTAGATAATGACTGAGGAAAGTATTCAATTGAGCTAAAGAAAGACATTACTGATTCAGTCTTGATGAAGTTGTTGCATATTTTTAAGCATTGTCATCTAACAGATGCTCATGTTGCTCCTAGGTTATAATACTAAGAAGTTGCCCCTTGACAAGCTTAGTAAATCTACAATTTCCAAGGTCAGTTCTCCAATTCTCATGCCTAATTCATCTTGCCAACCCTGATATCAGTACTTTTTTCTAGACTGAATCAAATTCATTACATGTGATACAAAAATGGAATTTAACTAGAGTTAGATTTGTAGTCTATATAAAAGCTTAAAGTGTTTCTATCTGAAACGAGTAGAAAACAAAGTCATAGACTCTTTTTATAGCACTTGGAGCCTATTACTTCCTCGTACCTTTCCGAAGTGAGATTTCGAGGTAGCATATCCAACGCCCCTAAAGAAAGTAGCCACCAAATCTCTTTTAGTTAAAAAAATTCTTGCCATTTAGATAGATTGATTTGCATTTGCAAATTTATGAAACTTGTGATTTTGACATATTTCAATGGTTTTATGGATTTCCCTCCATCAAATGCAGAGAATTTTACACCATCATTCCTCATGAATTTGGCTTTAAGAGGATGTTTAAGCTCCCTTTTATCTCTCAAGAATGTTTCTGCTGCAAATATGAAACCATACAGTTTTGTTTAAGAAAATAAACAATATATGCTTGATCAAACAATGACAGGTGATTGCATTATTGACAATCCTTATGAGTTAAGGAGCAAACTTGAAATGGTTACTCAACATTCACTCTTCTATACTTTGCCTTTTCTTTTCCATTTGTATGTACATGGTTTTACTTGTTAAGAAAATGGTTGAACCCAAAACATCTAAACCCATTTAGCCCAAATTAACTTAGTTAAGCAAAGTTTTTAATTGGCTCAAAACAAGGTGCATTTTTATTAGACAAGAGTGAAGGTGGATGCACATTATTTTATTGGCTAATTGTAAGGTTGGACGGTGAATGAGTTTTTCTATAAAAGGTGAATTTGGGTGCTCAAATTCAACAACATAGAAGGAAAAGCAATTGTCTAGATTCTCATTTAATTTAGAAGAAATTGGTGAGTCCGTGAGTTTCATTTGAAGAAGAAATCTTGGGTGCCTTCAATTCTTTTCTTTGTTTTTCTTCTTTTATTGTTGAAGTGATCTTTCGTGAGAGAAAAAATTTCTCTTTGTGGTTTGGGGTTTCTCTTTGTTGTGATCCCAAGATATATCGGGTTGTGATACTTGGAAGTCAATAGTCATTGTTAGGCTATTGAGGGTAGTTTGTAGCGTTGAGTTGAAGACTTCTTGTAATCTCTATTATAGTTGAACCTACAGTTGCAGAAGATTGGACGTAGTCCCGAGATTGGGACGAACCAGTATAACTTCCGCTGTTGTTCTCTTTTTCCTTATCTTTATTATTGTATTTTGTGATCGATAACTTATTTGGTTCTAACCTGTGAAGTGGGAACATGAGATATAATTCTCTTTTTCCTTATCTTTATTATTGTATTTTGTGATCGATAACTTATTTGGTTCTAACCTGTGAAGTGGGAACATGAGATATAATCTTGTTGTTATTTCGCGTTATTTATATCTCGTGTATTTTTCCCAACAAGTGGTATCAGAGCTTTTGGTTCAGGAATCGTGGGAGCGACAAATCCAAAAAGTTTCGAGGAAGTCACAAAATTTGATGGGGGAAATTTTGGTTATTAGAAGATGAAGGTGAAGGATTTTCTAACCTGCAAGAAATTGCTCAAGACACTTAAGGAGAGACCGAAAGAGATGTCACAAAATTTGATGGGAAATTTTGGTTATCGGAAGATAAGGTGAAGGATTTTCTAACCTGCAAGAAATTGCTCAAGGCACTTAAGGAGAGACCGAAAGAGATGTCAGATGGAGATTGGGAGGACCTAGATGAACAAGCAGTTGCAAACATAAAAATGTGTTTGTCAATGGAAGTTGCTAGTCTTGTAGCCAACGAGACTACTGCAATCAAGCTAATGGAAGCGCTTACAAACAGGTACGAGAAATCGTCTGCTAACAATAAAGCCTATCTTCTTAAAAAAAAATTATCATGCAAATGGTTGAAGATGCATCTGTTAATTCCTATATCAATGAGGTTACCACTTTGATAAATCAATTGAAGTCTATTAAGATAGAATTTACTGATGAAGTATACGCTATTAAATTATTAATGTCTTTACCTGAAAGTTGGAAAACTATAAAGACAGACGACAGTTGTGTCTAATTCAATAGGGAAAAATACTCTGAAGCTTTCAGGGTTTTGTGATTTAGCTCTAGCTGAAGAAATTCGTAGAAAGAGTAGTGGTAGAGAGTCATCTACTACAGGATCAATTTTAGCTTTGACTAAGGGTAAATAAATTATTAATGAACAAAGTAAACCGAGTAGTAGTAGGAAGAAGTGGGGTAATAGGAATAAGGAGATAGAATGTTTTTACCTTCACAAAATGGGTCACTATAAAAGTGAGTGTAGAAAACTGAGAGAGGATCGAGAGGCAAACATAATTGATGATGTCAATGTTTGTGTTGTTGGAAGTGACACAGAGAGTTGTAGTAATTCATCTGAGTGGATTCTAGACAGCGCAACTACTGTACACATAACTTCAGATAGAAATTTATTCACATCATTCATAGGTGGACATCATAGTCTGATAAGAATGGGTGATGGTAGAGTCTCCAAAACCAGTGGGATTGGGGATGTTAGTCCGAAGTCAGAATGTGGTAGTTTTCTAGTGCTGCATGATGTCAGGTTTGTGCCAAGTATTAAGACGAATCTCATCTCTACTGGCAAGTTGACAGATGAAGGCTACATGAGTGAGTTTGGCAGTAGCCAGTGTAAACTCATACTAGGATCTCAGGTAGTGGCAGTTAACCACATAAATTCTGCATTGTACAAATGTCGGTTGAATGTTGCCAAAGGGTAAAAGAGACGGTAGATGCCAATTAAAGTTGCAGATGGTTGTTATAGAGGTGAGCCAGCAACACTGATAGTCAAGTTTGGTCAGTCAGATCATGATCCTTCAATTCAGAAACAATTGAGAAGTTCTAAAGAGAAAGTTGATGGCTATTGTCAACCCCCAATTGTCATGCGCTCGAACAAATTGAAGAAGTCGCCGAGGCGAGTGGAGGCATCGAAGTGGAAGGCTATTGTCACCTTAAATTGATGGCTATTGTCACCTTAAATTGATTCTCGTAACTTTCAAATTTACTAGATTGAATCTTAAACCTAAATCATTGGTATAATTAATACCCTTAATCAATTCTTTTTGTTAAAAAATTGTGGCTGGATACAAGTATATACATATACATATATTTTTTAGGATGATTCAAATACAAGTATATTTGTGTTTGGACTTTGAAGAGAATACTTTTTGGTACTAATTCTTACAGTTTTTTTTAGTTCTATGTAAAGATGAAAGATTCGAATACTTTTTAGTACTAATTCTTCCAGTTTTTTTTAGTTCCATGTAAAGATAAAGATTCAAATCTTTAACTTCTTAGTAGAATACATATCTTACTCGATTGTCATTTTATCGATAACGTTTGTTGCCAAGTTTACATAGGTTCAAGCATTAAAAATGAATATTTATTTCCCCCCAACATTAGTACGTTACCTATCGTTTAGTTCAGAGCTCTGACTTGGTATCCGTTTACTTCACTGAATACTTATTTCAAACCCTAACGTCCAAATGTTAGTATCCGTTTACTTCACTGAATACTTATTCCAAACCCTAATGTCCAAATGTTTGTTTTAAACAGAGTTATAAAGTTGTTGGTAGAATGGCACCAGATCCCCTTGAAGCTCAGGTTCTTGAAGATGGTGTAGTTGTTCCCCTAGGGAGCACCAACAGCAGCTTCCAGTACATATTTTAAACTTTCGTTTCACTTATGACATGAAAACTAACTAATGCAAACAAACTCTTTTCTTCCAGCCAACTCTCGGTCTCGGATATAATGAATATATAATCTACAATATCAACCAGACTCGAATTCTCTATGCCGTACAAGTAAAATTTTGCTACACCTAAGCAGGTGTAATCGTCGACAAAATTCAGTTAAAGAATTAAGCAGCAGCTTCCTTTTGCCTGCACTGTGGAATTGTTGTATCCTGTTCCTGTCGAACTTGCTGTTCAGTAAAATAAAGTCTCTAGCAAATTAGATTTCAACATCATCAGCTCTTCAATCTCATAGTTATAAAAGCTTTTAGTCTATTTTATAGTACAACTAGAAGGAAATACTACTATGGAAAATGGGAACAAAATGTGATGAAAATCAAACTTTACTACGAGTTCAAGGCCGTTGTCTTTACGGGATCTGAGATCTGTTCTATTCCAGGTTACGAGAACCAATCTGATTAAATCGATTATGTCACGACAGAGTAGAATTTCCAGCAAGTACGATGACAGTATTTTACAAACAATCTCCTGTACTGAGCATTGAATGGTAGCAGGTGGTTTTCCATACAGTGAAGACCGATATTTGTTATCCTATTTCTTCGCATAAGTTATCAACATCGAATTTTGCGGGTTCATCTTAAAACCTTGTAGTGCTTGCATGGCGACTGTCGATTGTCCCTCATCACCGTACTCTACAAATGCAATACCTGGCTTTGCTTCAATCATACGAACCTCCTTAAAACCAGGATACTGACAGAAGAGCATTTGTAGCATCATTGGAGTTGTCTCGTGGGGAAGATTTTGTACAAACAAAATGCTATTGGGTGGGGCAGGTGCTTCTGGCACCATAACTCCGCCTGGATAAGGTACTTGAGAGTGCTGCACCAATTTTCAGAAGGGGGAAAGTATAGAGAGTATTCGTTAACAACATATAATTTTCAATTGATAAACAGAATTAAGTACTAAAATTACTAATATGATGAAAGGCACAGCCGACCAAGTTTTGATGCCTTAAAATCCTCTATTCAATCGGTAAAAGCACGAGTGTACACACACTCAGACAAAATGCTACCCACTAAGTCGCACCAATTAGAGCGTTCACTCAATTGGCAAAGGGTTCTATAACAATCCTGATGTATGAAATGACCAAAGCAAAAAATGCAAATAACCCCCTGATATATATTTCTTCTTTTCAATCTCTCCGTGAAAAAGAAAATATAAGGCAGATAAAGTCCAAAACAATATAAAAAAATGAGAATTGACTCTCCCAACTCGGGAGGTGAGGTTCTGCAGTAATACTCTTAAATTCTTAATTTCTTTATGATTTTATATTTTACAATCAAGCCAACCAAGCACTTAGAATGTGTTTTTAACAACAAATGAAAATATAATATCTTAATCGACTACGTTGGAGAATCTAAATATAGTCTCTAAGACTCGAAGCTAAAGTTAGAAATGGATGTATTATAAAGAAACCACTATGCAATGGAAATACAAATTCATTGAATTTACAAAAGACTAAAATTAGGAATTTAATAGAGATACTCACCGCTGTTGCACCATATGCTCCAGCAAAAGCAGGATTCAGACCCATCCCAGCTTGATTAGCATCATGCTGCTCTTTTTTCTTCCTCCCTACCACATCAAGAGAACGAAAAGATCTTGATCAAAACACTACCACATAAATAATAGATAATTTTCCTCCATTTTCTGAAAAACTTACTTCCCCTAGATGTGGATTCTGCTCTAATAGATTTGAATAAAATACATGCATTATAATACAACTGCTTATTGTTCCACATACATTTTAGATGTCTTCTCAAAGTATGCTATTTTTTTAAAAAAAAAAAATATATATATATATATATATATATATATAATATTTTGCAATAAGGAACATTACTCATCTGCGGTATGTAAAAGGGAAGAAAAATGTAAAAAACTAATAAAGCATCATTTCATATTGACACGAATAAGACAGGAAATTAATAAAGTAAAAGCTCCAATAACACTTGTTTTTTCTTCTTTTTAAGAAACCGAGAACTTTCATTGGAAAAAATGACGGGCATACAAAAAACAAGCCCAACAAAAGGAGACCCCGAACAACAAGGAGGGACTCCAATCCAACAAAATCAAACCAAGACCATAATTACAAAAGGCCTAGTGACCGACACCCACGAAGAGACATTAAACCTAGTCATCTCCCAAACCTCATCACAAGACTACTCCACCGCTCTAAAAATCTTATTGTTCCTCTCAATCCACAATCCCATAAAATAGCAAAAAAACTAGATTGCCACAAAAAATTGCTCTTCTCACGAAAAGGTGAACCCAGGAGCACCTCCTAAATCATGCCAAAACAATTCCGCTGCCACACCAAACTGTAACCAAAAAAGTCCAGCCACCAAGCCCAAATGGACTGAACCACTCAAATATCATATCAAGTGCTGAAATAAATTTTCATATACCTATTCAAACCAATTTGAATTTGAATGCGTCAAATAGAAAATAAAGCAAAACAAAGCAAATAGTAGTACCCTTCTCCTCGTGCCTCTTTCGTTTCTCCCGTGGAACAAATGTACCATCAGACTTTGCTACTACATCTGATTTCGTCTTTGCATATTGTATCCTCTACATGATTGCAAAGCAGCAGCACTTATTAGCTTCGTATTGCACCATACCCCCAAAAAAACTTTGTCAAGCTAACAAAAGAAGAATGATAGAACAGAGCAACAAATGATGTATAAAATTGCTTGCACTTGATACTAAAGCAGAAGAAATAAAGCCTACGACAAAGTTTAAAAAAAAACATAGAGAATATGGATATTATCACATTAGACGCCAGATCTACAAACAATAAATGGTCAACAGATATAGAACTTTCATAAGATTTGCAGAAGCCACGTTTGACAACTATTTGATGTGTCAAAATATTAAGAACCAATGTCATAAAGCTCAGGTGGAGTAAATTTAAACGTCTGCAATGTGATAATTGATATATTTAAGAAGTAATCACTTCAAGATGAACTGCTCAGGGCATATTCTGTTACATGCTTGATCACTCAAACAATAATTGTTCTTTAACCCCGAAATGATATCATATCAGCTATGATTCATTGTAGACCAGACAACCAATTTGGCAATAATCAGCAAAACCACATTATTTACCAGCCATAATCAGAAAATTCATCTAAGATAAGACGCAATATAATCCAAACACAATTCCCACTTTCTTAATCATCTTTTTACAGCAAAAGTTAAAAAGTCTAATCTTCATCTTAACCTCGAATTTAACAAACAAAATTAGAATTCTCGCTTATCAGAAGGGCTAGTAAGCACATTACATAGGTTTATCATAGAAAGGAAAGCCCTGCCACTTTCTTAATCATCTTTTTACAGCAAAAGTTAACAAGTCTAATCTTCATCTTAACCTCGAATTTAACAAACAAAATTAGAATTCTCGCCTATCAGAAGGGCTAGTAAGCACATTACCATAGGTTTATCATAGAAAGGAAAGCCCTGCATTTGTCTAAGCGCATTAGTGGCGGAAGAGACTTCTTCGAAGACAACCCAAGCCTGTCCTTTGTGCTTCAAGGTCTTGAAAGCCAATACTTCAAGAATCTTCCCGAACTGCGAGAACACCGCGTTCAGAGATTTCTTCAATTCTGCTCCACCAAGGAGTAAACAATAAACAAAAAAAAATCACAACACATTTCAGACCATTAAAGAATCTTCCCCATCCCCATCCCCTCAAGAATACCTTCCAGCTTGATTTTCTCGTTGAGGTTGTTAATGTAGATGGTCATGTTCGGAGTAACTTCATTGCCCGTGCTGTTGACCTCCGCCATTTCTTTCACCTCCGTCCGCCGAATAGAAGTCCTCAAATGGCAAAGCGATGAAGGTAACTTCGGAGAACGACGGCTCGGTCCGATACATACAATGCCACTCCGCTCGAAGAGGTCTGGTCGGTCCGGCAGTGACTGAAAATGAAAGCCCTAACTACGAATGAAGAAGAAGCAGTGGCCTGCTACTCATTGTGGGCTTCAACTGTTCTGGTTTTCCCATCTAGGGCTTCGTTTTTGGGCTTACGGCAAATAATGACACCCATTAGATAACTTCAACATCAAATCTATTTTATATCAATTTTGTCTCTAGGTTTCAAAATTGTAGGATCAAAATTTTGATGAATTTTTAATTCTAAATTGTTACAATTTTTAAGGGTAAAGAACATAAATGATCTAAAAATAATCTCATAATTACAAAAATATCAATAAAAACTATATTTTCATGTCTAACTTTAGACTATCATCCATTTCTATCAGCTCAATTACCAAAAGGACCCTATTAATGACATTTGTATATTTTAAAAAATACTAATAAATTTAAAATTAATAAAGGACAACGTTGATTGAAAGACCTTATTAATGACATTTCTTGCTAAAGAAACCTTCCATATTCATGATTTCACCTTCCTCTTTTTTCACGCATACAGGAGTTCCAAGCAACCAAAGCAAAGTTTCAAGTGTCGCTTTCTATTTTTTTTAAGATACAGTGAAGGTGGATAGTTTGTGTTCGGCGGTGAGGGTTCAGAAGTTTAAAATTTTCCAGGTGTCCATTGTGCGACGATGAGGAAGCCATCGTTTGTTGTCAGACGATTCAGATTCTCCAACGTCGATTGTGCTATGGCGAGGCTTTTAAGCGTCATTTTTTTCTTCTATTTTGGCGATACAGCGAGGGTTTAATGACAAGGGTGTTGACGATACAATGAAGGTTCGAGTTCGGTGGCGAGGGTTAAGACGATTGTGTGGTCACGAGGATACAGTGAGGGTTCGATAGCGGCGAGGATTTTTAAGCGTAGGTATCTACGACGGTTAGGGTTTGGCGGCGAAGGTACAAACGACTCAGATTCTTCGGACGTTGTAGATATAGGATCGACGCCGAAACCACTAGATGTCATCATTGGGTCGCCGTTGATTACGGTTGAACATACAAATGGGGAGCAGTTGTCATGAGGTTGAATATGAAGCTTAGAGTTTGACCTTATCTTGTTTTTTTCTTTTTTTTTTAATGTCTCCATTCCACGATTTATGTTTTATAAATACGGGGTATGTTTAATAATATAAGGTATATATATTATTATTTTATTTATTGTTTATATTTTATAAATATGGGATATATTTAATAACATGTAGTATATAATTCAAATGGAATAAAATTTAGTATAAACGAGGTATATATATTGAATTCTAATATATAAACGTAGAAGAAAGATTTAATGATATGTTTAATATAAACAGCTAAAGCTGTAAACTTGGTGAGGTGAGTGTCAATTGGATTAATATACATAAATGAACTATATACGTTGAATTATAATATATAAATGTAGTATATATAAAAGAAAAATGGTGAAGTCCCACGACAAATAAAGGAAAAATGGTGAAGTCCCACGATAAAAGAAGAAACGAAAATTAAAGTGATTTCCGATGTAAAGAAAAATGAAAAATAAAGAAAAAAAAAATAAGAAAAAAATTAAATGAAATAACCAATTTTAGATTTGATTGATAAGAATTAATTGTCTTAAAATTTAATTTGAAATTAAATGTAAAAGGTAAATGAATGAAAAAAAAACGTGAACACAATTAGATTTAGATTGTTTTCTTATAAAACAATTGCATTAAATTAGATTAAAAAAATAATAATAATAAATAAACTAAAAAAATAAATAAATAATAAAGGGTAAAGAAAAAAAACGTAAAAATAAAGGTTTACTTTTTGAATTCAAATCATGTTAAATAATGAATTACAATAGAATTAAGTCATTTGAAATTAATAAAATAAATAATTTGATGCCATAAAAGAATTTAAAACATTAAATTAGTTTCTAATTTATTATTATTATTATTATTATTATTATTTTTTAAAATGTCGGTAAATACAAATCGAAGGGGTATTTTACTATTTAAAAAATGTTACCAAATAAAATTTGGACTAACTTTGACATTCTTAAAGATTAAAGGTAATTTAAGCACACAAACATAATTTCTCATTTGCTATAAACACTGTAGTATGAAACTAACATGCTTACAAGCCAGTTGGGCCACTTCCAATTCATACATAAGAAGACTTATTCGATAAGGATCAACCCGCTAAATTGTATGCTACCTTATTTTTTCGTATCTGGAATGAATTTAATGCCACTAAACCGACACATGGTCATCTATTGTTAAATCTCTTCAAAATCGCGTCATGAAGAAAAGATGAAAGACTATGAGAGTTGATAACCTCCATCAACCCTTGTGCATATGATTCTATCAAAAAATAGACTTACCTTGCTAACAATTGGAAACCATGAAGTTGTAGGGAATAATCAGATTAAGCTCACACCGGAAGCATTGGAATCGACTTTAATTTTATTTAGAATTAAACAAACAATGAATGTTAACCTATTACCTTTGAAGAACTACAATCTTCTTGTGTTCCATCCACAAGATCATTGTCGCTATGACTCGATCACAAGACCAATGTTGACTTATGAGAGCCTTGTTGAAAGTTAAGGAGAAAAAGGTAAGGAGACTTTTCTCTATCTTTTCGTGGGAGAAAAAAAAAAGTGAAATGAAAAAATCAACATTATTGGCTTGACCTAAAAATCCTATTTACAAAGTCTAATGAATTAATTTTTTTTTTTGTCAAAATACATTTTAATATCTATTATATTAAAATATGTTTTATTTATTTATTCGAATCTTATTCAAATATCATAAAATTAATCTCTCATAATATACATTTAATCAATTTAAATCTCATTCAAATTCCAGACATATATATAGTTCGGAAGGTATCTAATACCAATATAAATTATTTTCTCTAATATTTATTGTATCAAATATAATAAACATATTTTTCTCTTTTACTTTTAATATATCGAATATATTACATTAATTTGAACATTTCAAAATTTTCTTTCAACCAAATTGATATTTTTAATGTTACTATGAGCTAGAAAAAAAGGACTTTATAGACGTACAGATTTATAAGTTACAATGATATAAAATTAATTAATTAAACTCATTATTAAATTAATTTTCATTCATTAACTCTAGGACACTTCACTAAAAGCATAGAGTTGCACTCTTATGCACTATAGGTCAAGTTGTGTCCATGTTACATGCAAGTCAATCATTCACAAGTTGTTCCTAATTACAATTGTGTCAAAAGTTTGTTTTATACCTATAATTACATTTTGCACCTTAAGTATCACTGATCATCTAATGAACAATCTGTTTATGATCCAACCATAAAAGAAGTTCCTCTCGAGCTAGTGACATGGTGGTGCCCCATTGTTCAAGCCCTGAAATCACCAATTAAGAGAACTACTCATTTATTTTTCCTATATGAGAATGAGTGAATTTCATCTAGCTTGTGAAACTTATGTTTTTAGCTCCCTATTTGGTCAAATTCCTAAAATGGTAGACTTATTGAATCGACTATAAAGATCATTCTCACTCATGTAAATTAAAGAGCAAACCGTCACAGGCAAGAGTTCATAACTCACTCAAGATTAAGATCGAGTCACATATGATCATCTTGTGAAATATTAATCTTCTCGATTAACGGATTTATAAAGATAGATTAAATATTATTTTGTGGTTCAATCCTATACAAACTCATAGTATATGATACTCCCAATCACATGTGTCCACATGAACGATTTTGATCAAATTATTTGTAACTATTTATAAAGCGGGCCGTATCAATAATGCTACGAGGATAAGACACATAACCTTATCATATAATATAGACTCTTTAGGTTATTTCTTGAACATGATCATCTTGTATGTCAACTACATACCGTTCAAGATTACACTAAATAAGGTATCATTTTATATATAATGAATAAAAAAAATAATCATTAATTAATTACAAAGCTTTAAAGCATAAATCTCACACAGAAGCATTGTTAGAGCTTCAGTTGAAAGAGGGTTCAAACAAGAGTTTAAAAACTCGGAGCTTGCCAGTAGAAGGTTTTCGGTGGAGTCCCTAATCACCGCTTCAATCCCTTATGTGTTCTTGAGGGTGGCACGTGCATTGACATTGAGTTTGTAAGCATTTGTCATTAGCGGGGATCCATCTCGGCGTTGTGGCTCCTTCATTTCTCTATCTATCGATCTGATATTTTTCGAATTTACCTAACACTGGTAATTTAGAATCCACTCAGATTGCATAGTCCCCTCAGGGATAAGCTTATTCACCCTGATCTGGTTGCGTTCAGACGATGCAGAAAATCGCCCATCTCCTTGTGATTTAGCATAGTGTGGATAACTAGCAAGCAATCTCGGATCGACTTTTGGCCACAATTGAAATTTAGAGTGTTCGGGAAGATCTAAGCCCAAATTCTTCTGGTTCTTTTGCACCCAAAAAAGGTATGTTCTACTATTTCTCTGACTTTTCCTACACTCATACACTATGAATGGATTGAGATTTTTCTGAAGCATAAAGTGTTGTTTGATTCACTAAAAACAAAAAGAGAGATTGTTTTAAAAATTTACCCAAGTTTGGATCACATACTCTAGAAATAATTTCTAAAAAATTAGCTCAACCAAATGTAAAAACATGAAACAGAGATTCTCTACTAAATGACCTAATGTATTTATGTATTTATGTGGAGAAAAGGCAATTTTTATTTGGTTTTTGAGCTTCGAGGATGCTGGAGAATAGCAGTGGCTGTTCGCATTTTAATTGTCCAATGCAACCAAAGTTCTCGGAATTGAAGTCCCACTAGGAAATAAACAAAAGTTTTGACTACTCTGCACTTTCTTGCGCCACCTACGACCACAATTTTCTCCAACACGTGGACGGCTAGAGATTACAGATTTTTTTTTTTCATGACGGAAGAATTGAATATCCTCATAATCACTAGTCCACACAATGAGAATTGAGCTATGATCTTATTCGCTAACATTAAAATTATATTATTAAAGTTGTTATTTTTATTTCTTTTTAACTAAAATATATTATTTTTTAAATTTATTATATTAATATTGTAGTTATAATTTCTCGATTCAAACTCATTTTTCTTATCAATTATTTAATGAAAATTGAACATGAATATTGAATAGTATAGAAGAAGTAGAAAGAGTATTTTTTGATGTATATTATGCATTACGCCAGATAAGTGTCATGCATGCTCATATGTTCGGCAAAATTTAAAAGAGTATTAACATTCTACATAGACCAACATTAATAACTGACATAAAACATGTACGTCAATCAAATGGTTAGAAGTTCGAATAAATTTTTCATCTCACATTTAAAAATAAATAAAATTATCTCAAGCCATAAAAAAAAATATGTGTTAACGAAAAGTATATGTTGGAATACTCTAACTTTAATTTTATTTTTATGCTTAAATAAAATAAAATAAAAAAATAATAATAATGTATAGCATGTAGGGTTTGACGGGGTCCTTTTAAAAACGACCTGCTTTGATTTATTTCCACGTCACTTCCTAATTTTATAATTCCTCTCTATAAATAAATCTTCACGATCTCCTTTATTTTCCATAATATCTCACACTCAAATTCTCCGAGACCCAGAATTTAACTCAGATTAACAATGGCAGCTCGCTCTTTCTCCACCGTCAAGATCGTATCCGCTCTCTTCAGGTATTGAGATTAAACAATGCTTTCACTCTCTCATAACTTTAAAGGGTAAAAAAAAAACCCTAAATTTTAATACATAATAATATAATTGTTGAAGATTTTGTTGGTTGTATTGTATTTTAACGTGCCGTGTGATCGGACAGGCGTGGATACGCAGCGGCAGCGGCGGCGGCGCCACAAGGAGTCCCGTCCAGTGCTGCGGCGAGAATTGGCGCCATGATGAAGAAGGAAGAATCAGTAAGAATTACAGAGAAGGTCTCGTGGGTACCAGACCCGGTCACCGGCTACTACCGGCCGGAGAACTGCTCCGGCGAGATGGACGCCGCTGATCTCCGTGCTATGCTTCTGAAGCCCACAAGAAAGTAATTGATCAAAATTGAAGAAAATTAGGAAAGAAGATTTGGAATAATACGCCATTAATTATTGGTGGAAAAGGTTAATTAAATTAGAGTGATGTTGAAAAGAACCCTAATATCAGAGGATTTACGAGCCTAGCTGTGTTCATCATCCATATACTGTATCTTGATCAAATGATTAATTACCAACTAATTGTTATGGTTTTTTTTTTCCTATTAATTTTATCATTTAATAAAGAGTGATTTTTTTTAGATTTTTATTTCTCTATTTATTTACCTATGCTGAATTTTCGAATTTTAGAGTCTCACAACAATGAATCATCAAATAAAGAGAAAATTCAAGGTCCAAATCATACGGTGAAGTGTAAACCCGAATAAGATAAATAGGTCACGTTTGAATCCGGGAGGATACACTCGAGAAATATAGGGTCGAACCACAAAGAATTGGAGAAATTATTTGAGGAGACAATTTTGTATGTTGAATGTATGGAAGAGAAATTGCAATTGGATGTATGAGAAATAAATTATAAAAGTCCAATTAGATGTATACTTAACAACCATTTTAAAGAGACAACCACATTAATAGACTATATAGTTCATTAGTCCTAATCTTATCTATCATTGTATTTCTGCTTATTATTTGTGTTTAAGTTTTCTCTAAGGGCATGTTTACTTCGCTCCAAACATGAATCAATGGTAATTCTGACGGTGGGGACCCACATTTATTACCTTTGATCGCGTTTACCAAAATCTGTAAACTCAATAAAACTGTGGGTACGTCTCACCTCGAATTTTGTAATCTCGTTACCCATTTCTCTACCACACCTTGGGGGTGCTCAATGAGATTATCATTGCAGATTACGTCGGGCTCACTTATTTTCTACCAATTTTCTTCTACAAATGCCCATTTTTCCTCTCCCTCGATTCTCCCATTTGTTCAAGTGATACACTTTGTCATTTTTTTTTTCCATTCTTCAACCTCTGTTCTGTTCTTGAATCCCTAATTTATTTTTCATCCAACACATTTACGTTTCATTCCACAAAAACCATTTACTTATTCAGGGTATGTTTACGGAGATGAAATGTGAGAAGATCTTCATATATTTTGGATATTAATCCTTCACATACATTCACCCATTTATGAAATGTGAAAACTCATTTACCCACATTTCCTTCATATTTTTGTTCAACTGAAATGTGAGATGAAATGAGTTAATGGAGGAAGGAAGAGATTGAAGCTACACTGGCGAAAAACAAAGAAAGAAGAGAGAAGTGAAGATTCATATTGAAAAATGAGTTCACGGGTATCCACACGAGTAACGCTTGGAAAACGAGTCAACACACGATCCCACGAGTATCCACACGAGTAACTCCTGAAAAACGAGTCAACACACGATTCTGAACACAATTAAAGCGAAAGAGTATTATGGTAAATTCACGAATGATTACGTGCAAGTAAACACCATCAATGAAATTCAGATTACGAATTAGCCTTAAGTAAACACACTATCAAAGGTAGATCGATTACAATTGAAGCCTTAATTCATTACAATTGATTTATTACAATTGTTGGGAAAAATTCATTACAAAGAGGTAAACACACCGATAGTTTTATGTTATTTATCGGTAGTATTGTAACATGTGACATACTAATTTTCTCTCTTCAATGAAATGCTTAGGGCTCATCTCTCTTGAAGCTGAATGCCATATTCTCTACAACATTCTTCTTCTCCAAACAATCATAAAATAGGAGAATGAAAAAGCTACCTAATTCAAGTTTAATATTAAATTAATAACTTTTTATGCCCTATCATTTAAATTTAGAATATTACGTTATATATTGGAGAATCTGACTAGGATCAAGTAGAGATACAGTTGAACATAATTTTAAAAAAAATAAAAAAATCTTAAAGAAACAAAACAAGATACATTAATGGAAAAACGAAATATAGTAAAAGTTTCTTCTTATCAGCTCATATATCTTATTATTAAGAGTGAGGTTGGTTTATCTTGTGGCATCCTCACAACATGTCCTTCAAGATGGTGTCTCTTTGGGTTCATCATTCTTGAGTCTGATTTCATTTTTGGACCGAATACCCGTTTGAGTTTTGTGGGCTCGGATACCATATTAGATTTCATGAGATTTCATCATAAAACCAATAAAATCTGATATTAATGAGTGAGGTCTCTTTTTCGAGATGTGAGATTCTCAACGGTTCTCATATAACACTCATTTTATCCCTATGTTATTGTATAATTTTTTTTATGAAAAAAATTAAATGTAATTGCAAATTTGTTTTTTTTCTTCTAAAAAGAATAATTAAATTGATAAGTACTCTTATCAAGTAATTTCTTAAAAACATTCCTGCCAAAAATTTAAAACATTTATGTGATCTCTAGCTCTTACAACAAATTTTCCCTGTTTCTCTCACTTTAATTTTAATTGATTATATATAGGGCTTGATAGGGATTTTCTTTAAAGATAAAAACAAAAAATTTGAAAAAGAAATAAAATTTACTCCAACAAATTTTTTATTGAAACAAAATCTAAACTGCTATATCATATTATACAAGGAAAAATAATTACCATAGTATACAGGAAACATATTGCATCTTGTAATTTCCCGAGAGAGAGAGAAAAAAAAAAAAAAAAAACCCAAACTTTAATTTATACCTTATACGAATGAAAACCCTAGAATTAAAAGTAAAACAAAAAAAAAAATATTTAAAAAGAAAGTTAAATATATAGGATAAAGAAAATATAAGAAGGCAAAACAGTATTTTAATTAATGTGGAGATTGAACCTATTGACTCTTGATCACAGAGACAATCTTATATCAATTGAGTTATGCTCGTTTGACAAGTCCAAATTAATAGAAAATCCAACATATTTTAAACACAAGAAAAATTAAAGTCTGTGAGTTGTTCATCAACTAACTAAATAAAGAAATATTTTTAACTCAAAATAAAGAAATATCTTTTATCTATTTTTTATTTGAACTAAAAACCTGATAAATCTATTTATAAGTTGTTTACCAATCACAATTTAACTTAAATAAAAATAGTCATTAATTTTACGTTTGTAATACAAACTAAACTTGAAGATGATTTTTATATTTTTAGTAGAAGATAAACATTTATAAGGAAAACTTTGTGATTTATTCAAATAATACCAAATAAAGAAATAAGTTTTTATTTATTATTTTTTTAATTTTTTAAATGACAAAATCCAATCCGAGAATCAAGTTGAAATAAAACTAGAGCCAATTAGGAAAAGGAGTACACAAAAACATTATAGAATGAATCATATTATATTATTTGGAAATATTTTCTGAGATTGCTTTTAATTTCAGTTTCCACGTCAGTTCCTATTTTCTAATTCCTTCTTGGTTTTATATTTTTTCCATCTGTATAAATATAATCCTCGTTGGCTCTAATTTCCATATATTTCTCTTAATCAAATAAAGAAATTACGCCCTTTTTCCTTTTCCCTTTCTTTTTTTCTGAAAATAATTTTCTAGATTATTCATGATGGCTCGCTCTTTCTCCGGCGTCAAGATCATGTCCGCGCTCGTTTCAGATGGAATTTTTAACGCTCTTATCAGGTATTATATCATATATATTACACACAAACAACACAAAAACTCACTTCCTTCTTGTATTTCCTTTGTTTGTATGATGAAATAAAAAGTAATATTTTTAACTTTTTAAGTGTTTAAAAATATATTTTTTTTATTAAGTATTTGAAAAATCATTATAAACCGGCCTTACATTCGACATATTCATTTTCGGAGGATTTTTCTTTTTAACCATTTTTTAAATAAGGGATTAACCTTCGAAGAGGGTTTTTTTCTCGAAAATTTATATTTTGTTTGACCTTCTCGTGATAAGTCTCCAGTCAAAAAGTCATTTGAGCACGAAGAAACTATAATTGTCTCCTCGTGATCGTGAAAGATACTATAGACTTTGTGGGTTTGCTTATCCAGAGAAGCAAAGTAAAAAACATAAATTTTAAAAAACCAAAAATAGTTTAAAAAATTCTTACTCTTGAGATAGTCATCCGTACAAAACTCCCAACTAAACTATTAAAGTCTAAGGCGGGACTGAAGGTGATTAAAGTGATTTTTAAATAATCTTTTTTTGTTTGATAAATCTGATTTTATATTAATTTAAATCAAATCATTTTTTTAATTCCTTGCTTTTCTAAAACCTGATAGGGAGTAGCTTTTGAAATTGGATTCCCAAACAATCTCGTGTATCTTCCAACTAACTTTCATAATTCTCATTTTATCCCTCCATAACTTCCATCTTCTCTCACAATCCATTTGTCTAAAAAAAAATTCAACCATTTTTTTTTCTATACTTTCAACTCTATTTTTTTTTGGAAGACACTCTATCTTTTTGTTCTATAATTTTTTTTGAAGACAACTCTATCTTATATATATTTTTTTAATTAAATTTGGAATAGTCACACAATTTTATCAAAATAAATTAAATTAAAAAAATTAAATTTTGTAATTTTAATTATTATATTATATTAAATTTTGTTTTTAATTCTTTGAAATTATATGTCTATTTTAGTCATTAAATTTAAATCTCTCAAATTCGGGTATTAGTTTACCAAACATTACACCTATTTTTTTAGGTTTAGAATTGAAATTTACCAAACACTTATTAACTCCCTAGTACAACCGATTTTTCTAAAAGCACATCTAGAAGCAATTATTTTCAGCAATCCGAAAGAGAGCACTTCAAATCAAGTAATATGATGGCAGGAGATATGTATGCATCAATAATGTTTTAATTTTAATTATAACCTTAACCAATTCTAACCCTTGAAATTTGGGTTTGATTTGAAAATATTTTTTAAAAAGTAGACAATAAGGCAAATAAACATATGCATGTGTGTATGCATTTTTTTCCAATCTTTAACCTCTGATTAGGGGTGAAAGTTGGTTAATTTGAGATAATTTTGTTAATAGAATTTTAAGATGTCCTTGGTTGGACAGGCGTGAATATAGGGCGGGAGTGTTGTTGTCACAAACAGCGGCGGCGGAAGAAGTTGTGCCACGAAGCAGCGGAATCATGAAGAAGGAAGAAGAAGAAGAAGAAAAAAGTACAGAGAAGGTTGCGTGGGTCCCAGACCCGATCACTGGCTACTATCGGCCGGAGAACTATGTCGACCAGATTGACGCCGTTGATCTTCGTGCAAAGCTCTTGAAGCCCAGAACAAACACAATCAATTCAACAAAAGGGGAAAACAAGTTTTAAATTCAAATCCTCCATTGAGGACAAACCCTAGGATGAGAGATTTATGAAATTTTGGCTATTATCGATGAGCCTATAACTTTTTTTTTTTTTTAATAGTTCATCCGTGATACTAATTTTACGAATGAATATACGTGATAGTAGTCTATCAGTGATTTTATCAATGAATATACGTGATAGTAGTCTATCAGTGATTTTATCAATGAATATACGTGATAGTAGTCTATCAGTGATTTTATCAATGAATATAACTGATAGTAGTCTATCAGTGATTTTATCAATGAATATAACTGATAGTAGTCTATCAGTGATTTTATCAATGAATATAACTGATAGTAGTCTATCAGTGATTTTAATATAATGAATATACGTGATAGACTGATTTTTTTACCACAATTGCAAAATGTTTTATATTTTACTATATTTTCTATTATTTTGAGTCTAATTACTATTTATGCAACCAACCCTTGAATTTTATTGATAATGATTTAGTCTCTATACTTTTAAATTTGTCACAATTTAGTTCATATACTTTAACATTTGTAGATAGCATTCAGAGCCATTGCTTAATCCAACCTGCAAATCAAGCGCTTTTGGTGCTCATTTTAATCTTTGTGGCGCATGCATGATAAAGAAAGTATCACGTTCTACCGTACCTTGCATTGTTCTTCTCTTTTAGCATTCATACAAAATTTATAAGCGATACATCATGTTATTGAACTATGCTTTGACTATCCGATTTAGCTTTGCTCGATTGTTATATAATTATGGACTTCAATTGAAGATTGGAAGGCGAATTGGTCATTGGTGTCTTTAAGTTTATGTTCCACTGTGCCCTTCCACATCCATCTTTATTACTACAAAGTCCTTATCAGTTATAGTATTTACCAACCAATCAGCAAAATCAAAGCCCTAAATCTGGGATATGGCAAAAGTTTGATCTCCTTCTTTGAAGATCGGTAGGATTCTTAAACATAATATTTTAAAAAATGTATAAATATACTAACATTTTACTCTTATAGATTTTTAAATTTTTTCTTACTATTATGCCTCTATTATTTTTCTCTCTTTAATTGTTTTATTTTTCTTCATTTTTGCTTTCCTAATTTACATCTATTAATTGTTTTCAACGAAATAAATACCTGGATCGTTGACTGCCATAACCTCCCCAGCTCGTTTACCAGCTATTCAATCATCGTCATCGATCGTCATCACAATCACCTTGCAGATGCCCTAGCAAAATCTTCCTCCCCGATTTCTGTAAATTGGGATTTTAATATCCCTTTATGGGTACTTTCTATTGCGTGTAAAGACATCTCTGCCCCTGTGGTGCATTCTTAATATCAAGTACTTCCCCTTCAAAAAATAAATATTGCACATTTTTTTTATTGTTTTGAAATATTTATTCACATTTTAATTTTCACAATTTTAGCATTTTAATTATTGCACATGATTTATCTCACGATTTTAGCATTTGAACATTTTGTTTCAAACATTAATTTTAACATTGTAATTTTTTTTTCATAAAAATATATGTATTTGTTTTTTATATATCCACCATATATACTTATATATACTTCATATATGAGTATATATTCATATATAATGTATATATACTTATAAATAATATGTATTTATTTTTTAAAAAAATATGTATTTGTTATATATGCATACCATATATATTGATATATATATATATATATATATATATATATATATATATATATATATATATATATATATATATAAAGAAAATAAATATATTTTTTATATATAACCACCATATATATGAATTCTACCAGAATACAATATTTTTTCGACGCCAGATATCTCCGTCGAAAAAAGTCTACAAATGGGTCGACAAATGCTTCCTGACAAAAAAAAATGTCGTCGGGAGGATCGTCGGAATATCTTCGTCGAAAAAACCTTTCCCGACATCAGAACACACGACATCAGGAAAGTTACTTTTGCCGACGCCACTACAGTCTACACGACGTCGGAAAAGATGATTTTTGCCTTTACCGACGAAAATGGGAAAATGCCAGTTTGAACTTTCAATAAAATTAAAAGTGCAACACAAATATTGACAAAAAAAAAAAAAAAATCGAAGTAAAGTAAGAATAAAACTTCATTATATATTCTCTGCCCTTCATATCATAACAGTGTTGGAAAATAGCCTTTGTTACATGGACTTCATTCCAAAACACCTAAAAAAATCAAACCAATAGCAATCTTAATTATCAGGAAAAAAAAAATACTAAATTCATTGAAATAAGAAAAACAAAACAACTAAAATTATAAAAAACATGAACATAATTACATCAAAACTTAACTAACTTATCAAAACTTGTAAGTATTAAAATCCCTTAAACATAACCAAATTATCTAAACTTATCAACAGTTCATCCATTTTCAAAACGAAAACCTTTCATTCATTAACCCGCCGTTCAATCACTCGATCACTCTCCAACAAAACCTCTCAAATTCACAGACTCAAACTAAAGCTAAAACTTAAACCTCATCACAACAACCACTCTTTCAATTCACGTACAATTCGTTCAGCTAGAGATATACAATTGGCGGCACTAGTTCTGATCTAAAAAAAGACAAGCTCAAAACGCTCAAGCAAGAAGGAAAAACTAACATAGTGAAGACTCTTGAGGCGTGCACCCAAGTAGACTCCAAAAACTAGCGGCTCCCAATTCTTGAATCCTTCTGCAAAAGTCAATTGATTAAAAAATATGGTGAAATTTCACCCAATCAAATGATGAAGACGTCGTGGAGCTTGAAAAAGCTTATGATCAAGAAAACAAGAAACAATGTGGGCAAAGAAACAAGATGATCCAAATCAAATTTCATGAAGTTGGAGAAGTGAGAGATAACAAAAGAGAGAATGAATAAGAAATTTTGGAATAAAGTAAAGCAGAGAAATGGTGGCTTGAGAGAGCTCAAATCAGAGAGGGTGGTTGACTTAAATACCACTTGAAAACAAAATTTTATGCATACCACTTTAACATAATAAATTTTTAACATCAAAACAATAAAGAAAACAAAATTTTGGTCAAGATGAGTTTTGAAGTTCCAATACCAAAAAAAAAAAAAAAAAAAACAAAATTTTAAAATTTCTCCATTTTCGTTTCAAATTCACATTTCTAATTTAAAATTCCTTTCATAAACCTTCAAAGAAAAATCAAAACTTTCAAAATTTCAATGTTGAAACAAAAAAAAAATCTTATTTACTCATAAAAAGTAATGACAATTCCAACATCAACAATGATCGCTGCAACTTGAACTAAACTCTAAAATTTGAACTACATCAACAACAATCTCATCAACAACCATCATTTGTGTATATTCTAATATTTCAGTCACTATAATCAACCAACGATTCTCAGAAGCAAGAACATGTAAAATAAATATGTAAACATATGTCCAGAGAACCAAATGTATAGATCGGAATGTGAAAAAAAGTGAATAATAAATGATTTAGTTATGCTTACTAGACCAGCTTCAAAGGAAATCTCAGTAAATCTGAAGAACAAAAGAGATGAAGGCTGCGACGGTGGTGGAGAGCGGACGTGGCAGAGGGCGATGGAGGTGGCGGAGAGCGACGAAAAATAATGAAGGCGGCAATGGTGGCAAAGAAGAGTAGAAGTAAACGAAAAAAATCGACTAAAAGATAAAGAGGGTTAGGGTTTTTAAATGAAAATATTTCTCGATGCCACATTAATCACGTCGAAAAATGTCATTTTTCCTGACGTAATGGCGTCGGGAAAAGTCAATTTTTTCCAAAAAAAGAAGAAAAAAAATATATACCCTAAACTCTAAACCCTTGATAAATTGGTGGGATATGATTCCCTGTTTTTTTTTTTTTGACAACATGTTGAGGGGAGGATTGAACCTAAGACTTCAAGATCACTAGACAATACATTTGAGTTATCTTGTTGGCACAAGATTCCCTATTTAAATATACCAAAGAAAGAAAATTTTGAATCCAAACCAAGTTGTCCTTACATGCCTTTCTTGCGAGCTTAGGGCTATAGAATATTGCATATTCTTTAGAAAATATATTTAATTTTATTCATTTTACATAACTTTTTTTACTTTCGATTCTAATCTTTTAGTGCACTTTCAATTCGTAACATTTTTTTAAAATTTAATATTCATTCTAATTAAATTAACCTCACACAAGACATATATAATTTCATATCTGAAAATGAGTTGTGTATTGTATGTTCTTCCATACTAGTGTTTCTTAACTATTAACTCAACATTTTCGAAAAGTACTTTTAACACATCAAAATCCAAACACACAGATGGATGGACAAAGGTAAAAGTGTTAAGAACAACCTCTGATCATAATCCAAACACACAGATGTTGCACTGCCGCCGGCCCGCCATGAAAGGACAAACAATGAGGCCGAGGAAAATTCAGAAATCAAAATTTCTTGATGAAATCGTAGATATGGTAGAGATGTCCATGGGGTGGGGTAATGCCTTCCCCGCCCCCGTCCCCCATTTCATTACTAGTTCCTGTAAAATTTTCCATTTAATTTTGCGGGGACGGGCGGTATTTTAGTTACCCTCTCACTTATATATTCATGATCTCCCCTTTTCTAGCCAATGTGTGACTGCGGCCATGAAAGAACGAACAGTGAACCAAATGAAATATGAATTTCAAAAGTACTTTTAACTTAAGAACGAACACCTCATAAAAAATCAAACAGACTGTTATTTTATTGCACTGCCGCCATGAAAGCACTAGCAGTGGAAGCAGAGAAAAATTCGGAATTCAGAATTTCTTAATGAAATCATAGATATGGGAGCTTATTTCATCTGCATTTTCTTGGTTGATAAAATGAGCTGCTCCATCTATCACCACCACTTCTTCCAGAAGCGGCACATCCTTCTTGAATCCGCCGCCGTGAATGTACTCCTTCGCACCTGGAAAATGGTACACCAAATCCAGATCGCCGACTATGAATTTTGTTGGAACTTTGATCTGTGAACCACTCCATGCCCCTGTCAGCTCCCATGTTCTGCAATCAACCAACAAACAACACGATTATCGATTTTCTTGGACCTAAAAAAAATCAACAACATAGAAAATATCGATTTCAACACACAGGTCAATGGCACGATAGTAGTTTAATCCGCCGGTGAAGCCTGTTTTGTCGAATTTGGAGGCGAAATAATCGATATCTTCCTCCGTTAACCACGGAGGTAAGGTTTCCGGAGTCGCCAATGTTTTGAATCCGTTAGGTATAATCGGAGGTCTTGGATCTCTCATCGTCAGGAATTTCTTCATCATCGTAGCCGTATCGACAGATCTGAAATCGGCTTCCGCCACTCCAGGTTCCTGTGCCAAAATCCCCAAATTAGCGATTCATCAGTTGACCTAATCTCATTCAATTTCAGAGATTACATCCACAATTAGCGGCTCATCAGTTGACCTTATGCGACCGAACTCATTTAATTTCAGAGATTACTAAAGGAGTGCGAAGATTCAATCGCCTTCACCTGAAATTTACAAATGTAGAAATTGTCGCCGAGGAAACGCCGGATACCGCCGAGAGGCGAGATTGCAGGATTCCGAGGAGAAAATTGGACACTCAAATTGACCAGAGCCTTGACTCGATCGGGCCTGAAAAGGCAAAAGTACCAAGCCATCATCGCGCCCCAATCGTGGCCTACCAAGAAAACTTGATCGATTCCAAGTTGGTCGAGGAGGCCGACCAGGTCGCCGACGATGTGGTGAGCGGTGTAGGAGGAGGGAGACGGTGGTGCGTCGGAGTCGCCGAAGCCGCGGAGGTCCGGGGCTATGGCTCGGAAGCCCTTGGAGGCGAGGAAGAGGAGCTGGTGACGCCATGAGTACCAGAGCTCCGGGAAGCCGTGGAGGAATAGCACCGCCGGACCGGAGCCGATGGAAGCGACGTGGAGGTTGATGCCATTGGTGGCGATGGTCGAGTGCTCGATTTTGTCCATTGATGAATTTGTTTTGTTTTGTTTAGTTCTACTCTCCTCTGCGTTCGGTTGAATAGAGCGACAACATTTCAACTCTACTCTTTATTAATATATATAAGTAAAATACCATTTTGTAAAGAAATATAGATCACATAAGAAATTGAGAAATTGTAGTAAATGACAATTTAAGACTTTTTACAAATATAACATGTTTTTAAAAATTTTGCGGATATAGCAATTTCTATCGCTGATATCGTATGACTGATACAAGTCTATCGCTGATTCCCTCAACTTTTTATAGATTTTTGTCACTGATAATAGTCTATCAGAGATAATAGTCTATCACTGATAGAAACGGATTTTTTGCCATATTTGCAAAACATTTTAAAATTTGCTAAATTTGCAATTAGTTTGGGCCTGATTGCTATTTGTGCAACCAGCCCTAAGAAATTTGTTGATATATTAGACAATGAGCGGCAACAAACCTTCTTTGTCCCCACCAAGTCATTATATGTTGCTTTCTTCGGCTTATTCTAAATTCTAATGCCAAGTCATTTCTTTTTTAAGTTCACGGACAAAAACCTAACTTTTAAGTACCAAAGTAGAAATTTTCCTAAATTGTATGGAGGCTAATCTTTGTGACAAAAATCTTTTGAAACATTTTTTAATATTTCCCATAAATGTATATCTTTTTCGAAAGTTTTTTATAACTTTTGCTAAAAAGTAGATGTTTTTCGAAGATTTTTTTAATACTTCTGATAACTTTGTTGAAATTTTTTTTTACAAATATATTAAGCATAAAATAAAAAATGTAGGGACTAATTAGACTAAAATTAAAATACCTATTGAAAAAATTGAAAAATTTAAAGGTAGTTTGACATTTTTTCCCCCCCTCCACTTGTAGTAGTTGCAAACTTTTGAAAGTTGGGTACTAGCATTCATATCTAGGTAGACAAGTTATTATTAATGGCTTTTACATTTTTTTGGACAAGTCATTCATTACATTGTATAATCTCAAAAAGTTTTTTTTTTTTTTTTCGGCCATTATTTCAATTCCTTTAATAAGTGTGCTCAATCTTAATAAAAAAGGAATGATGCTTAGTTCAATTAACATAAAGATGTACTATCGATTCTGAATTGAGGTTCGAATCTCACACTCCAAATTGAATTAAATAAATAAATAATGTCATCAAATAGTACCTAAAGTTATGTTTGTAATTCTAGAAATAGTGATTTTAATAAAAGAAAAAAAAATAATGATAATAATAATTTATTCTTAAGTAATTTTATTAGGAGTGAATTTTATGGAATCATTTTAATATATATATATATATATATATATATATTTAATAACGAATCATTTTAATATTTAGTTTTACATTTTTTAAACGTGATTTCAATATAATTAAAAGTAATTTAGAATTATTAAAAACATGTTTGAATTAAAATATCAATGTCGAAGTTTCAGTTTTACGAATATATCGATAAAATATCGATATCAACATATTTAGTTTTAAATTATTTCATTTGCTTAAACACACCAATCAATCTAAAAAATTAAACGGATAAATTAGGATAAATTTAATTTTATTAATGATCTAACAATCCCGCATCCATTTCACTTTGAACAGTACACAATTAATAAAAGAAAGCCATTACAGAAATGAAAAAGGCACATGAAATCAAACCCAATTAGCTCCATTATAGAATTGACAAGTTGCATATTATTCAAACAGATGATCTTGCAGCAGCCATTAAACCACACATAAACGAGCTTGCAGTGGAAGCAGAGAGGAAGGGATTCAGAACTTCTTGATGAAGTCATAAATGAGAGAGCTTATTTCATCTGCTTTTTCTTGGTTGATGAAATGAGCTGCTCCCTTTATCACAACCACTTCTTCCAGAAGCGGTACGTCTTTCTTGAACCCGCCGCCGTGTATATACTCCTTTGCTCCGGGAAGATGGTACACCAAATCCAGCTCCCCTACTATGAATTTCACTGGAACTTTGATCTGTGATCCTGTCCATGGCGCTGTCAGTTCCCATGATCTGCCCCGAAACAAAAAAAAAAAATTGTTTTCAAGTTAAATTATAAGTTTAGTCTCTAAATTTTTAAATCGTGTCAAATTGATTCAATTAGTGTCTAAATTTTTAAATCGTGTCAAATTGATTCAATTGTATCTAGTTAAAAGTGACTAGTTGCACGAAGGTGCTTTGTGCTATCGAAAGAGAGTTTCTTCTCTGGATGGTAATTTGATAAATTTCTATTTAATCTCTAAAAACTCGGTGTTTAATCCCAAACTTTTAAAAAATTGTTCTAAAAGGTGATTGGCCCTTTGGAAAATTTGTAATTTTTGTAAGAAGGGCCCTTCATTAACCCTAACATCATTGGGAGAATTGTACAGTTATTTTAGGCGGATTGTCAAAATGACCCGAATCTGGAAAAAAAAAAAAAAAAAAAGGCAAACTCACCTTCGGTTGACATCATCATTTTTTTTTAATATTATTTTCTAGCTCTAGCTGCGGGCGCGAGCTGATCTCGCTCTAGCTACGGACGCGGGCTGGTCTCGCTCTAGCTTCATTTAAGATCTGAATTTTTTTTTTCAGATTCGAGACCAGCTCGCAGCGCCCGAACTAGAGCGAGATCAGCCCGCGCCCTCAACTGAACTAGAAAATAGTATTTTTAAAAAAAATGATAATGTCAGGAGAGAATTTGACTTATTTTTCAGATTCAGGTCAGTTTGACACATGAGCTAAAATAGGTTACAATTTTCCCAACATCGTTACCAATTTTTTTAATATTTTGTCCACCTGTTTTCTACCTCTCGCTCCCTCTCCTCTAAACCTATTTTTAGATTTTTTTTTCTCTCTCTTCTGTCACGTTTTTTTTCCTTCCTATTAATCCATCGACAACAACTCACTCATGACCATTCATCCTAAAAGGTACAAAATGTACAAAATTTAAAATTTTTTGATCTTAAAAATATATCGGATCTTGAAATTTTCAGATTTGAAATAGAACTAGAGGAAAAAAAATAAGTGAGGATATCATCCTAGTGAATTTGAGTTGTTTTTTAAATTCGGGTTATTTTGAGAAAGAAAAAAAAAAGCAAATGACTTATGTAGCATTTATCTCATTTCATCGAAACTATTTAAAAAAAGGTCGAAAAGAGCAAAAGGGTATTGGGGGAAAAAGTGAGTTGATAAATTCATACAGGTCAAAAGCTCGATAATAGTTGAATCCTCCGGTGAAGCCTGTTTTGGCGAATTTGCCGGCGAAATAATCAACATCCTCCTCTGTTAACCAAGACGGCAATGGATCTGGAGTTTCCAGCAGCGTACTGAATCCTTTCTCTTTTGTAATAATCGGAGGCCGTGGATCTCTCATCGTCAGAAATTTCTTCATCATTGTCGCTGTATCAACACGGCCAAAATCCTCTTCACCAATTCCAGCTTCCTAACGCCCACATTTCCAAAACGAATCGATCGATTGAGTTAATCAACATTTTCGAATCAATTTTAATTTCTAAGATCTTACCTGAAATTGACAGATGTAGAAATCATCGCCGATCAAAGCCCTAAATCCTTCCACGAATTTGATCGATGGATGGCGTTGAAGATAATGTACGCTCAAATTCACCAAAGCCCTAACTCTGTCGGGCCTGAACAACGAGAAGTACCAGGCCATCATCGCGCCCCAATCGTGGCCTACCAAGAAAACTTCATCGATTCCGAGATGGTCGAGGAGGCCGACCAGGTCGCCGACGATGTGGTGAGCGGTGTAGGAGGACGGAGACGGCGGTGCGTCGGAGTCGCCGAAGCCGCGGAGGTCCGGGGCTATGGCTCGGAATCCCTTGGAGGCGAGGAAGAGGAGCTGGTGCCGCCATGAGTACCAGAGTTCCGGGAAGCCATGGAGGAAGAGCACCGCCGGGCCGGAGCCTATTGAAGCGACGTGGATGTTGATTCCATTGGTGGAAATTGTTCTGTGCTCTATCTTCTCCATTGCTCTCTCTCCTACTCTTTTTCTATCTTCACATTTCATTTTATTTGTTTAAAGTACATTTTTATAGCTTTATTTTCCTTTGTTTGGTAAAGGTAGTCAAGATGTGGGGCAAGGGAACAAAAGAATTGACAAACGTGACTTGATTTAAAATCACGTTGTCAAATTGAATCTTATTACGAATACTAAACATTATGTCAATTAGGCTATGTTCGGTTTACGTGTTATTTATTATTAATTAACTTAAAATAATTAAATTATTTTTTACTAAATTTTTAACATCGAAAGTGAATATTAGTGAAAACTCAAAGATAAAAGTATAAAAATTTTGAAACCTAAAACCAAATGACTAAACTCAAAATTTAAGGATAAAAATATAACATTTTAAAACATATTAACCAAATGAACACTAAATTTAAAATTCAGTGGTAAAAATGTAACCTTTTGAAATTTAGAAACCAAATGGAAACTATACTCAAAACTTTAGGTACTTTTTGTTTGTTTGAGTACTCTCATTTTCACATTTGTAATATACATTATAGAAAAAACAATTTTGACCTTAAACTTTCAATTACATCAATATAAACCTCAAACTTGACATCAATTTAATTTAATCCTAAACTTTCAGTTCATCAATATAAATTCCAAAAGTGTATCAATTTACATCTCCAGTTAATTTTCCGTTTCAATCACCATTATAAATATACAAAGCAACGTGTTGCTCTCTAATAGATACTTGTTTGCTATTTAAAAGATAATTTACCAAAAAAATATATAACTATAGCATTCGTGATATGGTCACCACCAATATGAAAACCACGATTCCAATATAATATAGAATGAACCTCCCAACCTCAAAACTTCGATGGGACAAAAATATGATAGTTTTTGAATGATTTATACATTTTCAACTATCTCTTATGGGCTGTTTTTTAATAATATTGTATTTTTTAAAACTTATTATAAAAATATTGTAAGTTTGAAACTATTTTTAAAAATACTGGAGTTTTAAATGGAGGTCCACACGCAAGCAAAGGTCGTCTTTTGAAAAGACGATCTTGCTCCACATGGATACGACCTCGGTATGTACTTCTTTTATTAAAAAATTGATATCTTTTTACCCATATATTCAAAATTTTCAAAAAATTGTATGGTTGGAAAGCTAACAGCCAAAGCTTCAATTTGATGTGTGGTTTCACTATTTTTGGAGTTGTGTATCAAAAGATAGAGACCATCGAAGTTGGACTATAGTTCTGCCAATTTCAGAACGGGAGATTCTTTTGAGGAGTGCATTAAAAAAATGATATCTTTTTACCCAGATATTCAAAAACTTCGAAAAGGGTATTGTTGGAAAGTTAAGACAGAGAGCTTCAATTTGATACCTAATTTCACTATTTTTTGGAGTTGTGTATCAAAAGATATATATCGTCAAAGTTATGAAAACTTCACTAAACCAAGA
Organism: Herpetospermum pedunculosum; assembly: GCA_028017165.1. Lineage (NCBI taxonomy): Eukaryota > Viridiplantae > Streptophyta > Magnoliopsida > Cucurbitales > Cucurbitaceae > Herpetospermum > Herpetospermum pedunculosum. Next base: position 13,793,594 of record CM051523.1, read on the forward strand.
ACTGGAGATACGACTGAAAACTTCAAAACTGTAGCTAAACTTCGACGATCTGTATCTTTTAATATACAACCCTACAAATAGTGAAACTAGATATCAAATTGAAGCTCTCTGTGTTAGCTTTTCAATCGTATCTTTTTCGAAATTTTTTAATATCTGGGTAAAAAGATGTCAATTTTTTAATGCACTCCTCAAAACAATTTCAGTTCTGAAATTTGCATAGTTATAGTCCAACTTCGATGGTCTTTATCTTTTTATACACAACTCCAAAAATAGTGAAACCAGGTATCAAATTGAAGCTCTCGCTGTTAGCTTTCCAAGCTCTCGCTGTTAGCTTTCCAACCATACTTTTTTTGAAAATTTTGAATATCTGGTTAAAAAAATATTATTTTTTTAATAAAAGAAGTACATACCGATGGACTGAGTAGAATCCTTACCTGAAATTGAAAAACCCTCAATTAATGAAATGAAAAAAACAACCAAATCAAAAAATATAAGAAGTGAAAAAAAGGTGTCTCTAGAATTAAAAAACACTCTAGCGAGTCTACTATAATTTTCTTCTGCATTTTTTTTTTAAATACTATATAACAACACATGACTTTGGGCATGTGTGAAAAGGGGGCGGATCCAGAACTTTATGTTAGGGCCACAAGTTCATATTAGATTAAATTATAAAATCTAGTCCTTGAATTTTTAATTTTGTATATATATATGGTCTCTGAAGTTTAAAAAGAGTCTAATATATAGGTGCTCTAATTTTTAATGTTGTGTCTAATATATCCTTGAAGTTTCAATTTGTATCCAATCGGTCTTTAATATATTCAAAAAATTTAAAAATTAAGTATTCTATTAGACAACAAATTTAATTTGGTGTAGTCTTCGAGTCACCCATTCAACATTTTTTTAATCCATAATTTTATGTTTTTTTGTATGTATAAAACCTTTTAGATACATATTTGAAGGTTTATAAATCTATTAGACATTTTAAAAATTTAATAAAATATTAGACATAAAATTGGATTGAAAAATTCGACACAAAATTGAAAGTTTAACAGCCTATTAAATTGGGCTGTTTTTTTTTTAATATTGCAATTCTAACTTTTTATAAAAATATTGGATGTTTCAAACTATTTTTAAAAATATTGTTGTTTTTATTTAAGATCGTTTTTTAGAAGACCATCTTCCCATGCGGTCTTTTGACCATCTTTTCCTAGGCCCACATATATAGCCTTTTCAAAAGACAATATTCATCCACATGACTTTCAGCACATCGTCTTTTGAACAATGTACCTTCAAAGATCGATATCTTTTTACTCAAATATGCAAAAAAAAGTGAAAAATACATGGTTAGAAAGCTAACACCGAGAAATCATCAATATCTTCGGAGTTGTATATTGAAAGATAAAGATCGTCGAAATTGAGCTACAGTTCTGAAATTTGCAGAACCATAGTCCAACTTCGATGATTTTATCTTTTGATATACAACTTAAAAAATAGTGAAACCATGTATTAAATTGAAGCTACCGTGTTAGCTTTCCAACCATATCTTTTTGGAAATTTTTTAATATCTGAGTAAAAAAATATTGATTTTGTAATGCACATTGCTCAAAACAACTTTTCGTGGATGCAAATCGTCTTTTGAAAAGACGATATGTGTGGGGTGAAAAGAAGTTATCTTTATCCAAAGACGACGATCTTTGCTCGGGTGTCGTCCACCTTCAATAAAAACAACGATATTTTTAAAAATAATTTGAAACATGTAATATCTTTATAAAAAGTTTCGAAAATTGCAATATTAAAAAAAAATCATTAAATTGTACTAAAAATAATTAAAAAAAATATATATTAGACACATTTTAAAATTTATGAACTAAACTAATAATTTAATGGTATAATATTTATATTAAGTAATATTAATTACAAAATTAAAATAAATCATTGTAAAATTATCCCATTAGTTAGGTAAGCAAATAATTATGCTAATGAAATTGAAAATATTTACTAAATATTATTATTATTATTAGAATAGGTAAATTTTGTGTTTTGAAGAAGTTAATTTATAAATTTATAAAAAAAAAATAAAAAAAAATAATATATAAATATATTAACAAAACCAAAATATGAAATATGAATCCCGACCTCCCATCCGTGAAGGCTTTGAGAGTGTCCCTTCGACCATCAAACCAAGAGGGATTTTTTTATTAATACCAACGGACATCTCTATAGATATACATAATATATATAATTTTAGAGAGGGCACATACCCCTAACCCTAACGTACATCTACCCTATGTGTGAAAAACATTTCTAACGCGGATTAAATCAAAAACCTAATTATAGTGTTTATTGAAGTACTTTTAAAAGTTTAAATTAATAAAATTAAAAATTCATATTAAATTTATGGTAAAAAAGGTTTTTTCATGTATATTAAAGAATGTGATAGAAATCTACTATGTGTTAGATTTCTTATCCTCTTTACTACTAGTTTCATATTGGTTGAATGATGTTGATGGATAAAAAATATATATTTATATTTAATTTTGGTGAAAGATAGATATCATAATAGGCTAATTATTGGAAAAGGCCAAAAATTTAGAAAATAACAAAACTTGCCAACATTGTTGACAATGATGATCATCACAAATGCATTTGTATCATAAAATTATTATCCACATTTACATTATGCATTTCGTTTTTTCTCTCTTTAGTTCCACGTATTGTTTTTAATTCCTTTATTATTTTTTTAATATTTAACAATTTAATCTAAATAGGATTCACAATTCAATATTCAATGTTAAAGATTAAATTACACGTTTTTTTATTAAAAAAATCGATGATATGTTTTTTTATATTTTTTTATTTTTATTATTAATTAAAAATTATTGAATATGAAATATTTTAATATGTTTGAAAGATTAGCCATATTTTTTCTATTGACAAGAGATAAAATTAAAATATATATAATTTAATTATGTATATAAAAAATAAAAATGTGTCAATTTATTGACGACTACATTAAATAATTCTAGCTAGGTATGATTTGAGTTTTATATTATTTTAATCATGTTATATATATACTTATTTTTAATATATTTTTAAAATAAATTAAATTATATAAAATATAACTTTAACTAAAATTTTAATTATACCCTTTAGACTTTGAAAACTTTCTTTTTAAATTTTAAATTTTAAATTTCGAATTAATTACTTAATTATTTTTAATATATTATATATATAATATTTTTCGATCAATAATGTTCAACGTTCAAAATAACTGGAATCGATTTTAGTCCGTACATATATTACATGAAATAATATTATAAAAATAATTTGTTATTCATTTTATAGAAAATATAAAATAAAATAAAAAACGATCAAACATTTTTTTCTTTTTTCTTTAGAAAAAAATAATTTAGATACTAAACTTAGATGATTGTAGCAATTTTAACCCTAAACTTTCAATTTGATGAAATTGAATTCTAAATTTGTGTTGCAATGTAGACCATAAACTTTCAATTACAACTCTGCCTCATTGTGAATTTCAATTCGAAATATACTGAAGCTTATGCAAGGATTAATTCATGTGAACTGGAATGGGAGATGATGAGAAGAAAAATTTAAAGTTGAGGATCTATATAGCAACAAGTTTGGATTTATGAAATTGAAAGTCCTTAAAATTGTTACAACATCCTAAATTTTGGATCTAAATTATTTTTCTCCTTTTCTTTTATTGTTTTAAAATAAAAATTGAAAACCAAAACAAAAAAATAAAAAAATTAAATTACTAGTACTATTAAACCGACCTTAACTTTTAGCCATTTAGGTTATAAAGATGCATGTATCTTTAATGATAGAACCTACACATACTACCGCCTAGTGACTATGAGGTCCTAGGCTCAATCCCCCATCTCAATATGTTATAAAAAAAAAAAAAAAAAAATATCCAATCGATGTAAACGTTGTTGATAAAAAAAAAATGTACAAATGATTGAAGTTTTTCAACCTGTGTAATTTGTTACACTCCACATTATTAAAACAAAATATTTAATCATAAGACTTATTTTAAATATTTCATTAAAAAAAAGACTTATTTTAAATATTAATAAATTATAGTTATGTTCAATCTTTTTACTCTGGTTAATTGTAGAGAACTTTTGTAAATTTTAATAAAAAGAGTGAGGAAGTATTGAAATTTTTAAAAGCATAAGACCTGATACGCTCTCGAAATAAGTTTGAGAACCTCTTGATTATACGGACTCCCAACATATTAACTTGAAAATTCCTCATATAGGCTAAAATACAAATTACTTATGTTGCAGTGTAAATTAAAATTTATTTGGAAGAAAACAAGATGAAGAATGAATAAAAAAAATAGAGAAGGTGACCGAGAGAAAATGAAAAATAAAAAGTATGAAATGAAAGAGGTTAATTTTTTTTTTATTTTAATATTTTTTTAATATAATATATAATATATTAATATATATTTATATAACCTCCGAAGAGAATAGCACAATATTTAAACTATCAGTCTTGGGGAGAGGCATCACTCCAATCCAACCATCAACTCAAAAATTTGAAAAATCTACACTTTGTGGCGCATGTGGAACAAGCATGATAGACGAACCACATTATCTCACACCTCATTAGAATTCATACATTTTTTTTTTATAAGAAAGTCGGTCTGTTTATGGTCGGAAAATGAATTTTAATGTCACCAACTGGTCGATAAATTGGTAAAGCAAGGCAAAATCGACGCCAACCGAATCGTTGACTAAACCGACTGACCGACGTCAGTTTGGTAAATTTTAGTGATCGTTTTTTCGGTGTTGTTTGCTCACTTCTACCGGCAACAATCATAGGTGGAGAAAATTTAAAAATGTAGTGTGAGTATATTTTGATAATTGTAATACATTATTAAAATTAGGTAGGTTTCTCAATTAAAAAAAAAATTGTAAAAGCTAATATGAAGGTTTCTCCAAAATGATTTATTTCTCAAATTTATTCTCAAATAAATAATTTTGAAGGCTGTTTTTTTTAATATTGTAATTTTAAAAAAAAATTATAAAAATATTGTATGTTTGAAAGTATTTTTAAAAATAATGTTGTTTTAAAAGGAGGTCAAAAGTGACCTCTACAAGCGAGCAAAAGGTCTTTGAAAAGACGATCTTGCTCCAATTGAATGAAGATCGTCTTTTAAAAGACGATCTTCACGAAAGAGTTCTTTTTATTAAAAAATTGATATATTTTTACCCAAATATTCAAAAATTTCAAAAAAATGTATGGTTGAAAAGCTAAAGAGCTTCAATTTGACACTACAAGAATTTACACTTTACCCGACGCCATCAAGCGTCGGAATAGGACCCTTTTGCGTCGGGTAAACTCTGTCCCGACGCACTCATGCGTCGGGATAGAGGGTCGCAATAGACCAGTCGGAAGATCAACATCCGACGCAACGCGTCGGGTTTTTTAGTCTAACCCGACGCCTAGTCAAAGCGTCGGGTTAGATATCTTTATCCGACGCGTGGACTATACGTCGAATAAAGATTTCTAACCCGACGCTTTGACTAGGCGTCGGGTTAGACTTACCCGACGCGTTAAGTATGCGTCGGGTAGTCTATCTAATCCGACGCGTCATTAACGCGTCGGGTTAGGTGTAATATTTTGGCAAATGTGAGCTCAAAGAGAGTGATGAGAGAGTACAAAACCCAATAAGTGAGTCATTGCTGGTCGTCCACAATTGACTTCGTCTCTATAGCCTTGATTGAAGCATAACTATTTTCAAAACAAAAACCAACCCCATTACTTAAAACTTCAACTTCATATATGCAGACCCAAAAAGCACTTCTTTTTTTTTGTTTAGAAGAAAAGCACTTCTTTATATAAACGTGAATGCATAGTTACAATCATATTTCTCACTTACAGTGGATACACCAGAGACACCACAGGCCTGCAAAAATTGGAAATAGTAAATAATAATGTTCATATTATAAAGCAATGGATCAAGGAAATGGAACTAATTTAAAGTGATTACAGAGCAAGCACATCGAAGTTGTTTGCAAGCACTTGAAGAAAATTCCCCGAACCCATAACTGCAAATTTGAACATACTTTTGTTTTCGTGGTAGAAAATATAAAGGGCTGTGACTCAGTGACTGTTAGTCTATATAATCTCAAGTGCCAACACCATTAGTGAAATGCAAACATAACAACACATACATTAAATTATCTAGCTACTAACCAACGCCACAGTCCCTCTAATGATTTTGAAAATAAAGATTAAATAAGAACATAATCTAAACTTCAAGACATAACTAAAATAGTCTAAAGTCTAAATAGTCACCATGTTAACCTAAAAATGACGCCACGCTCGTACCTGAAACGTAGACATTTTTCTAAATTAAACAAACAGCATGCCCCTATCAAAGAATTTCCCATCAAACTGATCACAAACAAACCCCTAATGGAAGAATTATGAAAATGAGAAGATTTGACTTTAATAAAACTATAACATGTATTATTGAGGAAGTGGTCATATGTTAAAATCTAAAATCTAAGAAAAAAGAGGGGTACTTCTGCAGTTGTCTACCTCTCAATGCCAAACTACCCTACAATTTTATTTACGGAGAGATTAAAAAAAACACTTCAAATTTATATCCGATGAGATTAGGGAATGAAGATTTTTGGGGGCCTCTTTTAAATAAATTTTCCGAGCAAGAGCAATTAATAAGAGTATGATTGAAGAAAATCCAAAAAAAAAAAAATGAAATTTTTGTTTGAACGTAGCAGAAAGGTAGAAAGAGACGCAAGGTGTTTGGTGCTGCTGGAGTGTTGCTTACAATAACAAAATACACATATTAATATCATATCCATATAATAGATCCACACATATTGAAGAAGAAGCACTCTTTCCATTTCAAAATTAAAGCAATCGAAACAAACAACACTCTGAATTAAAACCACAGAAAATAAACAAAAACAGCCTAACAAGAAGAAGAAGAAGAACCCATATATTATATCGGACCAACAGGCTTGATTCCCCAAGATAAGCAAACAAAGAAGAAGAAGAAAAGTGGTACTTGTTATTTTGTGTTTCGAGTGTTATTTTGTGCTTCTTTCCTTTTAAAAATTTGACTTTAATAAAACTATTATAAAGAAATAGTTAGAAAACAAGAACAATAATATTCATGGCAAGCCTATTCTTATCCGAATCTGGAGAAAGAGATTATTGTACAAAGAAATTAAATAAATTTATGGCTAAAGAAACAAGCACATCAACTTTGAGTTTGAGTAAGCTTAATATCTAAAGAATAATAATGTAAAAGGGCTAAAACTACTGCAAGTTTTAGCTTGTAAGGATAAGAGACTCCATTTGAGTTTGAGTAAGCTTAATATATCTAAAGATGGTTTGGACTTCACTTTTTTCCTTTGAAAATTGCATACCCTTCTAGTGTCAATTGTTGAACGGAAATTTTCCAGGCAAAACAGAGATATGGAGTCACAGACAAGAGACAATGCAGCCAGTTAAACTTAAACATGCATTATTTATCAAAACTTTGAAAGATAGAGAAAGAGAACTCAATGAGATTGTCTTGTTTAGCAAATGTAAAGCCTCGATAAGATTTTTTAGCACAACACTAGAGATGAGAAACTTTCCTCTCTCAATTACAAAAGGAATCAAAGAAAGAAAGAAAGAAAAAATTTCTCAATTACGACAAAATCGCAATCTATTCTAACCAAAAGCATTTCCAGAATTTCAATTTCAACAATCAATAGAAAAATAGCAATCAATTCACTCAAGAATTTCCGAAATCAAACTCGAGAGAGCAAGGGAGAGATTTCTCACCTACGAACTGAAGCTTCCAACTCCTCTCCTCCACTGCACAACAAATCAACCAAGAAAATGCTAGCGGAAATCCAAACTAACTTCGATCTGTTGAGGAATTCAATCGACCACGACGGGGGAGAGGAATGGCCGGAGACTGACAGCAAACTCGCCGGCCGTCAGATCGCCGGAGAGTTTCAAAATCGGCACTGATCGACGGCGAGTGAAGGTAAATAAAGGAAATTAATCAAAAAACAAAATTGATGGAATTTATGTTGTAAACCTACTCAAATTCATGTTCAAAGCAAGCCAAGAAAAAGGAAAAATGAATCATACTTTGGAGTTAGAACATACCTTGGGGATGCTAGTTGAAATGGGTGTTGCGACGAAATTGAAGAGGAGAGTTGCGAAGGAGGGCGAAGGGCGAAAGGCGAGCGGCGGAGGGCGAACAGCAGCAGAGGACGAACGGCGAACGACGAAGGGGTCTGATCGATTTGAGAAAAATGTGAAAATTAGTCTTTAGGGTTTAATATGACGAACTCTAACCCGACGCCAGGTCCAGGCGTCGGGTAAGATATATCTAACCCGACGCCAGGTCCAGGCGTCGGGTAAAATATGTCTAACCCGACGCCTGGACCATGCGTCGGGTGTGATACTCGGTTTCACTATTTTTGGAGTTGTGTATAAAAAAGATAAAAGATCATTGAAGTTGAACTACACTTCTGAAAACTTCACTAAACCCAGAACATGAAGATATGACTGAAAACTTCAAAATTGTAGCTTAACTTCACTTTATCTTTTGATAAACAATCCAAAACAAAGTGAAATTGGTTATCAAATTTAAGTTCTCTTTCTTAGCTTTCCAACTATATCTTTTCGAAATTTTTGAATATCTGACTAAAAATATATCAATTTTTTAATGAAAAAAACTTTTTCGTAGGTGTAGAAGGGAGCGAGATCATCCTATCAAAATACCGTCTTTGGTGTAGAAGGGAGCAAGATTTTTTTTTTTTTTTTTTTTTTTTTTTTTTTTTTTTTTTTTTTTGGTAAAACAACATTATTTTCAAACCTCTAATATTTTTATAAAAAAATTTAAAAATTACAATATTAAAAAAAAAAAAAACCCATTTTGAATGGTTGCAAACACCTGATTTTTTTTTATTTTTTTTTTAAAATTAAATGAATGTAATCCAAACACACCTACATCTAATTATAACTTAACTTATTCTTGTTAATCTCAACGAAAGTCAATCATAATCCTGTCTTATCTGAAATCTACCCAATTTCATACCAAACCTTGTTTAGTAATTGATCGAACTCACATGAAGAATATTTGTTTTAGCAATTCATTAAGGGAAAAAAAAACCCTAAAAAAATATCCAAAAGCAAAGCATTTATTTCCCCTTATTCAAATCCTTATTTTTTTGATACACGTGAAAAAGAAAAGGAAAAAGAAAGACAATTAATCCAAGATACAAAAAGAAAAAAAAAAACAAAGAAACCAGAATAGAACTTTATTAGGGAATTACCGGATTAGGAAACTAGTTAGTGTTTAGTTAGCATTTAGTTAGTTTTCCTATATGTTTTGGGAGATTAGGGTTGTATAAATTCATCTCATTCTAATGAAAAACCTAAGACAAAACACAAAAACAAAATTTATCAAAGAAACTCATATGTTGTTTTAGCATGGTATCAGAGCATCGATCTTAAACTCGATCATACAGAAACGCTAGGGCGGCGGCGATTCCGCCGCCGTCGCCCAACTTTGTTCCTCCGATGGTGAAGTGAGTTCGCCCAACCTTTATTCCTCTCCGATGCTGCCTACCTTTCTATTTAGTTTGTCTACAATCTTCTTCTAGAGATGAAGATGAAGATGAAGAAAAAAAAAAAAAAAAAAAAAATCTATCTTCGATTGTTTCAGATCTGAACTCCGTTCGCCGCCGTCCGTGAGATCTGCTTCGTCAAGATCTCAGAGGTGAAGGAGTCGCCGTCGTCGAGAGTTGGTGGTCCAGCAACGCCGGCGTAGCTCGGGAGAAACTCCGACGAAAGTGGTTTGTGCCTCTCTTTCTTTTCTATGTATTTATTTTTCTTTACCATTGAAATATTATGAAAAGAAAGAAATGAAAAGAAAGAAGAAAGAAGAAGATGAAAAAAAAAAAATAGAAAAGAGAGGGAGAGCCGAGAGCAAATATGAAAAAAAAAAAAAAAAAAAAAAAAAATTGAAATCTGAAAGAAAGAAGAAAGCAGACGAAAGAAGAAAAAAAAAAAAAAAAAAAAAAAAAAAAAAAAAGCGGGCGTTTTCCCGCCCAAATGAAGGAAAAAAAAATGTTTATTTTTTTTATTAATGGTTTATTATTATTATTATTATTATTATTTTTTTTGGACACTGTTCCGAAAAAAAAAAAAAAAAAAAAAAAATCTGATGGCTATTCTGCTGTCCCAAATGAAAAAAAAAAAAAAAAAAAATTGGGTCTTTGGTGACTCAAACAGCACACATCGTGTGTTCAATGAATGAAGATTTAGGGCGTTTGATTCTTTCTATCCTTCGAATTACTGAAGGGTGTACTGAGAAAGCTCAAATTGTCCTCTATGAATGAAGGGAACACTGAGGCGAAAACCTCTCCTTCGATTTACTGAAGGGAACACTGAGGTGGAAATTCTTCGTCCTCTCCTTCAATGACGATGAATGAAAGGAACACTGAGGCGAAAACCTCTCATTCGATTTACTGAATGGAACACTGAGGTGGAAATTCTTCGTCCTCTCCTTCAACAATTCTGAAATTTGATTTGTGAAGCACCGACCCGCGTTCGAAAGTTCGCAGATTTTTTTTCAGATATTGCGTGGTCAAGCGATGAAGCGAAGCCCGCAGAAATTGAAAGATGTCATGATTGGCATCGACTTAAAGATTGGAGCACCAACCCGCGTTTGGAGGCTCCTGGAAAATTAAAGATGCAATGCGCATCGACATGAAGTTTGCAACACCGACCCGCGTTCGGAGGCTGCAATTTTTTTTTTTATAATATTGTATCTTATTCCCACTCTATTTTCAAGTTGGGCATTTGTGTCCATTCATGCTCCAACTTGAGGGAGGGTATTAGGGAATTACCGGATTAGAAAACTAGTTAGTGTTTAGTTAGCATTTAGTTAGTTTTTCTATATGTTTTGGGAGATTAAGGTTGTATAAATTCATCTCATTCTATGAAAAACCTAAGACAAAACACAAAAACAAAATTTATCAAAGAAACTCATATGTTGTTTTAGCAAACTTCAAACTTGAAATTGAAAGAGAAACATAAGAGATGATCAACAGAATTTCTTGAAGAAATCATGAATATGGCAGTTGATTTCATGAGGCCTCTCTTGGTTGATGAAATGAGAAGTGTTTTCCATTACAATCACTTCTTCCAAACCAGGCACGTCTCTTTTGAAGGCGTCGCCATGGATGTACTTTTGAGCTCCTGGAAAATGGTAGGTCAGATCCAAATCCCCCACTATGAACTTCACTGGCACCTTGATTTCTCCCCCTGTCCATGGCCCTGTCAGCTCCCAACTTCTGCATCAAATAAGAATACGACGAGAGTTGAATAAATACATATCAATTACTGAGATATGTTTGACATGCTCACTTAGACACAGTTTGATTTAGGTTAAATCTATATTTATGTATATTTTTATTATATGTGTTAAGTTGGATCTACCATCAATGTAAAACCATCATTTTTAAAAAAATATTATTTTCTAGTTCTAGTTTCGGACGTGGGCTGGTCTCGAATCTGAAAAAAACTTAAGATCTTTGAAATTTTCAGATCTTAAATGAAGCTAGAGCTAGAACGAGGCCAACTCCCAACTAGAGGGAGATCAACCAGCGCCCGTATCTAGAGCGAGATCAGCTTGCGGCGCCCGTATCTACAGCGAGATCAACCCGCGCCCGTATCTAGAGCGAGATCAGCCCTGCAACTAGAGCGAGAAAATAATTTTTTTTAAAAAAAATGATGATATCAGCAGAGGGTCAATTTACCTTCTTTTTTTAGATTCGGGTCATTTTGACAATCGGCCTAAAAAACAACAAGTCAATGGTACAATTCTCCAATTTTTTTTTTTTTTCTTGCTCATATATATATATATATGGGATATTTGGCCAGATGGCCTTAAATTAAGGCCCATTCGAGAGATTGACGCGTGACTTAAAAAATTAGTAAAAATAACCTTTTGCTGACATCATTCTCGCTGGGATTTCTCTCGCTCTCGCTCACGTTCACGAGAATGGAGAATTTTTAGTTATAAAATGGAGCCCGCAAAAGAACGAGAGCGAGAGCGAGAGAAATCTCAGCGAGAATGATGTCAGCAAAAGGTCATTTGGACTACTTTTTAAAATCGGGCGTCAATCTCTCGAATGGGCCTTAATTCAAGGGCATCTGGCCAAATATCCCTATATATATATGATATACCCAAAATAATGTTTTTCATAGGAATCAGAATAATTATTTTTTAATCTAAAATCAGTTGGGTTAGATACATAATATATAACACAAACAAAATTACCTAACCCAATGCCAAAACACTACATAAGTAAAATTGCATAGCTCAACTCTCATTAAGAGTGTGCTTCTTGACTAAGAGGTACTTGTCCACCCCACAAATGGTTGAATTAAAAAAAATAATTGTAAATGAGATGTAAAACAGTTGTTACCGGTCAAAAGCTCGATAATAATTGAGGCCGCCGGTGAAGCCAGTCTCGGCGAACTTGTCGGCGTAAAAGTCGATATCTTGCGGCGTCAGCCACGTTGCTAGTGGCGGCGGCGGGACCCCTTCGAATATGGGCTCACCGGGCAAATATGGAGCACGTGGGTCCCGATTTGACAACACGTTCTTGAAAAACTCTTTTAGGTCCACCCGCGCAAACTCTTTCTCCGCCTTTCCTGGTTCCTATCCCCACACCAAACAATCAAACTTACTACAATTAATGGATAGTTTCTAAAATAAGAAAAAAAATAAACTTCCAAATTTTATATTTAAAATTGACTAGGATTTATTTGGAAAACCGTTCATCATGTAACTCACAATTTTATATTAAATAAATTACAAAGTATTTTAATTTTGTATTTCATGATTACTATAAAAATATATATTTTAAAATTGACTCTTAATTTTAAGAGTCACATTATATATTTTAAAATTTACAATTAATTTCATTAAGAATTAACCGGATTTTTATATTAATAATATAGTTTAATAAAATTATTAAAGAAATAGCCTAGGTTTGAAAGTATTTAAAAAATTAGGGTTCCCAGATCGTGTACCATGGACACGATATCGGTGACATGCCAACCATGTGGACGCTTATCTGGCAGCTGCTCGTGTACCATGTACACGAGTCTGGTACATGGTACACGATATTTATAAAACTCGTGTCCATGGTACACGAGTTACCTCATAAATCGTGACCCATGGACACAGATTACCCCTAAGTTGTGTACCATGGACTGAAAATCGTGTCCATGGTACACGATTTAGGTACCCTAGTTTTGTAAATACTTTCAAACTCCCTTATTTCTGTAATAATTTTATTAATCGAATTAACAGCTTAAATCTATTTTTTAAATTATGTAATTAAAATATAAAAAAAGAAAATAATTTTGAGAATTCGTAATCCACAGTCCAAAATAAAATGGAAAATTTTGGTAGAATGATGAATGAAAGGGGGCGGAGACCACCCCAGCCGGTGAACATTTATAATCAACCAATTCTATAAAATGTGTTGATTTACCTGAAATCTAACCATATAGAATTGGTCCCCAAGAACAGCTTTGAAGCCTTGAACAAATGGCGTAGTGGGATTTCTAGGTAAAAACTGGACGCTCAAATTGACCAACGCCTTGATCCGATCCGGCCTAAACAAGCAAAAATACCAAGCAATTATGGCCCCCCAATCATGCCCCACCAAAAACACCTTCTCAATCCCCAGCTCGTCCAGCAGCCCCACCAGATCGCCGACGATGTGCAGGGCGGTGTAAGTGTCTGCGGACGGCGGCGCGTCGGAGTCACCGTAGCCACGGAGGTCGGGGGCGATGGCTCGGTACCCGGCGGAGGAGAGGAAGACTAGCTGGTGGCGCCACGAGTACCAGAACTCAGGGAAGCCATGGAGGAGGAGCACCGGCGACCCGGTTCCGATGGCAGCGACGTGGAGTTTGATGCCGTTGGTTTTAACGGTGGTGTGCTGGATGGTTTCCATTATTTGAATGGATAAGTGTTTTTTGTGTGAAAGTGATTTTGGGTTGTCGGTTTAAATAGAAAGATTGTCGATTGTGCTTCTTGAGAAAGCGAATTCGAAATTGAAGAAATGATTGTACTTTTTTTTATTTTACCATATATCCATATTAGGATGAGGATGGAACGGGAGAATTTCTAGTACATCCGTAGTATGGAAAAACTCTATATCACTACCTTTCAAAAAATGACACGTGGCAAAATGGTTTAAAAAAATAATATATTTAATAGTGTGAGTCCCAGTTAAACAATCATTTCGCCATGTGTCAAATTTTGAAAGGCAGTATGAAATTTTTCCATACCACATATGTACTAGAAATTCTCCCTGATGGAACTGATAACCTCATTCTTACTAAGAGACACGTCATGCAATTATTTAGTCTAAACGTCCACACGGCCAACTTTTGAAAAATCAATCAAATACCTTTACTTGTTTACACGTGTTGTTTCTCTAAAAAAAACTGTTATATCATCCCATGGTCATCTACGCGTAAATAACTATTTATATTTGTAAATTATAACTATATATATATATATAAATAAAAAGTGTGAATTGTGAATCAAAGAATATATAAAATGAAAATGGAATTGTGTACTATGTAAAGTTTGTTCAATACACTGTTTGAATTAAGTCGAAGCTATAATTGTGTAACTCCGGTGTGACGGGCTTCTCATAGTTATAAGAACTTTAATGATTACTTTGCTATAGTTGATGGGGGCTAGTCTGTTTTTTTAATAATATTGTATTTTTTATAAAAAATATTGTATGTTTGAAACTATTTTTAAAAATATTGCAGTTTTAAATAAAAAGACGACATCTACACGCGAGAAATGTCATCTTTTCAAAAGACGACCTTCATCCACGTGGAACAAATGTTCTCTTTTGAAAAAATGATATCTTTTTAAAAAAATGATATTTTTTTAACTAGATATTCAAAATTTTCAAATAAGGTATGGTTGGAAAGCAAAAAACGAGAGCTTCAATTTGATACCTGGTTTCACTATTTTTTAAGTTGTGTATCAAAGATAAAGACCATCAAAGTTGGACTATAATTCTACAAATTTCAGAACTGAAGATTTTTTTGAGAAGTGCATTAAAAAATTGACATCTTTTTACCCAGATATTCGATATTCAAAAATTTCGAAAAAGGTACGGTTGAAAAGCTAACACAAAGAGCTTCAATTTAATATCTAGTTTCACTATTTGTAGAGTTGCGTATTAAAAGATACAGATCGTCGAAGTTTAGCTACAGTTTTGAAGTTTTCAGTCGTATTTTCAGTTCTGGTTTAGTGAAGTTTTCATAACTTTGACGATATATATCTTTTGATACACAACTTCAAAAATAGTGAAACTACGTATCAAATTGAAGCTCTCCGTGTTAACTTTATAACAATACTCTTTTCGAAGTTTTTGAATATCTGGGTAAAAAGATATCAATTTTTGAATGCACTCCTCAAAAGAATCTTCAGTTCTGTGCAGAGCTATAGTCCAACTTCGATGGTTTTTATCTTTTGATACACAACTCCAAAAATAGTGAAACCAAGTATTAAGTTGAAGCTCTCGCTGTTAGCTTTCCAACCATACATCATTTGAAAATTTTGAATATCTGGTTAAAAAGATATCAATTTTTTAATAAAAGAAGTACATACCGATGAAGGTCGTCTTTTTGGAGCAAGATCGTCTCGACCTTTGCTCGCGTAGAGGTGACCTCCATTTAAAACTGCAATATTTTTAAAAATAGTTTCAAAATTTTTAAAAATAGTTTCAAATTTACAATATTTTTATAATAAGTTTAAAAAAATACAATATTATTAAAAAACAGCTGCTAGACTGTTACATCTCTCTCCTACCCTATATTTAATCTATATTTGAGTTGAATTATTCGAAAATTTCAACCGATAACAACGACGCACATCTAAGTCCGGTAGGGGATCCAAAATATTATGTTAGGGGGTACAATTTCATACAACGTTATCCTTTTAACTCTGACATTTTTGTTTATATAATCCTGAAACTTTAAAAAATGTTTAGTAGTTATTGATTTCCAATTTTGTGTCTAATTTTGAAATTTCAATTTATAGATCATTGAAGTTTCAATTTTGTATACAATAGGTGTTCAATTTTCAATTTTTATAAAAAGAAATTAAATACTCTATTAGACATAAACAATAATATTCTGTCACAAAAAGCATTAAAAGTTGACCTATGAGCATAGCTGCATATTGTATAAACTTGTGACCAAAAGGTTACGGGTTTGATCCCCACTCCACATGTTATAAAAAAAAAAAATTGACTTTAGTAGCAGATATTTCTTAATCTGCCTTCAATTCTGTTTTTAATTTTTAATTTTTATTTTTTAATGGCACTCTCATTAGTAGGTTTATGAAAATGAAAATAAAAATGAAATTTCTTCTTGCTTGTTGTTGTCCTCTACCAAATAGCAAAAAAATCTAACTTGATCTCTTTTATTTTTATTTTAAAAAAGAATAAGGATACGGACTACAAAAATTGAGTTTCTTTATTTTTTTAATTAGTAAAAACAAAATTTTGAACACAACACCCACTATTTTTTTTTTTTTTTAATTTATTTTGTACACAACACCTACCATTTTTATAGCACCTACCATTCATTCAATTTTTTTTGTTTAACCAGCCCACACATTCAGATATTTTTTTAAAAATTTTATTTTGTACACAACACCCACCATTTTTATAACACACGCTATTCATTGGATTTTTTTTTTTTTTTTTGTTTAACACAGCACACGCATTCAGACATTTTTTTTTTCTTGTTTGTTATCTATTATAAGTTAGTAGACCTGTTTTTTTTTAAAAAAAAATTTTTCTT
This sequence comes from Herpetospermum pedunculosum, assembly GCA_028017165.1. Classification (NCBI taxonomy): domain Eukaryota; kingdom Viridiplantae; phylum Streptophyta; class Magnoliopsida; order Cucurbitales; family Cucurbitaceae; genus Herpetospermum; species Herpetospermum pedunculosum. The sequence continues at coordinate 13,810,529 of CM051523.1, forward strand.
ATTTGTTCTCTATTATATGTTAGTAGGCTTAATATGTTGGTCTCAATTCATGAGAAATTCATTGGAGTTTGATTTATTTGGGATTTTTTCCCTTTTAAGGGTGTGTTTAGATTGACTACTAAAAAAATGTTTTTCAAAAAATGCATTTTTTAAAACTTTTTTTCTAGAAATGTTTATAATTAAAACACTCATGTTTTTGTTACATTTTCTAAAAAATGTTTTTATCTACAAGTGTTTTGGTTTGCTCCACATTAAAAGTGTTTCTGTTAATGTCAAAATACTATAAGGGACAATTATTAATAAACAATGTGAATTAATAAGTTTAAATTTATATTTGTCGTTTAGGGTTTAGGGTTTACTATTGTTGATGATCGGGGTCGGGATTTGGCGGTCAAGGTCGGGGACGGGTGGCCAGGGTCAAAGTCGGGGTCGGGGTCTGGCGGTCAGGGTCGGGGTCAGGGTCAGGGTCGGGCTCGGGGTTGGGGTCGGGGCCGGGGTCGGGATCGGGCAGTCGGGCAGTCGGGGTCAGGTCGGGGTCAAGGTCGGGGTCGGGCAGCCAGGGTTAGGGTCGGGGTTGGTGTCGGGGCCAAGGTCGGGGTCGGGGTCGGGCGACTGGGTCGGGGTCGGGGGCCGGCAGTGGTCGGGGCCGAGGCTGGACTCGGGGTTGGGGTCGGGGTCGAGGTCAGGGTCAGGCGGTCGAGGTCGGGGTCGGGGTCAGGGTCATTTTCGGGGTCGAGGTCGGGTGGTCAGGGTTGGGTGGCCGGATTGGGGGCCAGCGGTGGTTAGAGTCGGGTGGTCGGGTCCGGGCCGACGGTGGTAGGGTCGGGGTCGGGTGGCTGGGGAGGCGGGGGTCAGGTGGCCGGGTCCGCGCCGGCGGTGGTAGGCTCGGGGTTCGGTGGCTGGGGAGGCGGGGGTCGGGGTAAGGTGGCCGGGGCCGAGGCGATAGAGGTCGGGTGGCCGGAGTCGGGGCCGAGGCTGGGGTCGAGCGGTCGGGGTCGAGGTCGGGGTCGGGCGGCCGAGATCGGTGTAGGGGACAGGGTCGGGGTCGGGGTCGGGTGGCCGGGGCCGGGGCGACGGTGGCGGTGGTGGTCCGGGTCGAATGGCGGCGGTGGCTCGGATCGGGTGGCAGCGGCGGTCGGGGTCGGGTGGTCGGAGCGGGGCGACGGATGGCTGGAGTGGGGAGGCGGTGGCCTGCGACGGGTGGTCGGAGTTGGGTTGTGGTGGTCGAAGTTTGGAGGCGGTGGCCGGCGGCGATCGAAGATGGTCGGTGAGGGGCGGTGGTGGTCGAAGGAGGTTGGTTGGTGGAGAAAATTTGAAAGAGGAGTGTGAGGGTATTTTGGTAATTTTAATACAATATGAGAATTAAGTAGGTTTTTCAATTAAACACCCAAAAATATTTTTTTCAAAAGTTAATATCAAGTGTTTCATCCAAAATGCATTATTTCAAAAACTCATTCTCCAAAAATTCATTTTGGATGGTTGCCAAACACTCCAATTTATTTCAAAATGACTTTTTGCAAAAATTAAACACTTAGGAATCTAAACCAAACACACCCTAAGTCGGTCTTAAATCCAAAAATAGATCACTTTGAAATAAAGTCTATGATCTAATTGATTTTGTGTTAAAATTAGTTATTAAATTGTATTTTGTGTTAGACTTAGTTTAATCTATATAAATTGTGATTTGAGTTTAATTTACTTAGTTTTTACCAAGTTTATCAATTTACTTTTGGATTCAATTCAAACTAGTTTTTCAAGTCTTTTTTGTAACTGTGTAATTGTTTTATTGTATGTGGTTCAGATTTTGGCTTATCTGATCGTGACGGCCACCCACTGGAGCAAATGATGTATTTGGATTACAATAGAGATAGTAATTCAAGTTTGATGTACTAAAGTTTGTAGCTAAATCTTCTACAACAAGATGAAGATCCTCTTGTTTTTTAAGCTTAGAGAGATTTGTTGCTCTCCTTCAACAACAAAGTATTAGAATTAGACTAATTTGGGGTGAGATTTGTAATCACTTTACCAATAACAGTTAAGTTGTTCCCATTAATAATAAGAATTGTTTTGAATATATATATCATAAGTTATTTTATACATCAATAATTGTATTTATAATTAATTTTAAATAATTATTAAGATTAAAAAAAAAAGTCAACATGTTCTAAAAAAAGTCAACAACCCAGTGACCCGACCCGACCCGAAAATTGAAGGGTTGGTTGGGTTGGGTTGACTGAAATGTTGGGTTGAGTTGGGTTGAAAATTCACCAACCCGAGATTTTCGGGTTGAGTTGAAAAACCCTTCAACCCAATCTATGTACACCCCTAATAAATATATCTTACTATATAAAGGGGAAAAAACTTTCTCTCCCTATTTTATGTCGTTTAAACTATTCTTACATTTATTTCATGGTAATTATGTCATTTCACAATTATGTCATTTCATTTAAACTATTGAATTTATGTCATTATGTATTTTTCTAAAGGTTTTTTTTCTTTCTTTTAGGTTTTGGATTGAGAGAGAGAATTTAATTGATATCATAATTAAAATCATGGTGGACTTTAAGTTTGAGTTGTTCATTTTTTTTTAAAACGGTTCAATTTCTAATTAAATGCTATTGGATTCAATTCAAACTAGTTTTTCAAGTCTTTTTTGTAACTGTGTAATTGTTTTATTGTCTGTGGTTCAGATTTTGGCTTATCTGATCGTGACGGCCACCCACTGGAGCAAATGATGTATTTGGATTACAATAGAGATAGTAATTCAAGTTTGATGTACTAAAGTTTGTAGCTAAATCTTCTACAACAAGATGAAGATCCTCTTGTTTTTTAAGCTTAGAGAGATTTGTTGCTCTCCTTCAACAACAAAGTATTAGAATTAGACTAATTTGGGGTGAGATTTGTAATCACTTTACCAATAACAGTTAAGTTGTTCCCATTAATAATAAGAATTGTTTTGAACATATATATCATAAGTTATTTTATACATCAATAATTGTATTTATAATTAATTTTAAATAATTATTAAGATTAAAAAAAAAAGTCAACATGTTCTAAAAAAAGTCAACAACCCAGTGACCCGACCCGACCCGAAAATTGAAGGGTTGGTTGGGTTGGGTTGACTGAAATGTTGGGTTGAGTTGGGTTGAAAATTCACCAACCCGAGATTTTCGGGTTGAGTTGAAAAACCCTTCAACCCAATCTATGTACACCCCTAATAAATATATCTTACTATATAAAGGGGAAAAAACTTTCTCTCCCTATTTTATGTCGTTTAAACTATTCTTACATTTATTTCATGGTAATTATGTCATTTCACAATTATGTCATTTCATTTAAACTATTGAATTTATGTCATTATGTATTTTTCTAAAGGTTTTTTTTCTTTCTTTTAGGTTTTGGATTGAGAGAGAGAATTTAATTGATATCATAATTAAAATCATGGTGGACTTTAAGTTTGAGTTGTTCATTTTTTTTTAAAACGGTTCAATTTCTAATTAAATGCTAATTTCCTATTCTACTTATATCGGTGCCCTTTGGTTATCTTTCTCTTTAACCTTTCGTTTGCTTTAAAGTTCTAAAAAATAAACTTTTTATTTTCATGTTTTTTTTTTTTTGTATATATATATATATGAAATTTATTTGTTGGTGGAGAAGAGGGAGTCAAGATAGACAAGAAGAAGCCAAATTGGAGAAGAAAAGGAAAAGAAAGTAAGTAGTGCGTCAAATTGCAAATCAGCCGTTTAATTTCATTCTCAAGCAACTCTCTTTCTCCTTTCCTTCACATGACCAAACTCTTTCTCCTTTCCTTCACATGACCAAAGCAATTGATTTACCACGTGGTTTTTACTTTTAGCACCATTGTCTTCTAATGTTCCTCCATTTCAATTTAACCCTTTAATTTTTTTAAGCATTTAACGGTTCAGATTTAATTTTAAAATCTCTCAGCTTTCATCTTCTTCCATCCCAAAGGTTAACCCTTTAATTTTTTTAACCATTTAACGGTTCAGATTTAATTTTAAAATCTCTCAGCTTTCATCTTCTTCCATCCCAAAGGACAAGACAAAAGCAATTATAGCTCATGGACCGAGTGAAAGGCTTCATCAATCAACTAAACCACTGCGTTCATTGGTTGAAAAAAATGTAGAGTAGATCAAATAGGAGAAAATCAGAGGCATTTGGGTGGGATACTTTTTTTTCTAGGGTTTCACTGTATTTCATTTTCTTTTAATACAATGAGCTGGCCCAATTTTTTATTATTTTTTTATTTTTAATTTGTATGCTTATTGTAATTACCTATCCTTTCCATTATATATATTTTTTTTTATTTATTATTCATTGTTTCTTTTAATTTGTATTGGTATGATAAGAGTTTTTTATTACATTTTTATTTTCTTATCTTTCTTCTAATTTTTAATAAAATGAATTGTCCTACATTTTTTTCCTTTTTTTTCAATCCTGAATTTTAAAGAGTTTTAAAATTCATGTTTGATATTTAAAAATGTAAAAAATAAAAAGACACATTTTTGCCTTTTTTTTTTTCAATCCTGAATTTTAAAGAGTTTTAAAATTCATGTTTGATATTTAAAAATGTAAAAAATACAAAGACACATTGAGTATTATATATATATATATATATATATATATATTTTAAACATCACTATATAGTTAGACCTACCAACAAAATGCTAATCAATCCCCCATTAATTAAGATACCTTTCCAAAATAAATTATAGCAGAAGGACTCTAGTCTCAAATGTAAATAGAAATCAACCTTCACAGAAAACAGATCATTCAGAAATGTTGAGAATAACCCGTGGCCAAATTACTCATCTGACTCTTGTTGAATAAATAATTATTCTTACAAAATATCCATGCATCTAATAAATGAAATCTCATTTATTAGTTTTCCTCCATCTTTCTAATCGTTTTTTTAATGTATGAAATTTTAAGTTCACAAGTGATTGTTATTGACTTTTCAACCCTATCACAATTTGATTAATTCATTTATGACATTTATCCTATCTCAATTGGGTTATTTTTTCTATTAAAAAAAAATGGGTTATTTTCATTTGATTTTGTTTTCTTATTTTTCATTTTTCTTCTGGTTGACTACACCTCAATTTTCCTTTCTTTCCTTATTTTCTTATGGTCAGTTTTTATCATTTTCTCTTTCATCTTCTACAATTGTGTTCTTCAATCATGGCCTACTATTTTTTCGTAATTCAATGTATATATTACGTTTATATATTAATCTAAGATATATACTAAAAAAAAATCAATATAAATTATATACCAAACAATGTATTATCCACATTTATAAAATATAAGCATGGAATACAAATAAAAATATATACTTCTTATAATTAAATATAAGAATGAAATAATTTTATATGAAATGGACTATTACTTAGGCTCATTATTAGTTACCAGGTCAACTCTATTAGTGGATTCCAGCAATTTTCATTAGAAAAACGCACTTTAATAATTGGAGGAAGAACAAGAACGAACACGCGTTTTTCACGTGCCCCGTTGTTTCGCCGGCGAAAATGATGTTACTACATTCCCGCCGATCTATTTACTCTTCTCTGAGAATTTTAGAAAGAAATTGAAAAAGTGAAGCAGAGAGAAAACTGCCATGGACGCGATTGAACACACCACCATCAACACCAATGGCATCAAAATGCACATCGCCTCCATTGGCACAGGCCCCGTCGTTCTTCTTCTCCACGGCTTCCCCGAGCTCTGGTACTCATGGCGCCACCAGCTTCTCTATCTTTCTTCCGTCGGATATCGAGCCATCGCCCCCGATCTCCGTGGCTATGGCGACACCGACTCGCCCGAATCGCATACTTCCTACACTGCGCTTCACATCGTCGGCGATTTGGTTGGGGCTTTGGACGAGCTCGGGATCGAGAACGTGTTTCTGGTAGGGCACGATTGGGGGGCGATCATCGCCTGGTACTTTTGCTTGTTTAGGCCTCATAGAATCAAGGCGTTGGTTAATATGAGTGTTCAGTTCTTCCCTAGGAATCCTGCAATTTCTTACATCGAGCGTTTCAGAGCTGCGTACGGTGATGATTTCTATATGTGCAGGTTTCAGGTGAATCTGAACTCAACTTCGATTGATTTCTAAGAATGAATTTGATTAATCTTCCGTTCTGATTCTGGCCCTAATTTTGATTCATCTTTGTGTTTGTGATTTAGTTGCTTATAGTTAGATTGGCTGTGTACTCTTAGAAGAGTCAAAGATTGTTTTCTTAACATGTTCATTTTGAAGTTCTTTTGAGCTTTTTGACTGTTTCATTTTTTATCAAATTAATTTCAGATCTACAAGGTGTTCAATCTTACTATTTTTATGTTCTCCTCTGTAAGTAATTGCAAACTTTCCTCAGACAGACTTTTCAGAAGTTGTAGCTGAGTACCTTTTGAAAGATTCCTTCATGAATAAATCATAATGGAACTCTTTTCACCCTTTTGCGATTACAGAGAGTTCCAAATTTTGATTGACGACTAAAAACTAAATGGTTATCAAACAATTTCTAATATCATTTTTGTTGGAAACATAGGAGATGCTCATGTAAACAGGAAAAATACAAATGAATTGGTTGTGGTTCTATACATTCATGGGATCTAAAACAAGCACTAAGTGTAGATTAATTTCTAACAGGTTCCAGGAGAGGCAGAAGCAGATTTTGCTTGCATTGACACAACTCAATTGTTCAAGACAACACTATCTAATAAAAGTACACATGCTCCATGCTTGCCTAAAGAGTACGGATTTCGCGCAATCCCGCCTCCAGAAAACCTTCCTTCTTGGTTGACAGAAGAAGATATCAACTATTATGCTGCCAAATTTAAGAAGACAGGCTTCACCGGAGCATTAAACTACTATCGCGCTTTTGACTTGTAAGGCCATGTTTATTTACATTCGAGTTTTGCGTTTTAAGTTCAACATTGAATACACGTTTTCATGATACGGGCAAAACCTCGATTTACTGTTCTAATTCTAATGCATTTTCATAGCAAGAAACTGCTCATTTATCCTTGTTTCCTCACTTAGAAATGCACATTATTGGTTAGCCTTATCATGTGGATGGCAGCTGATAGCATTTGATGGGTTGATTTGGATGTATGAAGTTGAATTGATGTTTGTTGCAGAACCTGGGAGCTGACCGCGCCATGGACGGGATCGCAGATTCAGGTACCGGTGAAGTTCATCGTCGGAGATTTGGATATAACTTACCATTTCCAAGGAGCCAAGGAATATATCCATAATGGCGGATTCAAAAGGGACGTACCATTGCTGGAGGAAGTAGTTGTAGTAGAAGATGCTGGTCATTTCGTGCACGAAGAAAGGCCACATGAAATCAATACTCACATTCATGACTTCATCAAGAAATTCTGAAGTCCATTTCCATTGTTTGTTGTGTTCTGTTGGGACTTGGAACTTTTTATACTTTCAGCTGCTTATACTTTTGTATTTGTTAAGTGTTTGAAAAGAAATAAGGAGGGAAAGCCAAATCTCTGTGTTTGGAATATGACATAATTTATGATACTTAAACAATGGAACTTTTATTTTGGGTGGGATCATACCCACTAATACACCGAATCTCATCAGAAATTCGCAGTTAAGCGTGTTCGGGCGAGAGTAGTACCGTGACCACTTGGAAAGTCCTCATGTCTCACCCTTTTAAAGATTCTCTAAAAAAAAAAATTAAACAACTCACCAATTTCAATATAGATTTAACCTAGTATTGTTTTTTTTTTCTTAATTCAGTATGGTTCATCCCAAATCTCACTTTCTAATTCATTGCCTTATTTTCCTTAATGATTCCTTGAATTAAAATTTTAGTTCTCCTTTGATAACTATTTTATTTTTTTGTTTGTTGTTTTTTAAAATTTAGTTTATAAACATTTTTTTATCTATAATTTTTTTTATTTGTCATCTACTTTTTTTTTCAATATTTTCCAAATTCAAGTCAAATTTTGAAAACTAAAAGAAATTTCTACCAACTTGTTTTTGTTTTTTTAAATTTTGTTAAGAATTCAATTGTTTTCTTAAGAAAAAAGAAAAGTGTAGTAGAAAAATCGCTAAAAAACAATCATAATTTTTAAAAATAAAAAATAAAAAATCAAATAATTTTTTTTTTTTTTTTTTTTGAAACAAGAAGAGTTGAAGCTCAACTAGGGACTAAGCCCCTAAGGCTCCCAGACTCACAAAACAATGAAAAACTCGAGGGAACAGGAACCTCCCACTGAGCCGTGATAAAAGCCACAGAGGCGTTATAGGCAATCTGGTGTGCCAATACATTGTCCATTCTGTGTACATGAACAAAAGAAATTACTCCATCTGTCTCTTTCAGGTCCAAAGCTTCTTTAATGAAAAAAACAACTGGGATGAGGTCCACTCCAAGTCCATTTAGAAGATTACACACTTCCAAACGAACAAATTGAAAGTTTATAAGGTAAGTAAAAATGTGACACTTATTCAAGTTTAACACACAAAAAAAAAAAAATATATATATATATATATATATATATATATAATTTAAAAGTGCAATTTATTGAAACTGAAATTTTTTAGTAAAAGTTGTTGCAGTTTGTCAACTTTAGTGGTAAAAATTGACTTTCTTTTCCATTAAAAAAAGAACTTTTGAAAACAATTATTAATTCTAACCTGTTACCCAAAATTGCAAAAATGAAAATAACGACATGAATATTAAGAATTAATGAATATCTCTATATCTTTTATAAATACCGTAAAATATAAAAAATAAAAAAATATCATCTATTAATCTCATTATGAATATAGATGTTAATAACAAGATTTATAACTCAGTTTGAGAGTGCCAACAAGAGCATAGCTCAACGGCATGATGTATCGCCTACCTATTGTCATAGGTTCAATCCCCACCTTAACATGTTGTCAAAAAAAAAAAAAAAATTCAGTTTGAGAGTAAAAAGAGTTATTAAATTAAATAATTTTTTAAAAAATAGATTTACAAAAATATTCGTCGATATTTTCATCACTGTCGACGAGAGGACACCCATGTTTTATAGTCTAAAATTAAAAATAATTTATAAAGAATATGTAATCTAAATATATAATTCTCTACAAAGTGAGCATAGGTCACTACTAAGTCACTAATTGATTTGTTGTCTATCCTCTTACTCAAATGTGTTGTACTAATATATATATATATATTAATTAAATAATACAAGTTATTTAATCTAAAAAAAAACTTTTTACCTTCATAATTGATTCATTATTTTTTTCAATATAAAACATATGTAATTTTTTTTTATCAAGTTATATCAATTTTAACCCTAAATTTAAATTTCATCAAATTGTACCTCAAATTTAGATAAATATTGTAATTTTAACCTCAAACTTAAAAATAAGTTTTCTTTCATGTGTTCAATGAATTACAAAACATATGTATGCTATGAAATATTATAAAAAAAAAAAAAAAAAAAAAAAAAATTAGAGAAAGACTATATTAGAGCTTTTTTTTTCTGGGTTGAAATTTTGAATTATGGCAAAATTATTTAATGATTAATTTGTGCATTGGTCAAACTTATTTTTTGTTCAAAACTTTATTTTATTGAAATTGAAGATTTTTACATTGTTTTTTGTTAAAATTATGGGTGAATTAGTGGAAATTGAACCGATGGTAAAAATTACAATGCTTATTTAAGTTTAGGGTCCAATTTGATGAAATTAAAAATTTAATGTCCAAATTCAGGCATGGATTGGATAATACTATTTTGGGTTAATTGCACAAAAATCACTCCTTAACTATAAGGTTTGTTACAAATTACACGGGTGAACTTTAATTTGATCAATTAACTCCCTTGAGTTCAATTTGATGAAGTTTATGGTCCAATTTGATGAAATGATAAGTGTTGCAATCAGCCTTGAGTTCAATTTGGTAAAGGAAGAGTTTGACGTATTACAAAATAAACTCTAAACCAATTTTCTTGTAGTTAAACCGTTGGTCACTTGACTTTTGTATATAAACAGTCTCTAATATTTATCTTTTGATGTTTTCTCTCTAGTATGTCAACTTTAATCTTTGAGTTTGTTGATCTTCTTGGATGATCAATCTTTGGCTTGTTGATCTAATTAGACCGACTCTTGACTTGTTATCTTGTTGGATCAGCCTATGGCTAGTTGATCTTCATGAAGTCTTCAACTTATAGTTTATTGAAGGTCTTCAGCTTGTAGCTTCTTGAAGGTCTTCGACTTGTAACTTCTTGAAGCTCATCAACTTGTAACTTAAAGGTCTTCGACTTGTAGCTTATTGAAGGTCTTCAACTTGTAGCTTATTGAAGGTTTTCTCGGCTTGTAGCTTATTGAAAGTCTTCGGCTGGTAGTTTATTGGAGGTCTTCGGTTTGTCAGGTTGTAGCTTTTTGAAGGTCGCGTAGTCTTCGAATCTTTAGAATATTTTGAATAATTTGATACTTCTAAATTTTATGGATTCTCTGACTTCTTCTAAATTCTTTGGGTTCTCTGACTTCTAACCCTTTTGGACTCTAACTGTTATGTTAGAGCTTTTGAGCTCTTTTGATTTTGGTTGAATGTTGAATGTCGAATGTTGAATGCCCTCCCTTCCAAATGAACGGTGGTCTCCTCTCTTTTTAGAGTTTGATGTACCTAGTATATGGACTTGACATGGTTGACTTTGGACACAACTTTTTAGCTTAGGCTTATTTGGCTTAATCCAATCATTTTCAATAGGCTTAACTATTTAAATTTGGCCAAATCCACTATTTAAATTTGGCCAAATCCATTTTTTGTGATCTCGGACTACATTAACTTCGGCTCCAACGCTATGTGACATGATTTGATTGGACTAGCTTGTCAATTTTTCATGTTTGAAGACACATGTAATTTTATAACTTGTCCCAAATTTATTAATATATATAGTTTCATCATAATTTAAATAATATTGTGGCTAGGTTCGAAAATTTCCATATAATTCAGCTTAAGCATTTGTGTCATTTTTTATTTTTTTATTTTACAAGTGATTGAACATTTAATCTTTTGGTCACTCATCTTGACTAATCCATACAAGATGTTAGTTCAGCTGGACTTGCATCCGACGAGGAACTCATCATTTTGATGCATAGAATTGTCAACTTCTATTATTAGGTCAAGAACTTAATTCAAAGCAAATTAAGCTGAATGGAAAAAACACTCTATTTTGACCATGTATCCCGATGGTTAGGAGCTGACGACCACCAGTATTTCTTCTTCCTATTCTTAGCCCCCAAAAACTTGAGAGACGATCCATCTTTTGCTTTATTTATTTTCTTTTCTCTCCCTCCATAAACAAGACAAGAGAAAAAACAAAAAACAACCCTAGCCATGAAATTTGTTGCAGCCATTTTCTTCGTCCTCTGCCTCTGCATGCAGCGCCTCGACGCTGCTCGCCCCGCGAAGGAGGGTGAAGGGCTAGACAAGATCGAGCAGGCATGCGCGCAGACCAAGTACAAAGACCTGTGCATCACCTCCCTCACCTCGGACCCCAATAGCTTCCCCGCCGACAAGAAGGAGCTAGCCATGGTTGCCCTCCGCCTCGCCGCCTCCAATGCCTCCGACATATCGGAGAACATCAAGGTGTTGTTGAACGACACGGCGGCCCAGACACAGAAGAAGGTGCAACAGGCCCTTTTCGATTGCCTCGACGAGTACCTAGACGCATCGCAGCAGCTCGACCACGCCATCGCCGCGCTGATCGCGAAGGCCTATGGCGACGTGGACAAGAGGGTCAATGCGGCAATGTCGTCTGTGCGCGCGTGCGGGATGGAGTTTGGGAAGCATACTCCGTCTCTCCTGGTGGAGAGGAATGGTGAGTTTATTAAGCTATGTGAGATTGCACAGTCCATCTCTAAGATTGCGGAGGTTTGATGATTTCATTTTTTTTTTTAATTATTTGGTGAAGGTTTATATTGTGTGTGTGTGTTTTTCCTTGTTTTTGGGGTTTTGTTTTTGTTTTAGATCTAAGTTCTTTGTTAGGATGAGGAACTGATAATTTGGTGTGTTTTAAAATGGGAGGGAGATGTTGGGGTTGGATAGAACACAAAACTAAACATGTTTTGTAGTTACGACCATCTCGTATTCTCATTTTTAATTATGTCTAATTTTATTCAAATTGCATTCTATATGAAATTCATGTGTATTATATATTGGAAAGGGGCTATTATGCCTTTGAAATTTTGTTTCACTGATTCATAACGGATGGAGCAATACATCATGCCGTTGAGCTATGCAGTAAAATGTTGGGATGCTTTTGTAGGCCGTAAAATGTTGGGTTTAAAAATATTAATGTAACATCCATTGGATTTCTATGGGATTTTTTTTTTTTAAAAAAAAAAAATATAGATACTAACGCAACATAAATATAACTTAGATAACTTAACCGTTATTGACAAATATTTTTTTCTCTTGAAAGTCGGAGATTCAAATCTCCCTTCCCCATTTATTATATTAAAAAAAATACCAATGAAACTTAGTTTAACACATTAAAGCTAGAAATATATTAATAATTATTGAAAGTTTGAAAGAAAGAAAAAAAGAAAAAAAGAAATTAATTGATTATAATTTTTAAGAGGTGTTTGGGACACCAACTTGAAGTTGGGTATAATTCCGTCCTCGTTTGGCTAACCGAATATTATAACTCACGCCGACTCTAATAATATTTATTATTCAGCTGATAATATGAGTATCACTCTAAAAGGTTATATATACTAGAGATGTTTTGTCAACAAGAGCGTAACTCAACCGATGTTTGGTCTAGAGATGCTTTTTATCCTAGACCAGAGAAATAACCAACCCAAGATATATGTATATAATAATTCAAACAATATACATAGCTTTGTTAATTTTATGAAAATTCTTCTACACATGACAAGACAATACATGAAAAAATAAAAATATATATTCCTTAATCAAACATATTTGAGATGGGATAAGCTTGTGTTAGATAGATCAAATCGTCTATAATCAGTAGAAAATTATCCAACACATTTTTCTAAAAACTAAATATTAAAAACAGAAAATAATAAAATATAGAAATGTTATCAAATGACTTAAAAGACATAAGATCCACAAAAATGGGATGACATTTGTGAAAAAGTTGCATTATTATTTATTATTTAATTTTATTGTGTGTGTGTGTGTCAGCTTTTGATCTGTTGTATGCAGATATTGAAAGGTTTATGAGTCTCTTTTACAGAGAAGCATGTAGTGTGTAGATGCATGTGGGAGGGAGGGCAGCATTGATGCACATGGAAATGGAAGCCCTCCTTCTAACAAACATTTGCACTTTGCTTTCACCATTTTATTCAATTTCACCTTCTTTTTCTTTGTCCTATACCATATCGTTTTTTGTTTTTTGTTTTTTATACTCGATTTTAGAGATTTTTTTTAGGAACAGTTGTATTTAGTTTTTCTTTTAGTACATTGGAGGTGAGAGAATTCGAACCACGAACTTCTTGGTCATCAAGACATACATATGTCAGCTGAGTCATGCTTGCTTTGGCAACAATTGCATTTAGTTACGTTACTATTTCTTATTTTTTAGAACACTACAATAACACTATTTCTTATTTTTTTAGAACACTTTAAGAACTTTTGTGTACAACCACGATAACAAAAATCGTCGGGATATATCACTAATTGTCGATGACAAATTGTCATCGATAAAAAAAACCGTCGACAAAACTATTTTTGCCCACACCAGCACTTCAATAGAGGGTTCTGGCAACGGATCAAAAATCGTCAGGAAAGTCTTTTGCCAACGGTTATAGTTTCTTTCGACAAATTATTGGGTCGGAAAAAAGAGAAATTTTGTACAAGTATCTTTAAACTCGTATATGATTTTTTTTTTTGAAAAAAGATTTGGAGTCAATTTGATAACGTTTCTATTTTTTTTTATATATATTTTTAAAAGTATTTAATTAATACGGGTGGAGATTGAACCTCTGAGTTATGCTCGATTTGACATAATTTCTTTTCTACTAGATTTGATTTTTTTTTTTTTTACAACATGTGAGGGTGGGAGATCGAACCAAGAACCTCATAGTCACTAGTTCATACATCATACCAATTGAGTTATGCTTTTTTTTTTTTGGTAGATTTAAAGTTTTATGATAATTCGGGTTACGAATCAATTAAAGCACTAATACTAGAGTCGTTAATACTTAGTGTCGTTGTTAATGAATGATATGAAGCAAAGCTTTATCCAAATAATTTAATTTTGATATATAAAAATTGATATACAATATGGGTTAAGATACAATGTGTTGGATATCTTAGAAAAAAGGGGATGGGAAAATTTTGGTAATGTTTGAACTAAGAGGAGCTTCCATTGAACTTATTTGATGTGATGTGTGGTTGAATAAAAAGCTCCATTTCCCAAGTAGAAATGAAAGGTCTTCATTTTATGGGCATCACCCAACCATTTTGTGACTTAGTCTCTGAACTCAAAGATCTTCACTATCATCTCCATATTATCTCCTCCCCTTTCTCCAACATCCAAAACTATGCCTCCATCAATGTATGTACTATAACTAACGGATTGCTTGGTTGGTCATCCGAAAATATAAATTTTTAAGTAAATAATTCAATAAAAATAGAATTGTATTTCATGTTTTTAAATGTGTTTGATACCAGATTTAGAAATTGAATCTTAATTTAACTAATTCTTCGAAATGTGTTTGATAATTTTTTTTATAAATCATAAAATTAGTTGTAGTTACCAATTAAATATTAGGTTTAATATAAACTATTATTAATTAATTTATGAACATATTTTATGTTATAAATTTTGTATAATTATTGATTTACAATATCATATAATTTATAATCAATTATATTATATATATAAATTTAACAAAAATAAATTGGATTTATAACCTGAAATGTTATATTTATTCAAGTTTTTATCTTTTTAAATATAATCCTACATTTTAAAATTTAAAATTTAAAATTTGGATATATATATATATTGTTTTTCAAAATTTATGCGGTTTGAATCACAGAATTCGGAAACAAGACTCCAGATTATATATCAAACAATTGCATAAGATAGGACTAGGTGAATCTGAAAATATAAAACAGAATCCAAATTTTCTAAGTCTAAACTATTGAGATACTTTGCTTTAAAACAATTATGATATATCCTACATATCACTTTATTTTGTTTAACTATCCACATTTTCGTATAATATAAAATCACAATTCAAAGTTTCATTATTCAAAATTGACAAAATTCAATGACTAATATAGATACAAAGGTAAAATTTCATCGATTTTTGAACTTAAAATGTTTATTTTAGTCCCAAATTTTTAATGAGTAATGATTTTGATCTTTGTCATTATTTTTCTATCAATTGTTTAAAATATATAGATGATGTAGTTTTCACGATGTGTTTTAACACGATGGCACACGAAGTCACATAAATCAACCGAAATAAGTTTTTTTTTAAAAAAAAATTGTAGGATGGATTATTCAAACCTCTAATCTTACTAGTCAAGTATACATGTTTTATGTCAGTTGAGTTAGGTTCATCTTGACAAACAAAATAGGTACTAGATGAGACTAGTATTAAATTTCAAATATGACTAGATTTATTGCCAAAAAAATAATTACATTAGTTGATTCTATAGCAATTTGACATATAGATTCACCAATTTTCCTAATTTGAAAGTTTAGAAGCTAAAATGAGATTTAAGTAAATATATCCATCATAGCGGTGAGAGAGTGGCAAAGAAAAAATTTAGCCTTCCTAGAGATTAAACTTTGAACGTTTTTTTGTTTTTGTTTTTTGGATAATATGTGTGGGGCGGGGATTGAACCTAAAACATTTGTATCACTAGTTTATATAATATATGGATTAAGCTATGCTCAAAGCTAAAATTGACGATTTGATCTCCATTTCCACATTTATTTAACTAAAAGAAAAATTGAGAGTCAAAGAAAAGTTAAGAAAATTGAGCTATCAATCATTTTTTTTTTTTTTTTTTTTTTTTTTACATTTTGAATTCTAACTAACCTTTTTTCCGGTTGAAGAGGGAAGTCCTGTGGCAAACATGGAGTTCATGATGACTGTAACTGACCACAAAGATAACGTTTTTCTCTGCAGCCTTTTTGATCTATAAATATACGAGAGAATTTCTAGAACATCCGTGGTATGGAGTTTTTTCATACCACTATTTTTAAAAAAATTACACGTGGCAAAATGATTGTTTAACGGGACCCACACTATTAAATATATTATCTTTTTAAACCATTTTGCCACGTGTAATTTTTTTAAAGGCAGTGGTATGGAAAAACTCCATACCACGGATGTACTAGAAATTCTCCCATAAATATACTCCTTCACACAACCACTCCCAATACATGCCTCAACCCAACCTAACAATATGGCTCTTTCTCCACTCTCTTTCAATCTCATTGCCTTCTCTTTCCTTCTTCTCACCCTCTCTTACGCTTCCCCCTCCGCCGCCGTCCGCCACCATCGCCACCCTCGTTTTACTCCTCATAACTATAGAGACGCGCTCTCGAAATCCATCCTCTTCTTCCAAGGCCAGAGGTCCGGAAAACTCCCTCCAAACCAACAGATGGCTTGGAGGAGAGACTCTGGCCTCTCAGATGGCTCAGGAATGAACGTAAGTCAAATCACCATTATACTCAACAGCTTAAATTGTTATGGTTATTGTATATTTGATTTTCTGTTTCGATACCAAGTTAAATTATCATGGACTTAAAAGTTTAGTTGATGAGTTATTATATATTTAATGACTTGCTAATAGCTAGGAAAGAAGTGACATTACTGAAGTTTGAACATAAGAGGTTGTATTCCGATACCAAATTAAATCATCACTAAATGATCTTAAAATGCAGGTTGATTTGGTTGGTGGGTACTATGATGCTGGGGATAATGTGAAATTTGGATTCCCCATGGCTTTCACCACCACCATGCTGTCATGGAGTGTTGTTGAGTTTGGTGGAGTGATGAAAGATGAGCTGAACAATGCTAAACAAGCCATTCGTTGGGGCACTGACTATCTCCTGAAAGCCACTGCTTTTCCAGACACCATTTTTGTACAGGTCAGTTAGCTACCGAGCTCGGACTTAATATCATAGCGTTGTAGAGATATGAAGAGAGACGGGTTTGGAATTGAAGTTAATTATGGTCAATTTTTGCAGGTGGGAGATGCAAACAAGGAGCATGCTTGCTGGGAGAGGCCAGAAGACATGGACACACCAAGAACAGTGTTGAAGATAGACAAGAACTCCCCTGGTTCTGAAGTAGCAGCTGAAACTGCAGCTGCTCTTGCTTCTGCTTCATTAGTCTTTAGAGGATCTGATCCCACCTACTCCAACATCTTAATCAAAACAGCCATAAGGGTAAAAGTTTTAAAAAACAATCAAATAAAAAAAAATAAAAAAAAAATATGATGTTTTCAAATAAAAAAAAAAGAAAACAGTTATGAAGGATGGTTTGCTAAGAAAGTATTTTTTTAAAACTTTGTTTTTTTTTTTTGGAATTTCGCTAAGAATTCAAATGTTTCACGGAGGAAGATGGAAATTATATAACGAGAAAACAAGCCGAATTTTCAAAAATCAAATGGTTATCAAACAGAGCCTAATGTTTTTCGTTTTTTATTTTTTATTTTTCGTTTTTTGTTTCTCTTTTCTCTTTCACTCTTTTTTAATAATAAAAAAATAGTTATGCGTTTGATAATTATTTCTTGTTCTTTTTTATTAAAAAAAATATATATATATGTTATATTTAGATTTAGATTGTTATGGATTTTATAAGTCGTGGAGAAAAATAATATAATGTTTTTAATTTATGTGTTTTTGAAGAAAAAAAAACGAAAAACATGAACAAGAAAAACAATAAACTTGAGTTTGTTGTTAGTTTTAAAAAAATGAGAAACGAAAAACAGAAACGAGCAAACAAGTATTAAACCACCTCAATTTGGTTCTAAACTCTGAAAATTGGGTTTTGGTGATTTGGATTTAGGTGTTTGAGTTTGCTGATAAATACAGAGGATCCTACAGCAATAATGATGGACTCAAGAATTTTGTCTGTCCCTTCTACTGCTCTTTCTCTGGTTATCAAGTAAGTACTTTTCACCATGGAATTGAAAGTGTTTAAAGAATTGAAAATGAATTGAATTTTGTTTGATAATAATGGGTGCATGCAGGATGAGCTGTTGTGGGGTGCTGCTTGGCTGCACAGAGCTACAAAGAATGGTAGCTGGGTTATTTAGGTTGATGGGTTTGTTTTGAAAACAAATTAAGAAAAAAGGGATGTTTTCAAATTATTTAGAAGAATGGGTTACTTTTTTGTCATGTAGTGGAGTACGCAGGTTGAAGAAGCGTACTCCATGAGAACCCACGCTTTCCAATCACTTTGACTTGGTCAAAACCAAGGTGTGTTCAGTTTTATTATATTTGGGTACAATTTTTTCTTCTTTTTTTTTCATTTTTTTTTTAAGAATTCCTTTCTTTCTTTAATTATTATATTATTATATACATATTTCATTGCATTTTTTTTTTTCATATTCCTAAAAAAAAAAATATGTTTAAATTTTATTTAAACACTTTCTTAATAAAAAAAAAAAAAAAATTAACAATTTTAGTAAAAAATGACTTGATTTAAAAAATTATTGAAAAATTAACCTATTAGATGAGATATTTAAATCTAACATGACGTCAATTTTTAGCAGAGAAGCTTATTTACTCAATTTTTTTAAACATGTTTTTTTAAAAAATTAACCTCTATACTGCTCCTGCTGTATATTTTTTTAAACATATTTTTTTTAGGAATGATAATTGTAAAAAGCTGAGTTCTTTTCTTCACTTCAATACTGCTCCAGGTGTCTTGTGTTATTTACTCAAGTTTTTGGAATGATGATTACAAAGAAGGGTGGTTTTGTATTGGAGACATTTTCACAAATATAAAAGAAACAGAAGGAAAATCAAGTTGGAGTGTGTGGATGCAAACCTGACCGTAACTCATAACTAATTAAGACATATATATATATATATATATATATATCCAAAAAGACGTTTGAATTTTCAACTCCCACATGTTAAAATAAAAAAAAAAAATTTAGAGTACAAATATTTCACGTTAATTAAAAGGGTTGGGTGCATAAATAACAATAAGCAGAAAATAATAACAAATATAGCAAAATATAAAACATTTTGCAAATATGACAAAAAAATCGGTGACTATCATTAATAGACTACTATCACTGATATCCATTGATAAAATGACTATCAAAATTCTATAAAAACAGAGATATATAAATAATTATGAGTGATAGTCATTGATTTGCTATCAGCGACTATCACTGATAGAAGACTATCAAGAATAAAATTTGACATATTTACAAATCTTGTAAAAAAGTGCTATATTTTTAATTATTTTACTCTAAATTGGCATATTGTACAATTTTCCTAATTAAAATCTATATGGTATGACAATCTTAGTTTTAGATTTTAAGAAAAGAATACTTTTTAAGAAAAGAATACTTTTTAAGAGTAAATAAGCTTCTCTGCTAAAAATTGACGTCATGTTAGATTTAATTATCTCATCTAATAGGTTAATTTTTCAATAATTTTTCAATAATTTTTTAAATCAAGTCATTTTTTACTAAAATTGTTAATTTTTTTTTTTTTTTATTAAGAAAGTGTTTAAATAAAATTTAAACATATTTTTTTTTTAGGAATATGAAGAAAAAAAAAATGCAATGAAATATGTATATAATAATATAATAATTAAAGAAAGAAAGGAATTCTTAATGCAATGAAATATGTATATAATAATATAATAATTAAAGAAAGAAAGGAATTCTTAAAAAAAAAATGAAAAAAAAAGAAGAAAAAATTGTACCCAAATATAATAAAACTGAACACACCTTGGTTTTGACCAAGTCAAAGTGATTGGAAAGCGTGGGTTCTCATGGAGTACGCTTCTTCAACCTGCGTACTCCACTAAATGACAAAAAAGTAACCCATTCTTCTAAATAATTTGAAAACATCCCTTTTTTCTTAATTTGTTTTCAAAACAAACCCATCAACCTAAATAACCCATGGTAGCTACTTGAATTACATTCAAGAAAATTCCAACATTCTTGGAGGTGGAGACTTTGATAATACTTTTGGTTGGGATAACAAGCATGTTGGAGCAACAATTCTTCTTTCCAAGGTCCCTTTTTTTTTTTTACATATATATAATAATTTTATGTTAAAAACTATTTTTTTTTAATTCACTCAATTTAAGAAAATTCATTAAATGCAGCTTTTTAAACTGTCTGACTGCTTTATCATGTGGCAATTATTATAATGAGTTTGAAAACACTACGTTTTAAGTAAATCATTTTTTTTTTTAACTTTGGAGGATAGTTTACTTTTAAAATATTTTAATTTGTTTACCACAAAAAAATAATAATGATAATAATAAATAAATAAAATGGAAGTACTTAATTTTACCATATTCCATCCAGATGGATATTACTTTGACAGTGGATGACTTTTTCACGACAATTTTTTGATAGTCTATTAGACGAATTTTAATTTATAAGTGATATATTTTTATCATTAAAATTATTTTTATAGTATATAAGTGATAGACTTCTATCACCGATAAAATTGTGTCATATTTATCAATATTTTTAGATTGTGTTAAATTTACTATTATTTTAAAGTAATTTAAGGTGAAGTGTTGTTTTTTAAACTATTTAGAAAAATAGGATGATTTTCAAAAAAATTCAAAAAAATTAGTCTTTTTTTTGTCGAGTGCGCAGGTTCAACCCGCACACTTGGACTCGTCAAACGTTTGGAATGCGCTTCTTCGAGAAGCGCAACACCCATCCTCCATTGAATTAAAGTCACGTGGCGTTGTTGTTTAGTAAATATAAAATTTTGAGTGGGGTCCACGTAATAATTTTAACTTAATTTTAACTAATTTTAACTTCTCTTTCCTCCCTACCCAAATTATTAATTATTTTTCGTTATAATTTTTTTAAATCTCTCTCCCTTTCACGCTCTTTTATTCTTTGTCCTCTCCCTTTCTCATCTTATTTTCTCTTGGGGAGATGATTATAACCTTATTTTCTCTTCTGCATAGGGGAGATGATTATAACGATAGAGAAGATAAGTTAAAATTATTACGTGGACCCCACTCAAAATTTAATATTTAGTAAATAAAAACAACAACATCACGCCACCCAAGAAGAGCATTCTGAACGTTTGACTGGTCCAATAAGACAAAAAAAAAAGACCTCTTGTTTCGAATTTTTTTGAAAATCACATTATTTTTCTAAATAGTTTCAAAAATAGCACCCCACCCTAAATTATCCATTATTTTGTGTTAGATTGACATATATGCAATTGACGAGAGAAAAAATTAAAATGAGGGTGGCTTACAAAACAAGTAACACTACTTTTTTAGTGTTTGGTTTTTAAGCTTTGATTTAAAACCCATTTTTTCAGGGCTTCCTAATCCAAAATGTGAAGTCTCTTGGTGATTATAAAGGTCATGCCGATAATTTTATTTGTTCTCTCATACCAGGCGCTCCCACTGCTCAATACACCCCAGGTCTCTCTCCATTCTCTTTGCAATTTATAAAAAAAAAAAAAATTAATTATTCATCCTAATTTATCAACTTAAACTTTTTAGTGTTATAGTCAAACTTGAAACATCATACTAATTTATCAACTTAAGTTTGTAAGTAGTCTTCAAACATAACAAAGCGTGTCATATTTTTTTGTTTAGACGCTTTATACTATATTGACTCAAAGTTTAATCGTATAAATTCAGGAGGTCTTTTGTTTAAAATGAGTGATAGCAACATGCAGTATGTGACTTCGACCTCATTTCTAATCTTAACTTATGCCAAATACCTAGCCTCCGCTCACACGAATGTCGATTGCAACGGTCGAACTATCACTCCCAACATTCTACGAGCCATTGCCAAGAAACAGGTATGTATTATTAAATACATTAATTTAAGGTTTAAATCCTAGTTTGTCCTTTGAACTTTTAAGATTATTTTATTTTAGCTATGGAGTTTTCAAAATAAAACAAATCTAAAATTTAGAAGGATTAAAATTAGTCTTAAAAAAATTAAAATTAAAATAGAGGCAGTGAAGAAACACATTGTGTGGTGCAGATCGATTACCTGCTGGGAGAGAATCCGTTGAAGATGTCATACATGGTCGGATACGGCCCTCGCTACCCGCAGAGAATCCACCACAGAGCCTCGTCGCTGCCGTCGATCTCGCAGCATCCGGCCAAGATTGGCTGCTCCTCCGGCTTCGCCGCCATGGATTCTGGCTCTCCGAATCCTAACGTTCTGGTGGGCGCGGTGGTCGGAGGGCCTGATCGGAACGACGGATTTCTAGATGAACGGTCGGATTACGAGCAATCGGAACCGTCTACTTACATCAATGCGCCGCTTGTGGGATCGCTCGCCTATTTTGCGCACTCGTTTGGGCAGCTCTAGCCTCCTCTAATTTTTCTTTCATTTTCTTGTTTATGTTGGAAAATAAATTTTTGGGAGATTGCAGGCTAAATTTGAAAGATAGTTGGAGGAAGAAACTACTTGTATTATTGATCACTTGGCTTGAAAACTTGATACAAACTTTGAGTTTTCACTTCTATTTATACTAGTGGCAACTTCTAAACTTATGGCTAGGAATTTGGCACACATCTCTTTCTAGAATATTCTTTACAAATACATTTTTCCTAACACATTCTAGAAAATTCTACATCTTATCCTATTATATCTTCTAAAAGATATTTCTCTCATATTTTAGAGAATTCTTCTCAATTCTCTAAAACTTCTTATAAACTAGATTTCTCTAGATTATTCTAGGTTCTTAAAGTGTTTCTAGAAATTGGGCTTTTATTTAGGCTAGGCCCAAATACTAAATTATCCAAAATCAAGTTTATATTTCAACAGTTTAATGGAAATGTTTTCAATCATAATGCTGCTAATGCGCTCTCTATATATATATATAAAATGTCTCTTTTTTTAAGTTGTGCTTGAATTAACCAATTCTAAAGAAGTTTATTTGAAACTTTTGACCTTTGGTGCGAGATTATAATACATTTTGCCGGTTTAGATTAGTTAAGAAAAGTTGAGTATAGTTTTAAATAACTTGACGAAGAAATTAATAAATGGGTTCCTCTAAGAATATATTTTTAAAATTTTTTGGTCGAAGATATTATCTTTGTTAGGAATGTGGAGTCAAAACTTTTAGGGTTTGGTCCTCTATTTTGAAATCAGAACCTTGAGAGTTTGTCTAAGGTTATGAACTATGAGAATCAAAAAACTGTGTTTGGGGTGGAGGGTTGAGGTCAGGGGCGGACCTCTGAAGGTGGCCCCCCCAAAATTTTTGATTTTCTCATACCTGTAGGTAAAATTAATGTCATAAATCTTTGAACTTTTAAATTTTGTGTTTAATAGACCACGAACTTCAAAAAGAGTTCAATATATTTTCCACAGACCTTTTGATCATCAAGTCATACATATGCCAGCTGAGCTATGCTCGCTTTGGCTCAAATTTTCAAATTTTCAAGTTTAAGTCTAATATATCCTTATATTTATTTGACATTTTTTAAAATTTAGAAATTCATTAGAAACAAAATTGAAAGTATAGGGATGCATTAAAGACTTTTTAGAGTTTAGAGACTCAATTTTTTTTTTTTCTTTTAGCAAAATTATATGATGGTATTAAGTTTATTTAAACTTAGTCCGTAAGTCTTTGATACACTCACATATGTTTATCACTGAACTTTTTTTTAATGTCAACATAGTGAATTCGAACCTCTGTATTTTTTACGATCTTTTTTTAATATTTATATACTCTAATTTTTTGGCCCCCCAAACATCAATGTCTGGATCCGCCCCTGGTTGAGGTTGAACAATTTTTTTTTCTTTTTTTTTTTTTCCTTTTACTATTTTGTTTCTTCTCTTTTTTTCCCATTAATTTTTAGTGGTTGTTTTATGAATTGAAAAATCTCTTATGTGTAACATGAGGCAAAGTTCTTCTAAGACTTAAAAAAGAAGCATTTAATTTATGTTATAGTCTAAGAATAATAAATTGTTACTAACACTCAAAACGTTGTTTACCATTAACAAAAGAGAAAACATAACGTGACAATATTAAAATCATGAGTTCAAACATGAAGATACAAAGTCTAGAAATAAGATACAAAAGCATGAACAATAAAAAGAAACATAACATGACAATGTCCACGTAAAGTCATCATCAAAAGAGTCAAACAACATTCGGTGAAGCAGAGTTCATGAATAGGAGGGTCCTGGCTATAGGAGGATCCTGGCTGCCTTCTCAGGGATACGCATGCAATACTTGTACTTCCACTCAGCTGGAAAGTTAAGGAACATTAGGAATTGTGAAACATCAGTCAATAAGAGTGATACAACTATATAAAAAAAAACGTTGGTTAAACAATATTTAAATATAAATTAATACATACATGAAGTATGATATTAAACAATCTATTTGAATAAGTACTCAACAAAATTGAATAAAGGTTTTAAGATTTTTTTTACCCATGTATTTTTTTCATGACTTATTTGATTCATAAATTAAAGTTTTATTTTTAAACTTTACAAAATGTGCGAAGTAAACTAGTATATATAAAAGAACAAAAATATATTTAAATTTTTTTCTTTTTTAAATACATTGGGATGGAAAATTTGAACAACAGACATATTGGTCGTTAACACATACATATGTCAAATCGAGCATCGCTTTGGCAAACATATTTTAACTCTCTCACATACAACTAGACATTTGATTACATTATAAAAACAAAGGTCAAATCAAATAATAAAATATATGCATTAAATTCTCGATTGAAATACAAAAGAGAATATATATATATAGTTTAATTGCAGTGTCAAACAACAAGCAGGTTTGCCCGAGAGGTTAAGGGGGAAGACTTAAGATCTTCTGCACATAAGTGCGCGTGGGTTCGAACCCCACAGCCTACATTGTTTTCTTTTTTCTTTCGTCGTCTGCTGCAGCCCCACCATGATTTCGTCTCTACATCGAAGTGGCACGTGGGTTTGGTCTCGTTCCCATCAAGTGCGTTGTCGAGACGCCCTGTTGGGGTTTAGATTGTGTGTTCGAACGCCACCATGAATCGTTTGCTTGAACCTCGTTGTTGATCTATTTGTGTCACCTCTGTTCGTTCAAGCGTCGCTGCCGGAGTTAGATGAAGAGGATGGGAAATTGTGTTTTGTCATGGAGAAGAATTTGTGCTTAAAGGGGGAGAGTTTATGATTTTTGGAGGGAGGAACAGTGGGAGAAAAGAAAAAAATAAATTAATAGATTATATTCGATTTATTAGATGCAAGAGTATTTTGGTAAGATTTTTTTTTATTAAATACCTAAAATTCTCCTAATAATAAATAAGTTTATATTAGACATTTTTTTAAATAGATTATTGTAAAGCAATTGGCATAATATATATTTTTTTTTTCTTTTAAAATCACAGCTAACCCAACATCCACATGGCATCATCACAATTTTAACTACTATTTTCAGGGAGGAGGAAAATCAATTTTTACTCCTAAATTTATCTATATAAATAAATGTTGCAAACTTTAACATTAAACTTAAAAAAGTGTTAGCAATTTTCCAACCGTTAAATTTTTATTTAAAACATCGTTAAAATGAGCATACTCATATATGTTCAATAAATTATAAAACATATACATGATACAAAATTAATAGGGATTTCAAAGAAATATGTCGTTGAAACTATTTTTTTTTTTTTTTTTTGGTTAAAATTTGTGAGTTATGTGATAAGGTAATGGTTAATTTATGCACTTAATTTTGTCCAATATTTGATTATATTGAAATGAGTGAGTTTATGAAAAAAAAAATATTACATTGTCTTTTTAAAATTAGTAAAAATTGAACATAATGAAAATTGCATTTATAGGTAGTCTAGAGTTCAATTTAAATTGAAACTTGACAAGTTTGAGAGAAAAAAAAAAAAAAAAAAAAAAACTTTGATACTCCAGGTGATTAACTAAATTACGGTTGGTATAATTTTTTTTTTTTTTTTTTTACAACATATTGGAATGAAATATTGACCTCATGGACATTAAGCGATACATCATGTTAGTTGAGATTGAAGTGAAAGATTGAACCTACGACCTCGAACACGATTAGAGTGAGAGATTGAACCTAAGACCTCGGTCACTAAGTCATACATCATGTCAGACACGATTTATAGTTAAGTACTCTAGATACAAAATATAAAATTAAATTGCTTAATCTATATTTAGTTTGGGAACTTGTATAACTAGCATAGTAATTTGTAAGTGCCAATAATGTAATATAAAAATTAAAGTTCTCAATACAGATATAAATTGAATTTAGTTCATTAAATCTAGGGAAATTGTAGTAAATGAATTAAATCTAGGGAAATTGTAGTAAATGACAATTTAAGACTTATTGTTTGCAAATATAGCATGTTTTTAAAAAAATTGCGGATATAGCAATTTCTATCGCTAATATCTTATGACTGATAAAAGTCTATCACTGATCACCTCAGCTTTTTATAGATTTTTGTCAGTGATAATAGTCTATCAGAGATAATAGTCTATCACTGATAGAAGTCTATCAGTGATATAATAAAGTCTATCAGTGATAGAAACGAATTTTTTTGCCATATTTGCAAAACATTTTAAAGTTTGCTAAATTTGCAATTAGTTTGGACCTGATTGCTATTTGTGCAACCAGCCCTTAAATCTATATATTTTTAAGAAAATCTATAGATCAAATAAAAAAAAGTTCAAATCTTTTAAACCATCTTTATGATCAATATCTTTCAAAAAAAAAAAAAAATTAAGCTTATAAACATGTAAAAAAAATTCCACAGTAAGAAACAAACACAATTTCCAAAAACATATTAAAAAAACACAATTTTTAAAATCATAACTAAAAACAAAATTATTATCAAACAAGTCATTAGCTTTTAAGCTATGAAAAGTTAATTTGTGAGTCAAACCCCTGCCAAAAGCCAAATTTAATTATACAACTTAAACCCATGTTCAGAACAGAACTGGTAAAGAGTCCCCCAAAGTGATAAGAACAAAAGCCCAAGGTAAGATATTTCCAATTATCTGTCACATACAGTACAAGAAGACTTCCACATTTAAATATATACACAAAACATAACTTTATTTTTACACAACCACACCAACCACTACCACCAAAGGCTAAAAACCTGTCATATTTGTACAGCAGATCCTTGACTTGACCACCATAAAAGCTCAATGATCATCAATTGCCAAAGGCACAGATTTTGCCTAAACCAACAAAACCAAATGAGATTATCATTAAGCCATCCAATTATCAGATTAAAAGTGGGGAAAACTGAGAAGAAGAAAACATGATTATAACTTGGTTTGCTACAGATAATAAATAGATTCGAACATGAAAATACTCACCAGATCACGGAACTTGAGAATGTAGAACATCTCTAGATATCGACGTGTCTCTCGCCTTTCGAGTTTCGAAACATACTTCCAGAAACCATAAACTCCAGCCAGAGTCATCAGTCGTTCAGAGTAAATTTTCCATGTATACCTACATGGCATATTGAGAATTATTATCATCTACAACATAATGTGATGTGGTAACGAGTAAATTCCAAAATATATATATGTATGTATTACTTTTCATAAATTCTTCGGAGCCCCGCTTCCGAGATTTGAATCCAATGACTTGGATCCTCCCTGCACTTCTCAAGGAAATCTACTAAAAGAGTACTGGCTTGGTCTGGATGATAAGGGTCAATGTGAAATCCAGATACGCCATGTTCAATGATTTCAGCAGGGCCACCATGGCAAGTAGCAAATGTTGGTAGCCCACAAGTCATGG
This sequence comes from Herpetospermum pedunculosum, assembly GCA_028017165.1. Taxonomy (NCBI): domain Eukaryota; kingdom Viridiplantae; phylum Streptophyta; class Magnoliopsida; order Cucurbitales; family Cucurbitaceae; genus Herpetospermum; species Herpetospermum pedunculosum. The sequence continues at coordinate 13,838,495 of CM051523.1, forward strand.
CCTCCACAACAGTAAGTCCAAAAGCTTCATAAATTGCTGGCTGAAAATTGAAAATTTTGAAGATCATGATGATACTTTAAAGAATGAGGAGGTAGAAGAAAAAAAACAGAGAAGTCTATAAAATCATCAACCTGGACAAAAACACCCCTAGTATCTGCAATATACCGATATAACTCGCCATTACGAGCTCGATTTGTTTGAGCTGATATCCAACGCAATTGACCGTGCAAGTCATACTTTTTCATAAGGTCATGCATTTTCTCGATTTCTCCCATTTCTTCTCTGTCTTTGGAATTCTTAACATCAACATAACCACCAACGACAACAAGGTTTGCTAGCTCCCTCAGTCTGGCATTCTTGCCATACAGCTCAACTAATCCAGTTATGTTTTTCACTTTATCTAACCTTGACATGGTGAAGATCAAAGGTTTTGACCTATCGCCTATTGCGCCACTGCATACATGCAAATAAAAAATTAGCCCTTCCCATTTAATGTGAATTAGTTCCTTAATTTGAAGATAAAACAATCTCCCATGTCATAGAACTTAAATCGTCTCCCCACTTAGAATTAACAATGAAGAGTTATTTCCTTAAAGTGCTTTGTACACCAAACTTCTGACATGTAAGGCCAGAATGTAAAAGTTGAGCAAAAAAGAGACTTACACGTGTTCGTCATTTTGTTCCGGGTCATACAATAACTTCTCCAGTGACTCATGCAAAGCTGTAAGCCTTAACTGTTTTTCAGAGTAGGGAAAATAAATGGTCATGTCTGCTCCAGGAGAGACTATATTGAACTTCGGGTCAAAGACATCAATTCCGTGGACAACTCGATATAGCCCAGGAAGCGTAAATGCAGTGTGGCTCTCATATTGACCAACTGTATTCCTCCTGCAAGTATGATGGTAAAAATTCAGCAAATTCTGTAATCAAGTTCATTAGCACTTTCACCTATTCTTTCAACCATTTCTCATCTCAAATTCAAAATCTTCTATAACCAAGTTGATTACTAATTAGTAATTACTTTCTTCAAGAAAATATTTACTGCGGAAGTTATCGGAGCGCAATAACTGGTAATTCAGTCTTCCATCTTTGATTAAACATCGATATTTAATCAAATATTTCAAGTTATTATTCTTGTACATCATTAAAAGGTAAATTAGTAAAAAAAAAACCAACTGCATGACACTTAATATTAAACCTTTAGTACTGACGGTGATGATATAGACAAAGTTGGTCTGACACAAGGAATCAAACAACATAAAAATAGTAAGAAGACATACGTTCCAGCAATCTCCTGGTATGTACTGGTGATGATAAAATCTGCATTATTCATGGCTATTAAATCAGCAGTGAACTGACATGAGAAGTGATATTTCTCCTCAAAGTTTTTCCAGTATATGTCTGACTCGGGATATTTTGTCTTCTCCAAAGCATGAGCTATGGTACACTGCACATTGCAAACCAAATGTCAATAAAAGACAACAGTTGAAATACCAAAAGCTTCTCCTAACCTAAACTACCTGAGTAACTCCCATTTTATATGCCAATAAGGAAGCAACAAGATTTCCGTCACTGTAGTTTCCGATAAAAAAATCTGGAATACCCTGCAACTCAGCTACAATTTCACTTGCTGCATCCTGTTTCAAGTTACACGGTATATCGAATGTGTGACTCATAGATAAGAACTAATAAATCAATAGTACAAATACTTGATGACTTGCGAGTAGATACAGATTAACATCATTTCAAATAGGCATTTACACCATAGATTATGGGTTCAACTGAAAAGGTATATGTGGTGGACAGGAAATGTAATAAGATTAACATCATTTCACGAAACGAGTGCAACGAAACACTGTACTGACGATCAAAATAATGAAGCATTGACAGAAGTAAATAGTTTCACTTAAGCAGTAGGGTTTGTACAAATATATAGATATCAGTGAATCGTGTAATCAACAAGTGTTGATCCTTTATGTAGAATTGCACACATTACCTCAGCAAAGGTCTCTAGATAAGGCCATACATCAAACCTTGAAATCCATTTACGTAGAATTCCTTTTTCTGACCTAAAAGGAACACGCAAAATGTGTGAATGCTCGGTTCCGCTGACTTTTTCCAGATGCTGATTACATGTAGTTCCCTTTGCATCAGGTATTAACCTGGTAACCTATAACAATAGCCCACTACATTATTATATTACAGAGAAACACTGACAAAAAATTAGAGGTCTGGATATAAATAAAGGAAAGAACTTAAGTTCTTACTCGTCAAAAGGAAACCCAGGTTTTACTCATGAAAATGGAGAAAGATGCACACTTACAATTAAAATTCTAGGAGCTATATCTAATCCTTGCTTCTTAATTCTAGAAATCATTTCCTTCTCCAGTGCACGCACCTGGTCCAAAATATAAACTACCTGCAAAATTTGAAATTAGAAAAAGGAAAAGACAGTTATTACTTTCTTCATTTTCTGATGATGGTCTAGGTACTCATATATTTAACTACAGAAGCCGAAAGAGAAAGAGAGAGATCCGAATCAGAGGAAACAAAGGTACAAAAGTGCCAAAAAAAAATAAAAGAATTATTAGCTAATAGCCTATAATACGTTTGGCTTAAAAGAGAATTTATTTCCAGTACCTGGCCGCCAGTGTCTGGCAGACCTAAAACATTGGCCTGACCAAAGTAACCATGTGGAGACAAAATGACAACATTAAACACCATTGGTATCCTTCCTAGAAATGTTTCTAATACAGAAGGATCGGGAGCTTGAAGGATATCCAAGAGAAGATGCATTGTCTCTAGCACTCGTTCTGCGGTATCACCCCAACCCCTATCGAAACCCATTCCTTGTAATCTGCATACGACAACAAAGGAAAAAAAACAAGTATCAGTTACCAACAATCATCAGGCTGCTTAGTAATAACAATAATCAAGTACCCACATGAGCAGGGGCAATACTCTTACACATATTCAAAGTCGGAATAGGGTGTATTGGGCAGCAACTTAGAAAGGTACTCCTCAGCCTTTGACAATGCAAACTGTAGTTTGGAAAGGCTATGTATTCGATCATTCAACATTATTCCCTGCACAAAACAATTATTAGAACACATTCAATCATAATGAGACTGGTGCTTTTTCATATTTCTCATTCCATACATTCATCACATGAACTAGAAAATTGGATTCATACTCATTCACAACATAAGTTTATACGATAGTACAATGTTGACCCGTAAATTAAAATAATTCTAGAGCAGGGTTGATTAAATGATAAAAGTTGCTTGTATTAGATCCTGAAAAGCAGGAAACATCAATTTAAGTAATTAACACTATTCAGTGAACTTACACTCCCTTTATATCTGTGGGCTCGAAGGAAGTCAAGTAATGGCTCCAATGACTCCTTGTTGCGGAACATAATTGATGACAGGTGACGGTTAAGGAATTGAACGCCATTGCCAATGGATGAGGATCGAATGGGGCGAGGAAAGTTTGCATTGAACGGCTCTAAGTCAAGCTCGAGCACAAAATTTTCATTAAGCCTGATAAAGACAATAAAAAATCAGCTCAATTCAATGGAAATATTGATCACATTATAAGCTAAAAGAATCCGAAAATGACTCCTCCTGAAAACATCTACAATTAAGAAAAATCACTTACTGTCCGTCCACAAGCTCTTCTTTAAATTGAAGATACTCGGAGACACTTAATTGCTCGACGCTGAGTTCGTAGATATTGACACGGACATACTCCCAGACACCAGGTCTAGGCCGAACAGCAATGGCCACAAATGGCGGCAGAACAATAGCTTCCTAAGATAAAATCAAACATTATATTTAAACCATCAAAAATTAGAATAAGAATACAAATTTCATTTGTAGATTCTGATTCAATGAACTAAAAAGACAGACAGCAGATTCAATTTCAAACCCCCAATGTACACTTCTATAATTCCAAAGAAACTGATGTGTAATGATCACCTGAGCAGATTTAAGGATCTCGCCGAAGGGTCCAGTGGAAAGGTCCAGTTTATCGTGATCATCTCCAATGATATTCTCAAGTTCATCGATCAAATGATGGGGCTGTAAAATCCCTTTTCCCTGATCAACATACCTTCAAACCCCACCACAAAAACATCACTAAAAATGGTGGGAAATGACGAACAGGACACACATAAACTCATAATTTTCTTCCTCAAATGACTCCAACCATAAGAATAGAAAAATAAAAACAGACCTGGAGAGAAGAGAGACAAGTTCATTCCGGTGAGCCAAGAGTGTATCCTCCACACGTTCTCTAATGCTCGGGATACGAGCAAACTTCTTGGCAGTCGACATGGAAAGGAGCTTCAAAACTGAATCAATCAAGAAACAGAAACCGCCGGAAGATGATAATTGATAACATTCAAACAATAATCAAAATCCAGAGAGAGAGTTGAGTGAAGGGCTGCTTACAGAATGATGAGCGATGAAGAGAGAAGTGTTAAATAAGGACGAAACGTGTTTGAAGAAAAGATGGTGTTCACTGGCAGCTGTCCTTGATTTCGCGGTGGTTTCTTTACTGTTCTTCGATTCATCTTCTCTGAATTTGACCAACTTTTTTTTTTTGCAGAGCTATGGGAAAAGGTGGAAGAAAGAGAAACTGAATGCAGACAAAAATGATGAATAAAATAAAGGGAAAACCAGAGACTTCGAGGCTTTTCTTTTTTCTTCTCACGGATTTTTAGTCCAAAGTCCAAACGCATTCTCGAGGCGCCTCTTTTTTAAGATGTCATAATTGAGATGGCATAGGTGCCACAAACCTTATCCTATAATTTGAATTAATTAACATGTCACCCTTCAGTCGACCAACTATTACTTAGTTAGAGTTTTTAAAATAATTGTATTGACTTTCGATAGTATTTATTATTTACAATTATTATAACTACAAATTATTATAACCATCGATTATTTTAACTCACTCAATGCTCAAAATAGTCATTTGGTGTTGTAGAATTCTCCAACTTAGACTTGGTTAAAAACAAATTTCAAGTCTCTACATCCTAACTATCCTTTAAACTTATAAACTTTGACATGCATAAATTCTTTCATACTACATGTTGGAATGCCTTAAATTTGTTATGACCCTCTACGGTCGGTACGGGATCTCGCTGACCCGAGTCTAGAGGCAAAGCGCCCTGGTGGGCGTAAGGAAAAATCTAATTTTAGTTTTTACTTCTCTGTTTTGGGCTTTAGACCATTTTGTATTAGGTCATTAGAAGGGTGTCATATATAAACTTTCTAATGACTTCAGTCGCCCCTATTTGTTCATTTGTAATTTTCTCTTATTTCGTAATACTAGTGCTCTCCCTTTTGTCTGTAGACGTAGCTAACACGACGTTAGTGAACCACGTAAATCTGTATCGTTTTTCTTTTGCGCTTACTTATTCTTTGTTATTAATTTATCGTAGCACTACCTAGTAGATACGGTGAGAATTTACATCACCTCACCACCAAAATTGAGCTATATTACACTTATTTATAAGACGTTTAGGGAACTTGAAACAACCAAAGTTGAGCTATAGTTTAATACCTCAGCTACTCTCCAAAAAAAAATTAATAATCAAGATATGCACAAAGAAGGAAAATAAATGGAGATAATATTGAGATACTATCTAAGGTAGTGTATTAGAAAAATATCTTCTTATATTTATATTTATTATTCTCTATTTTGAATTAGATTTAATTAAGGGGTACATAAATATCGATCATATTGATCTATTCTGAATAAGAAAAGCAAGAAGAGAAAATACTTTCTTAATAGATAATAAATTCATTTTTCTTTACCTTATATCGTTGATATGATACATCACATTTTCCTTTATCGTTATAGAAAACAACATAAATGTATAAAAGAACCAAATCCAAAGTGTCACCATAAACTTCTCTAAAAAAGTGTCATTCATATGGTCATAAGCTTTACTTAATATTGTGCTATGACTTGGGGAAGATACATCATCTAATGCCTTCTTAAAACATTTTGTCACAATTTTGTATACCAATTTAATTTATAGCAAAGACTAATCGTACGAAAATCAAAGATATTTTTTGTATTTTTATATTTAGAGATAACCCTATCATAGTATGATTTATGTCTTCAAACGATTGGTCTCTATTTAAGATGTGAAAACAAAGGGATGTAAGATTAGTAAATCCATCTATTCCAAAAGTTTAAGAGAAGTAATAAAAGGAATTCAACTCCTCGCCAATTGAAGGTACAATTCCATCGAAGAAGTATGAAGCAATATCATTCTCTCAAGTATTAACTTGAAATAACTATATAAAATAGGTTCCAAAATCCTTTCTAAATAACCTAGTTGGTTTTCATTCTTTGTGCTCATCACAGTTATTCAATTGAGTTATTTTTTCGTTTTTGTGTAGTTTGTTTATGAAACCAACTTAAATTCTCGATGAGAGTATTTAAGTTTATGTCCAATGAATTTGTCGATTTTAAAAAACATTGAATAAGTCGATGATTTATTATACATAAAATTAAAAGTTTAAAGATCTATGAGATACTTTTTAAAACTTGAATCTATTAAATACGCACATGAAAATTTAGAGATTAAACTTGTAATTAAACTTCATAAGTTAATAATTACAAATGATTTTTGTTTCATGAAACTATGCATATCTCAAAAGATAAGACACTTTTTACTTTATTTTTATATGGAATGTTTGGATTTCTCACTCTACATATGTCAAATTCAATAATATTAATAAACTACGAATGAATTTTTTTAATAAAAAAACAAGATACATAGAAAACAATAACAAGTCATGGTTATTATTAATAATAAAAAATAATAATAATAATAATAAAATAATGTCAAACGTGATTGATTTGGATTCTGCTTCTCATTTTTAATACGTAAAAAACGGCCCCTTCAAGAAAGGTTGTGTATAATATAATCACAGGCTCGTGATTTTCCAATGCATTGGCTCAATAAACGCATTACACGTACGCACATAGTTGGGCCATGACTGTTTACATTGTACTTTGTTGGAAACGTGGAAGGTAGTAGATTCTTGAGGAATTGTGAAGAAATAACAAAACATAAAAAACTAACTTAAAAATAGTTAAAATTTTAGGAGTGAACAGCTCAATTGACATAAAGTTGTGTCGTTAATTAATAAGTCACATACCTTTGCAAAAAAAGATATGAATTGATTTTACACTCGTTTAAAATTAAAATCTTTTTTACTTCATTTTATTATTTTCATTCACACCCTTAAGTCCTCTCTCCTCTTAAAATATTTTTTACTTCATCTTCTTCTTTTCATTCACACCATTAAGCCTCATCACCTAGTTTCGTTTATTTTCTTTTCTTGTGCAACGATGAAATTGTCGTTGTTCAGCTCTCTCTGTCGTCGCTACGCTCTCTTTTGCTTGTCTCTTTTTTGGCTTTGTCTCTTCGGATTGACTCGATTTCTTTTCCTCGATAAGCTTTGTAAAGTTAATCTCAAGGTTTGCAATGAGTATTCTCAAACAATTACCGGTAGGGGTGATAGTCAAAATCGAAAAACCGAACCGAACCAAACTGATCCATTGGTTTTATTCGGTTTTTAAGCAACATAGTGGGCATCTCGGTTTTCATTTGGGAAAAACCGAAACCTTTTTGGTTGGGTTTTTACACAAACCATAAATCATTTCCGCTTTTTCACTCGAGCCAGCTTAAATCAACCCTCTTTCTCTCAACCCCCTTTCTATCTTCCACCTCCCCCTCTACTCTCAACCCTTTTCTCTCTTCCACTTTCTCCCTTTCTCTCAACCCTTTTCTCTCTTCCACTTTCTCCCTTTCTCTCAACCTACCCCTTGCTTCAGAGACGAATTTGCAGCTGCATTAGCGGTTTAACATGATCTCCGTCGCTATAATTCAACCAACTTAACTGGAATCCGTAATGACTCTAAAAAGGAAGGATCGTCGATCTCTCGATCGATTTGTCTCTGAAGCAACGAATCGAGAATTTGCTTATAAGATTGTTGGAGGGAAGACGTCATGAAAATAGATGAGAAAAAGCTTGAGAACGAAATGGAACATGTAGAGTTAGAGATCGATCTCTCCATCGATTCGTCTCTAAAGCAACTAATCGAGAATTTGCTTATAAGATTGTTAGAGAGAAGACGCCATGAAAATGGAGGAGAAAAAGCTTGAGGACCAAATGGAACATGCAAAGTTAGAGATGAAGGTGTGAATTGAAGGAAGAGTTTATGTAAAGAAGGAGAAATTATTATTATTATTTTGCAACTATGAGAATGTAATATTTCTTACTAAAACTCATGAGTTCCTATTTTGCTCCCAAAATTTCTACGGTTGCGATGCTCCTATCGCAATTAATCTTCATTAAATCAGGATAACCACAAAGGATAGTCCACGTAAATTGATTAATTGAATTTTAAAAAATATGTGTAATTTTGCCGAAAAAAAACAAAAGCAGAAAAAAAAAATTAAAAATTAAAAATTGGCTGAAAATATCGGGAATCGAACGGACTAAAAACCCAACGTTGAGTTTCGCTATTTATTGGACATTGGATCGGTTTTTATTTTTACTAAACCGACTAGTTTGGTTCGATTCTTGATTGGGCCCAAAATCGAGGAAACCGAACCAACTATCACTCCTAATTACAGGTACACTCTGTTTCTTATTTTGCACTCAATTTCAATTTCACCTTTAATTTAGTGAAGATGAAACATAAAAAATAATATTTCTTTTTTAAAATTATGGTTGATTTTGTGCTTCAATATGTTGATTTTAAATACTGCACTTTAAATTTAGTTTCTATATTTTTCATCCGTCTAAAAATTAATTCCCGTTCGTTTACTTCATCTTATTCCCTCTTTCGCACGTCTCCTTTCCCCCTCACTAACGACCAGCCACCACTCAACGTCGTTCCATTTTGACCGGCGCCACCACGTTATTTTGCTTCTAGAAGGATATCAAAGTCTTGGGATCGAATTTGAAGACATGGTTGACTTGTTTCAATGAAGCTGAAACATCGAGAAAAATATAACCTTGGGAGTTAATTTTGAGGACTAAATATGTAATCAATTTTATTTACTAAAGAGTTTTGTGGAACAGATAGTCTGATATTTTCTGTTATTGAGAATGGTCAAAGTCATGAGTATATATACAGTCCTACAGTTCCTATCTTGTAGGGAAGACTAGCCACAACTTTATTCTAGGAAACATAAAGCTAAATATAGAAAATAAAGTGCTGACTTGAAGATATAGTCATAGTATATACAACCATATACAACGAGATTTACGGGTAGATCCCGATATATACGGACGGGTAGATCTCGATATATACGACGCCTCTAATACTCCCCCTCAAGTTGGAGCATGGAGATTACAGATGCCCAACTTGCGAAGAAGAAGTGAAAATTGTGTTTTACCAAGGGCTTTGGTTAAAAAATCTGCCTGTGCACCCGTCCGAACATGAGACGTAGAAATCGTACCATCTTGCACAGCGTCACGAACAAAGTGGCAATCCATTTCAATATGTTTCGTTCGTTCATGGGAAACTGGATTGGTCGCTATATAAAGAGCGGCTTGACTATCACAAAATAATTGCATGGGACGCACATGTTGTATCCCAAAACAAGCCAAAAGGGATTTCAACCATTTTAACTCACATGTAGTAGTGGCCATAGATCTATACCCAGCCTCCGCCGAAGAACCAGAAATAGTTGGTTGTTTTTTCGTTTTCCAAGATACAGGAGAAGAACCTAATAAGACCATGTAATCAGTCAATGATTTTCGTGTTAGAGGAAAACTCGCCCAATCACTATCACAAAAGGCATATAGTTGAAGGTCATTCTCTTATCGCAGCAGAATTCCCTGACCAGAACAACCTTTCAAATACCGCAAAACTCTCAAAGTTGCATCCCAATGTTCAACACGAGGATCACCCATGAACTGAGCTAGTATATGCACAGAATAACAGAGTTCAAGACGTGTAATCGTCAGGTATATAAGACGACCTACATGACGCCGATACTTCTCTGGATCATCAATGTTGGCACCATTGATTGTGGCAAAATGATGATTTTGCTCCATGAGTGTAGATACAGGGCGTGCTCCAAGCAAGCTCGTTTCACTGATAATGTCAAGAACATATTTGCGTTGGGAAAGAAACAAACCGTTCTTCCCACGTGCTACCTCTATCCCAAGGAAATACTTGAGTATGCCCAAGTCTTTCATATGAAATCTCTCGTTGAGTTGTTGCTTGAATTTTGTAATTGTCAAAGAAGAAAAACCTGTAATGATAAGGTCATCGACATATACAAGAACATGTAAAGCAACACCATCCTTGGAATAATTAAACAATGAGTAATCAGCATAAGATTGCGTAAAACCAATTTCCTTTAGGGTCGTCGAGAGCTTAGCAAACCAATTTTGAGGCGCCTGTCGAAGTCCATACAAGGACTTACGCAATCGACATACTTTGTCAGGGGCACCGGAGTTAAAACCATGAGGGAGTCGCATATATACCTCCTCAGCAAGATCTTCGTGTAGAAAAGCATTATGCACATCCATCTGGTGAAGCTCCCATTTTCGTGCTACTGCAATAGCCAAACATGTGCGAATCGTGACCATTTTTGCTACAGGAGCAAATGTTTCATTAAACTCGAGTCCAGCAATCTGACGATTCCCATATACAACTAGACGCCCCTTTAATCGTTCAATTGTACCATCAAATCGATATTTTATTTTATAAATTCACTTACAACCGATTGCTTTCTTTCCAGGTGGAAGATCCTCCAGAGTCCAAGTCTTATTCCTTTCAAGTGCATCTATTTCATTTTGCATAGCCTTTCGCCAACTTGGATCCTTAACAGTCTCTTTAAAGGAGGTAGGTTCAGTTCCTGTAGTAATTGCTGCCAAAAAATGGGTGTGTTTTGCAGAAAACTTATCACAATTTACATAATAAGCAATGGGAAAAAAAATACCTGAGGACTTTGATGAATCGTGAACAGGTGATGTGACGGGTTTGGTAACGTGGACTGTGTTGGTGATGAAACCCTTGAGTCTATAAGAGGGTTTCTTTAGTCGATGGCCTCGACCAGTTTCAGGCTCAACAGGTTCAACCGTAGGTACTGCATGTCCAGTATCCAAGTCACTAACTGCGGGTGGTGTACATACTGGTATAGTCAGTGGTATATCTTCTGACATACTCAAAGACTCAGCATTCCCCCGAGGTATATCTGCTGCCATACCCGATGACTCAACATTTTCCATCTCTATATCTTCGGTGATGCCCGAGGCATCCTTACTCCCATATGGTAAGACAATATCCTGAAGAAAAACTACATTATCATAATACTTCGTATTTTCAGATGGATTATCAACATTATGCAAGGAGGCATCCTCGGAGAAAGGAAAATTTTGTTCACAAAATACAACATCTCGCGATATAAAGAATACCTTTTCTTTTAAGTCATACAAATGTCATCCCTTTTTACCAAACAGATACCCCACAAACAGACATCGTTGAGAACGAGAGTCAAACTTGTCCTTCATACGAGGCTTATTTTTGGCAAAACAAAGACAACCAAAGACACGAAGGGCATCATACTTAGGAGATGAAGCAAAAAGAATTTCAAGGGGTGTTTTATTATTGAGTAATGAAGAAGGCGTACGGTTAATGACATAGGCGGTCGTCAGAACATTTCCCCCCAAAAAAGAAATAGATAGATTAGCTTGAAATAGAAATGTCCGAGTCACATTAAGAATATGCCTATGTTTACGTTCTATTCGTCCATTTTGTTGTGGTGTATCAACACAAGAGGTTTGATGAAGAATACCATTGTCAGCATAAAATCTATGAAGGCATGTGAATTCTTTTCCATTATCACTTCGAAGAACCTTAACACACTTATCAAACTGAGTTTTAATCATGCGACAAAAATCCTTAAGGAGTTGGGATACCTCAGATTTGGCAGTCATCAAGTAAATCCATACGGCTCGAGAACAATCATCTACAATAGTTAAGAAATAATGAGCACCACTAATAACAGACAAAGTATATGGGCCCCATATATCACAGTGAATTAAATCAAAAACATTTGTTGCTTTACTATTACTCAGAGAAAACACGCTCCTAGTTTGCTTGGCTCTTAAACAAATATCACAAGGTTCATGAATAACATTATCATCCTTATGTCCATGAGTTCCAATATTATCTGGCAAAAAAGAGTCTACTTTTCGAGAAGGATGACCCAACCGTCGATGCCACAATTCACTTTTATCTCCCACTGTTGCTCGATACGCTTGAAATTGTCTCAAATGCCGAAACCAATAAACCCCGTCACATTTCTCACCTGCTCCAATCAAAGTTCTCAAAGCACGATCTTGTATGATGCAAAGCTTATCAGTAAAAGTGACAAAATAAGATTGATCGGCAAACAAGTGAGACACGGACAACAAATTCCAAGTTAGATCTGGAACATATAGTACATTATGTAGGACCAGAGATTTATTCAAAGAAATTGTGCCTTCCTTGGTGGCAATGATTTGTTTACCATTCGACAGTCCAACAGAATTAGGAGCAACGTCAAATAATTGAGTAAATAATCCAACATTACCAGTCATGTGATTTGAGCATCCGGTGTCAATGATCCAGTCAGTGGAAGAATCACTTTTACCACTTTATTTTCCGGTTGAAGAACGCTTCTCTTTTGAAGTGTGAAGCATGTGCACAAGTGTAGCCCACAGATCATCTAAGAGACCAGGAACACCACACCGATCTGAATCCTAAACGGGTGCCTGATCAATAGGTCGTAAGGTGGTTGTTGCGGTATACATCCTTACCAACCTTCGGTCATACCCGACAGCATTGGCTACTTGGCCGCAGCGCTCCTTCCTCCTCCCTCGTCCATAATTCCATCCGTCGGGAGGTTTGGTTGTTCGATCATCCGCCATAATAAGATGACGATAGTCAGACTTCATAGATTCGTCGAAAACCATAATAGGATAACGATAGTCGGATGTCGTGGTTTCATCGTCATTCATAATGGGATGACGATAATCAAATTTCGTTGTTTTGTCGTTAGTCATAACGAGAAAATCGAAGTAGTCGTAGTCGAATTTCGTAGTGGAAAAATCAAAGATTTTAATCGCTGAAGGAGCGATAAAAAAAAAATTGGTCGTCGTCTCCTCTCTTAGAGTCGCCGCCACCCTAGAGTCTAGTAGAATTTTTTTTTTCTTTTTTTTTCTTAGGATCTTTGCTCTGAACCACGAGCTCTGATACCATAAAGAGTTTTGTGGAACAAATAGTCTGATATTTTCTGTTATTGAGAATGGCCAAAGTCATGAGTATATATACAATCCTACAGTTCTTATCTTGTAGCGAAGACTAGCCACAACTTTGTTCTAGGAAACAGAAAACTAAATATAGAAAATAAAGTGTTGACTTGAAGATATAGTCATGGTATATACAACCATATACAACGAGATTTATGAGTAGACGGGTAGATCCCGATATATACGGACGGGTAGATCTCGATATATACGGCGCCTATAATATTTACCATTTTTCTTTATTTTTTAACCTATTAATATTTATTTTTCCTCCTTGTATTTTCCAATATATATTACTTGTTTGGGTGTATCTCTCACTATACTACTTATCTAGATGTTTACAAATGTATTTCCCAATATATACTACTTATCATAGGTCATCGTTTGAATTAGTGTTACTCATCTAGTTGTACTTTTCATCTAGGTCTATTTTTCGGTATATACTATTTATCCTAAGTCATTGGATCTATCTATGCATTTTTCGTGTTTTAATTTTATCATCTCGTAACGTGATTCATGGTTTTTACTTAACTATATTTTTATTTTAAAAAAATGGATACAAGTTTAAAGTTTTTTTTATTTCTTCTATGTGTTATTACATTTGTTGAAGGCACAAATTACGATTTTGTAGGGACAGAGACTTTTATTTGAAATTATGATGTTTTGTTGTCAATTCCAACTAAAAACACACTAATACAAGTTGATTTTGAATTCTGGTTTGAATCTGTAGCACTATTATACTATCAACTAATTTGAATTAACGATTTACTAATTTATATTTTTTCTATTTGAATGAATGTATCGGTTTACTAATTTATATTTTTTCTATTTGATTTTCTCACCCATCTTTCTCCCCCATCATTTTGTTTTTTGTTTTTTTTTTTTTAGGCATTTTGATGGTTTACTAATTTATATTTTTTCTATTTGATTTTCTCACATATCTCTCTCCCTTATCATTTTGCTTTTTTGTACCCATTTTGACAGGATATTTAAAAGTGCAAATATCAATCGACATTTTCGTCTCAACACAAATGAAATGTCAAACCGATTATATCATAACTCAATTGACATAAGATTGTGTCATTGACTAAGAAGTCAACACAAATGAAAGATTATGCTAAATATAGAGTTATTTTTCGAGTTGTACTATTTCTATTCATCCCGTATCCCCTAGATTGTTTTTTAAAAGATCTTCAAATATTAAATATATTTCATTAACTTTTTAATTTTGATACATTTTTAAAAAAATTGTTATATATATATATATATATATATCAAAGTATTACGGAAAGTAAACGAGGAGGACTCCACAGCTCGGGGCCAAGACACTAAAAAACACATAAAGAAGAACGACGAGACCCATTCACGCAAACAAGTCCGAAGAGGAATACTAATAGAGATGGGCCAACAACACCCTCAATAATAAAGCCCACCTGTAAGCCACATCGTCTTATGCACTAATGAGAGGAGACTGGGGAGAATGAGGGTTAACCCCTGGACACGGAAGTTGTGTTCCCTTCAAATATGATAAATGATTGCACATCAAATAAGTCTCCAAATGGTGCTGCTTAGGTATCTCAAATTAATTTTAAATCATAATGTTTTGCTCAAATTTGGTAAAAATACAAAATTAATTCAACCACAGTGGGAGTCGAACCCACGACCTTTGGGCCAACAACACCCTCAATAATAAAGCCCACCTGTAAGCCACATCGTCTTATGCACTAATGAGAGGAGACTGGGGAGAATGAGGGTTAACCCTTGGACTGGACACGGAAGTTGTGTTCCCTTCAAATATGATAAATGATTGCACATCAAATAAGTCTCCAAATGGTGCTGCTTAGGTATCTCAAATTAATTTTAAATCATAATGTTTTGCTCAAATTTGGTAAAAATACAAAATTAATTCGACCACAGTGGGAGTCGAACCCACGACCTTTTGATCCGAAGTCAAACGCGCTAATCCACTACGCTATGCGGTCAATTTCATGCTATGAATCAGATGAGAAATTATATGTTTCATAACATTCGAATTTTGAAAACAGACTCAAAATATAATTTATTTCTTTAAAGAAAAAAAACATATATATATATATATATATATATATATATATATATATATATATATTGTAATTTATTTTATATTCTTTAAATATTATGTTATAATAATTTTATAATATTGTTAAATTATGAAGATAAGTCAACCGGACAGATTTTTTTTTTAGTAACAAAAATATTTTAATTAATACAAGAATTGAATTGATGAGCTCTTGTCAATGGTACAACTTTTACCATTTAAGTCATGAATATAAGTCACTAACAACTTGTTAATGCATATACAACTAAAAAAAATAAAAATGATTTTAAATTATTAAAAGGAAAAATAAAATTATACTGTGATTCTAAATTTTCAAAAAGCGTAATTTTTTTTTTTTTTTTTTGAGATTTTAAAAAAGTATTGCCTATTTTTTTTCTTATTTGAAACAATCCAGCTTTATTAATGGGAACCAATAATATCATTCCCATACAAAAGGAGTAAATCTCCCATAAAGCTAGTAAGTCAAGGAGGGAAAGTGTTCATCGTCAAGGAGGAAACTCCTGAAAAAGCCCTCTTCGCAATCTCGTGAGCAGGTGCATTCCGATTTCGAGGGATGAAAGAGAACTCAATCATCTCAAACCAAGCAACCAAATATCTAATATAGTTGATCCAAGTAAGTACTTCGCTCAAGATCAGAGTCTCTCCATTTAACATTTGGACTACCGCAAGGCAATCAGACACTATCCGAACTAGGGAGAACTTCATCCGCAATGCCAATTTCAAGCCTTCAATAATCCCAAGAGCTTCATCACATAAGGGAGAATAAACGCTCGGCTTATGGGCTTGCAACGCCACCAGGATTCCGCCATTGGAGTCACGCAGAAGAGCTTCAATACCTGACCCAGGTACCCCTTCTTCGCAAGTTGCATCCACTGATAGGATCACCCACCCAGACTGAGGCGTCGTTTCAAACCCACGACCCACCGGAGCTGACTCTAGCAGAGGGCGAAACCTGTTCTGATATTCCTCCCGGTATTGGATGATTCATTCGACTCTAAACTGAGTATCTGGGGCATTGCCCGATCATTCCAAACAGTCCAATAGGTGATGCAAGCTAACTCGAAATCTTCTCTAGACAGAGTTGATTGAAGAAGCATCCATTTTTCTATAATTGGCAGTTTGGCCTTCAAAAGCACTTTATGGTCCGGTAACACTTGCTTCCATATTTTCTTTGGTCGATCACATTCAAATATAGCATGTTCGGTAGTTTCTCTCTACTTCATGCAAACTTGACAAAATGGATGAATTTGTACATGTCTTTTATGGAGAATTTCGTTAGTTGGGATACAATCCTAGAAAGAGCGCCACACAAAGTGCTTGACTTTTTATGGAAACTTTACTCCCCACACTGATTTTCACCAGTTCTTACACAAGTTTTCATTGGGAGAATAAACACTTGCCTTGGACATCATAAGGAGTTTGTACCCACTTTTGACACTATAACTCCCTCTCTTCTCATAGTGCCAGACCCAAGCATCCCTAGGATTTGAATGACTTGTAGGAATTTTGGACACGATGTTAATATCTTCTGGGCAAAGTACTTGATTTAACATTTGAAAATCCCACTGCCTCGCAAAATTTATCAAATCTGAAACCATCAAGACTTCATTGTTGTTCATTGATGGGCTTATAACCTTGAAGGTAGAAGGACGGGGGATCCAAGGATCCTTGAAAATCTGAATTGATTGCCCATTGCCTACTCATTTCCTAATGCCCATCTTTAGGAGGTCAAGACCCCACAAAAAAACCCTTCCAAAAGTACGAACTCTCTGCACAACAAGTAGCAATTAGGATTTCCGAATTAGGGAAGTATTTAACCTTCAAGAATTTTGCAATTCCTGACTCAGGGTGTTGGAGAATTCGCCAAACTTGTTTTTGCTAATAAAGTTTGGTTGAGACCTTCTAGGTCTCTGAAGTTTAACCCTCCAAGTTGTTTCAGCCGACACATTTTGTCCCAACTCATCCAGTGGATACGCCTTTTTTTCCGAAGACGAACCCCACCAAAATCTTGCAAACAACTTTTGAATGTCCTTGCATAAACCTTTCAGAAGCTTGAAACAACCCATCACATAGGTTGAAATCGCTTGAGCTACAGTTTTAATGAGAATCTCTTTTCCACCCACTGAAAACAAACTCCCCTTCCACCCCTACAAGATCCCCCATGTGCGGTCATTTATTTTCCTAAGATCCTTCCCTGTGTAAAGTTTGATGGTAACCCCAAATAATCACCCAAACATTGGACTACCGTCACTTGTAAGATATGTGCGAGATATATTCTAGAATCCTCACCAATATTTGGAGTAAACAAAATTGCATATTTGCCAAAGTTAATACATTGGCCCGATGCCCTTTCATAATTGTGCAAAGCATCTTTTCGGACCCCAAGCTCACTCGCAATAGCTTTTAGAAAGACCAAGCTATCATTTGCAAAAAAAAAAATAAGGTGAGAAATCTTGGGGCCCTGTCTCGAGATTGGCAATCCCGCGACAAGATCCCTTTGGACACAGCTGACTGTAATAGAGTAGACATACCTTCAGCGCATAATAAGAATAAATAGGGAGAAAGATTGTCACCTTGGCGAAGACCCCTAGTTGGGATGATGTTCCCGGTTGGAACCCCATTAACGAGAACCGAGAAGGAAACCATAGAAATACATTCCAACACCAGATTCACCCAATCATCTCGGAAACCTAATTGATTCATAACTAACCGCAGAAACTGCCACTCCACTCGATCATAGGCTTTGCTCCTATCGAGTTTTAGAGCCCTCACACTAGATAAACTTGTTCTCTTCTTCTTCATAAAATGGAGACATTCATGGGCAATGATCATGTTTTCATTTATAGACCGACCAAGAATAAAGGCAGATTGAGACTCTTATATAATTTCAGGGAGCAGACTTTAAGTCTATTGGCGATAACTTTCGTGACAATCTTATATGCCACATTATAGAGGCTAATCAGACGATAATCAACTACCTTCTCTGGGATCAAAGCAATAAACGTTTTATTCCAATCCTCGATCGACTCTTTCCTGTTAAGAATACCAAGACAACTATCAATAGTATTTGGACCAACAATATCCCAATACCTTTGGTAGAAGATAACCAAAAATCCAACCGATCTAGGTGCTTTTGACAGATGTAATTGTTTAACCACCCCCTCCACCTCCTCTTGTAAACGGTCGGCTAAGCATCACATTCATTTCGTGAGTGATTTTTCAGGGGATCAGATCTGTCATTGTCTTAATTTCCAAATCTGAAGAGTGCGCAGAGGGGAATATGTCTTGAAAATATTGAACAAAAATCTTGTGAACTACACTTTCATCGTGAACCCAAACATCCCCATTATCAACCACTCCGCCAATCTCATTTGATTTCTTCTGGTAAGAGGCCCTCTGGTGGAACCATTTAGTGTTACGATCCCCCATTTGAGTCAATTCTCTCTTGACCGTTGCTTCCAATAAACCTCCTCTTCAAGAAGTAAAAGCTCCAATATACTTTTCAACTCTCGTATAACCTGAAAATCAAGAGGCAACCGTCTTTCATATGCAACTTTAATTTTTGCTTTTAAGTGTTGGGCAAATAAAAAGAGTATTGGGATAAAATCGAACAAATAAAAACAATTTTTAAAAACAGAAAATTAAAAAAAATAATTGTTATGAAACCAACTTTAGAAATCAAATTTGTAATTGATTAACATGGATTCTACGATTAATATTTTATATCTCAAAAGAAAAAGAAAAACTAAAACGTCTAGATTCTTAAATCCATGGAAAAAAAAAAAAAGGAAGGAAATGAGATGAGCGACATGTCGTAAAGGGTCTGAGGGCACAGATGTGGCGTTACACGTCGGCTGACCCTTATTCTGTTGGGTACAGTTGAACTGTCCACTAAAAAGAAACTTAAAATCCAACTCAAATTTACAAATAAAAACAAATAAATAAATAAAAAAGAAAGTAAAGGAAAAACAATAAAAAAAAAAAATCATTATCGAACGGCATTTGTGTGGCCTTGGCTGAACTCAACATCTTTCTCTCTCTATTTTTTCCTCCTCACTATTATCTCTTGGCCTTCTTCGCTTCAATCCCCTTTGCTCAATTCTCTATCACAATCGAATTCGTCAAAGATTCATACCTTCTTCTTCTTCTTCTTCGTTATGATTTGTTGCTGTTCATGAGATTTCTCCGCTCGCTTCGATTCTGAGCTTTCTTCCGACGAGACGGGACTGGTTGTAGTTGTTTGTGTGGTTTTTTTCTTCTTTCAATTTAATGCTAGTTGGATTCAATGAGATTTCTCTCTTCCACTAGAGATGGCATCCGCTCCTTCGATGTCAGGTATGGTGAATTTCTGTACTTTTGTGTTTCTTTGATTCAGAAATGACAAAAGCGATCATTGAATTTCGAGGATTTCAGAGAGATTTTTTAGCGTGAGGTTTATATTTGGTTTCTTGACTGTTTTCTTTAGTATAACAAGAAGATTGATTAGCAGTAGAAGGGGAATTATTTGGCGTATTGGATGTAGAGATTGATTTTGAGATTATGATGCGTGATTTTTTTTTCTGAATTTGTAGTTTCTTTAGAATGCGTGAATATATGTAAATTCTCGAAAGGCGATGGAAGTGGTCGGTATGATTGCAGTATTCTCTCGTGTGCATGGAAGGCTCCCAGGGTCTTGACGGGTTTTCTTGCAAGCACCACTCATTCTCTTCACTGCTCATCTTTCTTGCATTCAAAATATGGAAAAAGAAGCAGAATAAATTCTGTAAGTGGCCTATTCTGTTTCAATTATACGAATTTTGACCACTGGAGACCTTACTTTATTCATCGTATCCATGTAACTTTTCTTATCTCTTCGTCAATTAGATTCTCCCATATTGGAACACTATCTCATGGTACTGAGTTTGGTTCCCTTTTCCTTTCCCATTTTATATTTGGTTGAAGACTGTTCGTAGTTGCTTTCTTTTGTTGAAGTACTGTCATTTTTACATTGGTATAGTATAGTTTTTCTCACCCAAATCCTCTTCCATGGTGGGGGAGAAATACCTTCATGCCAAAAAGTATCATTGCGAATCTTCTTCAGATACCAATTAAGCATTTCTTTGAAGTTAAATAGGTCTTTTTCTAGTTTTAATTGACAATGAATTAGTTTCACACTAATTACTTCCAATTATATTGCATGGAAATTACTGGAAAACAACGAACTAAATACGAAGCTGTAGCATCATTCCACAACCATACCAATGCCAGATTATTGCAGCCTCTTATCCTTTATTGTATATGCCTCAATAGAGAATTTTCTGAGCGATTCCTATTAATATATATATAATATATATATATAACAATGGTTGTTAATTCTTTTGTACATTTCAGAGATTTGATTCCATCAATGTTAGGGGATGGTATTCCAATGAAGTTACGAACCATGTACATCTTGGAAGATTACATAAATCGAGCCTGCTTCATGATATTTGTAGAAGGAAGAAATTCTGTTGCTCTTCATTCTTGTCTTCAGATTCCTTTGACGAGGTTTCTCCTGAAGGTCTGTGGGAGGTACATATTGTCAATAGCTGAGTGTGGTGACTCTATACTTTACTCTTCAAGATGGAATATCCCCTTTAGCTTTATGTTTTGCTGATTTTCTACTCCCCAACCTCAGGACCTTAAGCCCACTGTCTCTTACCTATCACCTAAGGAACTGGAACTGGTGCATAATGCTCTAAAGGTGAGCTACCGTACCTGCCAAATTTAGCATAGTTTATTTTTTATTTTTTATATGTACAACTACTTAGGTGCATCAGCCCTACGTTTTCCTCCCCTTTGCTTGGGTATAGCTTGCTTTTGAGGCTCATGATGGCCAGAAAAGACGTAGTGGAGAGCCCTTCATTATTCATCCAGTCGAGGTTGCCCGAATTCTAGGGGAACTTGTAAGTTTTTTATATCTTTCTTTTATCCTTTTCTGGTAGAAGGAAAATTAGTTTGCAGTCCATGACCAAAAAGAGTATTTTCTTTGTTAGGAATTAGATTGGGAGACTATTGCTGCTGGATTGCTGCATGACACAGTTGAAGACACAGATGTTGTTACCTTTGAAAAAATAGAAGAGGAATTTGGTGCTACTGTTCGTCACATTGTTGAAGGAGAGACTAAGGTTATTTCATTTTTTCTTTTTTCTTTTTGTCTTACTGTTGATGTAGGGGTCTTTACCCTCTTAGCATGTCATGGTCAACGACTTTCTTAATTGATTTTCACCGTCTTTTCCATTTAGGTGTCTAAACTGGGTAAGTTGAAATGCAAGAATGAAGGCAATTCAGTACAAGATGTAAAAGCTGATGATCTGCGACAGATGTTTCTAGCTATGACAGAAGAGGTGATATTTTTGTAATTACTATTGTCAATGTCATCATTCTTCCATGAAGTTTTACGAAAACTAAAGGTTACTTCTGTTTCAGGTCCGTGTGATCATTGTCAAATTAGCAGACCGCTTGCATAACATGCGCACTCTTTCACACATGCCTCCACATAAGCAGGTTGCATATTATCTTTTAAGTGTATATGGTGGTTGACCTTGTATTTGGTACTAGATTTAACACTTTTGCTTCATGTCCAGTCCAGCATTGCAAGGGAAACATTGCAGGTCTTTGCTCCTCTTGCTAAGTTGCTGGGTATGTACCAGATTAAGGTATGGCCCATTTTTTCTCCCTGTTATTTTGTTTATGTTTTGCTAGATTTTTTGCTGCAATTAGAAGTTGTTAATATTGGTTCCTAAGTTTGTTTGACTTTACCTCACATAGCAAAGAGTTTGATGAACAGATAGCATTTGTCTCTTTTACTTGATTTCTGTTAAGTGCTTTTCTTATCATTTAATGCATTGCTCTTTCTTTTGAAAGTATTCTTATACCATGGCACCATTTATTGATGACGATTGCAGTCAGAACTAGAAAACCTTTCTTTCATGTATACCAATCCTGAAGATTATTCCAAGCTCAAAAGAAGAGTCGCAGACCTTTCTAAAGAACACGAGAAAGAATTGATAGAGGTAACGCTGTTATCTTTTTCATTAATTTCTCTTGTGATTGTGTGTATCATGTAATGGAAGTATCAGCTTATGAAGGTAGTGCATGGAATCTGATTGTTGTGGATATACTATTTTGCTTTTTTATTTATTTTTTGGATAAGAAACACATGTACATAGCACTACTCAAAAAACGAGAAAAACCTAAGGGCCGGGGGAAGAGAGATCTCCCTCCCAAGAAAAGCTAGTTACAAAAAACCTTCCAATCCCTAAGAATCATAGAGAGGGGATAGTTACAAAAGAATTTACTATAGCCCCGTGACACCGTCAAGAAGTAGGGAGCTGTACAATATTCCAAAAAAAAGAGAAAGTAGTAGACTTATCTTCAAAGGTCCTCTTGTTCCTTTCCATCCAAAGGCTCTATAAAGTGGCACGAACAGCAAACTTCCAAAGGGTCTTACCTTTTCCTTTCAAAGACCACCCATTGAGAGCTTCTAACATTACGAGGGAGGCAAACTTCTAAGTCAAATTTTTTGTAGAGGCAAGACCAACCTTGTCTGGCAAAAAGGGCAATGCGGTTTCTAGAAGTAGGAAATAAGTAATTCTTTATTTCTGTCTCGCACAACTGTGAAAGTACCAATTATTTGTCATTGAGGAGATATTTAAATGAATTCTAAAATGTAATCTTCCTTATATCTATGATGTTTATATTTAACATCTTGTAGGCAAAGAAAATTTTGACGAAGAAGATTCAGGAAGACCAGTTCCTAGACCTTATGACTCTGAGAACTGAAGTCCGATCTGTCTGTAAGGAGCCTTACAGGTATAGCTTTGAATGCCTTCTTTGCAGTTTCCATTTTCTTCACTTGCACTCTTCGCAAAGGTTGGGTTATGCATATAGATGAGAAATGGTTTCTTTTTCTCAGAAGAGTAGGTGCTCTGCTCTGCTTTGTTAGAGCTGCAATGATACTTGAGTCCATAGATACAATAGGCATTTAAGTTTCTGCTTGAAATTTTTCTCCTTCACCTCTTTGCAAAGTGCAATCTTATGTCCTGATTTGAAATTCAGAATTCTTATGGAGTCTTAATGAATACATTGGCAATCATTTTGCAGCATCTATAAAGCTGTTCTCAAGTCTCAAGTTTCAATCAGTGAGGTTAACCAGATTGCACAGGTTTGTTTTAATATCCAATATTTCACATAACATTTGATGAAGGTTTCACATTTTTCTGTTTATGATATATGCCTATTTTTAAATCCAGCTTCGCATTATCATACAACCAAAGCCATGCATTGGTGTTGGACCATTATGTAGCTCGCAACAGGTAGTGTATTTTCATTGTTATTAAATTTTATGATGGCTATTCTGTAATTACTGTAAGACTACAATAACCATAATTTTTGCGTTATTGTATTTTCTGTAGATTTGTTACCATGTTCTTGGGTTGGTACATGGAATATGGACGCCTATTCCTAGAGCTGTGAGTAAACTGCAACTTCTCTTATGCTACATAAAACTGATTGTATTTTTGTGAATATTGACATACTCTCTGTGACAGATGAAAGATTATATAGCAACTCCGAAACCTAATGGTTATCAAAGTCTTCACACAACTGTAATCCCATTCCTTTATGAGAGTATGTTCCGGCTAGAAGTTCAGGTATTTAAATATTCTAGTTTTAGCACGTTGGTTTGACTGGGTTTTCACGTCTGACTTGCATATAGGGCAATTCTTTTTTAGCTACCTCCCTTTGCTAAAACTTTTAGTTTCATAAACATTTGATTGCTTA
This sequence comes from Herpetospermum pedunculosum, assembly GCA_028017165.1. Taxonomy (NCBI): domain Eukaryota; kingdom Viridiplantae; phylum Streptophyta; class Magnoliopsida; order Cucurbitales; family Cucurbitaceae; genus Herpetospermum; species Herpetospermum pedunculosum. The sequence goes on from CM051523.1 coordinate 13,862,738, forward strand.
ATGTATCATTTTTGGTTGGTGGTTGCATCTCGAAGTTCATAAAAATAATGGTTATTTTGGCAGATCAGAACTGAGGAGATGGACGTAATAGCTGAGAGAGGCATTGCTGCTCATTATTGTGGTGGTGGGCTTGCAACTAGTTCAGTTAGAAATTCTATGCCCAATTCTAGAAGTTCAAGAGGGAAAGCTGTCTGTCTTAGTGATGCAAACATTGCACTCAGGGTATTTATTTACCTTTTCCTGGCAGTAGTCTTTTCAAGGTGTTAAGATAAACCTTTTGAGAAACATGTCTGGATTTGATAATTTCATGGATGAAGTCCTTGATTTCTTCCAGATTGGCTGGCTCAATGCTATAAGAGAATGGCAAGAGGAGTTCGTTGGTAACATGAGCTCAAGAGAATTCGTGGACACTGTAACCAGAGATTTATTAGGCAGTCGAGTCTTTGTCTTTACACCAAGAGGAGAGGTATAAATGCGTAACATCAAAACCTTTTCTATGTCATGCTTATTAAGTTTATAACTATAACTGTCTTTAAACATCTGCAGATTAAAAACCTACCTAAAGGTGCTACTGTGATTGATTATGCATACATGATACACACAGAAATTGGTAACAAGATGGTAGCCGCAAAGGTAATGTTTTAAGTATTGACTGGAAGATTGCCTTTCCACTGACACAACACATATATCATAATAGATGTACTATGCCTGTGTTTCTTGATAGACTGAATCTTTACATTTCATGTGTGACTTTGGCATTGCAGGTGAATGGTAACCTCGTTTCTCCAATGCACGTTCTTGCAAATGCCGAAGTTGTTGAGATAATCACATATAATGTAAGTTGCAATTTTGAGTTATCCTTATATTATTAATAACGATTGGAGGCCTTGCTATCTCTTTTAGCTTTTAGAGAATCTCTTGCCCCTCCTGTGTATTGAATTACATTATTTCTAATAGACGTGTCTTATTTCCTATCCACAAAATAGAAAAGGTAAATAAATGAGTAAAAATTATGAAAAAATCATTAGCACATAGTTGCAATGTCAAAATATACTGTGTTTGATTGGGTTTGGAGTATGCCGTCAGATGTGCATGTGCTTTGCCTTTCAAAGATAAATTTTGTCATCTTGTGTCTAACACTTGCATAAATTTTTTGTCCGCTCGTGTCTACAATCACTGCATAAAATCTTCTAATTATTCTACAGAAACTGATATGGAGTTTAGAAAAGTGTTGAACATTTTCAAACTTGTGTTCTGGAATGATAACACGCATATACCTGCCCTGAAAAGAAATGATTTATTTATTTTAGTACTGTCATGGTCATACATTAAGCTGCCTTCAAGCAGCGTGATGTGTTCTGTAAATCGGACATTTTACTCTCTGTTTTCCCCCCCACATTTGGTTGTTTGATCTCATCGGTCGGCCAGACAGTATTTTCAAATATTTTATTTTTAGTTAAAAATCAATTTATCCCCATAAACTTTGAGGGTTGCATCGATTAAAATCCTGAACTAACAATTGTATCAATTAAAACCCTGAACCTTCATAAGTGTATCAATTTACACCCTCTCTTAGAAAATGTTAGTTTTCACACGTGTGTAGACTTGTAGTATATCAATTAAACCCGTTAACTTTCATACAATTGATTCACTTATGAAAGTTTAGGGGTTTAATTGCTAAAATTATAAGTCTCCACCTGTTTAAATCAAGTTTTTTCAAATAAAATCTAAGAGAAAGTGTAAATTGATACACTTATGAAAGTTCAGGATTTTAATTGCAACTCTCAAAGTTTAGGGGTATAAATTGATTTTTGCCCTTTTAGTTATTAATTTGATGTCATTAGTTTTATTAAGGTCAGGTTTTGCATATTTGAACCAATAGCCAATAGGTGGTTTTCTGGATATTCATCAAAAGTAAATAAAAATAGTGGTAGTAGGGGAGGGGTAATCGTAATGAAACACTAAACTTGCATCATTTGGAACCAATCTAAAGGACTAGGTAGTAATGCAAAATGCTCAAGAGTTTGGAGAAATTAACTTGAAAGTGGCGTTTTGTTCCATTTTCTGGAACTCATGGAGTCTGTAGATGCAGTAGGGCGTTTTTAATTAGTTTTCGAGCTTGCATTAGTTTACTGTATGTCTGGTAGGTGTGCATCCCTGATAAGATATGTATATGGACATTTCCAAACATAATCCCACCATTTTCAACTTCACCATTTTAGTTTTAAACTTCTGATGGACAGTTGCATCATTGGGGGCATTTACCAACCAAACTTGAAGGAGAAAAAAAAATAAACAAAAAGAAGAAAAGGAAATCATAGTTGTTAAAGTTATTTAATTTCCCAATTTACTCTTCCTTAGCTGGATCTAAAAGTTCCATTTTTCTTCTTTATTTGCAGGCACTTTCTGGAAAATCAGCTTATCAGCGGCATAAACAATGGCTGCAACATGCAAAAACACGAAGTGCTAGGCACAAGATTATGAAGGTATGATCTGTCATAAGGAATTATACCATATTGATATATTGCTTTTAATTTTATTCTCCTGCCAATCACATTCACATTCACAATCTCATTCTTTTTGCAGTTTTTAAGGGAACAAGCTGCACTGTCAGCTGCTGAAATAACAGCAGATAGCATTACCGACTTCATTGCTGATTCCGAAGAGGAAAGTGAGACAGAAGAACCCCCAGTTGTCTCCACTAAAAAAAAACCTCTCTGGGAGAAAATTTTGGATATGGTGGATATTTCATCCACTCGGAAAAATATTAAAGACAACTTTCAGCCGGAAAGCAACAAGGTTTCAGTTCCCAGAGTGAACGGCAAACATAATCACTATGTAAATGTAAAGTTGAAGGCAGAAGGAGATATGTTATCGATGGGTAATGGCGTTGCCAGGATTATACAACCGTTATACAAGGAAGTCTTGCCTGGTCTGGATAGTTGGCAAATCAACAAGGTTACCTCTTGGCACAGTCTTGAAGGGCACTCTATTCAATGGCTTTGTGTTGTTTGCATAGATCGAAGAGGTAAGTCGGTCACATTTAGCTCTCTACTGTATCATATGGTATAAATAGTATGTGATAGTTTGATATCCTTGCTTTTCTGGAATAAATGCTTTTGTTGGAGAATAGAACAAAAATACTTTCTGTTGAGTAATAAATGTGGTAGAGCTATAATTTCAGGCATAATGGGCGAGGTTACAACAGAATTGGCAGCAGCAGGCATCACCATTTGTTCCTGCGTGGTGAGTGTCCAATTTTTGTTCCAAGAGGTTTGGTTGAACATCTCCTTGTTCTTAGCTCTGTCCTTATCTAAGTAGCTCTTTCATCATGAATAAAATGATCAGGCCGAGATGGATCGAGGAAGGGGATTGGCTGTCATGTTGTTTCATGTCGAAGGGAACCTGGAAAGTGTGGTAATGCATAACATCTGCTTTCTCTCGGTTTCTCGTATCTGTTCATGCCAACACACATCTGTTTATGGGCTGATTGTTTATCTTCTAAACCCTCAAAATCTAACTATTATTCTCAGGTCAATACGTGCGCGAGGGTCGACACAATCTTGGGTGTCTTGGGATGGTCGACGGGGTGCAGCTGGCCAAACACAGCGGAAAACCAAAAATTTCTCGAGTGCTGAACGATGCGTAGCTTCTTCAAGGGAGGAACCGGCAAGTCCTAAAAGACCTATGAGGTAACTACTTCACCCGAGTCCGAGAAATGAAGACTTGAGTTTTAAAGTTTTGTTCCCGAGGAAACGAAAAATTCCATAATATATTTTATGGTAGAGTTTTGGTAGTTAGTCTCGTTATGTTGTGGAAGAAGCAAATAAAAGTTGTTGGTAGTGGAATTGAGTTTTAGTAATGTGGATTCAGGGCAGTGTGTATACAAACAGGAGTGAATAGGTAAAGGCATTATACTCTGTAAAGATACTATTGAGGATAGAGTAACAATTTTACCCACAATTGTTCAGGTCTCTTACACAAAGCAAGTTTATTATATACATTTTCAAGTTAAATTTAGTTGTTCTAGTCGAAGCAAATGCTATGCTGCAATTCAGGTTGGAAAATTTGTCAAATTGCATTACAATCTATCCATGAGTTCAAATAGTTTTACTTTTCATTTATGATTAAATTATACATGTGTAACTGGTGAAATTTTAGTTTTTATCTCTACCCTCTAAAATTTTTTGTTTTCAGATTTAATTGTTGTTAACATTTTTAATAGACAAAGAAGTATTTAACTTTTTTAATCTTATGAATTTTTTTTTCTCTTACTACAATTAACACAATTCTTACCCGTTTTAAAAAAAAAAACACAATTCTTACCCTGTTTCCCCCCTTAAGTTTTAAGCCTGTGATAATATAATGTTAATAATGTTTTGGAAAAAATACATTTTTGGTACATGAGGTTTGGATTTGGTATTAATTTAGTCCGAGTTTTTAAACTCAACAATTTTATCTTCGAAGGTAAGTTTGCATTTGGTAGTATTTTTGTCCCTCGTAACATTTGTTTGTTTTCTTTCTTTGTAACTTCTTTTGTCCCCTTCTTTTGTAAGAATTGCATTTACCTTCTTTTGTAACAATTTTATCTTCGAAGGTAAGTTTGCATTTACCTTCTTAATCAACTTGGTAAGAATTGCATTTACCTTCTTTTATCTTCGAAGGTAAGTTTGCATTTGGTAGCATTTTTGTCCCTCATACTAAAATTACAATTCAAGTTCATCTCCAACGCAATTAAATGGTTACATATATACCTCCTTTTATAAATTGTAGATTAAAATATATAAAGATTAAATTAAAACATTTTAAAATGGATGAATTAGCGGCTGGTCCAAGTTGATTAATTAAGAGTCAAATTTACGAAGCCTAAGAATATAATCAAAGCTTCTTCCACCAACTCCAACTTTATGACTTGTCCTTTAAAAAAAACAAAATTGAGTTGTGACAAACTCCGTCAACCAAAGTGGTATTTGGAATGCCCACCATTTGCAAATACAACGGCCTCCTTGATTTTACTACCTATTATTTTATTTTTTTTTTATTTTTTTTTATTTTAAGTAGATTAGAGCAAATATTTGAATTATTGACTTTTTAGTCGTCAACACGTACATATGTCAACTGAGTCATGCTCGCTTTGATTTTAGTTTTATTTTCACAATTCTATCACTTATTTTTCTTTATATATATTATTTTTTTAAATAATGTTTTCTTCTTTTTTAGCATAATTAATTATTAAATTTAGATCACTACCTCAGTTGAGAGTTGAGATATGATATACTCAATTAAAAATTCAGAGTCTAGTTTAAATTCTCACGTCAACATATTGTTGAACTCTCTCTCTTAACATTATTATGTATATATATACTGTATTGATTAGATTATGATTATGTATTTTGAACTTGGTCTATGTTAGGTTGTTGTCTATATTTTTAGTTTATGTTTATATTGATTTTTATATATTTTTTTTTGTCGGTTGTTTTTTTTAAATATTCATTTTGTTATTTATACTTTTAATTAAATAATGATTATTGATTCCTATTTGCAAAATTCTATAAAAAATAAATTATACATAGTTAAAATTCATTAATACAAAGTTATGATAATATATATTTTAAGGAACTTACTAAAGATAGTGTTATATAAATTGTGACTAAAATGATAACTCTTAAAAAATATGGAGACTAAAATGAATATTTTAGAAGTACCAAATAAAAATTAGAATTATGTGTACGTTATTAACTATGAAAATATTTTTTAAACGTTTTTCATGGTTCTAGAATATTTTTAAATTTTTTTTGATATTTCATGAGTATTTTTAAAACTTTTAAGAGTTTAAAGATATTTTTAAAATGAAACTAGTTCAAAAATATTTTTGTTTTATAACTAAACCATTTTTTTAAAAAAATATGTTACCAATTTCTTTTACACTTAATTTTAGAAGGAAAAATTTTATTTCTCTAAAAAAAAAAAATTTAAGAAAACATTTAAGGGAGGTGGTTGCATAAATAACAACGCCAAAAATAATGACAAATATAATAAAATATAAAATATTTTGTAAATATGGCAAAAGATATGTGATAATCACTAATAAAATGGCTATCACGGATGATTGCTATCATTTAATTAATGTAGGGCAGAGGGATTGAACCGACATTTTAGTCTGGGGCACAACTTTATGTAATCAATTGAGTTATGCTCAGTTTGGCAACGTTAATTTTATTATAATAATATTTGGAAAGTGAATTAATTTAAGGGCGTGTTTACCTCACTTAATAATGTGACTTATTTATTTACGTTTGTAATCAATCGTGGGCTTACTCGTAATCCTGCAATCCAATTATCCAATTTGATCGAGTTTAAAATGGTGTTCAATCTCATTCCTTATTAAGTGGGACTCACCCCATTTTCATTCATTAATGGGGAGACTCATGTCTTATTTGCACTTTACTTTAGGCAATTTACCTTTTATCTCTCTCCCATGTCCATTAGCTTTCTACTTCTTTTTTTTTTTAACCTTTTTATGATTATTTTACAAAACGTCTAATACCTTCGCAACCAGACAGGAAACTCAAAATCAAACTAGACATACATCGAAAGGTATAACGAGACCTACAAAACAACGAACTAGACAAAGAACTCGAAATGAAATAAGAGTTGAAAAAACGAAATTGAACTCGACAAGATAAACTCGAAATCAAACAAGACTAGAAAAAAAAAAAAAAAACCTATCACTTGGTCATGTTTAACATAACTTGCAACTCTTTGTAACCTCCAATATTAGTTGCCGTCACTCTATCAATTCAATCTCATCGTTTTATAACATCATCAGAAAAGTTAATTAACATTCCAAAAGTCAATAATTTGATTCACATCTCAATTGTTGAAATCAAAAAAGAAAAAAATTTCCCTTTATGGTGAGGGAAATCCACGAGGGTGTCCTTCCAAGGGGAGAATTTCTAGTACATCCATTGTATGGAGTACTCCATACCCCCTCCATTGAATGATTGCCACATGGAGATTTGTTTCTCTTAAAAAAAAATGTGTAAAAATATGGGTGGAGCCAATATTTTTTATTTTTTCTTTTTCTTTTTTTAACGGTTCTCTTCATCCTTTCACAATATTTTTTTACTTCTCTCCTATCTTCTTCGTTCTCATTTCTCTTCATCTTTCTCTTTTTTTAAATAATTCTAAAATTTTATCACCACCACTACCACAGAGCCACCGCGGTAACGATATCCGGCGCCCAAATGAGGAGCCCACGATTTTAGGTAAAATAACAAATTCAGATTCATGCTTAAGTGAGTTTAACGTTTCGCCTAAATGGAGAGCCCACATTTCGCCTCCCTCCGATTTAAAAAAAAAAAAAAAAAAAAATGGATCGTTCGGAGCATTGCAGCTGCGGCTCGATGAGAATGGTGGTGACTAAGAGTGACAGAAAATGAGAAATAGGAAGAGAAAGGAGAGGGAAGAAGATGAAAGGAAGATAAGAATAAAAAAAAATAAAAAACGTGAAAAGGGAGAGAGGAAAGAGAATTAAAAATAAATAAAAAGCGGAAAGAGAGTGAGAAATTAAGCCGTAGGTCCTATTTTGACTGATTTAACAAATTACACATTTTTACTGATTTAACAAATTAATTTAAAATTACACGTGGCTTGAATGAAATGTAAGAGGTTATGAAGAAGTTCCTTACCACGGATATACTAGAAATTCTCGGGATATTTGGCCAGATGACCTTAAATTAAAGCTCATTCGAGAGATTGACGCCCGATTTAAAAAATTAGTCAAAATGATTTTTTGCTGACATCATTCTCGCTGAGATTTCTCTCGCTCACGTTCACGAGAATGGAGAATTTTTAGTTATAAAATGGAGCCCGCAAAAGAACGAGAAAGAACGAGAGCAAGAGCGAGAGAAATCTCAACGAGAATGATGTGAGCAAAATGTCATTTTGACTAATTTTTAAAATCGGGCGTCAATCTCTCGAATGGGTCTTAATTCAAGGGCATCTGGCCAAATATCCCGAAATTCTCCCCCTCCCAAGCGTGGGTCCGACCATCTATTATCCTTTCTTAGATCTGAAACTCTACTCTTCCTCCATAATTGCAAGCAAAAAAACGTAGAAAAAGAAAAGAAAACACCACTATTCTTTTTATTTTACAAACAGAATAAAAAGAAAAACAAAATCAAAACCCCCCCGCTGCATGGAAGAACATTTTCATGGACAAAATAATTACCAATCCAAAAAAAACCCATCAATGAAAACGTAAAATTAATCAAAATTATTGAGAGAGAGCGAGAAAGAAAGATAACCTGATGAGTTGCGATTGAAATTCCTTTGGATTGGATGCCTTACTCGCACCAGGACGACTTGGCTGAAAAATTGCTAGGGTTTGACCGATGACGACAAAACAGGAAGGGTGAGAAAGAGTCGTAGCGGCGCGACGGCCTAACGGAGGAGCAACACGATAGTGTGGCGGAGGAGGGAATCAGAGCGGCGTGAAAGGAGAGTTAAGTTTCTCTTTCCGATGGACTTTTTAAGACATTTAGGGGGCGTTTGGCCCCCTGTCTTGGGTTTGGGTGGGTTTGGCTTCAAAAGCCAAACCCATGTTTGGAGGGATGACTTTGAAAACCATGGGTTTAGAACCCAAACCCATGGTTTTGGGTTTTCATCCCTTCTTACTTCTTCAATTTTGTTTCTCTCTCTTCATCAATTTTCAATTTCACATCAACAATTCTATTTCTCTCCATCAATTTGACACAAACAATTTTCTATTTTATGTTTTTATCAATTTTGTCATCAATTTTAGTTATATGTCTATTTTATATATATATATATATATATATATATATATAATTTTTTTTTTTTTAAGTTAAAATATATGTTCTTCTATTATGAAAAATAGTATTCTTTGTTAAGTTTTTTTTACTACTTTCAAATATGAATATATTTTAATATTATTACAAAATTTTCATTAATAGCAGTGAATTATTGGAATGTAAATTATATCCGAACTAAGGTTTTTTTAATTGTTTTTTCTCTCTACTATTTGTTTATTTTATGTATTTTTTCAACCGTATTCTATAAGCTAATGTTGTGTTTGTAATTTTTTTTTTTCTATTATAATAATTTTTTTTTTAATTGAAATGTACAAAAATTTCATCAATGATGTATTTTTTTTCGTTCTTTTATTTCTTGTTTTTTGTTTTTGTTGGTTTTGTTAGATGTTTTTTTTTTTTTTTTTTTTTTTATTTATTTATTTATTATGTTTTTGTTAAAATATATCTTTTTCCATCTTATTCTATAAAAAATCAATACTAATGTAACTTTTATTTTTATGTTGTAGAAAGAAAAACTTTTTCTTCCTTTATTTTATTTTTTTGTTTTTCTTAATTTTTAAAAGGTATATTTTTTCATTCTATTTCATAATTTTTTTTTTTTAATGAGTACAAAGTATTAAAATTGTTCAATTTATTTTCTTATTCTTAGACTATAACATAAATTAAATGCTTCATTTTTTAAGTCTCAAAAGAAGTTTGCTCATGTTACATGAGGCCGGATTTTATAATTCACGAGACAATCACTAAAAAATAAGGGTAAAAAAAAGGAAAAAAAAAAAAGAAAAGGAAACTGTTCAACCCGGGGTTCAGAACACTGCACCCCAAACACTGGTTTCTGATTCCGAGGCTTCCCAACCCTGCACCCCAAACACAGTCTTTTGATTCCCAGGGTTCAGAACCCGCCCTGACAAACCCCCAGGGTTCTGATTCCCAGGGTTCTGATTCCAAAACAGGGGCCAAACGCCCCCTTAACCAATATATCTTTTTGTAAGCGTTAAACCACTCTATTCTAACACCACATGCGTAGAGAGAACTATTTACACGACGCATGGATTGGACGAGAACTACATTTTACGCAACACATGGACTGGACGTCGATTAAACTACTTTTTTTCGATGTCCAGTCCAAGCCGCGCCAGGAAAATTACCGTCAGAAAATTTCAAAATTCTTGTAGTGAAAGTAAGTTCATCGGGTCCACACACTCATGCATATACTAAGTTTGCTACAATACAACTCTGATTCTAATTTAAGTATTGAAGACACCATGACAGACACTACACCGTGAATTTTTCTTAATCTTTGTTATGCAAGTCATTTTGTCTCTCGAAGCCTATAAATTCTACGATTAAAATCGCGTGAAGGTGAGAAAAAAATTTCTATCCCAATTTTGACATCAAAAGAATGTATTAGCATAGCATTTGAGACAATTTTCCTTACTTAAAGTTCACCGCCTAATAGACACATTTGTAGTTCTAGAATTAAGGGTGTGTTTAGATTGACTACTCAAAAAATGCATTTTTTTTTTAAACATTTTTTTTTAAAAATGTTTATAATTAAAACATTCATGTGTTTGGTTACATTTTCTTAAGTGTTTTTTATCTACAAATATGTTTGGTTTGCTCTACACTAGAAGTGTTTTTCTGTCAAATTACTATAAAATGCAATTATTAATAAACAATGTGAATTAATAAGTTTAAATATATATTTGTCAATTAAAGTAACAAAACAAATTTAGACATAAGATTATGCTAAAAAAAAATAATAATAATAAATAAATAAATTATGATTGTTTACAATTGTTGATGGTTGGTGACGGAATAGGAGTGGGGCGTGGTCGGAGTGGAAGTAGTGTAGGGATATTTTGTCTAATTTTAATACAATACCAGAATTATGTAGGTTTTTCAATTAAACATAAAAAAAAAAAAAAAAAAAAATTAATATTTTCACCCAAAATGTATTATTTTAAAAACTAATTCCCACAAAATTCAATCACATCAGTGTATTCTAAAATGATTCTTTTAAAAAATTAAATACTTATAAATCTAAACCAAACACTCTAAATTTGTGAGTGAACTTAATATTTAATAGAGTAAACTTAATATTTAATATTTAAGTTAATTATGAATCATCTACCCACAATTAAAAAAGAAAAATGAAAGTCAATTATATAAAATAATAATAATAAAATGCATGCATAGAAATATCGAAGAAAGTAAAAGAAGCATCGATGGAAGAAGAAGCTTCCTAACACTTCTTCACTGTCTCCCACCATCACCGCCTACATAAATCCCCCTTCCTCCTCCCTTTCTTCTTCAAAACCCTAAAAAAAAACTTCTCAAATCCCTAAATCTCTGTTTTCAGTCATCATGTGTGGTGGTGCCATTATCTCCAACTTAATCCCTCGCCGCCACGCCCAACGCGTTACCTCTTCCGACATTTGGCCCAACTCCTCCGATTCCAACAACTTTCCTCCCGGTAAGACTTCAAGATCTTCATTCTCTGTTCAATTTGATGTTGCAGAGGCTTCTTCGAGAGATGATAACCCGAAGAAGAAGAGGCAGAGGAGGAATCTGTACAGAGGAATTCGCCAGCGTCCATGGGGGAAATGGGCGGCTGAGATCCGTGACCCGAGGAAGGGCGTCCGAGTCTGGCTTGGCACCTTCACTACGCCTGAGGAAGCCGCCCGAGCTTACGATCGAGAAGCTCGGAACATCCGTGGAAACAAAGCCAAAGTTAATTTCCCTAACGAAGACGATCAGTTTTCCATTCAACCTAATCCCCAATTTCACCCTCAATTTACGCCTAATCTCTCTACTGTTCCTGAAAATTCCGATTATCAAGAATTCTGCTGCGATCTCAATCAAATCGGCCATTTCAACGCCAGCCTCATTCCGGCGGCGATTGAGGAACAATCCGCCTCTGGATTGGAGAATTCTTATTCGGAGCAGAAGGTCGCCGTCGTTGCTCCGGCGGCGGAGGAGGAAGAGAATGATTTGCAGAAGCTTTCAGAGGAGTTAATGGCGTACGAGAACTTCATGAAATTCTACCAGATTCCGTACCTCGATGGCCAGTCGTCGGTGACGAATACGACGGAAGAACAGGTGGTCGGCGATCTCTGGAGCTTCGACGACGACGACGGCCTTCACAGCTCTGTATCGTCTTCTGAAATTTGATGATCCAATAACTTCTCTTCATCAATTGGAATTCTTGCTCCATCTCATCTTTTTAAATTGTCGTTTCTTGTTTTAATTTCAGAATTTGTTTTTGTGTAATTTCAATTTGTTCATATGAAATTTGTTTTTGTATTCTGTTTCTCGATTATTTCACTCAGCCGATCACTGTAAAAACCAAAGCAAATATTACATTGATTCGTTATTCAAATTTATTTAATCATATCAATAAATTCCATTTTGGTCAAAATTAAACAAGATTCCAATCCAAATCAACCCCAAGTTCTAATCTCATTTTTTTTAGTTTTTTTAATAAATTAATTTAGTGGTGAGGAGAGAACAATTAGAATTTCAAAAATTGTAGTTATTGTTATTTTATAAAATTAATGAATAAAATGAGCATATATAAGGTGGAGAATTTTCGTTCAAAATAATATTTAGACGAAATTTTACATTTTCTTTTTTCTTTTATAGATAAGAGAATCTTTTTTACTATTATGCATTATCAATTAAAAAAAAAGAAAAAAAAAGAAAGGCGTAATTAAGTACCGAAATATTAATCTTATTAGAGGAATTAATCCATTTTGTCGTTTACAAGATAAACATGAAAATGAATTTTTTTTTCTTTTACAATGGATAACAAAAATATATAAAAGGAATAAAATCGTGCCTTGGACTAAAATAATTTTAGGAAGAAAAATATATAAAAAAGTTAAAATATCGAAAAAAATGTGGGTGCATCATGAGCATTGAGGTGTTCAATCACTCGCATGTAGCAAACTATTTTCTCGTTATTTTTTTAAAGTATTTTTGAATTTCTTTTCTAGGATGTGATTAAAATGTTTAATGTCTTGCAAAAAAAAAAAAAAAAAAAAGATGAGCGTAGCCTAAAATGTATCTAAATTTGGCTTAAAAATCATATTTGAAATTAATTCTATTTTAGTTTTTAAATATCATATTTAAAATTCATTCTATTTTAGTTTTTTACTTTTAAATGCCTAATTTTAGTTTCTATATTTTTTTATAAAATTTGAAATGAAAAATAATTTGAAGTTTATTTATTATTTTTTAAAAAAATATAAAAATTAAAATAATATTTTAAATACGTATTCAAACTTTCCAATGAGTACTTTGCGACTCCTAAAAAAGCAAAAGAAAGCAAGAGGGAGGCATTTTTTTTTTTTTTTTTTGAAAATTGGAAGAGATTAATTAATAATTAGGTATTTATTATTCTTTAAATTTTGGGTAATTTTAGTTTTAGAAGATATCAGAATTAATTATGTTGATCCGATGTGTGAAAAGAAGGTGATCCACATGGATTATAAAGAGGGGGTAGTTTTGTAATTAAGGTGAAAAAGAAGTGTAAAAAAGGGAGAATATTTATTGGTGCATGGCAGACAAGAATTTATTGAAGAAAACTATGGTCTAAGTGAAAACGGTTGGCGGTTGTAGTGATGGGTGAAAACAAAACTAGTACGTTTGTTTTCTAATTTCTAGAAGATTTGTCGTACACTTTGGTACTACCACTCCCCTTTGCCTTATCGTTCAAGTATGAGATTTTTTGTTTTCTTTTTCTCTCAAATTGGCAATAAATCAAATGCTTATAATTATACCTTTTAATTTTTAAATAGAATAAAACTCGCTAGTAATATCCGACTATAACAATCTTTTAGTCATTTGACACATGATAGGCTAAATTTTTTATATTTTTTTTATAAAAAAAAATCCTTCCTATTTTTCCAACTTTTTTACTTTACTTTGATTTCTTTTCTTTCACTTTCTCTCTCCTCTCACCTCTTTCTTCCTTCCTCTTTTGAAGGCCCTTTCCCTCCCGTCCTTTAACCCCTCCTCGTAACATGGAAATCGATTTCCATCTTTCTTCTCCTTCATTCTTCCCACCAATCTATATCCAACACAAAAATTAAATTTAAAAAATAAAAAAAGAAAATCTATTTTTTTAGGTTTTACTCCCTACAAAAACCTCAAATTGAAATTTGTATCAACCTCTTCCTCTCCTCTAATCCAACACAGATCACAAATCTCACGTCTTCGGGATCCCAATCGAACAAAACCTCTAATTTTCCCCCTCCTCCAATTTCAAAACCGTCGTCGTCACTCCGATCAACCTCCCTTTCACAGAAATCGTTGAAACTTTCACCTCTTTTAACCTTTAACGTCCTCAGTTCTTGTCTGAAATCGGAAAACATTTAACGTCCTCATCCTGTCGAAGAGAATGTGATAATTTTTTTTAATCCATTGAGGTTGGAGCTCGATTTCCATGGTCACCAGAGGAGGGGTTGAAGGACGAAAGAGAAAAGGGAAGTTGAAGGAGAATGTGAGACGAGAGAGGGAGAAAATAGGCAAAAAAAAAAAAAAAAAAAAAAAAACAATTGAATCGAGATAACGACCTTAGAGATTTAGGAATGATTTTTTTTAAAAAAATGATATAAATATTTATCCACTCACTGGAGATGCTGGTAGCCCCATCTGCAAACAAGTTTTACCCTTTTAAATATATTAATTATTATTTTTTTTAAACAATTAATTATTTTTGTTGATATAAGGATTTGGACTCCTCGAAATCCGGCTTTGAATGTGTGACAAGGTTTGATCTAAAGCCGACTTGTAAAGAGAGAACAAACTTGCGTGTGAGGTTGGGCCCAGTATACTCTGATGCTTAAATCAATAAAGAGTTCTAAGCTTGAGTGGAGTGTAAGTAGTGTAGTGGAGTGTAAGTAGTGTAAAAATTCCTACCTCTCAATAAAGGACTCACTTTTATATATATAGGAGATGATGGATGAGACGGTCGACGCCGGTCCGTACGTTTCCTCATCATGAAGATGGAACGGTCCCTGATCCTAGGTAGATTTATAGGGATCATCGTACTGCTACCCACAATCAGTAGTAGGATTGTCAACGAATATTCCTCGCTCTGATTTTTAGATGGACGATCACGACGAGACCAAGGATCTCTGGACTGACCGAAAGAAGATTTTGTAGGTCCCCTGATTGGACCCTAGGGATCAACCCTAAGTCCTCAGACAGGGAAACATAATATTATGCTTGCGACCTCATGTTGAGATGGTCCGAGACAATTCTCATACCAAATTTCTAAAATATTTAGGGTTGGTTAGTAATCTTAAGGGAGATTTGACTCGGACTCTAACAAATCTGAAAACATAAATTTAAAAAATAATGGATTCGATAAAAAAAAAACATAATGGTATTTCATATTTTTATTGTTTTTTTTTTATATATGTTGGATAACAAATTTAGAAATGAATCCTAATTTAAACATAGTACAAAACGAATTTGATAATATATTTATAAACCATAAAAATAGTTGTAGTTGCGAACTAAATATTAGGTTGAATCTCACCTATTATTAATTTTTTTTAGCTCAACAATTTTGAGATGTAAGATCGAACTATGGACCATTGAATGATAATTTGTGTCTTATCAACAAACTATATTCAAATTGACCTATTATTAATTAATTTATGAATATTTTTTTTTCGGGTTATAAGTTTTGTATAAAATCATCAGTCTACACTATCACATAATTTATACTATATATTATGTTATACATACTTTAATTTAATAAAACTGAAAAACATAATATATTTAGAGTTATCTTAAATTTTCAAATTTAAATTTGAATACACTAAAAAATATAAAAACGTTGTTTTTCAAAAATTATACTATTTAAAATCACATAATCCAAAAATCGTTTTAAAAATAAATATATGAAACAGTTATTCACAAAATTCTTTTTTTTTTTACAACATGTTTCACTGAATCCATTTGATTCATTGAATCCGAAAACATAAAACATAATCTATATTACATACCAAACTGATGGTTAAATATTCTAAATGACAAAGTACCCATAAACAATTAAGATTGTTGCAATTGAATCCTTAAACTATAGATTTGAATACTTTTAACCATTAAAAGGGGTGTTTGGTTAACCAACTTGAAATTGAGTGAATTAGATTATTATAATTCTTACGTTTGGCCCACCCATTTTCTAAGACTATGGTAAATAAAGTCAATATTTATTATTCACAGACTATTTTAATTCACGAGTTATTTTAATTCAATCAACGCTTTAAATCCCTCCGACTAAAATATTTGATTTTTGGATTGATGTTGAGATATCATTTTTTTTAAAATGTAAAAAATTGAATTTTGATCATAACAATCTTATAGTTGGAGAGTTTGATTGAAATAACATTTATATAGTTCAAAAAATGGTTGGTGGATTTTGTAATATTTAATGTAAATGTTAATTCTGAAAAAAATAGTTGCCAATTGATTGGAAGGTTTTGAACTATGATAATGTTATTCCCAAAGGCAGACCTACAAAGGGATATATAGGTGGCCAAAAATTTAAATACAATAGTTGTTAGATGAGAAATTTCGATCAGGAATTGTTATGTCATTATTTTAAATTGACGACAAAATTACATGTTATTAATTTTTGCATAAATTAAAAACTAAAAAAGTTTCTTCCAATTAAAATTTAAAAACAAAAATAGACAAATTAAGATGATATCATGTGTTTTCATCATGACCATTTGATCTCACAAAATTAATTGAATCTTGTAAAAATTTGGCCCAAAATTAAATAACTCGATAATTTCATTAAATGATAATTATGAATGCATGGCCGTCTTAGCTCAGCTGGTAGAGCGCATGGCTTTTAACCATGTGGTCGTGGGTTCGATTCCCACAGACGGCGTGATAAAAGAAAAAGGGACATTTTTGGTTATTTTCTTTATGTTGAGTTCTGAAGAAGAAGAAGAAGAAGAAGAAGAAGAAGAAGAAGAAGAAGAAGAAGAAGAAGAAGAAGAAGAAGACGACAGACGGCGTGATAAAAGAAAAAGTGACATTTTTGGTTATTTTCTTTATGTTGAGTTCTTCAGAAGAAGAAGAAGAAGAAGACGACAACACTTGGTATTCAAGAAGAAGAAGAAGATCGTGCGGAGGAAGAAGACCCACAACGACAAAGGAGAGAAAATGAGAGATATGTGAGGAAAGAAATTGTTTAGGGTTTTTGGAGAGAGATACGAGAAGAAATTTTAAGATTTAAAAAAATAATAATAAACAAACTAATAAATATATTCAAATTATTAGTTGCAATGATATTTTGATAAGAAAAATATTTATTAAATATATAAATCCTATGAAAATCATACCCATAATAAATAAGTTTATATAAGACATTTTTTTTAATATGTCATGAAAAATAATCCATTTGGCACAATTTTTAAAGAAAAAAAAAATGATAATTGGGCATAAAATTCAAATTCAAAAGATTTGACCCAAAACAAACCAAGCCCAATGTAAAGTAACAAGAATAACAGATCAAACAACATGTATTGAAGAGATTACATCACAATGCTCGAATCCAATGCATAAAGAAAAAATGTATCCAATGATTAATTTGCCCCTCTTTTTTAAGTTAATTTGTCCTAGTTTAATAGCTCATACATTTTTGTTCTTAAAAAATAATAGTCCAGACTTTTAAATATAACAATAATTTAATATGGATCAAGAAGTTAGTTGTGTCGTTCAACCAGTCGAGGTGGGAGGTTGAGTAGTAAAGACAGAGAAGCATAGAGAAACAATGGAAAGATGTTAAGTCATGTGAACTAATTGATTCAATTTTATAAAATATTTTTTCAGTTTATCGATGAGTTCAAAGTCATCACCTAAACTCTAAACCATAAACCTTAAACTCTTTGTTGGACTGAACAAACGAGGTTCAACTCAAAATTAAAGAGAAAGCCCAATAACCCTTTGTTTGCCCGCTTACTATTGAGGTGGGTGGATTAGCAGGTGCCATGACACTCCATGTAACAAAAGAACCCTGAAACCTCACCTTCATCAGAAATGCAAATCTGAGTTTTTGAGCATAGAAGCTCGACAGAAAAGAGAAGGAATGAGAAGAAGAAGATCGTGAGGAAGAAGAAGACGACATAATTTACGTGGTTCAACTAAAAGTAGCCTACATCTACGGTGAAAGGCGCAACTGTTTATTCAAGATTCAACCGAAAAAACAAAAGAGTTACCAGAGTCGCTATTACAACAAAAACAGATAAATAAAAAACAAATAAATGTTTTTCATCTCTCTTCTCTTTGTTTATATAAACTTTATCAAGTATTAACAACACTTTGTGAATATAAGATGTTTGAGACAACACTTACTTAATGTCAGTCAAGTATCCTACATCATTCTCAATGATTAGAATACATACTACGCAAACAGATAAGAGAGCTACAAAATTGACTAAATCCTTGTAGAAACAAGATTTATCAATATATTGTTCAAAACTATAAGATTTGATACCATATCCAACCTTATAATTCAAGATATAAATGCTAGTTTCAATTCACAAATGGATTGAATAAGCTCGCAAACCTTTTGTTCTTTAACCTGAATAATGAATCCCTCTGGTTGAGCCTTATAGATACTCTATTCAAGATAGCGATTCAGAAGAAAACCATTCTGAAAAGCAGTTTTGACATGCATTATCCTAATTTTATCACAATAAAACGTGATAATGGATAAGAGTAATCTAATCAACTTTCACTTAACAACAAGAGAAATAGTTAATTAACAATTCTCTATTTTCCTTTGGGAATGACCCTTTGCCAGAAAGTTGAGCCTTAAAGGTTTGCACCTTACAGGCTTGGTCTCAAGTCCTCTTGTAGATACACTAGCAACCGATATGTCTTTCACTATATGGTTGGTCTACAAAAATCCAGACAGAAATGCAGTACAAATACTCCATTTCGAGATTCATGGCTTTGAGCCACTGATTATTGTCTACAACATCCATTACCTATTTAAAGGTCAACAGATTCTCAATGTCATCATCAGGTATGACGACTTTGAGTTTTAGACAAACCTATGTAGTGGAGCGGTTGTCCTACATCCCTCTCACTACATCGAGGCTTTCTCAACTATTGAGAAGAACCAGCCTGATCAACAACCTTTGTTGATCTGATTATAGCTTTTCTTTAATATTTTAGTCTTAACACATTCAAGTTGTTTTCTAGATTTGCAAATCAAATTTGTAGACCTCTTTTGCTAATGACAACTTTATTGGAAACAAAAGATACTATGTACAAATTTTCAAGCGAACATAATCCTATCACAATTAGGAACTATCTGTACATTTTCAAATAAAATGTTACAATCTCTATTCAACAACTTATTATCCCTCCCACTGCAACAACTGAGACAACCTCTTCAAAAGCACGTTATCTCCCATCGAGAATTGGCTGTCAGGACCTAACTTCCTGTAAAGAAGAATAAACATGATTAGTGGGTCCTGAATCACGTATTCAGATATGACAATCATATTCCACTAATATTGTTTCGACAATCAATAAATCATATTTACCTCGTCTTTCTTTCTCAGTCTAATTTCTCTGCAAGGTACTTCAAGCAATTGCGATGCCCATCTACACCACAATAAAATATTTTCCTTTGTTTGTAGATTTTACCTTGCTCTTGCTTACAGCAGGGGCTTTGGCCCTCCTTTTAACTCTCTTCTTCTTTTGAATAATCTTATTAATCAAAGAAGTAGATACAAACTTATTTCCTGAAGTAGACCCTCTTTGGAATTTCTTTGAAGTGACAACATTTGTCTCCTTCTCTTTTCCTTTAGAGGTGTACAAAGACTAATAAGTCTGCACCTCGTTGAGGAGAGATGTCAAGTTATATTCTATCTTGTTCATCACCAAACTGGTTCTGAACTGTAGGAAATTCTACAAAAGAAATTCCATCATAAATGTAACTCGACTTTTCTCATCAATGAAAGCTCCGTTTACTTCCGCCACATTGAAGTGGACCATCATGTTTAGGATAAATTTCTTAACAGAGGTTCCCACCTACATGCGAGAGTTGTAAACGAATTTGATGATTCTTGAACTATTCGAGTTGCATTCGAGCTAGGAAGGCGAGGACAATCCTCAGTTAAGACAAACCTTAGGAGGGGACATATGTTTGATTTTATTTGATTATTATTATTATTTGTAACCCACGTACATCCACTTTATAACCGAAAATAAAAATGTTCACTATCTCTATAATTATGAAATTGGAATATGTAAATCTTTTTAGTAATTTTTCGATTGAATTTTTTATTGGGATAACTACACAACCAACTTTATGTGTGTGATATTATATTCATGTCCACAATTTTTTATTTTTATAAAAAATGTACAACTACTTTAATATTTTTCATAAAAGTTTGGCTACCTTTACTTTCAAACCCTTCAACCTCTCTAACATTTTAATAAAATGAAATCATAAAACTCGCATTAATCACGTCTCCCTCCTCATTAAAATCACCTGCTCTCTCCTTGTTTAAATTGTCTTCTCACTCCTCATATCCAGACCCAAACAATTTTCTCTGCAATATATATTTTCATATATGAAATATACAATGTGGGTATATATAAAGAAATACATATATTTTCTTTAAAAAAATACATAATAACTATAAGTATATGTGAAGTATATAACCATATATACCCATATATGAAGTATATATGATGACTATATACATAAATTACATATATTTTATAAAAAAACAAATCATATTATCTATAAATATATACAATATATATGAGTATATAATCATAGTTGAAGTATATATGGTGGATATATATATTAAAATACATATGCTATAAGTATATATATGTAGTATATATGTAGTATATACTCATATATGAAGTATATATAAGTATATATATGATGGTTATATATATAAAAAAAATGAAGAAGAAGAAAAATATTGGAAAGAAAGAACGTTAACGTAAGGAGAATGTTAAAATCGGGGAAACAAAGTAGGAAAAATTTTCAAAAAATGTATAAAACATTCCTACCTAAATGGTGAGAGAAAATGGAGAGAGAAAATTAGAATTTATTATAAATTGAAATTTAATACACAAGAGAAATTGAATAATATTATGTAGATCACATATTAACACGAGAGGTATAATAATAAAAATTAATAAAAAAATAGAAATAATTTTTTTAAGATGTTAAGATATTTTTAAAAATATCCTCCCGATACCTTGTGAGAATTTTTCTTTTTTATTCTACCTATTTAATCACCATTCCAAATTCAAACATTGACCCAACCCAATTCACAAGGTCTAAAAGCCCATAACAGTCCACGATAAAAGTTTTAATGGCCCGTTGCAAAGCCCAAAAATGTCCAAAACCCTAGCCCTAGGGCTTCGCACGGTTCGTATATAAATAGCGCAAGAATCATTTGCCCTATTCTCTGGAATTGCAGCAGCCCTAAGGAGGTTTTGAGAAATGGTGTCTCTCAAGCTTCAGAAGCGGCTTTCCGCTAGTGTTCTCAAATGCGGCAGAGGCAAGGTCTGGCTGGATCCTAATGAAGTCAATGAAATCTCCATGGCGAACTCTCGTACGTTCCTTTTTCTTTGCCCTTCTCTCTTTATGAATTGTGTATTTTGTTTGATTCTTTTCTTCTTTGGTACTTGTTGGGTTTCGGTTTTGATCTGCATGTTGATTGAGTTTCTTCTCGTTGCGTATGTCGTAGGGAGTTGTCTTTTAGTTTGTTAAGTATCCGTATGCTGTGGCGTTTGGGTTTTAATTTTCATCTGCTTCGTTGAGATACGATTCGTTAAGGAGCTTTCGTTTGAACTTTGCTGGATTTATGCAACTATTTAATCCGGATTCCATGGTCTTTGAGATGTCTTTTTCTTTTATATACTGATATTTGCTGAATGCCCTATTCAGAACCATTTAGTATATGTGCTCTGTTTTTCTGCTTTTAGCTGATTGACGAGGTTATGTTTGTTGCAGGCCAAAACATTAGGAAGTTGGTTAAAGATGGTTTCATTATCAGGAAACCAACAAAGATTCACTCTCGTTCCCGTGCTCGCCGAATGAAGGAGGCCAAGAGGAAGGGGCGTCACTCAGGATATGGTATTTTGCTTTGAGTTCTGCTATTTGGTATTGGTGAAGATTGTGTGCTCTGTTCGTGCAGAGTGCCGGTTTTGTTTTTTGGATATTGGTACATTTTATAGTGATGTGGAAATTGTTTATAGGTCCCCTTTGTAGATAAATTGAAGAAAAGAACCTTAATTTTGTTTAACTAGACATACAAATACATGCATCAAGATAATTAGACACAATTATATATACAAATATGAATCTCTACAAGCGAAAAGAAGAAAGGAAATGTAATTATTAGATTTTACCTGATAAACCACATGGAGCTGCGTAGAAAGATATGCGTAATGATGTCAATGTGGTTGTTCTGTATTTTGGTTTCTGATATAGACGAGTCAATGTTGGGCAGCTTCAAATCTTTTTTCCTTGTACATTACCCTTTGATACTTGTCTTAAAATTGTATAATTCATCTAGCAAATATGTACTTCCATTTTAAATTTGAGTAGCATAGAATACATGCTTATTAATATATGTAGCAGTACTAAGGATAATTTACTTTGTATGCTGTGCATCTTATTAGTTTTAATGGCAATGAAGCAAGAATTGTTTGCATGTCATTAGTATCTTTAATTTCCCCAGTTAAGTGCTTTTATGATTACTTTGTTGCTAATTATGCTTGTTGCGTATAGGTAAGCGTAAGGGTACCAGGGAGGCTAGATTGCCTACCAAGATTCTCTGGATGCGGAGGATGCGTGTCCTGAGGAGATTACTCCGCAAGTACAGGGAGTCGAAAAAGATTGACAAACACATGTACCATGACATGTACATGAAGGTTAAGGGTAATGTTTTCAAGAACAAACGTGTGCTGATGGAGAGCATCCATAAATCAAAGGCTGAGAAGGCAAGAGAGAAGACGCTCTCTGATCAATTTGAGGCGAAAAGAGCAAAGAACAAGGCAAGCAGGGAAAGAAAGTTTGCCCGAAGAGAGGAACGGTTGGCCCAGGTAATAGATCTGTTCATTGATATCTGAAAATTGTCCTCTATAATCACAAGCCTGAGAACACAGAATTTTTTGTCATCTCGATTCTGCTGCTCCATGTAGAACCTTTTAATATTTTAGCTTACTCCATGTCAGAATATTGACTTTGTCTTTTAATTTAGGGACCTGGAGAAAAACCAGTGGTCGCAGCCCCAGTTTCTGCTCCAGCTACTCAGTAAGTATTTATGAGTTTATTTTATATATAAGTATATCAGATAGCTGATTTATATAATGATTCCCAACCTTGTTCCTCTTGCAGGGTATCAAAAAAGGCAAAGAAGTGAAGTTCTGATTGTTCTTAGATCCTCAACTACTGTACTGGTTTTGATCACTTTTGTCGTTTATTTTGTTTTGGACAATTTTTCTTGTTATCAAAATCCCAGACGAATAGAGATTTACATTTATAATTTTTCTAATTTATCAATCGTTCCACCTTGGGTTCTTTTTATTTTAGTTAATTGTTTCAAGGTTCTCACAAGCTTTAGTTTTTCTGAGTGAAAAATATCTGATGTTGTCCGAGAATGCCATTAAAACAAGTGGCTGGTTTGTTTTGAAGGTTTTGGTTCTATAATGGTACAGACAATACTTAGATTTCCTCTAGAGGTTTTATAAACCAATCTTGCTTTTATAAGTTAACGAAGTATAATCAATAAAGTTTAGTCTTGAGTGCTTGTAGCAGCTTTGTAGGAGAGACGAAACCATTTTTTTTTTAAAGCAAAATGTTCTTGAAGATGATGTGGACCAACTTTTGTTTCTGGTCTTTAACCAAGAAACACTTTTGTTTAACAGGCAAAATAGTTGGTCTTCAGCTTCAACTGCTTCTTGTTATGATCCCCATTTTCATATCCACTGTTGATCTCCTTTCCTTTACAGATTCAAATGCACTACTTGTATCTGTGTTCAGACTTAAAATCATTCATCTTGGAAGAATTGTATGCTTTGCTTCTTTTACCAGTTTTAATTAATATTCCGAAAGCATAGCGGGGTACCTTCTGAAACTTGAAGAACTTGTTTGCAGTATGATAATTGACTGTTTCGTTTACTCCCTGCAAGTTTTGGCACCCTGCCTATTGTTTGCTAACAAAATAAATGGCACAATATTGCGAGTGAAATGCCTTCCCTCTTGATGTTTTGTGTGTTTAAATGTCTCTAAATTCTTTGTACTTGTGTTCTAGTTGAATTTCAACAACTTGCTGCAGTTTTAGCTCTATGATCTAATATATGCATACAAGTTCATTGAATCCTTCTTGAAACGTTACTTAGAATTGGACCACTGTTATCTATATTACAAAACTCATTGAGAAGTGGTTTAACAATAATAATACCTCCACTGTTATATATTGCGTTCATTCTAGTTGAAACTCCTTTCTCTAACAAATAGGATAGTTTTGGATATATATCCGGTGGAACACTTCTATGCGTCCCGTGGATGAATCTTCTTATAATAAAGTAGGTCATCAAGTGTAGATCATTGTTGACTCTCATGAGACCTGCAATAAAGTAGTATCGACAATTGAAGAGAAAATCTATATATATCTTCATTCTGAAAATCTGTCCGAACTTTTGTCATTCAATTTTTAGGAGTATGATCAACGAAAGATGAGACGTTAGGAGTATGAAAGATGAGATGGGATTTTCTTTAGCCCTTGGCTAGTATGAAAGATGAGATAGGATTTTCTTTAGTCCTTGGGAAAGAAAGCACCCACCACCTACGTGGAAAGGCATCTACTTGACCATCATAGGGAGAAAGAAGTGAATCAGCTGAACCTGAGGAGTAGGATCGAAGACGACCCGATCATAAATGCATGTGGCTCTGTTTTGCCGAAGAGGATGAAACAAGAGAGAGCTTGAGAAGAGAGAAAAACAAAATATATTTTGCCAGGCCAACCCATTTTAACATTAGACTTTTAAGTATGAGGGCTAAAATGGAACAAACCTCAAAATACATGGACCAAAATTATATTTTAATCGAGATTAAACCACCCAACAAGAAGTTATGTATAGACAAGCGACCTAAGTTTCACCATGAATAAACTTGCGACTTGATTCCAAGTTGATAGATATACAAAGAGCACGCCACCAAAATCGATATGACCCCTCGGGACAACTATTGTGTGTGAAATTATCGACATAGCTATAAGAGATCCCAAATTCGAAGGAAGTCGGGACGACCCTCATAAGGATAGTCAAGGCATGACATGGCCAATCCAATGGGCAACCAAAGACCATCAAAGCCGACCTCCATAGGGTCAGGTCAGTCAACATCTTGAAGGCTGACCCCCATAGGGGCCGACCAAGCTTAATAACCGCTCGTATCGACTTCCATTTGAGTAAAACGTGTGTCAGACTCGATCAATACGACAATTACTGTTACGTTCGATATACTACAATTAACGAAGTAGAACTGAATTGAAAGAAGTAGAACTGAATTGAAATATACGGTTAAAACATTCCGTTCTACTCAGTAAACACTCCAATAAGCTTAATAACCGCTCGTATCGACCTCCATTTGCTTTGCAGATGCGATTCGATTGCACAATAAAAAAAAATCACAATTGACCATTTCTCGATATCAACATTATTTTTATCACTTCACTCTATCATTTATCTTCATCAAAGTATGTAACAAAAAAATCTCATTGGACTCCCCCTTCATTGGGATGGTTCAAAATTAATAAAGATGGCTGGAATATTTGGCTAGATGACCTTAAATTAAGGCTCATTTGAGAGATTGACGCGCAATTTTAAAAAGTAGTCAAAATGATCTTTTGCTTACATTACTCTCGCTTGGATTTCTTTCGCTCTCTCTCACGAAATCAAGAAATTTTTAGCTATAAAATGGAGCCCGCAAAAGAACGAGAGCGAGATGGCTCTTGGTTCTCTAATTCTCAGGAAGTCGATATTGGAGTAGTCATCCGCTCTCCCTCAGGCTTGATTGTTGCGACACAATTTCTGAAAGATGGTTTTTATCAATCACCCCTTCATGTGGAGGTTGCTGCAATTCACGAAGGCATTCGTATGGCGAAATTACTAGACATTCGTCAATTTGCTCTTGAGTCTGCCTATGCTATTCAAGCTTTCTCAAATGGCTCTGCCCATCCAACGATGTTCTCACCTGGATCAATGCCTCTAAGGATTTTCTTTCTGAGGTTGATCATTTCTCTTTCAATTTTATCCCTCGTAATTGTAACACTTTGTCGATGCCCTAGCCTCCTCTTCCTTTTCTCTCCCTTTCTCCTCTGTGTTGTGGGTTGATTATTTTCTCTCTTGACTTCTTAATTTATCATGAGTGAATTGTCCTTTTTGGCCTTAATGACTTCTTATAATCAACTTCCTTTCAAAAAAAAAAAAGAAAATGTTGACCAATAGCTTAAGTATTTTTTAGCGTTTGGACACATTTACAATATAAATTAAATTCTCCATCCGATATAAAAATAGCTATTACATAGTTTTCCATTACAAGTTGACGTGTTTAATAAATTTAATGGGTGCATAGGCTGACTGAGAATGAAAGTCAAGACAAGTTAATAACATGGTGAGAAGGTGATGCATACAAGACAAAATTATGTTTGTTGAACTAAATTGTTTAATTGCAAATTTTCCAATTGATATAGTTTTATAAAATTATAACATGATTGCACCTACCTTTCTTTTGTATTTATACTATTTCATTTTATTTATTATGAGAGAGGAAGATTTGAACCTTCGATCTCAAAAATGATAGTACATGTAAATTATGTAAATTATAGTTATATTTACCTTGACAAATATGATACAAAATTAAAATCATAATACTTGACAAGTGATTTAGGCCTTGAATCAATTTCCTATGTTGAAATCAAGAGTATGAAGCATAGAGATCGGGCATGTGTGCCTGAGTTTGATGTCGAAACTCAAACTATGAGTTTGATCAAGATTTTTCAAGTCTAGATAAAGCATGCATTTTTTCCTCAATTTATTCTCTCTAGTGGGGATGAGAGTGTGTAGAATTGGGTTGTTGAGGAGAGAGGTGAGGAAAACAATTTTACAAATAACGATTTTGAAGAAAAAGATATAAAGATGCAAGAAAAAACCTCAGCTTCCATATATATATTAAGAACAACGAAACCAGACATCTCTAGTATGATATTGTCCACTTTGGACCTAAACCCTCATGGTTTTGGGCCTCATACCAATTGGAGATAATTGTCACCCATTATATACCCATGACCCAAAAGGCCTCATATCAATTGGAGATAATTGTCACCCATTATATACCCATGATCTTTCCTTTTTTCTAGCCAATGTGAGATATTGTTTGTATCCCAACAATCCTCCCCTCGAACAAAGTACCACGACCCTCAAATAGTCACCCATCCGAATTACATTTGAGCATCCCACTCAACTACGGATTCGCTATGACTCAAATTATGACAATGTCATTGGGAGACTCATCAATCTTTATTCGACACCCGAGGATTTTTCCAAACATGGCTAAGTTAGGGACATAGCTCAGACATCTCCAGGTATGATATTGTCCACTTTGGGCCTAAACCCTCATGACTTTGCTTTCGGTTTCACCCAAAAGATCTCATACCAATTGAAAATAATTGTCACCCATTATATACTCATGGTCTTTCCCTTTTCTAGCCAATGTGAGATATTGTTTGTATCCTAACAATATATATATATATATATATATATATATATATATTTGATTTAGTGTTTATCCGTCCTATATAGAGACTTGAGAATAAAACTTACACGCTGATTAGTAACAAGAAAAGATAAATCTAAAATGAAAGGCTAACAACCCAGACTTCATACACAATAAATGAGCTAAACGTGCTATTAACAATTTTACAATGTTGAGCCTGTCATAATAATATACTAATTGGCTATCTTAACACCCCGCAAGCCTATAGTAGTGGCGTCACGAACATTGAGCTTGTAGTGGAAATCATATGCTGACAATGGTTTTGTAAGAATATTAGCAATCTGCTCATTAACTGGAAAATATTGAACAAAATTCTTCTTTTGAAGGACTAAATGTCCAAAAAATAGATGAATGATGGGATTAACACTAAACTGCACTTAAATTATCACAAAACTGGGGCTTAGATAAAGTCATATGTGAATCAAGAAACAAGGAATGAAGTCATACTAGTTCAGCTGCAAGTGCAACCATATCAAGACAACGATACTCAACCTCTGTACTTGAACCAGAAATAATAGATTGTTTCTTAGATTCCCATGTAATGAGATTCCAATAAAAAAATACAAAGCCTCGAAGTGGATTTCCGATCATAAGGATCCGACTCCCGATCAACATCAGCAAAACCATAGAGATTTAGTTCACGAGGACAAATAAGTAGCAGACCATGATCAATAGAGTCATCCACGTACCTTAAAATACATTTAACTAGTTTCCAATGAATAACAAATGGAGAATGCATAAACTGACCTTATTAACACTATGTTAAAGTGACATCCCAACCACACTCCTTTAAAGATGCACATCATAAATCGACTCACCTTGACGAGCCGAAATCAAAGGCCCACTGATCATGCGAAGCAGTAGATGAAAATCGAACTAATAGAGATGAATCAACCTTGGAATTATGAAAACCCAAGGAGAACTTAACCTTTCATATACCACGCTTGTCGTACTTGTTTAAGCCCATACAAAGCTTTACGAAGATGACACACAAGAGAAGAAGAACCCGAGACCTGGAAACCTATTGGTTGCTCCATAAACAAATATTCAATAAGTAAACCATGTAAAAACGTATTATTTATATGGATTTGCCTAATTGTCCAGTCACAAGCGAACACCAAGTTAAGTAACACCCGAATTGTGATGGGTTTAACCATAAGGCTAAAGGTATCAAAATACTCAAGATGATCAGTTGGGTGGAAACATTTAGCTACTAACCATGCTTTATATCTAGAAATGGATCCATTTGAATTTCTTTTAATCTTAAGACCCATTTACAACCAACAATTATTTTTTTCATTCGCCAACAAGAGCATAGCTCAACGACATGATGTATCGCCTAGTGATCATGAGGTCTTAGGTTCAATCCCCCACCTCAACATGTTGTCAAAAAAAAAAAATATTTTTTTTCATTCGATTTAGGCACAAGATTCTAGGTTTCATTTATGATAAGAGCATCATATTCCTCTTGCATAGCATTATGAAGGATTAATGTCGATAGTCTATACATTAAGTAAACAACGATGGCAAATGCAACATCCCAAAAATTAAAAGGTAAAATAGATTGAGAGACGAGAGTAAGACCCATATCAACAATATTGCGATGTTTTCTCTCAACTAAACCATTTTGTTGGGACGTATGGGACACACAATTTGATGTTCTATGCTATTAGCTTTGAGAAAAGGAATAATTGTTTGACACTCACCACCTCCATCAACTTGTAACTGCAAAATAGACTGTACTAATAGTTTCTCAAGTAATACTTTAAATCTAGTTTGCAGAAAATACACCTATGTATATTGACTATAAACATCAACAAATTTGAGATGATATCGAAAACCATTACAAGACAACTTATATGAGGGTCCCCTTAAATCACACGAAATAAGATTAAATTACAAGTTTAGTCTTAAAGTTTTATTGAATATAAAATTCAAGCAGTGAAGTCCAAAACATGATGCAAATTTAAACCTCACTCCCGCTTGGTAACACCAGCAATAGTCCTATAAAATGTCTTTCCAAATACAAACATTATGAAAAGAGTGATTGAGATGATGAACAATTTGGCAAGGGGAATCTCATAGATCAACGACTCTGATCGAGAAAGCCAAACGAACCGATTAGGACAATTGCTACCTGCGTAGCTAGTACAGTTGATAAGAGTGACACATCTTTGTCGAAACACAAAATAATCTCATGCAATTGTTTGTTGCCGGTGGTGATATTGGTGTTGCAACGAAGGCCTGGTTTCTTACCCGTGGCTGTCTGAATGGCGCCTTCGATGGCTTGATATTGTCGGACCGTCGTGCCGGTGGGGCTGAGGCCAGCGGCATTGAGGATGGCCAAGAGGTCGTATGTTTGATTTGTCCGAATGTTTAGAGTTATTTGAAAATATTGAAACTGGTTAAAATGAGTCTCAGAGCAAGTACCATGACTGTCCCATTCATGTTGCCAAAAGCTTTGATTATTTCCTTTAATCACGTCTGGCCAATATGTAATTAGTTGTGGCCTAAGGGTTGCAATCTAAACAAAAGACTTTAAAAATATAATTACTAAATAGACAACTTACTTATTTTAAAGTATAAATACTAAATAGACAACTTATATAAATTTAACATATAGAGTATTTTCCATATTATAATTTTTATTATATACTTTTGCAAAGGAAATTTTCTCGGTATGTCTACGTATGCTTAAAATTATTTTAAATATATAATTACTTTAAAATGAGTTTAATCAACATCTCAAGTTTTCTCCTCAAAAAAAGAAAGAAAAAAAAACATCTCAACTTTTTTATTTTGTATTTAATAGGACTTTGTTCTTAAAGTCATTTGTTTAATTATTATACTAGTAAATTCTTGAATCTATTTGAATGCTTAAATAATACAATCGATTTGTAGGTAAACATTAAACTGATAAAATTAATTTTAATATGAGCATAACTCAATTGACATAAGTTAAGAATTAGTGACCAAAAGTTCTGAAGTTCAATCACCCATTCTTACAAAATTAATGATAACCTATAAATCTAAGAGAAATTACAACAAATGTCAGTTTAGAGTAAAATAATTAAAAATATAACACTTTTTCAATTTTTTTTTTTTTTTTGTAGATATGACAATTCCTATCACTGATAGTATGGTCTATCGCTGACAGTAGTCTATAACCTCAGTTTTTTTTTATAGAATTTTATTTCATGAGTACTATAATTAGCTAATTAAATAAATTTTGGTTTGAGTTAGCATGATTAATTGAAACAAATATATATGTTTTACCAAATTAAAAAAGTTGTTGAAGAAGACAAAAAAAAATTAAATGGAATAGGAAAGAGACAGAAGAATGAAATTCTAAAGATGAAAAGAAACAGAAAGAAAAAAGATTTTAGAGGATGGACCTGAGTTGGATTAAATCGACTTCCTCTACAATTACTTCGGACAGTTGAGTAATTGCTCGGCCACAGACCATGTATTGTGAATATTGTAGGAATTGGTGAAGGACATGTTGTCCGGAGGCCGCTACATGTCGCCGGCGGCCATTGTTGGACCATCTGAAAATAATCATAGCTCGCTTCCGAAGAGAGCAGAGCAAACCAAAATATGAAGATAAAAATGAGAGATTTAGCCATGGCGGATTAGTGGTGTGTTTGGAAAACAAATCAAGATTGGTTTATATAATAATAATGTATTGGTTTATATAATAATTTAATTATCTACCAAAGCTTTTGGTTGACTTTTTGCTACTCTATTTTTATAAAGTCAATGATTGGAGATGTATCACTACTACAAATATGAGAATAGATGACATGTGAATCAAGGAAAACCAATGGGAAGGAAAAAAAAAAGTGTCATCTTCAGTTTGGGGCGGGAAAAAACGAAATTTTTTAAATTTTCGAAACTTAATGACAGTTTTCTAATGTCGTCAATCGATGACAGTTTTAAAATATTCTAAATCGTTTACATTTATTAACTATCATTAATTTGTTTATGTTTTTTTTTACTCAAGCGTGTTTTTTAGAAACTAAAAAATATTTAAAAAAGAATTAAAATTAATTTAATACTAAAAACTAATTAATTAACAAATAAAATAAAAAGAGAAAAAATGAAAAGAAAAAAAAAAGTGAAAGAAAAGGAAAATCAAAATTTTGAAAAAAAAAACTCAAAATTTATAATTAAATATATATATATATATATAATATTAGTTAAAAAAATATATATATATTAAAGTGGAGCGTTGAAGACCGACGCCCTTCATCCCTCAAATCTTCCTCCCCTCAAAACTCCATCTCACTCCCTCAACTCCGACCACCATGTCGCCTCCTCCTTCGCTCAGTCGAACGCCGCCGCACACCGCTCTGCTCTCCCGCGACGATTGTTTGTTTTTCGACGACCATCCACGCGACGATTTGTCCTCTTCTTCGCGACAGACGATGATTGTAACGACCCAAACTTCAAGTAAGAGACATTTATTTAATTTTTATTATTATCGAGTGAGTTTAAGTAGAAGAATCGTGTAAAATTTAGGCTTAGAAGATGCTAGGGCCAGGTTGCAAACTTCGAGTCAATGAATTAATAATAATAATAATAATAATAATTTATTATTATTATTATTATTATTATTATTATTATTATTATTTAATATAATATAGTAATAATAATATTATTATTATTTAATATAATAATAATATTATTATATAATATAATATAATAATATTATTATATAAAAAAAAATTA
This sequence comes from Herpetospermum pedunculosum, assembly GCA_028017165.1. Taxonomy (NCBI): domain Eukaryota; kingdom Viridiplantae; phylum Streptophyta; class Magnoliopsida; order Cucurbitales; family Cucurbitaceae; genus Herpetospermum; species Herpetospermum pedunculosum. The sequence continues at coordinate 13,895,159 of CM051523.1, forward strand.
AAAAATATATATAAAATAAGAAAAGAAGACCCACCTTTCAGACACATCCCCAAACCCTCCAAACCCTCTCCCCTGTTCTCACTCTCTCCCTGAGTTTCCTTCACCGGCGTTCGGCAAGCAAGGCGTTCCAGCACCGACGATCTTCCCTCTGCTTTGCGAACGACGACATTTGGCAGCCATAACGAGTCTCCATCGTTCTTCTCCATTTCGGCCAACCATTTCTGCGGAATCGCCCAACCTCTTCTGAACCACCTGCTGCAGTAAATAGTGGGCCTGCAGTGGGAAATGATCGATCTGGTCCTGCAGGGCGGGGCTGGGGTGGTCCCAGGAACGACTATAATCGTTCTGGATATAGTGGTGGTGGCAGTCGTGCAGGTGTGGGTGCAGGTGCAGGTGTAGGTGCTGGTGCCGGTAGTGGTGGAGGTGGAGGTGGAGGTGGAGGTGGGGGTGGATGTGGATGGGGATCTAGAGGAGGTGGATGGGATCGTGGGAGGGGGGACCGTGAAGTGAACCCATTTGGAGTTGAAGATGATACAGAGGAAGAATTTGGAGCGCAAGAAAATCTATGGATTAAATTACCTATCATTTGCCACCAAATTGTTTTGTAAATTTGTGTTCACACGTTAATTCTAATATGTCATCCACTTAAAATATGAGAAAATTCATTCACTAACAAATAATATGATTTTCAACTTCAGTACTAAAGGGGTGTTTGACCCAAGGAGTTGTTGAAGAAAGAGTTGAGGAAGAAGTTTTATCCTGTTCCACGGACTTGTTGAACTCGGATAAAAAATATCAACTCCCTAGACTTCTACAGTAATTACGATTCAACTTCCCAAATTTCTACAATAATTACTATTCAAGTCTGACCCGTTTTTCAACGCAACACATTTCTCTCTCTTGCTCTCTCTCTCCCTCTCACAATATTTTTAATTATTTAAAAAAAAAACGTAATTTAAACAAAAATGTGTAAAATTTCTAAAAATGTAATTCAACCTATTTTTATTATTTTAAATATAAATTAGGTTGTTCAATCAAAATTGATATTTAAATCAAATTCAAAATGTAGTATTCTTACAATGGAGAATAAAAACATCAGTTTATTTGGATCCGTTTAAATTAATGGATTAAAATATTTTAAATTCACATGTAATATTTAACACACTATTGTACAACTCTCTTTTATTTCAAAACTATCAAAATAAAATGAATAATTAATGTGAGTGATATTGAAAAAGAGTGTGAGGTATTGTGGTCCAAATTATTTTTGTTATCTTCAAAGAAATTTGTGAAGGATACCTAAAATAAAAAAACAAAAATCGCATTCTTAAAATTTATTGGAAAAAGTTCTTAACAATGAAAATATGGAAAATTATAGAAAAAATTGTACAAAAAAAAATAGCTAAAATACTGTTGAGATATTGATTTCCTGAGAGTGGATTCAGATGGAATGAGGAGTGTAGGAGGGTGGAGACGGAGAAAGATGTGTTTGACACGTGTGTCAGGGTAAGATATGGGTTGTTCTTTTTTTTCTTTAAAAAGTTTGTAGAATATACCTCCATTAATAAAAAATAAAAAAAAATTTATCTTATAATTCATAAAATTAAAGATGAGTCCTAAAAAAAATGAATATATATTTAATTATATGAGCTATTGTGTTCAAAATTATTTTTGTTGTAAACAAATTTGTAAATGTTACATAAAATAAAAAAAATATATATATATTTTTATATAATTTATTGGAATTGAAATAAGTATTTAATAATGAAATTTTGAAATTTTGTAGAAAAATATTGTGCATAACAAATCTGTTAAAATAAACTCAAATTCAAGAAATCCAAGTTCAACAATTCCTTGCCCCAAACACGCCACAAACTTCAGAACTTCAAACTAAACAACTCTTTGGCCCAAACACACATACTTCAGAACTCTCCGGATTAAACAACTCCTCAGACTAAACAACTCTAGACTAAACAACTCCAACTCCTCCAACTCCTTGGGTCAAACGCCCCTAAGTAATCAATATGAATTTTTTTTCTATACAAGATCATTATATTTATTCCAGTCATAACTCTTTTTTATAAACTTTATATTCACAGTTTTAGTAGTCAAATTCATTTCATAAATGAACGGTTAGAACTTGCAAACCTCTTGCTTTTGATTTTTTGATTGATTTGTAAATGTATTCTTTAACATTTTTTTTTTTTTCCAGAATTTTTTTCTTAAACCTTCATTTGACATATCTCATTTGCAACTATGAAGGGGTATTTTCACATATGACCTCCCAGAGTTTCATAATGTTTTTTTGACACCGCCTCGAAAATAATTTTTTTTTTGCCTTTTTGCTGACGTCATCAACTCTTCCCTTTGCTGAACATGAGGATACTATAGTCACCCATTTGCGATCGTGCTCAGCGAAGGGTATTAGCAGACTTTTTCCTCGCGATCGTTCTCAGAAAATGTGTGCTCGTGCTTATAAAGTGTCAAAAAACATGAATTAGAAAATACTTATAGATTTCAGTATGACAACAAATGAGTAAGTTTACTCATAGTCTACTTTCTCCCACTATGTTTGACCATTTGTGTCTTATTTTGAAGGTATGTACCTTCTTATTTATAAAATATTTTCTTTTGTAAATTTATTCATAACCTATGAGTTTGACCCCATAAAAAAATATCTACAAGTTCTAGATAGAGATGAAGTACATGGACTATATCTCGATATTATGACTTTGGTCTACTAATCTTTGTCAATAACCCTAGCTCATTGCAACTTTGAGGTCAATAAGACCTCAATTTTGTCATCTAATATGATAACTTGGACTTCAATTAAGTCTGATTGAGTCATCTGCAAACTCTCCCACTATGATGAAACTTATTCAATTTAGGATTAGGATTCATTTGTCTATCAAATGTAATTAAATTGTTAACAACTTTTGTATTTCTAGAAAGGTGACATTTGTCATACAAGCATCATATTCCGTTTAGGAGAGTATAAAAGACGATCTTTTATCTCCTTAGGTAGCCTACACTTAGCAAATCTTTGAACATATTCCAACATTTTTGGGATTGTTTCAGCATGTACGCAAACTAACTTTACAAAGCGTTTCTAATCTCAAAGTTGTCTCGTAGACACATTTTGGACGGAATCATGTTCATTATACAATATTTATTGCATATTCTAACCAGAGTCTGGTGATGACGTGTAATTCATTATTGTCCCAACCATGTTTAACAAAGTATTTTTTCTCCTTTTGCAACACAATTTCACACAATTGTACTTTGTGCTTAGAGTTTAGATAAATCTCATTTTCTATCAATTAGTCTTAGTGCATAAGCATCATGTACTTTCCACAATGATTTGATCATAGTGCCTTGATGAAATTACCTAATCGACCTTCAACTTTAGTCTTATATTCCTTGAACTTTTAAAAAATTTAGACTTATGTTGCATTATGCAAAGATACTTATACCTTGGATAATTATCCGCTAGAGTGATGAAATCTTCATCAACAACTTTTAGCTTTTACATTCACCGGACCACTTGGGTGTGCAAGCAAAAAATGTTCTTTGGCCTTGCAGACTTTTTCAATAAAGGTCTTTTGATTATCTTGCATGAAAAGACAATATCTTAAGACATATAAAATAATTAACTCTAACATTTAGACAAACACTTCTTATTAGTCTTATTTTCATTGATCTGACTCAATCTTGAGTGTCAAATACAAATATCATATTTTAATTATTGGAGAATATAATTTGTCTTTTACATTTTAGATTCTATAATCTTAAATATCTCAGTGTAATATTAAATATTACAATTTAACACATATAAATTGTTCTTATTTTCAACTGAACATTTCAAACAATTTTGAAATTAAAACCTTTAGTACTAAATAAAAATATTCATACTATATGAATTTTTAGTAATAAAGTTAGAGAAATTAAATTTCTCCTATGATACTAAAAATATCATATTCGCCATTAAATAACAATTACTACTTATTGACATCTTAACGTCTCACACTACATCAATTGAAATGAGTTTTCTGCTGTCAACATGTAGAGTCTATTCTAGATCATTAGGTATTTTTCAAGAATTACATATTAAAGGTAATGAAAACAAATTTTAATAGTGAATCTAAATCTACTATCACAATGATTATTTTCCACCAAAAATTAGTAAATCAAATTTATTTTGAGTAAAACTTGCAGCCTAGGCTATAAGTATCTTTTGCAGCCCAACAGGGAACAGGGTTCACGATTTGATTGACTGAATATTTATATTATTTTTAAAATAAAAAAAACCCTTCAGGCCGTCTTTCCCTTTCTTCTTCATCAGATAAACAACTTCTCCTATTTTCTCTTTCTTTCCTCCACTTCCATCTGCCATGACCTTTCCCTTTACCAACCTCAGATGAATCCAACCGTGAAATTTCCCACTCTTTCCTTCACTCCCTCTAAAAATCCACTTGAAAATTTATGTCTATATAACACACACCCCTGAAAATTTCAAATAACCTCAATTGAAATTTCATGGCCGAGAAATGAAGAGAGAGAAAATAGGAGAAGTTGTTAATTTGCTGGAATAAGAAAAGGAAAGTTACGGACAAAAATCAAGTAAACGGGTGTGAAAGATTTTTTTATTATTTAAAAATGGTTTAAACATTAGCCAATCAAATCATGATAGGTGGCTGAGATGCAAAAGATAGCCCGGGCAAGCAAGTTTTACTCATTTATTTTTATTCATGTTCTTCTTCTTATGGAGGTATTTCATATATTCTCTTATTATGATTGTTCTTGCTAATTTAGGGTCCGTTTGATAACGTTCACGTTTTCTGTTTATGTTTCTCAGTTTTTAAGAAACAAACTTGTTTGATAACCTTTCTCGTTTCTTGTTTCTAAATTTTCAAAAAAAAATGGACAAAATTAGAGAAACTACAAAAATATGTTTCTCTTTGTTCCGTTTCTTTTTCCTTCCTATATTAATACTATCCTCTAGATTTTAAATGTTGTTATTGCTTCGTTGGTCAGTTGAGCGCCTAGTTTTGAAGTCCCCTTCAAGGTGCCTAGTTCATAGCTTGAGCAAAACATTTTATTTCATATTGCAAAATAAAATATATATTTTAAAAGTTTTTGTTTTTTTTTTTTTTTTCTTCAAGAAACAAAAAACAAGAATAGTTATCAAACATGTTATTGTTTCGCCTTTAAAATAAAACATGTTCATGTTTCTAGTTCTCAAAAAACAAGAAACAAAAAACAAGAAACAAGAAATAAGAAACAAGAACGTTATCAAACGAAACTTTAGAAACTATTTTCTTTTAGCTACAACCATATGATTTTGTTTCTTGGATTTTAATACTTAATTTTTTAGATTATTTAGATAAATATATAAATCTAGCTTTTATTGTCTTCAACATTTTATATGTTGTTGTCTTTTTATTTATCTTCTTAGTTTAACATCTAATATATCAACCTGTAAATGTTTATAAGTTATCTCGTTATCTTGATTTATTAATCTTGTATTTCACGAACAATTCGATTGATATTGACAACAAGATTGGCCTACGGGCTTTCTTCCCTGATTTATAAAAGTTTGTTTGTTTAAAAAAAAAAGAAAAAAAGACAACAAGATTGTGCCCTTAACTAAGAGGTCATGGGTTCAATCCCCGCATTAATTAAAATACATTTGCAAAAAAAAAAAAAAATCAAAACATTTCTCAATAGGGACAAATGCAAAAAATTACACAACTATATAGTATTAAAGTTACTCTTTCCAAGTTTTATATTTTTTTCTCAATTTTAAAAATCAATAATAAAAATTAAAAATTAAAAATGAGAAAAATATACTTTATATTAAAATATATATATATAAAAGAAAATATATTATTTAACAACATGCAATCAATATTCATTCAATTTCAGCATGAAAACAAAGAATTTGATAAAATAACCCAAAAAAATAAACAAAAAAAATTATGGGAAATTATAACAGATGTCAATTTAGAATAAAATAATTAAAAATATAGCATGTTTTTAAAAAAATTGCGGATATGGCAATTTCTATCGCTGATATTTTATGGCCGATAGAAGTCTATCGCTGATCACCTCAGTTTTTTATAGATTTTTGTCAGTGATAATAGTCTATCACTGATAGAAGTCTATCAGTGATAAAAACGGATTTTTGGCAATTTCTATCGCTGATATCTTATGGCCGATAGAAGTCTATCGCTGATCACCTCAGATTTTTATAGATTTTTGTCAGTGATAATAGTCTATTAGTGATAATAGTCTATCACTGATAGAAACAAATTTTTTTGCCATATTTGCAAAACATTTTAAAGTTTGTTAAATTTGCAATTAGTTTGGTCCCGATTGTTATTTGTGCAACCAACCCAAAAATTATAGTGCTATGATACTTTATTGAGTTAGAACACATGTTGTCATAGGGTAGGTCAAGTGTTCCTTCACTAGACTGAGAAAATCTCAACCAAGTGTTTTACCAAAATAACTCGTATTCTTATAACATTTAGGGTGTGTTTACCTCTCCATAATATAATTTCTCCAACAATCGTAATAAATCAATTGTAATGGATTAAGACTTCAATCGTAATCGGGTTACCTTGATAGTGTTTACTAAAGATCAATTCAAACGTAATCTTAATTCCATTGATAGTGTTTACTTAAGGTCAAATCAAACGTAATCATTTGTGAATTTACTACAATACCATCGGTTATAATTAAAAAAGGAAATGGAAAAAAAGACTGTCAGTCTTCTCCTCTTCTTCCTCCTTTGTCTCCGCGCAAAAGGTCGTTGGACTTCTCTTCTTCATCCTTCTTATTTCTTAGGTATGGTCGTTTGTTTCTTTTGTTTAACTATTTTTTTGAAGAAGCAGATGGTGATTGCTTCACGTGGAAAGTTTGGATGGAAAAAAAAACTTGTTCTGTTTGGAAAAGTGTGGACGCGTGTTTGTAGTCGTGTTTGTAATCGTGTTTTTTTATGAAGTTGTTAATCATTTTGTTGCTCGTAATATAAATCATGATCGTTTACCAAATCGTGTAAATATGTATTTTTTTTCATCTTTTGTGCATTAATCTGATTGATTACGAGGTTGAAGAAGACTTATCTGTTACGTATGCAAAAGATTAATATCCAGAAAATATGAAGATCTCCTCGCATTTCGTCTCCGTAAACACCCAGAAAATCGTAAATGAGTTTTGTGGAAGGAAAGGTAAAAGTGTTGGATGAAAAATAAATTAGGGATTGAAAAACATAGGAAGAAAGGGAAAAACAAAGTGGAGTGTCTCAGTTGAAGAAATGAGAGAATCGAGAAGAGAGAGAATGGGCATTTGTGGAAGGAAATGCTAAAAAATGAGTGGGCCCCACGTAATCTGTAATGATAATCTCATTAAGCACCCCCAAGTGGTAGAGAAATGGTGTGATGGGATTACAAAATTCGAGGTGGGACCCACAGTTTCATTACGTTTACAAATTTTGGTAAACGCCCTCAAACATAATAAATGTGGGTCTCACTGTCAGAATTACCATTGATTCATTATGTTTGGAGGGAAGTAAACACGCCCTTAGTTACCATTAGTTTGGTCAAAGACATCATTAACATTCTTAATGAGTCATTTGTAAGTGTGACTCATCATTTTAAATCTTATAGTTTTATCCCAACAAGTGTCGTTGTAGGGTAAGTCAAGTATAATCCCATATGAGATTCACCCTTCTAAGTGTGTGACTCATCATTTTAAATCTTATAGTTTTATCCCAACAAGTGTTAGGGTAAGTCAAGTATTGGAACAAAACTATAATCTCATCTGAGATTCACCTCGATATTTTACCTTTCGCAGGGGATGGTCCAAAAGTCGCCATAAGGTCTCACATGGATCTCACACGAGGTCCCACATGGATCTCACGTTGTGAACCAATGATAGACACCGTAGGATATGTTGACCACATTTTTTTCTCCCACTTACTATTTTAAAATATTTTCTTAGAAGATTTACTTGATATTGATCCATGCAAACACGAGAACGATCCAAAAGCCGCCACGATGCCCCCACATGAATCTTTGTGAATCTATGATAGAGACCGATATTTTGACATATGTCATTCTCCCCCTAAGTATTTTGAAATAAAGTTTTCTATTACTTAAACAAATTAGGTTAATCTCTTCTTTCATAACCCTTATGTTGGTAGCCAAACTGAACATAACTCAATTGGCATAAGGTTGTGTCATTGGCTAAGAGGTCAGGGGTTCAATCATCGCATTATCATATATATATATAGAGGGAGACTTTCTAATCATTTTTTTATTTAAAATTCATTAATTTTTAATTAATAATTAATTTTTTTTTTAATGAAAGTAGAGATTATCATTAAATCAAACAACACAATTACAACCAAAGCTTAACAAAGCTCACAAAACAAGACATAAACTTACTTATTGGTTACAACATTAGCAAAAACCTTATCTCTAGTGCTCAACTTTCTTCTACCAAGAAGACCAAATCTATCTTTAATGCCCGACTTAATCAAATCATTAACGAATTTAACCGTATAAGATCTTTGTTAAAAAACACACAAGTTTCAGTTATACCAAATGAAATAGACAACCGCAGCAATGACAACAGACAACACTTGATCTGGTAAATCAGACTCCATTTGCCCAATCCAACACTTCCAATCAGAAGAAAACAAGGGTCATGTTGTGTAACCCAACCATCCATGAACAATCCTTAATAACGCAACAGAGAAAGGGCAGACAAAAAATAAATGGTCATGACTCTCCAAAAAATCAGTACATATCGGGCAATATGGGGAAGCAATGGAGATTTGCAACTTTTGAAGTTTATCTCTGGTCAACAAGTGAGAATTCACCATTTGCCAAAGGATGAATCTATACTTAGGAAACGAGAGTCTACACCACACAACTCGAGCATAATCAACCTTCTCAACTCCAAGAAGAGATTTATAAAATTTGCTTACCATAAATGGTCACTCTAAGCTTGAGGAGCTGGTCACTCTAAGATTTAAGAGCTTCTTCCAATACCAACTCGGATCTCCTCTAGTTGTGTATAACCAAAAGTCTTGCCCTTTTAAATAAATACTTTGAACCCACTTAACCCAAAGAACATCAGGTTTGGCAGTAATGTCCCAAATGTACTTACTAATCATGGTCTTGTTCCACTTGGACCCCTAGCAGAAACTAACTCCGCCATAACATTTCGAAAGGCATGGACCCCTCGCAGAAACCAACTCCCCCATAACGTTTCGGAAGACACACTTTGTCCCAAGAAGCGAGGTGAAGCTTGCTCCTATTATCATGAGCACCCCAAAGGAAATCCCTGCAAAGTTTGTCTATCTCTTTTACAACACTTGAGGAAGCAAGAAAATACTCATCCAATAACTTCGGATCCCCAGAAGAACAGAATGGATAAGCTGAGCCTTACTAGCAAAAGAAAGGTGTCTACTCGCCCAGTTATGCAAACGAAGTTTAACTTTGGTGATGATAGATCCGCAATCTGTTTTCCTCCATCTTGTGGGCCGTAAAAGAACCCCCACATATTTCAAGGGGAAAATCCCTTCCTCAAAACCCACAATATCCATAATGCTACGTTTAGTGCCCTGACTAGTTCCCAAAAAAAATTCGTGATTTCTGCTTGTTAGCTGACAAACCCGGAGCTTTGCAAAAGTAAAAAAAAGCGTGGTGGACAAGCTTAGCACTCACTGCATGCCCTTTGCAAAAAAATCACAACATCATCAGCAAAACATAAACTTACCAAGCTCAAGTTTTTACACAAAAGGTGAAAACGGAAGCCATTGGACTGGGAGACCTGGATGAGAAGACGAGTTAAGTATTCCATAATCAGCACAAAAAGCAAGGGAGAGATCGGGTCTCCTTGCCTAAGACCCTTCACTCCTTTGAAATGACCTTGAACACATCCATACATCATAAACATATAGGAAGTACCTCTCAAACAGAGCATCACCCAATTGACAAACTTTGAAAGAAAGCAAAAATGCTTCAGAAAACTTTCTAGGAAATACCAGTCAATAGTATCATAAGCCTTACTAAGGTCCACCTTCATCACACACATAGCTGAAGCATTCAATTAATTACTCTTTGATTCACGATCTCTTTTTAAATGGTTAAGTTCAAAATTATTAGAAACATTCTTTACATAGCCAGAGGAACAGAATAGGTTCTTTATTTGGTTCTCAAGAACCTTCGTTTTTTCAATTATTCTATACCAAAGGTATATGAGAAAATGTTGGTATTTGAATATGATTTGCATCGATGAAATGACGAAATATCAATGATAGGTTATAAGACCATGCAAATCAAAATATGTTAATGAACTAATACTCCTTTTAGTTAAGAGTCCTAATTACATTTTAAATATATTACGTGGATAAAGTTGTGTACAATAATGACTTTTTTTAGAAAAACACTAAAATAGTCGAGAGTTATAATAATCTGTTAATAATAAATACTATTGAAGTGAGTGCAATTAGTTTATTGATGGTAAGTTATAATAATCGGTGGACCAAACATGGACTAAGTTATAATAACATAATTCACCCAACTCCAAGTTGGTGCTCCAAACATGTGTTGGCTGGACTAAGTTATTATAACTCGGTCTACATTTGACCTACCGACTATTATAACCAACAATCAATAAAGTAATTGCACTAACTTCAATAATAGTATTTACTATTTACAACTATTAATAATAGTACGCCCAAACTAATCCCAATGTTTTTGTCACTTTGAACTAGACGTTGATAAATGAGTCGGCTCAAAGGGAAAAAAAAGCTAATTTCACAAAGAGATCTAATAATGGACGTACACAATTACAAATGTCTTCAAGATAAATTATTAATTACTTCCCGTAAGAATTTGTTTTTGGCAATATTTTGAAATGACGACAATTTCCGCTGGAAATACAAAGGCCAGCCTGAGGAGAGGATCCTCTTCTCTGTAGTCATTTTATTATCCAATTCAATCCTCATAAAAATGGATTTCTTCTTCCTTTTAGGGAAAAAATGAGAGTACCTATAAAAATGATTTTGATGAAACAATGATCCAAACACAGAAGAAGCTTTAGCTTTATCAATCAGATGGACCAATCATTTTCTCAGGCACCACATATTTATCAAAATCTTCCTCGCTTAGAACTCCAAGCTTCAATGCAGCTTCCTGCACATAAACATATACCAAAACCACACTCCAAATCAACAATTAAAATGTATATTATATTAGGTTATGGTTTTGAAGGCATGGGGGATTCGAACCTCCGACTTCAAGAGAATGAGTACATGTCAATTACTGCTGAGCTATGCTCACTTTGACAGTTCTTTTAACCTTCCAATGGTTTGTTTCAATTTCTAAATTTAATGTTAAAAAACTATTTTAATCTTTATCGTTAATTTTTCTTTAATTACTTAACTAGAATCTAAATATGACTGAACAGTCTGCACAATTTTTTATTTTTATTTATAACATGCAGGGTGAGAGATTCAAATCTCTAACCTCTTGTCAATTCATCAAGTTGAGCTATGATCATGTTGATCATGTTGACCACTCGACACAAACACACACTTGTTCAGGTAGACATCTTATTCATCTATATCATGTATAAATTAAATGACCTATTTAAAATTAGTAACATGACAAGGACTAAAATGGGGTTTTAGGTAAACCTTTAAAGAATAAACATGAGAGTTATAAGATTTAAACCTAAAATATAAATACAATTCATACCTTCAAAGTGGAACCTTCCTTGTGGGCTGTCTTTGCAACTGCAGCAGCATTGTCGTAACCAATTTTCTGGAGACAATATGCAGGGACATATTATCAAACAAGGTACCACAAAGCCTAAGGAAAATGAAAGCTTTCAAATTGATGAACACTTACAGGATTTAAAGCTGTGACGAGCATCAGTGACTGCAAGGCCGTCAAATTTACGCGCAGAGAAAATCACAAGAATCATCAGCCAAAATCTTCTATACAAACAGTGTGGTATAAAAGTACTTTTCAAATATTTATATAAAACTAACCTCACGGAGTAATTTCGAAATTCTTTCCTTGTCCGCTTGAATTCCCCTCACACAGTTCTTTTCAAATGAAGCAGAAGCATCCCCTAATAATCTCACTGACTGCCAATGAAGAGCCAGCATTGGAGATGAAGGTTCAATAAATCCAGATTTTTTATTTCTAACTTTCTCTCTTTCTATATATAGATATATATACACACTTAATTTGAGGACCATAAACAGATCGACAGTATGATATGAATCTCAGCAGACAGTGCAACCACCAGAAAACAATTTAGTTTCTATATTGAACATAATCTCTAGAAATAATAAGGGTGAAGAGATAATAATAGAACTTACATGCAAAAGAGCGTTGGCGATCATTGGCTTAAATACATTAAGTTCAAAGTGACCATTGGACCCACCAACAGTTACTGCCACATGGTTTCCCATGACCTATAAAACAAGAAGAATTGTCATATCATCCTTTAAGTTCTAGAATCTGAGTATGCATAGGCTTATTGAATGGTTAACCAATTTTTTTGGGGGAAGAAATAGAAACCAACATAATGAGTTGGATGATTGGATCTATACTGACTAATTCCTCTTTCAGCACCCCTTAATAAACTATGCTAGAAAGTAGGAAGTACTTTACCTGAGCACAGACCATAGTGAGGGCCTCGCATTGAGTAGGGTTCACCTTCCCCTGAAACAAAAAAAAATTGTTTAGGTTACACAAGCCCAGACATACATGCACGTGTCCTCAAATATGCACAGTGCCCCCAAATACAAAGAGAGAGAGAGAGAGAGAGAGTAGTATTACTGGCATAATACTACTGCCAGGCTCATTTTCGGGAAGAATAAGTTCACCAAGACCACAACGTGGACCACTGTATACATGAAATGAAGGGGAAATTTTAGATAGAGAAGAACAATAGATAATAAAGAGTCAAGATTGACAAAATTAATAGGTATGAACCTTCCCAACAGGCGTATGTCATTGGCAATCTTCATCAAAGAAGTAGCAACTGTGTTAAGAGACCCACTAGTTTCAACAAAGGCATCATGCGCAGCCTGGTAAGAAACAAAAATAATTAGCATAAAAAGGCGGTTCCAAGTGTGAAGGAATGCAGCACCAAACTGTGGAATAAAAGCGGGGAGATGATACTCATTCAATGACTAACCAAGGCTTCAAACTTGTTTTCTGCTGTCACAAATGGCAAATTTGTTTCTTCAGCTACTGCTGCAGCTATCTTCACATCAAATCTGAACAACAGACAGCACCAATCTCAAAATGAGAAACACGTTTATCCTTCTGATCTTCAAGCACAATATCCGAAAACTAGATAGTTTCTCTTATTCAAACTAATTCAAAAGACAATATACCCTTTCTTTGTGTTCAATCCAGTTCCAACAGCAGTTCCACCTTGGGCAAGCTGCACAAATGGGATTCTTAAGTGTCAAAATATAAATAGGCAAAAGAACAAACAAAATACCTGGAAAAATTACACATGTTGCAACCTGATACATTTGAGGTAGAGTGCGCAAGACTCTGTCAATGCCGTACTTCACCTGCAGTCCAAATGCACACCAATCAGAAAGTTATTCATATGGATCGTACCCTCTTGCATCTTTTCAATAGACACTAGGAACACAAAACTTCCACAAGCACAAAGAGAAAGAGGGCATACTTGTGTGGTATAGCCACTGAACTCTTGCCCAAGAGTTAATGGTGTGGCATCTTGAGTGTGAGTGCGTCCAATCTTAACGATATCTTTGAATTCTATGGACTGTTTGAATCACAACAGAGTAATACAAGGAATTACAAACTCATGAAAGTGCAAAGGGGAAATAGAATGCAAGGTAGGAGCTGGGAGTGTAAATAAACACATACATTACATTACTACCACACAACTCAATTAAGAAGTGCTGAACCAAACAGACGGTACAATCAGTTCCAAAGCATGTTGGATCTCCAAATGTTTTCCGATTTTTACACATTCAGCTTAGTCCATGCAATCAAACAAACATGAACCAGTACGACTAAAAGAGGCTTGTGTAAATAAATTAGGCTTGGATCATCAGCAGCATGTGAAGATGCAAACAATAAAAATGAAATTCTGGGCAACATGACTCTCCTAAACATCAAACCTTCGAATTTAGTGATGAATGTAAAGTTTTCAATTTTGGTATGAATCTGGAATTAATTTCTGTTGCAGCTGCTATGTGCATAACCTGTGAAAGGAAAACAGTAGAAATCAGAAGTGTGGAGAAAAAAATTCTGGTCAATTGAGACAATAAAGTAATTGTTTCATGGTCAAAGTAGTAAAGGCATAAAGTTTGACTATCAAAATTACTATGGAAAAAAGAAGAAGAAGCTTGGCCATGGAAAACTGCTAAACTTTATTGATTACTGCCTTACTGGTTAGAAACAAAATGACTTAGGAAAGCAAAAGCTTACAGTTGGGAATGTATCATTAGAAGATTGTGACCGGTTAACATGGTCATTTGGGTGTACAAACTTTTCACCACGTTTATGACCAAGGATCTCAGAAGCTCTGTTAGCAATGACCTGCCACAAACATAAGATGTTCAGTAATTGTAGAGAGTAGAGGTCCGTATTTTCTACCATTCAAATCATCAACTAACAAAATATACCCTAAGAGACATTGTAAGAAGATTACTTATTAGATAACCCTATGTTCTGCTATCATGTGTGTGTGTGTGTGTGTGTGTGTGTGTGTGGTTGGGGGGGGGGGGGGGGGGGGGGGGGGGGGGGCGGATTCAACCCATAACCACTAGTTTGGAAGTTGCCTACTTCACGTACATGGTACTATTAATTTTAGCCATGGAGCTTAGGGGCAAATTAGATCAGAACATTGCCACAGATTCAAGAATAGCTACTGACTGAAGCTAATTATCCAAGGGAAGCAAATATTTCCCTTGGTTGTGTAGTATAGTAGGAGATTCAGTACTATGCGTCATCATGCCTGCCATTTATAAGAACATAAACATGATATAGAAGTAGTGACATAGCCTTTCATGTTTCCTTATATAATTTCCATGGTAACCAGACAACACGATCAAAGAAAGAGATTCATGCAAAATCATAAAATATGCAAAGTACGAACATTTGCAATATGAACCTTAATAAATAAACCTTCGCTCTTCTCAACACCTCACAACCAAAATAAAACAGAGATGTTCTAACCTCATTCGCATTCATGTTACTCTGAGTACCACTTCCAGTTTGCCATACAACTAGTGGAAAATGATCATTCAACTTTCCCTCAGCTACTTCTTGGGCTGCTTGCATTATAGCTTTCCCAATGGTTGGATCAAGACCGTAATCAATGTTTACCTACAAAAACAGACTCACGATGAACATCCAAAACCATAATCCATGTTTATCTCAGTTGCAAAACAAGAACTATAGCACAACGAATCAAACATCACGTTAAACTTAAATTTGAAAACAAATAGACCTTGGCAGCACACTTTTTAAGGACGCCAAAAGCGCGAATTATAGGTTCAGGCATTCGCTCACGGTCTCCTCCGATCTCAAAGTTCTGCAACGATCTCTGCGTTTGAGCTCCCCATAATCTAAAAGGCAAACAACACACAGTTGATAAAAAAAAATAAACAAAAAAAAACTCATTTCGCTTCACTTATCACAAATTCCTTCGGAAGAATCGAACACAGAGCAAATATTAGTCAAGTAAATCAAAAAAGCAGATGAACGAGAGAGACGAACCTGTCGGAGGGAACATTGATCGGTCCAAACGTATCTCTTTCCTCGCGAAAAGATGTGGAGTAAGATCTCAAAGACGTAGTAGCATAACGCGCCATTCCAAACAAGTGCGAAGGCGAAGATCGCCGGGACAAAGAATAGACGGCCGCCATTCTTCTGAACCAAAAGCGAATATCAGTTTGACAATGGAGGTGAAGAAGGTCGGATGTCCTCGATGGGAGGAATGGACGGAGATAAGACGCCGGAGAAATGGCAGGTGACGTCAGAGGTTCAAAGGTGTTGCGGGAGAATACGGCGGTTTATGTTAGAAAGTGAAAATGGAAGGTGGCTTTCCTTTCATGGCTGCTGCTGCCTGAGATCGGACTTTTCTTCCTTCGGCCCAATTAAACGGCCCACCAAAGCGCCAAATCTGATTTTTTTTTTTTTTTTTTTTTTAATTTCAACAAATACCAGAACTTCATATTTAGAATTACCGCTGTGGTATGCTCACTCTAACCGTTATGTTCGAATTGGTCAAATGTTAATTGAATCAAATGTCTCATATGATTTTCTATTGAGAGATTGTAAAGTTTTGACCTTAGTTCGAATGTAGACTTTTAATGAAATTGGCCACATTCAATCTTTATTTTTTTTTTAGTTCAACAAAAAAGTAGGAGCGCGAGATTTGAACCTCTCATCTTTTGGTCGATTACACATATGTTTATACCAGTTGAGCTATGTTTGGATTTGATTGATTGATGTCTATTCCGTTTACATGAATTACATTAAATCTAGGGGTATTTGTACGCATCTCGGGAGGCATAAAGTTTTTTTACTTTCCCTTTAAATTTTATGTTTTTTGACCTTCTAGTGATAAGCAAGTGTCTTCTCCGTGTGAAAAGTCATTCGTATCATTCGCTTATAACGAGGGCACCATAGTTGTCTCCTCGTGATCATGCTCAGTGAAGGGTACTACAAATTTTGTGCACTTGTTTATCACGAAAATGTCAAAAACCATAAATTTAAAAAAAATTGGGTCAAAAAACCTCACGATCCGCGAAGGGTGGGTCTAGCCCTAAACCTGGGAAACAAACAAACCTTTTTAAAGCAGAGAACAGTAACAGAAGATTGTGGAGCTTGTTAACACAGTTTCTGTCATTAAAAAGAGACCCAGGTAGTAATAATAAACCAATACAAAAGCAACTGGAAATTATTGCTTCTTTCACTATTACAATAATTAATTACAAGAATTAAAAAAGAAAAAAAGAAGTGGAAAGACATGTAAAAACACCTTTCTCTTTTCAACATGGCAATAAGAAGAAAGCTCAAAAAGGAAATCAACACTCCCTCACTTTGTTAAAGAATAAAAAAAATGAAGAAAAAAAAAATTACTGTTTTCTATTTCCAGTTCTGCGTTTGTTATCAGCAGAAGCAGGCTGCCTCCCATTTCTGTGCAGTGGGAGACCAACCCCATTTGATGATATCTTCTGTGAAGGAGAAGGACCCCCCATTGAAGAACTGAAGTTCTTGCTGCCACATGTCAAAATATTCAAGAATTCCATTAAAAAAAGCCATAATAAGATAAGACTTTGAAGTTAAAACTATGTATGAAGAGAAGAAGCATAGCAAGACTAGTATTATTACCTTAATTCTGGGCTCTTTACTGGCTTTCCACTGCCGTTCGGCTTCTTCGTTTTCGATCCAATTCCGTTGCCTATACTTGTAAGTTTGGAATGGTTGAATTGCCAAAGCAAATCTGGCTCGGATGAGTCGCTTGTTCCAGCGTCGAGATCGTCTATATCATCAATGCCAACCATGTTGAATCGGTTAGCTCCAGTTAACATACTGTTGTATCCTTGTTCTGTATACAGTTTGGAGGAGTCTTGAAGATATTTCTGGTAGAAGACATCATTTAAGTGACCATTTTCTGCTTCCCAGCACCCCAATGGATCCATTCGGTTTGCGTCTTGCTTGTTCACCATTACTTTGTCGACCCAGTCGCCTGAGGCCGTGTCTTTATCGTCCTCCCTGTAGTTCAGGCAAGGGCTACTAACGGGTGGCCATGGAGGTGAGTTGACCAACAGCTCATCTATGTCAAAGCTTTGCGTCTTCTGTCTTAATGCAGAGTTATTGTGAAGCTGGAGCATTGATATTGAGGTAAAATTTCATGTTAGAGTATTGTAAACCAAATAAATGGACAATTTACTGGGGAAAGAGTCTTTTGATAGAACTAAACTAACAGTAAAAAATCATCTATCAAGGTTTGGATTCACAAATCACCAACACTCAACACCATCCTTCATTTCTCTTCAAGGGATACTAAGGAAAAGTTTCATTAAACTATATTTTATAGATTCTAAGGTTTTGGCCAATCAGTGGCTCTCATTGGCAGAACATAGTATATTCTTCTGCATATCATCATCATCAGTAAAGAAGGAGTTCTGGATAGAATGATTATGTGTGAGCTTTCTATGACTATGGTTTTAACTCTTGTTCATAAATGACAAACAAAATCTAACTAAATCACAGTGGCTATGTTAACTATTTTGAGTTCACCAACATGTGGTTTTAACTCTTGTTCATGAATGACAAACAAAATCTAACTAAATCACAGTGGCTATGTTAACTATTTTGAGTTCACCAACATGTGGGATAGGGGAATTCTGACCACTTGGTAGGGTATATGTCTTATGTTAACTATTTTGAACAAATGCCTCATTTAATAGGAAAAAAGAATACCTCTATGTTGCCTACATCTCCCATAGGCTGACGGCGGATAGGGTGTTCAACCAACACATCAACATCCTGACTTTTAGGTTGGCAAGGTGATAACTCACTAGCTTTTGTCTTGAATTTCTCAGAGTTCCCAGAAGCAGGATGTTGGATATGTTGTTGTGCCCCCTCTTTCCTTGCAAGTGCTGCCTTTAAACTTGCAATCTGACATAAAGTTTAAGTTTCCACTTGATGAGTAAATATACAAAGCTTGTAAAGAACATGCTTAAGATTGAATGCCACCAAATGTCAGCACCTGCTCTTTGAGCTCTTTAACATCTGAAGTATCTTTGTTCACTCGAGCAGCGCCAAGTTCGACTGTGGCAACTCTCTCTGCAAATTTAAGTGTGCTTAATGTCTCTCCAACAGCATCAGGTTCTGGGCTTATGTGAACAAACATCAATGTCTTGGCTTGCCCACCTAAAGAAATACAGATAAATTTCAAATTGTTAGTCAATCTAAGAGGGAGATTAGAACATGGATATGATAGCTATCATATTCATACGTATACTTCCATCTTACCAAGTGAATCTTGAAGAAGTTGCGTCAATTTGCTGTTTCTGTAAGGGACATGAGGATTCTTCTGAGCAAGAGAAGCAATCACATCACCTAGAGCAGAAAGAGATTTATTGATATGTTGTGCCTCTTTCAATCTATCTCCAGTGACCTCAGACTTATCAACTCTCTCACTTCCTGCCAAATCTACAAGATGCATACAGCCACGGAGAACGGCTCCAGATGTCAAATCTCTTCCTTGAATATGAACAGTCAAGCAACTACAAAAAGATTCAAATGGAAAGTTAGCGCCCAGTGCCTGGTGAAGCCATACAAATTCTCGACACACCACAAGACATATGCATTACTTACCTATGGGAACGGCTACTACGGTCATTTAGAGCTGTCGCCCCAACGACACGATTCCTATGGCCAAGGTTCATTAGATTAATGACATCCGAAGTCGACGACACGCTTACAAGGTTAGCATCTGGTACACTAAGTCCATTTTGGGAACTATTGCGAATTTCTAATGTAAAAATAGTTGTTAAGGAAAGCATTTGATAGAGAGCACCATAAAAGCATTATTGAATTTCGATTCTGGAACTACAAACGAGTAAGTTCAATTTTGTAAGCTGATAATGGATACCACACAAGTATTACTTATGTGCATCTCCATATGACTTGCGCAATTGATAATTTTTTGTCAACTATACCCTGTTTTTATGAACAGAATGCAATAGGATGCAAATAAATCTAACTTATGACTACAAACTCTAGGATAAACTATATAACTATGAAGGATATCTTTTATTAGTTCCATCAGTGACAAGGAGATCCCGGACTTGCTCATTATAAATTTCAATCATCTGAACAGAAACATCATAACGATAGGTCTCCCTTCTTTGATCTGCTATAAGGAACAAATCTCCCAATGCTCTATAATTTACTCCTTGACTCGTCTCTGTTAGCTCTTTTGGCCCAGTCTAGACACATAAGATAATGAAAGAGATTAGCACAGATCTGAATTTCACAATCTCTTCCATTTTAGAGGTAAACTTTAAATGCTTAATAAGACCTACCATAGTAAAAGTTTTCCCTGATCCTGTTTGTCCATAGGCAAAAATGCAAACATTGAATCCATCAAGAACAGACCGAATGAGTGGCTGCATGTCAGCAAAGACCTCCACTGCAATAGAATGAGAACAAATTGTCAAAATATGAAAGAGATTAACACAGATCACAAGCCTTTTAAATTTGAAGTTCATCAACCTTGTGCAGCAGATGGACCAAATACTTTGTTGAAGCTGAAGGATCTCTGTCCCTTCCCATACTTTGAGGGGGCGTTAATAGTAATATTTCCATCTTCTGTGTGATCCACAACACTCAAATAATTTGATTGACCAGACAAAAATGGTCTAACTCGGCAGTAAACTCTTATGCTACCTGGTCACAAAAGACAAAAAAAATCTTTATAACCTTGAACAGAAAATCCAAGCTTATATGACAATTGATCTAAATTAAATTACCTTTGAGATCCTGCACTTGATTGTATAGTTTACGGTTTTCCTCAAGAACTCTATGATATCCAGATGCAGCATGAGCAAGACCATGTACATGCATGCCTACATTATAAAATAAGCCAAATTTTTTAAATGAGGCAAAAAGTAATCAACTCCCCCATGAACTTTGCCACTGGAAAAATGTATCCAATAATCCTACCGAGGTTGTGGAACTCTTCGCTAAATTTTACTTGCATTAACTGCATTCCAGCTTTTGCAGCGTGCAGGTTATGTTTTAGTTCCTACAATGATAATTTAAAATTAGTATGAACATGGTGAACAATTAATAAGAATATGTTACCAGCTACATACCTGAACATCCTTTTGCTGCTGATCGAAAATCGTTTGCTGTTTCAGGAGCAGGCTCTTTGATTGCTCCTCAAGTATACTACTTCCATGGATTGTTTCACTTTTTTCCATTGCTTTGGAGTTAAGTTCCTCTGCCTATATAAAGAGTGAGAAGGGTAAATTCAAAAAAATTGGCAATTCTGCAATTGTAGGCTGTGTGAGTATAAAAAGATCGAGTCAAAGCGAGCATGGCTCAGCTGACATATGTATGTCTTGGTGACCAAGAGGTCTGTGGTTCGAATCCCCCCACCCCCATTGTACTAAAAAAAAGTATAAAAAGATCGACAACACACCCTTTTAGCACCAAAAGATGATTTGAAATGCGACTTGTTGCCTTGTGGTGTAGCAGCAGCAACCACATCTTTTGGAGTTGCTTTTGTCTGTAGTGTAAAATAGTAGAGAAATAAACAAAATGTGAAGCCACAAATGAAACAAGATTGTTGAATCTACATACCAGTTCAAGGCTGGAAAAGCGATTCTCAACTTCATCCACAAGCTTGCTTAGCAATGATTCAACCAACTATAACAACATAAAGCAATATAGTTTAGAAAAAGTCGTGGACACCTTCATGTTATACAAACTATTATCTGAAAAAGAATAAAGTAAGTACTACTCTCAGAATAAAGATTAGATTGATGAATTGTGTCAAAATAGAAACTATTTTGGGCTCTTTCTTCTCAGTAACTCTTTACAATTTGGGGAACAAAACCTCAATTTTATGAACAATATCCATTAATTTTGATCTAAGGCTACCCACCAAGCAAGCACCAACAGATTCAACCAAGAAAGCTACATGAATAAAAAGTACTCAAGGTATTCACAGTCAATACCGTTGGGATTTCTTCAGGCCTTTTATCCGTCAAAAGTGCACGAATGAGCGAGGAGCGAGAATTAGTCTGCTACAATGAGTAATTGACAAGAAAGAAAGTAGAGTTAAAACAAATAAACTTGAGACAAACAAGCAAATAACGCAAGATTGAAACGATCCGCATTACTAACCGTTTTGTTCAATTCAACATTGAAAGAATTGACAGATTTGTCATTCAGAGAGGAGGTTCTTGACAAGGAATTTGTGAATGGCTCTGAATTTTTCCTCACAAAGGACTTAGTAGCGGACAAAATAGTAGGTTTTACACTTCCACCGAATTTCCAAACTCCATAGCCTCCCCCCTGTTTCCACTCGCCATAAGATTTAAGAGCAAGAACAGTATTGACAACTCTGGCAGATGTCCCTCCCTGAAAAAGAAATATCATATAAAAAAAAATCAATCAAAGAACCCTTTTCCAGAACTCAATCATCTTTTTCTTTTTCTCTCTTCATACATACTTGCTCTAGATCAGATGCCTCAAAGGTAGGAACTCCCATCTCTTGTATAGCTACAAGAAAATTCCTCACATTCTCAAAATACTGGAATGCTGAAAGTGCAGCTCCATCAGGGATGAGGGCAGAATCACAAGGACTTTCAACCACCTAACAATAATTTTTTAAAGAGAAACGGAGATAAGATTTCGTTACATATAGTGGCTAAATAACAATAAACCCAAATGTGAATTCGGCTCACCTTGGGAACAGCTCCTGGTTGAACCTTGTTTAGAACATTGCAGAGAATGATCCCACTTCTCAATCCAAGCCTAAATTCTTCCTCTGAAGGTTCAGCTGGCAAATCTTTAGCTGCAACCACCCCGATCATCTTTCTCAGCCACCCAGCAGCTTCATTTCTTCTAGATGCTAGTATCAA
Organism: Herpetospermum pedunculosum; assembly: GCA_028017165.1. Lineage (NCBI taxonomy): Eukaryota > Viridiplantae > Streptophyta > Magnoliopsida > Cucurbitales > Cucurbitaceae > Herpetospermum > Herpetospermum pedunculosum. The sequence continues at coordinate 13,917,852 of CM051523.1, forward strand.
GAACCAATCTCAATAAGTATCAGAAAAAAAAACAGCTAGAAAACCCAATAAATAAACCCCAAAAGCTTAAAAACTTCAAGAGATCAGGTTTAACCCATCAAATAACCACTGCCCACATTGTCCCAAACAACAATTTCCAACACAAATTCAACCGTGTATCCTGAGTTTAAGTGAAAATCTCAGTACAGATTACAGAACAGAGAATCAACACAAATCCCAATCATCGATTTCTAAAGGTAGTAATAAAGATACTCAAAATTTAAACATATACTCTCTTTCTCTTGGAAAACCCCACATCAATCAGTGAATCGATTACAAAACTCATTCATCAGATTTCACAAGACTCTCCAAAGATTTCGGAGAAAAAAGAAGAGTAGATAGAAAAAAAAGCAGAGTTACCAGCTTCCTCAGCTCTTCTAGATTCCAAATCAAGACCTCCTCCTCCTCGATTCCCATGCTGTTGAAGCACATCTTCCACCACCGATGCCACTGAAAACGACAACGTTCTTTCCATCTTCACACAGAAATATCAAAATTTTCCCCCAAAAATCAACACCCAACTGCACCACACTGCATCAGAAATTGGGTATCTAAAGATCTGCAGCAAGAGAAAATGATCGAAGTCTGTGATTATTAATGGTGGGTTCTTCTTCTTCTTCTGTTGTTGTTGGTGGTGGTGGTGGTAATGGAAAAATGGGGTTAATGGGTAATGGAGTTTGTTGATATTTCTTTGTTAATCTATCATCTATCTATCAGTTCTCCATTTTTTTTCTTCTGCTTTCGCTTTTCTTCTTCGTCTTCTTCTCTTTCTCTCTCTACGAACAAAGAAAGATACTGAAAGAGTAGAGGCAACCCTTCTCTCTTTCTCTCTCTATCTGTTATTCTTATGCCTTTAAAACTCTCTCTGTACTGCTTTTTTGCTTTTCCGAACCTCAAACCGAACCTAACACCGAGCCTCCTCTCTAACGGCTCTTTAACGCGCGTGAGTCGGCACCATTTTCTTTTTAAATTATTAAAATTAAAACCAAATGGAAATTGAAATTTCAGAGGTTAGATTAGAGGTGGTGATTTTAATGCTCCGCCACGTGTCATGTGAATAATGGGGTGATTTCGCCACGTATGATCATTCCAACTTTGGAATAATTAATTGGTCGTTTTTTTTTTTGGGATTAATTACTTTTGTATTGGTATATAACAAATCTGTTTATAATTTATGGATTAAATAAGGTTGAATGGATTATCAACCGGCTTTGGATTTTGACACCATATTTTAAAAGAGTAAAACTTAAGTATATGTCGGGCTACACCTATCTTTTGCAGTCCAGTTACATAACACGGTCTTATTATGGATCAATTTTTATATTCTTTTTTAAATTAAAAAAATCATATTAAACCTTCGTGCAAACGATTTTTTTTTCCTTCAATATTTTTTCCTCTTTTAAAGTTTAGGGCCTAGTTATATATAATTAGGTGTATGAATACGAATATAATTCATGAAGAAAAATAATGGTAGAAAATATATAATTATGTGTAAAATTGATTCAAAAATATTTATGCACTAATTTCATAAATTAAAAATCTAAAAAAAAAAGATAAAAGAAAAAAATATTAAATTAAATTGAGTGGAGACATAATATAGTTTTTTTTTTAAGTTTAAAAGGAATATAAAAATTAATCAATTAGATTGTGTCACATGGTTGAATTGTAAAAGATAGTGTAACTCAGTCTGCACCTAAGTTTTACTCCTTTTAAAATAAAGTTGAATGGATTATCAAAGTGAGCATAACTCATAAGAATAATTATGACATGTATTTCTTCTTTTGAGGTTGAAAGTTCGAATTCACATACTCCACATTTGTTGTATTAAAAAAAAAGAAAATTCTTGAAAAACAATTAATTTAAAAACAATTTTAATTTATACAAATCTTATAATTATTTCTTAGAAGATATGTTTTGATTTATCCTGCCAGAACGTAACTTTTCAGTTAGTCAATGCATTAGTAACATGTCTTTAAGATTATAAGTTTGAATCATCACTCTTAACTTTTCAATTAGTCAATGCATTAGCAACATGTCTTCAAAGTTATAAATTTGAATCATCACAAAAAAATTAACTGGTAAGGAACAATGTTCAGTGATCTTCTTAACTAGGAACGTCAAACCAACTTTGATATACGACTTAGATGGTTTGATAGGTGACACCAGACTAATAGATATTTAATATATCAAAACATTAGATAGATAATTTTTTTATATTTTTTTTTGACAACATGTGGGGTGATGATCGAACTTAAGACCTCATAGTCACTAGTTCATACATCATATAATTGAACTATGTTTTTTTTTTTTTTTTTTTAATCTTCGCGGGTTTAACCAAATTGATACCCATTTTAATGTAACATAATTTAACCGCTAAATATGCAAAAGAAATACTTTGAATATCCTTTAATGAGTTGCTTGCTTAAGAATTAATTAATTTATGAACAAATAATGGAAAGAGTGGTGAGAACATGACCATTACTTTACAATATTTTTTTTACTTGTTTTGGATATAGTGACATCTATATGAGCAAAGGTCTCGCTTAAGAGGCCAAAATAATGAATGAAAAGTCTTTGTGTATGGTATATGCTTAGATGTAAAGTAAATGCATTTGAAGTTTGGTTGTAATTTTAGCATTGCCTACCTACATAATTAAATTATTCAAAGATTTAATATTTCAGTCAATATTTATATCAAATTAAAAGTTTTAACATTTTTGTTAACCTTAGTGTTTAAAATTTTGTTCATACCTAAATATGGGAGAGGTCTAAATGACAAAAAAAGAAAAAAAGAAAAACAATCAATTGGTTAAAAGTTTCTTTTTTAATTCATATTTTCTCAACTTGACTTTGTATTTTTGTGAAATAAAAATAAAGTTGTATTTACTCAAAACATCATTTTCTCTCTTTCAAACAAATTTGTTTATCTAATGTTTTATTTGTTGTATGTAACTTTGGAGGCACAATGTCAACATGAATGATGATAGCAATAATAATTTTATTACATATTCCTATACACTACTAATATGTTTCAATCTATATCCCCAAACATTATGTAAACATGTATTTTATCAACAAAATATTTTAACTCCTAAAATTTGAAAAATGTTTTAAATTAATTTCTATAGTATTCATTCACACTAATAAAAAATTGATTAAATATCGAATTTCTTCCCTCGCATTATAGACTCTCTAATACTTGGGTCTTTTTTTATAACCATTTCGTTTTTTATTTTTGAAATAAATTATGCATTTTTTTCTCAATGTTTTTATTATGATTTTCATTTTTTTCTTAAGAAAATATTTGAATTCTTAGTCAATTTTTTAAAAAAATAATAATAATAAAAATAAAATAAAAAATTGTAAAAACTATTTTTTTTAGTTTTCAAAATTTATATGGAAGTAAACTACAAAATAAAGAAACTTCTAAATAGAAATAGTGTTTATAAGCATAATTTTTAAAAAATAAAAAATAAAATGTTTGGGAATATGGCACCTAAGAAAGTGAGGGAGAGATAGAGTAAGGTTACTAGTTTGTATAACATTTTCATATATCGTTTTGTATTTGTGTATCTATCATTTCTCTGTTCATTAAGTTCAAATGTTTGGGACTACTTACTTGATGGTGAATATGAGAGAGAGAGGAGAGCTTGTTCCAAATTTAGGGATGAGGACAAACTAATTATTAGACAATATGCATAAGGGAAGAAACTAAGTTAACTAACAACATACAAGTACAACGATTCATAAGATTTGTAGTGTTTGGTGTCACGATCCTAGTAGAGGACCCATGACAAGCCTTGTCGGCAGTGTCAGCGACAAGCTCTATGGGGGTTAGATGGGGCCCAAGCCTGAATCCCAGAAGTCGGGGTTCCGTCGGGAGTTTCGACGAACGACTTTGGAGTTAGACTCATATTGTTGAGAGATGTAAGCACGTCATATCTCATGTCGATCGAAGTTCTGACGGGCGCTCCATGTTGGCGTATGATGACTCGCCAAATTCATGTGCAAGGATGACATATTGAAAATGTCTCAAAATGTACTATAGGGGAGGTATGATATCAACTCTCCACCACCTCTGGGCCTTAGGGCTTAAATAAGCTACCCTGGCATATACGTGTGTCATGGCGTGGGCGAGGGTCTGTTAGACTAGTAGTTTTGGGCATCTTCGTTTAAACTGGAATCTAATGGACAATATCGGACGACATGGGTATGTCGATAATGTACCCCAATCCACGGGCTAGAGGTTGCATTATATAGACGTCCTAGGGGCCGCTATGCCAAAATGGTTCGGAAGGTCTTGAGATGGAAGATAAGTCTCGTGGGCTGGTTTGTCGATAAGGGTATCCGAGTTCTCGGGGTGACATCCTAAGATGGCAAGATGAAGAAACGAGATGCGATGTTGCGTTGAGAAGACCTTGGCCTCGTGGAGAGACAAGGTCGAGCCCAAAGACTTGGCCTAAAGAAGAGGCATGTCAGCTAGAGTCTCGAACGAGAGAACCTCACCTAAGGTTCGACGACGCCAAAAAGAGTTGAGCAAAGTGTATTGGGGCTTGAGTTCCCCATACGGGATGCCAAATTTTCATGATACATGTTTGGTGGGGGGAATCGAACCTGTGACCTCCTAGTCATTGGGCGTACACTATGTCGATTGAACTATGCTCATGTTGGCTATAGTAATTTGACATTAATAAAAACATTTTGAGTGTATAGCAAACCAAACAAACTTGTGTATAAAAACATTTTTAAGAAAATCTAACCAAATATATGAGTGTTTTAATTCTAAACAGTTTTTATAAAAAATGTTTAAAAGAAAATGCATTTTTGAAAAAAACATTTTTTTTCACCAATAATCCAATTTGATCCTAAGCTAACCGACGTACGAGTATAACTACTCTTGATTAGCTAAATACTTAGGCCCCATTTGATAACATTTTTGAAAATTAAACCTATAAACAATAGATTGAGTTCCTTTGTTGGGCTATCTTTTACAAATGTTTCCAAAATTTAAGCCAATTTTTTAGGGAAAAAAAAATAACTTAAAAAAAATTGGTTTTATTTTTAAATTTGATTAAGAGTTCTAATGTTTTTTTAATAAACATAAAAATTATGGTAGAAACTCATAGGGGTGAATATATTGTTCATAGGCTTAATTTTCAAAAATAAAAAATAAAAAATCAAATGGTTACAACCCGACCTTAAATTTTCATTAATGAATTATCAATTAAAGATAATATGTGGAGTGGAGATCAAAGTTAGAACCTCTTGGTCACTCATTATACACGGTGTCGGTTGAACTAAACATAGAAATAAAACTCATATTTACTATTTTATATGTGATTTAGATTTCATGACATATTTATAGATAAGTTTTGCGAATATTTGAGCATAAAGCTAAATTTACACATAAACCTGGGGAATATTTGGTCAGATGCCCTTGAATTAAGGTTCATTCGAGAGATTGACGCGCGATTTTAAAAATTAGATAAAATGAGATTTTGCTGACATCACTCTCACTGAGATTTCTCTCGCTCTCGTTCTTTTGCGGGCTCCATTTTATAACTAAAAATATTCTGTTCTCGTGAACGTGAACGAGAGCGAGAGTGATGTCAGCAAAATGTCATTTTGACTAATTTTTAAAATCGTCCGTCAATCTTTCGAATGTGCCTTAATTTAATTTAAGGTCATCTGACCAAATATCCACAAACCTGGTAACAGTGAAATTATATATCTAAATTAAATTTTACATAAATTAAGGTACACCGTTGGAACAAGAAAGTTCCCGCCATGACAGTTTAAAAATATTAAAAAAAATTAATAAAAAAAACCTTATTTTAATTTTTGAAATTTGAAAGATGGGTAGGTTTTTTGTCCATTAGTCTGCGCTTTTTAATAATAAATAAATGTCGCATTGAGGCATGTCTGATTGGAAATTATTGAAAAAGTCAAAAGAACAGTTCCCTCAAAAAAAAAAACATGTTGGAAACTTATGTTCGATTGCTAGAAACTTCAAAATTCATTTCAAATTTTGAAAAAGATAAAAACATACAAAGAAATTAAATTTAAGATGGAGCCCCGTTTGACCGATGATTTGACATGTATCTACAATTTTATTTACAATCACCTTTATTTACATGAATTCAATGAAAATATACATTATTTGACATATATATTCTCATGTTTTTGTTGAATTTCTACCCGTGACGTATTAAATATTATTAATATGAAAATAATTCAACTGATATAAGTGTAAATTAATGATTACAAGGTCATAAGTTCGATTCCTCAACTCTACATTAATTAAATAACTATGCAAGAAAAAACATATATATTAAATATCGATGAAACTTGTATAAGTTGACTTAATGATTCGTCAGGACAAATAAAAAAAAAGAGTAAAGAAACGTTAGAGAAATAAAACTTTATAATAGTCATCGATTTAAAATATTAAAATCCAACAAGTTTTTTGATAACTACAATCAAATAACTGTAAGGTAATATAATTGTCGAAGAATCACGAAAATTAATATATCATTAGTGTGGGTTAAAAAACTTATATTGACCGTATGAGTTATCTAAGTTATATTATTTTCTATCACAATTTAACACTATTTATTAATGACATTTGATAAAATTACACAAATATAACAATATGCATAAAAATATAAATAGAAACTATGGCAAAAATTATTTGGACAATCCTATATTTCATAAATATTCCTAGACTAAAAATATTACAACTTTACTTGACTTAATTTTTTAATTTTTTAATTTCAAAACTATCCTTTCATTTCCAAAAAACTCAATAATAATTATGATTATTTGTGTTTTATATTTGTTATGTTTAGACTAGTATTTAAAGTATACTTAATTTTGTATTAATTGAAATCTAAAATACTTATATTGATTTTATATATTCATTAAATTTAGGTATTGTATTAATCCATCTTCCTCCACGTTTGAAATTAGAATCGTCGTTATCAAAGAAAAAATCTGCCACCGTCGTTCCCGTCTCTATCCCTAAACCCTAAACTCTATACCTTAAACCTTAAACCTTAAACCCTAAACCCGTCCCAACCTGCCCACACAGTCATCGTGGAAAAATCTCAGGGAGAATGGGGTAGAGCTTTTTCCGATAGAAAGCTGAGAATGAGAATCATTTTTTTCAAACTTTCTAAAACTGTTATGGAATATCCAACTCATTATTTTTTCTATTAATTAATTACAAATATGGATAAAGGTTAAATTTTTTAAACAACCTTACATTCGGGTAATTTGAAAATATAAGGTTAACCATAAACTTTAAATTAAGTTTAATAGATGTCTAAACTTTTAAAAATATATAATAGATTTTAAAAATTTTAACTTTGTGCAGAATACAAACTTATTTGTTATCATTTTATTTTTATTTTTTTTTGACAACATGTTGGGGTGGAGAATTGAATCTAGAACCTCATAATCACTAGGCGATACATCATGCCGAGCTATGCTCTTGTTGGCGATGTCATTTAAAATTAATTGACCTGTTATGTACAAAATTGTCTTTTAGAATTATGATCTTTCAATTTTTTGTCCAATAAATTTATAAATTTTAAAAAATATCTACAGGATCAAAGATCTATTTTTCAAAAAATTAAACGTTGAAGTATTATTAAAAAGATTTAAACTTTAAAGATTTATTAGACATTTTTTTTTAAGATTGAATGAGTTGTTAAAGACAACTCTAAGAGTTTAGAGTTAACCAAAATTAATTAATTTTGTTTTATTTTATGTATTAGAAGTGTAGAATAGATAAATACAATTTTTTAAAAATAAATAAATAAAAATAGATAAAGACAAATCTATTCCATTCCCTTGTTTTATGGTTTAAAAATGATTTCATCTACAATTAAATTATTTATTTATTTTAAAATAAAATAATAATTCAACTATTTTTCAATTATTTTTTTAAAAGATATTTAACGGCGAAAAACACAACTTCACGTGAATGGAACTATGTTGAACAACTTTAAGGAAAGGTCCATCAAATTGTGAATGTAAAAAAAAATTAAAAAAAAATAAATATAAAAGTTGAAATAAACGGTAAAATCTTGGGAGTGGAGAAGGAATGAGGGACCATTACTTAAATTATTTGGAATGAATAAAACAATATTAAAAAGGTGAGTTTGGAAAGAAAAAAGGAAGAGTAGCAGGCGGTTGGCCATGGGTCTCCGTCTCACTCACACACAATTGAAAAACGGTTGTTGAAGACAATTTCCAAAAAAAGAAATATAATTAACAACATATTAACTCAATCATATTGTTTAATTATCATTATCTTTCATTTCATATGTTTTTAAACAAAAAAAGTCACAATAATAATTCACATTTTTCCCTTCAATTATAAGTTGTTGTTTTTTTTTTTTAGTACATGAAAAAAGAAACAAAATAAAAAACAAATATCGCTTTGTCTGAGTGGTTAAGACGTGTGCCGGCTAAGTACATGAAATTTTCTTGTGAAAGTTTGAATCTCTCAGGTGATGAATTAATTTTTTTTTCTCGTATAAAATTCATGTAGTCGTTGAGTCTTAATAATATCGACAAAGGAATAGAATGCATAGTTCCTCCATAAGAGTTGATCAATAATTGTTTATCTTTTATCAGAGAGTGTATAGTTTTTATGAATTGATCTATAAATTGTTTATCTTTTATTAGGTAAATTAATTTCTAAGTACCACCAATGGTTGAACTCATTCCCTTTAAAGGTTTAAATAGTCAAAAATCCTTCGTGACCACTAGACCAACCTTTGAAGATAAATAATTCATTGATTTATTTGATACTTTTTTAAGTTCATGAAACTATTAGACAAAGTTGAATTTTATGTCTATAAAATTCACACCTTACTATTTTGTGTCTAATAAATCTATGAATTAAAAAAAATCATTAAAAATTTATTAGGTAGAAAATTGAAAATTTAATAAAAAAAAATTTAAAAATTATTAATATTTTTAATGTTTGAAACTTATTAAACATTTTCTTAAGTAATCTATTGGATATCGTTTGAAAGTTAAGTACTTTTTTTTTTACAGAAAAGTTTACTGTTATTTAACATGTTTTCTCTCCTTATAAACACACAATGGATGCAGAGGAAAAAAATATAAATTTAGATGTTACTAAAGTAGTGGTCACTTTGGGGGTTGGTCGTTGGTGCTTATTTGCTTTATATTTTAAATTAGGGGCAACTACAAGAATAACTGAAACATTTGACAGTTGAAAAATAGCTAAATAAATTAATGTTTTGAAAATTACCTAACTCCTATATTTAGATACTAATTTAGAATATAGTTGGACAAAACTACCCTTGAGTCATTAAACGCTTGAAATACCTACAAAAAAAAGGAGATATTTAATAACAAATAATTAAATAACAAAAAAAAAAAAAAGTTAACGATTGCAAAATTTAAATTAACCAAAACAAATATATACCCTGTGAGATTTACTTGAGACCAAACTACCCCTCTCAGATTTACCTGTTAAAATACGTTGCAACCAGAAATTAACAACAGAACAATAAATTGAAAAAAAAGCTGGTGCATAGTTAGAAAAATTGAAATTACCATAGCAAAAATAGTGTTGGACATGGAATATGAGAATTTAAAATTACTACCAGTGGGTATTGCCAAATATATACCCTGATTACACGGTCCAAAAACGTCGATTATATACCCTCATTACGCGCTAAAAAATTACTACCAGTGGGTATTGCCAAATATATACCCTGTTAAAATAATTTAGCTTTTGAAGGGTGGAAGTACGGTAAAAGTCGTGGACATAGTTCTCAAGGGTAAACCCTTTACGACATATCGCTAAACACGCATGAGGACATGGGATTAGATCTTGGTCCCATCGTCTACACGTGCAGCTTCGATCATTGATGTTAACTACAAACTCCTTGCGGTCATCATGTACTTCGTGTAGATAGTCGTTTACAGGGTATATCTAAATATTTCGGGGTAGATATAAGAATGTAAATGTGCGAACAAAATATACTCCAGACAGATAATCGAAATACAAAATAAATACTTACATCCATGGTACGACTAGCGTTTAGGGAGTCTCGTAGCTGACCCTCGGCATATTGTGTTAGATGTTGACGTCGGAAGTTTGAAGTGGTCCTGCGCTTGAAGAACCATTCTTGCAAGATATCTCTTACTTCCTCTAATAGAGAAATAATTGGTAGCTCGCGAGCACTACTAAGGCGAGAGTTGAAGCTCTCGGATATATTTGTTGTCATCATTACGTACCTCTTTTTTGTAGAGAAGGCACGACTCCATCTAGGAAACCCTATTACCTCCAATTCACTCTTAATGGAAGGTACAAAATGTTCCATTTGCCTCATGTAGTACTAAAAAACAGTCGGAGTATATGATTTAGCACACTTATTAAACAAATCTTCAATCGGTTTCCCCCTATGATCAGATTTAAGGTTTTTTACCAAATGGTAAATACAAATCTCGTGGTGGGCAGAAGTATATACCGCTCTAAATCCATTGGATATACTTTTGTGTCGGTCTGACACAATGACTAGGTCATTTGGCTCACCAAATACTGCTTTTAGGTTCCGAAAAAACCAACACCATGAAGAGTCATTCTCAGAATCGACGATAGAAAATGTCAATGGGTATGTCTGTGAATTACCATCGAAGGTGCAGGCGGTGAGTAGTGTCCCCTTGAACCTGTTCTTCAACGTCGTGCCGTCAACGGATATGACTGGTAGGCAATGCTCCCATCCTTTTATCGATGCTGCTAAGCTCATGAAGAAGAATTTGAACCTATTACCCCCCCCGACCTCTTGTGCTGTGTACGTACCTGCGAAATGAATGTGTGTATATCTGTATATACCACATGAAAGACATCGGTAACATAGTTGTATGTACAAATATATACCTGGGTTTTGTTCAATCAATCGTGCAGCAAAAGTTGGGATACGAGCATAAGAGTCTTCGGTTGAACCTCTGATAGAGGCAAATGCCTTCTCTTGCGCCCTCCAAGCCTTATTGTAGCTTATGCAAACCCCGTGCTTCTTCCGAGCATACCCGATGATGTCGCCTGGTGTGCAATGTTTTTTGTTGTTGGTTGACATTATGGTCTTCGCATACTCACTAACGACGGTTGCAGTTGCTTGTCGATGGTCGTTCTTAACAATGTATATAGCGCAATTATGTAAATTATTGAATTTTCTAACCATCCATAGTTTCCCGCTGCCATAGACAGACGCGTAGAGGGACCAATCGCATGAGTCTTCAATGCATTGTATTGTGAATTGCTTTGTGTTAGACCTAGTGGTCTTGAACTGAAAATTTCCTTTTACCGCTAATCTAGAAACAACCTTCTTTAAGTCAACTTTGCTGTAAAAAATACAGTTTTCAATAATGAGTAGGTTCTCAGCAAGTTCGTCAATACGATCTGGATCGACGAAGTGTAAATTCTTCTTCTTCAAACATGACATCCTTCGTTGGTTACTACTTGCGCTGCTACTGTATGTGCTTGTATCTACAGAGGGGATATCGACAATCAAACAACAATCGTCGTACATACCCTCCGAATATCTTGCTAGCACCCACACAAGGTCTCTATCTTCAGAGAGCCTAGTGATTATGGATTTATCCTCACCGTTCCTAATTAGTGACAACTGTGAGATCCTTTCTGGGCCATGTAGTGAAAGTAGGTGAGCAATGGACTTGTGGAGTTCATGAAGAGTTGAATCAGAGGGTACATCCAGGGTGAGAACCTTGAAGTTGGTGTAGACGTTCTTGTCACCTCATACCCCATCGAAAGCAAGAGTAATATGGTGAGGAGCCATTCAATTGGTGGTGAAAATAAACAGAAGGTTGTTCCAGGGATAAGAAGAAATAAATTGGTGATGGAAACACGTGATTTGACAATGAATGAGAAATAATAAATGGGTTGATGAAACCCACAATTCTAGGATAGTTGTTCAATATAATGAGGGGTTGGAGATTTGAAAATAAGTTGTGAGATTTGAAAATAATATAATCTAAAACAGAAAAAAAGAAAACAAAAACCTGTTATCTGAGCATATAATGAGGGAAAACATCTGGATGAAGATTTGAAAATAAATAAAACTTATACAGAATTTGTTTTTAAAAATGATTTATGGGGTAGTCCAAAAATACGTGTATAAGGGATAAAGATGGAATGGGGGTGTTGACTCCCTAGCCTAAAACTAAGGGATAGGAAAGTACCAATGAGAATTGTTTTAAATAAAACAAAAAGGATAAATAAAATAAAATAACGGTTAGGTGGGCTAAGAAAGGATAAATAAAATAAAATAACGGTTAGGTGGGCTAAGAGTAAAAATTCGTATATACAAAAGGGTAAAAAAGGGATGAAAATTATAAATTTGACACCCTATAATACTGGTAGCTATTGGATGGGAATATGAAACAATTTTAGCTATTTTTCAATCCAACTATTTATTCCTACCTATTTCTGAGAATTCCCCTTTAAATTAAAGTTAATTGTTGGGCCATTAGTGGTCTCATACGATTAAGTTAATCGAAGTGCAACTCATAGGTTTGGAAAAATATTTTCCTTTGTTTGATAAGTATAGTATTAGTCTTTTAAACAAAGAATTTTAATGTATTTTTAAGAGGATTTCAAATCGGAAGGATGAAAAAACCTCATTCTCACAATATAAGATACATGAGTGATGAATTACTCCTCTCATTTTCAATTGATTTTGAGATGGAGCCCTATGATATCAAACATGGTATCAGAGTCCATGAAACATCATGTTTAGGATCTCACATATTATTTATAAACTACAAAAATTAAGGTCCGTTTAATAATCATTGGATTTTTTTTCAAAAATACTTATAAACACTATTTTCATTTATGTTTTTCTTGTTTTGTTATTATTTTTTTTTTTTAATGAAAGTTGAGAGATGAAAAGTAGTTTTAAGCTACTTTAAAATATGAATTGAAGTTGAAGAGTTGAGTTGTATGATGTAATGTGATTCTTCTTAAACTTAGATGAAGAAAAGTGAAATAGGAGAGAAGAAAGGCAATTAAATATAGTAAAATAGTAGGTAGGTTGTCTTTATACATTTGGAAATTAAGGTATAGATCCTTTATTTAGGGTACTTTTTAAAAAGGAATTAAGAATAGACTTATTACCTAAAGACGAGTAGAAACAAATACGATGAAAAGTTGTATCTATTTATCTCTAATTAAAGCTTTTACATATAAGATTTGAAAATGATGATCATTTTCCAAAAAAGAATTTGCCCTGCTATCAACATTTTCAGAATTTCCACTCTTTGTGGATCACAAAATTCAGAAACAATTTTAAAAAATAGAACCAGATTGCATATTAAATTATACATATTCACTAAACTAGTGAAACTGAAAACATAAAACATGATCAAGATTGTCTATTTAGGAGGTCATATATTTTGTTTTCTATGCACATCTTAAGGTCAAAAGAAAACACATATCATGCAACAATTGAACGTTGAAACAACTATTAAAATCTTTCGTATTTTATATCTTTTGACTTAAAAGTATCAAAATTAATTTTAGTGGTGAATTAAAGTGTAACTCAATTGGTTAAGGCATTGTACTCTCGATCTAAATAATGTTAATGTTCGAATCCTAACTCTACATGTTAAGCACGGAAAATAATAATAATTTAATGATGATGTCATTAATACTTCCAAACACTTTGTTGGATTAATAGATCTTCAATTTATGAGTAATTTGCCAACATCTACATCAAAATTTCAATGTTATTAAAGGGCATATGAGGATTTTTTTAATATTATTACATAAATAGAAATAGTTTTCAAAGTATTTACAAAAATAGAGTACTTTGTACCATAGACGCGAGTTTGTTAAATTGTGTCCATGATACACGATTTAGGGGTTAACTCGTATCCATAGAACACAATTTTGATGTAACTCGCGTATCACGGACACGAGTTATGTCCACCTCGTGTACCATGTACGCGAGTTGCTTACAAAACTCGTGTACATGGTACACGAGGACGACTAACACAATTTAGCGAACTCGTGTCCATGGTACACGATTTAGATACTCTAATTTTGTAAATACTTATTTAAAGTACATTATTAATATAAAAAAAAATCAGACGTATGATGATACGGTAGTTTTTTTATTTTCAATTTTTAATTATTGAAAGCTAATTGTATCTCTAAGTTAAATTTGAATAAGTTTTGAACTTCTTACATTAAATGATAAATTTTAAAGTGAACATAATTCATTAACATTATTGTAAAATAATTGTGGTAGGATTAGTTCACTCATCAATTAAATTCGTAATTTCATCATTTGATTACATATATAATAATTCGATTTATGAGGTATACACTTTTTTCCCCAAGTTCATCTCTAATGAAAAGTTCTAATTTTGTACTCGTTGTTTAAAGAAAAAATCAATTAAATTCGTATTCATCGACACGGTGGCACGTGACCCATAATAGTGATTTGAAGTTTTTTTTCAATGATAATATCTTATGGTAATGTTATTTTTTCTCCCTAAAATTGAGTGAGATGTGAAATATTCTTGATAATACATATTAGATATGTTATGGGTAAAATACTTTAGACCTAACGAAAGGCCCACAAAAGAATTGAACCCAGCCCATTAAAGAAGAGAGTCGACTCGGCCAAGCAAGGAGGTCGAACCCCCATTGGGGTCGACTCAGACGCAAGAGAGAAACCGACCCCATTGGGAGTTGGCTCGGCCACAAGAAGGCCGACCCCAGCCCGCAAGAAGAAGGTCGACCTCCTATTGGAGTCAGCTCGACCGTGAAGAGGGAATTATACTTCCTCCCGAATGGTTACATAATCTTCGTAACCCTCGAGAGTTACCAACACCATGATGACCCGTTTAATGACACAAAACGTTCATAAAATGATTAGAAAACTTATAAAAGGAGAATATGCATGGAGGAAAATGTAATAAAATACTTTCCATATAAACTTCACTCTTGCCAAATATGGAGATTCATATATCATTCTCATATCTGATTTGATCATCGAAATTTGTGTGGTTAGTGTCACACTGATGCAAGATATCACATATCTTCTTCTTTGCAGGTTTATACTTGTTCCGTTAAGATATATAAATTCATTGTAAACCAAATTATCGTATCAACAACAAGATGAATATTAAATTTGCATTGCATACTGTGAGTAGAAACAATTCAACTAGGATGACAACTTTATTCCAATCAATATATATTCTCATTTAGCATACTAATCTTCATTATCCTTTTGCACAATATATGATCATCTTATGCTTTAAAATAAAACAAAGCAACATGAGTATATGATCAACTTAACCTTTTAATTAGTTCACAACTTCTACTCCTTTTAGGATCTAATATAATCCAACTTAACTTCTCATAAAGATTACAATCTTATAATATTGAATCAACTTTCGATCTCGATCGAGAATTCTTTCAACTCATATTCTAAATCTCTCAAACTTAAGTATCAAAGTTGTTTTGATTAAAGTGTGGGTAAAACAAGCGACAATTTTTTCCATAGCTTTTTAAAGTTTTAAGTTGGACAATAGTTTTTTCCCTAAACTTTATAAAATGTCCAAATTTTTAATTTTATGTTTAATAGATCTTTTGTCTATTCAATATTATTTAAAACTCACGAGTAGACATGAAATTGAAAGTTTAAGGTCTTATTAGACATAAAATTTAATTTTATATCTAGGAGATCAGTTAATTTTTAAAAATTTCGAATGTGTCAGAGATCTATTGGACACAAAATTGAAAGTTCAGACACCTATTAGACACTTTTCAAAGTTTAGAGACCAAATAAACTCAAAAATTTAGAGACTAAACTTATAATTTAACCAAAATTTTAATATTTTAGATAGTCATTGTTATCACTAAGCCAACTAAAACTCCCATAACTTTTAAACAAATAGCAAATTTCAAAGTGAAAATAATTCATAAAAATTTATTGTAAAATAATTGTAGTATAGTTCATTTTCATGAATGTTAGAACCACACATTAATTGATCTAGATGTATTATTTTTCTCTTATTACAGAATATATATGATTTTTTTTTTTAAATAATGTAATTTAAATAAAAAAAATTATAAATATATAATAATTTTGAAATTAATTAAAAAAAATAGGTGGATAAATCGTGTACGTTGGCCACGATTTAACAAAATTGTATACAATGCAATAAATTATCTACATGATACCTGACAAATGCCACATAGGACACGAAACTCGCATACATGGTACACGAGTTCCATCATGAAAAGCGTGTACTTATACACATTTTTAAAGAGGTATAAATTATATAAAAATCTAACTATATTTATATCCCATGTTGGCTTAGTGGTATTAGTCCCTCCTTATATTTTCTTGAGTCCGTGAGTGAGCCGACACCTATGTGGCAGCTTTTAAACCGTGTATTATGCAGACGAGTTCACTTCATTATAAAATTCCTCTAGATTTGTAAATAGTTTGTCCTTTCATTCTATTTTTTTAATTGTTTTATTAACATTATTTAAAATGTTTTTTTTAAACTCTAATTTTGTAATTTGTTTTTAAAATACATTATTTATAAATAAATAAATTTTAAAAAAAAAAAGAAAAAAAGAAAAAAAAAAACTATATATATATAAATTGAAACGGCAAAAGATGAACTCAATTCAAAATTACATTTAAAAAAATAATAATTAAAAAGTGGCGGCATTTCGAGGTTACAATTGTCAATTGAGCCGAAAGATATAGGTTGCAGTTCAACGTCTAAAAAATTCAAATGTTTGGTTCGTTGTTAAAGCTAACTAGCTTCGGATTCCGTGGACCCCACCTGGAGCGTCTTACGTGGACCCGCTTCAGTATATATATATATTTTTTTTACTTTGAGACGTACTTCCGTAACAGCGGTGAATAAAATTGTTTGCTGAATGACCAATCAGAGCTTGACAACTGGTGAACAAATCCTCGAGTTGCCTACGTGTCAGGGTGTATTTGGTTGGTCAAGTAGAATCTCCATGTCCGTCAGCTTATTTCTGGGACCCTATCAACGCATGTGGGGCCAGTTTTCATGAAGCTTCTCATCATAACCACTTTCATCTGAAGAGCGTGTGGCTACGCGTCTCAGTTTTCCCTCTCTTTGATGTAAAGAAACTTCATTATTTTAATTTTCATGGTTGCCCCTCAAATAATGCTAAATAATTTCCTCTCATAATATTGGGTAATGTTTAATACTAAATATAATAATATCATGAATAATGTAATGAAATTCAACATTTACGTTATAAAATAATGTTCTTCTTTTTTTAGTAAATAATGTCCTTGGTTAATTTATAATATTTCCTTTTATTTATTTTTATTTCCTCAAATATCTAGACTAGATTTAAACTAAGGATGAAAATATGCATCGATATATCCATAAATTGAAGGGTTCAATATGGATAAGAAAGGTTAATCGATATCTCTCATATTTTTTTTATAAATATTCATAAAACATTAAAAAAAAAATGTCATCTATTAATCTTAATATGTATATAAATATTAATAACATAATTTATAATTTAATTTGGAAGTAAAAAAAAATTAATTATTAATTTAAAAAATAATAATTTCTAAAAATATTAAAATAAAAAAAATAATACAATTTAGATAGGAGAATTTGAACCACAAACATGTTGGTCGTTCACACATACATATGTCAAGTTGAGTCATGTTTGCTTTAGGTGTTGATAAATGCATCTATATATCAATGCCCTCATAGAGGGAATGAGTTCAATCCTTGGTGGCCACCTACTTAAGAATTAATTTCCTACGGATTTTTTTGGCAGCCAAATGTTGTAGGGTTAGACGGTCTGTCCCTTGAGAATAGTCGAGGTGCGCGTAAGCTGGTCCGGACACTCACGGATCAAAAAAAAAAAATCAATTTATACGTCGATACATACATAAAATTGAAATCTCCATGTTAGTATCGTATTGATATTTTCAACCATAATTTAAACATCTAGAAGCTTCATATTGTTTAGAATTTATATAGTCTTTCAACAACTTAAATGAAGGGCCAAGAAGGAAGATGACCCTTTTTAGGGACGGTTAGGTATTGGTATCTCTCATCATAGAATTTAATATTAAATAATAAATAAAGTGAAACACCTTTAAAAAAGAAAAAAACTGAAACTACTTTTAAATATTTTTAGAATTTTAAAGAGTACTTTTAACCATATAATTTACACACCACAAGAGAATATAGGGATTAAAATTATTGTAAACAAAACCCAATTTATACACTTCTATCAATTTAAATCTTAAACTAATAATGGTATCAATCAAGCCCTAAAATTTCATAACATCAAACGATTCCATTTGAAACATTTTATGAAAGTTTAAAGGTTTAATTGATAGAATTATAAGTTTTTCCATATGTGTGGACTAACAATTTTTTAAACAGAATCTAACGAAAGAAGTAAATTAATACAATTATTAATTTATACAAAATTTAGAGATATAACTTGATTTTTAACAAACAAACAAACAAAAAAAAAAAAAAAAAAAAAAAAAAAAAAAAAAAAAAAACATTTTTTTACTACGTAAAACCTACATATATCCTTGGATGCTATCCATGCCTAAAATAGAAAAATCATTCAAATAAAATAAATTCATGAATTTCTAATTTAAGTAAAAAAAAGTGAAAATGACCTCTTTATAATACATCCAAAATTAGCAAGAGATAGCATATAAAATAACTGAAAATGAGGGAGAGAGAAAAAATTAGTGAGTAATCCATATGTTTAAGTGGTGATTTTGGGTAAGATGAATAATTTAATAGTTGTATTATGATTAAGAAATACTAATTAAAGGAAGATTAAAAGAGAGAAAAGTAATAATTGACATGAGTGGATGAATTGGATATTTCTTTGTTTTGAAAACTTTAGGATAAGCTTCACATGGGGAGGGAGGCCAAGGGTGGTGGTGCATGTACTATTCATATATCTATATAGTATATGATTGTATTAAATTTCTAAACTTTATATTAACTTTTATGCTTCATGAAATGAATAGTGCAAACTCATGACTTTGTTGAGCCCACTTCATTTTCAGCACCCAAGAACAAAGGGAAAAGAAAATCACACGCGTCATCATCACATTGGAACCATCAATTTCATATATTTTTTTTAGGTATATAAATTGATAAATTTTTATTCCCTTCTTCACTTCACTTATTTCTTGCATGTGATTCTTGATGGTGAGGCATCATCAAGATGCAAAAATGTAGGGAAATTTTATGATTAAATTATAAATTTAATGGTACCAAAAATTTCTCTTTGGTCCTTATAGATTATGTTTAATTTCGAGTTCTTATAGTTTGGTCAAACCTCACAAATCACTCATGTTGTTATTGTATTGAATATGCGACGTGTTTTTTTAATTTTGTACCTTATATATTCGAATTTAGATATGAGAGTATAAAATAGTAAAAAAAAAAGGACCTTTTGAAGAGTAAAAATTAGTTTAAAGACAAGGTTGAGTTTTCTCTAAACTATAGAAATCATTTAAAATTTTTAGACCTATTGGAATCAATAAACTCTTAGAACCATATAGATTAAATTACTGAAACTAATCTTAAACTATAGGGATTAAATTTGTAAATACTATTTTTTTTTATTCAATTAAGCCATTGTTATTATTATATATTAGAATGAAAATGTTTATTATTATATATTAGAATGAAAATGTTGTGTAAATTTAAAAAGGGTATTATTTCATGAGATTTATAAATTATTAGTTTAAAATATTTTTAATGCAATTTTTTTTACCACAACAAGTTATTTGAGGTGAGGTAATTTTGTATTGTTTTTTTAATAGATTGAGCCAAATGAAAAGGTAAATTTTCAATTTTATAGGTAAATATGTTTAATTTAGTAAACTAAAAAATAAAACATTAACTCAATTAATAAAAAGGTTGATTGCATAAATATCAATCGTGTCCAAAATAATGAAAAATAATAAAAACAAATATAAAATATTTTGTAAATATGACAAAAATTCAGTGATAGTCACTGATAGACTGCTATCACTAATAGTCATTGATATGCTATCAGTGACTATCACGGATAGACGTATCGAGAAGTGGTGGCTGATAACAACATTAGAAAGTCCGGAAATGCCGGCGGGGACCTCGGGAAGAATTATATTTTCAGTTTAACAGTCTGCCCACCTTGAAAACGACTCAGTCGGAAGTAGGGTCTAGCGGCTGGAAGAGCACCGCACGTTGTGTGGTGTCCGATGCGCCCTCGAAGACCCTTGAAAATTCGGAGGACCGAGTGCCTCTCATGCCCAGTCGTACTCATAACTGCATCAGGTCTCCAAAGTGAACAACCTCTGGTCAATGAAACAATGTAGGCAAGAAAAGTCGACAAAATAGATCTGTAACCTCGGAAAAATGCTTGACTCTGAGGGTTGGGCACGAGATCCCAATCCCAATCCCGTCAGTTGTCGGTGGACTGCTCGAACTGCTTGTGATAATAAAAATTGACACCTAGTGTAATTTTTCATTATAAAATATATTTGGATGTTACATCATTATTTATATTTTTTGAATAATTTTTAACATCTCGTAATAAAATGTTTGATTAAAAAAATTAAAACACAGATGAAATCGCGACACTTTCAAAATAATATTGGGAATGAATCAAACCTTTTGATCACGATAATTAGATTCTTAGATTATTAAGAAATATAAGTAGACCAGCTAGATCCTTTTAACATGATTGGTATCATTTTTTTTCCCTGTTTTAAAGTATTAATTTTCAATATTCTTAAGATGTGATAATTACTATTAGCAAGAGTAAAGTAATAAATCCTTTCAAAATAAATAAATAAATTATCTAAAAAAAATGAAAAAAAGAGTAAAGTAATAAACGTCCCACACCCTAATAAAATAATATAATTATTTGACATCATACCATAAACTTTTTTATGATTCAATTTCTTCTCATAGACATGTCCATCGATTAATTTAACCTACAACTCCATATATATAATTAGTGTAATCCAACAAAGATTTGTCTAACTTTTCTTTCCTAATTTTATTTACATCCCCACCTGTAATATTTTTTTTTTTGGTCTAAATTTTTATTAGCATTTATTTTGGTCATTACCATTAATTTTTCATTAATCATTTTAGCATATATCTAACCCTCTAATTAAATGTTTGGTTTTAAATACTTATATTTCTCTTTTTATTTATATATATAGTTTAACAATATGCACAAGTAAGAATTAAAATCATAATTCTTTCATTACTATCTGATTTATGGAATACAACATCACAAATGTGAATGTAAATATTTGAATTTTTATTTAATGTACAGAATGTTATCTTGACTGTTTTTTGTTTTTTTACAACATGTGAAGATGAAGATTGAACCTAAAATCTTTTAGTCACTAATCGATATATCAAGTCAGTTAAACTATGTTCTTATTGACATTATCTTAATCTTTGACTTATATTTAAGTTGATATTTAATTGAATATTTGCTCATTTTATGTTGCTTGTTATAGTATTCTCATTTCCCACCTCATGGATAAAGGATATGAATAGTGTAATGTATCCTTCAGCCCCTAATTAAGATCCCACAAACATTAAAAAAAAAAAGAAAAAAAAAAAATTACCAAACCCCTCTCTTTAATAATACCAATCTGATCATCAACTCAACTTTTGGAGGTTAACTTTAGCCTTGCAAATTAAGGATTCCCAATAATTTTTTTTTAAAAAAATCCCCATTTAATTTTGAAATTGAGAAAGTTAAAGTAATCCATCATTATAATCATTCTAAGTTTTGGCTGGCAAGAACATTTAAAGAGAGAAAAAATAGAGAAAAAAATATTGAAATTAGAGGGTCTCATCTGGAAAGCTAACTAATTCCAGCTACCTCTAAAACCTAAACCACATATTATTACATTAAAAATTGTATTAACCAAATCTAAAAACACAAGTTGGGGTTGGGTAGATATACAAAATTAAAGCAAAAATTAATATATTAAACTTCTAAACCTTATGCAACAAACAACAAAGTTGTTAACTACTATTTGTTGGCTAAGCATACTTAGAGTTGTCAAATATTAGTATATCATGCTTGTAGCTTCAATTTTTTCATCTTATTTATTTATAATATTTATAACATTCAATATATATATATATATATATATATATATATATATATATATATGAGAAATGGGTATTTTTTCTTTTCTTTTTTACAACATTGATTTGCTTTCTATTTCCTTCAAAATGCTTTTATATGAATTGCTTTAGAAAATGAAAAAAATCTTGTTTCACCCTTGTTTTTCATTTTCTAATCTCATAAGTGTGTCAAACCACCTAGCATATTCAATTGATATAAAGTTCTAAGAGGTCAAAGATTCAATCTGTATTTCGTATTAATTAAATATTTTTGTAAAAAAACATTAATAAAAGTGACACCATTATTTTTTTTCGCGTAATAAATTGTATTTATTGATAAAAAAACAACAGAAAATTTCGAATGAACTTTAATTTTATAAAGAATCTTTCATTTTTTTTTAAGCTGTGGAAGAAAAAAAATGATTAGTGAGGGCAAATATTTATTACTTTCTTAATTGGAATAACAAATTAATAAGAAGAAGTAAAAAAAATGTTAATTAATGAGGAAACAAAATAAAAAATGATTTGGAAATTAAAAAAAAAAAAAAAAAGTGGAGAAAAAGATGATGAAATGAAAATGAATATTGGTGGGGTGGGGGCAACCTGCATTTACAAGGAATGATGAAAGCATCCCACTCCTTTAGATGCCAATCCATCATGAGAGGGAGGAAAATTAAAAATTAAAAATTAAAAATTAAAAATTAAAAATTAAAAATTAAAAATTAAAAATTAAAAATAGCTAGGCCATCTCCTTTTGCTCCTCTAATTATGCTCTCTCTTTATGTTATTATGAATTTCATTTTGTGGGTGAAAGGATCTTTTGGAAGCTTAGTATCTTGTAATTCACTTGAGTATAAGGTATTAGTAACATCTCTTGTATAAATTGTGGTAACATCCTCTAACCAAAAAAAAAAAAAAAAAACAACAAAATTAAGCATCTTGTTTATAGCTACATTAGAGGGTTAAATATAGGGTTGGTTGCACAAATAGCAATCAGGCCCAAACTAATTGCAAATTTAGCAAACTTTAAAATGTTTTGCAATTATGGCAAAAAAACCCGTTTCTATCACTGATAGACTTTATTATATCACTGATAGACTTCTATCAGTGATAGACTATTATCACTGATAGACTATTATCACTGACAAAAATCTATAAAAAGCTGAGGTGATCAGCGATAGACTTCTATCAGTCATAAGATATCAGCGATAGAAATTGCTATATCCGCAATTTTTTTAAAAACATGCTATATTTGCAAACAATAAGTCTTAAATTGTCATTTACTACAATTTCCCTTAAATATATATGTTTTATTTTCTAACTTTGTGTTTTTTTTTTTTTCAATTTAATCTCTATTGTTTAAAAAACTTTCTATTTTATCCCTTATGTTTTAAAAAGGTCCAATTATTTTTCTTTTGGTTGATAAATGTTGAAATTAGTTGATGATAAACTTATATGACGTGATACTTAGTGAGTTAGCAAAAATTTAATAAACAACTTAAAAGAAAAAATGTTTGAATTTTGGCTAACTTACTAAGCATGGAAGATCCTAATATCATTAACAAATTTGTACATTTATGATCAAAAGAGTCGTATAATTAAAAATTATTAAAATTATAGGAACTAATTCGAAAAACACTTAAACAATAGGTACTAAAACATATATTTAGTCTAGTTTGGAGTACCATGATCACATCATTTTTTTTTTCTAATTTCATCATCAATGTTCTAAAAGTTTCAATGTACCTTCATTGTTGTAAATTGTTTTAACTAAATTTTTATTCATCGACATAGTTATGTTGTAATAGAATATTGGAATGGTGATATGATATTTGCATTCTCTTATGGTAATTCTTTGTGGGTGAATTTGTTTTTTTCCTCTTAAATTTGGATGAGATGTGAGATATGATTGATAAACTATATTGGAGGAACTTTCAATTACTAATTAAGTTTTTAAATTAGTGTCGATCGATTATTATCCGATAAACTTACAGATTAATAATAAGTTATATATCGTATTCGAAGGAGACGTAAGGGATTGACTATTTGTAAAATTTATTATTAAACTATAGGAATCAAATTGAAAAAAAAAAAATTAAATTAAAACTTTTAAAATAATGAAAATAAAATTAAAAATAAAATGCAAACATTTGAACCAAATTGGTAATTTAACCCTTATTTTTTTCTCTCTTTTTCCATACTACTAACCAAAAGTTATGCAAAACCCAAATACAAGCAATTGAAGGATGTGAAAGTGGAACAATATTATATTCCTCAAATTTTTTGGCATAGATTCCCTGACCAATGTGCCCTTTTTTCTACAAAATCTTCTTTATTCTTCCAACATCAAAGGATAAAAAGCACAAAATTTTATTCTCTTCTATTTTTCCAAATGAGTTGTCATTTTGTGGACATTAATGCACTTATTAAATTTGGTATTTACCCATTTGGTTGTGAAAGAGATGAATTCTTTTTAAAGTATAAATATTGAATTTGAATATTTTAAAATATAAATAGGGAAATTGTAGTAAATGACAATTTAAGACTTATTGTTTGCAAATATAGCATGTTTTTAAAAATTTTGCGGATATAGCAATTTCTATCGCTGATATCTTATGACTGATAGAAGTCTATCGTTGATCACCTCAGCTTTTTATAGATTTTTGTCAGTGATAATAGTCTATCAGAGATAATAGTCTATTACTGATAGAAGTCTATCAGTGATATAATAAAGTCTATCAGTGATAGAAACGGATTGTTTTGCCATATTTGCAAAACATTTTAAAATTTGCTAAATTTGCAATTAGTTTGGGTATGATTGCTATTTGTGCCAGCACATATAAATACTAAAATAAAACTAATCCAAGAGTACATAAATTAAAATAGTATTTTTTTCTTTCTTTTTTTAATACCATCGTTTAAATTAATTCCATGTTTTTGTGTGTTTTGTTTGAGGGACAAACAAATTCGTTTTGGAAAGATGACACCCCATCTCACTAAATTAAATAATATTGGCTTTTTTTGCAAACAAATAAAAAGAAATGTTTTGTTTTTAAGTTCTTTGAATTGTTCATCTTATTCTTAGCTATTATTATTATTAAAATGTGAAGTCTTTTGATTCTGACAACTCAACTTCCTCCAACAATTTGGATCAATTCTAACTTTTTTTTTTGTCTATTTTCATAAATATCCATTGAATTTAATATCACTCTTTAATGGTTTGGCAGTTTGGATTTTATTTTCAACAGTGTTTATAATAATCTAAAGCTGTCTGTTTCTCCCCCTAAAATTCCACCAAATTTAATTTTCTGTCTGGCTTTTCCAAGGCATCACATAACATTGGAAACACTTAGATGATCAATAATCAAATTTAAACTATATCTCATTCTTATTATAAACGTGATTAATTGAAGATGAATATTAAAGTGAAAAAAATGAAGTTAACTTATATGTATAAATTATGCTAACATGAGCTTAGCTCAGCGGTAATTGATATGTACTTAAGTCGGATGTTTGAATTCTCATATCCCCACTATTTATCAATTTTTTTTAATAATAAACTGGTATTTTGCGTTTTTTCTATTATTTTCCTTCTTTTTACCATACGTGAAGAAAACTAAACTAGTATAACTACATAACTTGTAGTTTAAACTCTAGTATTATCAAACGTAGAATCATTTTAAAATGATGTTGGAGATTTGAACATAATATCGTATTAATTAAAAATTAAAAAAAAAAAAATCACTGTATATAAATAAAAACAATACTGGTATGAGCTTGAGTTTAAGTTCAAAGTAGACATTATCATACCACTATTAAAATATGAAAATCATCGTTGTCCTAACACGAACAACTATATAAAATTCAAAAAATAAAAAAAACTTAATTATAGAGTTGTCTGATTCTAAGTCCATGGATGAGCCCAAGCCAAGTCCAAAAGACCCAGTCCATAGCCCAACGTTTAAATGATTTTGAAATTTAAATGAAATCAATATCTAAAGAAAGAACGATCCCACAAACAACAATGTCGCTTTGGCCGAGTGGTTAAGGCGTGTGCCTGCTAAGTACATGGGGTTTCCCCGCGAGAGTTCGAATCTCTCAGGCGACGATTTTTACATTATAATTTTTTCCTATGAAAATATATGTATTTGTTATTTTCATAGTATATATTTGTTATATATACTCATGCATAATTTATTGTTTTTTAAAGAAAATAAATATATTTATTATATATGTTCACTATATATATTATATATGAATGTATACTGTGAAAATATGATTTTTTAGGTTTGATTATGAGAAGAGTGGAGATAATTTTAAGGAGGAGGGAGGAGAGGATTTTTATGTGATTTTTATGTGATTTTTAAAATTTCAATTTTTCTTTTCTTTAAATGAGTTTTTTTTTTTTTACTTTATTTTATTTTATTAAAATGTTAGAGGGACATGCTTAAAAGTAATTGAACCTTTAACTTTTATGAAAAAAGTTTAATGTAGTTAGTAATTTGTGAAAAAAATAATAACGTTAGACATAAATGAAAAATCATAATAAATTGAAGGCTCTTGTATGTACTCCCCCGAGACTTATTCTTTAACCTAAATATTAGAAAATTAGATGGTTTCATAATTAAAAGCTAAAAAATGGTGAGATAATTTTTTTTCCCTACCCAAGTCAAAAAAAAAAGAAAAAAATAAATAAATATACCTATTCTACACTAAAATTTCTAATTATTTGAAAATTACAAATGCAATTTTTTTTTTTTTTAATAATAAAATTTCATTGCAATCAATGATCAACCATATTCGTTACATGACTAATATTTCCACATGGGAGCTCATTTTCCAGATGGCGTGAGAGCCAAACTGGAAACTCACTCAGCCAAAGTGCAGATTGTGTAAGAGCACCACGTTGTGCTAGCTCATGTGTCAACACATTAATAGCTCTAGAAATATGAAAAAACATAATATTGTGAAATCTAATCTTAAATGCCAAAATATCTATAATGGTAGTATGGACTTCTTCAAGGATGTCAGAAGACCCATTAATCATTTGGATGTTTGCCAATGAATCGGAATACACCAAAACCTTAGTAACACCCAACCTGTGTGTTAGCCGAAGGCCTTCAAGAATTGCTCGAGCTTCAGCACCGACTAGTGTGAAAGCATTCAGGTAGTACCCATACATAATTGCTAGTGGATGACCATTAAAGTGTTTTAATAAGGCTCCAAAACTCGTAGTATACACTCGATCCCGACAAGCCGCATTCACAAACAATTGCACCTTATTGCCGACCAAGCCAGAAACTAGAGAGGAGGGGGAGTTAATCGTGGGAGAAAGCAACCCATTAGCTCGTTGATAATCGCGCAGAAAGTCTCAAACCCATTCACATCTAAAACGAACCTCAAACACCTCCTCATTCTGAATGAATTTGTTTTTGTCATTCCATATGGCCCAAACCCCTATACATGCCACATTAAATTTGTCTGGTGGTAGGTCGTTAGAAAGAGCCAACCATCTATCCTGGATGTGGATATAGGGACTAAAATCCCACGGGTAATATGGGATGAGAGTCTTCCAAATTTCCTTCGCTCGTTTGCATAAAAAAATGCATGATCAGCGGTCTCTGGAATCTTTAAGCATAAAGGACAAGCACTAGGCGTGTCAATATTCCTATGACTTAGATTCACCTTGGTGGGAATGCAATTATGGAAAGAACGCCAAATAAAGTGGTGGACTTTAGAGGAGAGTTTGGCTTTCCATAACTTTTTCCACCAAGCTTCACAATTATTCTCATTCGGAGCTCTCAACTCAGGTTGCCCCTTCCAGAACGCCTTGTATCCACTCTTGACTGTGTATCTGCCATACCGATCAAAATGCCAAATTCATTTGTCTTCCATCCCTGCTTCGCTAATCGGAATGCTAAAAATCTCATCAACATCCACTGGGTCAAGGGTCTGACAAAGTTTTTGTTCGTTCCACTGTAGCGAGAGAGTAATAAACTCAGCCACGAATGAATCGTTTGGGCCCATGTTAGGCGAGATTACCTTGAAAGAAGATGGCTTGGGGATCCAGGGGTCCTTAAACATCTGAATGGACACTTCATTGCCCACCTGCTTCCTCAGACCCCCCCTTCAAAAGCTCACGCCCCCAAGTGAACCCCTTAAAAAAAAACAAGCTAGTCAATGTGGAAGGAGCTTCAAGCATGTCTGAATTGGGGAAGTAACGACCTTTTAGTAGTTGAGAGACCAACGAGTTTGGATTTTCCAGGATCCTCCACACATGTTTAGCTAACAATGTTTGATTAAAACCTTGCATATCTCGAAAATTAAGACCCCCTTCCTCTTTTGGTTTACACATTTGTCCCAATTTGTCCAATGGATTCGACATTTTTCTGATGTAGAGCCCCACCAAAATCGGGAGATCGACTGAGTGACCTGCAAAAAAAAAGTACTTTACGAAGCCGAAAGCAACTCATTACGTAGGTTGGGATTACTTGAGCAACACTTTTAATGAGTGTCTCCTTGCCCCCAACCGAGAAGAAATTACCCTTCCAATCTTGAAGGACTTTCCAGATCCGCTCCCTAATAGGTTGAAAATCCGAGCTTTTACACCTTGAGAATGAAGATGAAAGACCCAAATAATTTCCAAGGTTAGCCACGACTTTCACCTGAAGAATATTCTGAAGATAGAGTTGAGAATCTTGATTAACGGTTGGAGAGAAAATCATTGCAACTTGCCAAAATTAACACATTGGCCTCATGCCTTTTCATAGATATGTAAGATGTTTTTTCAGGTCAACAAGCTCAGAAGCTGTAGCCTTTAGAAATTAGAAAGATCAAAAGTTAAATATGTTTTATTCATTAATTGGTTGGATAAAAATATTAAAAGGTTAAAAATTTCTAAATATTTCAAAACTACACATGCATTTGATAATTAAAAGCTAAATACGTTTTATTCATTAATTGGTTGGATAAAAATATTAAAAGGTTAAAAAAGGTTAATATTGTTTACTTAAAAAAAAAAATAGGTTAAATTATAAGTTTAGATTGCAGTTGGAACAAGCAAAAGTGATTTTAAAAAAATCCTAATTATTTTTTGTGCTTGGTAATACAACTACAACTTTTTTTAATTTTTTTTTTTATAAAAATCACTTTTTAATTCTTCTGATTTTAGATTGACGCTCTTTTTAACAATTTTTCAAAAAGACCATTATACTCTCTCGATAGAGGTTTTAAATAGTTTTTTTTTTTTTTCAAAGGTATTTAATTAATGCAGGAATTTTTGACATTTTCATCAATGACACAACCTTATGTCAATTGAGCTATGTCTTATGCCAATTGAGTTATGTTCAGTTTGACAAGTTTTAAAATGGTTATGAATTGGAAACACAAAATAAATCTCCAGTATAATTTTATATAACAATTATTTTTTCTAAAATTTTATTGTATCATTTAAATTAACCACAAAATATAATTTATAATTTAATCTATAAAAATTCTAAATAACTAACTTATAAAAATTCATATATTGGACATAGACATATAAATAAGTAAAATAATATGTTTGTCTATTTTGGTCATTATGGCTAAACCACATCAATTTCGTTTGAATTTATCAAAGACTGTGACTTGATTTTTTATATTTAAAAGTAAAATTTACTAAACACTTACTAAATACTAGTCTGCTTCTTATGTCAATTGAGTTATGCTCAGTTTGACAAATTTTAAAATAGTTATGAATTGGAAACACAAAATAAATCTCCAGTATAATTTTATATAACAATTATTTTCCCTAAAATTTTATTGTATCATTTAAAGTAACCACAAAATATAATTTATAATTTAATCTATAAAAATTCTAAATAACTAACTTATAAAAATTCATATATTGGACATAGACATATAAATAAGTAAAATAATATGTTTGTCTATTTCGGTCATTATGGCTAAACCACATCAATTTCTTTTGAATTTATCAAAGACTGTGACTTGATTTTTTATATTTAAAAGTAAAATTTACTAAACACTTACTAAATACTAGTCTGCTTCTTAATATGACAACTGATTTTACTATAAGCACAATTGTCAACAATTATTTTAAAAGCTAGAGTAATCTAAGTTTGTGGTAAATTGGTTCATGAAATTTTAAGGGGTTGTTTGGCGCGCTCTTTTGGGTTCAAAATCATGAGAATCAAAACTCTAGGGTTTGTCTGGAAGGGTTCTGAAATGGAATCAGAAAACGGTGTTTGGAGTGCAGTGTTCTGAAACCTGATTTTGGACAAATTTTTTTTCTTTTTTTATTTTGGTATTTCGTTTTTTTATTTTTTTTATTTTGGTATTTCGTTTTTTTTTTCTTCTTATTTTCTAGTGGATGTTTTGTGACTTGTAGATCTTTTTATGCAACATGAGACAATTTTGTTTAGACGTTTGAATGAAACATTTAATTCATGTTAGAGTCTATAAATAAGAAAATTATTTTCAACAATCAAAACATTGCTTACTATTAACAAAATATATATATATATATATATATATATATATATATATATATAAAACATGTCAATCCGTTTGATGTTTTTTTTTTTTTTAAATAAAATATTTGGATAAGAAATTTTTTTAATAGATTCATTTCGTTTGGGTAACCATTTGTTTTTTTGTTTTTGAAAATTAAGCTTACAAACCCTACTTTTATTTATAGATTTCTTTGTTTTGTTATCTATTTTTAATAATTGTTTTTAAATTTCAAGTTAAGTATTGAAAATTAAAAAAAAAATAGTTTTTAAGAATTTGTTTTTGTTTTTGAAATTTCGCTTACAAACACTACTTTTATTTATAGATTTCTTTATTTTGTTATCTATTTTTAATAATTGTTTTTAAATTTCAAGTTAAGTATTGAAAACTAAAAAAAAAATAGTTTTTAAGAATTTGTTTTTGTTTTTGAAATTTCGCTAAGAATTCAAAGCTCCTCAATAAAGATTGAAAATCATATTGTGAATGAGATAATCACAAATTTAAAAAATTAAAAATAAAATGATTATGAAAGAAGTGTGAACTTTTACTTTTGTGTTTAATAGATCACTAAAGTTTAAAAATATAGGTTTTTTAGTTTATATTTTGTGTTTGAAGCTTCAAGAGTGACATGTTATCGCAATGTTGGAATTTTTTTTTTTTTTTTTTTTTTGAGTATTTGGGGTAGGGGGATTCGAACCACAGACCTCTTGGTCTTCAAGACATATATATGCCCGCTGAGCCATGCTCGCTTTGGCAGTTGATCTAACGGATGTGTTGGATTTTTTTTTTAAGTGAGACCACTTAAAATTCAATTTCAAAATTTAGAGACCAATTATAAATTAAATTCAAAATTCGGAGACAAAAAAAAATGTCACTTCTGAAACTTTAATGATCAAATAGAAACTAAATTTAAATCTTAAGCACCAAAAGTGTTAGTTTTGAAATTGAGAGACAAAATATAAACTAAGGAGTGGTTTGGTCCACAGAGTTGAGTGAGCTTACTCTCCATTTGGCCCATGAACTAAAAATATAAACTCTCAAGACAACCATAATTACTATTGAAATTTGTCTCATTTTACTAGGCAACACATTTCTCTCTATTCCTCTCTCCCTCCATCGCACAATATTTTTAATTATTTTTTTTTTAAATTGTGTAAATGGACTAAAAATACAATTCAACCTATTTTTATGATTTTAAATATAAATTATGTTCTTGAATCAAAATTGATACTTAAACAAAATTTAAAATGTAGTATTCCTACAATTGAGAGAAATAAAAACATCAACTTATTCGAATCCGTTTAAATTAATGGATTAAAATCTTTTAAATTCACATGTAATATTTAACCAAGTATTGTACGACTCTCTCTCATTTCAAAACTATCCAAATAAAATGATTGATTAATGTGAGTGATATTGAAAAAATGAGAGATATTGTACTCAACATTATTTTTTGTTGTCTTGAAAGAAATTTGTGAATGATAGATAAAATAAAATAAAAAAAATTCATTCTTAGAATTTATTGGAAAAAGTCCTTAATAATGAAATTTTGAAATTTTGTAAAAAAAAATTGTCTAGAAAAAAAAAACTAAAATAAAACTCAGACTTCAGAACTACAAGTTTAAAGCCAAAACATCCTTTATATTTCAGTTAATTACATTAACTAAATCTTATACTCGATCATAATATAAGATAATTTTATTTAAATCGGAATTCATACATTTTTTTTTTTTTTTTTGCAACTGTATTTTCATTAACGGCGAGGATTGAACAATGACCTTTTAGCCTTTTAGTCAATCACACAAACTTATATTCTCGATTTGGCTGGAAAGCCAAAACCCATAAGAAATTAATTCCTAAGTAGGTGGCCACCAAGGATTGAACCCATTCTCTCTTAGAAGGCATTGAAGTCCCAAGGCCCCCACTAGGCCAACCCTTGATAGTTATTGGTACATGATTATGTCCTTGAAGATTCAATCATTTTATCATGTATTAAACACCAAAGCGAGCATAGCTTAGCTGGCATATGTATGATTTGATGACCAAGAGGTCTGTGGTTCGAATCCCCCACCCCCAATGTACTCAAAAAATTTTATCATGTATTAATTAAATAATTTTACAAAAAAAAAAAAAGTTTAAATTTGTATTTTAAAAATTATGACCGAGATCGGAGGCGCGGTGGGTGTGGAGAAAATTTAAAGTAGTGTATGGGTATGGCGGCGGGAAAAAAATGTTTAAATTTATATTTTAAAAATTATGATTGAGATCGAGACAACAGTGGCGGGAGTGGAGAAAATTTAAAGTATAACCATAACCTCACTCGAAACTCTTTAAAGACAAAGACTCAAAAAATAAATAAAAAAAATAATAAAAATAATAATAATAATAATAAAAATCTTGCAAAAAAGTATTTAATTAATAGGGACTAATGATTAAGATGTCATATGTTTAATTCCTCCCAAACCCTAAATCCTAAACTATGCTTCTATTGACTACTTTTCTCCTCTTTTCACCACATTCATTCAGTAATTGTCAAAGGTATTAATGAAACTTCAATATTTTTCATAAAAAAAAATTCAACGGTAATTTTTTGAAATGTTAATGATATTTTTAAACTTTTTAAAGTTTAGAAGTATTATTGAAACAAGATGCATTGTTCACGAACATTTTCTATAATTTATCATATTTTTTATTCAATAAAATAATTCATAAATTCATTTTTTTTTATCACATGTAACATGTGTGGTGGGAGATTGAACCTAAGATTTTTTTTTTTTTTTTTTGCACACGTATTTGATTAATCTTAGGATTGCACCATTGACCTCTTAATCAATGACACAATCTTATATCAATTGAGCTATGTTCGGCTTGACAAAACGTATTTTAATTAATGCGATGATTGAATTTATGACCTCTTAGTCACGAACACAACCTTATGTCAATTGAGTTGTGCTCGGTTTGACAAAATATTTAATTAATGCGAGGATTGAACCCATGACCTCTTGATTAAGAGCAGAATTTTATGTCAACCAATTGAACTATGCTCGAACAAACTTAATGACAAAGTATTTAATTAATGCGAGGATTGAACCCATGACCTCTTGATTAAGAGCAGAATCTTATGTCAACCAATTGAACTATGCTCGAACAAACTTAAGACTTCTTAATCAGTGGTATCTCAATTCAAATAGGTTTTTGTTGGCACTTGAAAAAGAATTACTAGTAATAAAATAATTGTATGTCAGACTTTTAATATGTGTATGTATGGCCCCCAACTTTTCAAAATCTAAGATTGCACTAAATTATGACGTTATTATATAGACACTGCCAATTGCCAAAGCCCTCAATTTTAAATAATTCTCAAATCTTCTTTGACTTTATTGCCCTCTATTTTTTGAAAAAAAATACTTTATTACTTTGAAGCCACTCGACCGTTTCGGTAAAAAACGGCCCGTAGGATCCCATCAAATCAACGGCCCAGATCACTCGACCGTTAAAATTCAAATTCTCTTTTTCCCCAATCCCCAATGGCCTGCTTTTTATCCTCTAAAGCAAATATTGCCGTTGAATGAACGGCTATTCATTTTCCTCAAAACCCCTATGAACATACAACCTTTCTTCTTCAATCCCACTTCCAAATCTGCCATAGCTTTCAATGGATTCTTAAGATTCTTCCTTCTCTTCGATTTTTCTGTTCCTTTTCTGGGTTTTCTCTGAGTAGTGTGCTTGTTTTTAACTGAAAATAAAATATGGTGAACAGGGCTTCTTCTCCGTCGTCTTCTCCTGTGAAGATTACCATCTCTTCGGGAAGTAAAAGTGGCGGTGGAATCAGATCCATGGGATTAACGAGCCCGATTTCGCGTGCTTCGATTTCGAATAACCCCAATTCCCCTCTCAGTGGCCGAGGATACAGAACATCCAGTGGCGGAAACCGCCGATCGAGTGGCGGAAATTTCGTTTCGATGTCGAAAGACGAGGCTGTTGAAGAAAGTAACACCAGTTTCGTTAAGTACACTGTTCATATTCCTCCAACCCCAGATCATCAGTCGATTTCTGATTCTCAAAGCAGCCTCCCTGAGGACAATCCAAACATGGGGGAGCAGCAAAGGAGCTTCATTTCTGGTACTATTTTCACTGGGGGTTTCAATTCGGTGACTCGTGGGCACGTAATCGAGTCGCTGGTGAATCCGACCCAGCCGATCAAATCGGAGCTCGTTTGTGGGATGAAAGGCTGTGATGAGAAGGCTTTGAAAGGGAAGACGAAAGTTCCTTGTGAATGTGGATTCAACATTTGTAGGGATTGTTATTTGGAGTGTGTTGGCCATAGCGGTGGCCGTTGTCCTGGTTGTAAAGAGAGTTACAGAAGTGTTAGTGATGAGGATGAAGAAGAAGAGCCTGACTCTGAAGCAGAGGACCAAGCTTTTCCATTGCCTTCAATGGCGGATGCCAAGCTTGACAAAAGTCTGTCTTTGGTGAAATCATTCAAAGCTCCGAATCACCCACAGGACTTCGATCATGCCCGGTGGCTTTTCGAGACAAAGGGGACGTATGGCTATGGAAATGCGGTGTGGCCAAAGGATGGTTACGCGTTCGGCTCTGGAGCGAACGGGTTCGAACATCCACCGGATTTTGGGGAGAAAAGCCGACGCCCTTTAACCCGAAAAGTGTCTGTTTCTGCTGCCATTCTAAGCCCATACAGGTAATGTTTTAATGTGATTCCTTTCTATTTGAGCTAGTGAAGTTTGATTTATTGTATTTGGTTTTAAAAAGGTTCTGTTTTTTTTTTCTTTGGTAGATTGCTTATTGTAATTCGTCTAGTGGCACTTGGTTTCTTTCTAACATGGAGAGTTAGACATCCAAATCATGAAGCAATGTGGCTATGGGGAATGTCAATTACTTGTGAGCTTTGGTTTGCATTATCATGGCTATTAGATCAACTTCCAAAGCTCTGTCCAGTAAACAGAGTCACTGATCTCTCTGTTCTCAAGGACCGATTCGAGTCGCCAAATCTCCGAAACCCCAAGGGCCGATCTGATCTCCCGGGAATCGACGTGTTTGTATCGACAGCGGATCCTGAGAAAGAACCTCCACTTGTGACGGCCAACACCATTCTCTCAATCCTTGCTGTGGATTATCCTGTAGAAAAACTGGCTTGTTACTTATCAGATGATGGTGGTGCTCTATTAACATTTGAAGCACTTGCTGAGACAGCCAGCTTTGCAAGAGTCTGGGTTCCATTCTGCCGAAAGCATGGAATCGAGCCTAGGAATCCCGAGGCGTATTTCGGACAGAAGCGCGACTTTCTTAAGAACAAAGTGAGGCTTGATTTTGTCAGAGAGAGGAGAAGGGTGAAAAGAGAGTATGATGAATTCAAGGTGAGGATTAACTCATTGCCAGAGTCTATAAGGAGAAGATCAGATGCTTATAATGCCCATGAAGAACTCAGAGCTAAAATGAAGCAAATGGAAATGGGGGGAAATCCTTCCGAGCAAATCAAGATCTCGAAGGCAACTTGGATGTCTGATGGCTCTCATTGGGCTGGAACTTGGGTTTCAGGTGAAACTGATCACTCTAGAGGAGATCATGCTGGTATAATTCAGGTAAGTTGTTGTCGATTTATCGTATCCTTTGTAATGTGGGCAAGAACTCGAAAAGAAAGCTAAGATTTTTCTTTTTCTTTTTCTTCTTCTTCTGCAGGCTATGCTAGCTCCTTCCAATGCAGAACCAGTTTATGGTTCTACAGATGAGAAGAATTTGATCGACACAAAAGAGGTGGACATCAGATTGCCAATGCTAGTTTACGTGTCTCGCGAGAAGCGGCCGGGCTACGATCACAACAAGAAAGCTGGAGCGATGAATGCACTTGTTCGAACCAGCGCAATCATGTCTAATGGACCTTTCATTCTCAATCTTGACTGTGATCACTACATATACAACTCCTTGGCTATAAGGGAGGGCATGTGCTTTATGCTCGACAGGGGTGGTGATCGAATTTGTTACGTTCAGTTCCCGCAACGGTTCGAGGGAATCGACCCGAACGATCGGTATGCGAATCATAATACTGTGTTTTTTGATGTGAGCATGAGGGCTCTTGATGGGTTGCAGGGGCCTATGTATGTGGGGACTGGCTGCATTTTTAGGAGGACAGCTCTCTATGGATTTAGTCCCCCTAGAGCTACAGAGCACCATGGCTGGTTCGGTACTCGAAAAACAAAGTTGTTACTAAGAAAATCGAGGGTGTCGAAGAAGGAAGATGATGAGATGGCGGTTCCAATCAACCGAGGCGATCTAGATTGTGATGAGGATGCAGACATCGAATCCTTGCTTATGCCAAGGAGATTTGGAAACTCTACTTCTCTGGCTGCATCAATTCCAGTTGCAGAGTTTCAAGGAAGATTGCTTCAAGAACTGCAAACCAAGGGCAATCAGGGTCGACCAGCCGGTTCTCTCGCCGTGCCTCGGGAGCCTTTAGACGCTGCCACCGTTGCTGAGGCGATCAGTGTTATTTCCTGCTTCTATGAAGACAAGACAGAGTGGGGGAAAAGAGTAGGATGGATCTATGGGTCTGTAACAGAGGATGTGGTAACTGGATACAGAATGCACAACAGAGGATGGAGATCAATATATTGTGTCACGAAGCGCGACGCATTTCGGGGCACGGCACCGATCAACCTAACCGATAGACTTCACCAAGTGCTCCGGTGGGCGACGGGGTCGGTGGAGATCTTTTTCTCGAGAAACAACGCATTGTTCGCAACACATAGAATGAAGTTCTTGCAAAGAGTAGCATACTTCAATGTGGGGATGTACCCTTTCACATCATTTTTCCTAATTGTCTACTGCTTCTTGCCCGCAGTTTCTCTGTTTTCAGGGCAGTTCATAGTCCAATCCCTTAGTGTAACATTCCTAATCTTCCTACTCACCATCACGATCACATTGTGCTTACTTGCCATTCTCGAGATCAAGTGGTCGGGCATTACGATCCACGACTGGTGGCGAAATGAACAATTCTGGCTAATCGGGGGGACGAGCGCGCACCCGGTTGCAGTGCTACAAGGGCTGCTGAAGGTCATAGCAGGAGTAGACATATCATTCACATTGACATCGAAATCAGCAACACCAGAAGAAGGGGACGACGAATTCGCCGACCTATACGTCGTGAAATGGAGCTTTCTGATGGTCCCTCCCATCACAATCATGCTAGTGAACATGATTGCAATTGCAGTGGGAGTAGCAAGGACAATGTACAGTCCATTTCCAGAATGGAGCAAGCTTGTGGGGGGAGTGTTCTTCAGCTTCTGGGTTCTGTGCCATCTCTACCCGTTCGCCAAGGGGCTGATGGGGCGTCGGGGGCGAGTACCGACGATCGTATATGTTTGGTCCGGGCTTCTATCGATCATAATTTCGCTGCTGTGGGTCTACATTAGTCCTCCTCCAGGGGCACAAGATCATATGAAGTCGTTTCAATTCCCTTGATTGATGAATGAATTTGGGAAATGGGAATCTCTTCAACTTCGTGTTGTATTGTGGGAAGTAGTTAAGTATAGATTTGTGTTTTTGTTTTTGTTTGTTTTCATGGATGGGATTCATGTGTGTTGGTAGAAAGAATTTAGGATTGGATTTTGTTCAGATTCTTTTGTAATTTTTCCTAGCTATATATAGTATAGTTTAATGAAAAGAAGAACATGTTTTTTCTCTAGATTTCTATTACCCATTTTGGTAAGAAACTCTCAAAACAATTTCAATAAATAACAACTTTCCATAAAATTAAAATTGATTAACGCATAAAATTTAGGAAAAAGTCGGTGTTTGTCAATTTATACCCTTTGGTAGATCTCATTTGAGAAACGTTAATTTAAAGGTGTAGAGATTTATAATTATAACAATTAAACCCTTCAATTTTTGTAAGTGAATCAATTCTACAAAAGTTTAAATGATACAATTATAAGTCTCCACCCATGTGAAAAGGTGTAAATTGATACACTTATAAAAGTTGAGGATTTTAATTGATACAATCATTAGTTTAAGATTTTAATTGATACAACCCCAAAGTTAGTTTAAGGGTATAGAATGGTTTTCCCCAAAAAATTTAACATGCAAGATTGAACAACTCCCCGGGAGAATTTCTAGTACATCCGTGGTATGGAGTTTTTCCATACCACTGTCTTCCAAAAAAAGGACACGTGGCAAAATGGTTGTTTAATTGGGACCCACACTATTAAATATATTATTTTTTTAAACAATTTTGCCACGTGTCCTTTTTTGAAAGGCAGTGGTATGGAAAAACTCCATACCACGAATGTACTAGAAATTCTCCCCAACTCCCCCCAATCAGGGAGAATTTCTAGTACATCGGTGGTATGGAAAAACTCCATACCACTGCCTTTAAAAAAAATGACACGTGGCGAAATATTTAAAAAAATAATAGATTTAATAGTGTGGGTCTCATTTAAAAATCAGCCACGTGTCATTTTTTTAAAAGGCAGTGGTATGAAATTTTTCCATACCACCGATGTACTAGAAATTCTCCCCCTAATCAATAGTATCAATTTTCTATTGAACATTCCTCACTAGTCCATAGATCATGTCAATTGAACTATGCTTTTGTTAGCCAATTTATAATAATTAAATCTACACAATAATATTTCTTCACAACTTTTCAATGGAAAGTTTTTTTTTAAAAAAAATGCAACACTTATTTAATATAAAGGTAAAAATTGTAAAATTCATTTAAGTTTATAGTGCAATTTGATGAAATTAAAAACCTAAGGTAAAAATGTCAACATGCTCAATTGATATAAAATTTGTAATCTTGACAATGAGGTTAGATGTTCGATTCTCCACCCCACATATTATATATATATATATATATATAAGACGTTACAAATAAAAATTGATATTTTCTCAAAATTTTAATAATGTCTCAAATTTTCAATTGAGCATCTAGTAACTACACAATTTAAAGAGTTTTGTGGAACAGATTTTCTGTCATTGGGAATGACCAAATCCACGAATACATACAATCCTAAAACTTCCATGCCTTGTAAGCTAGACTATTTACCTAAACCACAACATTAATCTAAGAAACGGGGAGCTAAGTATGGAAAGTCAAACGCTGACTTGAAAATATATACATAGTATATACAACAATATACGCATAGATTTACGAGTATAAGCCGAGATTTACAGGTAGATGCCGAGATATACGATGCATCTAATACTCCCCCTCAAGTTGGAGCATGGAGATTACAAATGCACAACTTGCGAAGAAGCAGTGAAAAATGTGTTTTACCAAGGGCTTTGGTTAAAAAATCTACCAGTTGTGCACCAGTCTGAACATGAGACGTAGAAATCGTACCATCTTGCACAACATCACGAACAAAGTGACAATCCATTTCAATATGTTTCGTTCGTTCATGGAAAACCAGATTAGCCACTATATAAAGAGCGACTTAATTGACTAGCACAAAATAATTTCATGGGGCGCACATGTTCTATCCCAAAATAAGCCAAGAAGGATTTCAACCATTTTAACTCAATAGTAGTGACCATAGATCTATATTTGGCCTCTGTCGAAGAACGGGAAATAGTTGGTTGTTTTTTCGTTTTTCAAGACACAGGAGAAGAACCTAATAAGACAATATAACCCGTCACAAAAAACATACAGTTGAAGGTCATACTCTTCTCGCAACATAATGGCCTGACCAGGACAAACCTTTCAAATACTGCAAAACTCTCACAGCTGCATCTCAATGTTCAACACGAGGATCACCCATGAACTGAGCTAGTATATGCACAGAATAACACAGTTCAAGTCATGTAATCGTCGAGTATATAAGGCGACCAAAAAGTCGTCGCTCTGGATCATAAATGCCGACACCATTGATTGTGGCAAGATGATGATTCTGCTTCATGGGTGTAGATACAGGGTGTGCTCCAAGCAAGCCCGCCTCACCGATAATGTCAAGAACATATTTGCGTTGGGAAAGAAACAAACCTTCCTTCCCACGTGCTACTTCTATCCCAAGAAAATACTTGAGTATGCCCAAGTCTTTCATATGAAATTTCTCACTGAGTTGTTGCTTGAATTTTTTAATTGCCAAAGAGGAAGAACTTGTAATGATAAGGTCCTCGACATATACAAGAACGTGTAAAACATCATCATCTTTGGAATAATTAAACAATGAGTAATCAACACAAGAGTGCTTAAAATCAAGTTCCTTTAGAGTCGTCGAGAGCTTAGCAAACCAATTCTGAGGCGTCTGTCGATGTCCATACAAGAACTTACGTAATTGACATACTTTGTTAGGGGCACCAGAGTTAAAACCAGGAGGGAGTTGCACATATACCTCCTCAGCAAGATCTTCATGTAGAAAAGCGTTATGCACATCCATCTGGTGAAACTCCCATTTTCGTGCTACTGTTATAGTCAAACAGGTACGAATCCTGATCATTTTTGCTACAAAAGCAAATGTTTCATTAAAGTCGAGTCCAACAATTTGACGATTCCCGTATACAACTAGACGCCCCTTTAATCGTTCAAGCGCACCATCAAATCAATATTTTATTTTATAAACTCATTTACAATTGATTGTTTTCTTTCCAGGTGGAAGATCCTCCAAAGTCCAAGTCTTGTTCCTCTCAAGTGCATCTATTTCATCTTGCATAGTCTTTCGCCAACCCGAATCCTTAACAACCTCTTTAAAAGAG
Organism: Herpetospermum pedunculosum; assembly: GCA_028017165.1. Lineage (NCBI taxonomy): Eukaryota > Viridiplantae > Streptophyta > Magnoliopsida > Cucurbitales > Cucurbitaceae > Herpetospermum > Herpetospermum pedunculosum. The sequence continues at coordinate 13,959,330 of CM051523.1, forward strand.
GTAGGTTCATTTCTTGTAGTAATTGTTGCAAAACAATTGGTGTGTTTTGCAGAAAACTTATCATAGTTTACATAATAAGCCATGAAAAAATGAGTACCTGAGGACTTTGACGAAGTAGAGACATGAGATGTGACGGGTTTGTTAAAGCAAACGATGTTGGTGATGAAATCCCTTAGTCTACTAGAAAGTTTCTTTATTTGATGACCTCGACCAATGTTAGGAAAAATACTTACGTCATTAGTTACAACCTCTCCAATATCCAAAGAGGTAGAAAGTTGATGGTATATGTGTCGGTATATGCAACGGTATATCCTCTGCCATACCCAAGGGATCCTCACTCCCCCGCAGTATATCTTCTGCCAAATTAGAGGAATCTGCATTCTCCTGGAGTATATCTTTTGTCATACCTAAAGTTTTCTCACTCCTAAATGCTAAAGAAGTATCCTCAAGAGAAACCACGCTATCATAGTACTTTTCATTTTCAGACATATCATCAATAGCATGTAAGGAAGCATCAATTGGAGAAAGGAAATTGTTGTTCACGAAAAACAACATCTCGAGATATAAAGAATACTTTTGCTTCTAAGTCATACAAACGTCATCCTTTTTTACCAAATGGATACCCCACAAACACACACCGATGAGAACGAGAGCCAAACTTATCCTTCATACGAGGTTGATTTTTGAAAAAACAAAGTCACCCAAAGACACGAATTAGTGCGTCATACTTAGAAGGTGAAGCAAAAAGAATTTCATGGAGTGTTTTATTATTGAGTAATGGAGTAGGGGTACGATTAATGACATAGGCAGTCGTCAGAATACTTTCCCCCCAAAAAGAAATAGGTAGATTAGCTTGAAAAGCAATGCCCGAGCCACATTAAGAATATGCCTATGTTCACGTTCTACTCGTCTATTTTCTTGTGGTGTATCAACACAAGAGGTTTGATGAAGAATATCATTGTCAACATAAAATCGATGAAGACATGTGAATTATTTTCCATTATCACTTCAAAAAACCTTAACATTCTTATCAAACTGAGTTTTAACCATACGACAAAAATCCTTAAGGAGTTGGGATACCTCAGATTTGACAGTCATCAAGTAAATCCACACGGCGCGAGAACAATCATCGACAATAGTTAAGAAATCACGAGCACCACTACTAGCAGACAAAGTATACGGGCCCCATTTATCACCGTGGATTAAATTAAAAACATTTGTTGCTTTACTATTACTAGGAAACATGCTCCTAGTTTGCTTGACTCTTAAACAAATATCACGAGGTTCATGAATAACATTAGCATCCTTATGTCCACGAGTTCCAATATTATCTGGCAAAAAAAAGTCTACTTTTCGAGAATGATGACCCAACCGTCGATGTCACAATTCTCTTTTATCTCTCACTGTTGCTCAATATGCTTGAAATTGTCTCAAAGGCCGAAACCAATAAATTCCGTCATATTGCTCACCTGCTCCAATCAAAGTCATCAAATCACGATCTTGTATGATGCAAAGTTTATTAGTAAAAGTGACAAAATAAGATAGATCGGCAAGCAAGTGAGACACAGACAACAAATTACAAGTAAGATCTGGAACATATAGTACATTACGGAGGACCATAGATTTATTCAAAGAAATTATGTCTTCTTTGGTGACAATGATTTTTTTACCATTCGGCAATCCAACAGAAGTAGGAACAATGCCAAATAATTGAGTAAATAATCAAGCATTACGAGTCATGTGATTCGAGCATCCGGTGTCAATGATCCATTCAGCGGAAGAATCAGTCTTACCACTCAATTTTTTGGTTGAAGAACACTTCTATTTTGAAGTGTGGAGCATGTGCACAAGCGTAGCCCACTGGTCATTTGAAAGATCAGGGACACCACATCGATCTGAATCCTGTCACACCCGAGGGTGTTTGTTACCTGCATTTACGCTCCTGCAGTATATCTCTAGTCATACCCGGCGACATTTGCTACCTGGCCGCAACGCTCTTTCCTCCTCTGTCCAAAATTCCCTCCGTCGAAAGGTCTGGTTGTTTGGTCGTCCGCCATAATAAGATGACGATAGTCGAATTTCATAGATTCGTCGTCAGCCAAAACAAAATAACGATAGTCAAATGTTGTGGTTTCGTCGTCATTCATAACGAGACGACGATAGTCAAATTTCGTGGTTTTGTCGTTAGTCATAACGAGAAAATCAAAGTAGTCGTAGTTGAATTTCGTAGTGGAAAAATCAAAGATTTCAATCGCAGAAGAGCGATTAATTGGTCGTCGACTTCATCGTCTCCTTTCTTGGAGTCGCCGCCACCCTATGGTCTAGTAGGTTTTTTTTTTTTCTTTTTCTTAGGATCTTTGCTCTTATACCATAAAGAATTTTGTGGAACAATCTTTTATCATTAGGAATGGTCAAAGCCACGAATATATATACAATCCTAAAACTTTCATGGTTTGTAAGCTAGACTATTTACATAAATCACGATATTAATTTAAGAAATAAAAAGCTAAGTATAAGAAATAAAAAACTAAATATGAAAAGTAAAACGCAGACTTAAAAATATATACATAGTATATATAACAATATACGCCGAGGATATATGTCGAAATTTACGACGCGTCTAATACAATTAAATATGGAATGATGCGACATGCCTGGCAATTAATTTTAATATGCTTAATTATATTTTTAGGTTCGATATATCACTTTTTTTTAGTACATTGGGGTGGGGAGATTCAAACCACAGACCTCTTGATCGTCAACACATACATATGTCAACTGAGTTATACTCGATTTAACAACTAAATCATGCTACCAGCTCAGTAGATTATAAGCTAAGTAGCAACCAAATCCCTAAACTCATCCCTTAGCTAATGGGACTTGATTTGATATTGTTAGAAATTGGAATTTTTTTGAACAAGTTGCTTTAGAATATACTATTTTGGTAAACATATTGAACCCATATGCGAATACTTCCTAAAGATGCGAAAATATCCAAAATAATTGTACGGACGAAAAATCTATTCAACAAAATAATCCTGCTGGTCCCAACCTACTGCAACTTAATTATTATTTTCATAATTTTAAATTGTGTGTGTTACTAAAGTAGCTTTAAGTAATAAATGCATTTATGACAACTAATTATTATTGCCATAATTCAAACTATTGTTAGATTAATATATATGTTTTTATATTCGGATAATAATGCTCCCACCACACGTTCAAATTTGGTCTCATTCAATAAACAATTTCTCCTATTTTTTTTCTATCTTTCTTTTACTTCTATATTGTCTTGAATTTTATTTTTAATTTTATCTCTCACCTTCTCTTTATTTTTCTGCAATACATATATTTTTTCCTTTTTTTTATTAACTATTTTTTAACGATCAAGTTCCTCAAATTTGCAATACTCTAAAAAAATTCACCAAAAAAATGATTATCATTTAAAGAAGAATTGAAGAATTGAACCATAAATTTTTCTCCTATCAATTTCGTCAAGAGGTTATCTTTAGAGTATTGCAAATTTGAAGAACTTGACTTGGTTAAAAAATAGTTAACCAAAAAAAAGAAAAAAAGATACTTATTCTAGAGAAAGGAAGGGAGGGTGAGAGATGAAATTGAAAACAAAGGTCATGACCGATGAAAGTGGAGGAAAGAGAGAGAAAATAGGAGAAGAAGTTGTTTATTGGACGAGGAAGAAAGGGAAAGTTACGAAAAAAAAATCTAAGTAAACGGTGTGAAAGATTTTTTTATTTAAAAAATGATATAAATATTCGGTTAATCAAATCGTGACACGTGATTGGGATGCAAAAGATACTTGTAGCCCAAGCTGCAAACAAGTTTTACTTTACATTTAACTAGCCAATTTAGAAACATTTTACCTAAAAAAAAAAAATAGTTCGTTCTCTACCACTCTACTTGTTAAATTTCGTCAATATATAACTATACAAATAAGCGATGCAATTTAAATTATATACTTAATAGAAAAATTATAGTGGACGACTATTTTACTTTTTCTATTTGTAAATATGAAAAAAAAATACAAATAAATAATTTATTGTAGCCTATCAGCGATAGACTTTACCACTATACATCAATCATTAAGACAATTTTTATATATCATCGGTAGTTTATCAGCGAAAAAATTGTGCTATATTTACAAACACTTTAAGATTGTGCTAGAACTACTATTATTTTGTGTTAGATTGTGATATATGCAAGGTGCAATTATCACAATTGATAATCCAATCAATTAAAGTTTTCATTTTTCTCTTCTATAGAAACCACTTTATTATTTGCTTGTTTTTGTAGTTAGCTTCATTTAACCACTTTTTTATTTGCTTGATTTTGTAGCTAGGTTCAATTATTTTCATGATTATTAGGTTGGGACCATGTGACATGATTCTGAGTACATTTGATTTTGTATAGTTTATTTTTGGTCGATGGGTAGTTTTCTAATTTAACTATAAGGAGGTATTTAGAAGACTTGTTTAAGTTTAAATTTTAATTTAGATATTAAAATTGACTTACTAAATTAAGTAAAAAAGTAACAATGTTTTCCCCAAAAGTAAATACCATGCAAAAAAAAAATTACCCAAAACTTATATAAATTTTCTGATAAATTTTTCATTTCATCAAATTGCACCTCAAACTTAAGTGTTGCAAATTTTTGTTTGAAAGATTGTTAAGAAAAAGTATTCTCATATGCATTTAATGAATTATAAAACATATGAATGGTCAAATTGAATTTCAAAGAAACACAACATTAAAGCTATTTTTGTTAAATTTTATGAATTGTTGCAAAGTTATTCAATGATTGCACTTCGTGCACTAATCAAACTAAAATTTGTGCAAAACTTAGTATTATCAAAATTAATTCATTTATAGAGATTTTTGCACTGTCTTTTTTGTTGAACTTAATGGGTGAATTAGTGAAAATTGAACGGTGAGTAGAATTGCAACATTTATTATCTAAGTCCAGGATCAAATTTGATCAAATTGAAAATTCATGGTGGAAATTGATACATCTCTTTATTTTCTAGCCTGACCTCAATTATACTAAGAGGCCTTTTTCAATCCCCTGGCTATATTTCCTCTAATTCATCCCAAATCCGTAATGCTACCACCATTAGAGTTCTATCATGTTCTAAAAGACACCGTCTAATTCATAGGATGACAACAAACAACCTAGTTCAACATTTTACTTGAATCTATTATTAGTTGGTAGATCGAAACTTCAACCTTAAGAAAGATAATAGATGTCTCATCGTCTAATTCATAGGATTATAACAAAGAACCTAATTCAACATTTACTTCAATATATTATTTCTGAGATCGAAACTTCAACCTTAAGAAAGGTAATAGACGTGTCCCCATCTAATTCATAGGAATATAACAAAGAACCTAAATTCAACATTAACTTGAATCTATTATTATGTTTGGAGATTGAAACTTCAACTTTAAGAAAGGTAATAGATGTTTTTATCTACTAAAGCTATGCTCGAACTAACGTTAGCGTTACTAAAGAGAACCATAGAACCATGAATCAATCAACCAAGATATAGTCAAATAAGTTAATCAACCCACACAAGAAAATCCATCAAATAGATTTGATGGATTGTGTTTTTCAGATAATCAGATGCTAAAAGACATCAAAGATGAATTGTATCCAGCAAGAAAAAAATAGCTTCACCTAATGACACAAAATAATCTTATTTTGACAAACTAGTTAGAAAACCAACATTTTTATTTATATTAAAGAAGAAGAAAAAAACATACAAAAAAACAAAAGATTTTTTTATATACACATATACAGCTATTACCTCCATATCCTCCACAAGTTCGAAAGATTAAGATTGCTTTAAATTGTGGATCCAAAGATGCTTCAATCACATTTATGCCCGACAATTTGGGTTCTAATCAAATGGGCATGCTTCTTCATTTAGATCACACCTGAAAGAGAGAGAAATATAGAATATTCAGTGAGAAATCTAAAGCTCAAGAAAATGCAAAGAAAACTAATTAAAATGCCAGAGAACACAATAATTCTTGGTCCCCTCATTTCAAGATCAACTCCATGGCTGTTTCTAGCTGTAAAGGGATCCAAAGTCTACTCTTTTTTGAGAACTACGTGCATTGACGTTCATCACACGTCCAGTATACTAATCTTCCCCCAACTCCATTCATTTTCTTCTATTCCCCCACCACTAGCCGTCCATTTTTTCTTTTTGATATATGTGAGTGTTCACGTCAGCTTGCAGGCACCTCGACTAATCTCACGGGACAACCGCCTGAACCTACTATACTTAGTTATCAAGGAAACTCGTAGGATATTTAAATCCTAAGTAGATGGTCACCATGGTTTGAACTCATCCCCTATATACCCTTTATCATTTTCAAGGCCCTTATTGATACTAGGCCAACTCATGATGGTTTACTAGCCCTCCATTTTGAGGTTAGATTTTTCCGACAGCTGTGATTGTGTTAATCTTTTTGTTTTTTGTTTTTTCAGAATTAGTATATCTATAACAGGAAAAAGAAAAAGAGAAAAAGAAAGCAACATTAAGACATATCTGTTGTCTTAAAATAATCACAAGAACCAGCCTGGCATGACGGCACGAGCAAGAAGACTTAGAGGGAGGAAAGGTAGAGATATTTGCCCGCATCCACAATTCAAAGACAAAGCAGAAAAGACTAAAATAAGAAAATTATTTTCATAATAAAGTTCAATTCAATCATGGAGGTCCCTGCCACGTGTTACTTCACTAAACTTAGCAGCAAAGGCAGAAATTTCCAATATCTCAACCATCTACTTAAAAAATGTATCAATAAATAGTATGAGATTAAAAGTTGATACTCAATCAAGTGGAAATTTACCTGCTACTATTTCAGCTAGCTTCCATGTAATGTCATGGCAACATTTAGTTACAATTTAATTGGGTAAATAACAACAAAAAAAAAAATCAAATTGATACGGTTTACCAAAGCGTAAATGGACTAAAATGAAACTAGCACGAGGATCAAAATACTAAAAACAGGAAAGTAAAGAAATTAGATTTGTAATTTAACCAACATGTTGCAATATCTACTTCAAATGAAATATTATAAAGAATAGTATGAGGTATTCTGTATAGAATGAATATTATATTATTAGTAAAGTAAAGTTTCTCCAATCTAGCCAGCCAGCCACATCAGAAGCCCAGGCAACAAACGGACCCCACACATAGAACAACGAGACATATAGGGGTCCCTCAACCTACATGCTGTTCTAATTTTAAATTCCTCAACTTCTTCCTTTCTAAGCGACAAAAGAGTATTAATGGTGAAATGGATGGATAAATATGTTACTTCCCCCCATTCAAACCACATACTTCCGCTACCATTTTGAGCAAAAAGAAAAAGAAATATTGTATATAAATGTTGAGGAAGAAACCAACTTGAACCTAGCTTAGAGCCTAATATCATTTTTCATATGTTACTTCCCCCCATTCAAACCACATACTTCCGCTACCATTTTGAGCAAAAAGAAAAAGAAATATTGTATATAAATGTTGAGGAAGAAACCAACTTGAACCTAGCTTAGAGCCTAATATCATTTTTCATAGGAGTTTGAATCTCCGAGTCCGCTCTATAAATTTTTTACATGCGAGTGTCTGAGCCAACTTATGCATACCTCGACTAATCTCATGAAACAACCGTCTAACCTTACTACATTTGATTGCCAAGAAAACTCGTAGAATATTAAATCTTAAGTAGGTGGCCACCATAGATGGACCTCATTCCTTCTAAACCTTTTATTATTTTCAAGGCCTTTATGCACCATTAGGCCAACCTATAATAGTTAATCTTCCATTTCCATAATTATAATGCTATATTCTAAAAAAGATAATACGAAGAAAAAAAAGAAAAGCATATGGAGGTGTGACCCCACTCGTGTGGGTAAGGCCATAAGAAAAGGACATTGGACCAATGGGTAGTTAACAAGTCACCTGCACCTGCTACCGAATCCGCTTCTTTAACTCAAAAGAGTTCATGGACTTTACTTCTTATCAAAACCCATTTAAGATTCTTCCAATACTACAATTTGGTCCTCCAGCTGGCACAAATTGGAGTATTTTAGAAACAGCCACTCGGTCCCTTTTGGCCACTATTGGCAATTCAGGATAACTTTTCAAATAATTAATACACACTAACACTAGCCATTAAGCCTAAACCCACATGGCTCCCCATTTTTTTCTTCATACCCTTCCCTTCTTCCTGCTCTTAAAACGTAGACCACACTTTCTGATCTTCGCAATAAAACACAGACGTTTGGGATACAAAAAAGTTCCAAATATGCTTAAAGCCAGAGAATTCAGTTTCAATTTGAACAGAAAAGCCCTTGAGAAAAGTGGTGCATGCCTATAGATTTATGTTCTGGTCCATCAATCTAAACAACTCTTGAAATAAGTCAAAATGAGAGACAAATATGGAATAGTAACCGTACCTTTTAATAAGTAGAGAAGAATCCCAATAGCCAAATATGTTATTTAGATGAAGCCAGAATGCTGCAGCAAATATAATCTGTGTTGGGCCAGCCAAGGAAATTCCATGTCTAGAAACCACAACTTGATCACTTCAGGCAAGACCACCATGTGAAGGAGGATTGGATGGCTACACTTGATAAATAAATCATACCAAACTGGCAAAAGAAGCTTAAAAACGGAGCAAGAACTAGAAATTAGAATTGCTTGAACGACAATTTCAATACTACATGGGAAACCATCATCAAGTATTCATTCATAAAAGAATGCAAAGTCTGTACAAACAAATCGAATAGCCCGTTTTTTCCCTTTTTTTATTTTTCAGACCCAGGAAAAATCGTAAAATAGGATACACATCGCCTGGAAGATGGAGTTAGAAGAAGAAGCACAAAGTAACTGAGATAGACGGAAAAACCAAAGAAAAATAGGACTAAAACTGAAAATTTTATCAAGAAAAAGCGTCAAAAACAGTCCTGCTGGGAAATTTACCGGCGACCTCATATATCCTGTGAGATGATTTCACTGGGAGTGTCCGTATAAGTCGTATGGTGACCATAGAGAATCCAGTGGACACGGTTGTTTGGAGTCCAACCTCAGCCACGGCTTCCCGCTGCCAGACCAATGCAAGAGGCTCGTCGGACCTGGGTGGAGGTCACGGCAGCTGCCTCTGATGTTATCACCTCCTAAACCATGCTGGTTCCACCGGTGCTCGATGGTCGCCACGTTTCCGGCAAAAACCAACAGGAACGGCGGCAGTGACCCAAGTTCATAGATGCGATTACTCTTCTGAAGCTTCATCCACCCTTCAATCTTCTCCGTGTACCCACCATCCCTCCACTTAACCAAATCTATGACCATAACGCCGGTGTTGAAGTAACAGGGTTTTCTTCCAGCAAATGTGCCGGAAAATCTCTCGTCGGACCAGAAACGCGGTGTGAAATACTTGCTGAAATTGGCATGGCAGTACTCAGGAGCACCGATTGTCCATTCACCCAAACTCGTCGTCCATAGCTTTCGGATATCATCCACCACTATAAGATCAGAATCCAGGTAAATTACCTTCTTCACACAGGACTCGAGCAATCCAGCCAAGTAATTTCTAGCATAATTAAGCGGCTGCTCCAGCGCTTGCCTCACCGAAGTGGAGATCAGATTTCGGACAATCTCCGGATCGAAATAGTACACTTTGAAATTCACCTGAGGGAAGGTGGATCGAACGAAGTCCTCGAGATTGGTATCCGAAACGAGGAAATGGAAGAAAACGCTCTCTGGACAGAGCGAGTTTCGAAGAATCGAATTGACGGCCGCAACTGAGCCACGAAGATACTCCACATCAAGCGTAATAGCAACATGAACCAAATTCGGATCGCACACACCAACCTTCCCAGAAAATTTCGAGTTACCGCCACGGCATTGACCGGCATTGCGAAATGTAGATGCCTTTCGGAAGGAGAATCGATTCACCGATCTGGAAGAGGCGCTATTAACGGGTAAACGAAGGTAAAAATCGAGATGAGAGGATCGAATGGCTTCAGCAGGAGGAAATGATTGCAAAGCCGGAGCAAGAACAATCATCACCATTGCGGCGGAGAAGAACCCCGATAATCTCACCAACCAAAGCATATTCACCCTCAAAATCCCCTTCTTCTTCGTTTTCTTCCACTCCAAACCAAATCGATCTACCAAAATCGACCAAAAAAAAGAAACACGTTCGAAGGAACGGTAGGGTTCCTTTAACGTCCTCCAAAGTTCTCGAAAAAATCAATACATCAACAAAAACAACAGCAAATATAACCCCTAAACGAGATCGAATCGATCTTTTTCCTTCCAGAGGAGTGCGTATCAAAGCGAAAAAGTATGCCGTGGGTACAAAGCAAGCAGGGAGGATAAAAAGGCAAAAGAAGAAGAAGATGATGATGATTATAACGATGTAGAAGAGAGCATTGAAGCAAAATCAGACCTCAAAAGAAACGCCGGAGAGAGGACTTCACCGGCGGCCGGTCTGCAGTACGAATCTCTCTCTCTCTCTCTTCCTATTACTCTGTCGGTTGCAGAGCAATGGAAGAAGACAAAGCTGCAGACGCACAAAGTGGTATAGTGAAGAGACCTTTTCTTTTCAGATCCCCACATGGCCTAAATATTAATTACTAAGGTCTTTGGGGGTTCGAGGGTCAATTACTACTTTTGTTCTTTTATTATTATGCAAAGTTGGTAGACCAAAATGTAAAATCAAAAATATCTCCCTCATCAATCAATCCTTCTCTAGTAACATGATTACAAAAAGGAAATTGGAAATTATTTTATTATAAATGTTTTAGAAAATAAATTTATGAATATTGATTGTGATTGAGATTGAGGGATAGGTTTGGAAGAAGTTTGGCAATATGATATATATTGCTAGAATTATTTGTTGTTAGTTTAGAAGGAATAATTAGTTCCATTAAGGATGGTGTGTCGAAAATGCTACATGCCGGGAAGAAAAGGTTTTTTTTTTATCGATGGGAGGCAAGGAGGCGTTGATTAAACTGGTGGCACAAATCAACCCGAATTATACAATGAACTGCTTCTGATTACTAAGAGGTTTCTGTGAGAAGGTTTGTTCCATGTTTACGCGTTTTTGGTGGGGGTCCACGGGGATAAGAAAAAAAATTCACTAGCATAACTAGTTAAAGACGTGTCTCAGGAAGGATGGTGGGTGACTTGGCTTTAAGGACATGCATTATTTTAATATATTAATGTGGCTAAACAAAGTTGGAGGATTTATTAAGCGCCCTCACAACTTACTCACAAAGGTGCTTCGAGGTAAGTATTTCAAAATTTGAAATTTTCTAAATGTATGGAGAGGTGTTATGTGGGGAAGAAAGTTGTTCGAACATGATTTTCGCTTGAGAATTGAAGATGGACATCTCACACAGATATCTGATGACTCATGGATTCCACTGGAAGGAAACCACATTCCACTATTTGTTCCCACTATTCTTGCGGGGCACAATGTGTCTTTTCTCATAACTGATGGAGGCGGTGGAACAAGGAGTTGATTAAAAATACATTCCTTTAGAGTGATGTTGAACACATTCTTCAAATTCTTTTGTCAAATCTCAGACACACAGACCATATGGGATCTCGACAAAAATGGAGTATTCTTTGTTAAGAGCTCTTTTTGTAGGAATGAAACTACCCAACTTAGATGAGGCATCATCATCCAATGTATATTCTTCTAGGCAACGATGGAAGACGTTTTGGAAGACTACGACCCCTTCAAAGGTCAAGATCTGTTGTTGGCAAATCTACAATGATCAGATTCCTAATAAAACTAATTTGGCCAGAAAGGGTGTACAAATTGATCTATTGTGTGCTTTCTGCAGGTGTAACAAGAAAACGTCTACCCACCAGTTGTGGAAATGTAAGGTAAAAGGGACATCTAGTCCCGTCTTCTATCCACTAATGTTGATATTCTTTGTGATGACAAGACAAACTGGAGTCTTCAAAAACACTGGATTGGCTACTTGATTCTAGTGATTCCAACAAGATGGCAAAGATTGGTGGTAATAGCGTGGTAGATTTGGAAGGCAAAGAAATTAAGCGCATGTTTTAGGGCCTAGGAGATTGCGTCTGACCCGAATACTATGTTGATTTCCATTGAACGACACTTGACGAAACTTGTGGCTAGTCGGGAGGATTATTCTAGAGGTAAAGAAACGTGGGAGAATCACCAACAAATCCAACGTGGCCTTATGATTCATCCTGCTAATACGGAATGGCATCCGCCTGGTGCGAACAGGTGAAAGTTCAACACCAATGTTCATTGGACCACAACTAGACAGATATGAGGATTGGGTTGGGTGCTACAAGATCATCTCAGATGCGTTCATTGGGCAAGAATGAAGTTGATCACACTTCAGGTTAAGATCCTTGAAATCATGGTCATTATCGAAGGGCTCGTTAATGTTCCCTCATTGATGCAACTCCTAAATATTATGTTGATTAATAATGAAAATGTTAATCTTTATTACACAATTTGATTCAAAAAAATAGTTATATATTGAAGATTGAACTCATGATCTCTCAGTTAAAGACATAACCTTATGTCAATTGAACTATGTTCAATTTGACTAAAAATAAATTGTTAAAAGGATAAGTTATCCAAATGTTGCAAACATGTTTTTGTAACATTTGGTAATATTCAAGTTTAAAAAGGTTCAATTACAAGTTAGATCTTAAATGTTGTATCCAATATAAAAATAGACCTTGAAAAAGTGCTAAACATTTAATGTTGTGTAAAATTAATAATTCATGTATTTAAAAAAAAAAATCATTACATTTCTAAATTTTACTCATTGATTCAGACAAGTTTAAACATTTGATGATCTAAACGTTAAACTTATGGAGGGTAGAGCCATACACCAATTAACACAAAACTAAAAATTCACTAAGCTATATTGACAACCTTTTAAAATATAAGGTTTAAACTTTTATTCTAAAAGTAAAATTATATAGTTATATTAAAACATTAAATTAAATAATAAAAAATATATAAAAAAAATAATAATAAGATTGGAAAACCAACTTAACTACTGATTATTAATTTATATAGTGGTAATGATAATCAATATTAATAACTATGGCAAGAAAAACTATTGTGCATTTTATGCTTATTTTTAATAGAAATGGTTGATGCCAAAGTTTTGCCACCGCAGAATACACTTTTTCACGTGACTTTAAGTAAATTTGTAATGAAGATTGAGGTATAGAGTCTTAATTCAATTGAAGCAATTCTGATACCATGTAACAAAACGAAGATAACGAAAGTGTGGAAACAGGAGAGAAATGGCACAAAGGAAAGAATTGCTTCAATTGAATTCGATGATTTGAATTGAAACATTACAAGCTTTTATAGCTAATTAAATAGTAAACCACTACTCCATTAATTATCCCACTAACCTTAAAATTTTCTATAACCATCCCATTATGCCACTAAGCCACTAAGCCACATTCCTAAATACATGCCATTAGAATCATCCAACTATGTCACTTCCCTACATTAAATATTGACCACATCTTAATTTTAAATAAGTAAAAATAAAATGTTGCACTAATTTTTAACACTCCCCCTTAGTGCAAACATACGATCAACAACACCGAGTGCAGTCCTGAATTGTTCAAACTTGGATTTACCAAGCGCCTTGGTAAATATATCAGCAACTTCAAGGATGACTCCATAGGAGTTAACAAAGTATTTGCATACCCTTTCTGTGAGACAAAGTATCCACCTGACCTTTCAACCTCCAAGCCAAGAAAACGTCTCGCTTCACCCAAACTCTTCACTTCAAAACGAATAGACGAACCATCTCGAAAAACAGATTTTTCTCTTGTATTTGGATCCATACATCTCCATCTTTTTCTGTGAGTACCATATCCAACAAATATACAACGCCTAACCTTTGGAACATGAACATAACAAACTGACCTAAAAACTCGAACATAACTCACATTGGGTTTACGAATTATGACGTGACAAGCTGACTGAATAGTTGCTGCCCAAAGCTCCTTTGGAAGATTCTTTGCATGCAGCCAAGACAAGCACATAGATGTAAGGCGTTGAATGCTATGCTCTTTGCAATATGTCTGAAATTGATCAGACATATATTCTCCCCCATTATCTGTGCGAAAACACTTTATCGGGGGGATAAATTCTTTCTCCACTAACTTCTTGAACTGGATAAACTTGGAGAAAGCCTCACTTTTAGCCTCCAAAAAATACACCCAAGTGAACCGAGTAAAATCGTCCACTATAACCATAACATAATGACAACCAGAATAATTGGGTATTTTCGTCGGCCCCATCAAATCTGAATGAACTAACTGCAATGCAACCGTAGCTCTATTATTTGAATTTGGGAAAGAAAGAAGATGTGATTTCCCAAATTGAGAACCAGGACAAACCACATCACGACGAATTTCTTTAAAGATGGGAATACCACCAATAAGTTTCTTCATAGAAATTCTTTGCAACAATTGATAACCAACATGACCCGACCGAGCATGCCAAGGTGTTGCACTATCATTCTCACATGTCTTTTCAACATATGCATCAGTTGCAGACAAAACATTGAGGGAATCTTTTCTCTTTCCCGTAAACAAAACATCAACATCAAATTGTTTAATATTAGAAACAATTTTCACATCATCTGGACCAAAGAGAACATACCTCCCAGAGTCGGCAATCTGAGAGACCGAAACCAGATTCTTCTTTAAACCTGGAACATGATAAACATCTTCAAGAGAAATATCACCAACATTTGATGCACCATCTTTAACGTTAACTTGCCCCTCTTGAACAACAGGATGTATGGAATTATCAGTCGTCGCAATGACTCTTCTTCCTTGATGGATACGTACATCAGAGAGAAGAGAAACATTTCCAGTTGAATGATGAGAACAACCAGAATCAACAATCCAATCCTCATTATAATCTATAAAAGCATTAGCATGCAAATTATTGGGTTGATCAATAACTTCAATTGATAAGCATTGTTCCCAAGTAACTTGTTCAGGTTTGTTACTTTCCTGTACAACATTTGCTTCTGCTTCTTTGAGAATCACCCGACAATTTTGTCTAATATGACCGAATTTTCCACAACGTTGACACACCACCTTTACCCGACAATCACGTTTGATGTGTCCCGGCTTGCCGCACCTAAAACATCCTTTTAAATTTCCCTTGGACTGCCCTTCAACCTTGGAATCCTTGCTGTCATTTGAATAAAACCTTGGAGAAGAATTAACTTTTCCCTTTTCTTTTTCATAAAGAACAGCTTCCACCTCAGAGTGAGTTTGCTTGTAGTTGCTAAACATTTGTTTCATCAATGCTTCCTGATTTGAAAGCAAATTTTCCAACTCAATGATAGAAGGTTGATTTACCCAACCTTGTATCGATGAAATAAATGGCATAAACTCCTTTCGCAGTCCACGGATAAGATAGCGACGCACACGAGCATCACTAATCGGATCATCTTTGTCTAATTCTGAAATTTCAGAACATAAAGTTTTAATTTTCAGAAAATATTCTGAAACCGACAAATTACCTTGAGTCCTTCCAGCAAGTTCGTTCTCCAAATATTGCAACCTCGTCGTGTTCTTTTGAGTGAACAACCTTTCAACTGTGTCCCACACTTTCTTTGGACAACTTACATCACGAACATGCTCAATGTACTCTTTGCCAATGGAAGTCCGCAAAGCAAATAAAGCTTTGCCACACTTGACCTTCCATTTTCTTCGTGCCTCAGCATTCTCCAGAGTATCTTCTGGAATTTCTGCATCATCACCGGAAACAAGATCCCAAAGATCTTGCCCTTGTAGAAAAGCTTCCATACATAGCTTCCAATAGCTATAATTATCACCGACAAGCTTGTCTACACAAACACTGTTTCCACCGTTCATCTTCAACGAGTATTTAAACTCAAACACTAAACAAAGAACCTTGAAGCTCTGATACCATGTAACAAAACGAAGATAACGAAAGTGTGGAAACAGGAGAGAAATGGCACAAAGGAAAGAATTGCTTCAATTGAATTCGATGATTTGAATTGAAACATTACAAGCTTTTATAGCTAATTAAATAGTAAACCACTACTCCATTAATTATCCCACTAACCTTAAAATTTTCTATAACCATCCCATTATGCCACTAAGCCACTAAGCCACATTCCTAAATACATGCCATTAGAATCATCCAACTATGTCACTTCCCTACATTAAATATTGACCACATCTTAATTTTAAATAAGTAAAAATAAAATGTTGCACTAATTTTTAACAGACCACTCCTCATCTTAGGCCGATGAGTGATTGGAATTTGGCCTTTGTTGCTTCTTGAATTAAATCTCGCATGTATTTTGGCCCCGAGTCCCTTCGATGGATTTGACTCGTGTTTATCTGTCCTAATATTGTCGGATGTTGAAATGATCTTTCATGTGGCATGGAATCTGGTTCGAATGAACCAACTTTCGATCCTGTCTTTTATATGTGATTATTTTATCCACAACAAAAACATAATCATGTAATTAAAATTAATGGAAATAGATTAATATTTTGAAAGCAAAAGTTTTGGCCATGATCCCCTTAGTCGCCACAATTATTCACGGATTGAATGTTTAAGGACTAAAATGAATGTTTTTAAAATTTAAAGAATAAAATAGAACCAACTTAAATTTTGAGACAAATGATTTTTTTTTTTTTTAAATTAAGTACACCAAAATGAGATTTAAACATTTATTTTATTCAAAACTTAAATGAGAATGTTTTTAAAATAAGCATTTTTTTTCTTAAATTGAATCACTCTTGATGTCAAATTTTGTACTGTGGACGACACCTACTCCTCACGTGACCTTAACGATGAATTTGTAATTTTCGGGACGAAGGGACCTTGCAAAACAAAGTAAACAAGCTCCAATGTCAAAGTCAGTAGGGCAATAGTTGACTATAAAGTTCTTGGATTAAAATTGACTTACTTTTTTCGTGGTGTGAAGTGATATTTATAGTGATTTTGAGGTCTTTTTTTTTTCCTATTAGATTTAGGGAAAGGAAAAAATCGGGTCCACTTAGGTTGTGCTTACTCCTTCATTCTTAGGAGAAGATAGAGCCCGAAATATCTAGGTCTGCCTGTAGACCGAGGGGTGGTCGGCCTAGGTTTGACCGACCACTCTTCAATTGGGCTCAAAAGTCCATCAGGGTCAACCTGTGGTCGACCTCGGTCTATTTTTGAAGATTTGGCCCGTATGATCTTCGTGGGTTGAATCCTATGTCTAGATCCCTTTAGACTTTGCTTACTTCATTCCCTTATTAGAAGAAGATAAAGCCTGAAAACTCTAGGCATGCTTAGGGGCAGAAGAGTGGTAGCCATTGGTTAGGTCGACCACCCCTCATCTTGGGTGTTTGTCCTTTACCAGAGTCGACCATTGGTCGCCCTTGGCCTCATGCTTAAGAGTTTAACTCTTGCTATTTTCATGGGCCGAATTTTATGTTTGCTATGGACTCGATTTTCTAAGTGAGTTGAGCTTAGCTTATTCTAATGTTCTGGAAATTGATCTCTTTCAATATGGGAGTCATGTCTTTTATATATGATTATTTTATTCACAACATTTTAGAACAACTATTTTCCTTAAACTTCCCTCTTGGCTAGTTTAGAAGCTTTTGACAAATTGAGCATCAAATTAAAATTCCTCTTTCTTCTTTTCTAAGACTTTCACTATTCTGTAGAATTAATCTGAATTTGTAGAAAAAAAAATAGTTATAAGTTCTCAAATTTGAATTGAAGTCTGCGTGGAAAGGTTTTCAATATTGTTTAACGATAACAAATTGATTAATTTGTTCTAAAAAAAACAATTTAATTAATTGATTTTGATTTGAGTAATCAATTTGTACAATCCCAACTCAGCTCTCCAATATTCTCAATTTATTCTCCCATTATTTGATTTTCAATTTCAAATCATTTTCACCTTTTCTCAAAAAAGAAAAAGAAAAAACATTTTGACCTAAAATCTTGCGGTGTCCATATCTAAGCAGTTGACTGTTGTAATTTGTTAACTCGATTGGTTTCTATAAGATCACTATTTTTACACGTTAAATTAGAAATTTATTTCTTAAATTTTTTAATTTGTGTATTAATTTTTAAATTTTAAAAATTATCTAATTTGTCAAATATCTCTAAAATTTAAGGAAATGTTTGGGGATGCTTTGGATTGAGGTGGTTTTGGTTTGAAATCCAAAATCACGTTTTGGAGCAAGGGGTTGATACCTCGAGTTTGAGAAGCCAAACTCATGGGTTACTCTTTTTTTTTTTTTAAATTACAACATTAGGTCCACTATTTTTCTTTCTCTTTTCTCATAATTATAATCAGAGTTTGTCTCATCATTTTTCTTTCTATTTTTTTAATAATTATAGTTTTCTTCTCAATTTTCTTATAAATATGGCGGATCTATCTCTAATTATAATTCTATAATTTTCTAATTATATTTATCTAAACAAAATTATTTTTTCTATTCTTCAATATTTATGTATCATTTTTTAATTGTAAGATAATAAAAATATATTTTAGATGAGTTACTCATATTAATAATTTTAAAAATTAACATTTAATTTTTAAGTTAACATATTAAAATTAAGAAGAAATAATAGTGTAACAATATCTATTATTGTTTGTGGTTTCCTCATTCTTTCATGGAGCATTGTTGCTTCATTCAGAGAGAGAGAAATATGTTGGCTCACGAGCTAGCGCGGATGGCCTTGGGGCTTCAACAACGGTTGGTTTAGCTGGAGGAAATTCCTTCAGAACTTGAATCTTTTTATTCCAAGGATTTGATTGTGGTTGAGCATTTGTAATGAGTTTGGCTCTTCAAAAAAAAAACAATATCCCATCACAATTTATTTTCAGGATAACTTTTATTTACCTAGAAAAATTATTTCAAAAGAGGATGTGGTTTTCTTCAAATTACAAAATTAGATTTTTTTTTTAATTTCTAATTTTTTAAATTCATTTTTATAAATTGTTTTATCCTTATTCGTTATAATTTATAGGAAGCTTCAATTTTATGAAATGTTTGAAATTATAAACTTTAGTTTGTATTTTAGAGGAACACAAACTTGAGAAATTTTATCTTGTATTTGTTATTTCATTCTTCTTTTCATGGTTCCCTTCGGGTTTTCCTTTCTTTTTAATTCCTTATCCAAATATGTATCTAAAAACAATCAAACTATTTAACATGTTATGTTTTTTTCTTGGTTAATGGTAAGCAATATTTTGATTGTTGGAAACAATTTTCTTATTCTTAGTCTATAACATAAATTAAATATTTCATTCAAAAGTCTAAAAAAAAAATTGTCTCCTATTGCATAAAAAGTTTCACAATTCACAAAACATCTCTTAGAAAATAAGAATAGAAAGAAAAAAAAAACAAATTAGCAAAAGGAAAAAAGAAAAAAAAATTATATAAACTCGGGTTTCAGAACATTGCACTCCAACACATAGACTTATGCTCACAAGTTTCCCAACACTGCACCCCAAACATCGTTTCTAATTTCCAAGGTTCATAATCCTGTACAAACTCTATAGAGTTCTGATTCTCAGAGTTCTGAACTCAAAACAGCGTGTTAAGCACCCCTTAAAAAGTATATAATAAGTCTTTAAGTTTTTAATTTTGTATATAATACATCATTGACCTATTTTACATTCAAATTTACGAACTAATTAGACAAAATTAAAAGTTTTAGGATTCTATTAGACTTAAAATTCAATAAATTTGTAATTTTTTTTTTGCAACTGTATTTTAATTAATGCGAGGATTGAATTCATAATCTCTTAATCAATGACACAACCTTAGACCAATTGAGCTATGCTCGGTTTGGCTTAAACTTGTAATTTAACATTTATACTATTATATTTCTCTCATATATATTGATGGCTTTGACTAATTAGAGAATTTTGAAAATTATTGAAGTGTTGTTAGTCTTAGTGTTGATGATTCTTTGAGAGTAGAACAAAAAAAAACATCAAGCTCATGATGATGAGCAATAAAGGGAGTTTCTTTGAGAAGATTCATCCCCAAAGTGATGGTGGGGATCTATATCAACCAAAGAAGATTTAACAAAAAGATTTGTTTATGATTTTTGCACTAGTCAATTGCTTCTTGTAATTTGTACTAGTTTTTGTTTAAAGTAAAATTAAAATTTTATTGCTTTTATATAATTAATATGTTTTAAAAATTAGACAGGTACTTTTTTGAATTTTTTTAATTAAGCATTATAAGTAATTGAATTTCAATACTAAAATACCATAAGAAATAAGGATAGCTTGTTGAGGATTTAATTAACAGAATCAACTAAAATGAGTGAAAGTTTAGAAATAACAAACTTATGCCCCAAATAAGGTCTCAACCCAAATTATAGTTCCACAACATGTGGGACTCAAATTTGTGATCAAAATGTGCGCATTAATTAATTGAATCATAAAAAAATTTCCACTATGTGAAAAATTGTTACAATCACACAAAATTTTCTTCGTGATTCGAATTACAAAACACTTTATTCAAAGCTAACTTGTACCAGTCACACACTTTTGCTCAACTCTAAAACTAGAGAATACAATAAAAAAATTTAACTATAGTTAACACACCAAACTTAAAATGTTTCTGACTGAGATGATTAAAACCAAAGTCATAGTTCATTTTATAGTCTTTGGAGCACATGACTTACCTGAATTTTTCGTGCTTCTTATAGATTGTCAAAAACTCTACAGAAAAATCAAACTAAACAATATGGGTCACCATTCTTGAGTCGATCCCATTTTTGGTCTGGATACCCGTTTGGATTTCGTGGGCTCTGATATCATGTTAAACATTACGGGATTCCATCTTAAAACCAATTAGAGATAGGGGAGTAGTCCATATATGTTATATTGTGAGTGATGTCCCTTTATCTTTCCGATGTGAGATTCTCAACAAATACAACATTCAACAAATACAACATCATAATTTTTAGTCAACATGAACCTATTTTAACTAACACAAAAATGAACTTTGGTCTAAATCTTTCACTCCACCTATATTGTCAAAAATAAAAAAATAATAAAAAATAAATAAATAGGTTTCGTGAAAATAAAAAATTGCCACCAAATCTTGATCCCTTACGCCAATTCAATTATGACACTATCAAATATTTTCGTTTCATTTTTTTTTTCTTTTTATATTATTGGTAGGTGGGGGTTAGTTAAGTTCATCTTATATTATTCAAGTGTTCTAAAAATTACGTTGTAAAAAAAAAAAAAAGTGTTCTAAAAATTACAATAATGAATATGCCTTTAAAAAAAATGCGTGAGAAAATATTTTAAAATAATAATTAATGTGTTATTCTCTAAGATAGACTCGTATTCGTCACAATAATTAAATATTGAGTCTAAAACAATTTTAAAAAATATTTATAAATCTCATAAACTAATAGTGATTATTACAATTTTACCTATATTTTTAATTGGAAAAGTTTAATGTCCAAACTTGCATAATTGTAAAAATTGAACTCTCTTGTCAATTCAGTTGAGAGTTCTATTTGTTGGGCTTCCACAAAATTTACCTGTTTGTATGTATGTGGTTTAAGATTTTCCCTTCTTTAATAGAGATTTCCAGAATTTAAACAATGTTTTTTAGTGAGGAATTAACTATTTAATTAATTTTTAATTTAAAAAAAAAAAACTAAAAAAGAATCGAGTGAAGATGAAAAATCAAATAGGAACAGGACGAGGACAGAAAAGTCATCTCGGTTCTTTTTTTTTTGCAACGGTAGTTTAATTAATGCGGGGATTGAACCCATGACCTTTTGGTCACCGGCTCAACCCTATGCCAAAGTCATCTCGGTTCTTGCCACGGCCGGATAACATTCCTAAGTATATTGTAACAAAACAAACCACAATGAAATTTATGCAATTTGCCCCCCATATCTTTTTAGAAAATAAAATTAAATTGCCAAGAGCATAGCTCAACGGCATAAAGTATCGTCTAGTGACCATGAGATTCTAGTTCAATCCCCCACCCAAACATGTTGTCAAAAAAAAAAAAAAAAATTAAATTGATATTTTTTTTTCACAATTTGTTTTTTTCTTAGTCCTTAAAGAATTTGTTATGGCATCACAATCTTGTAAAATTCATTTTTTTTTTTTTAGAACATATTCATTTAATCTTCAATTGTACTAAAAAAAAAATATTGAGATAGCCTTCACCAAATAAAGCGACTTGCGGCATGTCGTTACATTACTGTTTGTGCTAATAATATCTTTCAAAAAAAAAAAAAAAAAAAAAAAACTTAATCTTAATCTGAATGAGCGAAGAAAGTATTTAAAATGAAATTGAATAAATATTTTTATCTTTTAAAAGGTCTTGTCTTTGTTTTTATTATTATTATAATTTTATTTTATTTTTGTTGAAAAGTGATAATTAATATGGCTGCTTTTCTTTTATGTTTGAAATTTTCAAAAGTGTACTGAAAAGGAAAGGGTTTGTGTTTTTTCATTAGGAAGATAATAAAAGGATATTTACTTTCTTCAAATAAAATTACTCATCATCTATTAGATTAGTTAGTTGTCATATTTACAAATTTATCATATTACAAAATAATTTATAAATATGATAAAAAAATATATATATATATATAAAAAGAATCCATGTATTATAGTCTTATAGATCTATCATTCATTGATGAAATACATCAATGATATACCAGTTTTCATATTATTGATAAAATATACCTAATATTTCTAATATGAAGTATATTATTATTATTATCATTATTATATATATATATATATTTTTTTTTTTCTAATATTATAATTTTTGAATTTTTTTATAAAAATATTGAAGATTTCAAATTATTTTTAAAAATAATGTTGTTTTTATGGAATATAGGTATTTCGAGAAGACGACATTTCTACGTGAATAAAGATAGTAGGCGATCTTCTGGGCCCAATTTTAAAAGACGATTTGTATTTACGAAAAGGTTCTTTTGAACCGTGTTCATTAAAAAAAACGATATCCTTTTAATCAGATATTAAAAAAATTCGAAAAAATAGGGTTGTAAAACTAACACAGAAAGCTTCAATTTTATACATGGTTTCACTATTTTTTTAGTTGTATATTTAAAGATAAAGATCGTCGAAGTTAAGCTACAGTTCTGAAATTTGCAGAACCATAGTCTAACTTCGATGATCTTTATCTTTTGATATACAATTCTAAAAATAGTGAAACTATGTATCAAATTGAAGCTCTCGGTGTCAGCTTTCTAGCTATATATTTTTCGAAATTTTTGCATATTTGAGTAAAAAATACATCAATATTTGAAGTATATTGTTTAAAAGATGATGTATTGAAAGCCACGTGGAGATCGTCTTTAGGCCCAAGATGGAGATCGTCTTTAGGCCCAAGATAGAGATAGTCTTTTGAAAAGAGTGTGGGCCCAGAATGAAGATCTTTGCTTGCGGGAAAAAGTCGTATTTTCATGGTCCATAAAAACAACCATATTTTTTAAAAGAATTTGTAACCTAATATTTTTATAAAAAGTTTCGAAAATTGTAATATAAAAAAAAAATCAGCCTATATTTTTACACAGTTGATAAAAAGGTATATCACTAATCACTACAAGTTCTTAAATTTGTGTCATTTACAGAATATTTTATTGATGGACAATTTTAGAGGAAAAATTCCCGAACATGTTACATGGTGTATCAATTTTCGCCTTAGACTTTCTATTTCATTAAATTAAATCCTTATTAATTTAGAAAAATGATACACATTTTACCTTATATTCAATTTATGTTAATCCCCTACTAATTATTTTACAAAAAAGCAAGGTAAAATATTCCAAAACTCGTTGATATATATAAATGATATTCAACCTTCACACAAAATAAAATTTAATTAATGCATAAAATCAACTATTGAATAACTCTTACCAAATCTTATAAAATTCAAAAAAAGAAAAAAAAAAAAAAAATCCAACAATCATTTTTCTCTATATAGTCATATCAATTATCTATCAAACACATGTTTTGAAATTCACTGAACGTACTTGAGATTTTGTTTTTTATTGGATGCATAAAGTAAAATCCCATATTGTCTCAAAATTTTAAAAAATTATGGATTAAATTGAAATAATAATTTTTTTACCATGGATGAAGTAATCGAATTTATGATCTTTTAATCAATAAAGCATACTTTCATGTTGGTTGAGTTAACATCTTGTTAGCAACCAAATTAAAACATTGGAAGATGTTCAAAATATATGGTCAAAGTCATAGACTCACATGCAAAGGAGAAAAAACTTTCACGTTAAGCAAGTGAGGGGTTGATAGTTATTAATTTCTTTAGCGGTTGGGGTACATATGTACTTACACTCCCATTCTTAACTACTACTTTTTATTATAAAGTTATAATATTTAACTAAATCCACACTAATTTATGCATTTGAAGCTTGCCAAACTATAACCCAGCTGACATATGTATAACTTACCACGAGGTCTATGGTTCAAATCTCTCCACTTCCATGTACTAAAAAAAATGCATATGGACCTTTTTTTTTTCTTGTCCATTCCTATCTTATCTACTTATTATTTTTTTTTTTTATAATAAATATTTTATTTTAATTAATACGAGAATTGAACCCATGACCTCCTCGTCAAGGACACAACTTTTGCGAATTGAACTATGCTCGGTTTGACATATGATTTTGAACTTAGTTTCAACCTCCCATATAATTTTTATGATTTTAAATATGAACTTTTAGTTTCTATAATTTGGTTCCAACTTCATGAATTGTCTCTAGTTTCAACCTCCCATATAATTTTTATGATTTTAAATATGTGAACTTTAGTTTCTATAATTTGGTTCTAACTTCATGAATTGTCTCTATTTTTTTTCTTTCTGTTTTTTATCTAATTTTAAATTTTAATAGAGTTGGTGAGATAGAAAACGATAATTCATTATCTTGTAAATGGAAAACATGACGTATATTTATTGTATTTAGGGTACAATAATGACATAGATAGTTTGTGAAATTTAACCAAACTATAAAGACTAAAATTAAATTTATAAAATTCTCGACATCAAATTAAAACTAAGTCCAATCCATAGGACTAATTTGATAATCCAACACTTTGAATTGCATTTTTCCTCTCTATATTATAATCGTTATATTTATTTAATCTATGAGATTTGAAAATTTTAAATAACTTCATTATATCTTGAATGATATTTATTTTTAGTCTAGAAATTTAGTTGAAGCAAATGTTCCTTTTCGAGATTTATGCACAAATACGTGTGGGTGAATCTCGAAAAACATAGTTTGGAATCAAATTGAAGGTATTTGTCCTTGATTTTGACTCTTTTTTATATGTCGAATTAACCAAAATATAAATTTGGTTCATAATTTAGATTTGTTTATTTGACACACATTTTATACCAATTAATCAAAATATAAAACAGGTCAAAATTTTGATATTCTTACTTTGCAGCAAATTTTGACTTGAATATCGGTAGATTTTGTGCTCTAACTTAATTTCATTTTGAGTGTAGAGAAAAATTTCCATTTTGAGTGTAGAGCAAAATTTGGTGTCTACTCAATTTTTTGATGTATATTTTAAGTAGGGTTTGATTTTGAATTTTACTCCAATTTTAATGTAGGATAAAATTTGGAGTACACCCAAATTACCAATTTTGATTTGAGACTTGGACTTAGATAAATTTTGAATCTAAATCTTGCTCGAAAATAAAATTTGAAATATGTTCGAAGGTAGATTTTAGATTTTATCCAAAATTTGGTTTGAATTTGGAGTAGAAGTGATGAAAATTTGGTGACATCGAGCGTACCAATTTGTTGAGACCAAATTTCGATGGTCGAAAAAATAGGATTTTATTTTTTAGTACAATAATTATGATGATGAGGATTGAACCTCCAACCTCACATGAACAGATGTATGTCAATTATCGCTAAGCTAAGTTAATTTACCAACATTCAACGGAGACATACCATTTTTTTTTTTTTTTAGTTTCGGAAAATTGAATTGAAGTGGGTGAGATTGATGAAGAGAAAAGTAAGCATCTCTTTTTGGGTAAAAAGTTATGTTATGGCAATCAAATTAAGTTAGCTTTTTAAACTTGTGATTTCTACAACTTTAGTCATGCTCATTTCTTTTCTTAATTTTATTGGGTCCATCCAACTTGGATGAACACTTTAAGGAAATATATATTAGAAAGTATTATGGAATTTTTTGATCAATGTTCATGTTGATGAGATGTAAATAGTTTGATATATATAGTATATTGGGAGTGAGGTAGAACTTTTGGTCGTCAACACATATATATGTCAGTTGATCCATGTTCGCTTTGGCAAAATTGTTTGATATTTAGTTGTCCACTAAATAATGTATCGATGTTAATTTTAAATTAATTATTTGTATTTTTCTTTTCAACTGTCGGTAGTTTAAAATTTAACAATAATTAAGAGTTAGATTGAGATTGTTATAAAATAATTGTTGAAAATTTTACTCTTAATAAAGAAAAAAATTAGTCTTCAATCTTGAAATAAACAAATACCACCCAACCAAAATATAAAAATAATAGTTAATTTTAAAGTTAGAAAATGAATTTTAAAAAATGTCAATCATCATTAATAATGTTCTAAAAAGTAAAAAAGTACATCACTACGATGGATTGTGATTTAATTAGATGGAGAATAAAGTTCGAAAAAGTAATGATAATAAAGGAAATTTGGAAGTCAATTAAAATAATTTGAACCTCAAAATCAACAATTAATTAGAAAGGACAATGCCGTGCAAATAATAAATATAAGAGTAAAACTTAGTTGCAACCTCGGCTACAACTATCTTTTGCAGTCCAGCCATGTGGCAGATTGACCAAGTATTATGCTATTATTTTTAATTAAAAAATCATATTTAATGCATTACGTGGCTTCAACTTTTATTTTCCCTGCTTTTTTTCCTCTTCTCCATGTCTTTTAATTTCCGATTTTGCTCTTCTCTATTCAATCTTCTCCAATATCTCTTTTTTTATCAATGATTTGAATTTTTTTACTAAGATTTGAAAATAGCAAATCATCGATAAAAAAAATCCTGTGACAATTTTTAAAAATAATAATAATATCTAAAACCTCACCATTGTCTAACATCATATGACATTTTTTTAATAAAATTCCTCTTTCCTCTTCTATTTAATTTCTTTGTTTATTTCATCAACTCAATTTCACTTCATTTATCATAAAATAAATAATTAACTATTACTTTTTTAAAATTCTGCAATAAAATTCTTCTTTCCTCTTCTATCTAATTTCTTTGTTCATTTCAAGTTTTCAACTCAATTTCACTTCATTTATCATAGAATAAATAATTAACTATCACCTTTCTAAAATTCTGTCAATTTTCGCTATGCTATTAGGCATATGGAGAGATTAAGAAATGTTTACTAAGATTTGACAGTAGCAAATCATCCATAAAAAGAGATACTCGAGAGAATTGAGGAAAGAAGGACAAAATTGGAAATTGAAAGTTATGGGGAAGTGGAAAAAATGAAAGAAAAAAAAGGCGTTGAAGTGCATGAGACATTAAATATGATTTTTTAATTAAAAAAAATAACATAAAACCTAACCAATCAAATTCTGGCATGTTGCTGGGCTGCAAAAGATAGTTGTAGCACAGGCTGCAACTAAGTTTTACTCTAAATATAAAACATTATTTACTTTTTAAATAAGGAATATGAAATCTAGTGATTTTTCAATTTATAAAAACTATCCAAATATATAATTTAATTAAATATAAAGTGTTACGAACCTAACTCAATTATATAATGTATTATTGACCAAGAAGTCTAGAATAATTTACTGAAAAAAAAAAAAACAATTTTTGGTTTTATTTTAAATCTGTCATAATAGATCCATTCAAAAGACACGATGAAAAGTCGTGATACAAAGGTCAAATTCAAATGGATCAACCTAAAATTTGATCCAAAAGCTCAATTCAATGGATCTACTTTGGCCCAATTCAAAAGTGAAGAATTGAATGAGTCACGTGACCATAATTTGTAAGTGCTAACAAGAATAATAACTAATTTTTTATAGTCTAACTTAAAAAATAGTGTCAAATGAGCATACTTCAATTGACATAAACTGTTTGACTAAGATGTTATGATTCAATTTTTGTATTAATTAAAATACTTTTGTAAAAAAAAAAAAAAACTTAAAAAATTGGTTAAAACGTATTTCTAACATGTAACATTATTCAAATTAATTTACAAACTGATCATACGTATCAACGACTAAAAATATTGACAAAGACTGGTAAAAATTGTTGAATCAAGAGTTGTGATTTTCAGATGAACACATTGGTAAATATGTTGTTCTACATAACTTTTGTTATGCGTATATATTTGTGGTTACACCTATAACTACATATGGATAGGTATAAAATATGACATATATGTGTATATACCCTCATTTAACATGATATCAGTAACCCATATTTCGTGAGCCTAATCCGTTGCTTACTATTTCGTGAGCCTAATTCGTTTCTAATTTCATTATATATGTGTATTTACCCTCATTTAATCTGAATTAGCATTAAAAAATTAGAATCCCTTAAAGGAGTAAAATGTCTAATTTCACATGTGATTCCAAAAAGCTCATAATATTCAAAATACTAATTATAGACTTTGTGATTTCCCAAAACTCAAAGGAGATACATGTGGGCCTAATAATTGCAACCAACTGATTTGAATTTTTTTTATCGAGTTCATTGTTGTGTTAATCTTTGAATTTTTTCCATCATCTTTAATTTTCTTTAAAATCTGTGATGACTTTCTTAACTCACTCATATCTATCGCTCTACATCTCTTGTTCTAAATTGTCGATACGCGCAGAACATTTGCGAGGTAAGTACATGTATTTACCAATCCGTTGCTTACTTAGGAAGTCCAAAACAAAGTTGATTTTGTTAAGCTCCATTGGCTTAATTAATTCTAGCATTTTAATTGGTTAAAAATGTGGCTGAAATGTTTGATTGATTTAAATGAAGGGCAAAAAAGAAAGAAAGAAAGAAAAAAAAAATTATCATTGATTTGAACGTTTTTCTTTGTTGTTGATCTCAAGTTATAAGATTGTAATACTCACAAGTCAATAGTCATTCTTAGACTATTGATGATTTAGTTGTTAGCATTGAGTTGATGCCTCATTGTAATCTCCCATTATAGTTGAAGTGGCAGAAGACTGAACGTAATCCTGAATTTAGGGCAAACCAATATAGATTTTGGGAATTATGTTGAATGTAAATCAAAATCTCACTCTTTCTTTTTGGAAATTATGTTGAATGTAAGTACTTGAAAATGATGCTGCTTATCGAAACCGGATTATTTTCTTCTTAAGTTTTATAAGATTTATTTGCTAAAATATGCGATTTTTTTAGTTTTATACAATTTATTTACGACCATACATTGTGATATATACCCTGTTCATTTAAGAAGTTATGAGTCATGACAAAAGTAAGAAAAGTTCATTTTCAAGTACATAAAAAATGTATACATTCACATGAGACAAACACATTTGATACATTTAGATTAATTATATAACTACATACATACCTCGTTAACATTGCATGGATGGAGTAATTTATATATATATATATATATATATATTTTTATGCATGTGAGTGACAATGTTTCTATTTAAGGAAGATGTTTTCTTCATGAAATCAAAACTCACGATGTTTTCTTCATGACTACTGATTTTTGTGAATAAGTTGCGTCTCTTATATCCTAATAAATCAGTAGTCATGATGCTCGAGTGGATAACCAACTTTTTAGTCATTTACATTTTCATATTTTTTTTTTTTATAGTTACCCTAACAATTTATTAGAGTGTTTGAGACACAAATTTGAAGTTGGGTGAACTGAGTTATTATAACTCCGTTTACTTGGTCCACCGACTATCATAATCACGGACCATCTTAACCCATTCAACATCTCAAACTACTCTTTAAAAGTTGAATCTCAAAATTAAACACAAATTTTGATCCAACTCCGCCGGACGCAATAATATTGACTAGAGGTTTTTTTCTTCCACAAACCATAAGATGGATAATAGTGCACATGTGCTTCCTTCCAATACAATTCCAAATAAAAGATAAATAATTCTTCAAAAAAAAAAAAATACAAATGGAAAGTCCAGATTGATTTACATTTAGTTTTCACACCCATACACGTCCAAGGCTCCAACATAATTAACATAATTAAATAGAAAGAGAGAAAAAAAAAATATATATCATATTATTTTTAAATTAATGTAGCTTCTTAATCAAAGGAACTTATAACAATTGAACCTTAAAAAAATTGAGCTACGCTACCAAAAAAAAAAAAAAAAAAAAAAAAAAAAAAAAAAAAACTATTATTTCCCATTTAGAAAATAATCAAGATTACAACATCGCTATTCTTGGAACAGCTCAAAAGAAAAAAAAAACTAATTGATGAAATTTATTGTGTTTCAACTGTTTTCAACTATATCATTTATGTTATTGAATGTCAAAATTAGTTGATGAACACTCAAGAAATCTTTCTGAAAAGCTGACAGAAATTTTAAGTTTTCTTCCTTAACAATTTAATTTATATTACCTAAATTTCTGCCAAGTTATTATTATTATTATTTTGTCATCTGAGTTCATAATTCATATCAATTTTAACATTCGCCAACGAAAATAATATAATTAAAAATAATACTGAAAACAAAAATTGAAAAGACACCCAAGAATATTAGGGATTAAAACGTATCTTTTTCACCTCGAAATAGTGGTTTCCGGCAGCGATCCGACAGTGGCAGGGCGGTGGACTAACTGCCTCTGCGCCGCCACCATAGATTTATAGATCTCGAGGATCATCTTCTCGTCGTATTCCTTCACCGGCCGCTGTCCGAAACCGAAAATGCCGTCGCACACGGCTGCGCCACCGCCGTAGTTGGCGGAGAAAACCCGGGAATTGGCGAATCCGAGCATCATATTGACATAGGCATCACGGAAGCGGAGGAGGAGTTTCTTCGGCGACGGAATTTTTCTGAAGAATCGGAGCTTTGGTGAGATCTTGATCCGCCAGAAGCGCCGCCGTGTGTTTCGGGTCGACCCGAGCTCCACCTGGGCCAGCCGCCGCCGTTGTCTCGAAGACCCGTTAAGCTTCGCATAGTTTCCTCTCTTCCAGTAGCCTCTTAGCCCTTGGTACCATTTCTCTGAAACTCCATCTTCATCCATTTTTTTTTCTCTCTCTCTAATAACTGTGAATTTGGGGAAGATGAACCAGTGGGTGAGATTCCGAAAGCTGAATATATATTTGGTGTTGTGTTATAAATTTCTAATATAAAATAAAAATTATGTATTTTGTTTTATTATCTAAAATGAGAATAATGTAGGCATCAAATTTCATTATATATTCATATATTGTATACTAAAATAAATTAAGAATCTTTTATAGTTTGGCGGATGATTAATAATCTTTTTTGGTCAACATGGGTCTAGGTCAATGGGTATAAGTATAAACTATGAGCAATAGATCCCAAGTTTGAATCTCCTACCTACATGTTAGTAAAAAAAAATTCTTCTTTAAAAATGTCTTGAGCAGTCAAAATTTGGATGGAAAGAGGCCCATCTTTTTGCAACCCATTCCAACTGGACACGTTAAAAAGAAGCTCAAAATATTTTTTAAGAAATTAGTTCCTCACTTGGTAAATTGTGGTTGAATAACTAAGTGTAGAGTTGTCTTTGTAATCCGCCCACCCCTACTCCGCGAGGACCCACCTCGAACGGGATCGAGAATCTCCGTTTACACGAAAAATGAGGTGGGAATGAGATAGTTTTTCGCCCCGCTTGCTAAACGGGCGGAGACGGCGGGCGGATAATAACATACCCGTCCGAAATGATTATATATATATATATATATATATATATATATATGAATTAAGTTAACAAATTGAATATTTTTTTTTAATTTGAGATTATAGTTTATTCTATTAAAATTAGATTATGGTTGAATGCTTGATTCTAATATTTAAGTTAGACTATGTTGTTAGTATTTAAAATTAAAGATTTTTTTATCTTTGAGATTTCATTGTTAATATTTTTTTTCCTTTTATTATCATATTTTATAATTTTATAATTTTTTATAAATTAGGGTAGCTATAAGGTTGAAAAATGCTTTTATTAGGATTTAAATTATCTAACTTTAAACCTAGAGTATTTAAAAGAAAAAAAATGGTTGAGAATAAATTAAAAAATAATAATAAACGGTGAAAATTATCATGGAAAAAATTCGATGCCCACAAAATTAAATGAGAAATTTCTCAGGATGGGTAATAGAATGGGGGATGGGGACAGGGGCGGGAAGGCATTACCCGATCCCGACCCGCCTTGTGGACATCTCTAACTAAGTGTGGTGCACAGAAAATAGGCATAGTCCAGGATGCACCGAAGTTTGAGTTTGTTTTCTTTCTTTTAATATTTATTAGACAATTTTAGTACATACAATTATAAGTTATAAAGATTTGTACATCTACCTATATCGGGGATTTTTTTATATTAATAATGTATTTTAAATAACTTATTATAGAAATAGGGTAGTTTTCAAAGTATTTACAAAAGGTACCTAAATCGTGTACCATGTGTGTTATATTATGAGTGAAGTAATTTCATTACTCATACTTTGGTCGGATCCCATTTTTATTTGATCGAATACCCGTCTGGGTTTCATGGACTCTAATACCATATTAGACATCCTAAAACCAATTGATAATAGGATGAGTAACCTAATTAAATATGTAAAAAATTGTTAAAAAAAATCCTCTCAATCTTTTTGTAGAGTAAATTTGAAGATCTTTTAGTTAAAAATAATATACTTTAAACAATCGCATAATATTAATATTGACCAATTATAAAATTCTCAAACTTAAGTTAAAAACAACATAGAATTAGAAGAACGAAAATTTATAATAGTAACCATAATAACAATGTTTATATCTAACTACAAATCTTTCAAAAGTAAGAAACAAATACTTAACTGGTCTAAATTTCACCATTTAAAACTTTAAAATTGAATTGGATGTTAAAACTGACTTACAAAGCTAAATATAAGGGTACAAATTAATAAATTTACCCTAAAGTTTTATAATGAAATTATAAAACAAATTTAAATTTATGATTGAAACTATTTAATTTTAATATTTTTTTAAAAATAAGTTATTTAATTTAAATCATATTTTGTCCTACACTAACCTAACAAGTAGATATAAATTCTGTTTGATAGTTAATTTGGATAGATTTAATAACATTAAATACAACAGTAATAATTATAAATAAAGTTAGAATTTTAGATGGGAAAGAAAATTGGATTAGATTATAGAGTAGTTGGTAGTGTGGGGAAATGTCAATGAGAGGTTATTAAATGCTTTTTTTTAAAAAAAAAAAAAAGAAAAAAAGAAAAAAAGAAAAAAAAGAAAAAGGTTATTAAATGGAAGAAGCAATTTTGGCAGCTATATCCATCTATATATATCACGGAAGTCGCTGTCTGAAATTAATGGGACTCGACATGACACGTGCCATGCACGGATTACCCTCTTAATTGGCTCATCAATTCACATTAATGTTTCATATACCATATATAATAATAATAATAATGGATAGAAGTTCGCGTGGACAAACTAACCTTCATTAATTTGATTGATTTACATTTTAATAATATGCATGATTGTTTAGTTTAATAAAAAATTAAATCCAAAATTCAGCCACATAAAGTTGTTTTCGATTAAAAAATTATGAGTCTATTTTAATTAATTTTTCTTTAAAATATATATATATATATATATATATATATATATTAAATTCAACGTTTGTTCACACGAGAATTCGAACTAGGAATGGAAATTCGACACATGTAAATGAAATTTGAATTTAAATTTGTATTTAATTGTATGTATCAGTGTGTAGTGGATTACAATCTCTAATGTATGATCCTCTCATTCTTTCTCTCTCAAATGTAAATGTGCTTCGAGAGCTTTGCAGCTTGTTCTCGGATTTGTTTCGAGGGCTTTGCAGCTCGTCTCTGATTCTTTCTCTCTCAAATGTAAATGTGCTTCGAGGGCTGCTCTCAAATGTAAATGTGCTTCGAGGGCTTTGCAGCTTGTTCTCGATGTTTGATTTGTTTCGGGGGCTTTGCAGCTTGTTCTCGATGTTGGATTTGTTTCGAGGGCTTTGCAGCTTGTTCTCGATGTTGAATTTGGATCGAGGGCTTCGTAGCTTGTTCTCGGATTTGTTTCGAGGGCTTTGCAGCTCGTCTCTGATTCTTTCTCTCTCAAATGTAAATGTGCTTCGAGGGCTTTGCAGCTTGTTCTCGATGTTTGATTTGTTTCGGGGGCTTTGCAGCTTGTTCTCGATGTTGGATTTGTTTCGAGGGCTTTGCAGCTTGTTCTCGATGTTGAATTTGGATCGAGGGCTTCGTAGCTTGTTCTCGGATTTGTTTCGAGGGCTTTGCAGCTCGTCTCTGATTCTTTCTCTCTCAAATGTAAATGTGCTTCGAGGGCTTTGCAGCTTGTTCTCGATGTTTGATTTGTTTCGGGGGCTTTGCAGCTTGTTCTCGATGTTGGATTTGTTTCGAGGGCTTTGCAGCTTGTTCTCGATGTTGAATTTGGATCGAGGGCTTCGTAGCTTGTTCTCGGATTTGTTTCGAGGGCTTTGCAGCTCGTCTCTGATTCTTTCTCTCTCAAATGTAAATGTGCTTCGAGGGCTTTGCAGCTTGTTCTCGATGTTTGATTTGTTTCGGGGGCTTTGCAGCTTGTTCTCGATGTTGGATTTGTTTCGAGGGCTTTGCAGCTTGTTCTCGATGTTGAATTTGGATCGAGGGCTTCGTAGCTTGTTCTCGATGTTGGATTTGTATCGAGGGCTTCGCAGCTTGTTCTCGATGTTGGATTTGTATCGAGGGCTTCACACTCGATGTTGAATTTGGATCGAGGGCTTCGTAGCTTATTCTCGTTCTCGATGTTGGGTTCTCGATGTTGTATTTGTATCGAGGGCTTCACAGCTTGTCCTCAATGTTGGATTTGTATCGAGGGCTTCGCAGCTTGTCCTCGATGTTGGATTTGTATCGAGGGCTTCGCAGCTTGTCCTCGATGTTGGATTTGTATCGAGGGCTTCGCAGCTTGTCCTCGATGTTGGATTTGTATCGAGGGCTTCGCAGCTTGTTCTCGATGTTGGATTTGTATCGAGGGCTTCACACTCGATGTTGAATTTGGATCGAGGGCTTCGTAGCTTATTCTCGTTCTCGATGTTGGGTTCTCGATGTTGTATTTGTATCGAGGGCTTCTGTAACGACCCGACTTTTCCTAACTTAAACTACTAAGGGACGCTACTAAATGCATGTTGTTAACATTTAAAAAAACTCTTGATAAAAAAAATATAGAAATAAATATTCCATTTAAATAAACTAAAATATAATAATTTGGGATCCCATTTAAAATATTGAGAACATCAAATAAAACTCTTATGCTTTAAAATTATTTCATAGCATAACCTATAATAAAACATTAAAACTTAAATATCAAATATGCGGAAGCCATGCTGACAATGACCCATGGCACAAACAGCAAACGATCTCGTCACTCGCCTTGTACGTTTTTGCCATTTCCTGAAAGATATTAATTGGAAAAGGATGAGTATAAAATTACTCAGTAAGTAACCCCCAAATGGGATAGACATGCATACACAAGCAAAACATGCACTAAATAGTTTAATCATGTGGGGCCTTTATTTCCTGTCAAAACTTTCAAATCAACTTGTGGACAATTAACCCATCAAAACTATACCAACTAACTGGTGGCGCTTAAGCGGGCAACTTGAGAGACTCTACCCCAGCTGATGGTAGTTGGCTCCCAATCAGCGGAGCCAAGCCTCACCCGTCAGAGCGCCTCATTCTGAGATGTACACAAACTGCATTAAGTTTGTCAGCTCACTGGTGGAACGTAGGTGGGTTTTTTTTAAAACGTGGACCTCTACCCCAACAGATGGTAACTGACCCCCAGTCTGTGGAGCCAAGATCCACCCACCTAGCTCCTAGTCATAGTACATCAACATACATGGATGGATAATTGCCACAACTTCTACATTAAAACATGAATCATTCACCATTATGCATGAGGCCCCCTAGCTGAATATCCTATAATGACATGACAATAAGTTCGTTGACCCAATCAATAGTCAAACAAACCAACTACACCATATCCTGAAGCATTCACCAAGAAAATATGGACAGTTTCAACTTATAAATTAATTCCAAGAATGAGAAACAATACAAATATTAATTTCCACAACATCACATACATATAATACAAACATACATATAATACAGTAACAAACAAACAAACTTTCCCACCAAGCCAAAGGCTTTCCATCACTAAGGAAACTTACCTTGAGTCGAAAACCCAAACAATCTCTAAATTGGTTACAGAAGATCTTGGTCCAACCTAAACAACTTCCAACAATTAAAACTCATTTATGAGATAAAAACAGTACGGTAAAAATGTCTAAACAAAACCATAGGTTACCTATGTAGTCTCTGCTTGACGTCACTCCTACCCTAAATTAAATTTCAATTCCAGACCGTTTTCGACACTGAAACAGAGAGGCTTTTACAAGTTATGAAAAATCTAAAATCTTGAAATAAAGTCTAAAGGTTCCAAAACAGATTGTTACCTATTGAGCGTTGTTAAAATGAGAATTACCCAACCTTCGTCGATCGACCCCTTATCGTGGATTGCTGCCGCGCAAAACCTCAGACCGCCGCGCTGAAGTGTCGATGCCGATGCGGAAGTGTCGATGTCGAAGAACGGGTGTTGGTTGGATTCGTGTGACGATGGTGGAGGAATCGATTGACGATGAGGGTTGAGCGTGGATCAAACGAAGATGGCCAATTTTACGAACGATGGCCAATTTTTACTTCAGCGGCAAAGTGCAGATGAAAGTAAAGAAAAAGGGAAATGGGAATGCTCACTGTGAACACGTATGGAGAAAAACAAATGAAGAAACCCTTTAGGGTTTAACCCTAAAGATAAGTTTAATAATATTAATATTAATATTATAAAATGATTTTTATAATATTAATGTTATTAATATTATTACTTAAAAAAAAAGAAATTTATTTCTTTCCTACCACTTCAGTTCCTTTATTTATTATTTTTTTTTGTATTTTAAAATATTACTTTAAATAAGTTCTAAATCTGAAATAACGATTCAATGCGGTAAAATAGGATACGGGGTGTTACATTCTCCCCACCTTAAGAACTTTCGTCCTCGAAAGTGGCTAGTCTTGAAAAAGTACATGATCCTCATATCGTCTTCTATTTCCCACGTAGCTTCCTCAAACTGGTGATTTTGCCAAATGACTTTAATAAGCGTTATTTCTTGATTGCGAAGGGTCTTCACATCTCTTGCAAGAATTTGCTTCGACTTCTCCTCATAGCTCAGGTTCTCACTAAACCGTAAGGGTTCGAAGTCAATTATGTGGGATGAATTCACAAATAATTTTGTAGCATAGAGACGTGAAAGACATTGTGGATCGCCGATAGAGAAGGCGGTAAGGCCACCTGCTAAGCCATCGGGCCAACCTGGTCCAACACTTCAAATGGAACGATGAAATGTGGGCTAAGTTTCCTCTTCCGTCCAAACCTCATAACCCCCTTCATTGGTGCTACCTTCAAGGAAAACAAAACATGATCACCCACTGCAAACTCCAAGTCTCTCTTCCTGGTATCAACATTACTTTTCTGTCTACTTTGCGCTGTTAACATCCTTGCCTCGATCTTCTGAATTGCCTCATTTGTGACTTGGACCAGCTCGGGTCCCAACAGTTGTCGCTCTCCTACCTCGTCCCAATAAACTGGGGACCTACTCCCCTTCCCATAGAGAGCTTCAAAAGGTGTCATGCCTATAGTTGCTTAATAATTATTGATATAAGCAAACTCTATGAGATGCAAATGAACATCTCAACTTCCTGCGAAGTCTAGCACACCAGCTCGTAACATATCCTCTAAGGTTTGGTTCAAACGTTCAGTTTGACCATCTGTCTGCGGATGAAAGGCTTTGTCTCATGCTTGGCTTAACTGTCAACTAGGCCAATTGTGCGGTAACCTCACCCACTGCAACCATTATCTCTGCTCGTTGCAGGTCATAAAGTATGTGTGCCTGAGTGGTGATTAAGGTTGATGTGTGTGCTGATTTCCTACTAAGGGCATACACGACCACATTCGCCTCACCTGAATGGTACAAGATCTTGCAATCATAATATTTTACCAACCCCAACCACTTTCGCTGCCTCATGTTCAACTCTTTTTAAGTGAATAAATACTTAAGACTCTTGTGGTCTGTGAAGATTTGGATTTTCTCCCCGTACAAGTAGTGCCTCCAAATCTTCAAGGCAAAAACCACTGATGTCAACTCCAAATCGTGGGTTGGGTAATTTTGCTCATAATTCTTCAACTGTCGAGAAGCTTATGCAATTACCTTAGCGTGTTGCATGAGTACACAACCTAACCCGTTTTTAAAGGCGTCACGATACATAACAAAATCTCCCGACTCGTCGGGTACTGCGAGCATCGGAGCTGAGACTAGTCTTTGCTTAAGTTCCTGAAAGCTCGTATCACAAGCTTGATTCCAAACGAACGAATTGCCCTTGCGGGTCAACTGGGTTAGAGATGTGGCTATGCTGGAGAAGTTTTGCACAAAGCGACGATAATAGCCTGCCAGCCCCAAGAAACTACGTAGCTCCTTGACCGTAGAGGGTCGAGGCCAATTAGTCACGACCTCCACTTTCGCTGAGCCTGCAGTGACCCCACCTTTTGACACCAGGTGTCCTAAAAAAACACTTGCTGAAGCCAAAACTCACACTTAGAGAATTTAGCATATAGCTTGTTCACACGTAAGGTCATTAAGACCCTCTTGAGGTGATCCTCGTGTTCCTCCTCTGGCTTGGAGTAGACCAAAATATCGTTAATGAAACAATCACGAATGTGTCCAGGAATTCCTTAAACACCTTATTCATCAGAGCCATGAATACTACTGGTGCATTAGTCAGTCCAAAGAACATTACAGTAAATTCATAGTGTCCATACCTGGACAGGAAAACCGTTTTAGGAATGTCCTCATCTCTTATCCTCAATTGATGGTACCCGGTCGTAGATCAATCTTGGAAAACACAACTGCCCCCTGCAACTGGTCGAAGAGATCATCAATCTTAGGCAAAGGGTACTTGTTCTTTATCGTCACTTTGTTCAAATCCTGATAGTTGATGCATAGGCACATGAACCCATCTTTTTCCTTCAAGAACAAGATTGGGGCACCCCAAGGCGAAACACTGGGGCGAATAAGCCTATATCCCATAACTCTTGTATTTGTGTCTTTGGCTACTTTAACTCGGTTGAGCCATTCTATATGAAACTTTAGAAATGAAAGTATTTTTTTTTTTTTCAGTTTGAGCTCTATGCCGAAATCTACCTCTCGTGCGGGTGGAAAACTTGGAAAGTCCAACTTACTTTTCCATTCAAAGTTGGCTTACTTTCTTCTTTCAATCGAAATGATGGCTTCATTAGTTTTGGGTATTAACTTGACCACCATCTACCTTTTCCAATAAAGCCACAAAGTTTCATTTTTTTTTTCATAGCTCTTTGACAACCGTTGACGATAGTCATTTCTAATAATAATAAAAAAAAATTGTTTTCTTCAATTCCTATGAAATCTAGGACTGAAGCTCGCTAAAGCACTCTTCCAACATTTGTATTGTCCCTGCTTAAATCCTTGGTTTAGGAAATATATATACATATACATATATATATAGACCAATACATACCAAGGTTCAAAGTCCCAAATTAATAACAAGAATTCTTCCACCAATTCTAATTTACATCCAAACAAAACTAATACCATAGAAGGTTGTGCCCAAACGTACTTGGAGTTTCAACATGATTATTTCCTACATCTTTCAAGATAGCAAAACTTCCCCATATTACCTTTCCCCTTCTTATACTTTTCTTTATTGAAGTCTTTATACTCCAAATGACAATTTTTATTTTTCAAGTCGGGCTTATCCTGAACAATATGTAAATATGTTTCTACTTATAATTCTTCCATAGATCTTAGATTTGGGGTTTCCAAGTTGATTCCCTGAAAGGATTTTATGCTTACTTTATGGTCTTGCATTTCAGGACCCAAAACTTTCTCTTAGACCAATTAAACTAATATTTCTTCGTAACCATGGCATGGATCAAATCCAAGTAGGTTGAGGTGCTTTGAAAATGACTTTTTAGTTCAAAACTAACAACTTACTTTTTTTTCCCATTACATCTCAAGTCTTTTTTTTCGCTACTTTGACCTTCTTTGTTAACCACAACAACTAAGTTATGTATTTTAATGAGACATCATCAATTCATCACTTAACTCAATCTCGTAACTTTTTTTTTGCACGACACAAGAAAAACCAAAATATCTACTTAGTTCATCAAACCTTGAACTCTACAAGATTAAAATATACCTTCATATTCCAACAACTTCATGTCGAATCATACTTTCAAACTTTTAAGCCCAACGAAAAAAAACAGACATCTTGGATTATTCCTTCACCAAATAGTTTGCTTATTACTAGATCCTTCCCTCACTCCAATTTAACTAACTTACTCGACTCTAACATCATTCCTTAGTGCATTCTCAAATGGACAAACTTATTTACTAGCTGGAGTGTGTACACTTTTATCCATCTTAATCGTCACAACATTGTAGGGTTTTTATATTTCTCTATGCTCCAAGATATTTGAAATAAGCATTTGTTCCTCTTAACAGAGTCCTCCAAGAGCTAAAAACTAGTGTCACGTGGTCTACCTTTAATGGAGTCAAAAATCTAACAACCACAAAGCATTCCTTTTTTCTAAATCAAACATGCTACAAACATCGTTATCAAACATATCATTGAGCAACGCATCAATTTGGTCTATTCAAGAACTTCTTTTCTTTATCTTTTCTTTCCTTCTTTAAAAAAACTAAATTAACAAATATATATAATAAAATAAAACAATTCGTAATAACTAACGTACCTGGCGGTGACAAGGTGTTTGCTGCTTGGCCATGATGACACTTAATGCTTACATTGTAAGCAAGTCTACAGAACCCATAACCTTGGGCTCTGATACCAACTGTAACGACCCGACTTTTCCTAACTTAAACTACTAAGGGACGCTACTAAATGCATGTTGTTAACATTTAAAAAAACTCTTGATAAAAAAAATATAGAAATAAATATTCCATTTAAATAAACTAAAATATAATAATTTGGGATCCCATTTAAAATATTGAGAACATCAAATAAAACTCTTATGCTTTAAAATTATTTCATAGCATAACCTATAATAAAACATTAAAACTTAAATATCAAATATGCGGAAGCCATGCTGACAATGACCCATGGCACAAACAGCAAACGATCTCGTCACTCGCCTTGTACGTTTTTGCCATTTCCTGAAAGATATTAATTGGAAAAGGATGAGTATAAAATTACTCAGTAAGTAACCCCCAAATGGGATAGACATGCATACACAAGCAAAACATGCACTAAATAGTTTAATCATGTGGGGCCTTTATTTCCTGTCAAAACTTTCAAATCAACTTGTGGACAATTAACCCATCAAAACTATACCAACTAACTGGTGGCGCTTAAGCGGGCAACTTGAGAGACTCTACCCCAGCTGATGGTAGTTGGCTCCCAATCAGCGGAGCCAAGCCTCACCCGTCAGAGCGCCTCATTCTGAGATGTACACAAACTGCATTAAGTTTGTCAGCTCACTGGTGGAACGTAGGTGGGTTTTTTTTAAAACGTGGACCTCTACCCCAACAGATGGTAACTGACCCCCAGTCTGTGGAGCCAAGATCCACCCACCTAGCTCCTAGTCATAGTACATCAACATACATGGATGGATAATTGCCACAACTTCTACATTAAAACATGAATCATTCACCATTATGCATGAGGCCCCCTAGCTGAATATCCTATAATGACATGACAATAAGTTCGTTGACCCAATCAATAGTCAAACAAACCAACTACACCATATCCTGAAGCATTCACCAAGAAAATATGGACAGTTTCAACTTATAAATTAATTCCAAGAATGAGAAACAATA
Source organism: Herpetospermum pedunculosum (assembly GCA_028017165.1). Classification (NCBI taxonomy): domain Eukaryota; kingdom Viridiplantae; phylum Streptophyta; class Magnoliopsida; order Cucurbitales; family Cucurbitaceae; genus Herpetospermum; species Herpetospermum pedunculosum. The sequence continues at coordinate 14,001,634 of CM051523.1, forward strand.
CAAATATTAATTTCCACAACATCACATACATATAATACAAACATACATATAATACAGTAACAAACAAACAAACTTTCCCACCAAGCCAAAGGCTTTCCATCACTAAGGAAACTTACCTTGAGTCGAAAACCCAAACAATCTCTAAATTGGTTACAGAAGATCTTGGTCCAACCTAAACAACTTCCAACAATTAAAACTCATTTATGAGATAAAAACAGTACGGTAAAAATGTCTAAACAAAACCATAGGTTACCTATGTAGTCTCTGCTTGACGTCACTCCTACCCTAAATTAAATTTCAATTCCAGACCGTTTTCGACACTGAAACAGAGAGGCTTTTACAAGTTATGAAAAATCTAAAATCTTGAAATAAAGTCTAAAGGTTCCAAAACAGATTGTTACCTATTGAGCGTTGTTAAAATGAGAATTACCCAACCTTCGCCGATCGACCCCTTATCGTGGATTGCTGCCGCGCAAAACCTCAGACCGCCGCGCTGAAGTGTCGATGCCGATGCGGAAGTGTCGATGTCGAAGAACGGGTGTTGGTTGGATTCGTGTGACGATGGTGGAGGAATCGATTGACGATGAGGGTTGAGCGTGGATCAAACGAAGATGGCCAATTTTACGAACGATGGCCAATTTTTACTTCAGCGGCAAAGTGCAGATGAAAGTAAAGAAAAAGGGAAATGGGAATGCTCACTGTGAACACGTATGGAGAAAAACAAATGAAGAAACCTTTAGGGTTTAACCTAAAGATAAGTTTAATAATATTAATATTAATATTATAAAATGATTTTTATAATATTAATGTTATTAATATTATTACTTAAAAAAAAAGAAATTTATTTCTTTCCTACCACTTCAGTTCCTTTATTTATTATTTTTTTTTGTATTTTAAAATATTACTTTAAATAAGTTCTAAATCTGAAATAACGATTCAATGCGGTAAAATAGGATACGGGGTGTTACAGCTTCGCAGCTTGTCCTCAATGTTGGATTTGTATCGAGGGCTTCGCAGCTTGTCTTCGATGTTGGATTTGTATCGAGGGCTTCGCAGCTTGTCCTCGATGTTGGATTTGTATCGAGGGCTTCGCAGCTTGTTCTCGATGTTGGATGATTGTTCAGTCTTTCAAGGATTCGGGGAGTCTTCGTTGCTTGAGAATTCTCTCTGAGCTCTTAGGAGTAGAAATTTTTTGAACCCTTTGAAAATAAAGAATGAGCTCTCTATTTATGGAGTTCTCATGGGCTTGGTGGGCTTGGGTCTAGATCCAATGGACTTGGGCTTGGACCCAATGGGCTAGGTCCAATGGGCTTTTGCATTTTGAGCCCAATGGGCTTGACCTTTGGGCCAAATTGTATTTTGAATAACTTTTCTGGACCGATCTGATTTCAAGCCTAATTGCGGTGTGACCGAATTTGCTCGGTCAAGTCTATCTGATCCACCGGCCGAAGACACGTGGCGACCACTGATTGACCAAAATTTCTCGGTCAACAACGTTTAAATTACAAATTTTGTTTATCAACTTTTAATTTGATATATATTTTATCTCTAAACTTTTAAATTACAAATTTTGTTTATCTAACATATGTCTAATAAATTTTTAGTCTAATATATTCTTTAACTTAATTTTTTTTTTAATAAATTTCAAAAATTTTAATTTTAAGTTTTATAGATCTTCGACTCTGTTTGATTTTTTTTTAAATTCACAAATCTATTAGACGTAATATTTAAGATTTTAATAGACCAAAAATTCAATTTCATGTCTAATAAAGTTAATTAATTTTAAAATTTAGACACTAAAAATCTATTGGATATTTTTAAAGTTTTAAAATTTATTATATACAAAATAAAAAATTTATAAGTTTATGATCTATCTAGATAATTAAAATTTATAATTTAACCAAAATAAAACATTCAACTCGTTTGATTTTGATTGAGTTTTTGTATTATTTAATTAGTTTGATTGAGTTTGATTACGCAATCAATTACGTCTTTAATGTTGTAGATTGAAATTAGGTTTTTTTTTTGTCCTTCAATCCTTGTAGGGAATAGTTGACCTTTTAAGTTTGATTTACTTTTAATAAACAAAACATGATGTGTTGTCAAGAACATTCTATAAGCAATATATGCATTTAGGAAGATTTTATTTCTCTCTAATTTGGATGGTCGAAATAATTTCTAATTTTTATTATCTAACAAGAATTTCAAATTGAATGATATTTTTTTTTTCTGGCACTTTAAAAGGTCAGTTTCTTTCCACTTTTGAACGATGTACAATTCATTATTTAGTACGAGGATTTTATGATGTTTACTCAAGTTGTTGTTCTTTATGTATTCAAATCTTTTTTATGTACATGAAATGTTATTTGGTGCACGTCTTTACTAATTTGGTAGTCTTCTAAGTCATGTTAAAATGTAATGAAATTTTCCATTTTTATATAGACATTGCAAGGTTGTGTTATTGTCCCATTTGGATGCATGTATGTTTTTGCAACAAGGTAAGCAAATGTTATCCACTCAATTTATTTTGCTTAGAACTTTGTTTGATTGACAACATCTATGGTTGGAAAATGACTTTCGCTTACCTAGTGGTTACTATGAAATTGTGTTCTTTGACTTTTTGCTAAATAGAATTTGTTAGGGGTGAAATCAGCCTAGACCTAACGTTTAGGACCACAGTGTTGGGCCCACCATGCCCAACACCCTTGGGCCAGTACCCTCAACTCGGCTGACCTCCCAGGTCTGACACACGCTACCTCTATGATGTCGGTCTATGACATCACCTCCTAGGGGTATGAGGTCAACACCCATCTCTTCTATACATATGTAAAAGAAAGATTTTTAAATACTTTCTAAGTACAAGGTATTTGCTCGCATAAAACTCTAAACTTTGAGATTCGAGTACTTGGTAATGGAGGTCGACGTTATACCCAACGAAGAACTTAAACTCTAAATCTGAAAAATCGAATGGAGCGCAAACAGTAGTAGGAAATCCCAAATGTAGAGAAGAAAACGAAGAGTGAGAGAAGAATGTTCAAACTTAGTGGCATATGTTGATAGACGCGTGCTATAATTGCTCTAGCTGTCAAATGGTTAATGTAGAGGGTTTAGATATTACGATTTGACTGATCTTCAAGTCTATCATGTTTGTTTGGGTGGTAATCATGCGTTATGTATATTACAAAACAAAATATAAAAGGGAAGCCCCTCTCTTATTATTAGGGATCCACTTTGAGCATAACCCTCATGACTTTGCTTTTGGTCACCCCAAAAGACTTCATATCAATGAAGAATGTTGTCCTTCCTTATATGCTCATGATCTTCCCCTCTCCTAACCGATGTGGGACTTTGGTCGTACTCCTTGCACTCCCAATAATCCTCCCCTCGAACGAAGTACCACCGAGCCTCCCCTTGAGTAGTCATCCATATCCATCTAGATAGACTTATTTAGGCCCTTCCGGCACCACGACATATCCGTCTAGATACTCTTATCTGGGCCCTTCCGACACCACGGATCTTATGTCAATGACTACACCTTGGAGGCTCCCCTTTGTTCGGCACTTGAGGATTTCATCACACGGCTAAGTTTGGGGGCACGACTCTGATACCACTTGATAAGGAAAATCGGACCTCCACATTTCTCCAATGCCAACTGCTTTTGTTGATCCATCATTACCCATCCTAACGCTGCCAAAATCACCAGATGTGTAGGATGCAAAGAAATCCCTTTTAGGTGTAGCATGAATTGAGGCACCACTATCAATCACCCAACTGCTCTGTTGTGTAGCGAGATTAATAACATCACCGTCAAATAAAATATGGAACTCGTCGGTGGCTGCAGAAACTGTGTCTGCATCATTATCATCAGAATTCTTCTTCTGCTTACCTTTATTATTTTTATTATTATTTTCTCTTTTGAACTCTCGACAATTCCTCTGCATATGCCCTTTCACACCACAGTAGTAACATTCAGCATTGGCAAACCAACGACTCTTACTTTTGCTTCTGCCTCTACCATTCAGACCTTTGCTTTTACTTCTCCCCTTCCTTTCAGCAATAAGAACCTCTGAATGTGAAGAAGAGTCATGTGACTTTCTTCTCATCTCTTCGTTCAAAACACTGCTTTTTACTAAGTCCATACTTAGTACTCCATTCGGGGCTGAGTTCGATAACGAAGATCTAAATGTCTCCCACGAGTCTGGCAATGTACCAAAAAGTATTAACCCATGTACCTCATCGTCAAACTTGATATTCATTCCAGATAGTTGATTAAGGATACCTTGGAATGAATTCAAGTGATCTAACATAAGTGTTCCCTCTCGAAACTTTAAAGCCATCAACTGCTTAATCAGAAATAATTTATTGTTACTAGTTTTCGGGGCACATAACGATTCAAGCTTGTTCCACATCGTTCGTGCATGAGATTCATCACCAATATGGTTCAAGAAATTTTCATCTACCCAAAGTCTAATTGTGCCACACACTTTCCTATGACAAATTTCCCATTCTGAATCAGTTTTATCTTCAGGCTTCTCAAGTAAAAAAAACAGGATGATACAAATAAAATATCTTCCATCTTCCTTTTCCAAACTTGATAATTTGAGCCATTCAAAGTTATCATCTTACCTGTACTAGTTTCAATGTTCAACACAAGGCACTTAATTAATCACAACCTCATTTTCAATCTGTGTAGAAGGTTGTGCCTAGGGAACTGAATCTAAATCAATCAGATCATCACTGTGTTCAGACTCTGTTTCATCTATCTTCTTAATGTCTTGTATGGTTTGATCTTCTACAAACACAACATCTCGACTTCTTACAATCTTCTTCTGCACTGGATCGTATAGTCTGTAACCGAACTCATCTTGACCATAGCCAAAGAACACACATGGTCTACTTTTTGCATCAAGCTTCGTTCTCTCATCTTTAGGAACATGAACAAAAGCTTTACAACCAAAAATACGCAGGCGATTATAAGATATATTCTTCTTCGACCAAATTTTGTTCGGTACTTCATTATCCAATGGAATACATGGAGTGAGATTCAAAACATGTACAACTGTACATAATGCTTCGCCCCAAAATATTTGCGGTAACTGTGAATGTGAAAGCAATCATCTCATTCTTTCAACCAGTGTTATGTTCATTCTCTCCGTTGTCCCATTTAACTGAGGAGTCTTAGGAGGTGACTTTTGATGTCGAATGCCATGACTTCTACAATACTCATCAAAAGTTCCAATATACTCACCCCCATTATTGGTCCTAACACACTTCAACTTTTTACCAGTTTCTCTTTAAACAAGGGCATGAAACTGTTTAAACACTTGCAACACCTGATCTTTAGTCTTCAAGGTATAAACCCACGTTTTCCTTGAATGATCAACTATAAACGTCACAAAATATGACGAACCTCCAAGTGTCTTAGTTTTCATAGGACCACAAACATCATAATGTATTAAGTCAAGTACATTTGGCTTCCTTGAAGAAGGTTGTGACGCTTTAAAAGAAACTCTACTTTGCTTTCTTGTCAAACAATGAGCACACTTTATCAAATGTGCATTCTTTATACTAGGAAGATGATTTTTCTTGGCTAGAATCAGCAAACCCTTCTCACTAATGTGACTGAGTCTCTTATGTCAAAGCCCAACAGTCTCTACACTGTTCACTGTATTTATGTCGCAATCAGTAATCTTTGCCTGCATAAAATACAATGACGAACACTTCTCTCCCCTAGCTACCACCATAGAGCCTTTAGTAAGCTTCCATTTATCATCATAGAAGATATTGTAATAACCTTCATCATTCAGCTTATTTATGGAGATTAAATTCATGCGCAAATCAGGGATGTGTTTTACATTCTTCAACATCAGCATAGAACCATTACTTCCCAACACTTCCACCAAAGAAAGCTTGGAGTTTTATAAAGCTTTAAGAGAGAATAGGAAGTAAGGGTTGGGGGACCACTTGAATCGGCGAACAACCGAACCTTTAAGACCTTATCCGAACGGGTCTTGCAAGAAAATAGGCCAACAACTTTACTCACCATCTTCTGTCCATTGTCAGCTTGTTCAGGAACTAGTTTACTTCTAACAACTATCGAAAAAAGGTTTTCTCCTCTTTTTGTGATGGAATTATTAACCAGTAATGGTAATATGTCTATTCTTTTAAATCTACAAAACTAACATTGACGGAGAATGCTCGTAATGGTCTTGAGAAGATCACAAGGTGCCAGAATTCGTTGATAGCTTCTTACTAACCTACAATGGAAAAAACTTTTGTCATAAAAAATCAATATCATTTTTCTCAAAAAAAAATCCTATTATAATAATGTATAAATATAATTCACTAAAAAAAACTATCAACTATAAAATCATATTCTTTTCAAATAAGTTTAAGCATTTTAAATTAAGATCAAAATTAATATTTAAGGTTGGAACTTTTATTAAAAAAATTCAAAACAATACAATTAATTTGGTTTAAATAATAACATATAAAATCAATATAAATTGATAATAATAAAATATTAAATTATTAAAGATAAAAATGTCATATAATTTTAAATTATATTAAGTAATATATAAAATATCTGAGATATGAATGGGTATTGTTGAAATAATACATCATTCTAAGAGATTTTTATATGAAAATCCGGTAAAATAAATACCATTATCTATATATTCTTCAACATTCTTATTAATATTTTTGAAAAATAAATATAATTATCTAAAGATGTCCAATATCTATATTTTTAGGGGAAATTGTAGGGGAAATTGTAGTAAATGACAATTTAAGACTTATTGTTTGCAAATATAACATGTTTTTAAAAATTTTGCGGATATAGCAATTTCTATCGATGATATCTTATGACTGATAGAAGTCTATCGCTGATCACCTCAGCTTTTTATAGATTTTTGTCAGTGATAATAGTCTATCAGAGATAATAGTCTATCACTGATAGAAGTCTATCAGTGATATAATAAAGTCTATCAGTGATAGAAACGAGTTTTTTTGCCATATTTGCAAAACATTTTAAAGTTTGTTAAATTTGCAATTAGTTTGGGCCTGATTGCTATTTGTGCAACCAACCCTATTTTTAGGTTCCATAATTTCTGATATCTGAAATTTTAGATTTCAAAAAAAAAAAAAAAAAAAAAAAAAAAAAAAAAAAAAACATGTTTTTTAACTTATTTTTGTGATAAGGAAGTGCACAAAGTCATTCGTACCCTTCGCTTATCACGAGTGATAAGCGAAGGGTACGAATGACTTTGTGCACTTCTTTATCATGAGAGAAAGTAAAAAAACATAAATTTTTAAACATTGAGTTAAAAAACTTCATGCATTCGAAGGGTAGGTCATCCGTACAAAAATTCCACTTATGTGGTTTCTGTCATCAAAGAATTTTTTTGTGGTACTATCATACTTAGTATTGCTAGGCTCACATCATTCTTTTATTTATATATATATAATTTATTTATTTTTTATTTGTGAAGGTTAAAAGCCAGCTTGTGTGTGAATTAGACTGTTTTTACAAGACAAACGTACCTTATTACACTTGATTGTTGTAAAAAAAATGGTAGAATACTAAATTCTCCAACCCTAATTTAAACCCTCATTTACACTATTTACTATTTATATAATTTATACTCATTACTAGATGAGTGAAGATTCACATCATGACTTACAATAAATATGAATAATATGGAATTTAAACAAATAAAAAATAGTATGGAGTTGTCATCTTCTTGTAGTACTAAGAAAAACTTATTTTAATAGTATGGAGTCGTCATCCTCTTGTAGTATTAAGAAAAACTTATTTTTTTTTCTTCCAAATATATAAACATGCCCACGTCAATATATGAACACAAATATATATATATATATATATATTTTAATTCAACCATTGCGAGAGTAGGGTCGAAGCTAAACCATTGATCTTATAGTCTATAATATGTGTTGTATCTTGTATCTACTAAACTATGCTCAAATTAACATACTACTATAAATATTAGAAGTCGAGGCATTCACCTTTGATTTAAGAGTTAAAATAAAATAAAATAAAAATTTAAGAAAATTTTAGTAGAAACTAAATTGCGGATTGCTTTGACTTTGTACAACAAAAACAATATCTATTAACGCACGAGTTTAGTGAGTTTTGCAGCTCGGTGTTCGATTGGGAGGTCTCGTCGAGCTTTTCTATGAGTTAGTATTCGAGCATTGGTGTGATGTTGTGTCCAACACGCTCCGATGTCCAAAATTAGTACTGAGGTTGAAGTAATTAGAGTTGAGTACATAGTGATAGTTGTGTACTTTTAATGAGAGATTAACCTTTGTATTTATAGTTATTTTATCCGACAAGGATGTCGAGCAATACGCCCCTATTTCTAAGGGAGCTTATGCACTCTACTCGTTACCACTAAACGACGAAGCCGTATCCTTAAAAGTGGTAGGCTGCCGTTCTCGGCTCGGGAGCCGAACAACATCCAAAAGTTTTCTTCTTTGGGAAGAGTTGGGCCCCGGCCCAGACCGAACGGACTATTCTGGATCAGCCCACAACAATATTCATAAACATTTTTTCCCACAGTGCCCCCGCTCCGCCGGATCTCACCTTCTTCTCCGTTAAAGCAATTTTCCCACTTAAAAACTTCAAAATCAAAAACCAAAACGACGAACAGAAAAACGATAAAATAATGGGGAAAAAAAAAAAACAGAGACAGTTTCCGTACGACAAATAGATCGGGAAAACCAAACGTTGTAACGTTTCCAGCTCATTTCCATTTTTTTAAAAAAATTAAAGTTTCCCCAGTACTCTCGAGTTCAGAGACCACCATTTTTCAATATTCCCTTTTTCCAATTTTACCCCTCTCCGCCATCTTCAAATAAAATCACTCTCTTCCTTCTTCCATTCGCCTCCCTTTCCCAACTCTCCCATTTCAATGGCCGCTTTCGAATCGGCCCACGGCGGCGCCCGGACGATCGAGATCGTCAGCGGAAAACGCTACGGCGGCGCCGCTCAGATCTACGGCTCGCCTAATCTGCCTACGACTGCCAACCGGGTCGGGTCGGCGGCGGCGGCGAAACGGAGGAAGAGGATCGCTAAGTATAAAGTTTATACGGTTGAAGGGAGGGTGAAAGATTCCCTGCGGAAGGGACTACAGTGGATTAAGAATAAGTGCTCTCGGATTGTCCATGGATATTGATCACAAACCAATCAACGGTTCTGATTTCCTCCCTCCTTTATTTTTCTCCTTTTCTGTTTAAATCTTATATTTTGGTCAATGTACTTTTTTTAGTTCTTGGTATTTGTATTTATAAAAAAATGTACATTTTGATCCATGTAATTTTAGTTTTTCTAGGGTATTTTTTTTTACCCTTACTTCTTTGATCACAATTTCGATATTTTAATTAATAATATTTTTGAAATATCATTGTGGTTTTGGGGAGAATTTCTAGTACATTCGTGGTATGGAAAAAATCCATACCACTGCTTTTAAAAAAATGACACGTGGTGAGATAGTGGTTTAACTGGGATCCACCCTATTAAATATATTATTTGTTTAAACCATTTTGCCACGTGTCATATTTTTAAAGGCAGTGGTATGAAATTTTTCCCCACGGATGTACTAGAAATTCTCCCGTGGTTTTGTATCGAAGACTTCTTATTGCGTTCGATTTTATAAATAGCATGAAAGATACACTTTTAAAGAGTATAAAGACGATCATTAATATTTTAAAAGTATAGGACCAAATAGATAAAAGTTGGAATTACATAGATAAAAGTGGATTTTTTTTAATGATGTTTATGTATGTTGTAGTGTATTTAGTAGTTATTTTAGTACATTGGAGTGAGAAGATTCGAACTACATACATCTTGCTCATCAACACATACATATGTCAGGTGGTGAGTTATGTTCGTTTTAGCCGTGTATTTAATAGTTAGATTGAGATTATTAGATATAATTCTTAGAAATTTTGATATAAGAATTAGGGGTGTAAAGAACCTAACCGAAGAATCGAACCGACCCATTTACCCCTATTAAGAATACTTTTCTTTCTCTCTATTTGTTTTGATCTTGATTTGAAACTTTTCATCTAATGGAGAATGTATTGTTCTTATATATATTGAACAATGAACATCACTTTTAAACTTTGAACTAATTTTGACAGTTGATGTATTTGATTACGATATACAATTTGGGGGAGTTTAGGGGATAATCACTTTTAAAATGGTGTGCTTTGATTCAAATAATACTTTTAAGAGTGTATTTGAAAATTCTTTATGATTAGTATTTGTGAGTAATTTTTTTTTTTTATAATTTATGAAAGAAATACTATTAAGTTCTATTTTTTTTTTTTTTTAAAAGTGTTTCTGAAATTTAAAGACATTTTAAATTATTTAAATAATTATTATATTTGAAAAAACACATTTCAGGTACAATATTGATATATATAGTATTTATTTTATTATTGTTTTAAATAAAAATTTCTTTTGTCAATATGAATATAGTTCAACTGTTAATAATGTTTTTATCTTCATCTCTACAATTTATGACTTGTAACAAAGTATTTACCAATTAATTAAAGTCACAATAGTCATTGTCACGAATATAATTATATCTGTGACTAATAAAAAAATGTCATATTTGCAAATCTTTTCGAAAAATGCTATATTTTGCAATTATTTTATCCTAAATTAACATCGGGTGTAATTTCTCTTCATTAAAAGATTAAACAAAAGAATTTTGCTTTCAATTGGTTACGAATAAATCAAATGAGAATACCCAAAGAATTAAAAAAAAAAATCCTCAATTAATATATAACGCCAAACATAATATTTTTTCCAAGAAAAAAAAAACAAACAAACATTATAAATCTTCTCAGTTGACGACTAATTGTCCCTTTTTGGGCAGGAATCCAATTAATAATTAAGAATATGATTGATGAAATTATTGAGAAAGTAGAATTAATTTTGTTTGTTCTAGCGAATTGATCTCTTAATCATCTGATTGTAACGGACATTGGAGTCGGAGCGTTGAAGCCTCATTTGTGCGTAGAATTTAGCTATGAACATCTCTGCTTTCGCGTCGATCATCTCGTCGTCGCCATTCTTATTCACCTTCCCATCACTCTCCTTCTCGTCTTCCTCGTCATCGATTTGGTCCAGCTCCTGGAGATTGGCTGCAGATGCGTACCTGAAGTTAACACCATCCACATTTTTAATTTAGAACACTGTTTAAAATTTATATACATTTGGTATAATTATTAGGCTTTAAACCTCTCTTATAGTTTTATATATATATTTTTAAACCTCTCTTATAGTTATATATATATATATATATTTTTTTTTTTTGAGTAAAACTTGGTTGCTGTCTGGACTACAAGTATCTTTTGTAGCCCACCCACGTGTGAAAATTTGATTGACTAATATTTAAACTATTTTTAAATAATAAAAAAATATTTCACCCCGTTTACTTGGTTTTTTTCTCGTAACTTTCTTTTTCTCATTCCAGCAAATTAACAACTTATCCTACTTTCTCTCTCTCATTTCACTACACTCCAAACTTTAAGGTCATGAAATTTCAATTGAGGTTATTTGAAATTTGCAGGACTAGCTGTGTTATATAGGCATAAATTTTTAAGTAGATTTTTAGAGAAAATGAAGGAAAGAGTGGGAAACTTCACTGTTGGATTAATCTGAGGTGATAAAGAAAAAGGTTGGTTGAATTATATTTTTTTAAAGAAAAATCCAAAAAAAAAAATGGTAACAAAAAAGATTTTATTTGTTTAAAGATATTCTTTAGAGTATTGCAAATCTTAAAAAATAGTTAAAAAAATAAAAAAAATAAAAAAAAAACACGGGATATTCTCTCTTTCCTCTACTTCCATCTTCATGAATTTTGTTTTCAATTTCATATCTCACTCTCTCTTCCTTTCTCTACAATAAGTATCTTTTTTTCTTGTTGGGGTTTGGAGTTTGAAGTTTAGCGTTTTAGGGTACCCTAAAATACTAAACCCTAAATCCAGGACAAAAACCCAGTAAACTAAACTATGTGTGGAAGATTTTTTTATTATTTAAAAATCACTTAAATATTTAACAAATCAAATCATGACAGTTGTTGGGGTGCAAAAGATACTGGTAGCCAAGCAAATTTTAGTCTTAAATAATTTGTTTATTAGAAAAGGTAAAAACTTAGGGTTGGAAGTGAACCTGCTCATGCCATCGACAGAAGACGAAGACGACATGACATCCTGAAAGCTCTCGAGGGACGGGGAAGCATGCAACACCGCAGCAGGCTCCGATGAGGGCGGCGGCAGCGATGAGGGAGGAACAACAACTTGATGATCATGTGGCGGCGACTGGTTGGTCTGCAAGTGCAAAGGGCGCATAGAGCCAACAAAGCGGTTCCACATACCCTTAGAGGTGACATCAGCGACAGCAGCATTGGGCTTGCGGGAGCGTCGGCGGATGAGCATCAAAGCCACCTTCAGAATGTTAGCGCTCTTTTTCTTCTTCTTGGTCGGGACACCGATGCCGCCACCATCATCCTTCTTATGATTACTCTCGAGGATAACCAGGTTGTTGTTGTCGTCATGTGTAGAAGAAGAAGAAGAATCCACAACTGTCATAACAGAAATGAGCTGCTCTGCCATTAACCAGAGGGAGGAAGGAGAAATGGTTTTTTGTTTTGGTTTTTTGTTTTTTTTTTGGTTTTTTTGTTTGTTTGGCTGCCTCTACCCTGCAAAAATGCAGGGTGAGACGGTAGGAAAAATTAGTGAGATGGAAGAATGGGGGGAAAGGGGTTTATATGGGCATTGGGAATTTGCTATTAAAAGAATCATATGGTTTCTAGTTTGGTTTTGGTGGGAATTGTGGAGCAACTTTAGGATCTCCCTTCCATTTTTTTAGAACAAAAAAGGTTGCTTCTTGAAAAAGTATTCATTTTAATTACTGTCTTTAACATGTGGCTGTCATTTATTTATTGTTTCATTTTTTAAATATGTTAATTTATTCTTAGTTTTTTTTTTTTTTTTTAAAATCACTAATTGTTTTTTTTTATAGATTGAAATGAAAATCATTAGAATATATATATATATATAATTTAGCATTTGGTAACAAAATACAAAATTCAACAAATAATATGATATTGATATTTTGAACATTAATTTGTTTTGTTTAAATTTATTTAAAAAAATTAAATGAAATAGTTATATATAAAGTTATAAAAATGGTTAGAAGTTTATTTGTAATTTAGTTTTGATTATTTATTTCTATAATTGATAATAATGATTGATATTAGATATCGATTAGTTGTAAATAATGATAATATTGATTAGATGATAAATAAAAAAAAAGAAGTATATATATATATATATATATATATATATATATATATATATATATATGAATATTTAATATAAATTAATCAAATTAAAAAGAGAGAAGAAAAAAAAAAGAAAAAAAAATTAGGGAGGGCCAATAAAAACACGCCATATGATTGAGCCACACGACTTTTTGACCGGGTTAGAGTGCGCGTTCTCAACCTGCACACTCTAATAACTAATTTGTTTTAAAACAACCTTATTTCTCTAATTTGTTTCAAAATCTACCCCTCCCTCCTAAATTACCCCATTTTAATGGTCAAAAATGTATAAAATTGTCAGTTATATTGATTGTGTTTATACTAAAAATTGGTTGAATGGTAAATTTAGCCTATGAACTTTTTTGTCTGTGTGGATAGATAGTTTGATATTGAACTTTAAAAAGTAACAAATAGTGTCTCTTAAAATTTCAACTTTGTGTCTTAGTAGGGTCTTGTGGCGCATATTGATTTTTTTTAATTAACGATTCTATGAGTCATTAAATTAAATTTTGTGTCTAATAAAATATTAAACTTTTCATTTTATGTCCAATAAGTTCATGAATTTTAAAAATTTAGAATAGGTCAATGACTCATTAGACAAAAAAAATTAAAAGTGAGATTTATTAGACCCAAAATCCAAAGTTTAAGAAATTATTAGACATTTTTTAAAGATTAAGAATCAATTAGACACATCATTCAAAGTTCAAAGACTATTTAACCATGAAAATTTCTTGACTGTCTCAAGATTTGATGGTCCTTATTTATTGGGTTAAATCAAGATTTGATGGTCCTTATTTATTGGGTTAAATTATAAGTTTAGTCAAATTTCTCGATTGTCTTGCGATTTGGTGGTTGTTATTTATTTGGTTAAGATACATAGTTAGTCTTTGAATTTTAAAGTTTGTGTTTAATGAGTTTCTAGACTTCAAAAAGTATAATATGTCTCTATTAGTTCCTCGAACTTGAAAAAATATCTAATAAAGTTTTCGAATGTTCAATTTTGTGTTATAAGGATATGACATGTCGAGAATAAAAAATAAAAAATAAACACAAATAATAAAAAAATAACCTATAACAAATAAGAAAATAATAACTTAAACCAAAGTAAATGGAACCTAGAAAACAAGGGAGAAAAATTATGTGTTTTTACATATAGGGCGGAGTGGGTAGTTTCATGGTTGCTGAGGCTAGCAAAATGTTATACAACCTCAATTGTATTTTTTAGATATTGAGGAGATGAAAGAAGTAGGGAAAGATAAGTTGCACATACACCATAAAGGATTAAAAAAACTTTTAAATTTAAATTTCTTGATGAATGATTCTATTTAATATTTTCTTTTTATTAGTGAATAATCTATTATTTAGAACATTGAGTTTCGAGTCATCGACATATGCAATTATTCATTCATAAGTTGCACATACACCATAGAGCACTTTGATGTAATCATGTATTGAATCCTATTGTTCGTAGTTAATAGTTAGAACTTTGATTTCATATTGGATTGTGAGAACTTTTCTAAGCTTAAGGCATGTTAAGATTTGATCATTCTTACCCTGATTTTATGTCAATGATGTGCGAGGTTGAGAGACGATTATGATTGTTGAATTATTTTTTTCTAATTTATACTTGAGATAGACATATCCTTCTAAGTTTTGTGGCAGTGGTAGTTTTACGTTCTTCATATTTAGATTGTCTAAATTGTCATAGAAATATAGTCAATTTAATTTTCAAATAATATTGTTATTGCTTGAGAGAATAGTAAGCCTATAAGATAGAACTTATCAACCATCTAAAAATTAAATAATTTTATGCTTTTAATGGTTGAAGATTATGAGGAGACAAGGGTGCAATCATTGCTCTAGAGTTTCAATCAACTGAATTCACCTTGTTTGTTCTTGTTAAGTTTAGAGTTTTAAATAATTTAATTCAAGCAAATTTATATTTCATCTATCCTTGATTAATTGTTGCTGAAATAAATTTGAGACTTAAAATTTTGATAATTAGTAAGTTTCATTCCCTAAGAACGACAATTAGTATTCATATTACTATATTATTCGGAACGATTCGTACATTTGCGAAATCGAACAACATACAAGACTCCTTAATTAAAAGTTTTTTCTGCCAACATGACCATAACTCAACCAATATACTGTATAAACTAGTGACAGACAGATCACAAGTTCAATCCCCACCCCTACATATTGTTTAAAAAAAAAATAATAATAATAAAATATATCGGTTCATTTCACTCCAAAGGAAGAATTATTTACAACAATAGGAAAGATGTCTCACATCAAACTTAGAATAACACAAGGGAGACACTCAATTCAGTTGATTTTACAAATCACATAATAAATATTGTTTGAAACTATCAATATAAGAGTAAAATCTATAAACTAAATATTGTTTCCAAGTGATAAAAAATTCAAACCCTCACCATCAAAATCTATCTAAACCTGAAAATATCCCCTCTCTATATTAGATCACGATTAAATTATAAAAATTATCCATTATTTGTTTAAAAAATACTCATATCCTTTTTAAAGTTGCAATATTACCCTCAACATTTCATAAACGTTTCAAGAATACATTTGAAGTAGAAATCCGTTAGAATTTTAGACGAAAAATCAACTTGGTTGTGACCTAGAATAATGTGACGGTGAGTCGGTGACTAGGATGTTTGCCTGCATTAAGTCTGAAAGAATGACATTCAAACGCGTCGATTTTTCATCCAATATTTCTAACAATTTATTTACTCCCAAAGATATTTTTGAAACTTTTACGAAAGGTCAATAATAATATTACAAGGGTTAAAAAACTATGAACAGTAGTCATGAATGTTGGCAAAGAAGCAGCAAGCAAGTTGGGTACTCTATTGAAAATAATGAAGTGTGTGAAAACAAAGGTTGTTTTGAGAGACAAAAACAATTAGGTGTAGAAAGTTGGTCCCATTTGCCATTTGAATTGAACAAATTGTCCTTCAGCCTTTTCCTGTCTGTCCTTTTAACACCCAGTTGGCTCCTCAAAGGGGTTTCAAATTGTAGCTGCTGTCTCTGTTTCAATCATTGCTAATAATTGGCTGCAATGTAATCTAATTCTTAACCCTACTCTCTATATTTCTACCATAATATGTCATTACCAAATTTTAATTAGTTTAAGAATGAATTCGCTTTTAAAGTTTAAGGTTTAGGATTTAGATTGAAAAAAAAAAAACCAGGTTTGATTTCACAGTTTTTGTCTTTTTTATAAGGATATAAAAATTCTATGTGTTGTTTCATAGATGTTTAATTGTTTACTTTTTAAAATTTTGATAATTATTATTCAACTATGAGGATGCATTTTTTTTTAATTATTTTTTATTTAATGCGTAATTTTTTTTTTTTTTTTTTTTTTTTTGCAACAGTATTCGAGGATTGAACCTATGACCTTTTAGTCACGAGCACAACCTTATGCCAATTGAACTATGCTCGGTTTGACATAAATTCATTTATTAGTGTAACATGAACATAGCTCAACCGACATAATGTATGGTCGAGTGACTAAGAGGTCACAAATTCGATTTTCCCACTCTATCGACGGTAAAAAATATTTATTATTAATTAATTAATTATCTAATATAAATATTCTAATTAATTCAAATATATTTTTAGTTCAATTTAATAATTTAAATTATTTTTTAAATAAACAAAAACTATAATTAACTCCCAAATATTAATCATCATACATATTCAAACACAAGTATATATTTATTATCTTATACATATTTATCTTAGGTTTTTAACTCTTTTTTTAATAAGTTTCAGATATTTTCTTATATAATTTTTTTTTTTTTTTTTTAGTACATTAGGGGTGGGGGGATTCGAATCCTATTGGTCATCAAGTCATATATATGTCAGCTGAACTATGCTCGCTTTGGCTAAGTTTTTAACTCTTAAATATTTAATATTCATACTACTCATCATAAAATCGATAAAACAAACACAAACATTTATTTCGGAGTGTTGTATGAATTAATTTCAAACTAATTTGGGATGATATTTATATTTTCAATCAATAGTATCTTACCCAGATATGAACATGTAATGGGACACAAGTCGGGATGAAAAAAAAATATCAATTTTTGCCTATATTAAAAGGAGGAATCTTTGCTAACTTGTCCTCTAATTTACTAAGTTTGTTTTCAAAATTCTAATCATACTCTTAGTGTATTTATCTTCATTACTTCTATTAAAAATATTTGTTGGTGAAAGTAAAGTTCTTCAATCAAACCCTCTAACTGCTTAAGTGGTAGATAGGAATGGTAAAATTCTTCCCGGATTCAGGTGTCTGATCTAATTGAGTTAGAAATTTTCGATTCGATCGAGTACGAAAATTACCTTATGTTATGCTCAATTTGGCAAGTTAAGACTTCTTAATCATTAGTCGATACATCATGTCAGTTGAGTTAGACTTTGGTGGTAGATAAAATAATAATATTCTTTAATATATTATTAATAACATTTTATATATTATTTTTAAAAATCCTTTAAGCTAAGCTTTTACATTTTTTTTTCTTCTCTTTTCTTTTTAATTTATTTTTCTTAATTGATTTCATAATATAATAACTTTTTTTACTAAATTTATAATAAAAATGTTAAATATTTTTTTATAATTAATTTTAAAATAAATAAAACAATAATAATAATAATTTTAACAGGTAAAATAATTTTAATATATTTATCAAAATTTAATTAAAAAATTTTAAAAATATAATTAAAAATAAAATAAAAACGTGAATTTTTTCTGGGGGGCCCGATCTCCAAACGATGATTCTCGACCTGATTCTCTGAAATGGAGAGCGGAGCTAGGACGAGGATGAAAAATTCTCACAAGAACGGAGATGAGAAGTATGCATCCCAATCCCACCCGGTTGCCATCCATATTAGTAGAGTAGTGATAATAAATTTGTTTCTAAAATAGGTTTTACAATCAATTTTCTCATTGAAGTCGTGAAGTAGAGAAGAATGCAAATGCCAAGAATTAAACCCCACTCAATTTCCTCAACAATTCATCTATAAATTAAGAAGGTACTCTATCAATTTGTCTACCATTTCTCAATCATTTTCTTTCACAAAGTTGAATTTGTATTGTTCTTTCAAATGTAGTATTAACAATTATAAATACATTATCTCTTTCCATAAATTCTAGATGATAAACATGACCATTCAGATATTTTATGGTATTTTTTTCAATTTTTATATAAAATAAATACAGTTAATTAAAAAAGAAAATTTCTAAGAAGTTTCTGAACAATAATTAAAGAAAAAGGCATTTCGGAAATTGTTGGCACATCCTTCAAAACATGAGATAATTTCCTACCAAATTCAAGAGCTTTACACAACACATTGGTAAGATAAATAATAATAATAAAGTCTAGAGGAGTTTGATTTTACCGGACCGCTTGTTATATCATATATGAATGAACTATTATTATAACAAATAAAAATAAAAAAAAATAAAACTTTTTTTTTTTTTGTTTTGTTTTGTTTTTTTTTTTTTTTTTTTTTTTACAACGCATGAGTTAGAATAAGAGATTAAATCTAGGACCTCGTGTAGACAATACATTATGTGATTGAACTAAACTCTTGTTAATAAAAAAAATAATAAAATAAAATAAAAAATACCAAGTTGTTTATAATGATTTTTTAAAATAACCTTTCAATCCACGTTTTTAATATCCTTAATTTAATAACCATTTCAGTAAAATTGTAAATAAAAAAGAATTATTATTACTCTTTTTTACCTTTGAGAAAAATATCATTTTTTACCTATAAATCTATTCAATTAAACTCTAAACTTTGATAAATATTACAATTTGTATTCATTAATTAGACTCTAAACTTCGATAAATGTAAAAAAAAATTCATAAAGTAGCAAATTTTACATAAAAATTGAGTATAGTTCGATTGATATACAGATCTGTCATTAAGGTCTGAAATTTGAATCAAATCTAAAGTTGAATTAAAAAAAATAGCTCTAATGTTTTTTTTTTTGGGGGAAATTTTTTATCAATTCTATATCGTACAAATATTTGATAAAACTCAAAAGTAAATTTTGATTTTTTTCGCGGTAATTTTTTAATATTAATTAGTTTTTGCTTTTCCAATTATAATTAAAAAAAAAACATATTCTTTTGTTCTTTTGCAATCAAGAATTCGAAATTATAAAAAAAGCTTTCTCAATATCATTTAAATTAAATTTAACTACGAGTTTGAAGGACGTTGTCTATTAAATTGTTGACAAGTGTATAATATATATAGACTTAATTCTATATCTAATAAATTCATGAATTTTTTTTTGGAGAATGGTACGATTGACCTCCTATTTTAAGCGAATTGTCAAAATGATCTGAATTTGAAAAAAAAGACAAACTGACCTTCTGCTGACATCATCAGTTTTTTTTTAATATTATTTTTTAGCTCTAGCTGCGGGCGCGGACTGATCTCGCTCTAGCTCGGGCACGAACTAGTCTCGCTCTAGCTCTAGCTTCATTTAAGATCTAAAAATTTCAAGATCTTGAAGTTTTTTTCAGATTCGAGACCAGTCCGCAGCTAGAGCGAGACCAGCCCGCGCCCGCAGCTAGAGCTAGAAAATAATAATAAAAAAAAATTGATGATGTCAGCAGAAGATTAGTTTGACTCATTTTTAAGATTCGGGTCAGTTTGACAAATGAGTTAAAATAGGTGTCAGTCGTACAATTCTCCCAAATTTTGAGGTGTTTGGTAGATTCATACACTTTTTTAAATTGTGGGTAAAAAATTCTGGACACATTTTATATTTTATAAAAAAAATAAAAATTAAAAGGTCGGGATCCTCAATTTTGTGACTTAACCGACTGCGTATTAAAAAATAAGGAATCAATTTATACCCCTAAATTTTGAAGGTTATATCAATTAAAATTCGAAATTAATGATTGTATCAATTAAAACCTGCTAAACTTTCATAAGTGTATCAATTTACACACTTGTTAGATTTCATTTGAAAAACGTTAATTTAAACGGGTGGAGACTTGTAATTTTAGCAATTAAACACTTCTAAATTTTCATAAGTAATTCGATTGTTTTAAAATTTAGAGTTTAATTTATACCATTATAAGTCTCCACACATGTGAAATCAAACGTTTTTCAAAGAGAGAGTGTAAATTGATACACTCACGAAAGTTGAGATTTTAATTGATACAATCATTAGTTCATGATTTTAATTGATACAACTCCAAAATTTAGGGGTATAAATTGATTTTTTTTCTATGCAATAAATATAAATATAAATATATATATATATATATATATATATTAAATATAATGACTTATTACACATAAAATTAAAAGCAAATATTACTTATTAAACATGGATAAATGACTTATTACCGTCGTCCGTCGACATATCGACATTTTCACAAATCTATAAGTTCAACATCGACACGAGGGTGTATCGACATTTCCATCACACTGTACAAAATCGATGAAATATTAAGAAACAACAACAAAATGTAACATAGCGTGAACATACCATTATAATAAGTGCATTTGAACTCATTAGAAGTATAAAATGTTTATTTATTAATTTAAATATTTTTTTAAAAAATATTATTAAAAACATTTTAGAAATATTGATCGAAACATTTTATCGATGGATAAGACTGGTCGATATTTGTGTCGTAATTAAAAAACAAATATTACACAAAATTATAAATTTTAAATTTAGAAATTTATTAAATTAAACGAAGTGGAAGGAGACAATTGGAAAACAAAAACGAAAAATCCAGCTTGATTTACACTCGCCTTCCATCTGGCACCTGCAGTCTGCACAGCCATTTTATTTTTTATCACCATGAAATTCCCTTTTCTGACGCCAACAAATTACAACCCCATCATTTCAACAATTTCTCACTCATTTTCAACTCATTTTAATTCACTATATAATAAACACCTTCAATTTTACTTCTTCACATCACATCTTTCTTCATCAATGTCCAACACTAAATGCTATGCTCCTCGCAGAGCATGGAAAATTCTAACTCACTGCCGCCGCCGCTTCTCGCTGGACCTCCTCCACGTGCGGCGGTTCCTCAAGCAACTCGTCCACCCAATTTCCACCCCGGCCCCACATTATGCAGAGCGTCAATTCTCTTTCAACGACACCCCCATTTTCCACCTCCCGCGGTTCTCGTGTATAAACCCGAAGGTTGAGTTTGAGAGCTGTGCTGTTGATGACGACGGTAAATCGGACCGCCGACGATTGTGCGGCTATGAAGTGGAAGAGGAAGAAGATGGGATTGATTTGAAAGCGGAGAAGTTTATAAAAATGTTTTATGAGGAGATGAAGATGCAGAGTCAGGTCTCGTATTTGCAGTTTGATGAATAGTGGAATTACTCCATCAATATATTATTGTTGTACAAAGTTTTTGTTTTTCTTGTATTGCTCCAAAAATAATTTGGTCCCTCACTTTTCGAGAGGGACATTTTTGTTTCACTTTTGAAGAGTGGTTCTAAATCATTCTTGATCTCCACCATTGGTTCACTAATAAATAGATAGATGCTGGCACTAAATTTTAGTCAAAATATTAATTTAGTAATGTTGGTGTAGATTTTCGACTTTCCTCCGGGTCGGTCTCAGATGAGACCAGCAAAATCACCAAGTAAACCTGTAAAGAAAGGATAAGAGAAACTTGTTTGAGTGTGGTACTCGGCCCAATACACAGCGATGCTTAAGTTAGGGAAGAGGGTTGTGGAAAGCCAAACTTAAGTGGAGTTTTAGTAGGTTTTGTTCCGTACCAGAAGGTTGTGGCTTCATATTTATAGGGGTCGCGCCGACTCTGTACACAATTCATAATTTCAGGGAATTAATCGACAGGTGTAAGGAGTGTACTTGGCGACCGCTCGAAGTTTTCTAGGCAGTTGTCGACGGGCAGGTAGGTGACTGTCTGCGGCTTTACTGTTGAACGCCTTCTCCGCTTCTTCCCTCGGTTGTGGTCGGCATTGCGATGGTCTGGCAATGAATCGACTCAATAGCTCGGCCATCGAGCTAACGCTTATGTCTGTTAATGGGTCGAAGGGCCTTTTCAAGAATCCATACGGGCCCATCTCGAGTATGGTGCCTATGAACCCACGCGAATCTTCCCTATAACAAGTAACATATTTTTTATTGGGCTTCATTCTCTTTCCCTCTTCCTTCTCCCCTTCGGTCGCTGCCGATCCCCGTCATCGTCACCGCAAATTTGATCTCTCCATGGACACTTCCTCATACAATGAAGAAAAAGGATGAGGGATTGCGTTCCAGATTTGGACTTAAAAGTGTTCCAAATTTCTGGAACAAATGAAGGCTCTCCACTCTGTGGGAAAGAGGAGGGAAAGCTCGGAGGCTCATTTCCTTCATGCGAAGGAAGTCCTTCGCTAAAGGAGGGACCAACCTAATTAGCAACAAAGATCTAAATGGCGGAGCGATGACGACATCAACAACATAACGATAGTGACACGATGGTGACATTGATGACAATAGAGAAGGAGGATAAATAGAGAAAAAAAAGCACATGGGAGAAGAAGAAAGTGAAGCCAATAAACTTTTTTATGAAATTAATTATTTTTCCAAATCATAAAATATAGTGAGCAAAATTTAACCGTCACATCATCTATTCGTTAGTCAACTCGAATGAGTTCAGGGATCATTTAGAACTATTTTTCAAACACTGAAGTGTCTGTTTTGAAAATTCATATAAAAAAACAACAAACTCAAATTTTAAGGACTAAAAATGTATTTTTCTAAAAAAAAAAAAAAAAAATGTTATAGGAATAAATTTATTATATTAAATATAACATATAGACATTCTTGAGAGTAGAGTGATTTCCATTGATTTGTCTTCAACCATTTTAAAAAAAAAAAAAAAAATTAACAATTGTGAAAGTAGAAAATCGTCCTATTAAACACAAAATAAAAAATTTAGATAAATTAAAAGTTTAGAACCCTATTAAACGTTTTTAAAAGTTTAAGAACAGATTAATTAATAAGAAATTTAAAAAGTAAACTTGTAATTTAACTAAGTTTAGAAAAGAAAAAAATAGTAAGTGAATTGAGATACTTATTAATAGTCTAGCTACACCAACATCGACATGGCATATTTGTATAATTCTAAAAACATTGGTTGGACACTATTGGTTGATACAGTAGATGCTTAACTTTTTTCTAAAGTCAAACCGAGCATAGCTCAATTGGCATAAGGTTGTGCTCTTAACTAATAGGTCATGAATTCAATCCTCGCATTAATTAAAATACTGTTGTAATTATTTTTATTTTTATTTTTTTTTCTAAATCTACCCATAAAAGTACTTTCAACGCTTATTCTTAAAAGTACTTTTAAGTGTTAAAACAATCCTAGTTCAATTGGAACAAAGCTATGATCAAATGATCATATAATTTAATTGATATAAAATTGTGACATTCATGTTGAAATCCCACCCCATAAATTAACAAAAAAAAAAAAAAAAAAAAAAAAACATTTGTTTTAAGTAAATCAATCTTTTCATTTACTTTCACCAATCATTATTATGTTTGAAAGCACCTATCCAACTATTATTTATCATTCAATATACATTTCAATAAATTGACTTTAAGTAAAACTAAAACTTGAAAAAACACAATTGTAATTATTAATTATTATCCCTCCAAAACTTATGAATTTATAATTAATAATTAACCTTAAAAAACTTTTATAATATCCACAACACAACCAATTTTGAAAACAAAATAGCAAAAACTGGTTACGGTGAATGATGATTCCAATTTCCAAAAATTGCCAACATTTTTCTCTTTTCCAATCCAAATCATCCTCCAATTCGAACTTTTGTGCTTGATTTTTTTGCTCGGAAAACTGTCGAAGCTGCCCTGATGGGCGTCGAATCGAACTCCGCGCCGCCACCGCCGCCGCCGCCATCATCGTCGTCTTCTACGCCATCTCCGAGCGCGAAGCGGGCCAGAGATCCAGAGGATGAAGTTTATCTCGACAATTTCCACTCTCACAAGCGCTATCTCAGTGAGGTACCCCCCTTTTGTGCCCTCAATTTACTGTTAGGTCATCTGAAAATTTTAGTTTCTTGACAAACTTTCTTGTTTAATCGAGAAATGGTGCCGGTTTGTAAGTTGCAGCAGTTGAAATTTCAGTGTTTAGGGTATGGATTCTTTGTGGCGTTTCTTCATTTGGGTCAATTCTGCCCTCTAAGTTTGCGTCATTCGTTTGTATTCCTTTCTTGGATGCAAAATTTCTTCCTAACGTATATCCTTTCTTTGTTAATGATCTCGCACAGATAATGGCTTCTAGTTTGAATGGATTAACTGTTGGGGACCCCCTTTCAGTGAATCTCATGGATTCCCCTGCAAGGTCGGAGTCCATGCTTTATCTAAGGTAATGGAATTTGTTGCAATAAAGTTTAACTGATTTACTTTTAGATTGTTTTGTTTACGAATGAGAATTTTAATACCTTTAACCAGTTGAAATATGCTCAAGTTGACAAGTTTACAAGCTCTTTTGTATAAGATTACAGAAACGTCAGGAAGTTAACAGGAAGAAATTGAAATTCTCCAATGTAACAAGTCATGTAGTTTTGAAATGTGTCTGAAATTCCTTTGTAGATGGGAAGTTTGAAACAAAAAATTTGCTTCATTCCTTTGTTTAGTATTCTCAAGATGGAGTTTTTCTCAGAAACTATTACTTTCCTTTTACACTGTAGATAGAAAGTTATCAATCTACTATTGGGTTGGTCTAATGGTCAATAAAGGCCAATGTAAATAATAAAAGGCTTAGAGGGAATTAGTTCAAGTCATGATGAGTTGGTGACCTCCTACCTAAGATTAATATCTTACGACTTACGAGTTTTCTTGGCAACCAAGTGTAGTTGGGTCAAGCATTTATCCCGTGAGAATAGTCGAGGTCATGCAAGTTAGCCTAGAAACTCATGGATATCGAAAGAAAGAAAAAAAAGAACCAAGCTTATTTAGAATGTTTGATACTAACATTTCGTTTTAAGATGTGATTGGCTCAATAAAACCCAAAGTTTCAAACTTCGAGGTAGCCTTCCTGGATTCTTTTATCTAGAGGTTATCCTATCTACTTTATATGACAATTGAAGAAGCTTATAGTAGTTACTTATTGATGATTGTGCTGTTATAACCAGGCAGTATTGATGCTCTTGATGGCATATTCCATCCCCAAGAAAGGGAAGTTTCATGGTTTTAATTTGTGATGTGTATGTGCTTCATGCAAAAGTTTGATAGATGTTGTTTAGTGAACCATTACCCTTGGTTTGAACGAAGGAGCATTTATCGTTCTTTGTTATAAAACTGATGGATGAAAAGATGAGTAATTTCCATTTGGATGGTTTTCCCTTTTCTTATCTTCTGCCCCATCTTGAAAATTTAAGAATCTTGCCTGATTATTATTATTTTTTCCTATACTTGATCAACCATCCTTCTCCTTCTTCAGTTTGACTTTGTGTAGATTATATGTGGTGAAATACTTTCAAATCCTTGGTATGCATGTCAACATTTTTTTTCCATGAGTCACATTTGAAGAAAGTCTTTCTAGTACACATGTACCACAATTTATTTTCTCTTTTATCGAAGATTTACCAAGGATTTATAATCTTTTACAATTTTACTTTGGTCTTTTTTCTCCATAGTTAACTGTATTTTTTTTTTCTTTTTTAATAATTCAACATTGTGGTGGGTGGGGGATTCAAACTCTCCACCTTTAGGACAAATATATAATTCCTAAACCATTTGAATTATGTTCATGTTGACATAGAGTTAACTGTACTACGTGGTTGAAAATATGTTAGTTATCTTTATACTTCAATAAGGTATAATATGAAACTTTGTTTGAAAAGAGGTTAATATGTTTAAATCTTACTGTCATGAAAAAGAAAATAATAATTAAAACTAAGCTTGATTGAAATGTGAGTTTCAGGAAACTTCTGTATTCCTTCTAATTGTGCAACAATTGTAGTCTTATTCTCTACATTCACAATGGTTTTATTTCAAAGGTTTTGAGAATTTATTGCTGTTGATGTTGGTTTGTATTAAAAATTCATTCTCTTTAACAGTGCAAGAGGCCATGAACTACATTCTTTTGTTCTTTGTAAGCCGTATAAATGGTAGCTTTTTTTGTTTATACTTTTGGACAAAATATATGCAGTAGTTGGGAAGTGTGACAGAAGAAACTATGATGCACTGGAGTAAAATATTATTATCCGTGAAATCGTGATCGTCTTTAAAGTAAGTTAAGTTTTCCAGATCACAAAAGACCTGCATATCTCTTGTTCTCATCTGTGTTCAACTCTCTAAACTAGTAGCAGGCAGAACAAAGAGATGGCAGTATACAGCTATTTCAAAGCCTTTTACTGCAACCCTTTTTCTTTGGTTTTAAATTTTGCCTTCATTGCATGTTAATTTCTTTCGATCTGGCCAACTCCCACGCATCTCGACTAATTCTAAATACTTTGAAAATCAATTCCCCACTGTTCATCATCAGTCATGAATTCTGTTTGGGGTTAGTACTTTGTTTAATATTTTTGTCTCTAACCCGACATATCAGGGATGAAATGTCCTGGCAATATTCACCTATGTCTGAAGATTCAGATGACTGCCGGTTTTGTGAGACATCCACATCTGCAAACTTATTAACCTCGCAGTCTGATAGTAGTGTACCTACCAGTCCAGTCTCCCCATACCGATATCAGAGGCCATTCAGCGGGGTGACTCCTTCAACAAGTACTAATACTTCACTTGGATGTTCTCCTAGTCCCATCACTAGCTTGCAGCCCCATCAACGCGGATCAGATTCCGAGGGTCGTTTCCCATCATCTCCTAGTGATATATGCCACTCAGCGGACTTGAGAAGGGCTGCGCTCCTGCGTTCAGTACAAATGAGAACACAACCTCCTGGTCCATCATCTATGGAGTTGCCATATTGCTCAGTGCCCGAGCCTGGACCCAATATAGAAGCTGAAGAGCAGCCATGTTCTTGCGTAAAATCATTGGTCGATGAAAGAGTTTATCAACTCGAGGAATGCTCCTCAATGGGAGTATCCGAGCCTGAATATAATGAACAGAAATCATGCAAGGACTTAAACAGGGATATGAAAGACAGTGAGTCTGGAGGGTAGTAAATGCTAAAAAATGTATAGAGGAAAATCTATTCTAACATCACACATGGGACACATTGCTGCTGTGAAATTGAAGTGCTTACTTGCTTTTGCTTATTCGAGGATGGTTTGGTCTTCTGCTAGGTTCTTTCTCGAGTGTGCAGTGGCTTGTGCTATCTTCATTGTTGAGCATGTGTGGAAGCTTTGTCTATATATTTGATTCTTCCGAAGCCCGGGTCGAGAAGATGTTAATTGTTGAGCTTGTGTGGAAGCTTTGTCTATGTATATGATTATTCCGAAGCCTGAGTTTAGAGAAGATGTTCGTTGTGGAGCAAGTGTGGAAGCTCTGTCTAGCTATTTGATTCTACTGGAGATGGTGTCAAGAGAAAGTTGTTTCTCAGAGCTAATTTTATATAGATAAAATGGTGCGGCTTTATGGGTGATAAAGTTGAAAGTTGCAAGTGTTCTATTTGTTTCATATTTGTAACACTGTTATTATTGAATTTTTGTTCTAATTGCCTTGTGATCTTGCAGGTAAAATTGATGGGAAAACCAAAAGATGAATAGAGGAGTTTCATCAACTTGGTTATAAACATGATTTTGTTGACGAGGAATTCATGGGCTTTTTCCTCCTAAGAGGAAGGCCCATCCTCATTAAAAGTCCATTAGGGCTTAAATAGGGAAATTCTTTTGAAACTGAAATCAAATTTTAACTCAGTAGGGTTTGGGTTAGTCGGGACATTGTTTTAGATTCTAGTATTTGATCATTTTTAAATAAAAAAAATATATGTTTGGCCTGTTTTCAAAATTACCCGTTAAAAATGGTCATTTCTCTCGTCGTCTCTTGCCTAAATGAGGAAGATAAAAAAACGAGGGTAGAAATTAGGAATAATAGCATAGATGACCAACTCAAAATAGATGATAACTCTGTTGCACGTTCACAATCCCACCTCAAGTTCATACTCGAAATATGAAGGAAAACAAAACTCACCCCGGAATGACATCTTCGCCATTTTTTCTTATTTTATACCTTAGTCATTTCTATAATCGAAATATATATTTCATTCCATTTCTTTTTCCTACAACTCCAAATCCCCCCTTTGAAAAATCAAGCGATGGGCGACCGAGGTCATGAGGACCGAGGTCATGAGAGGAGAGATGAGTGAAGGAGGGAGAAAATAGAGAGACGTGAGATGGAGAAGGAGATCCTTGTTAAAGTCCGTGGTGTGGTTAAATTAACATAGGTTTAATAACCAATCCGGGCCAAATGGGGAGTGAGCTTATTAAAAACTCTACCCACAACTCCTACTCAGTGGGTCAAACATGTCCTAATACTTTTAAGTTTTAAGTGAAATGATACCTTATAATAATACAAAATAAAAAAATGTCCAAAAATAAAAAAGGTATGATAAATCACCCTTTTGTAATCCAATTTCTCTCTCCCTTTAACTTTCCATTCTCATTTCACCCCCTATTTCCAACCTCCTCATCCATATTTTAAAAAATCTCTTCTTGATTTTATTATATCTCTTAGATTATAACAAATTTCTATAATAATTCATCTTTTATGGTTTTCCTAATTAATAATCTCTCACCCGTTTCATTTTTTCCATTAAATTTACACCAATTTTCTTCTTCTTCAAATCAACAGTCAGATTTGGGATCTGGGCGACATCGACGACGGGATCTGAGAGGTCGTAGGCAGGAGCGCATGACGGCTTCTCCCGTCTAATCTCTTCAATTTGACTAACTACACTACTGAGCCCTGATTTTTGCATTTTTGTGTTTATGTACGTATATAACTCCTTTTTTTTTCTCTCAATTTTTGCTTCATAATCTTGTTTTCTACTAAATGGGGAGGTAGATTGAGATGAAAGTGCTCCTTTTGTAAGGTATTTTAGTCTAGATCATTTTTTTTTTTTTTGGCATTTATTCTATCATAAACTTTTGACCATTTTTTTTATTATTAAAAATTACATTTATCGAAATTGCGTATTAAAAATAAATGGTCAATCCTCTTTTAACAATTTTAAATGGTGTAAATATGTTACCCACACTAAGTTCCCTAAAAACTTTAATATGGTCCATAGCCCTCGAGTGGTTAAACCATGGCGATTTGTGAACATAATAGAAATTACTACTCCATTAAATGGAAAATACATTAGAAACTTAATAGATAATCATTTATGATAGCAAAGATAATTTGTCACAAAACCTATAAAATTATAATTGAAACCTAAGTTAAGCTACGCATGGGAACTTGAGTTGATAAGTTTTTAACAGAAAAAGAAATAATAATTATATGTGGGCAAAGGGCAATGAAATTATTTCCCTCACCATCAACGTTACCAAAGTTTAATATAATATTTAGTTTTAGATCTAATCTAGGGTTGTTGGAAAGAGTATTCTATTCCCAGCTCCCTTTTCGAGTCAAAACTCAAAAGCATGTCCTAAAGATATCATTGTTTTTATTATTATTATATATATATATATATATTTTTGAATTAAAAAATATGACTGTCGAAGCGAACGTGGTTCTGACATATGTATGTGTTGATGACTAAGAATCCTATGGTTCGAATCTCCGCACCCCAATGTACTTAAAAAAAAATACAACCCTCTCACGTTTGAGATGCATTCAACTCTATTACGTCTTTTTTCAGTTTGTGCTTTTTCCATCTTTTTGATTTGTGTTTATTTATACTTAAATCAAATCAACATAGCCTAATAATAATTAACATGTAATTTTTTTCTTAAAATCGGATTGAAATTATCTATATCTTTACATCTAAAAGATGAAAAAGAAAAGTGGTTGTTCTATTCAAAAGAATTTAATTTATCATCATTAAAATTAAAATTGTGTGCCTTCAATTTCAAGTGGGGTTTTAGAGGATGGGAAGGAAAGAGTGGAAAATTTCACGGTTGAATTCATCTAGGTCGATTATAGTACATTTGGGTCCGCCATGGTAGTGTGATTTGTATTCTTCAATAATCAATTTATTCAAAACACCTACACTAACAACGAAATTAGACCACATGAGGGAGATGTTGGTAAAGGAAAAGGTCGGTTGGATTTTATTTTTCTAAGAAAAATCACCAAAAAAGAAATTGAAAAGGTGGGCTTCAATTACTCTGGTTCGAAAAGTACTCTTGATAATTTGAATGTCTTTCTTTCCCAAATCTGTGATTTGTCTTGATCTGACGAAGGGGTCTCCACGATCTTTCCTTCCATCGCCCTCGCTGACAAAAAGTAGCGAGACAGATGATGCAGAGAGTAGACGTGTAGCAGCTGCGCCACCGTCGCATCCAACCCGTCCCCGTATGTCTTCCATAAGACACAGAAGGCGAACAGACAGGCCCAGGCGTTCGGAGCCAATTGCGCTAGTGCAAGGTCGACCGCCTTCAAGAACAGTTGCACCACCGATGCCAAGGGAAGACGAAGCCCGTGTGGAAACATGTTCCGAGAAAGACTGACACACCCTAGAGGCGACGACTCAATCGTCTCCCCCGGTTCAGGCAGTCGCAACTCGACGCATGACAGAATATTGTACGTAGTCCTCAGCGCCCGCAGGTCGTCCTCAGTCAAATTTTGTGGCAGCGCAAAAGGAGTGCCAACAGCACTACCACGAACGCCAGACGGAGTAGATTCACCACGAGTCATCGATGAGGCGAGACGGATAAAGACAAAGAAGAAGAAAAGTCGAAATGAGAAGATAGGAAACCTTTCCCATCTTCTCCGACTTTAAAGCCCTAGCACGGGGTCAGATCTGGACCAGACGATTGTGATCAACAGTCGATATCTCACCTAAGGCAGACGAAACGTCACGCCCCAGAATGAGCGACACGTCATCAGAGTCTTTTTCGCTTCCCCAGCGAAGCAATGACACGCAACTTCTCTAGGACAACGGGCGACGTACCGGCTACCCAAAGCGCATCGGTATTTTCCGCTGAATCAAACCACCGGGAAGGCCCACCTACGGCGAACCTACCCGCTAATGGGACCAATGTTACGAGTTACCTCAGCCTGAGGTCAGCCGCTGACGTCACGACTCACCTCCCTAGGGAGACGAGGTCACGACACCAGCATCAGACGAGTCAAGGACCTGAGCCGACTCCAAGACTCCGAAGGTGCGGGCTTAACAATCCACTTGAGGATCCGTTGTTGCCAGGACGCATGTGAGAAGTGATTGACAAGACACCCTCTTTTGGGAATTAGGAGACGACGGTTACCCCCATCATAACGAGGCACATGGGTCGACTCCGGTCGGCTCGAATCTCCTCACCCCGGTCCGAGGACTCACATGATGGCGGGTCAACTGAATCACTCAGGGAACACTCCCTCCTCATCGCCTATAAATACCCATCTTGTCCAAGGATGAGGAGGTACGTGACAACGGGTAACTCTACCCAACCTCTCAACTACTCCTACTTATGCTCAAACCTTTCTGACTTAAGCATCGGAGCCTTGTGGGCCTAGCCCCACACCGGTGCAAGTTTACACTTCCTTTCTTCTTGTAGGTACCCTACCACGTTGTCGGTGATCGCCTGCAGTGGAACACACGGAAGTACGGAAAAGTCCAAAATCTTGCGACAACAAAGTTTATACTCAGCCAAGATATACAAATTTAGGTACCAACGTAAACATTTTTTTTTTTTTTTTTTAATGAACGTTTCTCGGTGATGGTTAACAACAAAATGAAAAATAAATAAATTATTGATGTTAAAATAAGTTGGTGGTTTTGTCATTTATTTTATAATATTCAAAGCTGAAAATCGCAAATAAAAGACAAAAATATACAGATAAAAAATTACAGTTGCGTTGCGTTGCGTCCAATCATATGAAAAGAGAGCCTGTCCCGGAAGCAAACAAAATAGTAAATATAATTATTAATTAAGGTTAAATTACTTTGAGATTTGCATTAAAAAATAGGTTCGTGGTTATTTATAATTTCCTTTTTTAAAATTACATCTAATAGGTGTATGAATTTTTTATTTGGTAGATACCTATCTATTTGTCATTTCAAAAATTTATGAACTCACCCAACATAAAATTAAAATTCTAATGCTTTATTATTAAACATAAAATTTTAATTTTATGTTAAATAGATTCGTTAATTTAAATTTTAAATGTTGAATGTCTCATAAGTTTATTAAAAAAATTAAAATTAAAATTCTCTTATATACAAATATTAAAGTTTATGGACTAAATTTATAATTTAATCTATAATTAATTATTTAAGGTGAACTCTATAGATTTAAATCTAAATTTATTATGTTTTTTTTTTTTTCTAACTCACGTGTGAATAAATATTGAGAAATTTTTAAAAATAACTAGAATTAAAAAAGTGAGATGAAATATAGCTAATTAAATTTTGTATTTGCATTCCATAGCTACTTTGATAATAAGAGAGGAGAGTGAACATTTTGAATTCCAATAATACCACATAAATATGAATATCTATGATCTGCCCACACAACTGAAAATATATATATATATATATATATATATATTTATAATCATAATCATAAATATGGATTGATTTTAGACTTTTTAAACCCAATATGGGACTGGTTTTATTTTATTATCGTATACAAATCCCTTCAAATATGGAATTGATTTTAGACTCTTTAAACCTATTAATATTATTAACCTATTAATATTATTAAATTATTATTTGGAAGAGATCAGTCTCATCACCACACTTCTCAACTCTCATTTTCATCTATTCTCTTGCTCGCACAAGACCGTTCATCTTTTTTCCACGTCTCCTGCAACACATCCCTAAATCTCGTCGTCTCCGGGTAACTCTTTCGTTCACTACCAGTCCCCACTGTACGAACGTGAGGGACCCAACAATCAGAATGATCTGGTGACGATTTTGATATTGGCCAGCGATCGGGAGACCGTTGGGAGGTTACTCGAAGGTGGAATACTAGAGACGGTGAGCAATTTGATGAACAATATGCCGGAGGAGGCGGTGACAATGCTGAAAGTGGTGGTGAAGAAATAGAGATTTATGGCGATTGCTTAAGGGGTTTATGAGATCAAGAAGATTTCGAGGCATGAGTTGATTAAGCAAGTGAGGTAGATAGCGAGCGACAAGTTGTTGATAATACTAACCTATCGTTGAACAATTTAACTGAGGCAAGCTTAATCATCGAGAGAAAAAAAAGAGTCTTGAAATCGTTTTTGAGGACCAGGTGTGTAAATAATTTTATTTATCATTCTTCCTTCTTTTTTATCTTTAGTATTTATCGTTTTGCCTTGTACTTTCCAATATATATTTTTTTTTCTGGGTTTAATTCTCAATATATAATTTATCAATTTATACTACTTATATCGGTTAACAGTTACTTATCTAGGTGTATTTTCCGTATATACTACAGTCACAGTCAGCTGGTTTTTACTAAGCTAGTTTTTTTTTTTTTTATTTTAAAAAAATTGGAAACAAATTTTAAGTTTTAGACTTATTCTCTAGAATATTATCATAGTTGAATGTCAAATTGTAATTTTTTAGTTGCTTAGAATTTTATTTGAAATTAAGCTGTTACAAAAAATAAAGTAATTAAAAAGATCTTCGTGATAGTGTATATTTGTCAATACAGTGTTTTGTGAGTTTTTGTGATAGTGTATATATAGAAATACAATGTTTAGTCCGTTCGAGATTTTGTTTGAATTTTATGCATCATTTCTCTCTCATTAAATCACCATTAGAGTTATGCATCATTTCTCTCTCATCAAATCACCATTCAATTTTTTTTGAATTTTCTGCATTATTTCTTTTTCATCAAATCAAACTGCTTGCTTGTTATTCTAACGTTTACTTGTATTGTTATGATTTTTTCCTATATATTTATTTTCTGCATTATTTCTCTTTCATCAAATCAAGCTGCTTGCTTGTTATTCTAACTTTTACTTGTATTATTATGATTTTTTCCTATATATTTCTCTCTCGTTAAATCATTCCTTTTTTTTTGTAGGTGATTAAATTTTTTAAACGGGTAAATTCTAAGGATATTTTAGTCTCAAAACATTATAAAAATTATACTAAATATAGCGGTTAGCTATTTTTCATTACTTATTTTGTGTGTTAGCTATTTTTCAACTCAAATTATTTGATTATAGCTATTTTTTTAGTTGCTCCATAAAGATTCCAACATTTAACTATTTGATGGATGATGTATCCTTCCACTGGGCTACAATGGGCCTAACCCATGATGAGATGAATTGTTTGACAAGATTGGTCAATAATGTTAAAATTAAAAAAAAATTTAAAAAAATGTCAATAATTGGAGGGCCTGATGGTTGGAGCAGCCTTTTGTTTTATTAGCTATATAATTTAATGTCGCTTTTTCCCTTTTGGAGAACATTTTTTTTTATTTTTTTTATTTTTTATTTTATTTTATTATTATTTTTTTTAAGAAAACACGTATGGAGTCCTAATACAACACGTCATACAATATAGTATCATTTTTGTTTGCTATAATTTAATATCATTTATGAGGTACTGAGTGGGCCGATTTTTTTATCATATTAAATTCATTTGTGACTTTCTTGTTCTCAAATAAAATAAATAATATGACTTTCTTCTGAATTTTTTTTATCACCTTTTAAGTTAAAAAGTAAAAACAAAATAAGTATATAAAAAGAAAAAAGAAAAAATCTTACTAGAAATAGATGGTATAGTAATTTGTTAAAAACCGAAAATGTTTTTGAAAATATAAAATATTCATTGAAACTTTGTTTGAGGGATACATTAAAAAAAACGTATTTTTTTTTTACATGTTGGGGTGGAGATATGTCGTTATATAGAAACAATATGTTTTGTTTAATATGTTTTGTCAAATTTGTTCCTCCGTTAATTTAATTTATTATATTTATATATAAAATATCAAACTAAAAGTTAGTTCATTGAAATCAGACCTCATGTTAAGAGGGAGAGACCGACTCTTTCTAAAAACATCGAGATAAGATAGCACGAGTCCGACTCATTGAGGGAGATGAGCCCAAAACACACACAAAACTTGACCAATAAAAACGACTAATGCTAAATACATGAAGGAGGCTTGGGCCTACTAGTGGTCGGCCTTAGTAGACATACAACGTCAAAAATGAGGTGTGGTCAGCCTAAGCTTATGCCGATCACTATTCGACCCGTAGGCAGACCTAAGATTTTTCAGACTCTACCTTCTCCTAATAGGGAAAGGGGTAAGTAAAGCCCAAGGAGACCTAGATGCAAGATTCGACCCATAAAAACATTCAGACCGAATTCCTAAAAAGAGAAGGAGGCCGACCACTGGTCGACTCTGATTGATTTTCGAACCTAATCGAAGTGTGTCAGTCAAACTCAAGCCGATTATAGAGGGAAGGGATAAGCATAGTTCAAGGGGCACCATCTATCTGTTTTTCTAGACTTGGTAGAAATATGTAAAGACATAGAAACTACTATACCACATCACATTATAGAGGAAGTCTCGAATATTGAAGTAAAAAAAAAGCAGGTGTCGTCCACTTGAAAATTAATTAGAAAAAGAACAACTAAACACACTTTTTAAAAAGAAAAGAAAAAAAATGAGTAAAACTTTGTTGGAGCTACAACTATCTTTTGCAGCCTAGGCACGTGTCACAATTTTAATGGCCAAATATTTATGCTATTTTTTAAATAAAAAAAATCTTTTTCACGCTGTTTATTGCTCTCCTTCATTTTTCTTTACTTTGTAACGGGAGAATTTCTAGTGCATCCGTGGTATGGAAAAATTTCATACCAATGCCTTTAAAAAAATGACACGTGGCAAAATGGTTTAAAAAAATAATATATTTAATAGTGTGGGTCCCAGTTAAACAACTATCTCGACACATGTCATTTTTTTAAAAGCAGTGGTATGGAATTTTTCCATACCACGGATGTAATAGAAATTCTCCCCTTTGTAACTCTCTCCTTTAGCTAGAAAAATCAAGTTCCAACCTCCAATAAATTAGAAAAATACAAAATAACAAAGAAACAATATATTTATTTCTTTCACTTTTGTTTTCTTCTTTATTCTTTATATGTTTTTTCTTCTTTCCTCTCCATTTTTTCTTCCATTTTCTTTTCTAATCGTCTTTTTAAGGTGAATGAAAATTGAAGAACAAACACAATTAAAAAATAATAATAAAAAGAAAAATGCTCCCATCTACTCTCTGTTATGCAATAACTTTTTTATTCTGCAATTAATCTATTAGAGGTTGAAGTTAAATTTTCATGGCGGATGGAAGAATGAAAGTCAGTAAAAAAAAAAAAAAAAAAAGCAATAAAGGAAGAAAAAAAAAAGAGCAATAAACGGGGTGGAAAGCTAATAAGGATTTTTTTTTTTTAATTTTAAAACAACATAAATATTTGACCAATAAAATTGTGACATGTGGCTAGACCGCAAAAGATAGTTGTAGCTCAGCCTGCAACTAAGTTTTACTAAAAAAAAAAAAATAAATTAAAATAATAAAAAAAAAAAAAAAAATAGAGAAAGCAATAGAAAAGGTTAGATAAAGAAAGTAAATGAAAGTAAATGGTCAATTTTTTTTTTTTAATTACAAGTTAAATCCTTTGTGTCTAATTACTTAAAAAAATCAATTTTATTTTTAATACACTTCAAACTTTCAAATTTATTTCTTACGTTCAATTTTATATTTTTTAATATTTTTTTTTTAAAATCTATAGAGTTATTAAAAACAAAAATTGAAGTTTTGATTCCTATA
Organism: Herpetospermum pedunculosum; assembly: GCA_028017165.1. Lineage (NCBI taxonomy): Eukaryota > Viridiplantae > Streptophyta > Magnoliopsida > Cucurbitales > Cucurbitaceae > Herpetospermum > Herpetospermum pedunculosum. Next base: position 14,038,897 of record CM051523.1, read on the forward strand.
AGACACAAAATCAATAGATTATATTTGTCTAATAAAATCATTAATTTAAAAAAGCATGGTGAATCTATAAAATATTTATTCGACACCATTTATTTATTATTATTATTATTATTTTTTTTATTTAATAACATGGGTCTAAGATTGAAGTTAAGACTTCATAATCACTAGTTGATACATGTTGAATTATTGTTAGCGTTCAATACCAACTTAAAAGTTGAAGAATGGTTATAAAACTAAAATGAAAATTCAAGAATCTATACATATTTTAAAAGTAAAAAAAAAAATCGATTAGAGAAAAATTAAAAATTTAGAAAATTTGTAATTTTTTTATTAGCGTGAGAATAGGGACGCCTTTGCAGCAAAATTAGTAAGAAAACATTTTTCTCATTGTTGAGCACCAATCTCGATACTCTGCCTTTGTGGCAGCCCCAGAATAATCAAAGGAGAATATGGCAATCCATTTCTTTTTTATTTTTTATTGATTTCACAATTTTATTTTTATTTAATTAATATGAAGAGAATTAAACTTCTGATTTCGTAGTCAAGAACACAACTTTATATCAATCGAGCTATGTTCGATTTGATGACTTAACCATTATTGTCTTAAAGAAGTATCGAGTTTTAAATTGATTATAAGATATTCATTAATTTAAGTATATGCTCGAATCGACAAATAGAATACGCTTTGTATTAGTAGAGGAATATTGTAAACTTAATTTTGAAAATTGAAGACGCTATAACTTTTGTCTGTCCATGTGGACTTTTTTGGTCGATCTTGCATGTGATTTTGCAGTGTGAATAATATATGCTCCAAAGTCCAAACTTTACGCAAATTTACCCCCACGTTGCCTAATTTCATGTTGTGTGGGTCCCTTCTGCTTCCACAAAGGACTCAAAAAAGCTGGCAACATCCATATTATTTTAAACCGTCCAAAAAGTATTTATTTTCAATATTATTTTAATCTTTATATATTCATATATTTATAAAAAGATACTTTTATATATATACAACAATCTAACACAAAATAATAATAAATAGGTATAATTTTTTTTATTTTTTATAAAGATCTTATAATTTAGTTATAATTTATCTTAGTTTGAATGATAGAGGTATATCATGGATAGTTGAAATACTATATAAATTTATCATATTTGTAATTTGTTTTTATAAATATGATATATTTACGAATAAAAAATAAAATAAAATAGTAATTTATTACAATTTGACTAGTTATAAATATATAATGTAGCTTAAGGGGGCGTTTCGCCTAAAGAGTTGGTGAATTTGACTTGTTTAGTCTGTAATTATTTAGTTTGAGGAGTTGTTTAATCCGGGGAGTTCTGAAGTACGTGTGCTTGGAGTAAAGAGTTGTTTAGTCTGGAGTTCTGAAGTCCGCGGTGTGTTTGCGGCAGGGAGTTATTGAACCTAAAGTTTTGAAGTCTGAGTTTATTTGAGCTGCTTTCTTCTGTATAATTTTCTTCTGCATAACTTTCAAAATTTCATTGTTAAGAACTTCTTTCCATTCGAAAAAATTCAAAAAATGAAATTTTTTATTTTTATTTTATCTATATTTACAAATTTCTTTAAAGACAACAAAAATAATTTTGAGCACAATACCTCACGTTATTTTTTCACATTGATTATCGTATATATATATATTATATTATATTATATTATAGTTAGGACTCATCTTTAATTTTATGAATTCTAAGATTGAGATTTTTTTTTGTTTTATTAATGTATGTATATTTTACAAACTTTTTTAAGGAAAAAACAAAAAAAAACAACACACAAGTATAGTTTTTTCTTTATCCATGTGTCAAACACATCTTTTTCCGCCTCCACGTTTTTAAACTGTCATTCCATCTGAATCCACTGCACTCGAAAACTAGCATCTCACTAATGAAGGTTTATTTTAACTATTTTTTTTTTGTACATTTTTTTCAATAATTTTTTATATTTTCATTGTTATGAAATTCTTCCAATAAAATTTAAGAATACGATTTTTGCTTTTTATTTTATGTATCCTTCACAAATTTTTTTGAAGATAATAAAAATAATTTTGACCATAATACTTCAAATTCTTTTTTTAATATCACTCACATTAATTATTCATTTTATTTTGATAGTTTTGAAATAAAAGAGAGTCATACAATAGTGTGTTAAATATTACACGTGAATTTGAAAGATTTTAATCTATTAATTTAAACGAATCCAAATAAGCATGTTTTTATTTCTCTCTAGTAAGAATAATACATTTTGAATTTGATTTAAGTACCAATTTTGATTGAACAACTTAATTTATATTTAAATTAATAAAAATAGGTTGAATTGCATTTTTAGTTCTTTTACATATTTTGTTTAAATTATGTTTTTTTAAAAATAATTAAAAATATTGTGTGAGAGAGGAAGAGGAAGAGAAATATGTTACCTTAAAAAATGAGATATTTGAATAATAGTTACGGTAGAAAAAGTTTGAGAGTTCAATATTAATTACTATTAAAGTTTGAATGGTTTATAATTTTTATCCGAATTTAAAAAGTCTGTGGGCCAAGTTAACTTCTCCTAACTCCTTGTCGAACAATTTTTTAAAGTCAAACACTCAAAATAGATTAAAATGATATTAGAAAATAATTTCTTTTTAAAAAAAAAAAAATATGATATATTTTTTTTAAGTCTAGGCTAGGCACGTGCTTCTGAACGAGCTAAAAATAAAAATATCCAGTATTTTATTTTTGTTTTTTGGAACACGAACCGGAACAACAATGTCCCGTACTTTTAATTTATTTATTATTATTTTTTAAAAAAAAAAAAATTCAGTATTTTCAACGGTTTAGGTTTGATTGTGGTCTACCAACTTTGGATCGTATTTCATTTATTTATTTTGTTTTCCTTTTTTTGTCGTGAACATCTATCGGTTATTTGTTTGTTTTCCTTTCATTTATTTACTTCAATATTTTTAAATCTTACACAGATTTACGAGTTTTCAAACTTATTATTTCATTTTAGTTTTTAATTTTTTTTTTATAAAAAAACTTGGGACAAATTTTGGTTGTTAATAATATGAAAACAAAATTCTGAAAATAAAAGATTCAATAGAGTTGTTCTATGCACTTTATGATATATGTTTAATACACATTTAGAAATTAAATTTCAAATTTATTTATTTATTTTTGAGGTCAACAACATATGGGATGAGAATTTAAACTATAACCTTTTAATTGATAGCATTGTATCTTAACTGTCATGTTCAAGTTGGTCTCAATTTAAAAAATCGCGTTTATGTGTTTAGTTAAATCTCAAATATTATTAATTCATTTTGTTTTTTTTTACAAAGGTATTTAATTAATGTGAGAATTGAACTCATGATCTCATAGTCAAAGACACAAATCTTATGTCAATTGAGGTATGTTCGGTTTGATTTTTTTAAAAGTATTTAATTAATGCAGGGTATGAGGATTGAACCCTTAACCTCTTAATCAATGACACAATTTTATATAATCGAGTTATGCTCGATTTTATTAATTCATTTTGTTGGTGTAGGATTCTGGACTTCCCTTCTTTTGGGTGTGTTTCGCAACTCCTTCTCCAACTTTATATCAAGCTGTCATCGCCGGAATCAAAAGGTGCCTGCACAAGGCAAGAAGAGGAATCTTGCACCGGTGTGGTAATAGGCCCACGAGACTTCGATGCTTAAGTCAGATAGTGTACTGAGCGTAAGTAGGAGTGAGAACTTCTTTAGATTGCGAGTGTTATGCTGCGTATTGCGTACCTTAGACATACTTGTGAGAGTATGTTTTATAGGTGGGAGATCGTGGACCGATCGGGTTGGCCCGTCCTTTCCTCATCATGAAGATCAAGGATCTCGACGAGGAGGTGTGGACAGTCAACATCAGTCCGTACCTATCCTCATGATGAGGATCTTCGATCCCCCCGAATCTAGGCGAATCGAGAGGAGTTGTTGTACCGTTGCCTTGTTAGGTAAGGCAGGAGTGTCCCATCGATTCATTCGTCACCTCACGTGGGGGGTGGTGACGGCATAGCAACAACAGATATGGAAATGCCTTGAGGGCGTCTGTCCCGAGGAACCGATATAGGTCGACCATCTGCCTCGTCAGATGTCTGACGACGCCTTCAGGGTCTCGAACTTGTGACGTCATCATCGGGCGCCTGCCTCATGTTGAGGTGGCCCGTAACACATTTATTAACAAATTTTATGTTTATAAATTTTGTATAATTATTATTCTACAATATATTATATAATTTACAATATATTATGTTATACATGTTTTAATTTTAACAAAACAAAAAAAAAACTGACAAATTAATGAGTTTCTTCTTGTGTTTTCATTTAGAATAGGAATATGTAAATATACAACATTGTTAGACCTAATTTCCACACTAAATATGGAATAAGATAAATACTAATATTGTTTTAATAATACAAAATTATAAATAGATAATTGGGCTGATTGCACAAATAGCAATCAAGCCCAAACTAATTGCAAATTTAGCAAACTTTAAAATGTTTTGCAAATATGGCAAAAAAAATTGTTTCTATCACTGATAGACTTTATCATATCATTGATTTCTATCGGTGATAGACTATTATCACTGATAGACTATTACCACTGACAAAAATCTATAAAAAGGTGAGGTGATCAGCGATAGACTTCTATCAGTCATAAGATATCAGCGATAGAAATTGCCATATCTGCAAATTTTTTAAAAACATGCTATATTTTTAATTATCTTATTCTAAATTGACATTTGTTACAATTTTCCTAGATAATTTCCTATTTCAAGTAAATTGAGTTTGAATTTATAACGTGAAATAATATATTTATACTCTTTATTTTTATTATGTAAATTTTCAAATTTTAAATTGAAGGTTTGAAAACATAGAAATATTGTAATTTCCACCATCATAATGGAAAAGCAGTTTTACAAAACAAGTTCACCAGACAAATATTCCTGGAATCAAATTTGAAAATAAAAAAACAAAAATTCAACTGTGTATCAAACTGATACTTAGTTTTCGAACTTTCAAAACATTTAATTTTCAAGAAGTCATCTCGAAATGTATAATTGACCCTAAAATTCAAGGACATTTTGCATTTGGTATACTTCAATTTATTTCTTGGTGTTATTTATATTAGTATTTTTTAGGGTTTAAATTTCACTTTGCAACTTGAAATTTATTTCATTTGGGTTTTTATACTAATATCTATTTTTTATATTATTTTAGTCCATCAACTTAAAAAAATAAATAAATAACATTTTTTTGTTATTTTATTATTTTGTCACATAATATCTTCTGCTTATTCCGTTATAAACTGAACTCGAATATGTCCATGTCACATAATATCTTCTCTTTACTTTAGGTTCGGAGTTGTTTTTGTGTGGGATAGTCGAAATTTTCTTCACCACTAGTGGCAACGAAGTTCTTAGTAATTAACAAGGGGAAGGAAGATCTACACTCCTTTCATTCATTCAGTGTTGCGGGTGAGGCGCGACCCACAACAAACAAAGGGGGAAAGCTTGTTTGTTGTAGTCATCTTTTTGTAGACTAGGCTTGATAAGCGTTAGTTATTTAAGTAGGCTCGATCGAGCAGGGTAGACTCGCAGCTTCGCTCGACAGAAGAGCCTGACTTTCGAAGCTATTAATCAAGCAGGAGAGTCCAACCTATGAGTTTTGAAAGGATAGGAGAAGGGAATAAAACAAAGAGAGTCACTCCTTTTAGAGACATTGCTAGTTCATTCAGTTGGTCATGAACTCATTGCTTCGCCAGAAACGACTAGTCGCCTCCGCCAAAAGATGCTTAGCCAGAAGCGAAGGGGAAGCGGATCGCAAATTCCAGCAAGAATTAAAGGAAGAAAAGAGACAAATTTGGGATGTTTTTGTTATACACTCCCAAAAACACCCTAAATTGAGAAGATGTGATTATTACAAAAGTGTCTTTCAATTGAAAAATACTTAAATGTCCTTTAATAAACCTTAAGTTTATTTGTCATTTTAAATTCTCACCCCAACGAATACTCCCATACACATTAAAACACATATTGAAAATTGCAAAATTTATTTGTTAACCAATTGACTGCAAAATAACAAAAACCTGAGAAGTCGCGCCGAGCCGATTCCGAGGGGTCGACCAAGTCTAAAGAGAATTGTTCCTATTCAGACGGTTACGCAGTCATCAATGAACGGTCGTTATAATAGTCGTCAGGTGATTTGAATGCTCGAAACGATCCATAACGGCCAAGACAAAAACTATAAAAGAAGAAAGGGAAGAATGAAAAATGTCAAGTTATTCTCTGCTATATTAGAGTTTCTTTTCATATTTGTTAATGAATTCCTAAACCGACTTTGTCATCGCAGTCTGTGTGGTTAGCACCACACCAGTGCAAGACTTCGCCCATTGTTCATTATGCGGCTTCCTGTTGGGTTTTATGTCCTAAAACTCGTAGTTTGTAAACTGTTTGAATGTAAATAAATATTATATTTCAATAAAGTTGTTATTGATTTTTAGTGAATTGTGTTTGTATTAACCTATACCAATAACTAACACCCATGGCTGTAGTGTGAGTACTTGAACTTCATGTGTGACATGAATGTGAATCAAGTTCAAGTAGACAGCCAAAATGGTCTATAGTATAGGGATAAGGCTGGGTACCTTATCCTGGGGACACTATTGGACGCGGCTCACTTTGTATAGTACAAAACGATGTGATTCGAATCGTTTCATGTAGAGACATGTGAGTGAGGGCGTCCTGTGCAATGAGTTTGCACAAGACCGAACCAAGAAATAAAATCGCTCTTTCTTTATAACACCGTTTACTGTAAAGACCGATTTTTTCATTTGATGACTTAGGTAACTCGATCTCAATCCTGAGCTTACTATGAACTCCTGTTTATTCAACCTTATCCTTTGATTTGTACGGGTGAGAGTGGCCAGATCGCCGACTCAATATGCCTACCATCTTGGGGATAAGATCGAATAAGTGGCTGGGGACATAGTTGTAGCAAGATTGGAGTTCACTCCTACCCGCTTTCAGGGTTAGTAGAAAGGTTGTTCCCTTTAGTGCTGACTCCAGGTCTTGAACATGGGCCCATCCTCTCCTGATCAGGGAGGAATCTGATTTGATGGTTGGACCACAAATCAATTGTTCATTAGAGGTGTCAGTGGTACTTAAGGAACAAGATATAATACAAGGGTTAAACGGTATAAATGACCCGTTGTGATTATGAACGACCTGTGAAGGATCGACTTACTGATGATAGTTATATCAACAGGACACAATATATCTACAGTGAGGAGAGTGCAGCCCTTGGACTTTAGTGGAGTCTCCGGGGGTTAACGAATGTTGGTTAGTTCGGTTGAAAGAGTTTTGACCGGATAATCTCGTATCGTTGGAGCTCATGATCTGTAGGTCCTTACGGTTCTCCTGGCTAGCTCGGATAAAGCCGTGAAACAGTATAAAAGAAAAGAAAAGAATTTGAATCGTTCAAATTCGGGTTTGTGGAAGAAGATTAGACATATTTAAATATGATTTAAATATGGACATATTTAAATATGATTTAAATATGAGATTGGTCTGAAAACATGAATAGGATTCATGTGCAAAAAGTCGGTTTTCGGAAAACCGGGTTTAATTATATTATTTAATTAATATTTGATATTGATTAAATAATATTAATTAAAATATATATATATTTTTTATTAATTAAAAGGTTTAATTAATAAAATAATTATTATTATTTTTAATAATAATAATTTATAAATATATATATATATATATATATATATATATATATATATATATATATATATATATATTTACATGTGTCTTACATGCAAGCATGTAAGACACATGTAAGAAGAAGGATTTATATATATTGACAGATCAATCAATAAATAAAAAAAAAAAAAAAAAAAAGAAGAAAGAAAAGAAAAGAAGTGAGTGCACTTCGGGGTACACAATTCAAAATTGAATTGTGAATTCAATTTGAAGAACCCGCTTCTGTTTTCTTCTTCTTCCTTTGCTTCTGTGAAAAAAATAGTTTTTTCAGTTGAAGCTTCTTCCCTCTTTTCTTGAATTAAAGGAGTCCCACCACTCCGTTTCTCGGCCTGAGGATAGCGGGACTACCGTGGGTGGTCCACGAACGTTTCGTGAGAAGGCTCGGTGAGCTCGTGAGGAGCTTCTGGCGGTGAATTTGGAGAATTACGAACTACAAGGGTATGTGTTCTAACTTCTCTTTTTCATCGCTTTTGCATGTTTCCGTTTTGTTTAAATTGATGAAATTAGAGTGTCCATGATCCAAATTCGCTTCCGCTGCGTGCCATGGGCGCTCCATCAATTGGTATCAGAGCGTTTTTGGCCACTCAATTTCAATCAATTTAAATTATGGTGGGTTTTATTTAGAAATTGTTTCTGAATGGAATTCTAAAGTGAATATCGATTTTGGCATAGTTTCTTTTGAATTTCATTATTTGTAATTGCCCGAGAATGTATGGGCTTTAATGTATGCTAAAGAGTCTGTATTTTTAGAGTCATTAGAGTCCATATAGGGTTCTTTGTGAAAGAATTTTGAGTTTGAAACTCGCCGAAATGTTCGGTGTAAGTTCAAACTCGTTCTGGGCATTACGAGGAGAAATTCGAAGAAAATTTGGCCGAAGCGTTCGGAGGAAGCAAGTTGGTCAAAGGCGGTGCGAAGAGTTCGAAGTCCGCTCAAGACGTGGCTTGTTGATCAAGCTTGTAATAAATTAGTTATTGCTTGCTAAATGCCAAAATCGATCCACTTTAGTGTGTTTAATTATTTATGCATTGCGAATGTATGTTTTAATTAAATTCCATGTTTGTATGTGCATAACGTATGCCATATAGATTTAAAATCCCACCGTAGGAAGCATGCTTCATGCATTGAAAATATGTTATAAGTGTTATAATATATCGTATGCATATTTGGCAATTCATGATTTTTGATATAAAAGTTATATTAATTCATGAATTAGTTGTTGTTAATTTAATAGAATAATTGATATAAGTGTTATATTAATTATGAAATTAAATATACAACATATGTTGCCATGGTTTTATGCATATTATTTGTTATAAGTGTTATAATATATTGGATGCATGTTTAATTCATGAGTATTAATATAAGAGTTATATTAATTCATGAATTAGATGTTGTTTGTTTAATAGAATAATTGATATAAGTGTTATATTAATTATGAAATTAAACATCCAACATAAGATGCATTTTGTTTGTTATAAGTGTTATAATGTATAGGATGCATGCTTAATTCATGAGAATTGATATAAGTGTTATATTGATTTATGAATTAGGAGTTGTATATTTAAAATCATAATCGATATAATTGTTATATTAATTATGAAATTAAATATTCAACTTGTCGTGCCTTAGTGATGCATGTTTGAGAAGCATGTAGAAGTTTGTTGTAGTAAGTCTTAGTTTTGCAAAGCGTTGTAAAATTGGAATAGACTTTTAAAATCTATAACAAAGACAAAGGCATGCTCACTTAGGGTTGAATGTATCGTTCCGTTTCATTAGATGAATAGGTCGATATCTTGTAAATGCTAAGGTTACAAGAAACTCACCCGGGGACATCCTGTTCGAGGTTGGAGGTATTTAAGCTGACGGTTTACGGAACACCTCCTACCTGGGGACCATCCGGTTCTTGAGTAAAGTTAACCCGGCTTTATGAGCATGCGTGAGTGGTGTGAGGTAATAAAATGTTTATCACCTAGACATCATAGGTAAAAGTTTGTTTTACCTAGACTTAGGCCTTATTGTCTTAGCCGGATAATGCCTGAGTAATTTACCCATTCCGTCTTAAAATACTTAGTAGAGGTGTTGAGAAGGTATATATGATATGTCCCTCTCCTCCTACGTTCTCTGTTAAGTTCACACCGTGAGAATTATGCTCGGCCTCGTGATGTCAATAGGGCATCCCCATTCGGATGGTATTTGCATAATTCAAGAGCAAGGTGAATGGAGAAAGTATTTATAGTAAGTGGGAGAAGGAAGTGTGTCAATACATCCTGCGGTCTCCTCCATTGGATTGAACCGTGAGATTCCTATGTTCTGCCTGCTAGGTGCCCACAAGTGGTACCGATCCATTCGGAGGGCCGTTTCATAGGAATCGGAACATCTCAATCACCATTTATGGATAAAGAAACATAGAGCCATTCCCAACTTTGACATTTCCATTCGGTTGCATCGTTGGGGCCGCCCTATGAATTCTAAAAATGGAGGGTCACACTTACAAGATTTGCTAAGGAGTTAGTAAATCTTGACCAAACAGCGATAACTAAGATGCTATAGGAATATGAGATATTCTGGTATTAGCATTTAGTCAAGAATGTCTTGATTCAGTGAAGGAATGCTTGACTGCCCCTCGGTAGCAACCATTCTGACCCACTGAAGTATCGTTGTAGTTTAATAATGAGTTATGGGTACATTATTATTCTTTGCTAAATTCTTGATTGGTGTCTAAATTAGGTTAAAACCTTTTCACTAATATTTATTCATTCTCTTTTCAGCATGTCTAGCTCTTTCATTCACTTACTAGCTTCCGATAAGTTAACCGGCGATAACTACGCGACCTGGAAATCGAACTTGAATACGATTCTCGTTCTAGATGATCTAAGGTTCGTCTTATCAGAGGATTGTCCTCCCCCTCCTAGCTCGGATGCGACTCGAACTGTTCGAGAAGCATATGATAGATGGACAAGGGCTAATGATAAAGCCCGAGTCTATATCTTAGCCAGCATATCTGATGTGTTAGCTAAGAAGCACGAGGATATGGTTTCTGCTAAAGAAATCATGTCTTCATTACAGGAGATGTTTGGACTTCCGTCCTCATCGGTCTGTCATGAAGCCCTCAAATTCGTTTACAACTCTCGCATGAAGGAGGGAACCTCTGTTAGGGAGCATGTCCTTAACATGATGGTCCACTTCAATGTGGCGGAAGTAAACGGAGCTATTATAAATGAGTCAAGTCAAGTAAGCTTTATCTTGGAATCTCTTCCGAAGAGTTTCCTTCAGTTCAGAACCAATTTGGTAATGAACAAGATAAAGTATAATTTGACTTCTCTCCTCAGCGAGCTACAGACCTATCAGTCCCTACAGACTTCTAAAGGAAAAGAGAAGGAGGCAAACGTTGTCACTTCTAGGAAATTCCAAAAGGGGTCGTCTTCAGGGAGTAGGTCTGAACTTTCTTCTATTAAGAATAAGAGTATTCAAAAGAAGAAGAAAGATAAAAGGAAGGGAAAAGCACCTGCTACTGCTAAGAGCAAGAGTAAATCTACAGACAAAGGAAAATGTTTCCATTGTGGTGTAGATGGGCACTGGAAACGCAATTGCCCAAAGTATCTTGCAGAGAAAAAGGCTGAGAAAGAAAGACAAGGTAAATATGATTTACTTGTTGTTGAAACATGTTTAGTAGAACATGATTGTCATACCTGGATACTTGATTCAGGAGCTACTAACCATGTTTGTTCTTCTTTTCAGGAAACTAGTTCTTGGCAGCCACTTTCTCGCGGTGAGATAACTCTCAGAGTTGGAACTGGAGAGGTTGTCTCAGCTGAAGCAGTGGGAGCTGTAAAGTTGTTGTATAGAGATAGTTTCATTTTACTAGAAAATGTACTCCTGGTTCCTACCTTCCTGAGGAATCTTGTATCTATATCTTGTTTGTTAGAACAGTTGTATAAAGTATCTTTTGTACATAATGAAGCGTTCATTAGCAAAAGAGGTGTACGTATTTGTTCTGCAAAACTTGAAAACAACTTGTATGTGTTAAGACCAACCGAAGCCAAAGCTATTTTGAACACTGAAATGTTTAAAACAGCTGAGACTCAAACTAAAAGGCAGAGACTTTCTCCAAGTACTTATCTTTGGCACTTAAGACTAGGTCACATTAATCTCAATAGGATTGGGAGATTGGTTAAGAATGGTCTGCTAAATCGTTTAGAGGACAACTCTTTACCGCCATGTGAGTCTTGTCTTGAGGGCAAAATGACCAAACGATCTTTTTCTGAAAAAGGTCATAGGTCCAAAGAACCTCTAGAAATCGTGCATTCGGATCTCTGCGGTCCTTTGAATGTCAAAGCACGAGGAGGGTATGAATATTTCATCAGTTTCATTGATGATTATTCTAGGTACGGTTATCTTTATCTAATGCATCATAAGTCCGAAGCTCTTGAAAAGTTCAAAGAGTATAAGGCAGAGGTTGAGAACACATTAGGTAAATCGATAAAAACACTCCGATCAGATCGAGGTGGAGAGTATATGGATTTAAGATTCCAGGACTATATGATAGAACATGGAATAGTATCTCAACTCTCAGCGCCAGGAACACCACAGCAGAATGGTGTGTCCGAGAGGAGAAATAGAACCCTGTTAGACATGGTTCGATCTATGATGAGTTATGCTCATTTGCCTAGTTCGTTTTGGGGATATGCAGTAGAGACTGCAGTATATATTTTGAACATGGTTCCCTCTAAGAGTGTTTCTGAAACACCTTACGAGTTATGGAGAGGGCGTAAAGGTAGTTTACGTCACTTCAGGATTTGGGGGTGTCCGACACATGTGCTAGTACCCAATCCAAAGAAGTTGGAACATCGTTCAAAATTGTGCCTATTTGTAGGTTACCCCAAGGAAACGAAAGGTGGTCTATTTTATGATCCTCATGAGAACAAGGTACTAGTATCGACTAATGCCACGTTCTTAGAGGAAGACCACATGAGAGATCATCAACCGTCGAGCAAAATTGTTTTGTCCGAATTTTCCAGGAAAGCTACAGACGGATCAACAAAGGTTGTTGATCAGGCTGGTCCTTCTCAAGAGTTGAGAAAACCTCGACGCAGTGGGAGGGATGTAAGACACCCCGACCGCTACATCGGCTTGTCTGAAACTCAAGTCGTCATACCTGATGATGGCGTTGAGGATCCATTGACCTTTAAACAGGCAATGAATGACACAGACAAGGACCAGTGGCTTAAAGCCATGGATCTCGAAATGGAGTCTATGTACTTCAATTCGGTCTGGGATCTTGTAGACCAACCAGATAGTGAAAGACCTATCGGTTGCAAGTGGATCTACAAGAGAAAACGAGACCAAGCCGGTAAGGTGCAAACCTTTAAGGCTCGACTTGTGGCAAAAGGTTATTCCCAAAGAGAAGGGGTGGACTATGAAGAAACTTTTTCTCCTGTTGCCATGTTAAAGTCGATTAGAATACTCTTATCAATTGCTACATTTTATGATTATGAAATCTGGCAAATGGATGTCAAGACTGCCTTTCTGAATGGTAATCTTGAGGAGAGTATCTATATGGCTCAACCAGAGGGATTCATACTTCAGGGTCAAGAGCAAAAGGTTTGCAGGCTTAATCGATCCATTTATGGGTTGAAGCAAGCATCTAGATCCTGGAATATAAGGTTTGATACGGCGATCAAATCTTATGGCTTTGAACAAAATATTGACGAACCTTGTGTTTACAAGAAAGTAGTCAATACTGTTGTAGCTTTCTTAGTCTTGTACGTAGACGATATACTACTCATTGGGAATGATGTAGGGTTCCTAACTGACGTTAAGAATTGGCTAGCGACCCAATTCCAAATGAAAGATTTGGGAGAGGCTCAGTTTGTTCTAGGGATTCAGATCATAAGGGATCGTAAGAACAAAGTGCTAGCGCTGTCTCAAGCATCTTATATTGACAAGGTGTTGTCAAGATATTCGATGCAGAATTCCAAGAAAGGTTCGCTGCCTTTTAGGCATGGAATTCACTTGTCTAAGGAACAGTCTCCTAAGACACCTCAAGAGGTTGAGGATATGAGACGAATTCCCTATGCATCTGCAGTTGGTAGTCTCATGTACGCTATGTTGTGTACACGACCTGACATCTGCTATGCAGTAGGAATTGTCAGTAGGTTCCAGTCCAATCCAGGATATGATCACTGGACAGCCGTTAAACATGTCCTCAAGTATCTTAGGAGAACGAGAGACTATGTGCTTGTGTATGGCGCGAAGGATTTGATCCTTGCAGGATACACTGACTCTGATTTTCAGACTGATATAGATTCTAGGAAATCTACATCAGGATCAGTGTTCACTCTTAACGGAGGAGCAATAGTATGGAGGAGTATAAAGCAAGGTTGTATTGCTGACTCCACCATGGAAGCTGAGTATGTCGCAGCTTGCGAAGCAGCGAAGGAAGCTGTATGGCTTAGGAAGTTCTTGACAGATTTGGAAGTTGTTCCAAATATGAACTTGCCAATCACCCTTTATTGTGATAACAGTGGTGCAGTGGCAAATTCTAAAGAACCTAGAAGCCATAAGCGTGGAAAGCATATTGAGCGAAAGTATCATCTCATCAGGGAGATAGTGCAACGAGGAGATGTGATCGTCACACAGGTAGCCTCAGAGCACAACATTGCTGATCCGTTTACTAAGTCTCTCACGGCTAAAGTGTTTGAGAGACACCTAAAAAGTTTAGGGCTGCGAGCTGCTCAGTAGGACAGTGGGAGAAACTTTAGATATTTGATATTCTAGTTCTCTCGACCAGCATGTACTCCACTGACGTTTTAGTCCAAGTGGGAGTTTGTTGGGTTTTATGTCCTAAAACTCGTAGTTTGTAAACTGTTTGAATGTAAATAAATATTATATTTCAATAAAGTTGTTATTGATTTTTAGTGAATTGTGTTTGTATTAACCTATACCAATAACTAACACCCATGGCTGTAGTGTGAGTACTTGAACTTCATGTGTGACATGAATGTGAATCAAGTTCAAGTAGACAGCCAAAATGGTCTATAGTATAGGGATAAGGCTGGGTACCTTATCCTGGGGACACTATTGGACGCGGCTCACTTTGTATAGTACAAAACGATGTGATTCGAATCGTTTCATGTAGAGACATGTGAGTGAGGGCGTCCTGTGCAATGAGTTTGCACAAGACCGAACCAAGAAATAAAATCGCTCTTTCTTTATAACACCGTTTACTGTAAAGACCGATTTTTTCATTTGATGACTTAGGTAACTCGATCTCAATCCTGAGCTTACTATGAACTCCTGTTTATTCAACCTTATCCTTTGATTTGTACGGGTGAGAGTGGCCAGATCGCCGACTCAATATGCCTACCATCTTGGGGATAAGATCGAATAAGTGGCTGGGGACATAGTTGTAGCAAGATTGGAGTTCACTCCTACCCGCTTTCAGGGTTAGTAGAAAGGTTGTTCCCTTTAGTGCTGACTCCAGGTCTTGAACATGGGCCCATCCTCTCCTGATCAGGGAGGAATCTGATTTGATGGTTGGACCACAAATCAATTGTTCATTAGAGGTGTCAGTGGTACTTAAGGAACAAGATATAATACAAGGGTTAAACGGTATAAATGACCCGTTGTGATTATGAACGACCTGTGAAGGATCGACTTACTGATGATAGTTATATCAACAGGACACAATATATCTACAGTGAGGAGAGTGCAGCCCTTGGACTTTAGTGGAGTCTCCGGGGGTTAACGAATGTTGGTTAGTTCGGTTGAAAGAGTTTTGACCGGATAATCTCGTATCGTTGGAGCTCATGATCTGTAGGTCCTTACGGTTCTCCTGGCTAGCTCGGATAAAGCCGTGAAACAGTATAAAAGAAAAGAAAAGAATTTGAATCGTTCAAATTCGGGTTTGTGGAAGAAGATTAGACATATTTAAATATGATTTAAATATGGACATATTTAAATATGATTTAAATATGAGATTGGTCTGAAAACATGAATAGGATTCATGTGCAAAAAGTCGGTTTTCGGAAAACCGGGTTTAATTATATTATTTAATTAATATTTGATATTGATTAAATAATATTAATTAAAATATATATATATTTTTTATTAATTAAAAGGTTTAATTAATAAAATAATTATTATTATTTTTAATAATAATAATTTATAAATATATATATATATATATATATATATATATATATATATATATTTACATGTGTCTTACATGCAAACATGTGTTTACATGTGTCTTACATGCAAGCATGTAAGACACATGTAAGAAGAAGGATTTATATATATTGACAGATCAATCAATAAATAAAAAAAAAAAAAAAAAAGAAGAAAGAAAAGAAAAGAAGTGAGTGCACTTCGGGGTACACAATTCAAAATTGAATTGTGAATTCAATTTGAAGAACCCGCTTCTGTTTTCTTCTTCTTCCTTTGCTTCTGTGAAAAAAATAGTTTTTTCAGTTGAAGCTTCTTCCCTCTTTTCTTGAATTAAAGGAGTCCCACCACTCCGTTTCTCGGCCTGAGGATAGCGGGACTACCGTGGGTGGTCCACGAACGTTTCGTGAGAAGGCTCGGTGAGCTCGTGAGGAGCTTCTGGCGGTGAATTTGGAGAATTACGAACTACAAGGGTATGTGTTCTAACTTCTCTTTTTCATCGCTTTTGCATGTTTCCGTTTTGTTTAAATTGATGAAATTAGAGTGTCCATGATCCAAATTCGCTTCCGCTGCGTGCCATGGGCGCTCCATCACTTCCTACTCATTTCACCGATATATAAATTTGTCGTTGATCAAATTCAAGTCATATTATATAAGGGTTTATTTGAAGATTTGTGTATGGGGATGAAATTGGACATTCACACCTACCAAACTCAACCTAATAATTAAAGCAAGATTTTTGGGGATATAATGAGATTTGGGGATCCAATTATATGAGATAATTCTTTTTATCTTTAACTATATATGTATGCTTGTGGGAAACCATGGGCATGTCTCATGCGTTAAAAAGAATGTGTGAACACAAATAAAAGTTATGAATAATGAATGAGCCTTTTTTTTAATTTTTTTTAAAAAAAACAAACTAAACAGAAACAAAGTCTGATGTGCTACCAATTGCTAAAGACATAATAAAATTCAAGGGAACAAATACTTTCTACTAAGTCGAAAAGTGAGCCTACATCGCTCTAGAGGCTATCTGATGGGCCATAACATTGGCAAGCCGAGGCAAATGGGTGAAGGAGATCACTCATTCTTCAAATCTAGTGCTTCGCGGATGAAGAAAGCAATTGTGGTGATGTCGACACTAGTGCCATTGAGAAGTGTACAAACTTCCAAATAGTCACTCTCAGCCTCGATTGGGCACTTACAAGGATTCAGGGATGAGGAGATTGCTTTAAGACTTTCAACCATGGTCATGGCTTCCAAAATCTTGATCTTAAATTGGCCGGTCAGAGAGCACGACAACCTACAAATTTAACAACCCCTAATGATCCCAAATGACCCACCCAAGACCAGCATTCCTGGAATAAGAATTAAAAGATGCATCCACATTCAGCTTCCACTATTTAAAGGCGGGGGGTTGCCAACTGCCACTGATATCATCTAAAGTCCCGTTATTTCTGACATGAGCTTTCCCCTCGGTACTGCTCTCATCTGAACTGCCACTTCTAGCCCCTTTGGACTGATATAGGAGTTTACTAATGTTGGCCATCACTATTTGATCTGTCACGGAGACATTGTTGAAAAATGTCTTGTTTCGGAGCTCCCAAATCTTCCACACTATCAACATCGAGAACTCCACATCCTCTTTCGATCATTTGTCCAAGATAATCCAATCCCAATGTTCTTGAACCGACCAATAGTTTATGTTATCACATAAACGAGTCAAGTTAATAGAGGGACAAAATGATCAAGCCTTCCTGATTACTTTACAATGCTAGAAAATGTGTTGAGATGATTCTTCATTGTTCCTGCAAAAAAAAACACATAAATTATCAATAAAAATTACTTTCCAACAAGATTTTTCTTAGGATAAATATTGTTGTAAACTTTTCAACAATAAATTTTAATTTTTAGAAAAACTTTAGAGGTCGAAAAAGCCATCAATAATTGGTGAAAGGATATGGAAAATAATTGGTGAAAGGATATGGAAAGAGAAGATAAAAAGATGAGGTAGTTAAGAGTTTGAGGGCACTTTTTCAACCGAGTGTTTCTTTTTCGAATCAAAACACACTAATTATGTCTTATGTAAAAGCATCTCAATCTACTTTTGAAGCGTTGTTCAATCTTTTTAAAATTATATAACAAAATATCACGATGGAAAATTTTGAAAAATACTTCCTTAAGAAAAAGGAAAAAAAAAAAAAGTGATGTTAATTTCACTATTGTAAATGTTAGGTCAGATGTCTAGAATAGAAAATTGATTTTGAAAGTAAAATTCGGTCTTACTTTAGTGTTAATCGTTTATGTCAATTTGTCTCAATGTTAACACAACATCCAACCTCAACGCTTACTCATTAGAGAATGATTGAAATCAAAATAAATTTTGCTAAAAAATTATTGTAAAGACAAAAAAAAAAAGAACTCTAGGAAGAAGATGAAGTCTATCACTTCAAAACCAAGAAGATGACTGCTCTTTTAAGAACAAAAACCTTTTAGATCTAAAGTTACAAATATAGAAATTCATGTAAAAAAAACATTCAACCAAAAACGGTTATAAAATTAATGTAATTTTTTGAGAAAAATTAAATAAAAGGTTTTTTTTTTCACTTCAAACCCTTGTTCGAACAACTAAAAATCTATCATTTTTGCAAGCATCTCAAAGTACTCTTATATGTATATTCACTTTTCAACTCCAAATATTTTCACATGGGACAACTAGAGTCTTCTATGTGAGGATTTGCAATGGGCTAAAGACCCAAGAGTTTTGTTGCATTCCCAACAACTTCGAAATGACCGACAAAATGAAGGAAAATAAAGAAAAATCTTTTGAGCAAAGAAAGGAGAATAAAATTAAATATCAATATCTTACGATTTGAATTGATGCATAGTAAAGTAGAGCAACGACCTAATTGAAGAAAGTGAATTGTCTCTTCAACTTTCATCAATTATGGTTGAGACCCCCACAAAACGTTTCAGTCGTTATGTTTTATCTTGATTCCGTCATACAGTAATACATCAAGTGCTATTAAGGTCATGCACATAGAACTTCGGGTCACCGTGAAATCTCTAAAAAAGAGACTCTTTAAAATTTTACATAGAAGGCGACCCACCTTGACAATCACGTTAATTGCTCCATCAATTATGTCAAAATGAGACCACTCAATAATTAAGCTACGAAGACTTTCCAAGTGTTCCATCAAGTTTGTACTCAGACCACCCAAATAAAGGGTTATGGATCCACTATGAGGGTTTGTTCCATAAGTTTGTATACAAACCACACAAATAAAAGACTATGGATCCCCTATAAGAATTCTTTCAATCAAGTATGTACTCAGACCACTCAAATAAAGGGCTATGGATCCACTATATAAAAGGTTTGAATCTCATACTTGTTGAAGACTCTAGAATTACTCTCCTTGTTAGGCCTTTGGTGAGAGTGTTCCGCTAAGAGATACCATCTTGAGGGGCATGTTGAAGATCCCACATTGAAAAAATGAAGGGACCTCATACTATTTGTTGTGAGTGTAACCAAAGTCTCACATTAGTTAGGAAAAGGAAAGATCATGGGTATTAGAACCATGCCTCGGACTTAACCATGCATGTGTGCCTCGATCACATAGTCTTAGTTGATCCGGGTGTAGTGGTCTGGTTAAAAGTGATAATACTCGTGTCTAAACACGGATAAATGACTATTTGATAGAAGAATTTGTGGTCCTTCGCTTGAGGGTAAGGGACAACATCTCCATTGTAATGAGGCATTTTTCGGAGAAACCAAAAGCAAAGTTGAGGGCTTATGTTCAAAGTGAACAATATTGGTTTTAAGATGGAACCTCATGATCGTTGGTAGTTGTCAGAAGTGGGCGACGGTGGTGGTGGTGAAAGTGAAGAGATTTGGATTGAGGTAGTGTGAGGATATTTTCTTCGTATTCATATATTATCAAGTTTGAGAATAATTCTGACTTTAACCACTCAACAACCCTTTCTTTTCACTTAAAATGACTTATATTTTTAAAACTCAATTTCTGAAAAAACATTTTAAGTAACATCACAACTTTGCCTAGAATGGTTTTTCTCGCTCTAGCTCTAGTTTCATTTAAGATTTCAAAATTTCAAAATCTTGAAGTTTTTTTTAGATTCGAGACCAACCGGCAGCTAGGGCTAGAAAATAATATTTAAAAAAAACTGATGATGTCCAGAAGGTGAATTTGACTTATTTTCCAGATCCGAATCAGTTTGACAAATGACTTAAAATATGGGTCGTACAATTCTCCGTTTAAACATCCACCAATCAGGGGCGGATCCAGGATTTTTTGTGGGCACAATTCCAATAGGGTTAAGTGCAAGTTTAGTCTTTCAAATTTTTTATTTATGTCTATATAGTTTTTGAACTTTAAAATGTGTGTAAATCACTCTAAAACTTTCAATTTTGAACTTAATAGATCTTTAAACTTTTAATTTTGTATCTAATAAAGACATATTAGAAAGAAAAAAATAACGTATTTTTTTTTACAAAAATATTTAATTAATACAAGAGTCGAACCTCTGATCTCTTAGTCAAGAACATAATTTTATGTCAATTGAGTTATGCTTGAGTTATGCTCGGTTTGAAAATAATAATGTACTTTCAATTTTGAACTTAATAAATCTTTAAACTTTTAATTTTGTATCTAATAAAGACATATTAGAAAGAAAAAAATAACGTATTTTTTTTTACAAAAATATTTAATTAATACAAGAGTCGAACCTCTAATCTCTTAGTCAAGAACATAATTTTATGTCAATTTTTTTTTTTTTTTTTTTGATTACATTGGGGGTGGGGGGATTCGAACCACAGACCTCGTGGTCGTCAACTAATACATATGCCAGTTGAGCTATGCTCGCTTTGGCCATAATTTTATGTCAATTGAGTTATGCTCGGTTTGAAAATAATAATGTATTTACTACATACAAAATTAAAATTTTGAAATGTAATTGAGTCCTTAATAATTGATTTTTACTGGACAAAAAATTAAATGTCTAAGATCTTTTTTTTTTTTAGTACATTGAGGGTAGGGGGATTCGAACCACAAATCTCTTGGTCATCAAATCATACATATGTCAGCTAAGCTATGCTCGCTTTGTCAATGTCTAAGACCTATTAGATACAAAATTATAGTTAATAAATTTAATTGAGTCATTAAAAGTTGATTTTTTTTAGGAAAAAGAAAATTAAATGTCTAACACCTATTACTTACAAAATTAAAGTTAATAGAATTTAAACTTCACAAATCTATTAAAAATAAATTCGTCTTATAATTCTCTATTTATATAAATATAATTTTGAATATTTGTATATAATTATTTTAGAATTCAATATGTTTGTTCTGATAAACAAAATTAAAAAGAAAATAAAAGCTAACATCGGGAGAGCTGGACACCATCAGGAAGCAAGCTTGAAGTCTGTGCCCCTTGCCAACAAACCAGACACTAATTTTGCTATAACTTTCGATTTTTGATATACAATTAGACAAACTGTAGGTATATTTTTTAAAATTTTATATACAAATATTTAAAATTAATAATTTGAGGGGCACGTGCTCTTGGCCCCATATAGCTCCGCCCCTGCCACCAATAGAAATGGTTTAAATTGAAATCTCTTGAACCAAATTGAGAAAATACTCGAAACTTCCTAATAAAAAATATACTTAATAAAAGAGAGAAAAATGACTTTTTATATGTACTTTTTCAAATAAATATTTACATATAATGATATAAACAACAAAAAGCAATTAAGAAAAAATAAGGACAGGAACACGTGCTCTTCGTCCTATGATTAGATGACTATATAAACTAAAAAAGAAAATAAATAAATAAATAATAAAAGATATTATCACATCACACAAACCAAGAAAAGGTGTGTGGGATAATAAATAATATGTGAATAATTGGAAACTATAAAATTATCAATACCTCTCGTGAAACACATGCTATCTAAAAACAGTAGTAAACTAAAGATTATGTTTTTTTTTTTTTTTTCAGACCAAATAAAAAAGATTTAGTAAATATTCGCTTGGTATTCCTTCTTTGTCAAGGAGGGCAATTTAGTTCTTTGTAATTCAAAAAGTATAGATAAAAATATAAAATATTTAGGCCCGTTTGGTTGGAGAATCAATTTTCATTTTTATGTTTTCAAAAATAAAAAATACAAAAAAAATGATGAGAATGCATTTGGTATATTTATTTTCAAAAATTATTTCAAAAAATAACTAAAAAATGTGTATTTTAAAAAAAACAACAAAATGTTGTTTTTTACTATTTTTTATTTCGTTTTTAAAATTATGAAAATATGGGATTGATGTTCGAAAAAATAGGAGATACGATATTGTAAAAAATTAATCTAACTCACAATAAAAATAAACTCTAAAATTCATAAATAAAAAATAATTATATCAAATTATTTTTTCTTTATAGAATACATTTTACTAATCACATATTAATCTTTTGCTAATTTTTCAAATTTACAATCAAACACCATTTTCAAATTTTGAATTCAAATTTAAAGTTTTTAAATTATAACAAAACAATTTTTTAGATATAATAAAAATAAGGAATTTGTTTTTATTTTCTACTAGATTCTTTGTTTTGGAAAATTATTTTCAAATCACAAACTCGCCTTAAGATTTTTGTAGTTTTTTTATAAAATATTTTTGAAACCGTTTTTGAATTTTATAATCTAAATAGTAAAAATTGTTAATAAAATTTAATATAGATCAATTGGTAGATGTGCCCTAACCAATCAAATATTTGAAAATATTAAAAACATGAAATACGCCTTTATTTTTTATTAAAAAAAATTGATTTCAAATCGCTAGACACATATCTTAAACTTGAAGTTTAAGTAAACAATTTAAAAAACGTGAACAACTTGAAGTTTAAGTAAACAATTTAGGAATACCCCTAAATTTTTTAATTGAAAGTTTGATTGTTGAGAAAAACAAGGTTTAGGGTTTTGGTGAAATTTAGGGGGTTTTTCCGATGGACAAACTCTAACCTTAAAAAATCCATATGCATCAAACTTAGTTTTTCAGCTCCAAAGATACGAGATTATCTGGTAAAAACTCTTTTAACCGAACTAATCAATAGTCTGTGGGTTGCACTCTCCTCACTGTAGATATATTATGTCCTCTTGATATAACCGTCATGGGAAAGTCGACCCTTCACAGGTTGTTCGTAATCACAGCCGGGTCATTTAAACCGTTTAACCCCTGCATTACTTCTTGTTCCTTAATTACCACTGACACCTCTAATGAACAATAGATCAGTGGTCCTACCAACAAATCAAATAACCCTCTCTGATTAGGAGAGGGTGAGCGTTCATTGTTCAAGCCCCGGAGTCAGCTATTAAGGGAACAACCTATCTACTAGGGTTAGGAGTGAATTCCATCTTACTACACTATGTCCCCAACTACCTATTGGACTTTATCCTCAAGATGATAGGATTATTGAGTCGGCGCTATTGGGCCACTCTCACCCGTACAAGTCAAAGAATATTGTCTAATAAGCAGGAGTTCATAGTAAGCTCAGGATTAAGATCGAGTTACCTAGGCCATCAGGTGAAATAGTCGGTCTCTTCAGTATGATCTGTAGGTCCTTTACGTTCTCCTGGCTAGCTCGGATAACGTCGTGCAACGATATAAGAGAAAAGAAAAAGAAAAAGAATTTGAATTGTTCAAATTCAGTTTATGGGAGAGAATTACGAAATTTGGAAGTCGAACCTGAATACGATTCTGGTTCTGGACGACCTAAGGCTTGTCTTAACGGAGGAATGTCCTCCAGCTCCTGGCTCGAATGCATCTCGAAGTGTTCGTGAGGCATATAATGGATGGATTTGGGCTAACGATAAAGCCCGAGTCTATATCTTGGCGAGCATGTAAGATGTTTTGGCCAAGAGGCATGAGGTTATGGTTTCCGCAAAGGAAATCATGTCTTCATTACAAGCAATGTTTGGGCAGCCGTCCTCATCGCTTCGTAATGAAGCCCTCAAGTTCGTTTATAACTCTCGCATAATGGAGGATACCTCTGTTAGGGAGCTTGTCTTTAACACGATGGTCCACTTTAATGCGGCGGAAGTAAACAATGCCTCCATCAACGAGAAAAACCAAGTTAGTTTTATCTTGGAATCTCTTCCGAAGAGTTTCCTTAATTTCAGATCCAATATAGTGATGAATAAGATAGAATATAACTTGACTTCTCTTCTGAATGAGTTTCAGACTTATCAGTCTCTCTACACTTCCAAAGGAATAGAGAAGGAGACAAATGTTGTCACTTCGAAGAAATTCCTTAAGAGGTTGGCGTCCGGGAGTAAGCCTGAGTCTGCTTCTATGAGTATTGAGATTATTCAGAAGAAGAAGAGAAACAGGAGGAAGGGCAAAGCCCCTGCTATTCGCAAGGCACATTCTTCAAACATAGGAAAATATTTTCATTGTATTGAAGATGGGTATTGGAAGCGTAACTGCTCCAAATACCTTGCTGAGAAAGAACGACAAGATAAATGTGATTTATTTGTCTAAACAAGTTTAGTGGAATATGAATGTCATACCTGAATGTCTTCAGGAACCACTAATCATGTTTGTTTTTCTTCAGGAAACTAGTTCCTGATAGCCGGTTTTCTCGCCGTGAGATATGGAGATATCATTGCAGCCGAACTAGTGGGAGTCTTTGTAGTTTGTTTTATAGAGATTATGACATTTTTTATATGTAATTATTATCTATATTTTTGGTTTAAACTGAACACTTGTATATTGTATCCTTTGGTTTTATAATGAACAGTTCATTTAGCAAAAGATATATACTGATGTGTTCTATTAAACTCGAAAACAACTAGTGTGTCAAGACTAACAGTAAAATGAAAGCTATAGTTGATATCAACAAATGTTGTTGATTAAACTGGAACATCTCAATAGTTGAGAAAGCCTCAATGCAGTGGGAGGGTTGTAGGTCAACCCGGTCCGCTGTATTGGCTTATCTTAAACTCAAAGTTATCATACTCGATGATGACATTGAGGATCCATTGCTCTTTAATTAGGTAATGGATCATATAGACAAGGCCAAATGGCTCAAAATCATGAATCTATGAATGCTATTGAGACCAAGCCACTAAGGTGAAAACCTTTATGGCTTGACTTTCTAGCAATGGCATTATCCCGAAGAGAAAGGGTTTATTGGGTATACTTTCTTTCTCTTGTTGCCAGATGTAAATAGATGGCTCTTATCCATTTTCATATTCTATCTTTATAAGATAAGTCAAATGGATGTCAAGACTCGCGATCTTGATCTGAGTATCTATAAGTCTCTACTAGAAAGATTCATAGTTTGGGAAAAGAGCAAATAGTTTGCCAGCTTATTCGATTCATTTATGAATTGAAATAAAGCATCTTCGTCCTGAATTATTAGGTTTGATACGGTGATCAAACCTTATGGCTTTGAACGAAAGTTTGATAAACCTTGTTTGACAAGGGTTTAGTCAATGATGTATCTTTCATAACTTATTTCCGTAATTAATGTCCTAATCATGGAAAATGATGTAGGATTCCCTTATGACATTTAAGCATAAACTAGTGACTCATTCCCAAACTGTTTTGGAGGAGGGGTTAGTTTGTTTCTAAGGATTCAGGTTGATCTGAGTCGTAAGAACAAATCGTTAGTGCTGTCTCGAAAATTTTATATTGACAAAGTGTTGTTAATATTCGATGGTCTATGAAAATGGTTTCCTAAGACACCTCAAAGGTTTAAGATATGAGATGCATCCGTGTGCATTTACATATTGGAGGTCAGATGTATCTTTTGAGATACATGACCCGATATGTGCTATGCAGTGGGAGTTGTCAGAAGATATTAGTCCAATTAGATTGAAGTCTGGTTAAAGTTTGTCCCATTACAAACGAGGAATAGAATACAAGAGTTGTATTGTTGATTCCTTGGTGGTAGCTAAGTTGTTGTTACAGCTTGTAAAAGCAGCAAAAGTTTATAAGTTGAGCTCTAGGTTAGTGTAGTGAGGAGATGTGATGGTCAGATGGAAAGTCTCGCAACACTTCATGTTGATAAGTTTATTAAGTCTCTCGTGGCTAAAGTGTTTGAGAGACACCTAGAAGAGTCTAGGGCTCTGAGTTGCTAAATAGGACAGTGGGAGAAAACTTCTGATATATGATATATTAGTTTTCTCGACCAACATGTACACCACTGACGTTTAAGTCCAAGTGGGAGTTTGTTGGGTTTTATGTCCTAAAACTTGTGGTTTGTAAACAGTTATATTTGTAAATATCTATTTAGAATAAAGAGTTATTAGTTTTATTCAATAAAAGAGTTTACTGGAATAAAGTGAAACGTGTTTGGTTTATCTTATACCAATGACCAACACCCATGGCGAAAGATGAGTACTTGAGCTTCATGTATGACATGAATGTGGATCAGGCTCAAGTAGACAGTCAAAATGGTCTATAGTATACGGATAAGGTTGGGTACCTTATCCTGGTAACACTATTGGATGCGGCTCGCTTTGTATTGTACAAAACGATGTGATCCGAATCGTTTCACATGGAGATGTGCGAGCGGGGGCGTCCTATGCAATGAGTTTGCATAAGACTGAACCACGAAAAAATCGCTCTCTCTTTATAACGCCGTTTACTGAAGAGACCGACTATTTCACCTGATGGCCTAGGTAACTTGATCTTAATCCTGAGCTTACTATGAACTCCTGGTTATTAGACAGTATCCTTTGATTTGTACGGGTGAGAGTGACCCAATAGGTAGCTGGAGACATAGTATAGTAAGATGAAATTCACTCCTAACCCACTCTTCAGAGTTAGTAGATAGGTTTTTCCCTTAATAGCGGACTCCGGGGCTTGAACAATGAACGTTCACGTGAAGAACGACACAGATTTACGTGGTTCACTAACGTTGTGTTAGCTACGTCCACGGACGGTAGGGAGAGTATTATTACGAAATAGGAGAGAATTACAAGCGAGATCCTGTACCGACCAAGGATCATAACAGATTCAAGGCATTCCAACAGTTTTAGATTAAGATATAATATAAAAGCGTTGACATCTTAATTTTTTTTTTCCACTAAATTATCAAAATTAAAATATTATATATTTTTAAAAGTTTGAATTTAAATTTTTTAACTAACGCCATTATAACTTCTAAATTTGTGTCAAACTAAGTATAACAATTCAATTATATAAAGATGAAATGCAATTGGGAAGTTTTTAGATGTTGAAGACGATGAAATGGGTAGATGTTGGGGTACCAGCCTCAGAATTCGTATAGCAATTGATATCAGTAAGCCTCTAAGAAGAGGCATCAAACTTTCTATAGACGATTCTCAATCCAACTGTTGGATCCTCATACGTTATGAAAGACTTCCTGAATTTTGTTATTTTTGTGGCCTAATTGGTCATCTGGCGAAAGATTGTGCCTCAACCTTTGCTAATCCTCCCCTAAACAATCCCAAAAAATACCTCTTTGGTTCCAATCTGCGATTCCAACCCTCATTTCCCAACTCTCCTAAAAAAATTGTTGGCTCTTTTCGCCCAGTTTCCTCCCCAAATATCTCACCACCTTGTACCCCTCTTGATTCCCTTGTTCCCCCTCTTTCTAGTGATCTTTCTCCTCCCCTGATCCTAGCCTGCCACATTCAGTCTGAAACCATTCCTTCTTCCTCCTCTCCAAACCAAGATTTACCCATTAACGTCCCCCTCCCCCCCCCCCCCTTGTCCTATGCCTTACCAAAGGCTCTGATGTGCATAGCAACCCCCCTTCCTCTCTTGACCTTCCTCCTCTCCCTCCCCATTACCCCCATACTCTCGTTCATCCTACTGCCCCTTCTCCCTCTCATCTTTTCTCCTTCACAAGTCAGCCATCTCCCCCTACTAGTAAGCGCAAAGGGAAAAAGAAGGTCTCTTGTGTTGAACCTCCTTTCGATATAAATCTTCCTTACCTGGCACAAAAAAGAAAAAGCAATCAAGATCCTGCTGTTACTATTTCTAAAAAATCTAAAACAGGTATGGCAGATCCCACAATCACAGATTAACCAAATATCATATCTTTTAACTTGGCGGAGGTTGTTGAGCAACCTCGCCCTTCATTATGATTATTCTATGTTGGAATGTCCAGGGGTTGGGTAACCCTAGGACATTTCGAGCGGTTAGAGATGTTCTCATTTTGCGAAAACCTCACATTGTTTTCCTCTCAGAAACTAGATGTGATTCTACTGCTATGTGTAAACTCAAGACTTCCGTAGGGCTCCATGATTGTTATACTATCTCAAACGAAGGCTCTGGGGGAGGTCTATGCCTTCTTTGGAATGATGAGGTTAATATTTCTATTCGCTCTTCTTCTAAGTTTCATATTGACTCTTCTGTTTCTTGGAATGCTAAGTTGTGGCGTTTTACTGGTTTTTATGGTCATCCTGACTCCTCTAAAAGAACTGCTTCTTGGGACCTCTTACGTCGTCTCCATAACAATGATGACTCGGCTTGGCTTATTGGTGGCGATCTCAATGAGATCCTCTCTAATTCTGAAAAAAAAGGTGGTGGCCTTCGTGATCCTAACCTTATAGCCTCTTTTAGAAATGCTATTGATGATTGTAATGTTAAAGACTTGGGCTTCAAAGGGAAAATTTTTACTTGGACCAATCGTTGGAAATTTCGATCCCCTACTTTTATAAGACTTGATCGGTTCTTGGCCAATCCGGCCTTTGAGGATCTTTTTCAATCTTTATCTAATTCTCATCTAGATTGGTCTGAATCTGACCACAGACCTATTGAGCTCTCTGCTTCTAACATTCATAACTTCAATCATTCCCGTTTTTGCCATAGATCTTTCAAGTTTGAGGAACACTTGATTCGTCATGATCAATGTCAAAAGATCATCAACAATGCTATCCTTCGCCACACTTACTCTTATTTTCAAAAGGATCTTTACTCTTTCCTCCAAGATGTTTCCATGGACTTGAACTCTTGGGGCCACGCCCAGTCTACCTCTATCAAACCTAAAATTGCTTCATGTAAAAGAGCTTTGCAATCAGCTTATTGTGCCTCTCCTTACCCTGACTTTAATAAAATTCTCCTCATTGAAAATGATCTCAATCAACTCCTTAATGAACAAGAAGTCTACTGGAAACAAAGATCTAGGGAGGAGTGGCTCAAATGGGGAGATCGCAACACCAATTGGTTTCACAAGAAGGCTTCAATTCGTAGAAAGAAAAATTTCATTAAAGGAGTTTATGATTCTTCAAACACTTGGCATGAGGATCCCAAAGGTATCTCTAATGCTTTTATTAATCATTTCACTAATCTGTTTTCTTCTGCTAGGCCTTGTTCTACTGATATGAATGCTATTCTAGACAAGATCCATCTGACCATCTCTAACGACATGAATGTTGTCCTTGATGCTCCTTTTTCAAGAGAGGAGATTGTCATAGCTCTTAAACAAATGTCCCCTACAAAGGCCCCTTGTCCGGATGGTTTCCCCGCTATTTTTTATCAGAAGTATTGGTCTAGTGTTGGGTAATCTCACTATTAATCAATGCCTAGCTTGTTTAAATCATTCTGCCCCTTTAAACCCGTTAAATCACACGAATATTGTTTTAATTCCTAAATCTAAAAACCCTATTTTAGTGTCAGATTATAGACCTATTAGCCTTTGCAATGTTTCATACAAATTGATTTCCAAAACCTTGGCCAATAGGCTTAAACCTCTTTTAAACTCTATTATCTCTCCTTTCCAATCAGCTTTCATCTCTTCTAGGGCTATTTCAGACAATATTATTCTTGCCCACGAGTGTATTAACCATATAAAAAAAAACAAATCCCAGATAAAAGGGTTGGCTGCCCTTAAACTAGATATGTCCAAAGCCTTTGACCGGGTTGAGTGGCCTTTTTTAGAGAAAATTATGTGTAAATTTGGGTTTAGTAATAAATGGATTTCTCTTATCATGAATTGCTTAACTTCTGTTTCTTTTTCTATTCTCATTAATGGCCATTCTGAAGGTCATTTTGTTCCTACTCGTGGTTTAAGACAAGGT
This sequence comes from Herpetospermum pedunculosum, assembly GCA_028017165.1. NCBI lineage: Eukaryota > Viridiplantae > Streptophyta > Magnoliopsida > Cucurbitales > Cucurbitaceae > Herpetospermum > Herpetospermum pedunculosum. The sequence goes on from CM051523.1 coordinate 14,068,933, forward strand.
GATCCTCTTTCCCCTTATCTTTTCCTTTTATGTTCTGAGGGCCTCTCTCAAACTCTTCTCCATGCCAATATACAAATCTCCTCTCAGGTATAAGGATTGCCAGGTCTGCTCCTCCTATCTCTCATCTTCTCTTTGCTGATGATAGTTTATTATTTTTCAAAGCTACTGCTTCTAATTTTTCAGCTCTAAAGACCATTCTTAATAATTATGAGTTAGCTTCAGGTCAATCCATTAACTTTGCTAAATCTGCTTTGTTTCTTTCCCCTAAAATCTACTCTTCTTTTCAGGTCACTTTTCAAAGCATCCTTGGTGTCAAGCTAGTTAAAAATCTTGGCCATTATCTTGGTGTCCCTTCTAGTTTCTCTTCAAAAAAAGGTGCAGATCTGAGTTTTGTTGCTGAAAAGGTTTAGAAGGCTGTTTCAGGCTGGAAATCTCGTTTTTTTCTCTTTGGGAGGCAAGGAAGTATGAATTAAAAGTATTGCACAAGTCATCCCAACCTACGTCATGAGCTGCTTCCGGCTCCCTAAAAGAGTTTGTACTGATATTACTCGAGCTATCTCTCGGTTTTGGTGGGGTTCCAGTAAGTCCTCAAAGAAGATCCACTGGTGCAAATGGGATCACCTGTGCAAGCCTGCCTCCCAAGGAGGTCTCAATTTCAAAGATATTGAACTTTTTAACCAATCTCTCATTGCTAAGCAGGCTTGGAAACTTCTTTCTAACCCCACAAGCCTCATTGCTCGTACCTTAAAAGCTAAATATTTTCCTAATTCTTATTTCTTAAAAGCCTCTTTGGGTACATCTCCTTCTTTCTTATGGAAGAGTGTTCTTTGGGGGAGAGATCTCCTCTCCAAAGGAATTCGTCTCAAGGTAGGAAATGGTTCGAGTATCCTAGCTACAAAAGATAAATGGATTCCTAGGGAATCGCTGTTTACCCTCATTCACCACCTTCGTTGCCCCTCTACTACCACAATTAATATGCTAATTACGGAAAACAGAAGTTGGAATGTCCCTCTCCTAAAAACTTTGTTTCATGAAGATGAGGTTCCTTTTATTTGCTTCATCCCCCTCAGTAGGATTGCTAGAGATGATTGTTGGATGTGGCACTATTCAAAAGATGGGCTCTCTAATGTTAAAAGTGGCTACAAACTTGCTCTAAATCTCGCATCTAATGGCCCTTCAGATTTGGATTCCTCCTCTAAGTTTTAGAAGGCTCTATGGAGACTAAAGCTTCACTCCAAAATAAAGATTTTTATGTGGAAAGCGCTCAGAGGTTATCTTCCTACTTATGCTGTTCTTAAGAAGAAAGGTATTGATTGTGTTACCTTTTGCCCTCAGTGCCCTGCTCCGGAGGAATCAATCTCCCATGCCCTTCTATATTGTCCTCGGGCAAAAATAATATGGAATCGTCTCCTCCCTTCTTTCCTCCATAAGAAGTACGCCCACCTTTCGATGGCTGACCACTGGGACATTTGGTTGTCGTCCATAAGCAAGAAGGATTTATCTTTGGCCTGTGTTATTTGCTGGAGTATCTGGAATGACAAGAATTCTATTATCCAAGGAAATGGAATCCTTGATATTGATACTAAAATAATTTGGATAACTGATTACCTGGCTGAAGCTAATCGTGAAGCCCAACCATCTGATCTCAAAGGTCCTTCTTCACTTGGTCGTTCGCACCAATGGTCTCTTCCCCCAAATGATCATCTTAAGATGAATGTTGATGCTTCCTGGATCTGCACTTTCGAAGCAGCTAATATTGGAATTGTGATTCGGGATTCTTCTGGAGTAATTCTTTGCGCTCATTCCATCAAAGGTCTCTTCTTCCAAAAACCCCTTCATGCGGAGTTAGAAGCCATTCGAGTTGGGCTATCGATTGCGCAGTCGTTGGGGATCAGACATTTGCTAATTGAATCAGATTGCGCCTCTGCTGTTCAATCCCTCAACTTTGGAAATATGTTCCATAACGATATAGATGTTTGGGTTGAAGATCTTAAGCACCTCCGCAATTCCTTCGACTCTCTCGGAATCTCCCACATCCATCGCCTCTGTAACAGCTTAGCTGATGCCCTAGCAAGATTTATTTCCCCCTTTTCTGTTTCCTGGAATTCTAATTTTCCAAGTTGGATATTATCTCTCGCTTGTAAAGATCTTTCTCCCTTGGTGGAGCTTTTTTAATAATATAAGTATTCCTTTTCAAAAAAAAAAAAAAAAAATTATATAAAGATGAGGTTCAAATTCGACCCTAGTTTGAATTAAAAACAAAATTCTCTTTGTCTTCGACAATAGAGACATTATACTTAATATTAAATGTAAACTTTTTAAAATTTAAAGATTTAGTTGATGTCACCTAAAAAATTAAATAAATAACTGTGCTATTAGTTTTTTTTTAGCCACTTGAAATATGGTTTATTACGATCTCCATAATCAATGTCTCGAATCTTGAACAGTAAATTTTATATATATATATATATATATGTTTTTTTAAGTGTAGGTAGGTGATGGATCTTGAATGCATTAATGATTTTTTTCTTTTATTATTTTAAAAAACATTAATATATTAATTAAATTCTACTCATTTATCGAGAGAATTTCTAGTGTGGTATGGAGTTTTAACATGTCACTGCCTTTAAATGAATGACACGAATAGTTTAAAAAATAATATATTTAATAGTGTGGGTCCCAGTCAAACAACTATTTCACCACCTGTCATTCATTTAAGGACAATGGTATGGAAAAATTACATACCACCTATGTACTAGAAATTCTCCCCTAATTTGCTTCTTTCTTCTTTTAAAATAATAATAATAATCATAATATGGGTTGGTTGCACACCAAGCCAAAAATAATTGCAAATTTAGCAAAGTTTAAAACATTTTGCAAATATGGCAAATAAATCAGTGGTTATCACTAATAGACTTTATGATTATTAATGAGAGAACAAAATTCTCTAAAAAAATACTACTATCAGCGATAATTTCTCTTAGCGATAAACTTCTATTAGCGATAAATCATACATAGAAATTGTTATATCCGTAAATTTTTTTTAAAAATATTATATTTTTAATTATTTTACTCTAAATTGACATGATACAAATTTACTAATAGTATTAGTTTTTATATAAGATCACAATAAATAAATATATATAGAAACCCTTGTTGGATTTGTTACGATACCAAAATTGAATGGAAACATTTATAATTTAAACGAATTGTTTGGTAAAAATAAAAATAAAAGACTAGATTTTTTTTTTTTTTTTAATTCCAACAAATTTATGAGAATATCTACTATATGAAAAATTTTGGTTAGAAAATGGTTGTATAGGAAACTTATTGGGAGATTGTAACCGAGGTCAATTTAGAGTAAAATAATTAAAAATATAAATTTTTTTTAAATTTTTTGAGGATATGACAATTTCTATCACTAGTATGATCTATCGTTGATAGAAGTTTATCGCTTATAGAAGTCTATCGTTGATAGTAGTATTTTTTATAGAATTTTGTCAGTGATAATAGTCTATCAGTATAGAAGTCTATCACTGATAGAAGTCTATCAGTAATAGTCATAAAGTCTATCAGTGATAACTATTGATTTTTTGTCATATTTGCAAAAAGTTTTAAACTTGATTAAATTTGTAATTATTTTGGGTCTGATTGATGTTTGTGCAACGAGCTCAAACTTATTTATACATAGTTTTTTCTTTTACCAAATTCAAATATTTAAAGCTAATCCCCACTATTTTTTAGTGTAAAATACAAGCTTCGGGGATTCAAAATATCTTGATATTCTAAGATCTAGATTCTCCATAATCTCGACTTTCATACTCTAAAATATTTGGTTTGAATGTTGGATGATTTGATATATTAATTAAATTAATATGATTACGAAAGACCATGTGAAACATCATTTGGATTCTTATTATATTTCACTTCACATTTTTTACACCATGTATATTAAATTATATTTTGGGTTCCTTGAACATGATATGAAAAACCATGTACATTAATTAATTCAAATTTAACATAAACATGTATGTCCGTGTTCTTTTATCTAATGAGTATAGCTGTACAAAACACCACATATTACGTTTGGCCCAAAAAATTTAAGAAAGAGTTGAAGTTATTTAGATTGAAAACTTATTTAGTCTCGTAAGTTCTGAAGTATGTGTGTTTAAGACAAATAATTATTTAGTCTAGAGTTCTAAAATTTGTAATTTATGGTGTGTTTGAGACATAAAATTATTAAACCTGGAGTTTTTAAATTTATTTTCTACACAATTTTATTTTTATAAAATTTCATTATTAAAGATTTCTTTTAATTATAATAAATTTCTTTGAAGACAACAATAATAATTTTGAACATAATATCTCACATTATGTTTTTACATTAATTATCAAAATATATATATATATATATTCATTTTTGTTAGGACTCATCTTTAATTTTATTAATTCTAAAATTGAGATTTTTTTTTTTTTTTATTAATTTAGGTATATTTTACAAACTTTTTTAAAGAATAGTCTTACCTGACTCATGTGTATAGTCTTACCTGACTCATGTGTCAAATACATCTTTCTCCGTCTCCACCCTTTTAAATTTGTTATTCCATCTAAATCCACTTCGTACACTCAGAAACCAACATCTCAACAATGACAGTTTATTTTAGCTATTTTTTTTTGTACAATTTTTTCTATAATTTTTCATATTTTCATTACTAAGGATTTCTTCCAATAAATTTCAAAAATGTGATTTTTTCTTTTTATTTTATGTATCATTCACAAATTTATTTGAAGATAACAAAAATAATTTTGACCACAATACTCCATCACTCACATTAATTATTCATTTTAGTTGGATAGTTTTGAAAAATAAAAGAAAGTCGTACGTGTCTTAAATATTACATGTGAATTTGAAAGATTTTAATCCATTAATTTAAACGGATCCAAATAAGCCGATGTTTTTATTTCTCTCCATGGTAAGAATACTACCTTTTGAATTTGGTTTAAGGATCCATTTTGATTTAACAACCTAATTTATATTTAAAATAATAAAAATAGGTTTAATTGTATTTTTAGTCCTTTTACACCTTTTTGTTTAAATTACGTTTTTTTTTTAAATAATTAAAAATATTGTGGAAAGTAAAGAGAGAGAGGAAGGGAAATAAATGTGTCGTCTTGAAAAATGAGATAGACTTGAATAGTAATTACTGTAGAAGTGTGTGAAGTTGAATAATAATTATTGTTGAAGTCCGAGAGTTCATATTTTTTATTCGAGTTCAACATGTCTGTGGGCCAAATGGGAAGTTAACTTCTAACTCATTCTAAAACAATTTCTTGGGCAAAACACCCCTAGAGGTTTAATAGTTAAAATTATAAGTCTTCACCCCGCAGAGAATTAAGGTGAAAATTGGTAAACTCTAAATTGGTAAGTGATACAATTATTAATTTAGAATCTAGGTGGTATAAATTGATTTTTGTCTTAATTTTGTTTTTAATTTTAGTCAAAAAAAAAAAAAAAAAATAATAATAATAATAATAATAATAAATAGAAGTAATGCGAGGAGAACTATTCTAGAAAATAGTTAAAAACCTGGTCAAATCAAATCTCAAAACCCAAAGTAATTTTTTTTTTTTTAAGAATGTCTAAATTTAAATAGAGTTAAAGTAGTGGCAGCATTTAATTCGATGTGATGTGATGTTGTAAGTCAGTGAATTTAATTTTTCAAAAAAAAAAAAAAAAAAAAAAAAAAAAAAGTGAATTTAAAAACTATTAAATGTAGCGGACATATTCAATAAAGGAATTTTTATTTATTTTTTATTTTTTAAAATGTTTTATTTAAATTTTGCACTTCCAAAATATTTATTTTAATATCAACCTTTTCTTTTTCAAAAATATTTTTTATCAGCAAATTTTCAATAATATCTATATAAGTTTTTAAACTTAAAAAAATCGATTTAGTTTTTTTTTCGTGAAAAGTTATTTTAATTAATTCGAGATTAATCTATGCTTGACGAATACAACCTTGTACCAATTTAGCTATGCTGGATTTAACTAAAAAATAAAAAATTATTTTGGTTATTACTATTATATCTTAGATATCATGGATTCCATTTTAAAATCAATTGACTTTAAGACAAATAATTCATGTATCTTATATTGTGAGTAAAATTTCGCCATCTTTTCAATGTAGGATCCATAACATGCTCTCGATTGTGTTTCTTTGGATTCACAATTCTTGGATCGAATCTAATTTTTAGATCGAATACTCGTTCGGACATCATGAACTCTGATATCATCTTTGATATTATGAGTTTCTATCTTAAAACCAGTTGGTTATGAAAAGATTAACTCACAATATCATGAGATTCTATCTTACATTATGTACTTTGACACCCAACTTAATATTTATGTGTCTAATACTTATTTTGTCATTCAATCCAATGTAACCCTTTTACATGTCAACATCAACGTTATTAAATATTTTCGAAACTACATTATTCACAAATCAAATCAAAAGTAAATTAAAGATAAACAAAAAAAGTAATTGTTTTTCAAGAAATCATACGACAAAAAAAAAAAAAAAAATCACAAAAAAAGTTTTTTTTAAAAGTAAACAAAAAGAGAACAAAATCAACCTTTTAAAAGTTTAAAGCACCTAAATAATTTGAGAAATTATAAAAGCATATTTCCCTTCAAATGCTTTTAGGATTTTTTTTTATGTCAAGTTGAACGTAATGGTAAACAGAAAAAAAAAAAATAGGATGAAATTTTTATTTTTTTGATAGAGCCTAATAATCATTACTCGATACTATATTTTTGTTGGTATGACACATAATGAGCACTAAATATATATATATATATATATTCCTCTTCTAAAAATCTCATCAATCTTATTTTGTCCTTTTATGCCTCACAACTTTTTGGTTAATTGATTCACACCTTGTACTTTTTTTTTCTTTTTTTTAACTTGTACTTTTTTCTTTAGGGTCTAGTAATGAGATCTATACCATTTTCACTCACTATTTTACAACTATTAAACTCTCTTAATTACATTACTAGTAATTTTTCTTATAATAAAAATAACATTCTTTTTATTAATTTCAAATAAAATTTAACACCAACACAAACAAAATTTAATAACATAAAACATGAACTATCGACTAAAAATATAAATATAATAAGACTTCTAAGCTCTTAATCAATAACACAAATTTATGTTAACTATGTTATCATAGATTTTCGAAATGAAATAATTTTAATCATGAAATGTTATAAAAAAAAAATGGACGAATATTATTTTAGAAATATTATATAAAGTTTAGAAATTAAAAAAAAAAAAAAAGCATTTTTTTTTTCCAAAAACCATGGAAATACGTACGCACTTTTAAACTACTTTATTCCATTCCAGCCATCCAGAACAATTTTTACACGGATTTGCAGGGCCCCATAATCATTTCTTCTAAGAAAATCCTTTCACCCAAAAAAAAAAAAAAAAAAAAAAAAAAATCCCAATCTCCGTTAAACTTTCCCAAAACAGTTTAATTACAAAGACCCAAAAAAAGATCAAAGCTCCGTTGGTTTTGTTTTTTGGGGTTTATAGATTAAGAAAAAAGCCAAGAAATCACGGCGTCGGATTCGGCGGCGAGATCTTCTCCGGCGAGGAACTCGGGGGCGTCCCATTCGTGGCCGACGGCGAGGCTTTCCCAGTCCCAAGGGCTGTTTAGACAGAACGAAGCAGAACTAATCGAACTACATTCTCCGCCGATCTCCACCTCCGCCGCACCGGCGTGATTACTTTCGCACGTGCCAGCCGCGTGGCATTTAATTTGGTCGTCGTCATCGTCCAATTCCATTTCCACGCTATTCAACAATCCATCCCAGTCCAACGACATGTCGTCCTCTTCCACAACATCATTATTGAAATTCAACGTCTCAGACCCACCAACGTCTTGTCGTCCTTCTGGCGATTTCTTCATTATTTCTTCCTCCGCAGCCCCACAAAGGGTATTTTCTCTCTCTAGCTCCGGCGTCGCCGGCGATGGAATCTCTTCCATCTCCGCTGCAGCTGCCTTCGCCTTGCTCCGCCGCCCACGGCCAGCCTTCCGCCGTGGCGGGAGCCTGAGCCTGGCCACGTCAACTATCACTGGACCGTCGTCGTCGTTTCCGCTCCGGCGCCGGAAAGTGTGGATTTGACGGCTTAAGTGCGAATTCCAATAGTTTTTAATCTCGTTGTCTGTTCTGCCTGGCAAGTGGTTTGCAATCAAAGACCACCTGTTAAAGTAAAAATAATTTTGTTTTAGGACATATCAATAATACTGCGTTTATAAGCTTATTCATTGTTGCATAACCACCGCTCAAAATAATTACACATATAATTAAATATAAAATATTTAATAAATATTGTAAAAAAAAAATCGTCTATTATTACTAAAAAAAAATTGACATATTTAATTTTTTTTTTTTAAATGGTATGTTTTTAATTATTTTGCTATAATTTCATTAAATATTAAATAAAATAATTATTAAACTGGACATAATAATCCTAAAAAGATTAAATCTTGCATTGAAAAAAAGCATAACACTAATTTTGATTTAATGTTAATTTGTCTAACATAGTTCAATCGATACAATGTATAATTAGTGATCAAGAAGTTACGCTACATCCCACCCACATGTTATTAAAAATATAATAATAATAATAAATCGATGCTCGTTCCTCATTTTCTTAAAACATGTTTCTCGTAATTATAAATAATTTATGAAAACGACAAAATATGGTTTCTCATATATATATATATATTTTGTGGTTATGGTTTTCATGTTTTTTTCCAATTTTTTTTAGTTCTCTCGTTTTCCAAGTAAGTTATATAAAATCAGAAACTTTTGATTTCGTATTCATAATTTTTGTTTGGTTTAAATATACCATATTGTTCCTACTTTGAAGATTGGTAATATTTAGTATCTATATGTTCAATTTAAATCATTTTAAATTCAATAAAAGTTCAAATTAATCACCAATAATCTTGAAGAAAAAAAAACAAGTCAAAATAGAAATATGTTTTCAAAATTTATAACGAATAAAAGTAGGCATAAAATAGAACATCTCCACAATATGAATTCAAATGATATTTAAACGATTTTGTTTATTTATATTCAACATGAAAAGTATTATTATTATATTATTTGTTTTACTTATAAAATGAAAAATAAAGATTCGATTAAATAAAGGTGTTTTTTAATACTTTATTTAAAAATAATAATTTCAAGCAAAACCACATCCTTTTAGACGAAAATAAAATTAAGAAATGGTTAATAATTTTTTCTCCATAATAAGAATTCAGACCTTTATTCATTATTAAATTCATTTGATGTCGTCATTGTAGCATGTCTGGCATGCTCGACTGTGGTCCACAAAAAGCCAAAGAAAAGTTATTACCTACTTTATTTATTTTTTCTTTTACTTTCTTTTTTTATTTTCTCACTCGTGAACTGCATTGGGACTTGAGAGAAAATATTTTAAAAATGTAATTAATTATACAAAAATTTAGAAAAGAGAAAAAATGACATTTCCTTCCCAAGCCTTCCTAAGGTTGTGGGGGAGAATTTATAGTATATTGGGATATGGAGTTTTTCTATACCACTACCTTTAAATAAATAAATGACACGTTGTTTGACTGAAATTCACTTTATTAAATATATTATTTTTTTAAACAATTTCGTAGTGTCATTCATTTAAAGTCAATGGTATAAAAAAACTACGGGAGAAAAAACAAAATTAACGTGTTTTCATTTAGTTCGTAGAAATTTGAACTTCTGACTTCGTGATCAAACAATAATGCGATTAATTTACCTGTTTCCTAAAGTAGAATGTAGGTTAATGATGACATTTTCTTCTTCTGTGGTGATGTTGCCTCGCTTCAAATCCGACCTCAAATAGTTGATCCATCGGAGCCTACAGCTCTTCCCACAGCGAAGAAGTCCTAGAGAGAGATTAAGAAAATGGGTCAGAAAATTATTCAATAAAATAATTTTATTTATTAATTTTGTGTGGTACCTGCATTTTTGGGGAGGGCTCTCCAGGAGCCTTCACCATTAGCGAGAATGTAGTTCTTCAACCGGTCATCTTCCTCATCCGTCCACCGTCCCTTTTTCAGGCCAACTTTCTCACAGCACGGCCTTCTCCCCATCGTCGCCGCCCGTCTGCCCAGATTCAAAACGGCATCGTTTCACGTGCTGTGAGAGTTTTTAATTAATGGGGACACTCGGCCCTTTTCCAATTTTCTCCTCACAAAATGGGCGTACTGTATTTATATAGAAGCAACTGAGGGTGACGTGGCAATTGAAAATTGCAAAAAATGGATGTGCGGTCGGAGATGTGGCCACGACAGTTAGATCAAAAGAATCGTAGTCGTGGCAAATCGACGGTCGAGAGATGGGTGATGGGGCTTGGCGTTTTCCACGTTGGCATTTATTTATTTGTATTTATATTTATTCTTATTAATACGTAACTTGTTTAACCATCGTTCATGTCCATTTGTAAGCTTTTAATTCTTTCAGCTAACTAAGAACTTAAGAGTCCCACGGCTTTTAATACTGCACTCTTTTGCAATTATACTTTTAAATATAATTTTTCGAAGTTGTAAGGACGACTAAACCGACGTCGTTTTACGTTTTCATTTTCAGGGGTAAACTCGTCTCTTTCTTTTCTTTTTTGTATGAAGGGTATATTCTAGGAGGACTATGGTGTCATAGTTGTTTTATTGTCCTATGATAGAATGGATGCTATTTAGGTGCGTCCTTATGAATTGACAGCAAAAAGTTTATGAAATATATGTATGGGAAAATAAATGTTTAAATCAATATTTTTCGAGCATGAGACTTAGGTTCGAATCTTCTTGCTCCAAAAAAAAAAATAAAATACAATATCATTCAAATTATGCATATTTAACTGGGGAAATTGTAGTAAATGACAATTTAAGGCTTATTGTTTGCAAATATAGCAAGTATTGAAAACTTTTGCAAATATAGCAAATTTTTAAAATTACCTTTCTTATTCCCAAATTACCCTCCCAAATTTTATTCTCTTGGTTTCTTTCCTCGCGCAAGTTGAAGATTTCTTCTCTTGTTCATTGTTCGACGACATTGAAGGCAAATTTTATTCTCTTGGTTTCTCTCCTCCGCCGCCATGATGGCGAGGAATAGGAAAGGATCCGGTGTCACCGATATTTTTTTGCACGATGTTGATCGGAAAGTGGAGAGGACGTTCGCGCAGGAGTTTTTGTGCAAGAACAAGTATTACGTTAATGGGGTCGGAAGGCTATGGCACTTCAAGATTCCTCCGGCCGCCAACATGAGCGAAGCCGACCGGACTTCCGATCGATTTTGTTAGATGGGAAGGGTTCGTCGGCGGGGAATTTAGTTTTGTCTAAAGATAGTCATCGGTCTAGTGACCGGCGGTGAGGGAGTTGAACGGAGCATTTGATTGGACATGAATAAAAGTCGCCGGAGTCGGATCTCAGCGGGCGGATAGATTGGTGTGTGGACAATTTAGCCGTCTACTTCGGCAGTGAAGGAAAAGTAAAAGATTTCAATATCTCTCTTAATTGACTTTTAGTTTTCTTTTTCTTCTTTCTGTATTTTCTTTTCCACTTTCCTTCCAGAGGTTCGTATGATGATTATATATTTTAAAGTTAAATTCACATTTTCCAGCTTCCAATAGCATAATTCTTTGAGAACATGATGATTTTTTAAGATGAAACCCAAATGTGATTTATTTATTTTTCCTTCTTCTTTTTTATTACAAATTGAGGAGTGAAATTGAAGATCAAACCTTGATCATTATAGATTAAACCCAATAAACTTGACAAGTTCTGAAGTTTTCTGTCATTGATCTTAGTGGAGAATACTATATGTTAACAAAATCATAATCTCCATCGTAACTCATTTTTCTTCAGATGTTGAATTCACCTGAACTTTGAAATTCAAATGTTTGTCCAATAAGAAATTTCATATACTTAAACGAGGAACTCATCTATTTTCTCATTAGTATAATGTTTACACAATAAAAAATTTCATATCCTATCACTAGACTTTTATCACGGATAGACTCCATTTTCTATCGGTGATAGACTTCTATCACCGATAGACCTTTACTAGTGATAGTTTCATACTATGTTTACCATACTATGTTTATACGGTTTGTGGATTGGTCCAATGCGCATTGTCGACCTCATCCATGCAAGAAGTCCAAGCAATTCGCCAAACAGAGGATGATGACAAACCGTATGAAGAATATGTGAAGATAATATCAATGATTGAACTATATCAGTGATAGACTTTATTCTTTATAACCGTTAACAGTCTATCAGTGATAGTCTTCTATCATTGATATACTTCTACATGTGATAGAAGTCTATCACTGATAATCTATCATTGATTCTTCAAGAAAAGTGTTGGGTTTTATGTCCTAAAACTCGTAGTTTGTAAACTGAATGAATGTATGTAAATATTATATTTCAATAAAGTTGTTATTGAATTTTAGTGAATTGTGTTTGTATTAACCTATACCAATAACTAACACCCATGGCAGTAGTGTGAGTACTTGAACTTCATGTGTGACATGAATGTGAATCAAGTTCAAGTAGACAGCCAAAATGGTCTATAGTATAGGGATAAGGCTGGGTACCTTATCCTGGGGACACTATTGGACGCGGCTCACTTTGTATAGTACAAAACGATGTGATTCGAATCGTTTCATGTAGAGACATGTGAGTGAGGGCGTCCTGTGCAATGAGTTTGCACAAGACCGAACCAAGAAATAAAATCGCTCTTTCTTTATAACACCGTTTACTGTAAAGACCGATTTATTCATGTGATGACTTAGGTAACTCGATCTCAATCCTGAGCTTACTATGAACTCCTGTTTATTCAACCTTATCCTTTGATTTGTACGGGTGAGAGTGGCCAGATTGCCGACTCAATATGCCTACCATCTTGGGGATAAGATTGAATAAGTGGCTGGGGACATAGTTGTAGCAAGATTGGAGTTCACTCCTACCCGCTTTCAGGGTTAGTAGAGAGGTTGTTCCCTTAAGTGCTGACTCCAGGTCTTGAACATGGGCCCATCCTCTCCTGATCAGGGAGGAATCTGATTTGATGGTTGGACCACAAATCAATTGTTCATTAGAGGTGTCAGTGGTACTTAAGGAACAAGATATAATACAAGGGTTAAACGGTATAAATGACCCGTTGTGATTATGAACGACCTGTGAAGGATCGACTTACTGATGATAGTTAGATCAACAGGACACAATATATCTACAGTGAGGAGAGTGCAGCCCTTGGACTTTAGTGGAGTCTCCGGGGGTTAACGAATGTTGGTTAGTTCGGTTGAAAGAGTTTTGACCGGATAATCTCGTATCGTTGGAGCTCATGATCTGTAGGTCCTTACGGTTCTCCTGGCTAGCTCGGATAAAGCCGTGAAACAATAATAAAAGAAAAGAAAAGAATTTGAATCGTTCAAATTCGGGTTTGTGGAAGAAGAATAGACATATTTAAATATGATTTAAATATGGACATATTTAAATATGATTTAAATATGAGATTGGTCTGAAAACATGAATAGGATTCATGTGCAAAAAGTCGGTTTTCGGAAAACCGGGATTAATTATATTATTTAATTAATATTTGATATTGAATTAAATAATATTAATTAATTTATATATATATATATTTTTTATTAATTAAAAAGTTTAATTAATAAAATAATTATTATTATTTTTAATAATAATAATATATATAAATATATATATATATATATATATATATATATACATGTGTCTTACATGCAAGATGTAAGACACATGTAATGTTTATATATATACAGAGTATATATAACATTGACTCAGACTAATTAAAAAAAAAAAAAAAAAAAAAAAGAAATAGAAAAAGAAAAGTGCTTAGTGCACTTTGGGTTCGTCAATTTGAATTGTGAATTCAAATAGAAGTTCTCTCTCTCTATCTCTTCTTCTTCCTTCGGCAGCTCTCTGTGAAGAAGAAAAATTGTTTTTCTTCTGTGAGCTTCTTCCCTCTTTTCTTGAATTAAAGGAGTCCCACCACTCCGTTTCTCGGCCTGAGGATAGCGGGACTACCGTGGGTGGTCCACGAAGGTTTCGTGAGAAGGCTCGGTGAGCTCGTGAGGAGCTTCTGGCGGTGAAATTGGAGAAATACGAACTACAAAGGTATGTGTTCTAACTTCTCTTTTCATCGCTTTTGCATGTTTCCATTTGTTTAAATTGATGAAATTAGAGTGTCCATGATCCAAAATCGCTTCCGCTGCGTGCCATGGGCTTCCGCTGCGTGCCATGGGCGCTCCATCAATTGGTATCAGAGCGTTTTTGGCCACTCAATTTCAATCAATTTAAGTTATGGTGGGTTTTATTTAGAAATTGTTTCTGAATGGAATTCTAAAGTGAATATCGATTTTGGCATAGTTTCTTTTGAATTTCTTTATTTGTAATTGCCCGAGAATGTATGGGCTTTAATGCATGCTAAATTAGTCTGTATTTTTTAGAGTCATTAGAGTCCATATAGGGTTCTTTGTGAAAGAAGTTTGAGTTTGAAACTCGCCGAAATGTTCGGTGTAAGTTCAAACTCGTTCTGGGCAATACGAGGAGAAATTCGAAGAAAATTTGGCCGAAGCGTTCGGAGGAAGCAAGTTGGTCAAAGGCGGTGCGAAGAGTTCGAAGTCCGCTCAAGACGTGGCTTGTTGATCAAGCTTGTAATAAATTAGTTATTGCTTGCTAAATGCCAAAATCGATCCACTTTAGTGTGTTTAATTAATTATGCATTGCGAATGTATGTTTTAATTAAATTCCATGTTTGTATGTGCATAACGTATGCCATATAGATTTAAAATCCCACCGTAGGAAGCATGCTTCATGCATTGAAAATATGTTATAAGTGTTATAATATATCGTATGCATATTTGGCAATTCATGATTTTTGATATAAAAGTTATATTAATTCATGAATTAGTTGTTGTTAATTTAATAGAATAATTGATATAAGTGTTATATTAATTATGAAATTAAATATACAACATATAAGTTGCCATGGTTTTATGCATATTATTTGTTATAAGTGTTATAATATATTGGATGCATGTTAATTCATGAGTATTAATATAAGAGTTATATTAATTCATGAATTAGATGTTGTTTGCTTAATAGAATAATTGATATAAGTGTTATATTAATTATGAAATTAAACATCCAACATAAGATGCATTTTGTTTGTTATAAGTGTTATAATGTATAGGATGCATGCTTAATTCATGAGAATTGATATAAGTGTTATATTAATTTATGAATTAGGAGTTGTATATTTAAAATCATAATCGATATAATTGTTATATTAATTATGAAATTAAATATTCAATTTGTCATGCCTTAGTGATGCATGTTTGAGAAGCATGTAGAAGTTTGTTGTAGTAAGTCTTAGTTTTGCAAAGCGTTGTAAAATTGGCATAGACTTTTAAAATCTATAACAAAGAAACGCATGTTCATTTAGGGTTAATTGAGACGTCCGGTTCATTAGATGAATAGGTCGTTATCTCGTAAATACTAAGGTTATGAGAAACTCACCCGGTGAAATTCTGTTCGAGGTTGGAGGTATTTAAGTTGACGGTTTACGGAACACCTCCTACCTGGGGACGATCCGGTACTTGAGTAAAGTTAACCTGGTTTTATGAGCGTGCGCGAGAGGTATCAGGTTAATTAAACTTGTTAATAGCCTAGACATCTCAGGTAAAAAGTTTACCTAGACTTAGGCCTTATTGTCTTAGCCGGATAATGCCTGAGTAATTTACCCATTCCGTCTTAAAATACTTAGTAGAGGTGTTGAGAAGGTATATATGATATGTCCCTCTCCTCCTACGTTCTCTGTCAAGTTCACACCGTGAGAATTATGCTCGGCCTCGTGATGTCAATAGGGCATCCCCATTCGGATGGTATTTGCATAATTCAAGAGCAAGGTGAATAGAGAAAGTATTTATAGTAAGTGGGAGAAGGAAGTATGTCAATACATCCTGCGGTCTCCTCCATTGGATTGAACCGTGAGATTCCTATGTTCTGCCTGCTAGGTGCCCACAAGTGGTACCGATCCATTCGGAGGGCCGTTTCATAGGAATCGGAACATCTCAATCACCATTTATGGATAAAGAAACATAGAGCCATTCCCAACTTTGACATTTCCATTCGGTTGCATCGTTGGGGCCGCCCTATGAATTCTAAAAATGGAGGGTCACACTTACGAGATTTGCTAAGTAGTTAGTAAATCTTGACCAAACAGCGATAACTAAGATGCTATAGGAATATGAGATATTCTGGTATTAGCATTTAGTCAAGAATGTCTTGATTCAGTGAAGGAATGCTTGACTGCCCCTCGGTAGCAACCATTCTGACCCACTGAAGTATCGTTGCAGTTTAATAATGAGTTTTGGGTACATTATTATTCTTTGCTAAATTCTTGATTGGTGTGTAAATTAGGTTAAAACCTTTTCACTAATATTTATTCATTCTCTTTTCAGCATGTCTAGCTCATTTATTCACTTACTAGCTTCCGATAAGTTAACGGGCGATAACTACGCGACCTGGAAATCGAACTTGAATACGATTCTTGTTCTAGATGATCTCAGGTTCGTCTTATCAGAGGATTGTCCTCCCCCTCCTAGCTCGGATGCGACTCGAACTGTTCGAGAAGCATATGATAGATGGACAAGGGCTAATGATAAAGCCCGAGTCTATATCTTAGCCAGCATATCTGATGTGTTAGCTAAGAAGCACGAGGAAATGGTTTCTGCTAAAGAAATCATGTCTTCATTACAGGAGATGTTTGGACTACCGTCCTCATCGGTCTGTCATGAAGCCCTCAAATTCGTTTACAACTCTCGCATGAAGGAGGGAACCTCTGTTAGGGAGCATGTCCTTAACATGATGGTCCACTTTAATGTGGCGGAAGTAAACGGAGCTATTATAAATGAGTCAAGTCAAGTAAGCTTTATCTTGGAATCTCTTCCGAAGAGTTTCCTTCAGTTCAGAACCAATTTGGTAATGAATAAGATAAAGTATAATTTGACTTCTCTCCTCAGCGAGCTACAGACTTATCAGTCCCTACACACTTCTAAAGGAAAAGAGAAGGAGGCAAATGTTGTCACTTCTAGGAAATTCCAAAAGGGGTCGTCTTCTGGGAGTAAGTCTGAACTTTCTTCTATTAAGAATAAGAGTATTCAAAAGAAGAAGAAAGATAAAAGGAAGGGAAAAGCACCTGCTACTGCTAAGAGCAAGAGTAGATCTGCAGACAAAGGAAAATGTTTCCATTGTGGTGTAGATGGGCACTGGAAACGCAATTGCCCAAAGTATCTTGCAGAGAAAAAGGCTGAGAAAGAAAGACAAGGTAAATATGATTTACTTGTTGTTGAAACATGTTTAGTAGAACATGATTGTCATACCTGGATACTTGATTCAGGAGCTACTAACCATGTTTGTTCTTCTTTTCAGGAAACTAGTTCTTGGCAGCCACTTTCTCGCGGTGAGATAACTCTCAGAGTTGGAACTGGAGAGGTTGTCTCAGCTGAAGCAGTGGGAGCTGTAAAGTTGTTGTATAGAGATAGTTTCATTTTACTAGAAAATGTACTCCTGGTTCCTACCTTCCAGAGGAATCTTGTATCTATATCTTGTTTGTTAGAACAGTTGTATAAAGTATCTTTTGTACATAATGAAGCGTTCATTAGCAAAAGAGGTGTACGTATTTGTTCTGCGAAACTTGAAAACAACTTGTATGTGTTAAGACCAACCGAAGCCAAAGCTATTTTGAACACTGAAATGTTTAAAACAGCTGAGACTCAAACTAAAAGGCAGAAACTTTCTCCAAGTACTTATCTTTGGCACTTAAGACTAGGTCACATTAATCTCAATAGGATTGGGAGATTGGTTAAGAGTGGTCTCCTAAATCGTTTAGAGGACAACTCTTTACCGCCATGTGAGTCTTGTCTTGAGGGCAAGATGACCAAACGATCTTTTTCTGAAAAAGGTCATAGGTCCAAAGAACCTCTAGAAATCGTGCATTCGGATCTCTGCGGTCCTTTGAATGTCAAAGCACGAGGAGGGTATGAATATTTCATCAGTTTCATTGATGATTATTCTAGGTACGGTTATCTTTATCTAATGCATCATAAGTCCGAAGCTCTTGAAAAGTTCAAAGAGTATAAGGCAGAGGTTGAGAACACATTAGGTAAATCGATAAAAACACTCCGATCAGATCGAGGTGGAGAGTATATGGATTTAAGATTCCAGGACTATATGATAGAACATGGAATAGTATCTCAACTCTCAGCGCCAGGAACACCACAGCAGAATGGTGTGTCCGAGAGGAGAAATAGAACCTTGTTAGACATGGTTCGATCTATGATGAGTTATGCTCATTTGCCTAGTTCGTTTTGGGGATATGCAGTAGAGACTGCAGTATATATTTTGAACATGGTTCCCTCTAAGAGTGTTTCTGAAACACCTTATGAGTTATGGAGAGGGCGTAAAGGTAGTTTACGTCACTTCAGGATTTGGGGGTGTCCGGCACATGTGCTAGTACCCAATCCAAAGAAGTTGGAACATCGTTCAAAATTGTGCCTATTTGTAGGTTACCCCAAGGAAACGAAAGGTGGTCTTTTTTATGATCCTCATGAGAACAAGGTACTAGTATCGACTAATGCCACGTTCTTAGAGGAAGACCACATGAGAGATCATCAACCGTCGAGCAAAATTGTTTTGTCCGAATTTTCCAGGAAAGCTACAGACGGATCAACAAAGGTTGTTGATCAGGCTGGTCCTTCTCAAGAGTTGAGAAAGCCTCGACGCAGTGGGAGGGATGTAAGACAGCCCGACCGCTACATTGGCTTGTCTGAAACTCAAGTCGTCATACCTGATGATGGCGTTGAGGATCCATTGACCTTTAAACAGGCAATGAATGACATAGACAAGGACCAGTGGCTTAAAGCCATGGATCTCGAAATGGAGTCTATGTACTTCAATTCGGTCTGGGATCTTGTAGACCAACCAGATAGTGAAAGACCTATCGGTTGCAAGTGGATCTACAAGAGAAAACGAGACCAAGCTGGTAAGGTGCAAACCTTTAAGGCTCGACTTGTGGCAAAAGGTTATTCCCAAAGAGAAGGGGTGGACTATGAAGAAACCTTTTCTCCTGTTGCCATGTTAAAGTCGATTAGAATACTCTTATCCATTGCTACATTTTATGATTATGAAATATGGCAAATGGATGTCAAGACTGCCTTTCTGAATGGTAATCTTGAGGAGAGTATCTATATGGCTCAACCAGAGGGATTCATACTTCAGGGTCAAGAGCAAAAGGTTTGCAAGCTTAATCGATCCATTTATGGGTTGAAGCAAGCATCTAGATCCTGGAATATAAGGTTTGATACGGCGATCAAATCTTATGGCTTTGAACAAAATATTGACGAACCTTGTGTTTACAAGAAAGTAGTCAATACTGTTGTAGCTTTCTTAGTCTTGTACGTAGACGATATACTACTCATTGGGAATGATGTAGGGTTCCTAACTGACGTTAAGAATTGGCTAGCGACCCAATTCCAAATGAAAGATTTGGGAGAGGCTCAGTTTGTTCTAGGGATTCAGATCATAAGGGATCGTAAGAACAAAGTGCTAGCGCTGTCTCAAGCATCTTATATTGACAAGGTGTTGTCAAGATATTCGATGCAGAATTCCAAGAAAGGTTCGCTGCCTTTTAGGCATGGAATTCACCTGTCTAAGGAACAGTCTCCTAAGACACCTCAAGAGGTTGAGGATATGAGACGAATTCCCTATGCATCTGCAGTTGGTAGTCTCATGTACGCTATGTTGTGTACAAGACCCGACATCTGCTATGCAGTAGGAATTGTCAGTAGGTTCCAGTCCAATCCAGGATATGATCACTGGACAGCCGTTAAACATGTCCTCAAGTATCTTAGGAGAACGAGAGACTATGTGCTTGTGTATGGCGCGAAGGATTTGATCCTTGCAGGATACACTGACTCTGATTTTCAGACTGATATTGATTCTAGGAAATCTACATCAGGATCAGTGTTCACTCTTAACGGAGGAGCAATAGAATGGAGGAGTATAAAGCAAGGTTGTATTGCTGACTCCACCATGGAAGCTGAGTATGTCGCAGCTTGCGAAGCAGCGAAGGAAGCTGTATGGCTTAGGAAGTTCTTGACAGATTTGGAAGTTGTTCCAAATATGAACTTGCCAATCACCCTTTATTGTGATAACAGCGGTGCAGTGGCAAATTCTAAAGAACCTAGAAGCCATAAGCGTGGAAAGCATATTGAGCGGAAGTATCATCTCATCAGGGAGATAGTGCAACGAGGAGATGTGATCGTCACACAGGTTGCCTCGGAGCACAACATTGCTGATCCTTTTACTAAGTCTCTCACGGCTAAAGTGTTTCAGAGACACCTAGAAAGTCTAGGGCTGCGAGCTGCACAGTAGGACAGTGGGAGAAACTTTAGATATTTGATATTCTAGTTCTCTCGACCAGCATGTACTCCACTGACGTTTTAGTCCAAGTGGGAGTTTGTTGGGTTTTATGTCCTAAAACTCGTAGTTTGTAAACTGAATGAATGTATGTAAATATTATATTTCAATAAAGTTGTTATTGAATTTTAGTGAATTGTGTTTGTATTAACCTATACCAATAACTAACACCCATGGCAGTAGTGTGAGTACTTGAACTTCATGTGTGACATGAATGTGAATCAAGTTCAAGTAGACAGCCAAAATGGTCTATAGTATAGGGATAAGGCTGGGTACCTTATCCTGGGGACACTATTGGACGCGGCTCACTTTGTATAGTACAAAACGATGTGATTCGAATCGTTTCATGTAGAGACATGTGAGTGAGGGCGTCCTGTGCAATGAGTTTGCACAAGACCGAACCAAGAAATAAAATCGCTCTTTCTTTATAACACCGTTTACTGTAAAGACCGATTTATTCATGTGATGACTTAGGTAACTCGATCTCAATCCTGAGCTTACTATGAACTCCTGTTTATTCAACCTTATCCTTTGATTTGTACGGGTGAGAGTGGCCAGATTGCCGACTCAATATGCCTACCATCTTGGGGATAAGATTGAATAAGTGGCTGGGGACATAGTTGTAGCAAGATTGGAGTTCACTCCTACCCGCTTTCAGGGTTAGTAGAGAGGTTGTTCCCTTAAGTGCTGACTCCAGGTCTTGAACATGGGCCCATCCTCTCCTGATCAGGGAGGAATCTGATTTGATGGTTGGACCACAAATCAATTGTTCATTAGAGGTGTCAGTGGTACTTAAGGAACAAGATATAATACAAGGGTTAAACGGTATAAATGACCCGTTGTGATTATGAACGACCTGTGAAGGATCGACTTACTGATGATAGTTAGATCAACAGGACACAATATATCTACAGTGAGGAGAGTGCAGCCCTTGGACTTTAGTGGAGTCTCCGGGGGTTAACGAATGTTGGTTAGTTCGGTTGAAAGAGTTTTGACCGGATAATCTCGTATCGTTGGAGCTCATGATCTGTAGGTCCTTACGGTTCTCCTGGCTAGCTCGGATAAAGCCGTGAAACAATAATAAAAGAAAAGAAAAGAATTTGAATCGTTCAAATTCGGGTTTGTGGAAGAAGAATAGACATATTTAAATATGATTTAAATATGGACATATTTAAATATGATTTAAATATGAGATTGGTCTGAAAACATGAATAGGATTCATGTGCAAAAAGTCGGTTTTCGGAAAACCGGGATTAATTATATTATTTAATTAATATTTGATATTGAATTAAATAATATTAATTAATTTATATATATATATATTTTTTATTAATTAAAAAGTTTAATTAATAAAATAATTATTATTATTTTTAATAATAATAATATATATAAATATATATATATATATATATATATATATATACATGTGTCTTACATGCAAGATGTAAGACACATGTAATGTTTATATATATACAGAGTATATATAACATTGACTCAGACTAATTAAAAAAAAAAAAAAAAAAAAAAAGAAATAGAAAAAGAAAAGTGCTTAGTGCACTTTGGGTTCGTCAATTTGAATTGTGAATTCAAATAGAAGTTCTCTCTCTCTATCTCTTCTTCTTCCTTCGGCAGCTCTCTGTGAAGAAGAAAAATTGTTTTTCTTCTGTGAGCTTCTTCCCTCTTTTCTTGAATTAAAGGAGTCCCACCACTCCGTTTCTCGGCCTGAGGATAGCGGGACTACCGTGGGTGGTCCACGAAGGTTTCGTGAGAAGGCTCGGTGAGCTCGTGAGGAGCTTCTGGCGGTGAAATTGGAGAAATACGAACTACAAAGGTATGTGTTCTAACTTCTCTTTTCATCGCTTTTGCATGTTTCCATTTGTTTAAATTGATGAAATTAGAGTGTCCATGATCCAAAATCGCTTCCGCTGCGTGCCATGGGCTTCCGCTGCGTGCCATGGGCGCTCCATCAAAAAGTTATTTGAATAAATAGTTTATTGATATTATCACTAAGAGAAAAGAGTACTATCGTTGATAGAATACTATTACGGATAGAAATAGTACTCTCGCTGATAGAATACTATCACTGATAGTACTCTTCCGATTTTAAATGGAGCTAAAGAGAGTGATTGAAAGTAAAAATATATATAGCATTTTATTACATATAATATCAATAAGTTATCACTGATAGCACTATATCAGCGATAGTATTCTATCGCTGATAGTACTCTTCCGTTTTTACAAAGTAATGCCATTTTTATTCTGAAATTTACGAAAAGAAAAATTATTTTAGAGCATTCTATCACTGATAGTATCAATAAACTATCATTGATAACTTTCTATCAACGATAGTATTCTATCACTGATAACATTCTATCAACGATAATATTCTATCACTAATAGTACTTTTCCGTTTTTATCAAGTAATGCAATTTTTATTCTAAAGTTTACGAAAAGAAAAATTATTTATAGCATTCTATCATTGATAGTATTCTATCACTAGTAAGATTCTATCGTTGATAGAATCTATCACTGATAGTACTCTATCAGCGATAAAATCTATCACGAATAGAATCTATCATAATATATCACTGATAGAATCTATCAACGATAGAATTCTGGGTTGGGGAAGGAGAAGAGACGCTGAAGAGGAGGAAACGACGGAAGTTTAGGTGAAGAAATGAATTGGCTTCTCTTGATTTTTCTAATTGGGTTTAATGTATGGGCTTTTTGGTAATTTAAATGGGCAAGCCTTCTTATTTTGCTATATCTGCCATTCTTTTAATTTTTTGCTATATTTGCTAATACTTTGGGTCTGATTGCTATCTATGCAATCAGCCCTATTTAACTGTCTAAATTTATTTTTTCTTCTTTCAATTTTAAAATTTGTTCATGAGGTTAGTTTTTTATTAGTTTTTACTCTATAAATTTTGGATCACATTCACCTTGTATATTTTTTTTAAATACAAATGATGTCAAAATAAAAAAAAAAAAATTAAAAATTGTACACTGGCATGGTACTTGCCACACAGACTCCGACGTTTAAATTAGATCAAAGAATTTAGTATGTAACAAGAGTTTTTAGTACGAGGTGAGAATTTTGAGTTACATAAGGTATATATGCGGACGATGCACCTGCGATTTCTCTCTCTTTACTCCTTTTCCTATTCAGATTGAAGGAGGAAAAATGGCTAATCGAGAGCATGTGTGGCATCACGCATGCCCCTAGAGGTAGAAAGGTCACCTCGGCTTCGGCCTCATGCCGAGACGAAGGTGACGAATTGGGTCAGGCCCAATTCATTTCGAGGTGACCTCAACCTCACGTTGGGCTGCCCAATTCATTTCCTCCGCCTAGGTCTCACTTGGGACCTGAGTTATCTCTTGGGGTTCGGATTTCTTCTCATTTTCAAGCTCGATTGTCTTAAGTCCATTTTGCTTAGGATTCATCCCTGGTTCCATTTTCTTTATTTCAAACTTGTCAATACAAGAATTTTGGTCTTTTACGACGAAAATTCTCCCGACGCACAAAAATTCGTCAGGAAAAGAGTCCTTTACCGACACCATAATTGAGGCGTCGAAAAAAAGTCGCAAAATTGAAAAAATTGGGAACTTTTCCTGACGCCTTGTTTGGAGGCATCGAGAAAAATATCCTTTCTTGACGCCGCCAAACATGGCGTCGGGAAAAGTGAAAAAGTTGAAAAAATTGAAAACTTTTCACGATGCCATGTTTGGAGGCGTGTCAGGAAAATGGGGAGAGTCAACACTTTTTCCTGACCCCACCAACATGGCGTAAGGAAAAAGTTAATATTTTTAAAAATCCTCACCACTTTTTTTTTTATTATTTTTTTTTAATTCATTTTGATAAAATTTGTGTAAGATATGTGTAAGTTGGATATATATTATTCATGTTTTTATGTCTAAATTTTGATAAATTAGTTAAGTTTTGGATAAGTGAAGTTTTGATGTTATGGTCATGTTTTTTATAAGTTTGTTTGTTTTGTTTTTCTTAATTCAATGAGTTTAATATCTATTTTTTCACGATAAGATTGGTATTGGTTTTATATTTTGTAAGTGATTTAGGCGTGAGTCAATGTAACAAAGTCTACTTTTCAAGATTATGATGATATGAAGCGGCCAAGAATGACGTTTCTATTCTTAATTTACTTAGGTTTATTTTAATTTTATTGAGGGCTCAAACTTTATATAAATGAATTGTAAGAATATAAATTTGATTCAATAAATTTATTTTATATAGTTATTGCGTACTCAAATATTTATTTGTAAAATATAAAATTTTGGATTATATTAAAATTTAAAAAGAATAATTGAGATTAAAAAAAAAAGAAAAAAAAAATTGTCGACGCGAAAATACACGGCGTCGGAAAATCTTGCTTTTGCCGACGCCACTACACGGCGTCAAAAAAACTACTTTTGTCGACGCCACAATACGGAGCTGGGAAAGATACCTTTGTCGACGCCACGTAGTGGCGTCAACAAAGGTCTTATCGTCGGAGATATTCCGACGACTTTTTTTTCATCGAGGAAGTCTTTACCGACGCATTTGTGGACTTTTCCTGACATTTTTGTGCGTTGGAAAAATCCTATATTCTTGTAGTGTGTCTTAAGTCCAAAATTACTCATAACCATTATTATGTTATCAAATTCGATAATAATTAACTTCAAGCGAATTATAATTGTTAATTTTAAGATTTATGAAGAGTGGAAGTACAATTATTAATAACCTTAAAATTATTAAGTTTATTATTAGGGCTGGTGACATAAATAACAATCCAGCCCAAAATGATGACAAATATAGCAAAATTTAAAACATTTTACAAATATAGCAAAAAATCAGTGACTATCGCTGATAGACTGCTATCGTTGATATCCATTGACAAAATGACTATCACCGATAGACTACTATGAGTGATAGTCATTGACAAAATTTTATAAAAAATTGAGGTGATAGACTATCAGCGATATATATCAGTGATATAAATTATCATATTTAAATTCTTTTAAAAAAGTGCTATGTATATCGTTAATATGCTATGTTTTGTATTATCGTTAATATGCTATGGTTTTTATTATTTTGTTCTAAATTGACTGGTACAATTTTCCTTTATGACAGTTTAATAATAATAATGAACTTTATTCTAATAATTTATTTAGTATTAACATAAATAAAATTATATCGGCTAAAACTAATAATAATATAACTTTTTATTAGACGTACATTTATTGATATAGAAAATTATTAAATTCTATTAGTTTGGTATATATATTTAATAAAAAATATTTTTCTTCTAAAATTTAATTGTTATTTCTAACTTTTTATTATAAGCACTTTCTTTAAATAATTTAGTTGATATTAATAAAATATTTGAGTAAAATTAAATAAAAAATTGAAATAATTTATAATAAAACCACTTAGGCCAAAAGTATTTTTATTGATTTTTTTTTTCACAAGATTCAAATTTCGAATTTTGTTGGGAGTGCGACTACATTAATTAGAAGAAGGAAAAATCATGGATATATAAGAAAGGATAACATCTACTATAAGATATTTTTAGTGGAATAAAAAATAAAATCGCGACAGTTTAGGTCCAGAATAGATAATATCGCTCTAATATAGGGTTACGTTGTTCTTACATTTATTTTAGATGATTAAAAATATATTTTTTACAAATTATTCTCATAAATTTAGATTGTAAGTGGTAGGAAAAAAAAAAAAAAAATCCAACGATCAGTGAGGTCCAATAATGTTGGAAAGAGAGTGGACCACCATAGAACCAATTCAGAGTAGTGTATCAAAAAAGAAAACAAGAGGGTAATAAAAAAAAAAAAAACTAAACTGCTTTAATGTTAAAAATGTCATTTTAGAGATTCTTGTCCATTTGGTTTGAGAGGGAGAATTTCTAGTACATCCATGGAGTTTTTTCATACCACTGTCTTTTAAAAAATGACACGTGGCAAAATAATTGTTTAACGGGAATCCACACTATTAAATATATTATTTTTTTAAACCATTTTGACACGTGTCCTTTCTTGAAAGACAGTGGCTCCATACCACGGATGTTATTAAATATATTATTTTTTTAAACCATTTTGACACGTGTCCTTTCTTGAAACACAGTGACTTCATACCACGGATGTACTAGAAATTCTTCCGGTTTGAGAGATGAGCCATTATTCAATTCTTCTCTAATTGAGCTGTCATTGATGTTGTTTCCAAGGCTATAGTAATTATGTCATCATTGAAACCCCCAAGAAAACCCATTTGGAAAATTTGAGCCCTTTTGGACAGTGTAGTACTAGAACACATCAAATTTGATTGCAGCTTTTGCATAATATGACTTCAAATAATGGTCACTCCAATGTTTGAGGTAAAAAGTAAACACAAAAGGGAGAATGATCTCGTGGTGGGCCGTTTCTCTATCTTCATCATTCTTATTTGTTTTTTCATGATAAATAGTTGCACGAGTATCCCACCAAGATATATGGATCCTTCCATTCGCATCTCGAAACAATAATGCATGAGACTTGATTCGTATGCGACATGAATTATGTTTTATGTTTTCTTTTCAAATTCATTGAGTTCTACAAACATGCGTTTTTCAAACGTGTTTTCGAATGATGTGATTCAAATAGTGAAAATTTTGAAAAAACAACATTTTTATGTTTTTAAGTGCATCCACATTTTGAATTTGAAATTTTCAAATGTATAATAATATTAAAAAAGATATTTCTTTTTAATAAATATAGTATTTGATATAAACTAACGGAACTTCATCAAGCTTCAAACATCTAACATTTATCCAAGAATAATCACGGACATATCAAAAGAGAGAACAAGTTGGAGAAAAGTTCTACAAATGGTGCTAATGAACGTGAATGCTTCAAAAACCTAGAAATTAAGACACATCATGGAAGCTAAGTTATTACACGACCGAGGCTACAAACAGCTCTACTGCTTCCCATCCCAATCAACCCAGCCATCCACATGATTCGAGGAGAACGAAAGGAGGCTGAAATTCACCTCTAGAGTCCAAAGCAGCGCCAAATCACCCTTACTACCCATACTTTCCACACAGAAACAACTAGAGAAACCCAACTGGAACTTAATGTTGGTAAATCACGCACTTCGCACGTTTGTTTCTGACAGAAACAAAAGTCGGGTCGCTTTGATTGCACCACCTTGAGCAATCGACGAAATGCACGGTCCGACCCCAAACCCTGTACATTCCTGAACAACACATTCATGATGACTGGCGGGGCTGCAGATCAGCCATCGCCAAAACAAAAGGATCTGTCGGCGCTGATCGACCATGCTCCTCTGAAGCAAAAACCCCCTTCGCCTTCTTCCTTGTCTCCCTAGATCGGTCCAAACCCTCCTCTCTCACTTCAACCTATGCCCGTTTACCCAACACCCGATCCCTCGGAGTTTCACAGTTTGTCATATCCATGAGAGGGCCACATGCCCGCTGCTTCCACCCCTTCAGAACCTGGGAGCCCTTCGGACCCCCATTCCCGACCCCTACCTGATCAATCACCATCTGATCCCCACCCCCTTCTGATAGAAAGGCCCAGGACTCGGTCCCACCATCCCTCATCGACCCCTTCCCCTTACACAAAGTACGTTCATTCCCCTTCACTTCCGTCCACCAACCCGGAAGCAGGACACTCCATGAGCACCCCCCTGCAACTTCATCCACCCCCCCACCCCCGTGGACCAACACTTTCCCCAGCCACCTGAGAAGCAGGACGCTCCATCTGTTGGGATTTATGCCCTAAAGCCTCCTAATTAATTAATAATTATTTTACTATTATTTTTTGCAATTTATAATATTCATTATTTATAAAAATCCAAGGTTATTAGTGTAATCTTGAACAGTATGTAGTTGACATACGGGAGGATCATGTTCAAGGAATAACCTAAATAGTCTATAGTATATGGATAAGGTTGGGTGCCTTATCCTGGTAACACTATTGATACAGTCCACATTGTAATTGTTACAAATGATTTGATCCAAATCATTCATGTAGAGACATGTGAGTGAGTGTATCATATACAGTGAGTTTGTATAAGACTGGACCACGAAATATATAATCTCTCTTTATAAATCCGTTATTTGAGAAGATTAATATTCCACAGGATGATCATATGTGAGTCGATCTTAATCCTGGGTGAGTTATGAACTCCTGCCTGTGAGGGTGTTGGGTTTTATGTCCTAAAACTCGTGGTTTGTAAACTGAATGTATATTCTATTTTGCAATAAAGTTGTTATTGAGATTTATTCAGTAAAGTTGTTATTGAATAAAGTGAATTGTGTTTACTTTTAACCCAACTCCAATAAACTAAGAACCCATGGCTATAGGATGTATACTTGAACTTCATGTGGTGATATGATTGTGGATCAAGTTCGAGTGATAGCCAGAATAGTCTATAGTATAGGGAGAAGGTTGAGTACCTTATCCTGGAGACATTATTGGACGCAGCCCACTTTGTATAGTACAAACGATGTGATCCGAAATCGTTCATGTGGAGACATGTGAGTGGGGGCGTCCTATGCAATGAGTTTGCATAAGACTGAACCGCGAAACAAGTCGCTCTTTCTTTATAACTCTGTTTACTTTAAAGACCGATTTTTTCATATGATGACCTAGGTAACTCGATCTGAATCCTGAGCACGCTATGAACTCCTGTTTATTCGGGCTTATCCTTTGACTTGTATGGGTGAGAGTGACCCAAGATCGCCGACTCAATAAGCCTACCATTTTGGGGATAAGACCGGGTAGGTAGCTGGGAACATAGTCATGCGAGATGGAATTCAATCCTACCCGCCTTTAGGGATTAGTAGAGAGGTTGTTCCCTTAAGTGCTGACTCCGGGTCTTGAACTAGGGATCCAACCCTCTCATTGGCCCGAGAGGGACTTGGTATAATGATGAGATCACATACCAATCGGTTTGGTGGTTGCCAATAGTTCATTAGAGGATCAGTGAGACTTAAGGAACAATATGTAATTACGGGGGTAAAACGGTTATTTTGACCCAGCTGTAATTATGAACGACCTGTGAAGGATCGACTTACTGATGATGGTTATATCAAGATGACAAAAATATATCTACGGTGAGGAGAGTGCAACCCTTGGACTTTAGTGGAGTCTTCGGGGGTTAACGAATGTTGGTTAGCTTGACTAAAGAGTTTGGTCGGTTAATCTCGTATCGTTGGAGCTCATGATCTGTAGGTCCTTTAGGTTCTCCTGGCTAGCTCGGATTAAGCCGTGTAACAATATGAGAGAAAAAGAATTTGAATTTATTCAAATTCATTTTTGGAAGAATGATGGATATATTTAAATATGATTTAAATATGAGATCGGTCTAAAACATGAATAGGGATTCATGTGTGATGATTCGGTTTAAGAAATCGGGATTAGTCTTATTATTTAATTAATATTTGATATTGAATTAATTAATAATATTAATTAATTAAAAAGTTTAGTTAATTAAAATTTACTTTGTTTATTAAAATTAATTATGAATTAATTTTAAAATGAAAAATATTACAAGTGGGATTATCCAAGTCAAAGTGGATTTATCCAAGTTGAGTGGATTGTTCAAAGTTGAGTGGATTTATCCAAGTTGTGAAGTGGATTGTGAATCACCAACAACATGCATAAACTCATCAATTTTGGAACACTTGGTTGAAGACTAATCCATCCAATTTGAGGTGTCATGCTAAGCAAAGAGTTTGTTGCATGTGAATTGCCTATAAATTGGATGAAGTTCAAATGGTTTGAGGTTGATGAATTTTCAAAGAGTTTGCACTTTTGGATGAGGGTTGATGAAGAGTTCATATTACTTGGAGGAGAAATTAGAAATCTAAGTGTTAGATATTTCTCACAAAATCCTCATCACTTTCATCTTCCCATCTTCATCTTCCAAACTTTTTCTTTCATAAAGGAGTCCCACCACTCTGTTGCTCGGCCCGAGGATAGCGGGACTATCGGAGGTGGTTCTCGAGGAGTTCGAGAGAAACTTCGAAGGTGTTCGTGAGGAGATTCGAGCATCGGGATTAGAAGGTTTTAGAACTACAAGAGGTATGTGTTCTAATTTCTTTTATTTCTTAGTTTTGAGCATGTTTCTAGTTTAGCTAAATTGATGAAATTAGAGTGTCAATGATCCGACTCGCTTCCGCTGCGCTACATGCGCTCAATCAGAGGGCTCGTCCTTTGATTTGTATGGGTGAGAATGGTCTTTATAGCCGATTCAATAAGCCTACCATTTTGGGGACTTGACCAAACAGGGAGTTGAGAACATAAGTTTCACAATATAGAATTCACTCTTTCTCATATAGGGAAAGTAGATGAGTAGTTCCCTTAAGTGCTGATTTCAGGACTTGAACAATGGGGCCCCACCCTCTCACTGGCCCGAGAGGGACTTGGTTTATGGTTGGATCATAAACAGGTTGTTCATTAGAGCATCAATGGTACTTAAGGTGTAAGATGTAATTATAGGGGTAAAACGGACTTTTGACCCTGCTGTAATTACGAACAACTCGTGAATGATCGACTTGCATGTAATGTTATATCCATGGACACAATTTGTCCTACAGTGCATAAGAGTGCAACTCTAGGCCTATAGTGGAGTGACCTACAGTTAATGAATGAAAGTTAATTAATTAATGAGTTTAATTGATTAATTTTGTATCATTGAAGCTTATAAATCTGTTGGTCCATAAGGTCCCTTTGCTAGCTCATAATAACACTAAAATGATCAATTTAGTTGAAAGAAAAATTTGAAATATTCAAATTAATATTTAATATATTTGATACATTAAATATTAGAGGAAATAGTTTATGTATATGATACATTAATATTAAAAACTATATACGTATGTTATTTGAATGAGATTCAAATTGGTTTAAAGTATATTATAAAAGATTAATTTTATAATATTTGAATAAAATTCAAATAAATATAAAATACATATTTTAATATATTAGATATTAAAATGTATTTTATAAAATAAAATTAATTTCTAAAGTTCCTATAAATAACACATTTAGGTTTAGCCAAAAGGTTGGCTAAAAACACAACTAAGTTTCCCTAGGTAGAAAATTGTTCTCTCAAACCTCCATTCTTTCAAGGAGGTTCCCACAAACTCTTGGTCCTGTGTTCGAGTCATAGCGAGGAAGATCTCGTGGAACAATGAATACAAGAAGGTTATTGTTCTTCAAAGGTAATATATGTTTAAGCTCTAATTAGTTTAATTCTAAATTAAAACAAAGAACGGATTCAAACGCTTCTGCTGCGTGGGTTTGAAGAGTTCATTCCCTTCACTATCGGGGTCTCCCGAGCCACAGTGTGCTCGCCCAAACTAGGCCCCTGACCCAAATCCCCCTGTGGACCTACACTTCCTTCACCGAACTGAGAAGCAAGACACTCCACAATAACTACAGACGCCATCCGATCCAGATCGTGTAACCCCCGAACTCGCCCCACGGTTGGGACCTACACTTCCACTCTCCATTCTGGAAGTAGGATGTTCTGCGACCGTGGGCCTCGCAACAACCTCAAATAAATTTGCCACTGAACCATTATCCCCACCGCCCACCACAATACTCGTTGCCAAACCCATCCCTCCACCATTTTTCACCCCAACCGAGGCTGTCCCACGACCCCCTTCCCTCTAGTCAGCCCCATCACTACCCGACCTTCCCCCCTTCCTGACGGTCTCACCATCCCTCTTATTACCCACAGAGACCATCGGGATAGCGCTTCCAATCCCCATACTCTCCTCCCCCAACAACCACCTTCCTTGCCCTCATACAACATTCTTGACGCACATGCCCCAGACACCCACAATCATGACAAAAATCAGGAAGATGTTCATATAACACAGGACACCAGTGTTCCATACCTGTAGCATCCATGATGCGAAAACCCCCCGTCGCAAGGCCCGATCAATCTGCAGCACGACCCGGATGCGGAGGACCGGCCCCAACCATTCTCCTAATCCCACGCCGTCTACTTCTTCGGCCGCCCCCATCTTCCCTACGAGCAACTGGGCTTTCTCAAGCACTTACCAATTGAGAGGAAAATTATGGATTTTTATCCCAGACGAGCATTGCCCAAAGACTAATTGAGCCACTGTATCGACCCATTCGACTCCACTAGCACCACCAAAGCCCTTTCGAGAGTTATTAATTGTTAGTGATAGTGATTCCCTTCCAAAAGGGATATATCCTCTTGGAGACGAGAAAAAAAAGAAAGAAAGAAAGATGGTCTTGGCATATTTTCTATGTTTTTGGAACGAACAACTGATGTCAAAGAGAAATTTAATGAGTTTTAGAGGCCTGTGAAAAGAAAACAATCTTTTATACAGAGTTAAAGAAAAAAAAATTGGAGGTACAAAAAAATCTTTTATGAAAGTATAAATTAATTTTGTATATTGTCTACTTGTCTTATCATTTGAAGAGGGTCTTGCTTCGGTCGCATTTGTGATATCTCACAAGATTTAAAGATTTTTAATTTATGCGACAAAGGTGACACGAACATATAACATACATGTTGCACCCTCTTCATGATCTTTTGCGTAGAGGACGTGCTCGACAACAGGTAGAGGAGCAGTTTCCTCAAGATGTACCTGACGAGGTTCATCACAACTTTAAAGACATGCCTTCTATGACTCAAACACAGGATGTTGCTAGTTCTTCCACGCCAATGGAGATGATTTTGCCAACCCCTAGTTGATTCACGGTGTCTTCACACACCACCGTATCATTCTTATGAGGTTTGTGCTTCATCATCACATGCTCACGAACAACCTGTAGAGGAACCACTTCGTAGTTGTCGACAACCAGCTCGACGACGTCTGCCTTGTGGCACACATTAAATTTTATCATGTACCTTACTTGCGTTGTTTTGAGATACTATTGGATAAAAACATCACGATTTTTTTTTTTATATATGGAAGTAACTTCTTTTACTATTTTCATCATTTTCATTTTCAATACCATAATAAGAACTACATTATTTTTTAATTAAAAATATCAATGGACACTTTTTTATACTTTGCAAAACAATAGATAAATGAATAAATGATCTAAAACAAATGTTTTTTTTTTTTTTTTTTTTTTGGAATACAAAAGAAAGATAAAAATAAAAAATAAAAAAAATTAGAAAACAAAATAATTAAAAAGAAAAAAAAATATAAATGGACCTCATCTCTTCAAAAGATGAGGTATACCCATGTGCATGCCCAAAGAGACGATGTGCATCCACGAAAGTGCATATCGTCTCTTGCATCCGCGTGAGTATGCATCTTCTCTTCTTGAAAAGACAAAGTATTTAAAAGTATAATATTTTTACAATAAGTTTGAACATAGTAATATTTTTATAATTAGTTTTAAAATCTATAATATTAAAAAAAAAAATTGATACAACTTATCAAATTTAGGGTCAAAATACAATCTCCTCTTTTTTTTTTTCTTTTTTTTCATAATTTTTTTTCTATAAATTTTGGACATGCATTCACAATATATTTTAAAATAGAAATTATTATTATTATTTTATCAAAATTGATAATAATCAACTTCAAAGTATGAATAATGTTGCCAAACTGAGCATAGTTCGATTATATAAAATTGTGTCCTTGATTAAGACATCATGAATTTAATCTTTGTATTAATTAAATATTTTTGCCAAAAAAAAAAAAAAAAACTCATGCTAATTTTAAGATTCGTGAATGTTCATTATACGAAGTTTAATAATAATGAATTGGATGTAAATAATTTATTTAATATTATCAAATAGTAACTAATAAAAATAAAATTGTATCGAGTAATAATAATAATAAAGTAATAATAATATAACTTTTTATTAGAAGTACATTTATTGATATAGAAAATTATTAAATTCAATCTGTATGATATCAGATATTAAAAAAAAAATGAATTTTTTTCTAAAATTTAATTGTTATTTCTAACTTTTTATTAGAAATACAATTATTGATATAGAAAATTATTAAATCCTATCGGTATGATATCAAATATTTAAAAAAAAATGAATTTTCTTCTAAAATTTAATTGTTATTTCTAACTTTTTATTAGAAGTACAATTATTGATATAGAAAATTATTAAATCCTATCGGTATGATATCAAATATTTTTAAAAAAAAAGAATTTCCTTCTAAAATTTAATTGTTATTTCTAACTTTTTATTAGAAGTACAATTATTGATATAGAAAATTATTAAATTTCATCTTATGATATCAGATATTTAATAAAAATGAACCTTCTTCTAAAATTTTAGATTGGTTGCATAAATAGCAATCAAACATAAAATAATGACAAATATAATAAAATAAAAAATATTTTACAAATATAATAAAAAATGATAGTCTTCATAGACTGTTATTCTATAAAAATAAAAGTGCTATATATAATAGTGATTGTGTTATATTTTTAATTATTTTACTCTAAACTGACACATAGTGTCATTTTTCTCGTCTGACCGAATCAGCTTACGCGCATCTCGACTAATTCTCACGAGAGAGACCGTCTGACCCTACAACATTAATTACTAGGTTGCTATTCTATAAAAAATGATAATCTTTTAAAAAAAAGTGTTATATATAATAGTGTCATTGTGCTACTCTCACGGGAGAGACCGTCTGACCCTACAACATTTGGCTGCCAAGGAAACACGTACAACAAAATTAATTCCTAGGTTGCTATTCTATAAAAATTGATAATCTTTAAAAAAAAAAAAAAATTATATATAATAGTGTCACTTAATTATTTTGGTCAAGTTACACACACCTGTGGCCACCAAGAATTGGATACATTGAAATCTCAAAACCTTTTATCACCACTAGATCAACCCTTAATAGTTTCTTAATTCAAAATAATTGAGTAAAATTAAACAGAAAATTGAAATAATTTATGACAAAATTATTGTTGGAATTTTTTTTAAGTATTTTATTTATTTATTTATTATTATTATTTTTCTTTTTCTTCTTTTTTGTCGTTGTCTGAACCACTCCACTCTCAGTAAATAGGAGGGAGTGGTTTCAGACGTATCAAAAATCTGTTCACAAGCTTCCCGGGAATGTTTTCCTATAAAAGGGAACCAATTCCTCATATAAAAATGATCAGAGAAGAACTGTACAATTCTTCCTTAAGTGATTTATTTACTTTACCACCATTCTTTATGTTTTGAGTTTTTATTATTTTGAGCATACAAGGAATTCATAAGATAGCTTAGCTACACACAAACTATTTTGAAGGATTGTTGTACCTTCGGAGCAGAGTGCCAGACAACTCAGTGTCGTGGGACACATCTTCTCTATGGACAGCGTTTATCAACGTGCCTCAATCCACAAATTACACGGGCTATTTCTATCCCTTAATTTGTTGTAGTTTTATTGAATTAAGTTAGAAATTCCTATTCCTTAAAATTATTTCCTAAAAAAAAAAAAAATTCACGTAACGAAAAAAATGTCAGTATACTTTTTTTATTTAAAAGAAATTATTAGGGGAAATATAGATCAATTTTACTTGTAAAGATTATCTAACAATAATGTCCTTAATTTCAAAAACTAAATAATATATAATTGCTAAGTAAAATTGAATAATTAAAAATTAGATAAAATTTTGTAACCTTTTTTTTTTGAAAGGATAAAATTTGGTAACTTTATAAAACAATCCTGTGCGTTGAAGAAAAGATGCATAGGGTTTAGTTTATAAGAAAGCAGAATTAGTGGTGTAAATAAATAGAGTAAAAATTATCGTAAATAAAAGTTTTTTTTTTTTTTTTTTTTTTTTTTTTGTAAAGATTTTATTCTTAAGGAGACCGACATTAACAATTAAACTTACATTGTCAAAATAGGACGAACAAAGAATCCAACTAAATAGATTGATCACTGAGGGAGGTCCAATGATATTGAAAAGTAAGTGAACTACCATATTTATAAAAAAAAAAAAAAAAAAAAAAAAAAAAAAAAAAAAAAAAAAAAAACTATCAAACTCATTCTTCTAATAAATAAAAAAGATATAAAAATCACTTTACCTTAAAGATGTCATTTTTAGGGTTTTTTTTTTTTATTTTTAATATTGTACTTTTTTTTTTTTTAACTTTTTATAAAAATAATGTAGGTTTGAAACTATTTTTAAAAATAATGTTATTTTTATGGAAGGTCGTCTTTTTCTCCACACGAACAAAATCGTCTTTTCAAAAGACGACCTTGTTCCTAGTGGATATAGGTGAGATCGTCTTTTCAAAAGACGATCTGCATCCACGTGGCTTTCAGCAGATCCTCTTTTGAACCATGTACCGAAGATCGATATCTTTTTACTCAGATATGCAAAAATTTCGAAAAAGATATGGTTGAAAAGTTAACACCAAGAACTTCAATTTGACATGTGTTTTCACTATTTTTGAAATTGTAGATCGTCGCAGTTGAGCTACAGTTCTGAAATTTGCAGAACCATAGTCCATGTTCCATAGTTCTTTTGACCAGTGTGCATTAAAAAATCGATATCTTTTTACTCAGATATTAAAAAATTTCGAAAAATATATGGTTGGAAAGCTAACAGAGAGCTCCAATTTCATACTTGGCTCCACTATTTTTGGAGTTGTATATCAAAAGATAAACATTATCGAAGTTAGACTATGGTTCTGGAAATTTCAGAACTGTAGCTCAACTTCGACAACCTCTATCTTTCGATATACAACTTCAAAAATAGTGAAACTACATATAAAATTGAAGCTATGGTGTTAGCTTTCCAACTATATCTTTTTTGAAATTATTTCATACTTGAGTAAAAAGATATCGATCTTTGAAGTTACGGTGTTCAAAAGACATGTGTTGAAAGCCACCCTGAGAGAGATCGTTTTTTGGAAAGACGACCTGTGTGGGCCCAGAAGAAGATTATCTTTTGAAAAGACGATTCATCCACGTGAAACAAGATTTACTTGCGTGGAGAGGTCGTCTTTTTGAAAGATGATATTCCCTTAAAAACAGCTATATTTTTAAAAATTATTTGAAACATCCATTATTTTTATAAAAAAATTCAAAAATTATGATATTAAAAAAACAGCCCACTTTTAGGTTTGAGAAAATAATAACAAAAAAGATTAGTGAATCCTTATAATGGTAAACTCTAAAACAAATAAAATTGAATGTAAAGTAACATACCCTAAACTGATTATGAGATTATTGAAAGCCCTAAGAATACCCATTTGGACGCTACACATCAAATTTGTTGCTTTATATGATAAGTCCATTCCAATGTTTGAGGTAAAAAGTTAAACATTCTGATTTGTTTTGGCAAGAGGGTCACACCGACTCATATGGACCTTTCAACTCTCATCTCCAAACAATGAATTTTTAGGGTATTTTTGATATGTAATTTAAATTTTATTTTATATTTTCGATTTCATTCAGTTCAACGAATATGTTTTTTAAAACTGTTTTTAGAATATGTGATCCAAATAAGAGAAATTCTGAAAACACCACTTCTAAGTTGTAATTAAGTGTATCCAGAAATGCATATTAAATTTTATTGTTTTTTAAAAATAACTTTAATAAATATAGACGCCTCTAATAATCATTTAATTTTTTGTTTTTGTTTTTTTTTTAAATTAAGTCTATAAACAATACATTCACATTTGAATTTATTTATTATGTTATATATCTTTTCAAGTGTTTCCAAAATCTAAGCCAAAATTTAGAAAGAAAAAAAAAATTCAAAAATTTGCTTTTGTTTTTTAAATTTGGCTAAGAGTTGTAATGTTTTCTTAACAAAAATAAAAGTCATGGTAGGAATTCACATTTGGATTTATGGTTTATAGGCTTAATTTTCAAAAATCAAAAACTAAAAACCAAATGGTTATCAAACGAGGTCATAGTATTTTATGTTATAAACTTAATTTACTTGCTTTGCAGCTTTTGCTTAATATGACTCTTGAAATAAGTCACTTTGAAGTTTGCGCGAGATAAAAAGTAAACGAAAAAAAGGAGAAGGATCTAGTTGTCAGGCACTTTTCATCTTCATCATTCTTATTTGTTTTTGCATGAAAAATAATTGCACGAGGATCATACTGAGTTATGCAATATGTATTCTGTTTTATGTTTTCGAATTCATGAGTTCAATGAATATGCGATTGACAGATGCATTTTTTGAAAACTGTTTTCGGATTATGTGATCTAAATAGTAGAAATTATGAAAACAACATTTTTTTTTAATTTTTTTTTTTTAATTTATCTAGATTTTGAATTTGAAATTTTAAAATGCAGAATTATATATTAAAAAAAAATTAATATAGTATTTCAGTATATAAATTCAATTCATTTTTAAAAAAATTAAAACATGAAAAGATTTAATATATTCTAAATTATATGATATTATAAAATAATAATTATATAAAATATATAATATAAAACATCTTCATAAATTAATTAATAATATTTATATTCAACCTAATATTATTAGTTGGTAACCTACAACTAAGTTTATAGTGGCCAAACCGAGCATAGCTCAATTGGCATAAAGTTGTGTCCGTGACTATGAAGGTCATGGGTTCAATCCTCGCTTTAATTAAAATATCGCTTTCAAATTTATGTTTTCAAATTACAACCATGCAGACTCTAAACTTTCCATCAAATAATCATTTATAAGGAAAACATCGTTAATTTTTTGTGCGACACCCGAGAGTTATACATTGATAGCTTCTTAAAAGAGCTATTATATTGTGCTTATTATTGATAAATTGACCTTATTGTAGGTGTTTCGCAGTAGGGAGCCTATTATTGATAAATTGACCTTATTGTAGGTGTTTCGCAGTAGGGAGCTCGAGAAGTCCAAGGATGCGTTTCAGTGCTAAGAAGAGTGTTTTAAGGCTTCGAGAGTGAACCAGACAAAGAAGAGAAGCTAAAAGACAATTTGGCCTTGAAGGTCCTGCGTCGAGACGCTGCTCCAAGGCAGAATCAGAAATTCAAACCCGAGAGCAAAAGTTGTCACAGCATTTCGACGCTCCGAGAGCGCGCGCGAGGAATTTCCGTTCGTATCGTCGCGACGCTCCCTGTAGCGTCTCGACGCTACGTCGATTATAAAACCCATCTTCTCCGATTTTAGGTCATATTCTCTATTGTTTTAACCTCCGGATTGTCGTTTTTCTCCCAATTTTTCTGGTTTTTCTCCTTCTTTTTGTTGTATGAACTCTAAGAACTCCAGGGAAGCTTGGAGAACTCCATTCTCTATGGAAGGCTAGAGGTAAGTGACTTGGTTTGAGGATTAAGGGATTGTTTAATTAGTACATCAATGTAAAATTTGTGAATTTATTTCTACTTAACTTAACTATTCAACCATCTCCTTCTCCTAAGCATATTCTCTTTAGCATGTATCTTTTATTTGATTGACACCCAAATTGTTTATGCATGTTAGATTAGTGTTAATTATATTAGTGATGCGGTCGCCTCTCAATCGCCAAAGTAACGAGGGGGTGTTAAGCTATGTCGTTGGGTAGCATTGCATGTTTAACTTGGTTTGCCTAGCTAACCT
Source organism: Herpetospermum pedunculosum (assembly GCA_028017165.1). Taxonomy (NCBI): domain Eukaryota; kingdom Viridiplantae; phylum Streptophyta; class Magnoliopsida; order Cucurbitales; family Cucurbitaceae; genus Herpetospermum; species Herpetospermum pedunculosum. The sequence continues at coordinate 14,109,103 of CM051523.1, forward strand.
TGGAGAAGAAGATCAATCGGAATATTAACTTAGGCGTTCCAAGTTAAATATCCGTCATAATTTTTCCGTCACTGACTTCTGATTAATTTAGGATTGATCACCTTAGATTAGTTAAATGCCAAGTTTTAATTAGAATTGCACGCTTCTAATTAATTATGTGGGGTTGTTTACTACGACAGTTCCGAGTAGGCAATTTATGTGTTTGAATTGTTCTGGCTAAGTCTGTAGAATATCGATGATCTGAGATGCATTAGTTAACAATCCCGGTTCCTCAAGTCGAGCACGTTTGTTTAATTTGGTAATTTTTTTTTTTCTGTTAGCATTAATTTGTTGCATGTTTCCAAAGTCTACAAACCTCCCAATGTTTTTATCAAATTGCAAATACAATTTAATTAAGTTCAGATTAGAACTAACTCTCCGTGGATCGACCTGACTACCACTATCTACAAGTTAGAGAAGCATAGTCAGCTTTATAAATATTGATTTGGCGGGCCTCGACAACCAATTCACCACTTATTTGATTTGACTTTTAGTTTTATCCAAAAAGTTTCATACCCATTGAAAATGCCGTCCTTACTTAAATATCATGATTTTTTTTCTTTTCTCATTTCTAGTTAATGTGGATATCTTGAAATATCTTTTAATTGACATATTTACAATCACGTGAATGGATGTTGGATACTAATTATCTTAGTTTTGTTTATAATGAAGAATATGTCAAGTTAAAAGTAAGTTTGGTTCGGTAATTGACATGTATTACATCTCTTAAGATTTGAGGTTAATTTCCCATATCTCTATTATTGTATTAAAAAAAATGAGGAATATGTCCAAATGTCACAATAATATTATTGTGATGAAAAGTGATTTTCCTTTTAAAGGCCTCTAATATGTGTCAAGTTATATTGTAACCTATAATTTTCATAAAGTAGCTCAAAATAACTTGACATATAAATTAACTTGAGCTACTTTACTTTCTCAATTATTCCTATGAAGACACATGCTAGTGAAGATATCCATAAAGAATGAGTTAATATAAGACTAAGTCATGAAGTATTTAATCTTTCTTTGGTAAAAACATTAAAAGAAAATATTAAACCTTTAATAAGATAATCATATCCGACGAAAATATTAAACCTTTAATAAGATAATCATATTCGACTCCATCTTAATCTTGAAGAAATTAAGAATTTTCTTATCGTCTTTTGATTTACATAGATGAAACTTGTTTGAATAACTTGTTTAATAAACCTACTATTTTAAAGATATGACCAATTAAGAAGTTGAGAACATAATATCTCGATAAAATTCACTCTTTATATTTATTTTAAGATGTACTATAAAAAAAAATTACATAAATTCTACGTACTATTGATTGCCCTTCCTAAATTAGGATTAAATTCATGTTTTTATTTAGCACAAATGTGAATATAATTAGTTATTCCTCACGTTGTCATAAATAAAATATCATTTCATAGAATGTTTACAAATAATTTGTGAGGTTAGATTTTTACTACTTCTCACTAATAACATGAACATATGTAGTAAACTTTAATCTAAATACAAGGACAATTACAACATGTCTTTAAAATAAATATAGGCACGTGTCGAAATATATGATCTAAAAAATGTAATTTAACCTTAATTTTATTCTTTGTTCTTTTCTTCTCCTCCTCTCGTCTCAAAATGTCTTTAGTGCATATTTGAAAGTGATTTTGAACGAGTTAAAATCACTTTTGGCATGCCAACATGAGAATAACTCAACTGACATGATGTATGAACTAGTGACCATGAGGTCACATGTTTGATTCTTACCTCCACATGATGTCAAAATAAATCATCTAAACATGTCTTTAATCATTCAAAATCAATTTGATGTCTGATTTTACATTTTTATTCGCGATTTTCATACCATCAAAATTAATTTTGAATTATTAAAAACTTGTTTTGAAGTGATTTTAAATTTGACAAAAGTAATTTTAACCATTTCAAAATTACTCTAAACATGCACTTAGAGTCTAAAAGTTAAATCTATGTTTTGGTTGGTGGATTTGTTCAACTTTAGTTACCGCTATTAATCTCAAATTTTCTTATCTAGATTTGTGAAACTCACATTCTTTTACTATGAGCAGAGTGATTTTGAAATACATTTTTATCTTGTTCAAAATTACTAGTGTAATTTGAAATAGTTAAAAACCACTTCAAACATGCATTTAATCATTCAAAATTAATTAAATGTTTGATTTGAAACTTTTAAATGCAGTTTACATACCATCAAATTTGATTTTGAATGATTAAATACATGTTTTGAAGTAATTTTGAACATGACAAATACATTTTAAGCATTTCATAATCAATCCCAAACATTTGGGGGCGTTTGAGGCGCAGAGTAGGTTATGTATATGGGTTACAATAGTCTGTGTTTGGGATGTACAGTTGTTTAGTCTGAGTTTAGTAAGTCTGTGTTTGGGGTCCGAGTTGTATAGTCTGAGTTTAGTAAGTCTGTGTTTGATGTGCAGAGTTGTTTAGTCTAAGTTTAGGAATTCTGTGTTTGGGATGCAATTTTCTTTAACATGGAGTTCTGAAGTATGTGTTTATAGTAGTTTATTTTTTTTTTACAACTTTTTTTGTTGTATTGTATAGTTAAATGTATATTACATATTAATTTTTTAAAACTTAAAAGAATAAATATTGTTTAGGTGCACAAAATAATTGTGATTCATAAAACATTGCATACATGTATATCTAAATCTCCATACTTGGATATGTACATTAGATAACTAATTGGTAACTCCATTCTACCTCAAACAAAATATTTTGGAGTTTTAATTGTCAATTTCGATCCACAATCAGAATTGCACCAAAAATAATTAAGATTCATTATGCACTTCCCAAAAATAAATTGTAGTGTATTTTATATGTTTTGAAATCATATTTGACGGTCATTCAACAAATGCCTTTAAGATCGAAAACAACTTAATCTGGGAAAGAAGAGAAGAGAAAAGAGGAAAAAGAAGGAAGAAGAGAAAAATGAAGAAAGAAAAGAAGGAAGGAATAAAAAAAGAAGGAAGGAATAAAACAAAAATTGTTTTTTGTTTTCGTTGAATTAATCTAAAAAAAGGAAGATGGAAAAGATGAAAGAGCGTGTTATTGTTGGTGTGTTTTTAAAAGAAAATTTTATATTTAATATTTTGGTTTATTTTAATGATTTGTTGTTAATAAATTAAAATATATAAAATTATTAATTTTGTTAGTGCTATGTATACCTTAGAGTTTAAAAATAATATCATGTAAATCTAAGAAAATAATAAAGACATTATTTAGTCTTAACTATACTAATAAAAATTTTTTTTTAAAAAAAACACTATTGAAAAAGAGACCAAAGAATGACATTATTCTAAATTTCATGAGTTTTATTTTTTTTACAAAAATGTATGGAATTGTTGTTCTCCCCCGAATTTGAACTCATGAATTAAATTTCATGAGTTAAATTGTTGAATTTGAAAATCGGATGATTGAAGGAAAATGTGCAAAATGAACCCCAACTCTAACTCTAACCCACTGTCTTCTACCGTGGGTTACTGCAGCAAGTTGGGGGTTATAATAACCCCCAACCGGTTTTTAATAAACCGGTGCCCCAAACGTGAGGTGAGTTATTTAAACTCATCCTATCCCACCCATGTTGGAGCCCAAACAGCCCTTAAGTTCTATGAAATTCGCATTTAAAATTGTAAAACCAAACACATTATAATGAATATATCAAAACCACTTTTAATAAATCACATAGTTTTCACTAAAAACATGTGTCTTACTGTTACTCTATATACTATTAATTTCATTGCTTTTCTCTCTTTAAAAATGGCTTAATAATGATCTAGTTAATCTATAATTTTTTGGAGGAACTAAATAAGCTATTGTTTCCATTAAACTTTGATTTGGATAAAGTGTATCTCGAGAGCAAAATGATATGATTTAAGGTTATGAATTTCTGGTCAAAATGATTATAGTGTCGTAACGGACATAAAACATGTATCATTGACCAAAAAATTAGAGGTTCGAATCTCTCCCCTTAAATGTGAACCATCTTAATTTAAGACATGAAATGTAATGGAATACACAAATTTTATACGAGAAACTCAATTTTAAACTAAAATGAATTTTATTTTAAGAAATTTTGTATCAAACAAATTTCATAAACTCAAAGTTAAGTTCAAAATGAGTACGTAACAAACAACAATAATTTAAAATCAGAAATGGTTGATTCTCAACCAAAGTTCAAAATGACTTATTTAATTCTAATGGTGATTGATTAGTAAAAGTGAACCAAGTTATATTTTCAACATTACTAATGGTGATTGACTTGTGTAAAATTGAACCAACTACTAATAAGGAATTAGAGTTCACCATTTCTAAAGTACCAAAAAAAAACATTTGTCAATTTCTATTTAACATTTATGGCATTTAATAATTTTTTTTTTTTCTTGTACGGTAAAGATATTTAATTAATGTGGGATGGAGGGATCGAACCTCTCCCCCTTGATATTAGTTTACGTCGGAGACTTGATATATTTTGATATTAATTTGTCCGTAACTCAACATAAAAACATGTACCACCAAAAGATCAGAAATTCGAATCCCACCTCGACATATTATAAAAAAAAAAAAATAATAATAACAAACAAATTAGTTTATTCCATAGAAAATCGGGCTAATTTTTTTTTTTTTAATATAAAATTTTATTTTGGTTGTTATAATTTATGTCTCATTTTATTTTAGTCATTCTACATCCAAATGTCGAAATATATTTTTTTTGTACTCAATAAATCGTAAAATTAGTCGTTAGTTTGAAATCATTTTTTTTTTCTCCTAACTCATTTAAAATAAAGGAGGGCAACCTTTTATTTATTTATTTTTTAATTTATTTTTTTTGCCTAATATAATGGTTGTTATCGATTTTTCCACCCATTTAAAACAAAAAGAGGGAAATTTCAAACGTAAAAAAATTATACTTTTTCACTCTACCATTTTCTCACTACAAATTTAAAACAAAGGCTTGAAATCTGAAAAAAAATTAAAAAAAAAAATTAATAATAATAAATAAATAAAATGTGGAATTTTGGCCAAAAACCTCACAGTTATTTGAATATCGGTGGGTTTACTTGTCATACCACCAGTATTGGGTTTATCGGTCGGTAACCATCGGTATTGGGTTTACCGGTCGGTAAAACACCAGTATTTAAATACCGATGAATTTTTCAGTCAAAATTCTAGATTTTTTTTTTTTTTTTAAATGAGGAGACATTTTTATTTTAAAGAATGAAGAGATCACAATATTCATTTCGAATTTAATGAGGAAGGATATAAAAGGTGGGTGAAAATTGAAGTTTCATTGCCCGAGAATTGTTCCGTGTGTACCCACCCACCACTATTGTTCGATTCTTACCCTAGTTTAGTTTATTTACAAAGCTTCACATATTATAACGAAAAGTAAGTATTGAGGAGGGGCTCGAACCTGGGCAAGCGCGTTTGGGGGCTAGAGCCTTACAATCCGTTGGGAAAAAAATAATTTATCTGAATTTTATTTTACTAATAGCATATATTTAAAAAGTTAAGGGGGTTCGAGTCCTCTGAGCTTGTTGTAGCTCGCCTCCTAGTGTTGATGACGTCAATAATTTAAAGCCACCAAAGGTAGGTGTGTGCTATCAAACTTAAAGAAATGACAAACATTCAATGGATTGTTTAGCCAATGTTTAGTACTTGTTTTGGGAGCTAATTTTGTGTAGATCATTCCAATACTAAAATGATGTGCAAACGACATCTACTAGTGAAACAAGTACACAAATATTTAATTTGTTCATGAACTTGACATTAAAAGCTTGTTTATATAAATTCTATTCAATCCAAGACCTAAAGATTTCATAATTTTATGATGTTAGGAGGGACGAGTACTTAGTTTGCACATTTTGAATACTATAATGTTTTAGCTGGTTGAAAAAGCATATTTTATATAAACTTTGATGTTCTGTTTTCCTTATATTTTTACTATCGTGGTATTTGGATCGTTTTTGTGTGTGAAATGTAAGATTTGTAACCTTTTAAATTCATACAACTAGTCTTCAAAGTTTAGTTGTAAAAGAATAATAATGTTGAAATAGAGAAAAAAAAATTACTATTGAAATCTACCTTAATAATGTGAAATTTGGTGAAGAAATCAATCCAAAAACCCAATTCAATGGATGGATCTAAAAGACTAAAACTTCCAACAAGTTAAACCCAATGGGCTTAACAACAAACTTGACTTTTTCTATAGGCTGGATTGGCTCCAACAAAGTCCAACACAAATAGTTGTTTATGCATGTTGGGCCTTGGCCCAACCCCAACCATATATCAGACTAAAATGTCCTAAAAATATGTTTCAAACTGTTTTTAAAAATATAACAATTTTTATTTAAAATGTTGGTATTTGACTATGCTTCTCCAAATTTCAAAATCGTAATTCAAAATCCATCAACTTTATCTTTCAATATAAAACTCTAAATATAGTGAAACCTGGTGTCAAATTAAAGTGTGTTGGGTTTCCAGCTATATCTTTTTTGAAATTTTTTCATATCTGAGTAAAAAGATATCTAATATTTGAATGCATACGGTTCAAAAGACGATATATTAGAAGACACGTGGATGTACATCATTTTTTGAAAAGAGATGATGCTTTGTATGAATTGGATGCACATCATTTTTTTATTTGTGCTCACACGATAAGATCGTCTTAATAAAAACTGCAATATTTTTAAAAACAGTTTGAAACCTACAATATTTTTATAAAAAGTTTCGAAAAAAACAATATTATTAAAAAAAAAACGCATAAAATATCACTAGGCTTGAAATATTACGACTTTAGTACGACTTGACTTTTGTTTTATTTTAATTTTTGCAATGCTCTTCAATTTTCGAAATTTTCAAACATTATTTTAAAAATAAAAATGTGTATTTTATATTTTACATTTTACATTTAGATGGTCCTTTAATATGTATATTTATTTTTATTATTGACTTTTTTTTCATATTTATCTTATTCACTATTATTTAAAAAATATTATGACAAATTTTATATTTTAGTGCATACTATTTTTTTTCTTCTTTATTTACATTTTGCATCCGTCAACATTTTTTTCCATCTAACTCCATATTTTAAGATGTTTTAACTTTTTCAACATATATATTGTGTTTATATATAATCAAACATGCATATTTCATTTATATATTATAATTGAATATATATGCTTTGTTTATATACTATAATTCAACAAATCTTAAAATATTTTGATTTTTTTTTTTTTTAATTCTTAAAAGGTCTTCTAATTTTCGAATTTTTCATACAATTTTGTAAAGTTTTGTGTATTTATATTTCAGGTTTAGATTGTCATTTAGGTTTCGTTCGGGTTTGAAAGAGTTAGACGGGATTAAGAAAAAATCTTACCGTTGTTTGGTAAAACAAATTGTTTTCATCACTTCTGCATATCACATTCATTTCAAATCCTTCTAAAATTTGTTCTGTTTTAGCTTTTTGATTCTCTAACAATTAGCTTCTTAACAAATTTTTAAATCTTTCCAAAATTCAAATTATTTTATATATCTAGTATCTCTTCCCAATTTTTTCTTAAAAAACATTATACAAATTTTTATAATATGTTTATTTTAGTCATTATAGCTAAATCATAATAATTTAATACTTATTTATCAAACACGATAATCAAAAGTGTACCACTAAAATTTACTAAACACTAATTTGTTTCCTAAAACAACTAATTTGGAAACAACTAATTTTTCTAGAAGTCTAGTTGACATTAATTATTTAGCTAGGGCAAACAAAGCCTTAATGTATATTTATTTTTATTAAATAAAATTTGAATTCTTTATATGGTTGATTAATATTTTTTTTTTGCTTTTAACTTTTTTCTTTATTTATCTTATTCACCATTTTTTGAAAATGTCAATCAAACATTAAAATATTATGACAAATTTTATATTCAATTTTTAATGTATACTAATTTTTTTTTCCCTTATTTACATTTTGTCATGAATTAACATTTTTTCTGCCCAACTCCATATTTTGAAATATTTTAACTTTTTCAACCTATATACTTTGTTTATATACTATAATCTAACATATATACTTATTTTATAGGGCTGGTTGCACAAATAGCAATCAGGTCCAAACTAATTGCAAATTTAGCAAACTTTAAAATGTTTTGCAAATATGGCAAAAAAACTTGTTTCTATCACTGATAGACTTTATTATATCTCTGATAGACTTCTATCAGTGATAGACTATTATCTCTGATAGACTATTATCACTGACAAAAATCTATAAAAAGTTGAGGTGATCAGCGATAGACTTCTATCAGTCATAAGATATCAGCGATAGAAATTGCTATATCCGCAAAATTTTTAAAAACATGCTATATTTGCAAACAATAAGTCTTAAATTGTCATTTACTACAATTTCTCTATTTTATATATTATAATCCAATATATATACTTCGTTTATATAATATAATCCAATATAAATATTTCGTTTATATACTATAATCCAACATATATATTCGTTTATATACTATAGTGGACAAATTTCCCTAATTGTCCCTCAGGTTTGAGTTTGGTAGCACTTGGGTTCTTAAGGTTTCAAATCCAACAATTATATACTGAGGTTTGAATTTAGTTCGTTTTTTGTCCTTTCGTCAAAATTTCTATTAAGTCCTAACAGAATGCCGACGTGACACCTATTTTTAATTTTAAAAATATATATATATATTTTTAAAAAATATTTTTTAATAACAAAAATTTTGATGAATGGACAAAAATGAACGAAATTCAAACGGTATAATTGTTGGATTTGAAACTTTAGGGACTCAAGTGCTACCAAACTACTATAATTCAACAAATCTTGAAATATTTCGATTTTTTTCGTCGTCGTGAACACATCCAATCCAAAGATTTTCAAAAAAATAATAATAAGAGGAGCCAAGAGGTTGTATCTTATTAGAATTAGGAGAAAAAAACATAAATCAATTGGAGAACAAAAGTATAGGTCAACTGACATGTTGTATGGACTGGTGAACTAGAAGTCCTAGGTTATATATATATATATGAGATGATTATAAAACTTAAACTATCATTTAGTGCACGTAAAGGGTTTAGTGTGTGATGCTTAATTTTTGTTTATATATTTAATTAAATAAGGGACATATGTGACATTATGAAATTAACATTAGGACGAAATAGTCTTAAAAAAAAAAAAGTCTGTAGCTAAGCCACATTTTAAGATAGTTAGATGTAAGATATAATAACATTTGTTTTAAAAATATCTTTTAAAAAATGCTTCTACACTTCTACTACACCATATTTCATGAGGGAGGGACTTTGTTTTGTTTTAACTTGGGGGCACTGCGTTATTTTCAATAGGATGTTAACGCAACTAAAATGTTATATAATCTTAATTTTAGTCATATTTTATTTGAGGCTCAAAAATTGGAAGAAAATTGCACAGATGATCCAAAATTTTGGACTCAAATAGAATATGACCCAAATTTTGAAAATAATGATGTATAACATTTTGCTAGGGTTAGCAACACGTGAAAACATAATAGTGCCCTTAGTTAATTCATGTTGCTCTCTCCTTCGCGCTAGAGCTACAGAGGATTGTTTTGCTCACCAATCGTCAAGAAGGAGCATTGGCCGAAGAATGAACGGACGCGTGACCCATGGTCGATGCCTTGCAGTTGATCCCCTTTCAGATCTGTGGCAAAACACGGTCTATTGCAGAGACCAAACCTCGAACGATGGTGCAAAGGCGACGTTTCCTCGTCAACAACTGTAACACGAGCATGAGGGAGGAAGGGAGGATTGCGGGTGAAGGCACTATTTTATTTTTCGTGTTCATAATGCTAACAAAATGTTATATACATCATTATTTTCAAAATGTGGGTCATAATTCATTTGGGCCCAAAATAAAATTGGGTTAGCTCTAAGATTATCTAAAGATTTATCATAAACAAACAAACTGGAAAGTGGAAAAAAAATGAAGTTAAACATGAATGGTTGGAACAGTTGTAGAGAGAAGAGAGGGCAAAAGAGTGGGTAACGAAACTAAACAATCATATTCGAAACTGAACAAATGTGAAGTTAAAAATCTGTACATGAATGGACGAAACACTTCTAAGAAGAAGAAAGCAAAAGAGCGACAAAATTTGGCCGGCAGTTCCACGATTTTTCCTTTTTATACAAACAATGAAGAATCAGAAGAAGAAAAAATGAACAGAAGATTCCCCCGCCGGTCTAAAACTTGAAACTAACAGCTCAACGCCTCGTACTTCACCGCAATCGGACGCCCAAATCCAACGTGCGACAGTAAATTTCCAACAACGGCCAGATCCCGGCAAAACACCCCTTGATAAACCGACGCATTATGACTCAATTCAATTTCATCAACTGCATTTTCAAGGCTTTGTTGTTGCTGCATTTGAAGCGCCGCCGTCGCCGCCCTCTTCCTCTGTTTCTCTGCTGATTCCTCGTCCATAATCGCCGTCATAATACTGCAATACCCCTTCTGCAGCAGCCTATACAGCAACAACGCCGACATTTTAGCCCTGTCTCTAATGGAATCCAGATCAAAATCATCGCTCAATTCGCATCGATCTAAAAACCCAGTGGCCTTATCGGGAGTGTGCTTCAAACAGAGCAACAAATGGGCTCTTTCGAGGTCAGATCTCGAACACCCACGGCCTAGTCCGATCAAACCATAGTAATCCACGTTACAATTCTCACCGGAAACAACCATCTGCTTCAATTTCTGAATTCTCGCCGTCAACGCACAGAGCTTGCCGGGGATTTCTCTGTACCGCACATTGTGGCGCTTCCATGCCGGACCCGGAAGCTTCCGATCCCTCAAGATGGCGTTGTACAGGAGCTTCAAATGTTCGAGGTCGTGAAGGCAATCGGGGAGGCAACGGATGGATTCGAACAGGTGGGCTCGGGTTTCCAGGGCTTGGATGCAGGTCGGGTCGAGGGTGAGGGTCCGGTTGCAGTCAGCGATGGAGTCGGCAGTGCGGCCGGCGGCGCGGAAGGCGGAGGAGCGGTTGAGGAAGCATTGGGCGAGGAAGGTTTGAGGGGCGGGGCGGCGGCCGTCGAGGATCTTGGTGAAGAGGCGAATGGCCTCGGAGGGGAGGCCGGCGTCGAGGGCAGAAAGGGCGGCGGTGCGACGGCGGAGGAGGAGCTTCACGTGGCCGAGGAGGGCGGCGGTGGTGTCGGGTTCGGTAGTGGTGGTGGGAAGGATTGGGAAATTGGGTAGTGAGAAGCCGTCGTGGGAGCGGCCGGTGCTTTCCCGGCGTGAGGCGGCGGTGGCGAGGCGTTTTCCGGTCTGAAGGAGAACCATGGCGTCCTCTAATAGGCCCAGATGACACGAAGCTTGGCCCAATACCACGTATCTGTACAAACCCAACCGAGTTTCAGTTAAATCAATGTTCATAAAGATAAGTTATCTTAAAAAATAAAAAATAATAATAATAATAAGATAAGTTCGATAGAAAAATCGATTGTTGACCTAGCAAAGCTGTAATTGACATGAGCAACATTCTTAAGAAAAAGAGAAATTGATTAAAATATACTATTAGTTTCTTGATTTTCTTTGAATTATTATGTATGAAATATAATTTACATAAATAAATAATTCAATATATTTTTTTTACAACATGTGAGAGTTGGAGAATCGAACATGTGACCTCAGACCAAGCTATGCTCACGTTGATAATAATTGAAGTTAAACCTCTTTTATGCATCAAATATAATATTTTTAACCCAAGTGATCGATTATTGTAAAAAAGACTAAAGATCGAGAGTAAAAATAGAGGCCAAAAAATGTTTTTAAATCTAAAAACATTTTCATTTCCACTCATAAGTTTTGATAACATTTAATAATATTTGACTCCGTTGACAAAGTTTGCTTACATTTTGAAATCAATATATTTAAGATTACAAATCTCTTTTTCACGTAATTATCTCTACATTTGTCAATATGAAAAGTCTTCTGTTTCTATTACCTTATTTAAATTTTACTCCTTACCTCAAAATAATAAGAAAAATATCTCTTCAATCTAAATTTTTTATAGTAACTATATCAGTTCCCTGAGTAAAAGGTTTGATTCCCAACTTCATATTGGTTCCATTTTTTTATTTAATAAAATCGATATATTTAAATATTTTGAAAATAATAAGAAAATATCACCTCAACTCCAACTAACGTGTTACCCTTATTTTCTAAAAATAGCCCAAACACTCCTGCACTCCCGATAAGAAGGAATAATTTTGAATTTCTCAAAAAAAAAAAAAAAAAAAAAAAAATTAAATTATAAGTGATTTCCTAATTTTTAAAGTTTGTATTTATTTATGTCCGAACATAATTTAATTGGCATAAAGTTGTACTTACTATGAAGTCATGAGTTCAATCTTCGCATTAATTAAATGTAAAATGTGTCATTTGTTTCATTTTTTCTTTCGGCAACATATAAAAGTTGGGATCGAATTTAGGACGTTTTGGTAATCTAAATCTAAATATCATGTCATTGAGCCATGTGGTCGAATTTTTTTATTTGTGTTAATAAGTTCTTAGAATTTTTAAATTTGTGTTAATAAATTTTATATTCAATGAGTTTAAAATTTTAATTTTACATTTAATTTAATTTGAAAAATTTAAAATTGACTAACTAAATTTGTAATTCGTAAAGTTGATGACTAAATAATGACTAAATTTATATTTTAACGAGAAAAAAAATTACCTCCATTGACTTTCCTTCTCGCAACTTTTAGAAAGCAGTCCCGCCATGATCTTCCTCTTCAAATCGGCGACGGAGAAGAAGCACTTGAACGACGAGTCGTGATCCTGCAACTCCGACAACGAAGAAGAAGAAGAAGACGACGAAGAACAAGAAGACGAAGAAGAAGAAGCGAGAAGCTTCGCTTGCTCTCTGGAGAATTGCTGCGACGAATTCTCCGATCCAGACGACTCATCGCCACCGCTTCCACTCGCCGCCGCCGTCGTCCTCATACTCGGAAGATAGTCCTGAAGCATATCGGCGACATCCTTATACCGCCGGAGATACAAAAGCGACCTAGCCTTAAGCTCCAGCGCCTGTTCGTACCTTGGCGCAAGAACCAGAGCCGCATCGAGAAGATTCAAAGCCGAAACGACATCGTTTTCTCCGCCGGAACCGATTAAACACTTCGCATCTTTCACATACCTAATCGCCATCTGCAAAAAAACAAAAAAAAATCCATCGGTCAATCGCAATCGGAAAATCAGAGACGCGGCGAGGAAAACAGAGAATAATCGAAACTAAAATGAAATTGAAGAAACGGAGGGACGGACCTGTTTATCGGAGAGCCACCATTGCTTCTTCTCGGCGAGGCAAGGAGATGAAACCGCCATTGTTAAGAAGAATTCGTCAATCCTCGAAGAACAGAATGAATCAAGAACAAGAATAACAGATCAGATTGAAGCAACAATAATAATCAGACATTACACATTCAATTTACATTTGCTCTGATTTCTTTCAGTCTCTCTCTCTCTCTCTCTCCAGAGACGAAGATATAATCCATGGAAGAGAGAGAAAATGGATTGACATTTTGCGTGAGGAAATCGAGAGTAAATAAGGGGGGTTTGTTCTTGGTGGTTGCGGGACAAAGAAGTAATTTTCAATATCACACAGATATTAATTAAACCTTTTGTTTTTTGTTTTTTATTTTTTGTTTTTTAAAAATCATTCGACTTCATGGCTGGCATTGGATTCTAATTACAATCCCCAAATTTCAGAAGAGGACTGGTAACCGGATAGAACCGGTGGACTATGTATGGTTTTTACGTTAAAGATGACTGGGTATAGCCAGTGGCTCATCACGGGTTACCGGTAAACAGTAATTTCCGCCCCAAAAATTAAGGAAACTAATATCTATGATTTATTAACCCTTTTGTTTTTCTAGATTAATTGGATTTTGTCACGTTCAAATTATTTGAAAACCAACGTGTAAAAGATAAGAGTTTTCTTCCTATAATTAATTCTACACTTCAATTTTTTTTTTAGTGCAATGTACAAATACTTCTTTATGGATTTGACAGTTAGAAAAGATTGCTGTTAGCCTGTTACCAGCTTTTTTTTAAAAAAATTAATAGTGGATATCTCATGAGTCATGAGGATATTTTTTTGCCGGAGGAATAACAAATGTATGTTATATTGTGAGTGAAATCACCTTATTTTTTCGATGTGAGATCCTTAACATGCTAGACATCATGAAATTTCATCGCAAAATTAATTGGTTATGAGAGGAGTAGTCCATGTAAGTTATATTTATATTGTAAGTGAGGTCCTTTCATCTTTGCGATATGAGATCCTCAACACATATAAGATGTATTATTCTTATACAATTATCTCAAAAGATAAATAACTCTATGAAACTAAAAGAGTTCTTGCAATTGGATTGACACAACAAATTTAAAAGTTTTTTTTAATCATTTTTTTATAATATGTAGGGTAGAAGTTTCGAGCCTCCGACCTTTTTTTTTTTTTTTGTTGACAACAGGTAGGTGTGGGGGATCGAATCTATGACATTTTTGTCTCTAGACGTTACATCATGTCAGTTGAGCTATGTTTTTGTTGGCAACCTCCAACTTCTTGGTAGAACGTACCAATGCTAAATAACATTTTAAACGGAGTTTAATTGCAATAGAGCCAATTCCTAAATGTAGGGAGTAAACTACTAAAATTGAAGAATTTGTATAGTTGTATAGTTGAAGAGGGCATCTTTTTGTAATTTTACAAAAAAAAAACAAACATTTCAATTTCCTCACAAACATTCATTTATTTAGAGAAAAGTAGAAGAAATTGACCCTTGCATCCTAAGCCACAAGAATCATGCCTTTTTCTTTAGGGGACATTAGTAATATGCCTTCTCCAAAGAAAAGCAAAAAAAGTAGGGCAATTAGATTTATGAATGCACATGAATGTGTATGGATAGCCAGATGGGCATGCCTTAAAGCCACTCCCCAACTCCCCCTTTTTCCATGCCTTTCTACAATCTTTATTCTTCTCACATTCTATTTTATGTTTATATAATAATTGAGATGCTTCCAACTCCCAAACCCTAACTTCTGTGGATACCTGCCACCTCACCATAAAATCCACTTCTCCTTCCACGTGTCGTATCCGGATTGGACGCCGTGGTTTGATAGACTAGTTTTGTCCCCTTCTTCATCATCAACAATTTTTCTTCATATATTCAATTAGCTTAACTCGAGTGATAACATTCATGTTTCATTCTTATAGGTCATACTCTAAAATAATGTTTAAAGTCAATTTTAGTCGGTCAAATCACCAATTTAATCTCTATACTTTGAGCTTAGTTTCAATTTCGTCTATATCATCATGAAAAAAATTATCACTTTAATACTTTTTATGATTTGAAAATCCAAGTCCACCTATTTTTTCATTTTATTCAACCCTAAATTTTAATACATAGATCAACTAACACGTTCATTCAAATAAAATTCAGTATTTTTTTTAGTACACGATAACAAAAGAAAAACAGACAACAAAATTAAATAGAAGTTGGAATGATAGACCCACCAACGAGTGGGTGGTTTTCTTGGGCTCGTCAATTGCATCCATTTGATCCATTTGAGGCCCTCTCGTATTTCCCTCAGACTTCTTTTAATACCTCTTTCATCTGAGCCACCGACTGTTGCTACCACACCGCCCATTGAGCCATCTCATGAGCAAATTTCTCGGTCAACACATCACTTTTAAAAGAGTTGCACTCAAATTTCCGTCATAATCATTCTCACCTCCGACATCTCATCTAATTTGTTATGTAGATTACCAAATAAAATACAGTGTTTTATTACCAAGTAAAACAAAAAAAAAGGAATTACATATTGAATATTATTAACAACTGAATTGAAGCATTTAAAACATTGTTAACCAATTTTGTAATTTAACCCATTTAAATTTCAGTTTAAAAATAAAAGAGGTAAGAAGTGGGTCCTTATTTATATTTCTCAATATTCATAATGGAAATTGTAATGAGAGAATGAAATTAGTGTAGACACCTAGAAAGTTGCTATAAATTTGAATTTCATTTATTATTTATATGCCAAAAATAAATTGGAATGGGAAAGGAGTTACTCCTTTACTTGTATTGAATAGAGAGGATATTATGCTGGCATGAACTATGCAGCTTTCCTATAATGACACCCAAAAGGAAATAAATATTTTTGAAAGAAAATGAGGCTATTGGGCTATTTCAGTCCTTTCAAATTATTATTATTATTATTTATTATTATTATTATTATTATTTTTTTATAAATCAAACCATAACTCAATTGACATAATGTTGACCACTTGATTAAAATATTGTTGAAAAAGTGGTGAAGTAAATATGTTTAAATAAGTTAAATTTGTTTATAAAGGTATTTTAATTAATGTAGGGTGGGGATTGAACTTCTGACATCTTAGTCAAAGGGTGCAACTTTATACCAATTAAGTTATGCTCGGACAATTTACGGTCAATTAGGAACATAATTTTGACGACTATTTTAGAGGTATTGTTCTTTTTATATTGATATTTGATGTTGTTTAGAAAAACTAAAGTTACACATTTTGTGGTTAGATGAGTAGAGTATTTTCATGGTTGAGTTGAGTCTAATGAAATTGAGAGTGAAATTTTGTCAAAATTATTTTTTGAGAACAACAGCCAAACAACTATTTTGGGACCATTGGAAAAAGGCAAGGTCATCAAAAGTTGAGATGGTCCCTTTCATAGACATGGCTGCAGCTAACTGCTACCACACACAATTTTTCAATTTTATAAAAATAAGAAAGTTAAGGTCGGGATTGATTAGTGATCTTAACGTAGAAATTTGGAAACAAGAAATTCAATGAAAATAAAATTGTATTTCATGTTTTTAGATATGTGTTTGGTAGCAGATTTAGAAATTGAATCTCAATTTAATTAATTCTTCTAAATATGTTTAAAAAAAATTAAATTTCATAAAACTAGGTGTAATCACCAACAAAAGGTTGAATATAAACTATTATTAAATAATTTATTCACATATTTTATTTATATATTTTGTATAACTATTATTTTATTATTTCATAATAGCATATATTTTAGGGCTGGTTGCACAAATAGCAATCAGACCCAAACTAATTGCAAATTTAGCAAACTTTAAAATGTTTTGCAAATATGGCAAAAAAACCCGTTTCTATCAGTGATAGACTTTATTATATCACTGATAGACTTCTATCAGTGATAGACTATTATCACTGATAGACTATTATCACTGACAAAAATCTATAAAAAGCTGAGGTGATCAGCGATAGACTTCTATCAGTCATAAGATATCAGCGATAGAAATTGCTATATCCGCAAATTTTTTAAAAACATGCTATATTTGCAAACAATAAGTCTTAAATTGTCATTTACTACAATTTCCCTATATTTTAATTCAATTTTATATTTTAATTCAATAAAAATAAATTGAGTTTATAACATGAAATATTATTTATTAAAGTTTTTATCTTTTTAATTAAAATTCTCCATTTTAAAATTTCAAATTTCAAATCATCATACATCAAAAATAAAAAGTAAAATCGTTTTCAAAATTTAGATTATAGAATGTGGAAATAGTTTTTAAAAATAGAATTCAAATTACATATTCTATAAACTCATTCTGAAAACATAAAACAAAATTTGGATACCTGCCAAATTATTATTATTATTATTATATATTTTTTTTTTTGATTTTTTTTTTTTTTTTTTGGGTGTAGAAGTGTCCATTTTTATAGGTGAAAGACCATTAATACATTAAAAACTTGCATACCACTTGTGAATAAGCCTTTCATGCCACATTATATTTTGCTGTCTTTGTGTCCCCAAAAGACACCAAAATTAATAATGAATGGGAGTCTTTTCTTTTTCCTTCTCTTAAACTCTAAATTCTTTTTAGATGGGAAGTGAGGAAGTATTTAGAATAATAATAATAATAAAAAAAAAAATAATAACCAATATATGACATGATTTTCAAAATGTATATTAATGTGTGGATGTAGGCATATATAATGAAAGTTGTCTAAGGTAGATATTGAATAGAGTAAGAATTGACAACAAAATAATGGTAATAATTTGTTTTTTTTTTAATTTGTATAGTAAAATAGAATAAATTTGAAAACTTTAAGTACCAAAATAATATTGAAATCTTGTAAATTTTATTGATCTGAATTTAAATAATTTGATTGAAGTTATGAAAGTTGGGTGATATTTTTAATAGGGATGTTTGACTACTTAGGAAGGGTGTAGTTTAGCAACTGCCTAGAAAGCATATGTTTGGTCTTTTTTGGGAGGACATATGCCAAACATATTAAAGGACAATTACAAAGCATTATAGAAAAACAAAATATATAGCTGTTTCTTAACTGTCCCCCAAATAATTTCACAATGTCAATACAAACCCTCTTTCCATATCATTGAATTCTAAGTTACCATTTTAACCATTTTTTTGAATACATGATATTAAATTCTATGAACATTAACAATTCATCGGTCATCATTGACTTGGACTATTCTAACGCTAACCTACAATTAAAAAGAAAAAGAAAAAACTTCATTTTAACTCGAGATTTTAGCTTCACAAATTCTATTCTATAGGAAACTCGAGTTAAAATGAAGGTTTTTTTTTCTTTTTATTTGTAGGTTGGCGCTAGAATAGTCCAAGTCAATGATGACCGATCAATTGTTACCCCTAAATTGTAGCTACGTTATAATAATAATAGACCGATCAAATGTTGAAATAGCCCGTAACATATGTTATAAATAATAATAGACCGATATTATGAAGTTTTAGATTTATTAACCTTAGCTACGTTATCGAGTTCAAATTTCTTGAATGATGAAGTATTTATTGTTGTAAGAGAAATGTGTTTCTTTGGATAAAAAACCATAGATGGACAAAAAAAAAAAAAATCAACAGTTGTCCTCATGAGAAAGAGTACGGCTAACGTGAGCGACCCTAGATCCTCATGATGACAATCAGTACGGACTGACCATGATCGTCTGCTCCACACGACCTATAAATACCCCCGCGAAGGTTTCATGAGGTATGTGATTCTTACATATTACACACTACACTCCTACTTAACACGCAAAGCCCTGTCTGACTTAAGCGTCAGAGTCCAGTGGAGTCAGCCCCACATTGGTGCAAGTTTATCTTTCTTCCCTTTGTCGATCGACTTCGAAGTCCACGACGATCAAGCACGTCGAAGATCCAGACGGAAGAGAAGGTTCAGATTCTTGTACTAACAACATACTTCCTAACCATTACAAAGATAATAACTCTGTGCAAAAACCAAAGTAGATTTTCTTCTCTTACTCGTATCAAACCACTTGATTTTAGGTTAAAATATTATTTGGGTCTTTATATTTTAATAGTTGTTCTACTTTAGTTCGGGTGGATTTAAATGTGTCCAAATTTAATCCTTATATTTTTAATAAATCTTTAAATTGGTTGTTATTGTTAGTTTGGTGTCCGTTTTTATTGAACTTGTTAAAATAATAATAATAATTTTCATTTAAGAAAAGATACGATATAGATATGTTTCCAAAATTTACAAAGACTAAAAGAGAAGAGAAAAAAATAAAAATAATTAAATGAGTTAACAATAAACTAAGTGTGGGAGTATAACACCAAAACAAAACTACAAACTTATTTTAAGATTTATTTAAAGTAAAAAATTAAATTGAGACATTTAAAAGTATATATGGACTAAAATAGAACAAGTCTCAACTTACCGAAACCAAAATGTTATTTTAAACTTTGGATTAAAATTTGAGTTTGAAAAATAAGTTATTTTGAGTTAAACACTTTAAACAAATTTAAACCAATTTTTAGAAGAAGAAAAAAGATTTTTTTTAAGTGTTTAGCTAGAAATTCCTCCAAAAGTTTCATGACATATGAAAATGATCAAAATATCCTCATATTACTTTCACTTCCACCATGGTCGCTGCTCACCATGTCCCACTGTCGTCGACCATCGACAATAATCAATGGCCGGTTATAGTGTTTTAAATATAAATTTAAACTTATTAATTGATATTGTTTAATTATAGTTGGCCTTTACGATAATTTAATATTAGTAGATATAAACATTTATAGTATAGAGCAAACCAAATAAAAATGTGTATAAGAACATTTTTTTTAGAAAAAGTAACCAAACATGTAATTTCTTTTAATTCTAAACAACTTAAAAGAAAATGTATTTTTGAAAAACATTTTTTTTCAAAAACAATCTAAATAGGTTTTTAGGTTCGGTTTGATAACTATTTTTTTTTCTTTTTTTAAAAAAAAATTAAGCTAGTTATGAACCTTATTTCCACTTATGAGTTTCTTTAATTTATTTTATCTTCTAATTTTCACGCATGTTTCAAAATCGAAATTAAGTTTTGAAAGCTAAAAAAATTAGGTCCCGTTTGATAACGATTTCGTTTTTAGTTTTCCGTTTTTGAAATTTAAGCTTGTTTTCACCTAATTTTTTATCAAATTTCAAAAACAAAAACTGCTTTTTGAAAACTACTTTTTTTAGTTTTCAAAATTGACTTGATTCTTGAAAACACTGGTAGAATCTAAATAACATAACAAAGAAAATTAATTAGAGGTGGAAGTAGTGTTTATAGACTTAATTTTCAAAAACCAAATGGTTATCAAACGGGACCTTAGTTTTTGAAATTTTGAATTTGACTCCGAATTTATTTTTATTTCTATTTTTTTTTTTTTTTAAAGAAACATGAAAACCTTTGGAAGTTTGATTTTTATAAGGTTAATGATCTATTTAAGTACCACAAACATTGTTTTTATAAGCATTACATAAACTAAATTTGAGGGTGGGCAGATATATGTTTAAATTGATACTTATCTTGGAATATATATTATATAGGGTATGCAGATATGGACCCCAAATGAGATTTGTTTGTGGAAATATATGAGAGTGTTCTTTTGTACAAAAATATGATTGGTTTGGTCTGTTGGTTTTGTTTCCTTTTAAAAGTGAATCACAAATGAGAGTCCCTCTTGTTCTAGGATGTGAGACAAATTCTCTAAACTTCAAAATTAAAATCACCCAACCCAACTTTATCAAAATAACCTCAAATTATAATTCACCTTCTTTCTCTTCTCTCTTCTCATACCATATATATATATCATAGGTTAATTTATAATTTTGATTTTGGAAATTTTACTTTCCTTTTCTAAATTTTTGAAGTTCCATGTATTTTACTATTTTAGTTCCACTCAAATTTTGATAATAAAAGCTTTAAATTTAGCTATTGCCCCTTTAACACAACATTTTCTTATGGTTTACCATAACAATCTTCTTTAACATATGCATCTCTTTTTGTTTTTAATTTTATAAAAACATCATCACTTGTAAGACAAATTCAGCATAGCTCAATTGGCTTAAGATTGTTTAAGATTGTGTCCTTAACTATAACATTATGGGTTCAATCTCGTATTGTTCAAACTTTTTTAAAAAAAAGTAATCTACTCAATTAAGTTCATATTGGTTCTGAACCTTATTTATTTAGTTTTATTATAAAATTAGCACAAAAATGTAGAAAAAAAACAAAATAAGGATAAAAAGAGTGGATGTCTTGAAGGACTGAGTGGTCTTCGATCCATATCTTAGAGTACTTTGAAATTCTCACATGTCAAATTAGTTCATGAATAGTTATATTTATTTATCAAATTTTGTTTAAGAATCTTATAAACCCTATCATGATAATATTACCAGACATCCATTACTACGAGGTTCATACATACAAGACTTTTTTTTTTTTTTTTTTTTTTTTTTTTTTTTTTTTTTTTTTTTTTTTTTTTTTTCTTTTATGAAATGTTTTTTTTACAATTTTAGATCTGTCTCAATCTTTTAATTGATATTCATGATTTTATTTTATTTTAATACAATAAATATGAAGTATGAGAATTTGAACCTTCATATTTTTATACAAAGTGTACATGTCAATTACCGTTCAACTATGTTCACTTTTACTATTGATAACTTGATATCTATAATTTACTAGCATTAATTTTGTCTAACAATTTTATAAACTCTATCTAATATTATGAGACATATTATTCCAATCTTCATATGACAAACCAATGTCTCTAAAAATAATAATAATAATAATTGACAAGGCAATTTTTTTTTTTTCCTATATATGAAATATTTAATGATTTTTTTTTTGTTTAAAGTGAATTATAATCAAAAGTTGTAAGGATTATACAAAAAAAAAAAAAAAAAAAAAAGTTTGTTTTGTTATCAACTTCTGGTCACTGAAATAGTTAAATATAATATTTGTGGCATGAGTGATAAGTTATAATCCTCTTTATCTGTTGTTATTAATGTAATATTGTTAAAATAATATTAATAATAAGAATAGTAAAGTAATATTGTGTGGAAACCCTATCTGTTACCCTACAAAATAGGGGCATTAAAACTTGCATGAATAATAATGGAAAATGCAAGTGGGAAGATGATAGGATGCCCTTGAAATGCCAGGGAGGGCTGTGCCAACTGCCCTTATTTAATACACAACAATCATAAAGAGCTTCATGGGGCTTAGTTAATTATGAATTATTGTGATCAGAAGTTAATTATAAATTAATGCAAGTTTAATTAATTGGGAAAAAAGTTCCCATTATCCAAGACATGTTTGCTTCCAAGGAAGCATTAAGCATTAAACCAAATATTCCCTTATCAAATTAAATAACTATTACTTTCTTTCTTGTTACTCCAAAGTTGGGAACTTTGGATTCATATCTTCATTTGAATCATGCAAATCAATAATTATATTCATTTCAGTTTATTTATCTATAAAAATTGAGCTTATCACGTAACCTATATATTTGGTTTATGTATTTATAGTTATATAACATTTTACCATCGAGAATTTCATCTTTAGATATATTATCGATATCTTAGTTTTAATTAATATTTTTTAACAATATATGAGTAGGGTATTCAAACCCGCTCCAATCTCTTAATTGTGGGTATACACTTTATGTCAGTTGACCGTCATATTCATGTTGGCTTAGTCTTAATTAATTAAAAAAAAAGACACTTAACCAATTGCAATATCTTCTATGGGTGAATTTGGAAAAAATAATATTTATGTTAAATATATATTTTAGTTCATTTTGTCTAAAAAAAAATAAAATAATTTAGTCCCTTATGTTTAACACATTTGTCAATTTAATCCCTGATAATGTTAAAATTTATTAATGATAAATTTACATGGTATAAATACTTAATTAATTGATAAAAAAAAAAATGAAGGAAAATTGAAAATTTCTAAAAAAAAATGAGAATCTAAATTGAAAAAATATCCAAATATTAAAAGATTAAAACATATATTTAGACTATAGTATAAAATGATAGAGTTATTATTTCTTAAACTTTGAATTTGATATATCCATAATTTATGTTCATTTTAGCCTTGGATTTATGTTAAATAAAAGAAAATAAAAAACTTCGTTTGATAATCTTTTGATTTTAGTTTTAGTTTTTTTTTAAAAAAAATTAAGCCTATAAATACTACTTTTCTCTTGTAACTTTCTTTGTTTTGTTATCTACTTATACTTTCAAAAAATCAAACTAATTTTGAAAATTAAAAAAAAAAAAAAAAAAAAAAAAAAAAAACTAGTTTTTTTTTAAATTTAACTAATAATTCATATATTTCTCTCATAGTAAAAAAAAAAAAAAAAAATAGGAAAAAACAAGCATAAATTTCTAAATTTTAAAAAAACAAAAAATAAAAAACATATTGGTTATCACACGAGTCTTCATAATTCAAATTACAAACTTAATTCTAGGCGAACAAAAACGGTTTTCTAAATCTTGAGAATAGTTACAATAATATTTTTTTTTTAATTTAAAACACATCCTTAAGTAATCCATTAGAATGGTGGATTCAAACATAAACATAGTTTAGTAGATAAGCTATCAATAATAATCTCAAAAGTTGTCTAAGAAGCATCCATACCTAAAACGATGTGGGGCCGAAAAACATTTAATCAATAAATAATTATTTCATGTAAATAATTATATATATAATTACTTGGTTGAAATAGTGTTAATTATGTCAAATCGAGCATAACTCAATTGACATAAAGTTGCGTTCTTGACTAAAAAGTTATGGGTTCAATCCCCACATTAATTAAAACATCTTATTGTACGAATAAATATGAAATGTGAAATAGTGTTAATTGTGGAATGGGTGTTTCTGGAAGGCCTGATGCTACAGATGGGTTTCTCGCCTGACTGGGTGAGCTTGATTATGCGATGTTTGTCCTCTGTCAGGTACTCTTTCAACGTGAGTGGGGTGCAGTGTAGGGATGTGATCCCGAGCCGTGGGCTGCGGCAAGGGGACCCCCTGTTACCTTATTTATTCATGCTATGTGCGGAGGGGTTATCCCATCTCTTATATGCGGCTGAGGAAAGGAAGCTCATTTCAGGCTTAGCTTTGTCTCGAGGGGGTCGACCTCTTTCCCACCTATTCTTTGCTGATGATAGCCTGCTTTTCTTTCGGGCAAATACCAATGAGGCAACAAACGTCCAGAGACTCTTGCACAAATATGAGAAGGCTTCAGGACAGATAGTGAATTATGAGAAGTCGGTCATCTCTTTTAGTGTGAGCACGCCTCCGGGTATGCAGGATCGTGTGAGCCAGATCCTCCGTGTGGGGAAAATCCCTTTTCACCGCCAGTATTTGGGTCTGCCGTCGTTCATGCCTCGTAATCGTTCAGGTACCTTTCATTATATTAAAGATCGTGTGTGGCGGGTGTTACAAGGGTGGAAAGGTACTGTTTTTTTCTGTGGGTGGTCGGGAGATCTTATTAAAGTCAGTTATTCAGGCTATTCCATGTTACACCATGAACTGTTTCCGGCTTCCCAAAGGACTTTTGAGTGATATTCATCGACTGATGGCTCGGTTCTGGTGGGCGGGATCGAAGGATGACCGACATATGCACTGGGTGAGTTGGAAATCCCTTTGTCGCCCGAAGGGCCTAGGCGGCATGGGTTTCCAGGATCTGGAGCTTTTTAACCCAGTCCTTGCTTGCGAAACAATGTTGGAGAATGTTGCGCTATCCGAACTCTTTCTTTGCACAGGTCATGAGGGGTAGGTATTATCCTGGTTCTAATCTTATGACAGCACAGTTGGGATCGAGGCCTTCAGCTATTTGGCGAAGTTTGCTATGGGGGCGGGAGTTGCTTGAGAAAGGGACTCGATGGCGCATCGGGAGTGGGGAGAGGGTCTTGGTTTATGGGCATAATTGGGTTCCGGTTTGCGTATTATATCACCAGTATCGCTGCCCCGTGAGACGCGGGTGTGCGAGTTGTTCACCAGTTGCGGTGTTTGGGATGAGGTTAAGTTAAGACAACATTTTAATTCTGCATAGGTTCAAGCTATTTTAACGATTTCGATTGACCGTCGGCATACAGGGGACCAGGCAATTTGGCACAGTGAGGAGTCAGGAGTTTTCACAGTTAAAAGTGGCTACCGGCTGGCTCAGTTATATTATCTTCGACAGGAGGCTTCTGCTTCGTCTGTTGAGGGAATGCGGAAGTGGTGGATGGGGGTTTGGAGGATGGGGATTCCGCGTAAGATACAGATTTTCGTGTGGCGTCTATGCTTGGATCGTCTTCCGACTATGGATAATTTAGGGAGGCGGGGGGTTGATATTATGAATGTGTGTGCAATGTGTGGCAAGGAGGGTGAATCTAGTCTCCACGTTTTCTGGCACTGTAAGTTTGTAAGGGGGGTGCTATAGGAATCAAAGTTTGGATCCCTGGTACAGTTGCTAGTAGGGGGGACATGGCTGATCTCCTATGGGCATCTCAGGAGAAGTTGGGGTGGCGGGTTTTTGAGGAGCTTTGTGTACTGTGGTGGGCGGTGTGGGGTCATCGAAATCGGGTAAGGATGCAGAGGGCTCGCCCTTTGACCAATCTTGGCTCATGGGCTTCGTGTTACCTCAGTGCCTATCGTGCGGCGAACGAACGAGGAGGAGGGCCCACGGTTTGTGAGGCTACTCTGGATCAGGCCAAATGGAGTCCTCCTTTCGAGGATGTGTATAAGGTGAATGTGGATGCGAGCTTCGTGAGGGAGAAATGGTTGGAGGGTTTGGGCGTTGTGGTTAGGGATTCTAAGGGTCAGGTTATGTTAACGGCAGTGGCATGGGTCCAACATGTCAGGAGTGTGGCAATGGCAGAGGGGTTGGCTGTAGCAGAGGGCCTGCGATTAACTTGGGAGGCCGGGTTTCGCTCGATAGTACTAGAGACGGACTCCTCGCGGATTTGTCAGTTACTTCAGGGGACGGTTGAAGACTTATCAGAAGTGGGGGTGATGGTGACAGATTTGTGCTCCCGTTTTTGTCTCCCGTTCGGGGGATGCTGTAGTTTCATTCGACGCGAAGGGAATAAGGTGGCGCATCAGTTAGCAAAATTAGCTTTGACTTTAGGTCAGAATGTGGTTTGGTTGGAGGATTTCCCTCCTCAGGTTGAATCGTTTATTTTGAGTGATGTTACTCTTGTCTAAACTTTGTACTGTGCTTTGCTCTACAAAAAAAAAAAAACTTAATTACAATTATAGAAATATTATTAAGAACTTAAGATTAAAATTTTATTTTAAATTTTAAGGGTCAATTTGAGCCATACAGACCTATACCAAAAAACTAAATATATATTTTAAAAAGAGAAATAAAGAATTAGATAATTAAATGAACAAATTAATTTTTACCACTCAACTTGGTAATGTAACAATATTATTATTATTTTTATTATTATTTTTTTATTTTTTTTATTTTTTATTTTTATTTTTTTTCTTTCTAAACTTTCAATTTCAACTAAGTATTGACATCCTTACCTTCTGATAGACTTTTGTTTGATTCCGTTTAATTTTTTTTTTTTCTGGAGTGGGGAATTACAAGATTTATTGGTCGTCAACACATATACATGTTAGCTGAGCGTTTTGAAAAAAAAAAAACATTTATTTGAAGAATTGTTAAAAAAAATATTATTTGTGTTATTTAATTAATTACTAAATATAGGGTGATACAAAATTGATAAGATTTAAAATATATATATATAACATTGAAGTTCAACTTTTGTTGAATTTTTTTTTTTTTTTTTTTTTTGGACAACAAGTTCGGGTGAGAAATTAAACCTAGGAAACAACATAGTTCAATTGACATGATGTATGACCTAATGACCATGAGGTCTTAGGTTCAATCCCCCACCCTCTTAAAAAAGATTGGGAATATCCCCGCAAAATTTGATGATTCATCCCTCTCTCCAATAATTGTTGAACTAAAAAAATAATCAATTAGAGTTTATAATAAAAAAAAAATAGCAAACATTCTTGTTAAATTCTTCATAAAAAATAATAAGAAGAAGAAGGTTAAATTATAAAAAATATCCCTGAACTCTGAGTTTCAATTTAAAAAATGGCCTTGAATTTTCAAAAGTTAAAAAAATATCCAATACTCCTCAACTTTCAAAAGTTTCCAAAATACTTTTTAACTATAATAAAGTTTCAAAAATATTTTTTTGACTATGGAAAACGTTTTAAAAATATCCCTTAACATTGTTGAGGGTATTTTTTAAATATTTTTTTTATAGTTATTTTTTATTTTATTTTTTCATAATTCAAGATTTTTTTTACCAAATTTAAAAATCTAAAGATATTTTTTAAACGTTTTTCAAAATTTAGAGATATGTTTGAAACGAAAGACATACTTTAATAGTATTTTTTATAATTTAATAATAATAAGGGAGAGAAATGAGTGGGGCACATTATTGGTTAATGCAAATCAAACACTCATAGAAGATAGAGGAAATGATGTATAAAAGGCCCATGTGCAAATCACAAAGGATGAATTTTTTTTTGCAGCTTTTTTGGTATATAAGAATAAGAATAAGAATATATGATATGGAAGAAGCCAAGTGCTCATCATTTTGTTTAGCTTTAATTTAATTTTGAACTGTGTTGTTAATGGAACTGCTTTCCTGAAAAGTTCCTAATCATACCACCTAATGTTTTCAAGAAGAAAAAAATAGAATTGCCAAAGCAAGTATGAGTATGACTTAGCTGATATATGTATGTATTGACGATCGAGATGTCAGTAGTTCGAATCTCCTACTCAATATACTAAAAAAATAAAATAAAATTTAAAAATTAGAGTTTAAATGAAAATTGAGCTGTATTTCATGTTTTCGTATATATGTGTTTGATAACAAATTTAAAAATTGGATCTCAATTTGATAAGATATTTATAAACCATAAATAGAATATAAAATATTATTAATTAATTTATGAATATATTTTATATATATTAATATATATTATAGATTTTGTATAATAATTATTTAACACTATATCATATAGTTTATAATATATTATATTATACATATTTTAATTTAACAAAAATAATTGAGTTTATAAATTCTATTTATTAAAGTTTTTATCCTTTTAAATATAATTATGCATTTTAAAATTTTAAATTCAATATATGGATACATTAAAGGAAAATTGTAGTAAATGACAATTTAAGACTTATTGTTTGCAAATATAGCATGTTTTTAAAAATTTTGCGGATATAGCAATTTCTATCGCTGATATCTTATGACTGATAGAAGTCTATCGTTGATCACCTCAGCTTTTTATAGATTTTTGTCAGTGATAATAGTCTATCAGTGATAATAGTCTATCACTGATAGAAGTCTATCAGTGATATAATAAAGTCTATCAGTGATAGAAACGGATTTTTTTGCCATATTTGCAAAACATTTTAAAGTTTGCTAAATTTGCAATTAGTTTGGGCCTGATTGCTATTTGTGCAACCAGCCCTACATTAAAAATAAAAAAAATAAAAAAATTGTTTTCAAAATTTCTACTATTTTGATTAGAGAATTCAAAAATAGTTTTAAAAAACAGAAATAAAATGATATACTAAAACATAATAATTGAATTTAGTGAATCTGAAAACATAAAATAAAATTTGGATTGCATACCAATCAAACTCTTATTTTTTTTCTTAGCCATCTTCTTGTGTCATAAAAGATTTTTCGAATATTGGAGTTAAATGTTTTGAGCAATTCAAGACCATTTTTCAAGTAAATGTTAAAAAGATTAGGGGACATTTGATTTTTGGGAATGTTGATAACTAGAATCTTAAATTATAGATGTTTAGAATTATAGATGCTCTATATTTTAGATTACCACGTTTGTTTTTTTGAAAGAATAATTTTTAAGAATGACTCGGAATATATGGCTAATTGTATTTGTTTTTGTAGGATTTGTATACGAGAATATCTTCAAGAATCAAGGGTATTGCTAATAAAGCAGTTACTAATCTCGAGGTAGTTTACATATTATTTTAATCTAATTTAAATTTAAATAATATTTTGGTATTTATTATTTTAATATTTGGTTTTTAAATAAATTTAGTTTATAAAAACAACTAAAAAAATCAATTCAATATGTAGAAATGAAAAAACTTACTAAATACACAAGTATTTGTGCATTATTGAAAAAGTAGAAAAGAAAAGAAATATTACTCTTTAAATTTAGATTGAAAAAGTACCAAAAAAAAATATAAATGAAAATGTTGAAGGGCAAAAATGTCATTAGATGTTATTTTTCTTCTATCTAACATCTTAGAATTTCATGTTTTTTTTTAAATGTATTTAATTAATATGAGAATTTAACGCATGACTGTCAAGGGCACAAACTCATGTTGCAAGCGGACATCTAAAATTAGATAAATGTCTTATGAGCATTTTGAGATGATCGAGTATCTCACATTATTGCAAAATAAATAGTGTAAAATGGACACTAAGAAAGAGATGAGATGACTTTTCAAAATAATATTCACGCTTTTTAAGTGATTTTTTTCAAGTGTTTTTCAAAATTTCAAAATCACTTTTACGCCTAGTGTGTTTACTTATGAAAAAAACTAATAATTTAAACTAGGTTTAGTATAGCTTATTGATTGATTTTTAAATAAAAAATACTTCAAAAATCTAAAAATAACTTTAAAGTGACTAACGGAAAATCCTAAAAATATGTAGAAAAAAACGAAAACATATTTATAATTCATCGAATCACTTTTGAATACGGTCTAACCAAAAAAAGAATGTTATTTAAAACACTTGGAAAAAATTCAGATATAAAAACATTTTTTTCAAAAGTTGCTTAATGGACGGTTGATTGTTATTTAAATTTTTTTAAAAAAATCTTTTAAAGATTTGTGAGGTGTGTTAATTAATTTGCCAAATCAGTCAGCCTAGACATTTTAAGACATCTTTATATTTTTTATTTTAGGAAAATAATTTTTCCTATGATGTTATTTTCTGATTCAACTTTGGTATTTAAGTCTTCTTTTTGGAGAACTAAGTTGACCATTTCTTTTGGTGAATTTTACGCGGACTTGAGAAAAGGTTTTTTGGTTGTTCAAACAATTCTTTGTTTGGCACCACAATGATTTTGTTGTTAGTTTTTTTTTTTTTTTTTGCCAAAATTTGTTTGTGAATTGTGTGTGATTCTTTCTCCTTGCAAGAGTTTTGTTTGTATTGTTTTGAAGTAGAGTTCTCTTATATGTAAAATTGAGAGTTTTGAATTGACTAAAGGGGAAAAAGTTTTGTGGTTGAACTAAAGAGAAATTGGGCTCGATAGTATTTCGGATTGTAGTTCACTACGGATGGAGGAAAAATGCGTCTATAAAGAAAATCGAGTTGTGTAAGACCTCGTGTACTCGTTAGTTGATATAGTGAAGTTCTTTCTACCGGGTTGTGCCCCCAATTGTATAAGCGTAAACCGAACTGGATAACCAATTATTGTGTCACATTTACTTTGTGCTTTTGGTTATTTTGTGTTTGCATAATAATATAATTTGTAATTGAGCAACCTGTCCCAGAAATTGTCGTAGCATGATTTGTGATACTTATGATTGAGCAATCTGTCCCAGAAATTGTCATAGCATAATTTGTGACACTTTGTCCCCAGATTAGAAATTGCATCACATATTAGTAAATTTCAACCATCATTTCTATTTGTGATCATAATGGACAGTTGATTCAAAATAAAGAAGATATCGAAAATATTTTTCTTCACTATTATTCGAATCTCTTTAAATCATATGTCATTGATGTGCAAGCTACTGAAGAAATTATGCAAGATACTATGCCAACTTTCACTTCATCGATGAATAATGCTCATCTTAATCAACCCTTCGAGGAAAACAAAATTCATGAAGTTTTGAAGTAGATGCACCGATCTAAGGCACCTAGACCAGATGATTTTCCGACACTTTTCTACTAGAAGTTCTAGCACATTGTGGAACGAGATGTTACTCGTGCATGCCTCAACTGTTTAAATGATGATGACATCCCAAAAAGTTTCAATCATACTCATATTGTCCTTATTCTGAAATGTAAGGACCCAAAAACGTAAATGACTTTCGCCCTATCAATTTATGTAATATTAGTTATAAAATAATTGTTAAGGTCTTGGGCTAATAGTCTAATATCCCAAAACCAAAGTATCTTTCCAAAAACGATAAATGACTTTCGCTCTATCAATTTATGTAATATTAGTTATAAAATAATTGTTAAGGTCTTGGGCTAATAGTCTAATATCCCAAAACCAAAGTATCTTTTGTCCCTGGTAGGTTAATAATTGATAACATCATTGTTTCTTATTAATGTTTGCATTATATTAATAGTTGATGTTCCCCTAATTGATGATTTGGTGGGAATCAAAGTAATCCCTCGTCACTCAGATGGAAACGTGATGCTAGTGGCGAAAAATTTGAGACATGTTACTGTTTCATTTGAGTTACTGAGGCTATGATGAGGGGCAAATCCAGAAATTTTTGTCAGGAGGGGCACAATTCCAATAGGATTAATTGCAAGTTTAGTCTTTGAAATTTTCGATTTATGTCTATATACCCCTGAACTTTAAAATGTGCGAAACAGAATCTTAAACTTTCAATTTTGTGACTAATAGATCCTTAAACTCTTAAACCTGGTGCAACGGGTGATGGAGCACATCACCTAGATAGTCCAGAGTGAAGGTTGATTGATCCTACACCTGTTCAAACAACCACGCATGGGTGCATGAACTTTTAAAACAATTTATCAAGCAACCACTTGGTGCGACGGGTAACACACCTAGATAGCCCAGAGTGGGAGTTGATTGATCCTGCACCTGTGCAAACAACCACGCACGGGGCAGAAATTTAAATTCATTATTACCGTCCAATTTTTTTGTCAAACCGAACATAGCTCAATTGACATAAGGTTGTGTCATTGACTAAGAGGTCATGAGTTCAATCTCCGCATTAATTAAAATATCTTTCTTTTTTGTGCTCTCAAGATGAATAGTCTCCTTAAATTAAAAATGTAAGCAAATTTTGGAAAGTGTTTTTAATTTGTTAAAAGCACTTTTCACAATTTTTAAAATTATTTCATACTCACCTCAAATATATATATCGCAACATATTAAATTAAGTTTTTGAATTTAGTGGTGGTTTAATATCGTTTAAATTCTTATAAATTAGCTTTTTCTTTGTGCCATTTTATTTTATTTCAAAGGAGTTAATTAAATGCGGACCTCTCATTATTTAATATTAATTTATATTTTATGTTAGTTGAGTTATGTTAAAATTGAGTTATGTCGAAATTGGTTTGCGTCGATTGTTAAAATATGAGTGTTAATAATATATATTAAAAGATATTAAATGTAACCTATTATTTTTTTTGTTTTGAAAGAGAGAGGCGTTGTTTTGTTTTTAGAGTTAGTTTGAATAATAGCTTCCTAGTTTTGCTTTTCTCACTTTTTATAAGAATTATGACTGGATCATTTATAAAGATTATTATTGTACATGTGAAATAATTCAATATAGTAATAAGAAAATAAATTAATTTAATTATTTAAAAGAATAGGAACTAAATTTAAAACCATTATGGAGTATATTTCTTTTTAACGAGTATTTGTTCTCAAAAGTAAACAAAGTTGTTTATTAAAACACAGCTCGCATTTCGCACATACTTTAATTTCAAATTATTATATTATAAGATTAGGTCATCATTATACGCCTTTTATAATAAATAATCATTCATCGTGTAGTGTTACACTTACATGCATTCTTGTTTAATAGAGAATGTCAAAACCATAGTGCTCATGATAAACAAATATATTTTTTATCCATCAGCTTTGATATCCTCAAAAAAAAAAAAAAAAAAAAAACATTCATTATATTTCTCAAATTTTCAATTTTAATTCTAATGGGTTGATTCTTAACAAGATCATTTAAATATTGATTAGACACTTTGACTCGACTAATATGTGATGATTTACTAGAAATTAACAAATAATGGTAGAGGAAAAAAGTAGTCGGTCAACTAAATAAAATAAATGTAAACGACCTAAATAGTTCGATAGAGAGATTAGTACAAGCGTAATACGTTTTTAAACAATTTTCTTAGATTATATCAATATTTTCGTCAAAACCTTTATAAAATTGAGACATCGACATTATTTTCATCAATATGAATAATGTATAACACAAACACACCAAACGATAGAGGGTTCTTTTAATACTAAGCATCTCAATTTCTCCCTAAATTAATTGTTCAAGCATTGTTTATATATATTTTCATCGATATTTCTACAACTGACACATTAATAATTGTCTCAATTTTTTTATCAACATCGACATCGACATCAAAATCAGGTCACGCAGACGATAAAATAGAAGAATTAATGGATAAAAAAACAAGAAAGAGGGTGTTTTGAAAAACATAAAAAAAAAAAAGGGTTTGTGAGAAAACCCAAGAAGATAGGAAAAGAAGAGGATGAAAATAGAGAAGAAAATTAGGAAATTGGAGTGGCATTGGTTTGTTGAGATTGAGGATTGAGATGATTGTTTTGTTTTGTGTGGTGGAGAGAAGGTGTTGTGTGTGAGAGAGGGGCCATGTTGGTCCTATAATAATGTTTTTATGACACCAAATTGGAGGGCACATGCCACACCACACCACACCACCCTTCCCCCAAATGCCCATCTCTCTGTTTGCACATGCCCCATGATTATGTGCCACCTGCTCCCCTCCCCCCAACTATCCTCCCACCACCACCAAACCCTAATTTTTTCTTTTTCAACCATATTCTCATTTTCCCACCTCCCAAACATTTATTATTTTGTTAAATGGTTGATTCACGCGTTAGGTTAATCTATCGACTTAAGTTTTTGGGTTGATTTATGATCTAACGTGATATAGAGTCGAAGTCTTGAATTCAAACTCGAGTAATGTTATTTTCTCTCCAATTTATAAGTGGAGGAGAATATTAAAGTATTGATATAATTAAATTACTTTTGGCTTGGTGATTTAAAATAACACTAAACATCATGAATATGTACTTAGTTCTTAATATGAGTTTGATACCAAACGTTCTTAAACTCACCTCTCGAACTACTTGTCTTATGAATGAGTTTGTTCATTCTCTCTATATATAATTCAATAAATGGAGTATGAAAATTTGAATATTTAACTTCCAGAACTATTGTATGTTAATTATCATTAAGCTCATTTTGACACAGGACTCCCTGAGTCCGATATATAGATTCAAGTTTTTATAATTCATTTTCCTACCCAAAACAAAGTTGTCTAGGCAGTACAAACTAGAGTTGGTTGATTAGAATTGTGAGCCAAACACCTCCTTGGGTTTTTTTTTATAAAACATTTCTTAGGTTTTAAATCTAGTCTCTTTCTTAAACTTACATTTTTTTTTAATGTTTTAGGTTAGTTATTTTACATTTGAATATTACGTTGTTTGTCTTTATAATTTTATTTTATTTTTTTTAACATTTTTTTTAGTTCAAGAGGGGGAGAGAATTAAACCTCTGATTTCCTTCTGGTCATTATATATTTCTTAATTTTTTTAAAAATTATTTTATATATCTTAATTAATTGAGTTTCTAGTAAACAAAAACTTTAAAATTCAAATAAAATTCAAATAAACCAATTGTATGGACATGCTTCAACATAGAATTAACATCTGCTAAAATTTTAATGAAATAAAATATAGTTTTTCTTTTTAATATAAAATATAGAAATTTAACTAAAAAACTAAGATTAATTTCTATATAAATTCTTAAAAATAAGCACTTTTCAAAATGTAGATACGAAAAATAGAATAAAAAATATCAACATAAACATAATTTAATATATTAATAACCGTCAATCTAGTCAAAATGAACCTAACTCGCCAACAAAAGCATAACTCAACTGGTATGATATTGATTAGTGACTAAAAGATCATAGCTTCAATTATCACCCACATGTTGTCAAAAAACAAAAAAAAAACATAACTAAGTTGTAATTGACCTGTGAGATTCAAATCTTCATAGGTTGTATTAAGAAAAAAAAAAAAAGTATTAATAAACTCTTTTAAAAGTGGTAGGTTGGATCAAGCCTTTGCATTTATTTATATTTGAATTTGATTTGTAATATTAGAAAAATAAAATAAATATAAAACTGTAGATGAAAATCAGATTTGAACGTGTTAAAATAAGATTATTTAACATTCCCGTTCATATAAACCAAACAGCTAGATGAATTTAGATAAGAGTACAGATTTCTTGTCTAGTTGCAGAAAGAGTATATTATTTTAATCTAAACGTGGACGTTTTATTTTCATTAGTGGAATTAAAACAAACAAAAAAAAATGATTTTATTCCTTTTTAACATTATGGACATTTACATTTTAAAAATGTTTTCAAATCTTACTTTATCTACACTTTTAATTAAAAAGAATTCGTTAACTACTTTGAATAATGACACCAAGAGTATAACTCGAGGGATATTTTCAAAAATAATTAGGAATAAAAAAGTGAATTGAAAAATAGATATTTCCATCTCATGACACCACAATTTTAAGGAATGAAGTTCACAATTATCATCCCAATTATACCCATGGTATATACGCTTATTTACGAACAACCGACCTAACTAATTTTTTAATTTTTTTAATATTTATTTTAATTTATAACAATCAGATTCACTCCTCCGTTTTTGAAGAAAAAGTTTCTAACAACTAGATCCAATTTTGAAGAAAAGAAAAAATCTCAACAACTTAGATTTGAAAATGTTTAACCGCAAAAAAAAAAAAATACAAATTTATCTCACTAACAATTATCCTCCTAGATTCATGCATTTTGAAAAGAGGGGTTCATTATTTTTTTTCCAAAGTTGAAACGATCATAATGTACATAGACGAGAGTGAAGAGAGACTAAGATCCTTACTCACTTCGAAAATATGTCATTTTGGGAGTCGAAATTTTCAGCCCAATTCAAGCGTTCAACGCGTAAAAGGTTGACGTAGATAGTTTTTTCTCAAGGGAGAGAGTTTCAAAGGTGAGAATCGATGGCTGTTTCAAATCGATTTGGAGGAGGGAATATTTGCAAATCTCATAATTCAATGTTGCAGGTAATGATACAATTGATTGAACGTTTTCTCGGGTAAACTCAACATGCATACCAATTTTAATGTTTTTTAGTATAATTGTTCAATGCTCACGGATTAATGGTTTATGGTGTATATACACGCATATACTTCATATGATATACTTGCATGTACATTGTTATAGATGTAATTACGAATATATACCCACACTAGAAGTTATCGAGAATCCTCATGTTTATAATTTTCTTACAAGCCGTCTATGAACATTTTAAATTTTTTAATATCATTTGTTCAATGTTCACGGATTAATGGTTTATGGTGTATATACATGCATATACTTCATATGATATACTTACATGTACATTGTTATAGATGTAACTACGAATATATACCCACACTAGAAGTTATCGAGGACCCTCATTTTTCTAATTTTCTTACAACCGTCTATGAACATTTTTAAATTTTTTAGGGTGTGTTTGGATTGACTACTAAAAAAATATTTTTTAAAGAATGCATTTTTTTAAAAACATTTTTTCTAGAAATGTTTATAATTAAAACACTATGTGTTTGGTTACATTTTCTCAAAAGTATTTTTATCTACAAGTGTGTTTGGTTTGTTCTACACTAAAAATGTTTCTCTTAATGTCAAATTACTATAAGGGCAATTATTAATAAACAATATGAATTAATAAGTTTAAATTTATATTTGTCGTTTAGAGTTTAGGGTTTACTATTGTTGATGGTCGGGGTCGGGGTAGGGGTCTGGCGGTTAGGGTCGGGCAGTTGGGGTCAGGGTCGGGTGGTCGGGGTCAGGGTCAGGCGGTCGGGGTCGGGGCCAGGGTCAGGTTCGGGCAGCCAGAGTCAGGGTCGGGGTCGGGCAACCAGGGTTAGGGTCTGGGTCGATATCGGGGCCAAGGTCGGGGTCGGGGTTGGGGCCTGGGTCGGGGTCGGGGTCGGGCGGTCGAGGTCGGGGTAGGGCGGTCGGTGTCGGGGTCGGGGTGGGGGTCATGGTCAGTTTCAGGGTCGGGATCTCGGGGCCGAGGTCAGGTTCGGGCAGCCGGAGTCAGGGTCGGGGTCGGGCAACCAGGGTTAGTGTCTGGGTCGGTGTCGGGGCTAAGGACGGGGTCGGGGTCAGGGTCGGGTGGCCGACGGAGGTCGGGGTCGGGGTTGGGGTCGGGGCTGGGGTCGGGCTATCGAGGTTGGGGTCGGGGCCGGGGTCGGGCTATCGAGGTTGGGGTCGGGTCAAGTGGTCGGGTCGGCGATGGTAGGGGTCGGGCGGTCGAGGTTGGGGTCAGGTCAGGTGGTCGGGTGGTGGGGTCCGGACCGGCGGTGATAGGGTCGGGTGGCTGAGGCGGCGAGGGTCGGGGTCGGGGGTGTCATTTTTATAATTTTCTTACAACCGTCTATGAACATTTTAGTTTTTATAAACATCAATATGCTGAAAATTTAATTGCTTATATTATTTTCTTACGGGCTATGTTATACTTACATGTACGTTCACCAATTAATGGTTTGTATATATACACATAATACTTCATATGATATATTTATATGTACATGTAACTTCGAATATATACACATTAAAAATTATCGAGAGGATCGTTATTAAAAAAATTGTCACAACCGTCTCTGAAAAATTTTAGTTTAAAAATTAATTTGAATTAATATTCCAGATTAGATTTTATTGAATTTTGTTTACATGTTTCGATTTAATTGGTGGTTGTTATTAACCATATCTTAATTTTTTATTATTTTTTACATGATTCTCTTCAAATTAATCTTTATTTTTCTCCCGAATTCTTTTTTGAATAAATCCTTATTTTCTCCTTCATTTTCTCTCCGAATAAATCTTCCTTTTTTTGTGGGGTTGAGTTCAATGTTTTAACGTTCACTTTTTTTTTGTTTTTCATTTAATTCTGTGTAATTAAATCTCTCATTTTTGGTAAGTAGTTCAACACTTAAATGCCTGGAGGGTAGTTCCGTCCAAGTATATTCTCTAAGAAGTTTCTAATTATAGGAGTTAGCTATTTTTCAACACAATAATTAGTTTAGTTATTTTTCATCTTCCATAGTCTCGTTTCAGCTATTCTTGTAGTTGCCCCATAACTCAACAGCATGATGTATCGCTGAGTGATCATAAGGTCCTAGGTGCAATCCTCCACCTAAACATGTTGTCAAAAAAAATAAATAAATAATGACATACGGTCACCGTATACATTTTTTTTATTATTATTATTATATTCTTAACGAATAAATATATTAGAATTACATTGAAAAACTTCACCAACTTCTTAGACCACAATTTGGTTTTTAATACCAAAAAAAATCACAATTTAATAGTGATTTTTTAATCTTTAGGTAAATAATTCATACAATAGTTATAATCTTTGATTTGGAATCATGTGTTAAAAATGAGAACCATCTTAGGTGTATGTATAAGAATAAGTATCATATAAATTCAATATATGAGCATAATTCAACTGACATAATATATGAATTATTGATCAAGAGATCAGATGTTCGAATTCTCCACTCCACATGTTGTAAAAATAAAAATAATATCATATAAAAAAAATTGATCAAGTTTAACACCATGTTTCAAATTATCTAAAAACAACAAAAAGAACAAAAGTCACGTAAACAACAAGAATGAATTCACGTCAATATGAACATAATTCAACCCGCATATTGTATAGATTAGTGACTCAGAGGTCACGAATTTGATCTCAATCCCATATGTTGTCAAAACAAAAAAAAAAAACAAAACAATAAGGGGGCGTTTGGCCCAAGGAGTTGGGGGGAGTTGGAGTTGTTTTATCTGGAGTTGTTTAGTCTGGGGAGTTGTTTAGTCTGAGGAGCTGAGGTATGTCTGTTTGGGGCAGGGAGTTGTTTAGTCTGGAGTTCTGAAGTCTGTGGTGTGTTTGGAGCAGGGAGTTGTTTAGTCTGGAGTTGTGAAGTCTGAGTTTATTTTAGCTGTTTTCTTCTGCACAATTGTTTTCTACAAACTATCAAAATTTTCTTACGAAGGACTTCTTCCAATTCCAATAAATTCTAAAAATGAAATATTTTATTTTTATTTTATCTATCTTGACAAATTTCTTTAAAGACAACAAAAATAATTTTGAGCACAATATTTGACATTATTTTTTTACATTGATTATAAAAAAAAAAAAAAAAACATACATATATATAGATATATTTTGTTAGGACTCATTTTTAATTTTATGAATTATAAGATTGTCTACCCATAAGTATAGTCTATTCATGTGTCAAACACATCTTTCTCTGTCTCCCATCTAAATCCACTCTACTCGTAAATCAGTATCTCAACAATGATGGTTTATTTTAGCTATATGTTTTTTTGTACAATTTTTTTTGTACAATTTTTTTTCTATAATTTTCCATATTTTTTTTACAGGGACATAAACATATCTATGTGTCAAACACGTTCTTCCTCGTTTCCACCCACTTAAACTCGTAATTTCATATGCACTACACCTAGAACCTATTTTCTATAATTTTTCATATTTTTATTATCAAGAACTTCTTCCAATAAATTTTAAGAATACGATTTTTGTGTTTTTTATTTTATGTATCCTTTACAAATTTATTCGAAGATAACCAAAATAACTTTGACTACCATACTTCACCTTCTTTTTTCAATATCACTCACATTAATTATTCATTTTATTTGGATCGTTTTGAAATAAAACAAATAGTCGTAAAATAGTCGATTAACTATTACATGTGAATTTATCCATTAATCTAAGTGAATCCAAATAATAATCCATTAATCTAAGTGAATCCAAATAAGCTATATTTTTATTTCTTCTTGAATACTACATTTTAAATTTTGTTTAAGTACCAATTTTAACTTTTAATTCAACAACTTAATTTATGTTTAAAATAAAAAATATGTTGAATTGCATTTTTAGTCATTTTACACCTTTTGTTTAATTTATGTTTTTTTT
Organism: Herpetospermum pedunculosum; assembly: GCA_028017165.1. NCBI lineage: Eukaryota > Viridiplantae > Streptophyta > Magnoliopsida > Cucurbitales > Cucurbitaceae > Herpetospermum > Herpetospermum pedunculosum. The sequence goes on from CM051523.1 coordinate 14,149,689, forward strand.
TAAATAATTAAAAAAATATTGTAAAAGGAAGAGAGAGAAAGAGAGGAAAATGAAGGAGAGTTAAATAGTAATTACTGTAGAAGTCTGGGGAGTTGAATAGTAATTACTGTAGAAGTCCGGGGAGTTGATATTTTTTGTCCGAGTTAAACAACTCCTTGGGCCAAACGGGGAGTAAGTTTACTCCCCACAACTCCACTCCTCCCAACTCCGTGGGCCTAACGGCCCCTAATGAATTCACAACACAATTATTCATGAACATATAATAAAAATTCTTGTGAAAACATTTGTTATGACAAAATGAAATAAATGAGGATGGAAAAAATTCTCTTTCTACATGAGAATTGTTCAACTATAGTGAATAGCATAGAGGATCTGCAAAATGAAAGAGACACAAAAAAGTGTCATTGGGATTTGGGATTTTGCAGATGATAAATCCTTTTTACCAACTCAGAAATTGGTCCCCAACATTATTAAAATAAATAATAATAATTATTATAAATAAATAAAAAATAAAAAAAAAAGCTGCAAATGCTTTTTTAAATGTTGATGGGTTTTCAAAGAAGAAGACAAGGATTTTTTTTTTATTTTTTTATATTTTATTGAGTGGGGTGATCCGAATTAGAGACCTTTTGATTGTCAACCAATACATACGTGAGTTGAGTCAGGCTCGATTTGACAAAGACTATAAATACTAAAGCAATGAGATAGGTGAGAATTGGAAAGGGTTTTGTTGTAAGAATTGTATTCCTAGGCAACCATTCTTGGGATATAGAGAATATGCCTTTATAACTTTGCCCTATTTTTTTTTTTTTTTTTGGGGGGGGAATTTGTCAAGTCTTTTTCACATATATTAGTCTATGCCTAAAACTTAGGTTTTCTTTTTTTTTTTCTTGATAATGTATGGTGTGTTGGCATGAATAGTATAATTTGTTGGGACCAAAGTTTTGTACTATTACTATGGTGTGTTGGCATGAGTAGTATTATTTGTTGGGACCAAATTACGTGCTACTACTCGATGGCGTATAAAACACTCAATGTGAAGTCTGAGTTTGAGATGATAGACTTTTAAAAGTATGAAAAAAATACTTTTAACTACTCGAAAACACTTTTGAAAATTTTCATGGTATTTTGATTCTAAAATCAAAAAGTAATTTTGAGAATTCTAAAGAGTAATTATGAACTTTTGGAACTACTTTTAAATAAATAGTATTTATTTCAAAACTACTTCCATTAAAAACTAACATTTATTTCAAAATTCCTTCTAAGCTCACTCTATATCTAAAATTTTGTACTTTGCGAACTTCTAATCAAAATTAGAAAAGTGATATGATTATAAGTAAAGTAGTAATCTAAAAAAGAGAGGAAGAACTTTTCTTTTTACATAGAACCCTACAATCAATGAATCAATAACGACTTGTAATTTGTAAATAATAATAATAATAATAAAAAATCTCTTCCTAAATTAGGTTAGAGTGGTTAATAGTTTTTTTTTTCCATAAACTTCTGTGGCAGACTTACTTAACTTAAATAATAATGATTGGATTTTCATAATAGTAAACGGATGAATAGAAACCCTCCAATTTTAAACATCACAAAACTCTTACTAACAAAATAGAGAATAAATTAAAGTATAATCTAAAATTCAAAGAGGTAGATAAAACATTTTAAGGACATCATGCTCAAACTTCATAAACTAAATTTATCATTAATTTTAAGTTTTCTTCTCAAATTTTGAGAATTATGTATTATAAAATCTTTCAAATGAGTCTCTAAATTTTGTTCTGTCTATTTAATTCTAAAAGATGTCTTACAATTTTCAATTTTATATATAATATATCATTGTCATTAACGATGCCGGCTTACAATTGTGCCAACAGACACTAATCAAATCTACTCAAAATCCTCTTGTCACGTAATCCTTAAATAATATAGTCACCATACCACTAAAGTATTAAATTGAAGAAGTTTATGATAGAGATTTATTAGACCCCGAAAAAAAAGTTCAAATACATTCAAAATCCTATTAAAAACTAAGTAAACATACAAACACAATCCTCCAAAATTTAGACGCAATAATTGTAATTCAACCTTTTAACCTAAAATTATAACATTTTGAAATATTCCCAACATGCTTTTTTTTTTCCCTTTCTTTTGGTCCCTAATTATTTTTCTTTGCAGTTACAAATGCGTTTTTTGGCACAGTACAATCAAAATATGAGTATTTGAACCTCCAACTTCAAAAGAATAAACACATGTCAATTATCATTGAGCTATATGTTAAAGTATTGATATAATTAAATTTAGCATAACACTTTTGTTTTAGCTTTTGAGCTCACTAGTGATTTAAGGTGAAATCAAAATAGAAAAGTCTTGACCAACACAAACATAGCTCAACTGACATAAAAAAATGAATTATTGACCTAGAGGTCACATGTTCGAATTTACCATCATGCATATTATAAAAAAAAATAAAAACAAACAAACAAAGTAGGAAAGTCTTGTGTTTGAATCTTTGTAATGTCACTTCCCTCCTAATTAATATTGATTTCCACTTGTTAGGTCTTGTACAAATTTCTAACACCACAAATGAGATAGAATGTTAAAATATTGGTACAATTAAATTTACTCCAACCCTTCAACTTAGGGGTTGATTGGTGATTTAACACTATACTCATTTTGGCTACAAATACACCCATTATTAATTTATTTATTTTATAACATATTGGATGGAGAGAATCGAACATATGAGTTCTTAGTCACTAGATCGTACATTATGCAGGTAGAGCAAATCTCAATTTTGCCCCCAACAATAATTCGAATTGCGAAAAAGAATGCAAAGGCCATTATGAAATCAAACCAAGGGCAAATCCGTCAAAATTCCCAATCTACGATTTGATAATCCCCAATGTCTCAGCCTGTAAAGACACAGAATGCCTAATATCACCAACATGAATTCCATGTTCCCCAATCGGAACTCTTCTAATTCCCAATCTGTCCACTACGCTCAGAAACTTACACACGTGGATATTAATCTGGACTTCCGTTTGGGCCTGAGCCTCCACATGGACCTTCTCAAAGGCCACAAGCTGCTTCTGGGGGGCCCAAAGGCCCATTGGTGGGCTCGAGTAAACCAGCAAAGTATGCGGCCCATCTCGTGGGCCCACGTTCTTCACTGCCACGTGGATCACGAGTGACAACTTGTCACATTTTGCGTGGGTGACTCTTATGGCTTTGCCGGAGAAGTGGGTGGCATTTAGGCCCCGTCGGTGGCCGGTGACGGGGACGGTGACGGCGTTGGGTGCGTTTAGAATTTTGTGGGTAAAAGTCGTAAAGCTTAGGCCGTGGCCGAATGGGTAAACGACTGGGCCTTTGTAGAATCTGTAGGTTCTTCCTGGATATGATGGGCTGGGCCTCAGGCCCATTGCCGTCATCGGGAGTTTCGACACGTAGTCTTCTGGATACCATGTCATGGGTAGTTTTCCACCTAAAAGAAATTAAGAAAAGAAATGAGGATTATTATTTTTTTTTTTTTTTCAAACCATAAATTAAAACTACAGATTTTAGATTCAATTATAAATTTGATCTCAATAGTTTTATAAGTTTAGTAAGTTTAGTTTGGTATCAATTTGGTTTTTTTTATAAAGCTCAGATATGGTTGAAATTATCATCCACACTTCTGGTCTACTAAATTCACACAATTTTTTTCTAATTTGAATATAAGTCAACTAATTAACACATTCAAAAGGTTAGGGGTTCGATATTCCACTACACAAAGTATATTGTACTTCTGCTCAACCTTAGTTTATATTTTTTATAATATTAAATTCCTCGTCTTTTGAAAACTTTATTTTCATGGAACAACTAGATAAACAAACATATTTAATTGACGGTTTAAAAAAAATGACAAACATGTTTTTTTATATATATATGGCCAAAAAAATATAGAAAAATTGTAACTGTCAATTTAGGGTAAAATAATATATATATAACCCTGATAGTATCGCTTATCGCCGATAGTAGTCTATCACCTTAATTTTTTTTTATAGAATTTTAGTCTATCAATGATAGTCATATAGCCATTTTTTGAACATATTTGCAAAATGTTTTAAATTTTGTTAAATTTGTAATTATTTTGGGCCTGATTGCTGATTGTGCAACGAGCCCAAAAATATAATCTAAAAAGATGCACTGGTCTACAAAAATCTAAATCATAAACATTAAGGAGGTGTTTGGGACATTGAATTAGTTATTATAGTCGTGGTTATAATGATTGTGAATAGTAAAAGGTATTTGGAAGACGAGAAATACCTGGATTAGTTTGACCAAACAAAACATCAGCAATAGCCAGTCCTCCAGCCTGGCCTGGGTACCCAGCCCAAAGAATAGCAGAAATCTTAGGATGGTCCTTTGCAAACGTCACGTCAATAGGCCCACCGGACATTAGGACCAAAACAACTGGGCCCTTTGCTGCAATAGCCACCTTCAATACAAGCTCCTGTTGAACCCCGGGTAGTAGAAGCCCGGTTCGGTCTCTAAATTCGGCCTCGATTGACTGGTCCAGGCCCATTAACAGCACCACAGCGTCGGCCTCACGCGCCGCCTCTATTGCTCCGCCGAACAACTTGTCCGTCCGACAGCCCACGCTGCTGCACCCCTGCTCGTGAATCGCTTTCGTGTATCTTCCAATTCCTTGCAGTGGCGTAATGTATTCACATGCGACCCCTGTTGGTTTGTGGAAATGATTGAGTTTAAAAAACTTGTAATTTAACCAAAATTATGGGTCGAAAAAAGGGGCGTACCGGCGTAATTGCCGATCATGGTGAGGTTGACATCGGAGTTAGGGCCAATGACGGCGACGGTGCGGTGGCGACGGGCGGAGAGAGGGAGAGAGCGATGGCGATTCTCCAAAAGGACGATACCTTGACGGGCGGCCTGAAGAGCGAGGTGCTTGTGGCCGGAGCTGCAGACGTGTGTGGGACCCAAATGGGCGTAGGGTTGTGTTCGTAAATCGCCGTCGAACATTCCGAGACGCAGTTGGACGGAGAGAGTGTTGGACAAAGCGCCATTAATGTGGGCCTCGCTTAATAAACCTCTTTTCACTGCGTTCTCTGTGTGGGTTTCCAAAAATGGCCCACAGTCCAAATCTAAACCTGAAATCAAGAATTTAAACATTTAACCTCTCCATCAAAACTATATGTTTTATATGTTTAACGAATTAATGATCTAAATTGTAACCTGCTTTAATAGCCATAGCAGCGGCCTCTTCAGGGGTGGATGTATAATGCTGCTTATCATACAAAACTCCAACCGAGTCACAATCAGATACGATGTACCTACACCCCCAAAAATACACTCGAGACGATCAGACGGCGATCCAGCCGTATGGGAAAGAAATCAAACGGCAGAAAGTAAAAGTAAAATACCCATCGAGACGCCATTGAGATCGAACGGTCTTGGTTAGAAGATTAGGATCGGCACAGGTGGGGACACCGTTGAGTTGATTGTATGAGCACATCACACTGGATACTTTCCCTTCCTTAACACACATTCTGAATGGCACATCAAATGTATCTTCAATGTCTTGTTTGCTCACCTGCCAAATCACTCCAATTCAAATCTATTAAATCAATACCTCACGTGCCCACGCACGTGAAACCCATAATTATCACAATTCAAATGTACTATTTATAAGAAAAAAAATTGTTTTTAGTTGGTTAAATTATAAATTAGTCTCTCAACTTTAAAAAAAAAAAAAAAAAAATTACAAAATTAGTCTACCACCTTTCGAATTTTCTAACATACATAGATTTCAAAAATTATATTTGTAATTTAATTTACTTTTTGTCTAATTTTTTAATTAGCCTCCATATTTTATATACACTGTCAAATCGAATTTAAAATTTCTAACTTATAATTCATACATGTCATTTGAGCAACGCTCATGTTATCGTTATTAGATCCTAATTTTTATGGTTAATATTGCTACTTAATAGTTATTCCATAAATTAATTGAATTAGAGAGTGATGATTACCAGAGTAAATAAGTCTATTTTTATTTAAAATGTATGTCACTTTTCTTTGTCCCAACAAATTTTTTTGACCCACTTGCTTGCTTGGTCTTTTAACAAAGTGCTCTTTTTTTTTTTTTTTTTTTAAGAAAGTTATTCAAAACCGTTTCTAATTTTATTTCATTGACCTAATGTTCTGGACATCTATAGTCACATAATACCAAATCATCATTTTTAATTCAATTGTCATGCTAAGTCAATATTTAATTAATTTTATTAATTTAAAGATTTAGTAAAAATTAAATTTAAAATTTAATAATAAAAATTAAACGACTAATATGAGATAGCTCAACTGATATAAGAACGAACTGATAACCAAAACATAAGAGATTCTATCGTTTCACTCTAGATTAATTAAATACATTTGTAAAAAAAAATGAAATTAAACTTTTAAAAAAATCACAGATTAAATATACCAAATCTGGTTTTTTTGGATTTTTTAAACTAATAACGTAATTTAAATAAATTATTACAGAAATAAGGTAGTTTTTAAAATATTTACAAAAGTAGCATACCTAAGTCGTGTACCATAGACACGAGTTTGATAAATTGTGTAACATAGACACGAGTTTGCTAAATTGTGTTCATGGTACACAATTTAAGGGTTAACTCGTGTCCATCAGACACGAGTTAAGACAAATGATACACGAGTTAAGACACGTGATAAATCTCGTATTCATGGTACACGAGTTAGGTATCCTAAACTCGTGTACATGGTACACGAGTTGCTTACAAAAACTCGTGTAAAATATATATAATCAAAATCGTGTACCATGGTACACGAATTCTATGCTAGCAGTTGACACGTAATAAAACTCGTGTTCATGGTATACAAGTTACGTCATAAATTGTGTATCATGAATGTGAGTGAATCCGTACATCGTGTACCATGGACACAATTTAAAATACTCGTGTTCATGATACACTACTTAGGTACATTACTATTGTAAATAGTTTGAAAACTAAAATATTTCTTTAATAATTTATTTAAAAAACATTATTAATATAAAAAAATCCTTTTTTTTAATAACTTCTTTAATTTTCCATTTTTTTTTTTTAATAAATTCTAGTTCGACTGTAAATATTTAATAACAAAAAATTATTAGAAAGAAAATTTAAAATATTTTTTAAAAAAAATTTGAAGACTAAACATAGGTTTAGAAGCCTTCCCACTCATATTTTGAATTACAAAAACTAAATACACAACTTTAAAGTTGAAAAAGAAAACATTAAAATTGATTTTTTTTTTTAAATATTAAACACAAAGCTAAGGCTGAAGGCAAGTTGCAAGAAAAAGAAGAAATGAGTCTCCGACAAAATGATAAATAAAAGGACAAGAGGAAATGGAGGGAGAGTGCAAAAGTGTTAGAATGGAGAGGGCCGTAGAGAAGTAAAACTACGAACCTGGGCGTTAAAGTGAAACCGGTCGACGCCGTTCCAGTTATCGAGGTCATATGCAGTGAAATGCTTACAGCAAGCCGCAACCTTCAACCGGTTACCGTCAGTACCCTGTAAACCTCTGACGTAATTGACGGCATAGATACCGGCTAGGAGGGGATCTTCACCGGGAGTCTCCTGTCCCCGGCCCCACCTAGGGTCCCTAAATATGTTCACGTTTGGGCTCCAATACGTCACTCCGGCTACCCCTCCGTTGTACATTGCCCTTGCTTCGTCGGACACCGCCTACGATCAACTCCGTTCACGTTAGTACTTGCCTTTCAAATATTCTGCTAACATGCGCTGAATTTAATTCTTAAAATAAGAGGCAAACCCGCCCGATGGCTTCCCATAGAGATGCATTGAAGGCGGCGGCGGTGGTGATGACTTGCGGGAAGCTAGTTGCGGCGGGAAATTCGCCGCCGAAGGCCGTACCGGGGCCGACATTGGAGACGCCATGCAAGGCCTCCGACCACCACTGGTACGCTTTAATTCCCAGCCTGGGAACGGCTCCAGCATTGCTCGCCAGCAGCTTTACTTTCTCTTCCAGTGTCAATCTTCCGATCAGATCCTTCACTCTCTCCCCCACCGCCAGCGACCGTTGGCAGAAGGGAAAGGCACTCGCCGCCGTGTCCTTTGGGTCGCAGGCGAACGGAGCCCTGACGCCGCCGCCGTGGTCGACCGCGGAGAGGAGGATGAGAAGAGAGAGAATGGCGGTGCAAGTGGAAGTGGAAAGCATTGTTGTGGTGAGGGAATAATTTAGGGGTTGGTGAATTTATAGAAAGGGGTTTTTTTCTTTTTCTTTTGAGACATAAATAGAAGGGATTTTGAAGTTATGATATTTGGTACAATTTCAAATTCACATTCCCATGTAATAACTCTCTTTTATTTTTAACATATCTAAATAAATTGAATAATTCAAATGAGTGATATTAAAAAAGAATGTGAAGTATTGCCATCAAAATTATTTGTGTTATTTAAAAAAAAAAAAAAAAAAAAAAAAAAAAAAAAAAAAAAAAAAAATTGTGAATAATAGATAAAATAAAAAACAAAAAACGCATTCTTAAGATTTATTGAAATAAGTCATTAACAATGAAAATATAGAAAATTATAGAAAAAATTTACAAAAAAAAAATAGTTAAAATAAACTATGAGGATTTGATTATAATTGATATATTATACCAATTGAATGATGCTCATGTTCACAAAGTATTTTTCTATTTAACTAATGTTTATCTTTTAATCTCATTTCAACTTTCAGAAGATCTATTACAAAATTTTGGTCATTATATTTAATTTTAATTTTCAAGAATTGGATAATGTAGCTTTGAATGTATGTATAACATATAAAATGAATATGTATTTAGAGACATAAATTGATTTAGATAAGTATTGAGTAGGTATGGATATTCGGTTATAAAGGTTAATATTGAATGACTAAAATAGCTATTTTAAGAAAAAATAAGATTAAGTCCATCAGAATGTAGCTTGTGAACATTAATTACTATATTTTGGAGGTTCATGGTTAAAATCTTTACCCACCAATTGTTAAGAAAAAAAAAATGTAATAAAACACAACACTCAACTGGTATATAATTAAAAATGAAACATATATAATATGTGACAAATTAACTCAACTCACTCAATTGACGTTGAGAAGAAACACAAGAGCATAATTTAACATGTAATAATTAGAGATTGAGAGGTTCTAGATTTGATCTCTCACTTTCATATATTGTAAAAAAACAAAAACAAAAATTAATCAAAAGTGTTTTGATAGGTCCCGCTTCATATATTGTAAAATAATAAAAAAAATTAAGAATGAAATAAATATAAAAGTGTGCAAAAAATATATATATATATATATATATATATTTTAATAATGTTTGAGTGGGTAAAGAAAATGCAAGGGGTCGTTTGGTTTAAGGATTTGCAGATGCCGGAGAATAGAAGATGTTTGAGAATGAGATGTCTGAGAATCAATGATGTTTGTGTTTTGTCAAATTTCCATGGAAATAAATGATGTCTGTATTTGGTGGTGCACGAGAATTTATCAGATTTGCAAATAAATTTTAAATAATTAATTGTTGTTTATTTTATGGGCTGGTTGCACAAATAGCAATCAGGCCCAAACTAATTGCAAATTTAGCAAACTTTAAAATGTTTTGCAAATATGGCAAAAAAACTCGTTTCTATCACTGATAGACTTTATTATATCACTGATAGACTTCTATCAGTGATAGACTATTATCTCTGATAGACTATTATCACTGACAAAAATCTATAAAAAGCTGAGGTGATCAGCGATAGACTTGTATCAGTCATAAGATATCAGCGATAGAAATTGCTATATCCGCAAAATTTTTAAAAACATGCTATATTTGCAAACAATAAGTCTTAAATTGTCGTTTACTACAATTTCCCTTATTTTATTTAACAATAAATCTTAATAATTATGTTCAACCAAAGGTATTTAAAATTATACAATTTTTTAATTCTAATTAATTAATTAATATAATAATAAAATTGAAGAACTAATGATAAATGTTATATAATTTAAAAATCAAATATAATTTATCATCGATTACTAAACATAGGTTAATGTGTGATACTTGACAACCTATGTGACCGCATAGGTTGCAGTGCAATAGCTATGCGATCGCATAGGTAATTGTGTGATAGTTATGCGATTCTGACTCATTTTAAATCAATAAGCTATTGAAATCGATTTAACAAAAAAAAAAATACACAAAGCTCTCATAGATTGGAATGAATTTAACCAAAAAAAAAAAAAAAAAAAAAATACACAAACTTGAAATCAGAGTTTGGAATTGATTTAAAAAAAAAAACAACAAAAAAAACAAAATAAACTGAGGAAGAAGAAAGGTTGTAAAAAAAAAAAAAAAGAAAAAAAAAAAAAAAAAAAAAAAAAACCCAATGGGAAGAAGATGACATACCTGGACAAGGCATCACCATGGTTTTCGGAGAAAATCATCTAAAACAGAGGCTATCAGAAAGCCATACTTTTGATGCTTCGGGTAAAGCTATGCTCGAACATAAATTTTAAGACGTCAACCAAATGTGAGAATGGCCATCAGAAAACCATTCACATCCTGATGCCCACCCTCAAAGACGTCAACCAAACGACCCCTAAGGTGCTTTGAATGCAAGTGTTTGACAATTCAAATCTGACACCAGAAAAAAGATTCCAATTGTTGGATTTTATGTCCTAAAACTCGTGGTTTGTAAACGAAATGTATATTCTATTTTTCAATAAAGTTGTTATTGAAATTTATTCAGTAAAGTTGTTATTGAATAAAGTGAATTGTGTTTACTTTTAACCTAACTCCAATAAACAAAGAACTCATGGCTATAGGTTGTATACTTGAACTTCATGTGTGGCATGATTGTGGATCAAGTTCAAGTAATAGTCAAAACGGTCTATAATATAGGGATAAGGCTGGGTACCTTATCCTGGGAACATTATTGAACGCGACTCGTTTTTCATAGTACAAACGATGTGATCCGAAATTGTGCATGTGGAGACATGCGAGTGGGGGCGTCCTGTGCAATGAGTTTGCATAAGACTGAACCGCAAAACAAGTCTCTCTTTCTTTATAATTCTGTTTACTGTAAAGACCGGCTTTTTCATATCATGACCTAGGTAACTCGATCTGAATCTTGAGCATGCTATGAACTCCTGTTTATTCGGGATTATCCTTTGACTTGTATGGGTGAGAGTGGTCCGAGATCGTCGACTCAATAAGCCTACTATATTGGGGATAAGACCGGGTAGGTAGCTGAGAACATAGTCTTGCGAGATGGAATTCACTCCTACCCGCCTTGAGGGATTAATAGAGAGGTTGTTCCCTTAAGTGTTGACTCCGGGTCTTGAACTAGGGATTTCACCTTCTCATTGGCCCGAGAGGGACTTGGTATAGTGATGAGATCACATATCAATCGGTTTGGTGGTCGGACCACAAACCAATAGTTCATTAGAGGATAAATGAGACTTAAGGAACAAGATGTAATTACGGGGGTAAAACGGTTATTTTGA